>CM060357.1:4550486-6999515 GCA_030545235.1 Helianthus tuberosus
TTCTAATTCTTCTCCTAGTGCTTGCTTGTTCCAGAGATGAGTTATATTGAAAGTTGTTGCAAATGTGAGTTCATGAAACATGAACTAGTTCTCCTTATATAGTGATTTCCAAGTATTTAGATCATCTACAACTATTATGGGACCTCCTAGGATCACCCCAGGTGTCCTAGTGGATTAATAAAACCGTTTAACAGCTCCTAGGATCGATACAAATGAGAATAAGGCGGTGCAACAGCTGAAACCCGCACCTGTCCTGAATTTTCTGCGCTAGGGACTTTTAGGCGGGCCGCGTAAGAGTCAGGTAAGGTCTTACGCGGGCCGTGTAGGCCTGTTTTCCAGGTTAAAACACTTTCAAACATGGCAGCTTTAGTCCCTAGCCGTTTAAAACCTTATACAACCTCATTTTTGACATATAAGGCCATTGTAGTTAGTTTGTAAGGGCTCAAGGAAGTATAACCAAACTTCGTTAGGCTCGGTTTCGTTAAATATCACTATAAATGCAAGTTTCATCCAGTTGACACTTTTCACCCAAAGTCTTGAAAACTCGCTTAACAATCTCGAAACCACGTGAAATTTTTATCACGTATTCTTGAGAGTATATTTGAATATTTCGAAGCCTCGGGTTCGTTAAAAGGTCACTCAGAGGTCAGAATTAACATGTTGACACGTTTAACCCTTGTAGTTTTATAATCTTCCGATTATTTTCACAAACGGCTTCTTATATCCAATTAATCACTCGTTTAAGAATATATTCTTCACGTATGGTCATTCAGAGGCTCAAGTTTGGCATGTTGACACTTTTAGTCCCTGTGGTTTCATATTTCCACTGTTTGTCAACTTTAGTCCTTCAAACTAAATCCTTCACATATCCGGAGTTTAGGACGCGTGTCTATACATAATTGGACACGTTTTTACGTGGTGTTACAAATATACTTCTTGACAACAATTTTCAGCCAAAGGTGGTAGTTTTACTTATCTTTTAGCATAAATATCATCTTATGTTATTAATTGGATTCTTATATTCAGGTTGCAGATTTTGGGCTTGCACGCTTTATTTGTGATACAGAAACTCACATTTCCACATGTGTGATGGGAAACTTCGGGTAAGGTTTTTTTTCATTTTTCTTGTCATTTCACACACACATATATAGGGTTAGTGTAAAAAGTTTTTTTACCCTAAAAATGCTAAGCAGGAACTTGAACCATTGATCATAGATAATGAATGAATGCCATGTTTAGGGTTGCCACGTCATATGGGGTTATGGAGCAAAATGGGTGGAGGGGTAAAATGGGTATAGCTAACCGTTGTTGACTCTTGACCAACTTCATTATAGCCAATCTAGGTGCCAATTTGCACATAGTGTTTTACACTTGTGTCTTAAATTACACATGGTGTTTAAACAAGAATGAAGTCTTTACTCGACATACCAATGAAAAAGAATATTACTATAACCCAAAAATCGCGTCTTTTATAACCCAAAAATAGCGTCTTTTTCTTTTACAGCGACAATTCACTACGGGAGAAATTAGGCTCCGCACAAACAATGGCCGGTCCATGTAGTTATTATATGCGACCTGTAAAGGCGGAGGACACCATTCCGCGTTCGAATACTCCAGATCCGATCCAATCTTAGAATATGTATAATGTCGTGCTTTTTAGCATTAACATGTAGTGTTTCCCAATACTTATTGAGTATATACTTCTTCACCAACCATATTTCACGAACTCCAAGAACATCCCACAGCCTTGGGATGTAGATTTTCAATTTTCAAGCTCGATCATCTCGATACACACACACCAATCTTTCAATCCTGCCGAGTTTGGTTGCTCCCGATCGCATATACCCTGGAAGGGGTATTTATTCAAACTCTTCTTTAGAGATAACTTATGATATCAATACCTGCTCAGTAAAGATGTTGAGTCTTGAAATCCAATACAGGAAACCATTGGATAAAAGTCCGAACTTATTGTAGATCCACCGATAATTCATTGTGACAACGGGGGTGTGCGTCCCGTGTTGCCTGACTTGAACCAGGTATTCATAGATGAGGCAGAACCATCTTATGTGACTCAAAGTTATCCGCAACACAAATACGGGACTTACCATTCGTATACGGAAAACCAACACAAGTTAGAGTACGAGGAAGGTGACCCGAATACGGGACTTACCATTCGTATCCGCACACTAGTGTTGCAATTGGTTATAATAATAATAATTCGCAATAGTATCTAAAACAAACATCACTAGAGGTGTTCAAGATCGAATTATCCGATTTTCAGATATCTGAAAATTTTGGATAGTAAATATTAATATTCGAATTTATAAAAAAAATCAAAAAATATATTTCTTGCAAAGATTAAAACTAAACGTATATTTGATTTTCCAAATTTCGAACATTGAAAACAAAAACATTTATAAATCAATTTCCGAATTCGACTATTTACTATTTTTTTTACTATATTCCAAACTAAATATAGTGCCCATATACTATATATATTTGAAAAAAAAATAGTTTCGGATACAGATTTTCGGATATTTCGGATTTTGGATCCTGAATTTTTTAATACTCTAAACACCACCATCGTAACCACCACTGCCGGCAGCCTATTTCACCGATGGCAATCACAATTCTCACTAAAATTTGTAGTAGAGTATTACCATATTCACTTATGCGCAAAATCTTAACTCGGAGTTTGTCGATCTGCACAAATAATTAAAGTGCATACAAGAGTAAATCGGGTTGTTGGAGTGTGACCGGAACTTCACCGGTGGCTGGGGTTTCTAGACATAGTCATAGCCACCATTATTAGCGTAGAACAACTTCATCATTTTCGGGGTCAAAGACATCGTCATAATCACCACAGACCAACATTATTACCGCTAGGGTCAACGAATTGCCGACACCGGTGGGGCTGCCGGAACCCTAACTGGTTGTCTCTCTTTCTCTCTATTAAATGAATATATAGAGGGGAATAAGCTTGTTGAGGAAGCTTTTTAAAGTACTTGTTAGGCATGAAACGCATGTAGGATCTCAACCGCAATTCATACTCTTTTCGTTTGATAATTTTAACGAACTAAATTATTAATCATTTATAGTTTATAAAAATTGTGTTAATTGATTTTATTATGAGTGTTATGTAAACAATTATGATTTATATCTAGTTCAGAATTAATCTAATTATGAAATGATTGATTAGTCATTATGGAAGTTGAGATCCTGATCAAAGAGAGAAAACAGTAAGAACCATAAGAACAGATCTGAGTCATCGATAGTTTAAATCAATGGTTGGTATTGATTACAAATAAAACCCCTATAATTAATAATTAATACTATCAAGTTAGGGGCATTTTAGTCATTTAGCCATTTCCCATTAAATACCAATTCTACCAAGTTTTTTAAACTAAAATAACTTTTATATACTTCATTATTTTTTAGAAAAAAAATACCATAAAATCAAGTATTTTTTATCTTTAATATGAGTACCATGTTGCTATACTTTTTTTATTTATAAAAGTGACTTTTAAAAAGTAAAAAAAAAGTGTTTTATAATTGTGCTAGTTATGTAGTTGGAATGTGGTAGTATGAAAAATGTATTATGTTGATTTAAATCTATACGTAATTTTTTTTTTTTTTTTTTGTAATTCTTATGTGTTGCTATTTTTTCCTTTTAGGTTATTATTGGAAGTCTATTTGGAAATAAACTTGTTTTCTACTAGTTATATAATAGTATGTGCTATTTACAAAGTTAAAACAAAAACATGAAATTGTGCTAGTATATAACAATATGTGTTGTTTATAAAATAAAAAAAATGAAATTGTGCTAGTTATGTAATAGTATCTGTTGTTTAAAAAATAAAAAATAAAACATGAGTTGTGCTGATTACGGTGTTATGCTGATTACGAGATGTGCTGATGGTGGTGGTGTGGGATGTTACCGTCGGATGTGCTGGCGGTGGTATTACCGTGCTGATTACGATGCTAATGATGATGTTGATTACGGTGCTGATTCGATGACAGAGTACAAAGCCATATTAGAAATAAATCTTAACATATAATTGCTCGGGTGACAGAGTACAAAGCCATATCTGAAATAAATGTATATTGACATAAGTATAAAGGGAACATGCAATAATGAGCACAAGATCTAAGGTCTATTGCATGCTACAATGTATACTAATTATATAAGAATACGAAACAGAAACAACTAGCGAAAACATCCGTACTACAAAGTAACGGACTTGAATAAAAATACTATGATCTCAAGAAAATGAATCTGTAACTTAGTTTAGCATAGCAAAATAAAAGCATAAGAAAGCCAATAAGTCGTCCATTACAAGTACCCGAACCTATATTTTAATTACTTTCCAAATTAGATACGTAGAGTTTGACTTATTTACCGACTTTGTTGGTTTGTTGAAATTTCTGGTTGACAAGAATCAAACATCTTAGTTGAGAAAGTCTACAATAATTATCGCAATATAGCTTTCAAATATCTCTTTGTAACTTGGTGTCCACCTTCCCATTTTATAACCCTTGGGTTTATGACATCATTACCACTTAATATGGAAAACCATCACTTTAAAATTCATTTCTTTAAAGAAATTTAGGATTCTATTATGAGTTTCATAACTGATCTTTAAATTTCATAAGAATGGTTAATTAATAATTCATTTTGCATGTATACAATAGTTCACCGAAATTGTAAAACCATCACTTTAAAACTTTGTATGTATAAGAGATCTAACAGTAGGATTCTTTTGGTTATCAACGTTGGATAGTATAGCTACAAAAGTGACACTTAAGCGTAGAGGTGTGCCGGTTAGTGACATGAAATGTGCGATGTGTGAAAAAGAGATGTGAATTTAAACGAGCGATTTGGTGGCACTTCAGTAGGTAGACGAAAACTACGGGTTTTGAAGGTGTGACTTATTTCCCGGAGATCCTTAACAGGATCGACGGATACAATGGTTCATCAGGTTGGAAGGAAACTTTGGTGAGTCTGGTGTACGGTACCCTTTGGATGATTTGGAAGGCGTGAAACGACCAGGTTTTTGAAGGCAACCCGGTCTCTATCACTCGCGTCATGGAAGCAATCAAAGAAGACATGTTCCTCTGGCTGAAGAACAGATCAGGTTACAATAGTTTGAATTTGGAGAGGTGGCGAGAGTTTAATGTCCGGGATGTTATTTTGTAATCTCTTTGCTTTTTGTTGGGATTTCCAGAACCTTTATCGCCCCGATTTTACTATTTTATGAGTTAATAAAATAGCTGTTGTTCGGAAAAAAGAAAAAAAGAAAGATAGTTTCACACTTTCACCATATTTATTTCATCCGCAAAAGTATTCTTAATTTTGAGTATGTTAAGGTTTGTGCATCCCTTTGAATGTTTTTACATATCATTCTCCTACAAAACTCTAATTTGACCACCTCTGACCAATGTTGACCCAAAAGTACATGTGGTGTTTTCCTAACCGCTTCGCGCACGCCTTTTAAACAAGGAGTTGATTGACTAGTAAAGTAACTCTATAATGCATTTTAGTTAGGAATTATTTAAGTTAACTAGTGCTCTCTAGTGGTGGTCACGGGTATTTAAGTTCCACTTATGGTGGGCCCGGGTGAGTTTTCCCCTCAAGGTCTCAAGTTCGAGTCTTGATGATAGGGGTTTCTCATTGAGGGGTTTAAATTCGGGGTCTATTGTGCGAGGGGGCTCTTTAGCGCGGACCCGGTTAAGACAACGTATGCTCAGTGGCGGATCTAGGATTCCGACCAAGGGGTAACGTTTTATAAATAAGCCATAACGAAATTGAAAAAACGTCAAATTTTTCCAAAATTTACACTAATTTTTCCAAATTTTTTCCGACCAAGGGGTAGCGGACGCCACCCCTTAATAAGCTATAGGCCCGCCCCTGCGTATCCTAGACCTCCCAACATTCGCGAATAATTCACACATTTCAAAAAATAAGTTAGGAATTATTAACCCTTCAAGATTTAAACCCGCTAAACCACGGTCTCAAAATATTAATTTCCAATAATAATAAAGAATTTAAAAGTCATTTAGGTTAGAAAAGATTTATAAAAATTTATCTATTATACTAAAGCAAAATAATGGTTGACCATTTGACCTTGATGTGGCTATTCTCTTTGGCCAGATAATTGGGTTTTTGAGCGGCAAAATGCTTTATATGGAAACCACTCAATTCTCAATCAATCAGTTAGAAATCTTCTCCAATACGTTTTCAATCAATCATTAAAACCCTAATTTCAATCTCATATTCCTGTGTTATCAATGAATCGCTCTCTGCCTCTCATTCATTCCTCTATGAATCCGACTCTGATCTTCGTCATAAAGGTTAGATTTTGTCAATGGATCAACTATCGTTCTTGATATTTAAGATTTTATAACTAATAATTTCTTTTGTTTTGTATATCTCATCTGAAATCAGTTGTATCCTGCTTCTCCGATTGTTGTGATCCAGTCAGTCCGATAACCGGATCTAATTTGCAATACCAAGAACCCTAAATCTAGAATTAACACAAGCGTTTCTTTTCATCCTTTGCCTCCAATCAGTTCTCTTTTTTTTTCAATTGAAACAACCTAGATCTCATCTCTCTACGGTCAAAAGTAACCTGGTAAGTTTGTTTTTTCAATTTATAACCTGATTCATGAAAGTTTCTAATGTTAATTTTTGTTTCATGTCTTTTTAATATTGGTTTTTCCTAGGAACCCTTGATTGTGAGACAATGTGACCATCGGTTTCTAAGGTTTTGGTATGGATTCTTGAAGGAGTCATCGGAACTGGCGGCACTTGAAGCATCCAAAGGATTCGAGAGACGATAATGTTCCCTGTTTCAAATCCTTTTGAGGTATTTCATATTTTCGATTTGATTGCTAATATTTTACTAGGTTTGTTGTATTTGATTTTGATTACATATTTATATGTGGATTACCTTAATTTTGGGGATTTTATTTCGCCTGATCTTATGTGGTTTATGTTATTTGGTACTATGATAGCAAGTTTTGATTCAAAGTGTAAATAAGGTTAGTTTTATTTGTTATTCCGATTGTTAATTTGTTATATATTTGAATGTTCTTTCAGATTTGTTAGGTGCTCAGTTTTTTCTGTCGACAAGGTGGTTGTGGCGTTCGATTTATAGGGTTAGGGTTTTCCAGAATTGGGTGAGTCTGGTGGTGGTTCAGAGTATTCATAAGTACCTTTTCTTATGTCTTAATTTTTACATTTATTTAATATAACTCCGGTAGTTTTGTTCATTTGCAGGCTGACGAGAGATCTGGGCACTCCAAGTAAGTGAGATAGGCAAGAGTAAGACAGCCGAAAATATCCTTTTTTGTACCTTTTTTATGTATTATTTTTAGTTCCCACTCACTTGATAATATTGGATTTAACTTTATTTGTTAATTTAATTTTTGTAATAGTGTCATGAAGGAACCAACTTCGGGCGTACTACAAGTGGCCCGTTTATTGCTACAAGCTATGACTATCATGCTTCTCCTAATGAATTAATGTTATTTAAATATCAACCATTTACGTTTTCATGAGTGTTTGTTGTTCTTAGCTAGCATATGACTATCATGCTTCTCCTAGCATATGTCTTTACTTTTGAGTTTCAAAGTGCTATGATAAATTAAGTGAATAGCCAGCCATCAACTAACTACTACTTTCTTGGACAGTTAATGATGTTGTTGGAGATGTGTATTGTTTCAATTATGATGATTAAATAATGTAATATCAAATCTAATAATTTTGATATGGTGTAAAAAGTTGATAAAAAGGTTAGGGTTTATGTTTTAGCTTTTCTTCTTCTTGGCTGTAGTCTCGAAGGGCCTAAGTTATTGTTCTGCCTCATCAATCTCTCTTCTAAATATGTATTTAAGTGCTGAAAACTATTTTCCGCAAGTAAGCTTTTTGGGTATATGTATAAGCCTCTCAATTTTAATAGCTATATGTATAAGCTAGAAGATGTTCTCAAAACTTGATTACGTGTAACTATAGGTGAGCTACTTCCGTACCAGCTTGAAGGATTGAATTTCTTGCGTTTCTCATGGTCTAAAGTCAAAACAAACACATGTGATACTTGCAGACGAAATGGGTCTTGGTAAGATTTCCTTAATTTTTTAAAAATTTTGTTTTTATATATGTATGAAAAAGTAATCCTTTACCTTTATAGTATGCTTTATAACATTCAGGAAAACGATACAAAGTATTGCTTATTTGGCATCGTTATCTAAAGAGAATGTCTCCCCTCATTTAGTAGCACCGCTTTCTACATTAGGGAACTGGGAACATTAATTTGCTATATGGGCTGCTAATATGAATGTTGTAAGTTACAAAATCTCTTGAATTCTAATATTTTTATATGACCAAAGTTTATTTTCCAGTATACTAAGTTAATGGCAGTCGCATCTTCTCCACACGAAGAAGAAACAACCTTCACTTTCAGATGTTATTGCGGTAATTATATTCCAGTTTTCTCTTATTACTTCATATTTTAGTTTTAGTAGCTGTTAAAAAGTTGTGCTTTTCAAGCAAACAACAAAGAAATAGGATGTTTTGTTTACGGTGCTACAGTTTTGAAGAATATATCAACAGCTATTTTAAGGTGATGTGTGTTTTATATCCGTATTTTTTATTTTTATTTTTTTGCCTATGAACAAAAAATAATATGATGTATCAAGGATTTGTGATTTTTAATGTGGATTTATTATTATAGTAGATATTGTAGTACTGACCAAAAGTACCGGTACAAAAAATGCCAAAAAGTTGGTACCGAATCGGTACCGAAAATAATTCGGTACAGTACTGGTCTCAAGTACCAAATGCTCATCCTTACCTTCTATATATTAGTAGGTTAATTTTTTATTTTTTATTTTAAACGGGTCAAACATATTATGTTTTAAATGATTTAACTAAAAAGAATGGGTTGAACGAATCTAACTGGTTAGATGAGTCAAGCTTGGTCAAACGGTTTGAAACTTAGCGGAAGTGTATGTAAATACACCAAAACCTAAAATGAGTCCTCATTAATGTTTAGAATACATTGTAATAATACAGATTTTGTATAACCAAAAATGATAAATGATGTGTTTGTGGTCCGACTACCCAACCCATTTCAGCTCACACTAATTGTTATTGTGACAGCAATCATGTGGATCGGGAATTCTAGCTGATGGTCGCCTCGCTGACTTAATAAGAAGAGTTTCTGTTTTCGGGATGGTTTTAATGAAGATCGATCTACGTCAGGTTTGTTCTGTTCTAGATGGGTCATTTTAAAACATTTAGCTTAAACAAAATTGGTCAAACGAGTCAAACGTGCTGAAAGTTTAATGCATACAACTTCCTAAATTGTTTTTAATAAAAAAATAGATTATTATTGTAATTAGGGCTGCAAATGAACTGAACGAAGTACTGTTCATGAACTATTTGATGGTTAAGGTGAGCTTTTCAGTAGACAAAAAAAATGCATTCAAAAGCCTAAAAAACTTTATTATAAGGTAATTAGACAAAAAAAACTTATTTTTTTGGTGACATTGGGTTCGGGTAAAGAAAGGGAGCATAAGTGAAGATCGATCAATGTCTGTTTTTCCTTTAATTTCATAATCGATGCCGTTGATTTGTAGTTTATAGAAAACTGAACATAGAATTGTTAAAATTGATTCTTCTTGCCTGCACACAACTTGCTCCACTGAATGCCTCAAATGAGTTATGTTGTGTAGTTGGTATTTAATACCAACATATGAAACTGATGGGTTTGTTGCGTACATCAGTTGTTTTGTTGATAAGTGCTCAATTACATATCATAGCACATCCGTGCTTTCTTTGGATAAAATTAAGCTTTAAAAAGTCATCTCTGTTTACATACTAATAAAGTTGTTCATAGACTCCGGCATAGCTGTGATTGTTGTATCATAATGATTTTCTTTCGTTAAGGAGACCGGAGTTGAGAAGAATATGTTTTCTTATGATTCAGTTTCATTGACAGTCATGCCTATTTCTTTTGAGCCTTCAGTAACAAGAGATGATATGGTAAATTTAATGGATTGTAGATGTGGTTAGTGTACAGGCTGGTGGGAGTAATTCAGCAGGTCAGGGTAGTGGTCTTTTCGTGGGGTGGGAGCTGAATCTTGGGGTTGGGACTGGTTGTATCATTGTGTGTGTGGATTTTGGTGTTTAGCTGGTTCACCGCTTGGGGAGAGGCTTCTACGTAGTGTGTTAATTTAATGTCCGGGTCTTGAAATGTGACTAGGTTGTGACTGATTTTGAGCGGTTTGTTTAAGTTATCATTTCGGTGATGATGAACCGATTAGTTTCTTCATATAGGACAGCAGATTGTGTATGTTTATGGAAAATGATGAGGCCATCTGATTTGAATATGCTTACATTCATTGATTAGCTTCTTTCAGCTTCGCACATCAAATACGAGCCTATGAGGTAATTTCTCTGCACATGACTTACTGAATTGAGGCCATCTGTTTGTTGATCTATAATCATATTCATGGATTTGTGGATTTGAATTTGGTTTTGTATGTTTGAGGTTTTGCTAAACTGTAAATATTGTTTATCTTCAGTGAAAAGAAAAATGCAGCTCCTTATATTTAACCTTTTAGACTGATTGTTTGTAGGTTATCTTTTGATGAGAGATTGATGGATGATTTTTGAGCTGGTATGGCCTATGGGTAATGTTGTTCCAAATTCGATGCTGACATTAGCTAATAAATTCAACCGAAATTATCCTTTGATGAGATCGATGGATGATTTTCGAGCTGGTGCATCTTGAATATGGATCAAGTAATAAACATAAACATCTTATATGTTAAATTCTTTTGTTCATTGGGCATATTCTGTTACCAGTCTTGACATTTTGTTCAGTGGTTGTGAAACTATGATGACATGTGAGTTTTTTTTTAATGCATAAAACTTATTAAATCGTTCATTCACATTAAATATTGTTAAATTAATTCATTTCTTTAATAATTATAGGATGATGACATAGTGAATACATGCAACCTCAGAAAGTGCAATGATGCTGTCTCGGAAGGACTTATGTTGTGAGGCCAAAAGGGACGCATCTAGCAACGGTTGTTTGATTGCATGGTCTTGGTGACAATGGCTCCAGGTTGTTTAATGAAGTTTCAATGTTGATATTTTCTTTCTATTCTGTTATTGACATTTATATACTTACAAATTGGTTAATTTGGGTTGTATTTGATCCCAAATGGGTCAAATCAAGATATCTAGCTGAAAGGGGACTGGTTGAAAGTTCTTCAAAGTATATTTTTATACATACAACCTTCTAAAAACAAAGATATATGATAACAAAGCATGTAATGTTTTTTTTTTTTTTTTGGTTTAGGACATCCTAGAAAGGGTTGGGTTTATCGTAAGCCGTCAAAGGTGCAAAAAACAGGGAACATTTCAGCATACTAAACATCACTAAACAAGCTAAAACAGTAGAAATTATTATATTATATATGAATTGCATGCTGGTTGATGTTTCATTTGGTTCATGTGTTACTAGGTTGACATCAACTCTTTTGTGGGCATGTCTTCGATTTAACTTTTACAGTTAATTGGTCTTGCTTATATGCTTGTGGGAAGAAATATCTAAAGATTGAACCTTGAAAAGAACACGTTTAACTATATGTTTTTTGTGAAGAGGTTGCAGTATGGGTTGTCCATTTTTTCAAACTTCAATTACAATTATAGATTGAATTACTCAAACAAAACATTTGTGGAAGTTGTATACGCTAAAATAGACTTTGGGCAACATTTAATGAACTTCCGTTTTGACCCGTTTGGGATTAAACACGGTTCAAGTAGAGTGGTAGACCCATTTACATGTAACCACGTCAAACCTTTCAATTTTCATGTAAAAGTTTCATGACTTCATCGCAGCCACATAATATACTGTTATTTGATGATTGAATATTATATGTACGGTTTGCAGAAGGAGCTTTGGAGTGCTTGATACGATACCAGTTGCAGAGTCTTTAACTAAGCTATAGGCAAGATGTGAGCTGTGTGGAAAGCCCGTTTATTTTACGTTAGGAAAGACAGACGAAATTGAGAGGGAACTGGTTGCTGGTGCAGATGTATACATGCCAGTACGCAGACATCACTATGCAAGTGGGCAAGTGCTCAAAGAGATTGCAGAAACTGTTCTTCAGACACACACGACTTAGTGTCGTTTGTTGTATTACGTATTCACATTCCGTTTTTAAGAATTAATGTAACCGGTTTGGGTTGAACATTAGAACCGAGATTTAGCCAATTGTTTGTAAGTAACTGGGTTTTATTTAAAATATGGTTCCTAATCTTGAATCACTTCTTATTTTGGATAACTTCTTTAGTGGCACACTGCCACAAGAATTGGGTATGCATTCTAAACTCAAATGGGTTGATGTTTCAACAAATGATTTTGTGGGTGTGATTCCACCAGGTATTTCTTCAGGGGGGGAGTTGAGTAGGTTAATGTTATTTTCGAATTATTTTTCGGGTGGTCTTTCGTCTATCTCGAATTGTTCCTCGCTTTTTCGAATTCGACTTGAAGATAATTTGTTTTCGGGTGATATTGATTTGGATTTTAGGATTCTTAGTGATGTTTCTTATGTTCATTTATCTGGAAATAGGTTTCTTGGTGGGATTCCTTATGATATATTTCCTGCTTCGTATCTTGAGCATTTTAGCGTGTCGAATAATCCGAATCTCGGAGGGATACTTCCCGAAAAAGCATGCTCATTGCCGGTTCTTCACAGTTTTTCGGCCTCATCGTGCAATATTTCTGGGAATTTCCCGGTCGTATAACGATCTTTCGGGTTCGATCCCGAACGGAAACACGTTTAAAACGATGGATAGTAGTTAGTATTGTTATTAAGTTGTTAATATTTATAGACTTTGGTTGATTACTTATATATGATTCTTGGAGGATGGAGCATCTGGAGAAGGCTATCAAAAGTTGGTTTGTACTTGAGACAACCTGTTTTCAAACATGGTCAATTGTATGTTGCTTTATCAAGGGTTAAAACACGAGATGGAGTAAAGCTATTAATACTTGACAACGATGGTAAACCTACGCATAAGTAATACTAACGTTGTTTATAAAGAGATCTTCAATGAGTTGTGATATTTTTTCCTATTCATGTATTTCAATTATTTCGTGTACTCTCTAACATTTTTTTTAATAATTCAACGTATAAAAAATTATAATTTTTACTTTACAATTTTAAAGGACTTAGTTTTCCTGTTTAGCCACCCGTGTAACACATTGGGTTCGGGTAAAGAAAAGGAGATTTAGGAGGTTTTAAGCATTGGAATACATTTTTGATGCCTTTTGACTTCTTGGCATGTTCCATTTTTAACTAAATCTTTTTAGTTTAACTCATTTGAATACTCAAGATGAAAAACAAACTAAATCAACCCCAGTGTATCATTGGTCAAAAATTGGCACTTCAAAAATTAATTATTATCATTTTTACAAAACCAGTGAACGTGGTCAGTTTTTGTTGACATAGCGTCTTAATTATATCTAATTTTGCTATGTGATATATTGGAAAAATGGAGCAGAGGCATGGGGCTATACGGAAGCTACAAAGCAAATTGAAGACAACAGGGAACAATTCAAATATCTCCTTCAAGAACATGCCGGATAAGTACCATGAGTTTATCTCCCCAGTTTCATTATATTATAATAAGTTTTAGATATTTATGAATTATATCGTTTATTCGTTTTATATTATTCAATTCATGTGATATGTAAACTGAAAATATAACATTATCAAATATGCATGTTTAAAACGGGTCAGAGTGGGTCTGGTTAAAGAGGGTAATCTTTTAAGAATTGATTTAGTGGAAATTTGTGGCTCATTTATATTGGATACAACTTCTATGCATGCTATATTGGAATTTATTTATAGATTTAATACAACATTTCTTTCATTTCAAAAAATTATTTATAGACGTATACATGATAATTAATATGAAATGTAATCGTTAATTAATTTTTATAAGATATTATTTATCTTAATATTCAAACAAACCTGTAATAAAGTATTTACGTATTAAAGTATAAATTTTTTGTTGTTTAGCCACCCGTGTATTATACGGGGACTTAGACTAGTTATTTTATATAAAAAAAATATTAAATAAAATCACTTTTTATCCACCTTTGGAGTCGAGTCAATCGTCTTCTTCATCTAATTCCCCCGACGTGAATTTCACTTCACGGCATATATTCCCAACACTTCCATGTTCCATCCAACCGTCACAAAAAGCTCCAATGACCACCATCACACCATTCCTACTTCTCCTTTCAATCTCCCTTTCCGTCGCTGCAATTAGCGACCACAATTTCCGCGGCGCTGTTTTCGACGTAAACTCCAAATTCTCCGGCGAAAAACGGTCACTTACTCTTTTTAAAGCTCACGATAACCTCCGTCACCTCCAGATTCTCGCTTCCGGTGTTGATTTACCCCTCGGTGGAACCGGTCGTCCTGATACCGTCGGGTAAACCAACACTCACTGTCACTAATACAATCTTTTTAATATTTTGTTTTAGTTTATTGTTTGCTAGTTAGTGATTTTAGGTTTTGTAGTGTTTTTATGTTTAGTGACGATTATTTCCGTTATATTTGTGAAAATTGAGTAATTAGGTTATGTTATGTTATGGCTTAATTATGTTTAAAGTTTTAATGATTTTGGATTTTTTTTGTATTTAATATTATTTTATTGGTTCCTACTTAGAGATTTTAGTTTTTTTTGGAGCATGTTTGGTTGTTAAATGAGAATTAGGGCTTGTGTAGCGGTGAGATTAAGTTAAATTACCGCGGTTTAGTGACGGTTATTTTCGTTATTTTTGTGAAAATCGAGTAAATAGATTTAGTTTAAATGTTTAATCTTGCGGTATACGCATATAATGTATATGTGTGGGCCATCGGGGGGCAAAAGTGAAAGTGTACTAATTTTAGCGTTATTTTACTGATTTCGTGAAAATAACGTTAAAAGCTGAGGACGGTTAATCATGCATCATGTGGTGGCGTTGATAGCTGAAAAACAAAATGGTACATGCACTAATCGGTCTTTGTCCCGATTGCTGAGTGTTATGTGCCTTATGTCCAAGGCTTGATGCAAAACTACTATCGAGTCGGGGGTCTCACTGGAAGCAGCCTCTCTATTCCTACGGGGTAGAGGTAAGGCTGTCTACACCTTACTCTCCTCAGACCCTACCTTTGCTTTGCTATTGGTGGGATTTACTGAGTATGACGATGATGATGATGTTTAATCAACCTTGAGGACTAGGTTCTGTTATTGTTTAATTATGTTTACAGAACTACAGCCTTAATGATTTTAGATATTTTGAAGCTAGTTTGGTTTTGGATGAGAATTAGGGCTTGTGTAGGGCTGAAATTTAGTTAAATTACCGGTTTAGTGACGGTTATTTCTGTTACTTTTGTGAAAATTGAGAACTAGGTTGTGTTATGGTTTAGTGTTATGGGGGCAAAAGCGAAAGTGTACTAATTTTAGCGTTATTTTACTGATTTCGTGAAAATAACGTTAAAAGCTGAGGACGGTTAATAATGCATATGTGGTGGCGTTGATAGCTGAAAGACAAAAGAGTACATGCACTAATCGGTCTTTGTCCCGATTGCTGAGTGTTATGTGTCTTATGTCCAAAGCTTGATGCAAAACTACTATCGAGCCGGGGGTCTCACTGGAAGCAGCCTCTCTATTCCTACGGGGTAGAGGTAAGGCTGTCTACACCTTACCCTCCTCAGACCCTACCTTTGCTTTGCTATTGGTGGGATTTACTGAGTATGATGATGATGATGATGTTTAATCAACTTTGAGGACTAGGTTCTGTTATTGTTTAATTATGTTTACAGAATTACAGCCTTAATGATTTTAGATATTTTGAAGCTAGTTTGGTTTTGGATGAGAATTAGGGCTTGTGTAGGGCTGAAATTTAGTTAAATTACCGGTTTAGTGACGGTTATTTCTGTTACTTTTGTGAAAATTGAGAACTAGGTTATGTTATGTTATGGTTTAATTATGTTTACATGCCTAATGATTTTAGATGCTTTGAAGCTAGTTTCGTTTTCAATGAGAATTAGGGCTTGTGTAGTGCTGAAATCAAGTTACAATACGACGATTATCTCCATTATATCTGTAAAAAATTTAGTAGCTAGGTTCATATTAACCAACCGCGAGAACTAGGTTCTGTTATGGTTTAATTATATTTACAGCCTTAATGGGATTTAAAGTAGTTTGGTTTTCGATGAGAATTAAGGCTGAAATCAAGCTAAAATACCGGTTTAGTGATGATTATCTCCATTATTTCCGTGATAATTGAGTAACTAGGTTTAGTTGAATGAATCAATCTCGAGAACCAGGTTCTGTTATGGTTTAGCTATATTTTAAAGTATAGTTTGGTTTTCAATGAGAATTAGGGCTTGTGTAGGGCTGAACTCAAGTGATCTCCGTTATATCCGTGAAAATTGAGTGACCAGGTTCAGTTAAATTAACTGCGAGAACTAGGTTCTGTTATGGTTTAATTATATTTTAAAGGTAGTTTGGTTTTCAATGAGAGTTAGGGCTTATGTATGATTGAAATCAAGTTACAATATCGGTTTAGTGACTATTATCTCTTTCGTGAAAATTAAGTAACTAGGTTCAGTTAAATCAACCACGTGAATTAGGTTCTGTTATTGTGTACATAAATATATACAATCCGGCAATTTGTAAACCTAGCTTTTGCAGCCTGTACTATGCCAGAATTGGAATCGGAACACCACCAAAAGAATATTATGTGCAAGTAGACACAGGAAGCGATATAATGTGGATCAACTGTATAGGATGTAGTGAATGCCCGAAAAGAGGCTATCATGGGGTATACTTTTCTTGATTTCAGTTATTCTTAAATATTTCTCTGTTTCGAAACTAAGCAGTTAATGCGGTAAAAAATGGGATATCGGTCAAGGACCGATGTTTGAGATATAGGTTATCGCGGTGGGATGTTGGTAATTTTAATTTCATGCAGAATATATATTTATAGCAATTTAACACTAACAATTCAGTATACTCTCCTACCATTAACAAATTAACCACTTGCAAAACACCAACAATTGTAGCAAGCAGGAACTTATTAAGGCTTAAAATACTAACAATTTACAATTAAGACTTAAAACACTAATAGAAACAATAAGAAAAAAGAAGAATGGTAGCACTAAGAAGAAATGTACTGATATCGGGAAATCGGTGATATATAGGTCAAATATCGGTCAATATCGTCGATATTAATATTCTGACCGATTTGACACCGATATTTTACATAGGGACCGATAATAACCGCATAGTTTCGAAATAATGCTATGCATATCAATGTTATATGTTTTTGACCTATAATGCTTTAAACAGTTGGAACTTTCACTGTATGACCTGGAAGGTTCGTTCACAGGGAAACTGGTTACATGCTCTTCAGAGTTTTGTGCAGAGATCAATGGCGGTGCGGTTACTGGTTGTAAAGACAATGCGACATGTCTTTATAATGAGGATTATGGTGATGGTAGTTATAGTATCGGTTACTTTGTTATGGATGTTGTTCAGTATGATAGTGTGTCGGGTGACTTGGAAACTAAACTGGCAAACGGAAGCGTTATATTCGGGTCTGTTTTCATCTCTATTTAATAATGATGTTTGTAACTACTAGTGTTATATTTGGCTAGGTCTGTAAATGAACCGAACAAACACGAACATATAACCGAACACATTTTTTTGTTCATGTTCGTTCATTAAGAAAATGAGCATATTGGTGTTTGTTTGTTTAAGACCTGAACGAATAGTTCACGAACGTAAAAGAACAAACACAAACAAACGTATACGAACATAATTTTATAAACATAACGAACACAAATGAACGTAATTGACCAAACATAAACAAAGATGATGTAGTTTATTATATAAATTAGTGATTAATTACAATTAGTTTAATTCAAAAGCCCATTTTTTATTACTAGAAAGCCCAATTACTAGTTAGTTGTTTTTATATGAGTAGCTGGAAATCCTGTTTAATGTTTATATTTATACGGATATAACTACTTATGTATTTATTAAAATTTAAACGAACATAAATGAACAAACAAAGCGTGTGTTCATGTTCGTTCGTTTGTTTAAATTAACAAACTTTCCGCCAAACTGTTCATGAACGTTCGGTTCATTTGCGTGCCTGCTTTTGCTATGTTTCTTGTTATTTTACTTACATACGTAGTGCGTTTGTACTGACATTGTTTATAATCAGGTGCGGTGTCAAACAATCGAGTAACCTAGGGTCGTCAGAGGAAGCACTTGACGGGATTCTTGGTTTCGGAAAATCAAATTCGTCAGTCATTTCTCAATTGGCTTCATCGGGGAACGTGAATAAGATGTTTGCACATTGTCTAGATGGCGACAATGGTGGTGGCATTTTCGCAATTGGGCATGTTGTTCAACCGAAAGTTAATTCTACACCTTTGATCCAAGATGAGTATGTAGCAATTCACTCTTTTTGCAGATTCTAATTATCTCGTCTGTATTTGTTAAAAAGTTGTTTAGGGAGACTTTCCAACTGATTTAAAAAGAGTTAAGAGTAAGATGCCATTTTTGTCCTTGAGGTTTGGCCAATTTTGCGACCTTCGTACAAAGGTTTGTTTTTCCGCATCTAGATCCAAAAGGTTTGAAATCTTGCCATTTTCATCCGGCTCGTTAACTCCATTCATTTTTCTCTGTTAATTCAGGGGTATTTTTGTCTTTTTTGTTAACTTAAAGGGTGATTTGATCCTTTTCACTTTATGTAAAAAGACCGAACTGCCCTTAAAGTTAACAAAAAAGACGGAAATACCCCTGACTTAACGGAAAAACAAATGCGGAAAAACAAACCTTTGGATGAAAATCGCAAAACTGGCCAAACCTCAGGGACAAAAATGACATATTTTACTCAAGAGTTAAATACTCTTCTCGTCCCTGTCGTTTGCTGAAAATAACTATTACAATCCATTAGTTTAAAAGTTGCCAAAACAGTACCAGTGGTTTCATTTTCATTTCAATTGGACCCATCCCCACTAACCCCATCCACTTATTCTGTTAGTTTTATGTGAAATGACCACAATGCCCCTGTTATTAAAAGCTTATTGAACAGTAACCATTGAAGCTTCACTTTTAAAATTATAGGCCTCATTACTCTGCCAATGTTACCGGAATTGAAGTTGGTACCCAGTTCTTAAATCTTTCAACAAATACACACAGTATGGGGGACAAGAGAAGAACGATAATCGATAGTGGTACAACATTGGCTTATCTTCCTGATGCAATATACAAGCCCATGATAAATGAGGTGAATTTTTATAATGCATTATTAATTCATCTTTTAAAAACTTGCTTTCGTCATATATTTTTGTATTTATTTTTATCTCTTTTTCTTTAGATAGTTGCAGGACAGCCTGCGTTGATATTACGTACACTTCATGAACAATATACATGCTTTGAATACTCGGGAAGGTACAATGGATATGGGGTCATTATATTCTCATCTATGCAGTTAATGCGGTAAAAAATCGGATATCGGTCAGGTACTGATATTTGAGATATATGTTATCGCGGTGGGATATCGACAGTTTTAATATCATGCAGAATTTATGTATATGTCAATTTAACACTAACAATTCAGTATACTCTCCTACCATTAACGAATTAACCTTTTGCAACTTGCAAAACACTAACAAATTACGACTTAAAAATACTACCATTTAACACTAACAATTAACAATTTAGACTTAAAAGACTAATAGCCGCAGTAAGAAGAAAGCCTAATGGTAGAACGAAGAAGAAAGGTAGTGATATCGGGAAAATCGGTGATATATCGGTCCAATGTCGGTCAATATCGCCGATATCGGTACCGATATTTCTCGACTGATATTTTGCACCGATATCTCACCAGGGGACCGATAAGCGATATATCACTGATATATCGGCGATATTAACTGCATAGATTTTAGGGTCAACCATGTGAGATAAAAGTTTAGCTTTAAGGGAAACGGGTCAAAAGTTTTATAGTAAAAGGTAGAATGACTGCTAATTGTTGATTCGACATTCGCAGTGTTGATGATGGATTTCCGGCCGTTACTTTCTATTTCGAAAATTCACTTTCTTTGAAGGTTTATCCTCATGATTATTTGTTTGTCGAGGTATGTATCTCCTTTCATGCAATCTACTTATTAGTTGGAATTTGGTCGTATATTTTATTTAGGATTGCTCTTTGATGATATGTTTTTGCTTCAGTACCTTATTCTGAATTAATATGTACTTCATCCAAATCTTTCAGGAAGATTTCTTGTGTTTTGGCTGGCAAAACAATGGTTTGGATTCCTTAAGTACTATGGACACGATTTTATTGGGAGGTAACCTCTCTCTCTCTCTCTCTCTCTTTGTACACACACACACACATATGTAGGGCAAGGTTAAAATGAGAACTCCCCCGAGTTGCGAGACCTATGAGAACTTTTTCAGAAAATAGTTTTAAAAAAAATTGACGAAATTTTTTAAAATCATATAACTTTTTTCAAAAAAAATACCGTATACGAAATCTTACATCAGTGTAAAACAGATTTACACAACCGTAACGTTCTCAGTAACGTTCTCAAACTGTTGATGTCAGTGGCGGAACTAGAACATTAACTCAGGGGTATCCCAATTTTTTTTTTTTTTACCGTACAATCATACAATATTAAAAAAAACAACAATACATAAATAAAGTAAAACAAATACCTAATAGATTTGTCCTCTTCTTTTTTTCGTAGCTTGAAATCGTTCCATCACATCGTTGTCTTTTACTTCACGTAAAAAATCATTTTCGACTGCACAAACCATAGTTAACTCTTCAAGTTAACCAAGTTAAACCTAGCTAATTAGTTAACTCTTCAAGTTAGGGGGTCTTTTGCGCCATTTTTGAAAGTTGGAATCTCATTATGTAAATTAAAACAAAAGAATTGGAAAGTAAAAATAAATAGTAGACGGCGGGATTCGAACCCGGGTCTAACTGTAGGAACTGAACACCATTAACCCCTCCACCAGTTGCTTGTTTGGTGATCACAACCCGCGTGAAAATCACTTAAGCCGAAAAAGCCGCTGTTTGATTCCTTCCAAATTGCCGCCAAACACGTAAACGCGTAACAGCTCCAAACTTTCCTTCTTTCTTTTCTTCCTGATTTCTTGTAATTGATTTCCTTCCTTATTATACATCCTAAGCACCTAGACCCATTTCATCATCTCATACAATCAATCGCAAATCATTTCCTTAATTCACGAGACTTCCGAACATTATAAAACCGAACCTCTCACCCTCACCACCAAACGCATCCTTTTCAAAGAAGTCGCACACTCGTCGAAGACAACCGGAGTTTACGAAGGAACCCAACTCGTTCTTTCTTTCGTTCCGTTCACCGAGCACGTTGTCGGAAACAAGTCGGAGGAACCAATCGTCGCCGGAGTTACACCGGAGCAACCGAGTTCGCCGGAACGTCTCGAGTCGTCCCCACTGTTTCGGTCTAATTTTCTCTTGCTTTTGTTTCGGTAATCGTGTGTTCGAGTTCGACAGCAATTCCGCGATGATGAGCCGATGACAATCTGTGATTCTGTTCGAGACTTCGACTGTTCGTGTCTTCGTGATACTGATATGATATCCCTGTGTTCGACTTCGACAGCAATTGTCGACAATTGTGATCGACGTTTGATATCCCTACATAATTCAATCTCCCGCCCAAATTCCCAGTGTTGGGTTATTTTTTTGGTTATTTGTGCTAACTAATATTGGGCTGCCATTTGGTTATTTGGGCCAATATATTCAGAATTATTTGGGCTTAATATCAGTTTCTAAAATTTTTTTTGAGGGGTGTCCTAGTAGTTGTTGAGGGGTATCCTTAGTATAAAAATCGGAAATTTTTTTTTTTTTTACACTACCGGTTAGAAGTTGAGCCGTAGCCCGGGCTACGCCTCCGAGTACACTAGTTCCGCCCCTGGTTGATGTCATGCGTGATGTAAAACAAATTTACATGTCGAATAAATGCCAGCAACAACTTTTTTTTGACAGCTTTTTTAGTTAGATGTTCAACTACGTTTGTGCAAAATTTGGTTGAAAAACTTGCACAGGAAGTAGAATGTCCCCCGGAGTTCTCGCAACTTAGGAGAGTTCTCGCAACTTAGGGGAGTTCATACCCACACCCACCCTTTATATATATGTATGCATTTTATAATACGACATTTACAGTGCTAAACGGCCGGTTTTTCTTTTGGTTTGCAGATTTGGTACTGTCAAATAAGCTGGTGTTATATGATCTTGAAAACCAAACAATCGGATGGACGGAGTATAACTGTAAGCTACGATTCGATATTAAAATTACGTTTTAAATTCTATCAAGAGAGCATAAAGTTTCCTGGTTTTCGGATCGGTTCTGTTTTGGGTGCATCAATGATACCGATACTAAAACTACAAACTTTTTTATGATTTCAGGCTCTTCAACCATCAAACTAAGGGATGAAATCACTGGATCGGTGCATTTAGTCGGTCCACATTCTATACCATCTGCTGGCAGCCGGATTGCTCGTAGACATTTACTATCTTTATTAGTAATCACTCTAATTTACCGTATTATATCTTGATTCCCGAGGTTACTAATGGTGGGTAGCGGTAAATACGCAATATATATAGTAAAGAAATAGGCAAACATAACACAGGTATTGAAGTTGTTTGGTGGCATGTCAAAGGTTAGACACCAACACAGAATTAAATTGAAGCAAAAAGATAGATTTTGTAAATAAATTTCACAATCTGCTTATGGGTTTCTGTGAAAGTTGTAAAGGAGTTTTTGGTCTTTTTTGCTCTAAATCTCTTTCATGAAACTCTGTTTCTTGTTTATGTGACAAATCCTTTTCTTGGGCTATTGGGTCATTTGTATACTGTTAGATTGTAAATAATCATCATACTCAGAAAATCCCACCAATAGCAAAGTTAACGTAGTGTCTGAGGAGGGTAAGATGTAGACAGCCTTACCTCTACCCCATATGAATAGAGAGGCTGCTTTCAGTGAGACCTCCGGCTCGATAGTAGTTTTGCATCAAGTCTTGGACAAAAGACATATAACACTCAACAATTAGGACAAAGATCGATTAGTGCATGTATTCCCTTGTCTTTTGGCTATCAACGCCACCACATGATGCATGATTGTAAATGCTAGTGAAAATTTGATTTATTTTGTTGGTTCGATGCCCTCAGTTATTATTTTGGCTCAAAAAAGAACTCTTCTATTGTTAGTCGGGTGTAAATGAGTCAAACACGGGCTCTTTTTTTAACTTGGGAGATTTCACGCTTGGTTCTTTTTGAACTCTTATGTCTAAATCTCAAGCTTGGCTTGCAAGTAATCTTACAAGCAAGACGCTCAAGTCGTTTATTGTTTATTTTAAGATTATGTATAGTTATTTATTTATTTTATCTATTTATAATTGCATGATCGAGCTAATCTCTTAAATAAACTGCTAGGCTTAAGCTCTGTTGTAGCTTGTTTAAACTCTTGGTAATTCATGTTTAGAGCATCTCTAACGTTAGGACTTGAGTTTGTCCTAATACCTTCATATGAGCATATAATATCATTCTAGATCTTTTTTTTTAACTTTTATTTTTCCTCCAATCACAAATCTACACAAACCTCCACCTCACACTCTGCTTTGATATAAAAAAAATTGTAAAAAACGGATTGGTTGTGTGTGTGGAGCCCACGCCCTTGGTGTGGATGAGTCCTTGACCATGGACTCAATACTTTTAGACCTCTCCGTCCAAAGGTGGTGGGAGTCTGTGGCTTGGGTCTGAAATTTCAGACTTTGCCACACGTGCCGTGATGGAGATGCTCTTATAGTCGACCTAAACTCAGGGTGAAGGTTTTAGTAGCCCAGTCTTATCCAACTTGTTTACTTACTAAAGTAATGCAACTGTGAAATGTGGACCATGTGTTGTATGTCATGCTATTAACAGAGTATAAATAAATGTCATATTATATTTTATATGCATTTTAAAACTAGTAAGATTACCCGCGCTACACTGCAGGATTTCGGTCGATATCTATTTTGGTTCAGTATAACAACTGAAAGAAATATGCTTAAATGAATATTAACACATATATACATCGACTGAAAACCATAAAAATAAATTTTAATTAGCCAGCGGGATGGACTGATTTTAAATAATTGTAAATGAAAACGTAAACACTATCTTAAATATAACTTTAATGTTAAAGGAACCTAAAACTAAAACACTAAATATAAAGAAAAAAATATAAATAATAAAGTTCAGAAAGAAAAAAAAAACTTAAGAAAAAAAAAGTCAATAAGATTAAAGTAAACGTAGACCAACTGAAAATGTGCATAAAAATAAGCATGAAAACGTATTATATTTGAGCTGACATATTCTCGAAGAAAATTTACGTCGAAACGTAAACTAAATTAAAATTATACCGACACGTACATAAAAATAAGCACGTAAGAAAATAGTGTTTTTAAGTTAAAGAATGGTACGGCGCGTTGCGGTGGTGTCGAAATGTAAAGTGACTTAAACGTATACCGTCTAATGAAAACTTATTATATTTGACCAGACTCGTTTCCAAATAGAATTTACCTCAAAACGTATACCAACTGAAAATGTACATAAAAATAAGAATCAAAGCGTATTATATATGACCCGACTTATTTCTGGGAAAAATTAAAATTTACGTGAAAACGTAGAGCAACTGAAAGTACATAATAATAAGCATAAGAACATTTATATTTGAGCCAACTTATTTCCAGAAAAAAATTACGTCGAAATGTAAATCAACTTGAATTTATACTGACACGTACATAAAAATAAACATGTAAAACTCGATTACAAAGTTTTTAGAAAGAGATTTTCTAAGTGTCAATGTTTAAAATTGAGAGTAAAAATATAAAAAAAAACAAAAAAAAAAGTCAAAAAATAATAAGACAAAAAACAAAATTAGCAAAAAAAAAATAAAAAATAAAAAAAAAATGAAAGCTAATGTTTATGTAACTTGCAAACGTTACCCACCTCCAGCCCAGTTGATTCCGAAGTGGCTGGATTGGGCCGGTTTCCTCTTGAGGTCTCCGGTTCGATCCCCGGCTGTGGCAATATGGGGGTGGGTCGTCCCAATGATGGATCGTGTCCTACCGAGGCATGGTGCGGTCTTGAGGGCAACCCGGTTTTACCCAGCTGTTACCCCAGCGAGTCTCTCGTGTGGGGGCAGTATGGTTTCCGGGCGGAAGTCAGCTTGCGCGCCGGCCGGGGCCCGATCAAACATCGCGTCCGGAAGAGCGGGGCTGACGGGGGAATGTCTTTGACATGAACCCGGAGACCTGATGGGTCTGTACAGAGAAAGTCTCCTTCCAAAAAAAATTAACTTGCAAACGTAATTAAAAAAATGAAAAAAAAGTAGTAGTTGTGATTCCATGTCAGGTGATGGATCATGGAAGATTGGAATGGGGACCTCATATTCTCAAGATCAATAATTTTCAGGCTAGACTTGGGCCTTTTATGGGACAACCCTTATCTACATGTCACATTCAAGCAAATAATCACAGTAGAGGTGCACGATATTGGATTTTTTTTAACAACGGTTGGGGGTAACCAGTTTTGGCCGTGAACTATAGGAAGTAACAATGCGATAAAGTTAATCAACTAACGATCAAGCTATGCTAATCAAATCGACGTCGAATCGCAACTCGAACTATGCATTTTACTTATTGTTTATACGTGTGTGTGCCCTACGTGTTGCCTGCGCATGTTTATTTATGTTGTGATTGTGTAATCAAGCGAACTCAAACGCTATCGAACTCGAACTCGAATCATGAATAAACCATGATAGATGGTGGGAAATAGATTACGCGAGACACGAAGTAGTTGTGACTGAAAGTAATTTGACTAGGAAACCCTATTGTATCGAACCGCTCGCAACCAAAATCGAAATATCGGAAATCGTCGCGCAAAACACTCGAAAGGGGCGACCGATCGATCAGGCTTCCCAGCCGATCGAACAGCCAGCCGAACGGACTGCAGTCCGATCGGACAGGCTGTCCGATCGAGCTGCCAGCCGATCGGCCAGCCCTTTCCTCTTTTGTCATCCTATAAATACCCCTGTCATTATCATTCTTTCCACTTTTGGAAACCCTTGTTCGACCAGCACGCTCAACTCGCCTTTTCTCAGATTCCTCTCGATTCCGGTAAGTTTTCGTCCTAAATCTAGTACTTTCTTGATCTATACACACTCCTACACCTTTCTATCTTTCAAATCTAAACTTGTAACCGTGAAATCATCAACAATCAAGTGTTCTAGGATGATGTCATCGTGAGTTCTTGAAGAACTTCATGTTTTGGCCTCAATCCACCAAGAATGACTTGGATCTAGCCGATTTCCACATAAACAAACAAGGATCTTTTGTAGATCTAAACATATACGTGGTGAAAAGGATTGAAGGATGGATTTTCCCAACTTCCTTCAACTCTTTTCACTCGAACCAGTAGAAACAGAACCCGAGCCGGTTTACTAATCACTTCGGTGGTTATACGACTCAAGATCTGGATTCTATTCACGAGATTAACCGACTCCGGGTTAAATGCTAAACTTCGTCCCGAACAGTCCTCCAACCGGATTTGGGTGGTTCCTGTCCGACCCGGGAAAGCCAAGTAAGGACGAGGTACCTATGATTTTACTCGCTGTCAAAATACCTCGATAAAACGACAACGAACAGAACAACCAAGTATTAGACGAAAGAGACTGACCAGGTCAGAATACTGACCGATCGGACTGCTGTCTAAACGGACAGCCAGCCGACCGGATACGTCAGCCGATGGACCGGCCAACCGATCGGCTAGCACTTGGCCCCACATAATCAACTTGTTTGAAGAATGGTATTGAACGAACTGTTGTTCGATCGAACTACTGTTCGATCGGATTACTCTTCGAATCATGAGATACTATGCTTCAATACTTAATCAATTTTCAACATGTTCAATGCACTAGAAGTGCCACCCGATCGAACAGCCGTCCGATCAGGTGACACCTCGTTGTCCAATCGAACAGCAGTTATGCTGCTCGATCGATCAACCATCCGATCCATTGTATCACACTTTACATTCATTAAAGTCTTTGACTTGTTGACTTGCCAACCGATCGAACACCTGTCCGATCCAAAGGCTAAACCTTGAAATTCTGTTGAATGCCTAACCGATCGGGCTGCCGGCCGATCGAACAGCCGTCCGATCGACCGACCTGAAAGGCAAAGGTACTTCAATGTTTTCAAAATGCTACAACGAAAACTTCAAAGGTCAAGCCATCATACACAAACACATCCTTCTCAAAGGAAGAAACAATCCACTCGAACAACCATCCGATCAGCTTACCAACCGACCGGACAGCCATCCGAGCAGACTGTCAACCGAACGGTCAGCCATCCGATCGGACTGCCGTCCGATCGACCAGCTATCCGACTCCCCAGCACTTGTTTCCTGTTTTACGTTTCTCTTATCGTTATGCTATCGAATCTATTCAGGCTAACCGTATTCGCTAAGCGCTCCCTTCAATCCATAAATCACTGTGAGTATACTCGAACCCTTTTTGCTTTAAGCACTTTTGGGTGTTACATACGTTACGAATATTCAAACTACAACTATCACACTACTCAAACTATTTGAACGCTAACCGTTACTGCATGTCATACGTGGCTCATGAATGCTTGTTTGTTATGTTTACACATGGAATGCTGTCGACCTGCCTTAGCAACGATAGTACTATAGTTTGGACTCAGCACCCGTTCACACGGGGGTTGTTAAGGATCTTTTACTTGCATGGATTACAGTGGTAATCATGTATTGCGAACTGCCTCAGGCAGTCAACCCGCAGTCATTGGTATCGATGGGTCTATGTCGATAACTAACGTGCTTCATTTCACTATGTGTACGTGCTGGTTATGCGTAAACGAATTCGAACTCTATATGCTATTATCAAACTTGTATGCTCACCTTTACATTTTATGTATTGACTTTATTTTAACGTATGTGACAGGTGCTTAGGAAGTTTACATGCTTAGCATCTTGTGAACTTGAGGCTAGGAAAGGTCTAGGGTGCTCTCTGCGCTGTGATGAAATCGAAGCTAGGAAAAGGGGTCCTAGAAACCAATAAATAAACTATTTGTGATTGAATCTGAGTTGTCAGAACAGAAGATTTGTCTTGATGTTTATCTGTAATAATTTGTTTACTGTTTGAGACATGGTATGGGATATGTTCATTTTCCCTAAATTGAATGGTAATGATAGTTGTTATGGAAACTTCTGGACAATCTGTTTCGCTCAGTGCCATGCCCCGATGATTCCGCGATCGGTTAGGGTGTGACAGATTGGTATCAGAGCCATAACTATAGGGAATTAGGCAAGACTCGACCTAGTCCGGGTCGAAGTCTTAGATACCTAGACTATAGTTAAGAACCAGTAGACTGACTTGTGCCTAACCAGTAGGGGTTATGTACGAGCTTACTTCTCGTTATTCTCGCTTGTTCTACACTCTCACTGCACTCGAATTTTCAACTATGAGTGGACAATAAGGCCGAGAATAGGTGTGAAAACCGCAAACTCTCGACTAAAGTTGCTTACTCAGCTCGCATTTTAGTTACAAGCAAGGAGAATTATGCCAAATTAGGAGTGAAATCCATATTTTAATGAAAAATCTCCTCAGTTTTACCAAAACAGGAACGAAGTTGTTAAGCCAGGGGTGAAACCCTAACCTTGACGACTTGTTCCGCATCTTTTACAAAAACTCCCACCAAGGTATTGACGGACTCCAACGATCAGAGGTCACGACATGACTAGCGGAACGTGTGCCAAACGCCCAAGAATCGAGGCAAGGGCATAATTCCGGGGGTCAAACGTGAACAACAAGTCCTTGTGAATAGTTGAACCACCTTGGGTAGTCGAAGTCCACTAGCCACGGGCGATCTACCTCTCGATTTTTAAGCATTTCAAAAATAGTTTGCTGATTTTATATGTGTTTTATGCGTCATTTCTCATTTATGTGCTTATTTTGACTCCGAACGATAGCGTAACGACACATTCAACGTGCGAAATCCGTGAACGTGCGTGACCAAACACACCAGATGTACAATTTACCGTGATTTTGTTGGGTCCCGGTTTTGACTCTGAAACGATTACGAACCGAACGTGTGACGTACAGAATCCGTACACAAACGAGACCGAACACACGAGACGTAATTATAACTGTGATTCTTTGATAGATCTGAAAACGTACAAGAAACGTGAATCACCTTTTGCCTTTCACTCTAGTTTCTCTCCCTAGCTTACATTACGCTCCTTTCGAACGATCGCAGACTTGGAATGATAGGTTTCTGTTTTCTGATTGCCTCTAGTGATTAAGTGCGTATGTGTTTCTTGCTTCCGTGCTTTACGTGCTTAGGAATTAAATGACTATGTGCTTTATGTGCTTATGTGATTATGCGATTTTGTGTGAAATATGTACGTAACTATACGTGTTCCTGAGCTTTAGTAAGTGATAAACGTGTGAGGTGAGATTCGGATACAATGTGATGAGTCCTGTGACGATGTCTGTTGCAGACCATGTCGTCTGGATCCCGTCATGCACTCTCTCGTCAGGAAAAGAGGGACAAACGCCTTGCTTCCATCATCGCGAAAAGTGTAGCAAAGGCCGTGAGTGATGTTTATGAGAATGCCAGCAAATCATCCTAGGAATCGAGAACCTAAGCTCCTAAAACTGCCGCAAGACCCTTCAGTTTCAAGCAATTCAAGTCGTGTGGGCCAAAAGAATTCACCGGCGAGGGAGGTCCTACTGCACTATTTCACTGGTTTGATTCCATTGAGGTTACTCTGCGACAAAGTGGTTGCCCTGATGACCTTCGAACTCTGAACGCTACCGGCGTTTTCCAGTCCCGTGCTCTAGACTGGTGGACGGCCGAGAGGAACAAGCGAGGGAACGATGCAGCCTACGGTCTGTCGTGGGACGAGCTCAAAGAAGTTATGCTAGAGGAATTATGCACTCCTCACGAACGTCAAAAGCTGGAAGATGAATTTTGGCACATACAGCAGAAGGATGGTGACAATGCTGGTCTTACTGCTCGTTTCAAGCAGCTCAGCATTATCTGTCCCGACCAAGTCAAGACTCCCGACATGACAATCAAGAAGTACATCCGGGCCCTGCCCGACTGCGTTGCTGATTTCGTGCAAGCGGCTAAGACTACGACGATCGAGGAAACTTATCTGCTGGCCGTTGAAATCAACGACAAGCGGGTTAAGGCTGGTGTATGGGATAAGACTTCGAAGCATCTGCATCAAGCTACCGCTACCGCACCAACTGCTGAACCCACCTCATCAAGCAACAAGAGGAAGAACAAGAGAAAGAACAGCTCCACCAACAAGAACTGTGTGATTACTGCTGCACCGATTCAAGCTGTACCTGCCCAGCAGCGTCAAGTAGCGGCGCCTGTGGCCAATGCACCGCCTGCAAAGCGTGCATACACTGGACCACACCCGCTCTGCCCTACTTGCACCTACCACCACCCGACTGCTATTCAATGCCGCTTCTGTGCTCATTGCAATGTGTACGGCCACTTTACTGCCAACTGCCGTATTCGTGAAGCTCCTGCCAATCAAGCTCTACTCACTGCCCCACAGGGTTAACAAGCTCCTCCAGCACCCGCAGTCAAAGCCAGAGCCTGCTTCGCGTGTGGCGACCCGAACCATTTCGCCAACGTGTGCCCAAACAGGGTTGTGAAACAAGAGCCTCAGCAACAGCAGCCACAGCAGCAACAACAACAGCAGCAGCAACAACAGGCCGCACGCGCCAGAACTTTCAACCTCAACGTGCGTCAAGCCCAAGCCGACAACAACGTGGTCAATGGTACGTTCCTTGTGAATGGTATTTATGCTTCATGTTTGTTTGATACTGGAGCCGATAATTGCTTTGTGTCACTCGAATTTGAGAAACTCCTTGGTCGTAAATGTTCCCAACTCTCCTCGAAGTTCGATGTAGAAGTCGCTACCCGAAGAACCGTCGCTGTTAATTCTGTTATTCGTGATTGTACTCTTGAGCTCAACAATCACATCTTCTCAATCGACCTTATTCCGATGCAACTCGGAAGCTTTGACGTCATAGTAGGCATGGACTTTCTTCGAGAAAACCATGCTGAAGTTACGTGCTTCGACAAGATGATTCGTTTTTCGCTCGCAAATGGTGACTTATTGTGTGTTTATGGCGATACTACTTCAAAGGGGCTCAAGCTTATGTCATGTATCCAAGCCAGCAAGTATCTCCGCAAGGAATACAGGGCTTTCTTGGCTAACATTGTGGTAGCGGAGAAGGAAAAGAAGGAGAAGAAGGAAATGAAAGACGTTCCAGTGGTTCTAGAATTTCCTAATGTATTTCCAGAGGATCTTCCCGGATTACCTCCAAAACGTGATATCGACTTTCGTATTGACCTCATTCCTGGAGCCAACCCCATTGCCAAAGCTCCTTACCGACTCGCACCGTCAGAAATGCGCGAACTCTCAACCCAACTCCAGGAATTACTTGAAAAAGGCTTCATTCGCCCGAGCACCTCTCCTTGGGGCGCGCCAGTCCTTTTTTGTCAAAAAGAAGGATGGGTCGTTCCGGATGTGCATCGACTATCGGGAATTGAATAAGTTAACTATCAAGAACCGCTATCCTCTGCCTCGTATCGATGATTTGTTTGACCAACTACAAGGCGCTACGTGCTTCTCGAAGATCGATCTACGTTCAGGTTACCTTCAGCTACGTATTCAAGAGGAGGATATACCCAAAACCGCGTTTCGTACTCGTTACGGCCACTACGAATTCGTTGTCATGCCTTTTGGTCTAACAAACGCACCAGCGGTTTTCATGGATCTGATGAATCGCGTGTGTAAACCATATCTCGACCGTTTCGTCATCGTATTCATCGACGATGTCTTGATCTATTCCAAATCGAAAGCCGAACACGCGCAACATCTACGTTTGGTTCTCGAGTTACTGCAGGGGAACCAACTCTATGCCAAGTTCTCCAAGTGCGAATTTTGGTTAGGGGAAGTTCAATTTCTGGGTCACATTGTTAATAGTCAGGGTATTCACGTCGATCCTGCGAAGATCGAAGCTGTCAAGAGCTGGGTTACGCCTAAGAACCCGTCTGAAGTCCGCTCTTTTCTCGGACTAGCTGGCTATTATCGACGATTTATCGAAGGATTCTTGAAGATTGCTGTACCACTTACCTCTCTTACGCATAAGGACCAGTCTTTTGTCTGGGGAACCAAACAAGAGTCTGCCTTTCGAACCCTCAAACACATGCTTTGCAATGCTCCTGTTCTCACATTGCCCGACGGAAACAATGATTTCATTGTCTACTGTGACGCTTCCAACCTTGGTCTTGGTTGTGTTCCTATGCAACGAGACAAGGTCATAGCTTACGCATCTCGTCAGCTCAAAATCCACGAGAAGAACTATACAACCCATGATCTCGAGCTAGGCGCAGTTGTTTTTGCGTTAAAGATTTGGCGACACTACCTGTATGGTACCAAGTGTACGATCTTCACCGATCATAGGAGCCTACAACATATCTTTAATCAGAAGGAACTTAATATGTGTCAACGCCGATGGGTAGAACTTCTCAACGATTACGACTGTGAGATTCGTTATCACCCAGGCAAAGCAAATGTTGTTGCCGACGCACTTAGCAGACGGAGCTACCTGCTTAGCACTCGTAATGTTCAAGCCCAGCACAACCTCGAAACTCTCATCCGCAACGCTCAGCATGCATGTTTCAACGAACGCACTTTGAAGAAGGAAAGAATCTACCACGATGGAGCCCAGCTTGTGAGCAAATCGAATGGGATATTTCACTTTTTAGACCGAATTTGGATTCCCATGCGAACCAATTTGCGACAGATTATCATGGACGAAGCCCATAAATCCCGCTACTCTGTTCATCCCGGTGCTGGAAAAATGTACCAGGATATTCGTTACAAGTACTGGTGGCCGGGTATGAAAAGGGATATCGCTCTCTACGTCGGAAAATGTCTAACTTGTGCTAGAATCAAGGCTGAACATCAAAGACCCTCTGGCTTGCTCGAACAACCACCAATTCCCATGTGGAAGTGGGAGAGCATAGCTATGGATTTCGTAACCAAGCTTCCACCCACGTCATCAGGCCATGATAGCATTTGGGTAATTGTCGACCGTTTAACTAAATCAACTCACTTTCTGCCCATACGGGAAGACTATAAGGTAGAACTATTAGCCCGAATCTACACCGACGAGATCATTTGTAATCATGGGACGCCTCAGGACATCATATCTGATCGCGATGCTCGGTTTACCTCGCGATTGTGGGAAACGTTTCAAACGGCACTCGGTACAACGCTTAATCTAAGTACTGCTTTCCACCCACAAACCGACGGTCAGACTGAAAGAACGATCCGTACCCTTGAAGACATGCTCCGTTCGTGTGTTCTAGACTTCGGTGGTAATTGGGATAAACACCTGCCATTAGTCAAATACTCGTATAACAATAGCTATCATTCTAGCATCGAGATGGCACCTTTCGAGGCATTATACGGAAGAAGATGTCGGTCGCCTATTGTGTGGCACGAGATCGGTCATTCGCAGCTAACCGGTCCTGAGCTATTACAAGAAACGACAGACAAGATTTTCCAAATCAGAGACAACCTGGTGAAAGCTCGGGATCGACAGAAAGTTTACGCCGATAAAAAGCGCAAGCCCCGTGAATTTGGCGTTGGTGACTACGTACTCCTAAAGGTATCACCTTGGAAGGGTGTCGTCCGATTCAGCAAGAAAGGGAAACTCGCGCCTCGATATGTTGGACCTTTTAAGATTCTGGAAAGGATCGGAAAAGTCGCCTACAGACTCGAACTACCGGAGGAACTTAGCAACGTCCACCCGACTTTCCACGTGTCAAACCTCTGAAAGTGCATCGCCGACCACGATTTACATGTCTCTTTAGACGATCTACAAGTGAACGAAACATTACACTTCGTGGAAAAGCCTGTCGAAATCATGGATCGCCAAACCAAACAGCTCAGGCGCTCACGCATTCCTATTGTGAAGGTCCGATGGGAAGGCAAGCGAGGCGAGGAGTTCACTTGGGAACTCGAAAGCGACATGAAGGAAAAGTACCCGCAGTTGTTCCAGGAGAAAGTCTGGATAGAGAAAGTCTTCACGTGATTCATGGCGGTTGTAGCAGCTTCCAGCTTAATTTCGGGACGAAATTCCCTAAACAAGGGGAGGCTGTAACACCCCGTGTTTTCATAAGTGAAAGTCAAAGTCAAGGTCAAAGTCAACGACCGCTTTCGCGCAACTTGACTCATAGAAGCTTCTTGTTTTTAATTGTATTACGTGGAGTAAGTGTTGTTAATTGCAATAATCGATGAGTATTAATCATATTTCAATCGACCTACGACCGTGAACTATAGGAAGTAACAATGCGATAAAGTTAATCAACTAACGATCAAGCTATGCTAATCAAATCGACGTCGAATCGCAACTCGAACTATGCATTTTACTTATTGTTTATACGTGTGTGTGCCCTACGTGTTGCCTGTGCATGTTTATTTATGTTGTGATTGTGTAATCAAGCGAACTCAATCGAAACTCGAACGCTATCGAACTCGAACTCGAATCACGAATAAACCATGATAGATGGTGGGAAATAGATTATGCGGGACACGAAGTAGTTGTGACTGAAAGTAATTTGACTAGGAAACCCTATCGTATCGAACCGCTCGCAACCAAAATCGAAATATCGGAAATCGTCGCGCAAAACACTCGAAAGGGGCGACCGATCGATCAGGCTTCCCAGCCGATCGAACAGCCAGCCGAACGGACTGCTGTCCTATCGGACAGGCTGTCCGATCGGACAGGCTGTCCGATCGAGCTGCCAGCCAATCGGCCAGCCCTTTCCTCTTTTATCATCCTATAAATACCCCTGTCATTGTCATTCTTTCCACATTTGGAAACCCTTGTTCGACCAGCACACGCTCAACTCGCCTTTCCTCAGATTTCTCTCGATTCCGGTAAGTTTTCGTCCTAAATCTTGTACTTTCTTGATCTGTACACACTCCTACACCTTTCTATCTTTCAAATCTAAACTTGTAACCGTGAAATCATCAAGAATCAAGTGTTCTAGGATGATGTCATCATGAGTTCTTGAAGAACTTCATGTTTTGGCCTCAATCCACCAAGAATGACTTGGATCTAGCCGATTTCCACATAAACAAACAAGGATCTTTTGTAGATCTAAACATATACGTGGTGAAAAGGATTGAAGGATGGATTTTCCCAACTTCCTTCAACTCTTTTCACTCGAACCAGTAGAAACAGAACCCGAGCCGGTTTACTAATCACTTCGGTGGTTATACGACTCAAGATCTGGATTCTATTCACGAGATTAACCGACTCCGGGTTAAATGCTAAACTTCGTCCCGAACAGTCCTCCAACCGGATTTGGGTGGTTCCTGTCCGACCCGGGAAAGCCAAGTAAGGACGAGGTACCTATGATTTTACTCGCTGTCAAAATACCTCGATAAAACGACAACGAACAGAACAACCAAGTGTTAGACGAAAGAGACTGACCAGGTCAGCATGCTGACCGATCGGACTGCTGTCCGAACGGATAGCCAGCCGACCAGATACGTCAGCCGATCGACCGGCCAACCGATCAGCTAGCACTTGGCCCCACATAATCAACTTGTTTGAAGAATGGTATTGAACGAACTGTTGTTCGATCGAACTACTGTTCGATCGGATTACTCTTCGAATCATGAGATACTATGCTTCAATACTTAATCAATTTTCAACATGTTCAATGCACTAGAAGTGCCAACCGATCGAACAGCCGTCCGATCAGGTGACACCTCGTTGTCCGATCGAACAGCAGTTATGCTGCTCGATCGATCAACCATCCGATCCATTGTATCACACTTTACATTCATTAAAGTCTTTGACTTGTTGACTTGCCAACCGATCGAACACATGTCCGATTGAACACTTGTCCGATCCAAAGGCTAAACCTTGAAATTCTGTTGAATGCCTAACCGATCGGGCTGCCGGCCGATCGAACAGCCGTCCGATCGACCGACCTGAAAGGCAAAGGTACTTCAATGTTTTCAAAATGCTACAACGAAAACTTCAAAGGTCAAGCCATCATACACAAACACATCCTTCTCAAAGGAAGAAACAATCCACTCGAACAGCCATCCGATCGGCTTACCAACCGACCGGACAGCCGTCCGAGCAGACTGTCAACCGAACGGTCAGCCATCCGATCGGACTGCCGTCCGATCGACCAGCTATCCGACTCCCCAGCACTTGTTTCCTGTTTTACGTTTCTCTTATCGTTATGCTATCAAATCTATTCAGGCTAACCGTATTCGCTAAGCGCTCCCTTCAATCCATAAATCACTGTGAGTATACTCGAACCCTTTTTGCTTTAAGCACTTTTGGGTGTTGCATACGTTACGAATATTCAAACTACAACTATCACACTACTCAAACTATTTGAACGCTAACCGTTACTGCATGTCATACGTGGCTCATGAATGCTTGTTTGTTATGTTTACACATGGAATGCTGTCTACCTGCCTTAGCAACGATAGTACTATAGTTTGGACTCAGCACCCGTTCACACGGGGGTTGTTAAGGATCTTTTACTTGCATGGATTACGGTGGTAATCATGTATTGCGAACTGCCTCAGGCAGTCAACCCGCAGTCATTGGTATCGATGGGTCTATATCGATAACTAACGTGCTTCATTTCACTATGTGTACGTGCTGGTTATGCGTAAACGAATTCGAACTCTATATGCTATTATCAAACTTGTATGCTCACCTTTACATTTTATGTATTGACTTTATTTTAACGTATGTGACAGGTTCTTAGGAAGTTTACATGCTTAGCATGCTGTGAACTTGAGGCTAGGAAAGGTCTAGGGTGCTCTCTGCGCTGTGATGAAATCGAAGCTAGGAAAAGGGGTCCTAGAAACCAATAAATAAACTATTTGTGATTGAATCTGAGTTGTCGGAACAGAAGATTTGTCTTGATGTTTATCTGTAATAATTTGTTTACTGTTTGAGACATGGTATGGGACATGTTAATTTAAATTGAATGGTAATGATAGTTGTTATGGAAACTTCTGGACAATCTGTTTTGCTCAGTGCCATGCCCCGATGATTCCGCCATCGGTTGGGGTGTGACACTTATGCACCGCCTGCAAAGCGTGCATACACAGGCCCCCACCCGACTAGCCCAACATGCTCTTATCATCACCCGGTGGGTCTCGCCTGTCGTTTCGGCGCTCACTGCAACATGTACGGCCACTTCACCGCAAATTGCCGTACTGGTCCTCGTCAAGCACCAGCTCAAGCTCTGCTCCCAGCCCCGTAAGGCCAACAAGCGGCTCAGGCACCCGCGATCAACGCAAGAGTCTGCTTCGCATGTGGTGATCCCAACCACTTTGCGAACATGTGCCCGAACAGGGTTGTGAAACAAGAGCCCCAGCAGCAGCAGCAGCAGCACCAACAGCAGCAGCCTCAGCAACAGCAACAGGCCGCACGCGCCAGAACGTTCAACATCAATGGGCTCCAAGCCCAGACTGACAACAACGTGGTCAATGGTACGTTCCTTGTGAATGGTATTTATGCTTCATATTTGTTTGATACTGGAACCGATAATTACTTTGTGTCATTTGAATTCGAGAAACTCCTTAGACGTAAACGCTCCCATCTCCCCTCGACGTTCGATGTTGAAGTCGCCACTTGTCACGACCCCCGACCCACCCTGGACGGAATCGGAAGCCGTGAACAGCCCAGTGGTACCGGTGATTATTTTGAAAAATATTGCAGCGGAAATTTTCATCAGGACCGTGAGTTAGGAAAATATCAGAGTTTAGAAAACACCGGATTTTATTTATTAAATAGATGGGATAAACCCATGTTTTACAATGGTAGCTTTAATAAAGATAAATTTGATTATATAAAACAATATTTCTTAATTTAATTTAATTAATAAATAAGCCACTTCTTTGATGCCTTTCAGTACCGTATCCATCTCTTATTCCAATCTACTGTAATTACCTGAAACATGTTTGAAAAAGGTTTTGTCAGCGGGAAATACTGAGTGAATCATTCAGTTTTACTAAAACGACTTATTTGTTATAATTCATAGTATTAAGAGAGATTACAATGTTTCTGATATCAAACCAACTACCCACAGTATTTGTCACTCGACTCATTTCGGTGACTGTGGTCATATCACCCATTGGCTGCCCCAAGGGTGACGAATATCACTAATTAGGTTCGCCCACCTAAAGTGACAACAACAGTAGTAATGTGCACAATACCCCACATACCGGCTGTAACTTGGTGATTACATAAACTTAATCACTGTAATTATAACCTTTGAAAATAAACATGATTTTGAAAGTAATTTGATAAAAAGAGAATGACTCACTTTATAATCATGCAGATTCATACGGCCAAAGTTTAGTCTACAGATAATCCTGGATATATTGCAAATTTATACAGGCAGAGCTTAATCTATTGATTAGCCTTGTAACCTAGTGCACACGAACTAGGTAAGTAACTTAATACAACAATTACGATAACTCACGAGATTAAAACCCTCACAACGAATGACAAAGTGCAATCACTTAAACATCTATCGGATTCACAACGAATGACAGAGTATTCCCCGAGTTCGGGTGGTACTCAAACATCCTGTCGGAATCACGACTAATGACAAAGGATAGCGCTTAAACATCCTGTCAGATAGTTTCCAATCGATCGGACATTGAATCGTAGCAGCGATCGAGTTAATACCCTGTATCGTAGCAGAATTCGAGCTTATGTGTGTGTTTGGTAGTAATTAGACGTTATCTCAGTGCCTGAATCGAATTTTGACGTCGAAACAAGCGAACTGTTCAAGTCCCAAGCCTCCCTATTTATACCCGTAATTGGACCCGCCCGCGTGTCGCGAAGGGATCCTCGGTCCCTGTCGCGTGTCGCGAGGCACACCCCCTAACCTAGGGTAGCCTGGTCACTTGCATAGCCCTGGTGAGTCGACGTTTTCATAAAATTCTATTTAGACAACGAATTGTGTAGATAATATCGAATAGGAAATACCCCCCCCCTGAGTTTTAAGGCCCTGATCCTGATTCTGCTTGTTCTGAAAATATTAAGGTTTATGCAGGATTACTTAGGGGTCTTAACTAAGGTTTCCTTTTGAACAAAATATAATAATAAATAATAGTTTTGGTGAGAGTTGTTTATGGTTTGGGATATTTTTTGAATATAATTATATTATAAAGAAAAAGGAAATAAAATAGTGAGAAAAGAGAATGGACCCACTTGGTAACTTTAGGGTTCAACTAGAAAGCCTCCTGGTATAAATTTTTGGGTATAAATTCTGAACTATATATAAAAATATATTTTTGTAAATAGTGTTAAGTATAGTACCCATAATTCAACCTTGTCCCGATGTCCCGAGACAGAACCCCAACGAACTTAGTCGGGCAGAGCCCTGACATGAGTTATGAGGCTCAGATCAATCGGAAAGGGTAGCGGTGATCTGGAGTTAAAATACTTAAAACGGGCATGGCCTCATTATTATTATTATTATTATGGGTTAATAATAAAAATATAACTATAGGATGAGAAAGGGAATTCGGCGACACAGGGAAGGAAGGAAAGAAAAGTAAATAGCTATTCTCAAATGTTTGAGGAGTTTCTATTTATAGGAGCTGAAGATTTGATTGAAACTAATTTTAGAAAGACACGTTGTATACTGACACACATCCCTTGTTGTATTTTACCTACACGTATACTATAGGTAAAAATAGTTAATTTATTATTTATTATTTTATATATGATTCTTATCTCTTCAATCGATATACATACATATATTTCAAAATTCCATTTGTTAACATTTATTATTTTATTTCAAATCGTAAGTTTCTTTAATTATTATTATTTAATTTATATATTATAATTAATTTAACTGCTTTACTTATTTGGCGTGTATAACTTGTAAAATATAACGTTTTAGAAAATAATAAATATGTTATTAGAACGAGTATATTTTTGTTTACCTTTGGGTCTAAGTTTCATTAAAAATAGAGTAGGTTCAAAATACAATATATTTTTATAATTTAATTAGTAAACGGTTCCTGGGTCCGTCCAGGTATTTCATATTTCTTACAGTTAACTTACCAGTAATCTACCCGTCTTAATAATATAAGTTTTTATATACTTTTATTTTATTTTAGAAAGGTGACTCATATACAGGCCAATTATTTATTTCCACCAACTATATAAAAAATAGTGTTTAAAACTATTTGGGTTGAATAATTTTATTATAAAAAAAATAAACTAGTTACTAGTTACTAGTGGTTAATAAATTTTAACCAAACCTATAATTTATATGATAAAGATAGGGATGTTACATTCTCCCCACCTTGTTTTAAATCTCGTCCTCGAGATTTGGATTATGATATTTCTTTTAGACTTTATGTTATATTTTAGTAAATAAAACAATATTAAGGTAGATGACACAGAATTAAAATATCGAATTTTGCGAATACAAGTTGTACAATAGGTAGGATTCAATGGTTCAACTGAATTAGTTCAAGAAATTTGATAACAAACGAATGATATAAAATGATATAATTTCCAAAGTGACTAGGTTCAAGCCAAAATATATATGATCAATAGATATTTAAAATGAATGTGAAGGACTTTTAGAATAAATTATTATTTTTTTTGTCAAAAGAAAGCTTACTTTGATTGGTAACTGAGGAAGACTTAGAATTGACAGGTTCCAATTGAAATCAAAGCATGAAAAATGATTTGTCACATATTAAATTATGATATAAGAAAATCAATGTGTTGAGATGAATGAATTGCAAAGATACATAAAAGACAATAAAGTTAGTGTATTATTGTTTAGAGTTCCAAGTTGTTTTAATTGTGAAACAATGTGATAATATACTATTAGTGACCATATTATGTCATAGAGATCGAAATATAATAAGAACAAATTGTTTTGGCATGACCAACCATTATATTATATTTTTGTAAAGCAAATGTAATATAGATTATTTGTTACGTATTTTTAATATATGTAAATGGTCACCTACTTTTAAATAAATTTTAGTATTTTACCATACTTATGTAAAATAACTTATATTTACTTATGTAATATATATTATAACACACCGTAATGAAGTTATTACAAAATATTTTAGTATTATTATTTTATAAAAGAAATCACTATTATTTATAACGTTAAATGAAATTAGTAAATAAATGTGTAAAAATATTTATTGTACAAAAGTATTTATAAAATACTTTGTAAATATATAACACTTAATGGGTTGATTCTATGTGATTACTTATTTTCATTTTGAAATCATATAATATTGTGAAAGTATTTACAAATGTTGTAAATAAGTGAAAACGGAGACTATTCTTATATATTACAATGTTCTCCTAACCCAATGTAATTGATGACTACCATATTATTCTTATATGGTTATTTTCTTTATGGTACATAGTTACTACAAAACATATAATAGACAATTATTTATATAATTTTATTCGTTCCTCTAATTCTTGTATTGTTTTATAAAAATATGTCTTTTCCTTACAGTACAAAGTATATATTTTTATGTATATATAAAAATATTTTTACATATAATTAAAATTTACTAAATAAGTATGATGCCTTAATTTATATATATTAACTAGTCATTATCATGGTTGGATATTGGTTAGTGCTGCCTTGTTTAAGCATAGGTGACCAGTCCATGCATAACTAAGGCTAGGCTATTCAATATCTGCCCCTAATAATAACCCTAGTATTTTTAAAATAATACTAACACTTCTGTTATTAATTTATAATTAATAATAAAACTAATATTAATTATCAATAATAAATAACTGAACGTAAACTTAAATGAGAGTATACCTCAACATAAATTTTATATATATATGTATATATATAAATATAAATTCTTTACCTCAATGGTTTAATAAGAATATAGTAATACTATTTTGTAATTTAGGTAATCACTTATGTAAGTTCCATATAAAATAAATTTTATATAATGTTTTTCAATTGAAGATATTAAAACAATAATTATCACGAAAGACTAGATTGATGTTTAAAAGATACACTGAAATATGACAAGAATTTGTGTATTATTATCTTAGCACATGATTTGTGTTAAGATGACTTTTATAAATATATAAATAATTATATCCGTATTTGATATATATAAACGAGATTAGTGCAAGTTTTAAATTTTTGTGAAAATGTCAGTATAAGATGATCGTAATGAAGTCGAATACTAAACAAGCCGATTATGGTTCAAAACAAATGAAGTGCTTGTTGGGACTATTTTGAATATGATAGCTTTCATTCATCATATGGGATTTTGAAATGAATATGTAATGTAAGCAAGTCAAATAATTTGAATTTGATTTAAACGAAACAGGTTTTAATAAGAAAGTTCGGATATAGTTACAATAGAAACTATGTATGTCAAAGAAAATTATTTTTCAAGAAATTTATTGACTCGATATCAAGGAGTTATTGTTTTGCAATAATGCGGTTCATAGTACAAAGAGTGGAATGATATTTTGAGTTTGGATAAAATAACAAATCGGAATGAAACCTTCCAGATGTTTTTATAAAAGAACCACATGCGCACCAAACAGTGCATGTGTAACGTGTGAATTTACTAGGAAATGAAATAGATCAATATTCGCTACTATGAAAGAAATCCTCATGGTATGATGACCATTAGGGGAAGTAGAAACACGAAAGTCAATTTATTATATGCAGAAGTTAGAAAATGAAATATAAAAACTTTATCTGGAATTTCATGTGATAATCGTTGTCAAGTGACATTACCAGGGAATGTCGAATAAAATGAAATAAGAAATTTGCAAAGGTATGTGACTCCTTTTTTAGTGATAATAATCATGACTCTGATTAGACTGTGCACTGATGGTTGTGAAATATGGTTCCAACGTACCTCAGCGAGATTCATGTTGGTTGTAGGATCATGTGACAAAGTGCCGCTTTTTTAATTAGTAGCTTTTCTGCTGACGGAATTAACATTGGTGTCATGGTGCTAAATTTATATTTTCCAAAGGTCTTGCTTTGAAAGTCGTGTGTGATATACTTCGATGTCTGTGGACGTATAATTTAAGTTTCATGTGTTTTCTTGTGCATTAGCACAACTTTACATGCTTCTTACTTGCGTTAATAGTTTATGGTAATGCATTGGAATTTCTTATACTTTTGATGGCGTCCCGACTTAAAGGGTTTCCATTGTTTATATTTTCACACGAGTTACGAGGTAGATAATCAAACAAAATAATGTTTGATATCGGAAAAGAAATCTAGACAAAGATGCTTTTGCTTTATACATAATTGACTTTTGGAATTTCTTATAGATATACATATCTATATAATCACATATTTCACATGTTGTAATATACATACCCATAGTAAGGTTAACAGATTCATAATTCCAATAACAAGTCAGATATCAGATCATGATACTATTTAGGGAAAACTTGTCACTTGTTTGACATTTTTATATACCCCATCTTATCCGGTTCGCGCCGGAGAGGTAACCTCAGTATATCCGGAAAAACTGGAGAGTCTGCTACATCATATCCAGTCTTGCCAGAGAAAATTTTATGTTTCCCATAAATAGTATCTTTAAAAGTGCCTCTTTTATTAGGCTTTTATCCAGAATTAGGGAAATTTGTATTCCCGTAACATATATTATTCTAGACCAAGTAATATCAATAAGCAAAAATTAATAGCAATTAAGTGCTATTGCCTGCAGTGTTCTAATCGTCATTCTTACGTCATACCAAAATCCATCATACTTTATTTACACAAGTACTTAGTTTATTTCGAATCTGATACTAAGGCATCTTTTCTTAAGTTCAAGTCTAAATGTTATCATGTGTGCTACCAGTTAACATCAATCTCCTAACTCTTTTATACAAACTTAGGTATTATGGTTACAACACCTAAAGGCTTAAATCAGTGGCTCTGATACCACCTTCTGTCACGACCCCCGACCCACCCTGGACGGAATCGGAAGCCGTGAACAGCCCAGTGGTACCGGTGATTATTTTGAAAAATATTGCAGCGGAAATTTTCATCAGGACCGTGAGTTAGGAAAATATCAGAGTTTAGAAAACACCGGATTTTATTTATTAAATAGATGGGATAAACCCATGTTTTACAATGGTAGCTTTAATAAAGATAAATTTGATTATATAAAACAATAATTCTTAATTTAATTTAATTAATAAATAAGCCACTTCTTTGATGCCTTTCAGTGTCGTATCCATCTCTTACTCCAATCTACTGTAATTACCTGAAACATGTTTGAAAAAGGTTTTGTCAGCGGGAAATACTGAGTGAATCATTCAGTTTTACTAAAACGACTTATTTGTTATAATTCACAGTATTACGAGAGATTACAATGTTTCTGATATCAAACCAACTACCCACAGTATTTGTCACTCGACTCATTTCGGTGACTGTGGTCATATCACCCATTGGCTGCCCCAAGGGTGACGAATATCACTAATTAGGTTCGCCCACCTAAAGTGACAACAACAGTAGTAATGTGCACAATACCCCACATACCGGCTGTAACTTGGTGATTACATAAACTTAATCACTGTAATTATAACCTTTGAAAATAAACATGATTTTGAAAGTAATTTGATAAAAAGAGAATGACTCACTTTATAATCATGCAGATTCATACGGCCAAAGTTTAGTCTACAGATAATCCTTGATATATTGCAAATTTATACACGCAGAGCTTAATCTATTGATTAGCCTTGTAACCTAGTGCAGACGAACTAGGTAAGTAACTTAATACAGCAATTACGATAACTCACGAGATTAAAACCCTCACAACGAATGACAAAGTGCAATCACTTAAACATCTATCAGATTCACAACGAATGACAGAGTATTCCCCGAGTTCGGGTGGTACTCAAACATCCTGTCGGAATCACGACTAATGACAAAGGATAGCGCTTAAACATCCTGTCGGATAGTTTCCAATCGATCGGACATTGAATCGTAGCAGCGATCGAGTTAATACCCTGTATCGTAGCAGAATTCGAGCTTATGTGTGTGTTTGGTAGTAATTAGACGTTATCTCAGTGCCTGAATCGAATTTTGACGTCGAAACAAGCGAACTGTTCAAGTCCCAAGCCTCCCTATTTATACCCGTAATTGGACCCGCCCGCGTATCGCGAAGGGATCCTCGGTCCCTGTCGCGTGTCGCGAGGCACCCCCCTAACCTAGGGTAGCCTGGTCACTTGCATAGCCCTGGTGAGTCGACGTTTTCATAAAATTCTATTTAGACAACGAATTATATAGATAATATCGAATAGGAAATACCCCCCCTGAGTTTTAGGGCCCTGATCCTGATTCTGCTTGTTCTGAAAATATTAAGGTTTATGCAGGATTACTTAGGGGTCTTAACTAAGGTTTACTTTTGAACAAAATATAATAATAAATAATAGTTTTGGTGAGAGTTGTTTATGGTTTGGGATATTTTTTGAATATAATTATATTATAAAGAAAAAGGAAATAAAATAGTGAGAAAAGAGAATGGACCCACTTGGTAACTTTAGGGTTCAACTAGAAAGCCTCCTGGTATAAATTTTTGGGTATAAATTCTGAACTATATATAAAAATATATTTTTGTAAATGGTGTTAAGTATAGTACCCCTAATTCAACCTTGTCCCGATGTCCCGAGACAGAACCCCAACGAACTTAGTCGGGCAGAGCCCTGACATGAGTTATGAGGCTCAGATCAATCGGAAAGGGTAGCGGTGATCTGGAGTTAAAATACTTAAAACGGGCATGGCCTCATTATTATTATTATGGGTTAATAATAAAAATATAACTATAGGATGAGAAAGGGAATTCGGCGACACAGGGAAGGAAGGAAAGAAAAGTAAATAGCTATTCTCAAATGTTTGAGGAGTTCCTATTTATAGGAGCTGAAGATTTGATTGAAACTAATTTTAGAAAGACACGTTGCATACTAACACACATCCCTTGTTGTTGTATTTTACCTACACGTATACTATAGGTAAAAATAGTTAATTTATTATTTATTATTTTATATATGATTCTTATCTCTTCAATCGATATACATACATATATTTCAAAATTCCATTTGTTAACATTTATTATTTTATTTCAAATCGTAAGTTTCTTTAATTATTATTATTTAATTTATATATTATAATTAATTTAACTGTTTTACTTATTTGGCGTGTATAACTTGTAAAATATAACGTTTTAGAAAATAATAAATATGTTATTAGAACGAGTATATTTTTGTTTACCTTTGGGTCTAAGTTTCATTAAAAATAGAGTAGGTTCAAAATACAATATATTTTTATAATTTAATTAGTAAACGGTTCCTGAGTCCGTCCAGATATTTCATATTTCTTACAGTTAACTTACCAGTAATCTACCCGTCTTCATAATATAAGTTTTTATATACTTTTATTTTATTTTAGAAAGGTGACCCATATACAGGCCAATTATTTATTTACACCAACTATATAAAAAATAGTGTTTAAAACTATTTGGGTTGAATAATTTTATTATAAAAAAAATAAACTAGTTACTAGTTACTAGTGGTTAATAAATTTTAACCAAACCTATAATTTATATGATAAAGATAGGGATGTTACATTTGGAAGAAATGTCGCCGTTAATTCTGTTCTTCGTGATTGTACTCTTGAGCTCAACAATCACATCTTCCCAATCGACCTTATTCCGATGCAACTCGGAAGTTTTGAAATCATAGTAGGCATGGACTTTCTTCGTGAAAACCATGCTGAAGTTGTGTGCTTCGATTAGATGATTCGATTCTCGCTCACGAATGGTGATTTATTGTGTGTTTATGGCGAAACTGCTTCGAAAGGTCTCAAACTCATGTCATGTGTCCAAGCTAGCAAGTATCTCTGCAAGGAATACAGAGCTTTCTTGGCTAACATTGTAGTAGTGGAGAAGGAAAAGAAAGGAAGACCTGGTGTAAACGATGTTCCAGTGGTCCGAGAATTTCCTAATGTTTTTCCAGAGGATCTTCCTGGATTACCGCCAAGTCGTGATATCGACTTTCGTATCGACCTCATTCCTGGAGCCAATCCTGTTGCCAAAGCTCCTTACCGACACGCACCGTCCGAAATGCGTGAACTCTCAAACCAACTCCAGGAATTACTCGAGAAAGGCTTCATTCGCCCGAGCACCTCTCCTTGGGGCACGCCAGTCCTTTTCGTTAAAAAGAAGGATGGGTCGTTCAGGATGTGCATCGACTATCGGGAATTGAATAAGTTAACTATCAAGAACCGCTACCCTCTGCCTCGCATAGACGATTTGTTTGGGGAACTGAACAAGAGTCTGCTTTCCAAACCCTCAAACACGTGCTTTGCAATACTCCTGTTCTCACATTGCCCGACGGAAACGACGATTTCATTGTCTATTGTGATGCTTCCAACCTTGGTCTTGGTTGTGTTCTTATGCAGCGGGACAATGTTATAGCTTACGCATCTCGTCAGCTCAAAATCCACGAGAAGAACTATACAACCCATGATCTCGAGCTAGGCGCAGTTGTTTTTGCGTTAAAGATTTGGCAACACTACCTGTATGGTACCAAGTGTACTATCTTCACCGATCATAGGAGCCTACAACATATCTTTGATCAGAAAGAACTTAATATGCGTCAACGCCGATGGGTAGAACTTCTTCACGATTACGACTGTGAGATTCGTTATCACCCAGGCAAAGCGAATGTCGTAGCCGACGCTCTCAGCAGGCGGAGTTATTTGCTTAGCATTCGTAATGTCCAAGCCCAATACGATCTCGAAACTCTCATCCGCGAAGCCCAGCATGCTTGTTTTAATGAACGCACTCTGAAGAAGGAACGAATCTATCACGACGGAGCCCAGCTTGTGAATATCTGGATCGAATTTGGATCCCTAAACGGACCGAATTGCGAAAGATTTTGATGGACGAAGCCCACAAATTCCGGTATTCTATCCATCCCGGTGCCGACAAAATGTACCAGGATCTTCGCTACAAGTACTGGTGGCCGGGCATGAAAAGGGATATTGCTCTCTACGTTGGAAAATGCCTGACTTGTGCAAGGGTCAAGGCTGAACACCAAAGACCCTCTGGCTTACTCGAACAACCGCCAATCCCTATGTGGAAGTGGGAGAGTATAGCTATGGATTTCATAAAAAAGCTTCCGCACACGTCATCAGGTCACGACAACATCTGGGTTATTGTTGACCGTTTGACCAAATCAGCTCACTTTTTGCCAATACGGGAAGACTACAAGGTAGAACGATTAGCCCGAATCTACACCAATGAGATCATTTGTAATCATGGGACGCCTCGCGACATCATCTCTGACCGTGATGCTCGGTTTACCTCGCGACTGTGGGAAACGTTTCAAGCGGCTCTTGGTACTACGCTTAACTTAAGTACCGCATTCCACCCTCAAACCGACGGTCAGACTGAAAGAACGATCCGTACTCTTGAAGACATGCTCCGTTCGTGTGTCATAGACTTCGGTGGTAATTGGGATACATACCTGCCGTTATTCGAATTCTCGTATAATAACAGTTATCATTCCAGCATTCAAATGGCACCATTCGAGGCTTTATACGGAAGAAAATGTCAATCGCCTATTGTGTGGCACGAGATCGGTCACTCGCAATTAACCGGTCCTGAGCTATTGCAAGAAACGACTGACAAAGTCCTCCAAATTCGAGACAACTTGTTGAAAGCTCGAAGTCGACAGAAAAGCTACGCCGATAGACGATGCAAGCCCCTTGAATTTGACGTTGGCGACTACGTACTCCTAAAGGTATCACCTTGGAAGGGTGTGGTCAGATTCGGAAAGAAAGGGAAACTAGCGCCTCGATATGTTGGACCTTTCAAGATTCTGGAAAGGATCGGAAAAGTCGCCTACAGACTCGAACTACCGGAAGAGCTTAGTAATGTCCACCCGACTTTCCATGTGTCAAACCTCCGCAAGTGCCTGGCTGAGCATGATTTAATTGTACCCCTCAATGACCTCCAAGTAAACGAAACACTACACTTTGTGGAGAAGCCTGTCGAAATCATGGACCGCCAAACCAAGCAGCTCAGACGCTCGCGCATTCCTATTGTGAAAGTCCGATGGGAAGGCAAACGAGGCGCATAGTTCACTTGGGAACTCGAAAGGGACATGAAGGAGAAGTACCCGCAGTTGTTTGTTAAGGCTTCGGCCTAATTTCGGGACGAAATTCCCTCAACTAGGGGAGGCTGTAACACCCCGTGTTTCGAAAGTCAAAGTCAAAGTCAAGATTGAAGTCAAAGGAAAAAAAGATTGCTAATTCCGAACTGTCTCTCCTTGCTCAATACCCGTTTTGACTTCTTTGACTTATAGTTAGTCTATTTTATTTTCGCCTTAGTTGTATTATGTGGAGTATCTATTAATAAATCGCATATTAATCGCTATTTATCGCATGTTTAATCGCTTTATCGCTATCGCAATCACACTCGCAACTCGAATTACGCATTTTGGTTATTGTTATATGTGTGTGTGTGCCTTATGTGTTACTTGTGCATGTTTATTTATGTTATGTGTGGGGAATCAATCGAAACGCAATCAAACTCAATCGCAATAAAAATGGTATGATAATTGGTGGAAAAGAGATAATGCGAGATATGAGTTGTTGGGATTAAAAGTAATTTGATAAGCAACTCCATCGCATCGCTCGCTCGAACCGCATCGCAACGCGCTACACGTGAATCGAAACGGTAACACTCGTCGCGCCGAGCACTCGAACCAGGTGCCGGCCGGACGGATTGCCATCCGACCGGGCTGCCATCCGATCGAGGTGTCGTCCGACCGGGCTGCCACCCGGGCGAGATGCCATCCGACCGACCAGCCCTTTCCACTTTGGGCATCCTATAAATACCCCTTGTCACTTTCATTCTTTCTACTTTTGGCAAGTGACGTCCGACGCGTGCTCCTACTCGCTTTTTCCTTCGATTTCTCGCAATTCTGGTAAGATATCGTCTTAAATCTTATACTATCTTAATCTACACGCACTCCTACACCTTTCTATCTTTTGAATCTCAACTTTTAACCGTGAAATCATCAAGATTCAAGGTGTTCTAGTATGACGTCATCATGTGTTCTTGAAGAACTTCATGTTTTGGCCTCAATCCACCAAGAACAACTTAGATCTAACCGATTTCCACATAAACAAACAAAGATCTTTCATAGATCTAAACAAACTCACAATGAAGAGTAGTGAAAGATGGTTTTCCAACCTTCTTTCAACTCTTTCACACTCAATGCACTCAAACCCGGTGGGAATCGGAACTACTACTGAACGTCTACTCATTCTTAGTGATGTATCAGTGCTAGATCCAAGACCCATCCGAGAGATAGTGATTTCGGGTTTGGACATGAACAACCGTCTCGGACCGTGCACCATCGGACTAGGGTGATTCCTGTTCGGTCAGGTCGTTGGGGACGAGATGGGGTTCCTATTGTTTAAACCAGTCACCACAACGTCTCGCTCAAGTTACAACACTTCAAGAAAGTTCAAGTAACAGCACGATCAAGTCGTTGGGACGAGCTGTCATCCGACCAGACTGCTGTCCGACCGGGTTGACATCCGCTCGACCCACCGTCCGATCGGGTTGCATCTTGATTCATTTAAAAACTTAAACAATTCTCAACATGTTCAGTAACAGGGTTGCCACCCGGTCGGATGGACATCCGACCGAGCGACCGCCCTGCTGAGGATTTGTTCTCACTGAGGAACCTCGCCACTCGAGTCGTCGTCCGATCGGATGACCGTCCGATCGACCGACCTGAAAGGTAGAGATACCTCAATGTTTTCAAAATACTATAACGAAAACTTCAAAAGTCTAGCCATCATACACAAACACATCCTTCTCAAAGGAAGAAACAATTCACTCGAACAGTCATCCGACCGGACTGCTGTCCGACCGGACTACTGTCCGAACGGATTACCACTCGCACGACTGGCCGTCCGATCGGATTACCATCCGACCGAACTGCTGTCCGAATCACTTGTACCCGGCACCGTTTTACGCGTCACTTATCGTTATGCTATCAATCTATTCAGGCTAACCCTACTCTCTAGCACTCCCTTCAATCCATCAACCGCTGTGAGTATACTCGATCCCTTTTCGCTTTACGCACTTTTGGGTGTTACATACGTTACTTATACTAAATCACATCGAACACACTACGCAATACTTTAAACGCAAACCGTTACCGCATGTTATACGTGACTTAATGAATGCTTGTTTGTTATGTTTACACATGAAATGCTGTCTACCTGCCTTAGCAACGATAGTACTATTAGTTTAGACTCAGCACCCGTTCACTCGGGAGTTGTTAAGGACAATTACCTACATGGCTCACAATGGTGAGAATGTATCGCAAACTGCCTTAGGCAGTCAACCCGCAGTCATTGGTATCGATAGGTTCATGTCGATAACTAACATGCCTCATTTCACTCTGTGTACGTGCTGGTTATGCGTAACGCTTTCGAACTCTATATGCTATTATCAAACTTGTATGCTCACCTTTACACTATGTGTATTGACTTTTACTTTAACGTATGTGACAGGTGCTTAAGTTGTTTTTATGCTTAGCTAGCTGTGAACTTGAGGCAAGGAAAGGTCTAGGATGCTCTCTGTGCTGTGATGAAATCGAAGTTAGGAAAAGAGGTCCTAGAAACCAATAAATAAACTATCTATGTATAAATCTGAGTTGTCGGAACAGAACTACTTGACTAGATTTGTCTGTAATAATTTGTTTGCCTTTTAAGACATGGTATGGGACATGTTACTTTAAATTAATCGGTAATAATAATTGTTATGGAAACTTCTGGACAATCTGTTTCGCTCAGTGTCATGCCCCGATGTTTCCGCCATCGGTTGGGGTGTGATAAGAGGTCAGAAGTTCAACCTAATGATGTGCAAGTTTTGTCATTAAAAATGGCTGGTAAGTGGTACAGTCTCAACAATTACCTATAGGTAATAGTTGGCATCATTTAAAACCAATATTCCTATAACTTAAAGTTATACCACTTCATGATCGAAATTCCTATAATTTAAAGTTGTACCACTTCATGTTCGAAATGGTGTGTAGAGAAATAGTTAGATACATAAAGTGAGGTTTCTTATTCATTGGCGATCACCTTTTTTCTAGGACGCTTAAGTTATACATCCTATAAGCATATTCTTAAATCTACATATCTGTTCATCGTGGGACTAAAATCTCAACCGCCAAGCAGTGGCGAAGCTTGAGATTTCCGACCAGGGTCAAAAACGTATATACCAAAAAAATTATATACGAAAACTACATACCAGGCACTACTGAGCGAAAAGTTCGGACGGTCGCTCTCCCCCCCCCCCCCCCGCGCGCGCGCGCGCGACCCCCACAAAGCTGTGCCCCTGCCACCAAGGGAATGACATCTTTCTTGCATACTTTGATACCGCTAAGTTATAAACTTTTAGTCCGTGATCACTTCTTGCGTTAGACCTTTGTATACTTGTGATTTCTTTTGACTTTCGTTTATAGTTTCTTAACTTAAGAAAAAATGACATGTATAAGGTCATGTTCATTTCAAAATCATAAAAAGACCATAAATAACAAGATAATACTTTTGAGCTCTTAGATAAAGAAATCAATGATTGAGATAAATCTATTCACATGTTAACATTTCTTATTACTTCTTAGTACTTGAATAAATGTCACTATTTTCACTTAATATCTCTTTTCATGTGATTACAAGTCACTACGTATTTAAATATGATGTTTTTCTTTATTGATCCAAAGGTCAAAATGTGGATACTGAGGTTAGATTGGTTTCCCCTAAAATAGTCAGGCCCATTAATCGCTCTGTTGGGTCTAATATCGCCGATGCTGATCCAAGACCCAAGAAGAGGTCTAGATCTTCTATGGAAGACAGATGTAACGCAGAAAGACAGGGGAGAACAGAGGGCAATGGGGATGATGGCTCTACTAGAGGCTTCGAACAATCTTTCTTTGACTTGAACAACTCGGCCTCCCTCGAGAATGTTGTGTCAGATCAGTCGGCGGACAATACTGTGGAGGAGACGCAGTCAGTTGGGGTAAATAAAGGAGGAGGCCTCGAGGGTGATGGGAGGTCAGTTTCAGCGGAGATAGAGAAGGAAGTTACTGAGACTGTTATCGTTGGTTCGAAGATTGGAGTTGATATTAGCGGCCATCCGGAGCTTATCAGGAACTCGATTCCAAAGGTATTAATGGGGTTTCGTCATGAATATGCTATCTCTGAATATTAGGGGAATTGGGAGTTCGAATAAGCCTAGCTGGGTGAAAAGTCTGATTTCTGAGCACGGTATTTCTTTCCTTTCTCTTCAAGAATCTAAGTCCTCTAGTGTGTCTCGTCGTGATATTGCCAATTTCTGGGGTAATAATAATTTTGGTTTGGAGTTTGTGGAGTCGGTCGGGCAGTCGGGGGGCTTGATTTGTGTTTGGGATGGTAATGTTTTCCGTCAGTCAGGTGGTTCTAAGAACAGACATTATTTACATATTAGGGATAATCTGGTGGGCTGTGACTCTACAGTTAACGTCCTAAATGTGTATGCTCCTCAGGGAGTGTCGGCTAAAAAGACATTGTGGGAGGAATTGAAGTCAGTTATCGATTCTTATGACGGTTTATGGGTTATCTCGGGTGATTTCAACGCGGTACGGTTTAGAGAGGAAAGGAGAAATTGTTCTTTTAAGCAAAACTGTGCCAATAATTTCAATGACTTTATTTTTGAACCTGGTTTGATTGAGTACAGTATGAGAGGCCGGGCGTTCACGTTCTGCTCGGATAACGGAAATAAACTTAGTAAGCTCGACCGTTTCTTAGCAAATTCAGTGTTCTTCAATTCTTGGTCGGCGGCGTGTTGTCGTGTCTTACCTAGGTTATGGTCCGATCATAATCCTATTATTTTGGTGTGTCATTCTAAGAATTTTGGGCCTCGGCCATTCAGGGTTTTCAACTCATGGTTCGGGAAACAGGGATTTGACGAGGTTGTTTCTACGGCAGCCAGTGAATTCGTTCCTGCCGAAGGCAGCCCAGACTTGTTGTTTTTAAATAAGTTGAGTTTCCTAAGGGACCATTTGAAAGTTTGGAAAGATGAGATGATTAGAAAGGAAGGAAAAGAGGTGGAGGCAGCGAAAGACGAAAATGAGGCTTTAGAAGCTATCCTTGATTCTAGAGATTTTTCGGAGGAAGAGGAGTGGGTCTTTTTCGAAAACAAAAAGATAATTTGTGAAGCGGAAGATGCCAAGGTTATGGATTTGAGGCAAAGGTCTCGAATCAAATGGGCGAAGGAAGGAGATGAAAATTACAAGTTTTTTCATGCCATGATTAATTGCAGGAAAGCGAGTAACACTATTCATGCCCTTGAAGTTAATGGGGTTTGGTTGTCTAAACCGTCTCTGGTTAAAAAGGAGGTTTTTCGTTTTTTTTAGAGACAAGTTTGTGGAGGATTGTGGAAGTCTGCCGCGTTTGGTTTGTCCTAATTGAAACAGGTGCCTTCGTATGTGGCGGTTAAGTTAGAAAACCGTTTTTCAAAGGAAGAGATTAAAGTTACGGGCTTCGATTGCGGTAAAGATCGGGCTCCTGGTCCCGATGGCTTCAACTTCCGTTTCTTTACTAGGTTCTGGGACCTCTTTGAGAACGATTTCTACAATATTATGGATTCCTTTTTCGAGAGCGGTAAGTTAAGTAAGGGGTGCGGTTCGGCGTTTATTGCCTTGATCCCGAAGACTAGAGAGCCTTTGGGATTGGGTGACTACCGCCCTATCAGCCTCGTTGGAGTCATCAACAAAGTGGTTTCCAAAGTCCTTGCGAATAGGCTCAAGCCGGCTCTCAATGAGGTAATTTCTAACTCCCAATCGGCCTTTCTCACGGGTAGGTTCATTTTAGACGGGCCGTTAATCATCAACGAGTTGCTCTCATGGACCAGAAGAAATAAGAATAAGGTCTTTTTTCTCAAAGTCGATTTTGAAAAAGCATATGATAACGTGAATTGGGGTTTTGTTTTGGATATTCTTCAGCAAATGGGTTTTGGGAAGAGGTGGTGCGACTGGATTTCGGGTATTCTGGCTTCGGCCAGAGCGTCAGTTTTGGTGAACGGTTCGCCTACCTTTGAGTTCAGGTGCAGTAAAGGTATGAGACAGGTGATGGAGGCGCTTTCAGGTTTGTTCAATAAGGGTTGTGAGGCCAATGTGTTACATGGCATTAGTCTCCTAGGTAATGAATTACGTGCCTCTCATTTATTCTATGCCGACGACGCTATGATTATGGGGGAGTGGAACAAAGATAATATCGTGAATGTTATTAGAATTTTGCGGTGCTTTCATGCTTGTTCAGGTCTGAAAATCAATCTTAGTAAATCTAGCATTTTTGGTATTGGAGTTAATATTGAGGAGGTCGAGGAGATGGCGAATTGGATTGGGTGCAAGGCTGAGTCGGTTCCTTTTAATTATTTAGGCCTAACAGTCGGAGCCAATATGAATCGCATCAACAACTGGAGGCCGGTTTATGATATTTTTGAAAAAAGGCTCTCTCTTTGGAAGACTTCGATGTTATCTATAGGAGGAAGGGTCACTTTAATTCGACCGGTTCTGGAAAGTTTGCCTACTTACTTTATGTCCTTGTATAAAGTGCCGGTTAAAGTTGTCAAAGACCTGGAAAGCATCATCAAAAAGTTCTTATGGGGCGGTTCGAATAACATCAGGAAAACCCATTGGGTGGCGTGGGATAGGGTGTCGTTACCAAAGAAAGCTGGTGGTTTGGGGCTGTGCAAATTGAAGCATGCTAACCTGGCTCTGCTGAGTAAATGGGGATGGAGATTTAAAAACGAAACTAATAACCTTTGGGTCAAAGTTGTCAACGCGATTCATTCAAGTCGTTCGAGGTGGGAATTTTTACCTTGCAATAAAGCGGTCAGGGGTGTTTAGCTTAATATATGTAATCTGTTGAACAAACCTTTCATTGATAACAAACCCATCCAGAGCTTTTTTAGGGGTAAGTTCGTTTCGGGAAATGATATTCAGTTTTGGTTAGACCCGTGGATTGGAGAGGCTCATCTTAAAGAGATTTTCCCGTGCCTTTATCGGCTGAAGTGGTAAAAAACTGCTCAGTGAGTGACCGGTTGGCTGGCGGCACCTCATGGCTTTGGAGGCATGACCCGAATATGGTGTCGGAGGTTCTGGAACTGGCTGCCCTCTCGGATATGGTTTCCTTGGTTGAACTAGGGGCTGGATCAGATAAATGGAGGTGGATGGGGGAGTCAGCGGGTCTTTTTTCGGTTAAATCGGTGAAGGATATTTTGGTTCGTGAAGATTGCGTTCCGGATGTCTTCGTTCTCGATTGGTGCAAATGGGTACCCTTGAAGTGTAATATCTTTGTTTGGAGGTTAGAACTAAACCGTATTCCGACTCTTGATGCTTTATTTTCGAGGGGAATCGTCAATAATATCGGGGCCTGCCTTCTCTACGGATGCGAAGATGAGTCTGTGATGCACTTGTTCATTTCCTGTCATTTTGCTTCTTTAATCTGGCAAAAGGTTAGTAGATGGTGTCGTATCCGATGATTTTCGCGTTTTCGGTGAAGGATCTATTGGAAGTGCACAAATTCAGTAGATTGGGGCAGACGAAATCGAAGGTCTTGCAAGGCATTATTATTACAACGTGTTGGTGCATTTGGTTGTCTAAAATAAAGCGGGTTTCTCGGGTTCTAGAATTTGCGTGGAAGATATTTTCAGTGACGTTAGATCTATGGGTTTCTTTTGGTTCAAAAATAGGTCGTCTTTTCATTCCATCTCCTGGAATGATTGGTGTAAATTTGTAATTATGTGATTTTTTATTTTTGTTTGTTGTTTGTGCCGGCTCGGTTTTCGGTTCGGTTTTCTGTTAATGAAAGTCAATTTAAAAAAAAAAAAAGATTGTTACATATTTAATTTTAATAATTCATTTCCATGTACTTTCTCGTTCCCAATATATTATTTTAGTATCCGTAAAACATTATTTTAAATACATAATCTTGAGTATTCAAATCAAATCATTACATTTAATTTATATATTCACATGATAAGCCAGAATATTGATAACCATAGCATTAAGCAATATCAGAGTTGACTTCAAAACATGTTGACAAAGTCAAGATTTCAAAAAATGTCAAAGAAACATCCCACATCCCAATCCCAATCACAACCAACTTATGTCTTATCTATCTATATAAATATGTACATATGATGTTTTTTATCTTACAAAAACAAAACCAACAATACAATGGACAAAATCCTCTTTGAAGCTTCCTTAACAGGAAACGTACAAGTCCTCAACGAATTACTCGCTCAAGACGAATTAATTCTCGATAGAGTTTCGCTAACCAGAGTCAGCGAAACTCCATTGCACATTGCAGCCTTGAGAGGCCACAATGATTTCGCGAAGATTCTTCTTCTAAAAAAACCAACACTTGCCACGTCCCTCGACTCGTCAAGGCAAACTCCACTTCACTTGGCCGCAGCCGCGGGCCACGTGGAGATCACACGCGAACTTTTGCGTGTCACGAGTGCGGAAGGATATCGTTTTTGCGACAAAGATGGAAGAACACCTCTCTACTTGGCTGCCAAAATTGAACAGTTGGAGATTATCAAACTCTTGATTGAAACAAAACCTGATCTCTGTAAAGAATTGCAAGAAAATGGGGAAACTATTTTAGTTGGAGATTATCAAACTCTTGATTGAAACAAAACCTGATCTCTGTAAAGAATTGCAAGAAAATGGGGAAACTATTTTGCGTACATGCAAATCTAAATCGTTTTGAAGCATTTAAATTGTTGTGTCAATTGTGGAATGAAGATGAGTTGGCAATGCTGACAGACCTTAATGGGAATACCCTCTTGCACCTAGCTGTTGTTCATAAGCATGTTCAGGTACTAGTTTAGTTTAGAAATCTTTTAGTAATTACTTTCAAAGTTCTTTACTTGTTCAACTTTCACTAGAAAACAGGTTGTTACCGACCAAAATAATAACTTCCCAAATTAGCGAATGAGCTAATTAAGTCCGGTCGCAAAACAGTCGCAATTTTTGCAACCGCTTATTTTCAGTCAGAAACCATACAGAATTTATATAAAATTATACATTCCGGTGGCACGTGGGGGCAAAGTTAATGACCAATTTACTGTCACAAACATAACGTCTCCAATTTTGCGACGGCTTATTTTTAGTGGCCATTCGGTTGAAAAATCATGAAAGATCAATATAAAATTAATAATGCTGGTCGCTAGTTCGTTGCAAAAATAACGACAGTGTAAGGGCCGTCGCAGCACTAGTGACGGGCGACCAGATTTGGTCGCAAAAAGTTTCAAATTTGTCACACGTATTCTCGGTTGCAATTTTGTTAAAAAAACATAAAGAATCATTGTAAAATTACAAATATCGGTAGCAAGTTGGTCGCAGAAATTACGATCATTTATGGGTGTTTGCCTAAAATATTAAAAATAAAAAGAAAATAAATAATGTTAGATTAAAACTCGTCCCAAACTTTGCTACCAACTTTCTACAATAAAAAAACAGTCGCAAAAAAGTTGAAGTCAAATTTAAAATCTTTGTCGCAAATCAGTCAAAAAATAGTGAAAAAAATAAACAAATAGTAAATTTCTATAGTGTGTCTAGCTAATTCTATGGACTATAGTTACAAATCTGGGTTTTATTGTTTGTGTAGACTGTGAAGTATCTGCTTCAGAAATCTAGCATCAGAACAAATAAAAACATTGTTAACAGACAAGGGTTCACAGCATTGGATGTTCTTGATCATATTCCACGTGATTTGGAAGCATTAGAAATCCGAACTTTACTTATAGAAGTCAACTTTCGAAAAGCCAAACATGTTAAATCGTTCCAAAATGACGAATCTGATTCGTCGCAAAATGTTACGAGTCACGTAAACAAGCCCAAAGGATTAATGTCACGAACCGGAAACTGGTTAGAAAAACAACGTGGGATTCTCATACTTGCGACGATAGTCGTCGCAAAAACGTCGTTCTACTCAGGGCTACACCCTCCAGGAGGGACATTTACGGATTCTAAGGACGGGCCGCTAGGAAATGCGGTCAAAACCGAACCGGATGTGGGACCGTTCAGTGATTTCGTGATCCAGAACACGATAATCATGGTTTTATCACTGATGATATTTGTGGTGTTGCTAAGTGGTATCCCTTTAAGGAACAAGTTTTGTTTGTGGGTGCTCAATTTAGCGACGCTTTGCATCATGTTTTTCGTGGCGGTTTCGTACTTGGTGGAGATAGCCAACATGTCCCCTGACACGTGGGTGAATGGGCCAACTGTGATCATGTGTTTTGCATGGATGCTTTTGTGCTTGTTGTTTGCATTCATTCACACTATTTTCTTTACAACATGGGTTGTAAAGAAATTGTTAAAGGCTAGAACAAGAACAAAAATGAGAAATAATAATCCAATTAATGGCGTTTGATTCAATTTTAGTAGGAATTTCATTTCATTTCATTGTATTGTATGTATTATATTTGTTTGGTTTTACTTATGGTCATGTGACTTGCTTTTCTATGTAAACATATTTGTATTCAACTTCATTTAATTATTCTCTGGTTTAAAAGCTGTATTTCTTTTTATATATTTATGAGCAATTAGTGATACAAGTGAAGAACCGGTTTAACTCACTATGTATACGGGTGTAAGGAGTGGTTAAACACTACTACAAAAATAAGTATTTGCTATGGCCAAATCCGTAGCAAATCGGTAGCAAACACCCATTTTGCTACAAAATTTGTCTGTAGCTACAAGTCTCGTCGCTAATTTATTTGCTACGGATTTTAGCTACGAAAATCATATTTGCAACGGTTTTAGCTACAAGAAGGGACGTCGCTATTTTAGCTACAAATTTTGCTACTAAAATGTTCGCTACGGATTTCGCTACAAATTTTTAGCTATGAATTTTTAGCTACAAAAGTTCCCTACAAATTTTTAGCTACCGTAGAGCTTTTCCTACGGATTTGGCTACAAAGTTTTTACTATGCATTTTGCTATGGTTTTTCTGCTACAAAATTTAGCTATAGATTTTGCTACACATTTAGCTACAAAATTTTAAAGGTTTTTGCTACGGGTTTGTAAAGTTTCTGCTAAAGACTAAACTACAACTTTTTTCTAATATTTTTTTATATTATTTTCCAATTGTTTCTTATAATTAATGTTGTCATATATACAAATCATACTAAAGATAATTATGCAATCAAACTATAATAAAATATCCAAATTGATACAATAAAGATCCAAATTATTGAAAAACAATACAATAAAATCCGAATTATAACGTTTACTAACATAAACCCATATGTTAATTTGGTGAAAAGCTTTCTCGCATATTGTAACAACAGTTGACGCTTCATTCCAACGTACAACCTCGCATTTTCTTCAATTTCTCCATGGTAGCATGCTTCTCTACTATATTGTGTTTTAACTTCGTTACTTGTTCCTTCCTCCATGAAATGAATAATAAAGAAACATTATTAGTAGAATGCCTAATATGTTAAAAAAAAACTTATTTAATTACACATCTACGAAAGTTTCAATTAAAATCATGGATGAGTACTAAATTGTAATTACTTACATGTAATTATAAGTTGTTCCTTATAACGGACCTCAAAGCACAAATCCAAGTTCAACCTGCATATATGATTAGATTTATATATAATTAATGCACTACTAGATTAGAAGAAACATTAATTTGCAAGGATAAACATGTATGAATAAAATAAACTAGAGCATTAAACAATTATCAGCTAGATCAACTAATTTAAAAAAGGTTCCCTGCCTTTAAAAAAAAAAGGCTCCCTTATCTTTGTTTGAAGTTTTTATTTGTTACCCATTTGAAATAAATAAATACCCAAAGCAATCAAATTTTCTACCTCCACGATAAATATTAAAAGAAGGAAGTGACATGATTCAGCCCAATATTAATGCTTCTATTCAGTAGTCGAGTTTTATCTGCAATCGTTCCGAATGACAGCAACAAAGGTTCCGAGTTTCTAAACCAAAACACTTTATCAGCTTAACTGTCGTATAAAAATAAAAAATATAAAAATCTGAAATGTGAATTACTGTAATATTAAATATGAATAACAATTTAGCAAATAGCATATCTGTTGGCGAATACAACAACACACCAAGTAGGGATCTGGAGGTTAAAATTCTCGTCACTATGTTCGAATTGCATAGCATTAACTTTGATAATGCTTGATTCTACCTCCATTATCATCTTCTTCGAGATCTTCATCTGATAATATTTGCATTCTTCCTCTAGTCTCTCTTGCTTTGCTAACCCACAAGAGAATCAACTCATCTTCTATTTCTCCACGATATCATATGCTTAGATCTGGACAAGGAAATGAGATGAAATATGAATGGATTTTAGGAGGGAGATGATGAGATATAGGGGTGATGTGAATCAGTTTTAGTGAAAAATAGGACAAGAGGGAAAGTAGTGAACAGTTATATCGATTTTGGGGGAAACAGTTTTTGGTTTTGGGGGGATTCTTCAAATTACAATTTGGTTTTGGAGGGAAATCATATTTTAGAGATTCTTTTGATAAATGAACTTTGAATTTAAATTTTGAAAAGTATTTATTAATTTAACTATAAAAATATTTGGTCTTAGTATATCATAGTTCATGAATTAATTTAAATGATAAGCCATGCCGCTTTAAGTGACTTTGTATGGCTAAGTTTGACTTGATTTATGAACTTTGACTTTGGTTTACCAAGAAAGGTCCTAGACTATCCACATCAAGGATGTTTGTAGGTGACATGGAGGGTGTTCATTCCTATGTGGAAGGCATTTGTGAGAGTGATGGATTAGTGGGTGTTGTAGAGGATGACATGGAGGGTGTTCATTCTTCACAATTCTTGAGGAAGAATGGTGAAGAATGGCCTAATGGTGGGTCCTTTCTTTTTTTTATAAGGTTGTTTGTGGGAAGGATATATATGTTATTGTTGTGGGTAAAAAGTGTTTGTGGGAAGAATAAGTGAAAAGCTGATGTGGCATGCTGATTAGGCTGTTTGTAGAAAGGATAGCCTTTCACTGATGCGGATAGTCTAAGGCTGGAGGGTGTGGGATAACCCCCTTGGGGCTTTATAAGCGCCACATCAGCCAAGGGGGCTTTATAACCCCCCCCCCCCTTAACATGGAGGGTGTGGTATAACCCCTAGGGGCACTATAGAGAAAAAAAAACTTTATTGGTGCAAACAAGTGGGCCCCAGCTGATAACCCCCTCCTCCCTCGTTACCATGTTGGCGAGCCATGTATGGCGCCCCTTCCTTAACATGGAGGGTGTGGGTGTATAGCGCCCGGGGCGCTATAGAGGCTGAGGTGGCGGGTATGGCACCCCCCACACCCTCCGGCCTAAGGCTAGAGGGTATGGTGATGGTTCTCCAATGGAGGATGATCCGCCACGTAGGCGCCACGTCATAGTCCTCCCAAGGATGGTCCATCCCACAAAACTAGAGGGTATGGGAGGATGATCCTACCCACCACTTTTTTTTTAATTTCTATGCCCTATGTACAAGTATTGAAGCCTAATGTACAAGTCACTAACCCAAACAAACAAAGGGGGCCCACATTGGAGGATCGTCCTGAACGTCCATTCTTCGACGTTGAAGACAGGGACGGAGCTCGACGGTGGGGGGGGGGGCGGGATGGGGCGACGCCGGCGCCGAACCAAGACGGGGGTGGGGGACGGTTGCATACCGTCTAGCCTAAGGTTGACTGTGATTGACAAAAGTAGATCCTAATGAGTTGAAATGATTTATAAATGTCTTAGTAAGCAATATTAGATTTTAAGGATATTATAACTTTTTTAATGGAGCATGGTGAGTCTTGTTAGGTAACGTTGAGTTTTAATGTGTTAGATTTAATAAGGTATGCACAAGGTTAATCACCAGTCACTAAGTCTGACTTTGAATGACCAATAGTAAATTTTATTAACCAATAATGACTCTATTTGACGAATTCCGGGTTTGAATAACGATTACAAACTTTGATTAAACAAGTCGGACTCTCGTTAAACATACACTGCCTTTGATTGACCAAGATATGGCGTATTCAGTTATAATAGGTCAAACATGTCTTGATGGGTCATATTAGGTCTTAATGGGCGACAATAAAGCCAAACTCGCTACCACTCCCGCCACACTGGACAACCTTCAGTTTGGTCGCTTGAACTTTCACCATCGACCGCATCACCAACGGTGGTAACAACCTTCTTAACACCTAAACCACCAACACTACTGCTTGCACTGCTGCCCCCAACGCTTGAACCTCCACACTTCTAGAACCACCAGTATTCCTAGCTTCACAACCCACTTTCTCATCTGCGTGGCCAACACCCTGAAGGGAGGGAAAGAACTCATTATATATTGACTCGTCACTGGAGAAGATAAAACTCCTCTCCCACGAGAGTTACAAGGGGAGAGGGAGATGGTGTGTCTGTTTTAGAGAGAGAAAGGGTTGGGTGGGGTAGGGTAGGGTATAGTGAGTAGGTTTCTTTGTTTTTTTAAGTTACATATGTATTTTGATGCGAAAAGACAATAATACCCTCATGTGCAATGCACATGATTTAATGAAGAAAATTAACTTAGTTAGAGTCAAAGGACATAACGTGTAACATTTTAAAACATTAAGTACATGATTTGTCAATTTTAAAGACAAAAGACGCTGCCTAAATTCACTACAAAGATAAAGGACAAAATTTGCAATTTACTCTATTATTTTGCTACGTTTTTTTATTAATATATATTTTTTCTTTTAAATTTTTATTTCTTGATTTACTAAAATTGTACTAGATATTTTAGTTTTTCAACCATTTTACATAGTAGTTTTCTCAAATTTGCATGGATTTCGTGAAAGATTTTATAAAGTTATTTTTAACTATTTTAAAATATTTATTTTTAAAATTTGCTAGAATATTATTATTTTTTAAGTATATATTTTATTTAGTTTACTAGCACTTTTCTTACTAATTCTTTAACTTATTGAATTAAACACTTATTTCATAACTTTGCATACGAGTTTTGCTACAATATTTATTAATTGGTTTAATATTTTTTTCTTGATTTAGCTACGTATTTTATTCACCTATTTATAAATGTTTATTGTCTAAATTTTGCTACAAATATTGCTATGAATTTTATATTTTCTTAGTTTTGCAACAAACTTTGCTACGGATGTCCTTTTTTTTTTCAGCAGAATATCCGTAGTTAAGCTCTACCAAATAAGTTCTTAACATTATTTTGCTACGGATTTTGCTACGAATTATATTAAGTCATTTATTAAATATTTACGGTATTAATTTTGCAATGGTCTTTGCTACAAATCTTTTTTGCAACGAAAAATTAGTAGCTAAACCGAAGCAAATATATCCATAGCAAAAAAATTGCTACTTATTTTGCTATGGATACTTTTTGCAACAGAAATTTCGTAGCTAAACCGTAGCAGAATATGTTCATAGCGAATCCCTAGCGAATTCGTAGCAAAGTTGCGACGGGTTTTTTTCCATAGCAAAACTCCGTAGCTGATACCTGTTTGTGTAGTAGTGAAACACTTGAGAGTGGCAAACTAAAAAATCAACCAATGAGAGTGTGCCATGTCAAAGTGGTAAACTATGCTCAAAAGTGTTGACAATGGTTAGACACTTGATGAAGTGATAAACTATTTAAAAAAAAAAAAATGTGTGATTGGTTGAGATTGTAACGCTTTGGCGGATCTACAAAGGAGGTAGGGGTAGCCCGGGCTACCCTCAACTTTGTTGGCGAAATGCAAAATTAGTGCAATTTTTTTTCTTCTCCGTTTTATGTATTGGATAACCCCGAGCAAATACTAGGATACCCCTAGGCAATGTTGTAGAAGGCGCTAGTCGGACGGTGAGGTACCGCCTAGGGATTAATCGGGATTAATAGGGATTAATCGAGATTAATCGGATTGGACTTTTTAAGTATAATTTTACAAATTTTTTATATATATAGATAACTTTATACTTTTTATTAATAAATTTACAAGTTTAGGAGATAACTTTATACTTTTTATTAATAAATTTAAAAGTTTAGGAACCATATGTAAAGTAGTGAAAGATAGAGGGGGTTAAATGTTAAAATACCTAAAATTAAATGTTAAAATAGGTTTATAAGTAATATTTGGGCTGTAAAACAATGGGCCAGATTCAAAAATGGGTCAAATTTTGTGTTTAATGGGCTGTAAAACATGGACCGATTAGTCCGATTTTGACCGCCTGGGACCGATTTTGACCATATCCGCCTAATTGGACCGACTAGCTAAAAATTAGTCAGTAACTCACCACCTAGCGTCTAGGCGCCGATTAATCGGCCGCCTAGGCCGATTTCTGCAACATTGCCCCTAGGTCTAAAAGATTTTTTAGGATACTTCTGAATTTTTCTTGTAGATGCTTATAACATGTATGTTTAGTAAGTCTAGCCTGTTCTTCACTTGTATCACTAACTAATTGCTCATAAATCCAGAAAACAGTTTTTAAACCAAAGAGAAAATAGATGAAGTTGAACACTATGTTTTTATATAAAAAAAGTCACATGACCATAAGTAAAACCAAACAACATATATAATGCATATATATACAACAATGAAATGAAACTTTTATTAAATTGAATCAGACGCCATTAATTGGATCATTATTTCTTGTCCTTGTTCTAGCATTCAACAATTTCTTTACAACCCATGTTATAAAGAAAATAGTGTGAATGAAAGCAAACAACAAGCACAAAAGCATCCATGCTAAACACATGATCACAGTTGGCTCATTCACCCACGAGTCAGGGGACATGTTGGCTATCTCCACTAAATACGAAAACGTCAGGAAAAACATAACGCAAAGCGTCGCTAAATTAAGCACCCACAAACAAAACTTGTTCCTCAAAGGGATTCCACTTAGCAACACCACAAATATCATCAGTGACAAAACCATGATTATCGTGTTCTCGAAATCCGATTCGGTGTTAACCGCGTTCCCTAGCGGCCCGTCGCTAGAGTTGGTAAACGTCCCTCCCGGAGGGTGTAGCCCGGAGTAGAACGAGGTTGTTGCGACGACTATTGTCGCGAGTATCAGAATCCCGCGTTGTTTTTCTAACCAGTTTCCGTTGTTGTTTAGGTACCAATTCCATATTCTTGACATTAATCCTTTCGGCTTGTTGTTGTTACTCGTTACATTTTGTGACGAAGCGAATTCGTCAGTTTGGAGTGATTTAACATGCTTGGATCTTTGAACGTTGGCTTCCATTAGTAAAGTTCGGATTCCTAATGCGTCGAAATCGCGTGGACAATGATCGAGAACATCTAATGCTGTGAACCCGTGTTTATTAACAATGTTTTTATTTGTTCTAATACTAGATTTCTGAAGCAGATACTTCACAGTCTACACAAACAATAAAACCCAGATTTGTATAATTAGCAAGAAATTTACTTTTAGTTTACTTTTTGCACTGAATTAGGCCACAAATTATAAATTTATCTATAAAATTTCATGATTTTTCAACTTTTTGCAATCATTGCGACAAAAATTTACGACTAACAAAAGACGGTCGCAAAGTTAGAGACTGATTTGGACCAAAATCTAAACCGTCGCAATCTTGAAGACCAAGCCAGATATGGTGGCAAAACACTTGATAACTATAAGAACTTAACAAACTGAGTCGCAAAAGTCATTAAAATATAATTAAATTACAAAATCGCTATTGCAACAGTCCCGTAAATATGAGAAAATTATTAAAAAGCGTTAAAAGAACCGCGATCGGAAATCGATCAGTTTTCTAGTAGCGTTGTGATAGATCTTTAACTATTATATATATTTTATTATTTTTATCTTTTCTTTTTTCGACCTTTGCGATGACTCTTACACAGTTCAGAGTTTTTGCGATTACCTTTAAACAGTTGCATTTTTCGACTGGTATTATGATTCTATATTAATTTTCCTTATTTTTGCAACCGAATGGTGACTGAAAATAAGCAGTTGTAAAGTTTGTTACCGATCTTTTAAGTATATATTTAAGTTGTTTTTTTCTTTTTTTGCGACCACCCTTAGACAGTCGCAATTATTGCGACCAATAAGCGGTCGCAAAATTGTGATGGTTTACGACCGGATCTAGGTAGGTTGCTAATTTCACGATCGGTATGATTTCAGTTGTCAATCAGTCGCTAGTTTTGCGAGGTTTTATATAGTAAATTTTGTACGCAAATACCTTAGTCTTGTAGCATTTTTTAACGGCAATTTTTACACCTAAATTCTATCTAACCTTGCACTAGCAAGTATTTTAACCCACTTTTGTATGGGTAAACACCGTACCACTAGACCACTAGGTCATAAATAACCAATTTTGTAACTAGTAGTGAATGTTGAGCAAATATTGAATTAATAACATAAGAGTTAGATGCCATTTTAGTCCCTGTGTTTGGGCCATTTTGTCAGTTTAGTCCAAAGGTTTCATTTCTCGCATGTGGGTCCAAAAAGGTTCCCCCGTTACCATTTTAGTCCACTGGGTTAACTTCATCCATTATTTCTGTTAACGAGAAATGCAATTCGGTCATATAATTGCTCTTCTAGTTCACATAATTACATATAAAATGACCGAATTGCCCTTCTCGTTAACGGAAAAAATGGATGAAGTTAACCCAGTTGACTAAAATGGCAACGGTGAAACCTTTTTGAACCCACAAGCGGAAAATGAAACCTTTAGACTAAAATGACACAAACCACAGGGACTAAAATGGCATTTAACTCATAACATAATTATAAAAAGATTTCTAATACCTGAACTTGTTTATGAACAGCAGCTAGATGCAAGAGGGTATTCCCATTACGGTCTGTCAGCATTGCCAGCTCATCATCTTTATTCCACAATTGACACAACAATTTAAATGCTTCAAAACTATTATAACATATGCATGTATGCAAAATAGTATCCCCATTATCTTGTAACTCCTTACAAATATCAGGTTTTGTTTCAATCAGGAGTTTAATAATCTCCAACTGTTCATTTTTGGCAGCCAAGTAGAGAGGTGTTCTTCCATCTTTGTCGCAAAAACGACATCCTTCCGCACTCGTGACAGGCAAAAGTTCGCATGCGATCTCCACGTGGCCCGCGGCTGCGGCCAAGTGAAGTGGTGTTTGACTTGACGAGTCGAGGGACATGGCAAGTGTTGGTTTTTTGCGAAGAAGAATCTTCGTGAAATCATTGTGGCCTCTTAAGGCTGCAATGTGCAATGGGGTTTCGCTGACTCTGGTTAGCGAAACTCTATCGAGGATGAGTTCGTCTTGAGCGAGTAATTCGTTGAGGACTTGTACATTTCCTGTTAAGGAAGCTTCAAAGAGGATTTTGTCCATTGTATTGTTGGTTTTGTTTTTGTAAGATATAAAAACATTATATGTACATATTTATATAGATAAGAGCATTCTCATCCAATCCATCAAATTATACATACATTCCACTAAAAAACAACTCCTATATCATTATATTTCCACTAAAAACAAATATTTTTTCTCTCTCCTTTTCAATTAAATAATATTATCATCACATTTTTCTCTTTCGTTCACTCACAACCACTTTCAATATATATTAAAAAAATTATACTGGGTGAACAGTGTCCCCCCAAATATACAGATGAACAGTAACATCTTCTCTCTCCTCCACTCACAACCACATTTTATACCCTTTACAATATAAAAACTCACCCTCACAAGTTTTGATGGATTGGATGAGAATGCTCTAAGACATAAGTTGGTTGTGATTGGGATGTGGGATGTTTCGTTGACATTTCTTGAAATCTTGACTTTGTCAACATGTTTTGAAGTCAACTCTCATATTGCTTAATTCTAGGGTTATCAATATTCGGGCTTGTCATGTGAATATATAAATTAAAGAGTAAATGTAATGATTTGATTTGAATACTCAAGATTATGTATTTAAAATAATGTTTTAAGGATACTAAAATAATATCTTGGGAACGAGAAAGTACATGGAAATGAATTATCAAAATTAATTATGTAACAATCTAAAATAAAAAATATATATACCACAATATCCACATTTTGACCATTGGATCAATAAAGAAAAGAGAAAATTACTATTCTAGCCAAGAATAAAGTCAAATTACCAATTTAGCTAAGTGATGCGTCTTTGGAAGGCCCCTTAAGATTTGTATATTTTAATCCAAATTATTTGTTTTCAAAAAAAAAATCGTACTTTTACTGTAGCGACGCATAAGATGCGTCTATATTCCCTAAAAAATTGTGCCAAACTCATTAGATAGGTTCTAAACTCATCAAAACATGTGCCAAACTCATTAGATAGATTTCTGCATTATTTAAAAACACGTGTCAGCATTTTACTGGCGGACGCATCCCAAACCTTAAGGGGCCTTCCAAAGACGCATCACTTGGCTAAATTGGTAATTTAACTTTATTCTTGGCTAGAATAGTAATTTTCTCTAAAGAAAAACATCACATTTAAATACGTAGTGACTTGTAATCACATGAAAAGAGATTTTAAGTGAAAATATGTGACATTTATTCAAGTACTAAGACCATGTGTAGTGGTTAAGCCAAATAATGCCCCCACCATGGGTCGTTTTGCGACACGTGGCAGTCCAGTCAGCATGGGGCATTATTGCAAAAGTGACGTAGTGGGAATAATGCCCATGCAATCATTTCACAATTATTTTTTTAATTTAAAACATAAAAATCTTCATTAATTTAAAATAAAAATTACACTACTTGAAATAAAATAAAAAAACCGAAAAAAAAACCGAAAATAAAAAAACCGAAAAAAAATAAAGTTAAAAAGAAAAAGAAGATGATCTAGAGTCCATATTTTTCTCGAATTTTTTGGCGATGCATTTGCGCAAGGATCAACGCGTCGCCATGGAGGTGGTCGATCGGTTTGGACAAAAACTCAATGTCCTTTTCCATTGCCTCGCCTCTTGCATCTCGTTAAACTTTTTGGTTTCGGCCACTCGTTCTTTCATAATCTCATAACGTTGGTGGCCGAGGTCGCGAATGTCTTGGAGACGACGGTTCATCTCCTCGAAATCATCCTTCAACTCGAGATCCGAAGACGACTCCACCGTTTTTTTCCCGGTTTGCTTTTCCTTTCTTCTACCGGGCGGTCGGGTCAACTCTTCTTCAAGTTCCTCGTCAACGTCCACCACCTCATTTAGATTGACATTGCGGGCATCCGATGTCGGTGTTTCAGGGTCAACGGAGGATGATGTTTTTGACTGTTTAGCTCGACGTCTAATACTAGACGTCATGGTACCTACTAGCGCCCACTTTGGACTTTTTCGTAGTAGATCCCAACACTTATGGTACGGGAAAGGGCATTTCGTTTTCTCGTACTCGTCCAAAGTCTTCGTTAAAACCGCGACGTCACCTTCATCGCTCGGGCGATTATCGTAGTTACGTTGGTACACTTCTTGGAACGCATGACACTTGTTGTTGATGTCGGTCCATTTGCTAGAAATGAAATCTTTGTCCCGATGCTCGCCTTGACCCCACATGCTATAAAAGAGTGCACGAACCCTATCCCAAAAAAAACGGGGCCCGTTTGAAAGTTTGCTACAAATTAAAAAAATAAAAGTAAAAATATAAGTTGTATGTTAAAAATATAAGTAAAAAATAAGTAAAAAAAATATAAAAGTTACCAATTTCGTGGTCATCCGAAACGTCGAGCCACGCCCGAGTCAACGTGAATTACTCATCCTTCGTCCATTTAAGGTGAGTATTTTTACGTCGAGGTTCGTCCTTTTCCTTCTTCTTATGCGACCTTCTGCCGCGTTTCGATTTCTCTGGCACCGGTTCGGGTTGCGTCTCCGGCACGACATCGACATCGGGTTCGGCTTGTTGTTGTGAAGGATGCGACCCGCCGGCTTGACCATAGCCGAAGGTGGGAGGCACGAACGGAGTGGCGCCACTCAAGTAAGCCGCGTACGTTAAAACGCTCGGGTCCATGTCTTGAAGGTTATACGGGTGTTGCAGTTGGGTTGTGTTCGGTGTAACAACCCTCATTAAAAGTCATATTTATTTTATTATTTTATCCAATAGGAAACCCTAATTGAGACACCCAAGTGATTCTGCACAAACCCTAAAATTTTCAGAACAATCAGAATCAGGATCAGGGCCCCTAAAACTCAGGGGGGCATTCCCTACTCAACGATTATCCTTATAAGTTATTATAAAAATCGAATTTAATCATTTCGTCGACTCACCTGAACTCCAAACACACGTGGCAAACCTATATTGAAAATATGTCCCTTGCGCACCGCAAGGGTTGAGTCTTACGGTGCGCAAGCAACATCAAATTTTGGGTATAAATAGCAGGCATTGGCACTTGATTCCTGGCGTTCGTTCGACGATCAAACTCAAAATATACGCTGAGATATCGTCCAAATACTCTAAAAACACACACGAATCACTAACTAGTATAGCGGGGTGCTACTACAAACAGGGTATTAACTCGATCGCTGCTACGATTCAATGTCCGATCGATTTAAACTATCCGACAGGATGTTTAAGCGCTATCCTTTGTCATTAGTTATGATTCCGACAGGATGTTTGAGTACCACCCGAACTCGGGGAATACTCTGTCATTCGTTGTGAATCCGATGGATGTTTAAGTGATTGCACTTTGTCATTCGTTGTGAGGGTTTTAATCTCGTGAATTATCGTAATTGCTGTATTAAGTTACTTACCTAGTTCGTGTGCACTAGGTTACAAAGGCTAAATCAATAGGCTAAGCTCTGCCTGTATAAATCTGCAATATATTAAGGCTTATTTGTAGACTAAACTTTGGCCGTATGAATCTGCATGATTATAATGTGAGTCATTCTCTTTTTATCAACTATTTTACAATACCTCAAATTATTTTCAAAAGTTATAATTACAGGGACTAAGTCGTGGATATCTTGAATCACTGGCTAGTGGGGTATTGTGCACATTACTAATTTTCTCCCAGTTAGGTTCATTGACCTACTAGGGATAATCATCACTATTTAGGTTCATTGACCTAATAGTGGTATGACCATCGTCACCATTGTGACTTGTCACCATTGTGACTTGTCACCATTGTGACAGAGCGCCAGATAAAAATAAGATAGAAGCCATTGTAATCGCTCTTATGCTGTAATTAATAACTATGCATCATTATGCAAAATGAATGATTCACTCAGTATTTCCCGCTGACAAAACCTTTTTAAAATACTTTTCAGGTAATTACAGTAGATTGAAGTAAGCGTTGGATACGGCACTAAAAAGCATCAAGAAGTGACTTATTTTATTAATTAAACTTTAGAAATATTGTTTTATGTAATAAAATTTATCTTTATTAAAGCTACCTTTGTAAAACATGGATTTATTCCATCTATTTAATAAATAAAATCCGGTGTTTCTAAAGTCTGATATTTTTCCTAACTCACGGTTCTGATGAAATTTCCGCTGCAACGTTTTCAAAGTAATCACCGGTACCACTGGGCTGTTCGCGACTCCCAATTCCTTCCAGGGTGGGTCGGGGGCCGTGACAGAAGGTGGTATCAGAGCCACTGCTTTAAGCCTATAAGTGTTGCAATAATAATACCTAAAAGAGTTAGGAGATTGCTATTAACTGGTAGCACACATGATAGCATTTAGACTTGAACTTAAGAAAAGATGCCTTAGTATCAGCTTTGAGATAAGAGAAGTACTTGTGTAAATAAAGTATGATGAGTTTTGGTATGCCATAAGAATGGTAATTAGAATATTAAAAGATATGATAAATAAGCAATAAACATTTAAATATTGCTTATTGATATTACTTGGGCTAGAATAAGATATGTTACGGGAAATACAAGTTTCCTTGGTTCTGGATAAAAGCCCTAATAAAAAGAGGCACTTTTGAAAAGATACTATTTATGGGAAATAGGAAATTTTCTCCGGCAAGACTGGGTATGGTGTAGCAAGACTCTCCAGTTTGTCCGGATATACTGAGATTACCTCTCCAGCGCGAATCGGACAAGACGGGGTATATAATATGTCAAACAAGTGACAAGATTTACCTAAATAGTATCATGATCTAATATCTGACTCGTTTTTGGAAATATGAATCTGTTAAATACATTGACCTGATAAATGGTATGTTTATTTCAGCATGTGAAATATGTGATTATATAGATAGGTATATCTATAAGGAAATCCAAAAAACCATAAGGATTGACAATTTAAAATAAAGCACAAGCATCTGTGTCTAGATTTCTTTATCAGGAATCTCTTTTCCGATATCAAACATTATTTCGTTTGATCATCTACCTCGTAACTCGTATGAAAATATAAACAATGGAAACCCTTTAAGTTGGGACGCTATCAAAAGAATAAGAATTTCTAAATGTGTTAACATAAACTATTAATGAAAGTAAGAAATATGTAAATTTATGCTAGTGCACAAGAAAACACATGAAAACTTAAGTCCACAGACGTCAAAGTATATCACACACAACTTTCGAGGCAAGACCTTTGGAAAATATAAATTAGGCACGATGAAACCAATGTTAATTTCGTCAGTAGAAGAACCACTAATCAAAAAGAAGCACTTTGCCACATAATCCTACAAACAACATGAATCTTGCTAAGGTACACTAGAACAGGATTTCACAAACATCTGTGCACAGTCTAATTGGAGTAAATATTATCACTGCAAAAGAAGTCACATACCTTTGCAAATTCCCTATTTCATTTTATTCGACATTCTCTGGTAATGTCACTTAACAACAATTATCACACGAAATTCCAGATAAAGTTCTTATATTTCTTTCGTTGAAATTCTGACTTCTGTATATAATAAGTTGACTTTCGCATTTCTAATAGTCATCATACCATAAGGATTTGTAGCGAATATTGATCTATTTCATTTCTTGGTAAATCCCTACGTTACACATGCACTGTTTGTTGCGCATGTGGTTCGTTTGATTTATAAAAGACCACTGGAGGGCTTCATTCTGATTTGTTATTTTATCCAAACTCAAATATCATCCCACTCTTTGTACTGTGAACCGCATTATTGCAAAACAATAACTTCTTGATATCGAGTCAATGAATTTCTTGAAAAATTTAATTTTCTTTGACATACATAGTTTCTATAGTAACCATGTCCGAACTTTCTTATTAAAACTTGTTTTGTTTAAATTCAAATTATTTGACTTACTCACATTACATATTCATTTCAAGATCCCATATGGTGGATGGAAGCTATCATATTCAAAATAGTCCCAACAAACACTTCATTTGTTTTGAACCATAATAGGCTTAAATCTTCGACTCCATTGAATCATTTCTTTGATCACGATCACCTTGTATTGACGTTTTCATAAAATTTAAAGCTTGCACTAATCTCGTTTATATATATATCATATACGGATTTAATTATTTATATATTTATAAAAAGCCATCTTAACACAAATCGTGTGCTAAGATAATTCTTGTCATATTTCAGTGTATCTCTTAATGATTCTTACAACAGCAATCGAGTCTTTCATAATAATTATTGCTTTAACATCTTCAATCAAAAAATATTATATAAAATTTATTTATATATGGAAACTTACATAAGTAATTACCTAATTTACAAAATAATATTACTATATTCTTATTAAACCAATGAGGTGAAGAATTTATATTCTATAATAAAATTATGTTAAAGGATACTCTCATTTAAGTTTACGTTCAGTTATTTATTATTGATAATTAAATTAATAACAAAAGTGTTAATATTATTTTTAAGTACTAGGGTTATTGTCAGGGGCAGGTATTGAATAGCCTAGCCTTAGTTAGGCATGGACTGGCCACCTATGCTTAAACAAGGCAGCACTAACCAATATCCAACCATGATAACGATTAGTTAATATATATATAAATTAAGTCATTATATTTATTTAGTAAATCTTAAATATTTTACTTTGTACTATAAGGAGAAGACATATTTACATAAAAAGAATTAGAGGGACGAATAAAATTATATAAATAATTATTTATCACATGTTTTGTGGTAACTATGTACCGTAACGTTCTGACAAGAAAATAACTATATAAGAATAATATGGTAGTCATCAACTACGTCGGGTTAGGGGAACATTATAATAAGAATAGTCTCCGTTTTCACTTATTTACAATATTTGTAAATACATTCACAACATTATATGATTTCAAAATGAAAATAAATAGTCACATAGAATCGACCCATTAAGTATTATATATGTACAAAAGTATTTGTACAAATATTTTGTACAATAAATATTTTTGCACCTTTATTTCTATTTAACGTTATAAATAAAAATGATTTCTTTTACAAAATAATAAAATATTTTGTAAAGTAATAACTTCATTATTACATAGTAAATATAAGTTATTTTACATAGTATAGTAAAATACTAAAATAACAGTTATTTAAAAGTAGTGACCATTTACATATAGTAAAAATGTGTAACAAATATTATGTATTACATTTGCTTTATAAATATAATATAATGGTTGGTCATGTCAAAACAACTTGTTCTTATTATATTTCAATTTTTAGGACATAATATGAAAAATATGGTCACTAAAAGTGTACTATCAGATTGTTTCACAATTAAAACAACTTGGAACTTTAAATAATGATACACTAATTTTATTATCTTTTGGTGTATCTTTGCAATTTACTCCTCTCAACATTTTGATTTTTCTCATATCATAATTAAATATTTGACAAATCATTTTTCATGCTTTTATTTCATTTGGAACCTGTCAATTCTAAGTCTTCCTCAGTTGCCAATCAAAGTAAGCTTCCTTTTGACAAAAAATTTTATTGATTTTAAAAGTCCTTCACATTCATTTTAAATATCTATCTTTTGGCTTGAACCTAGTCACTTTGGAAATTATATCATTTTATTTCATTCGTTTGTCATCGATTTCTTGAACTAATTCAGTTAAACCATTGAATCCTACTTAAGATACAACTTGTATTCATAAAATTCGATATTTTAAATTTTGTGTTATCTACCTTAATATTATTTTTATTAACTAAAAGGTGACATAAGTCTAAAAGAAATGTCATAACCCAAATATACTTGGGAGCTGGAATCTGAGATGAAGAAAAAGTATTCTTACTTATTCCAGTAAATCTCGAGGACTAGATTCTTATTAAGGTGGGGAGAATGTAACAACCCTCATTAAAAGTCATATTTATTTTATTATTTTATCCAATAGGAAACCCTAATTGAGACACCCAAGTGATTCTGCACAAACCCTAAAATTTTCAGAACAATCAGAATCAGGATCAGGGCCCCTAAAACTCAGGGGGGCATTCCCTACTCAACGATTATCCTTATAAGTTATTATAAAAATCGAATTTAATCATTTCGTCGACTCACCTGAACTCCAAACACACGTGGCAAACCTATATTGAAAATATGTCCCTTGCGCACCGCAAGGGTTGAGTCTTACGGTGCGCAAGCAACATCAAATTTTGGGTATAAATAGCAGGCATTGGCACTTGATTCCTGGCGTTCGTTCGACGATCAAACTCAAAATATACGCTGAGATATCGTCCAAATACTCTAAAAACACACACGAATCACTAATTAGTATGGCGGGGTGCTGCTACAAACAGGGTATTAACTCGATCGCTGCTACAATTCAATGTCCGATCGATTTAAACTATCCGACAGGATGTTTAAGCGCTATCCTTTGTCATTAGTCGTGATCCCGACAGGATGTTTGAGTACCACCCGAACTCGGGGAATACTCTGTCATTCGTTGTGAATCCGATGGATGTTTAAGTGATTGCACTTTGTCATTCGTTGTGAGGGTTTTAATCTCGTGAATTATCGTAATTGCTGTATTAAGTTACTTACCTAGTTCGTGTGCACTAGGTTACAAAGGCTAAATCAATAGGCTAAGCTCTGCCTGTATAAATCTGCAATATATCAAGGCTTATTTGTAGACTAAACTTTGGCCGTATGAATCTGCATGATTATAATGTGAGTCATTCTATTTTTATCAACTATTTTACAATACCTCAAATTATTTTCAAAAGTTATAATTACAGGGACTAAGTCGTGGATATCTTGAATCACTGGCTAGTGGGGTATTGTGCACATTACTAATTTTCTCCTAGTTAGGTTCATTGACCTACTAGGGATAATCATCACTATTTAGGTTCATTGACCTAATAGTGGTATGACCATCGTCACCATTGTGACTTGTCACCATTGTGACAGAGCGCCAGATAAAAATAAGATAGAAGACATTGTAATCGCTCTTATGCTGTAATTAATAACTATGCATCATTATGCAAAATGAATGATTCACTCAGTTTTTCCCGCTGACAAAACCTTTTTAAAATACTTTTCAGGTAATTATAGTAGATTGAAGTAAGCGTTGGATACGGCACTAAAAGGCATCAAGAAGTGGCTTATTTTATTAATTAAAATTTAGAAATATTGTTTTATGTAATAAAATTTATCTTTATTAAAGCTACCTTTGTAAAACATGGATTTATTCCATCTATTTAATAAATAAAATCCGGTGTTTCTAAACTCTGATATTTTTCCTAACTCACGGCTCTGATGAAATTTCCGCTGCAACGTTTTCAAAGTAATCACCGGTGCCACTGGGCTGTTCGCGACTCCCGATTCCGTCCAGGGTGGGTCGGGGGCCATGACATTCGGGTTCATGGGTCTTGCGGGGACACCAAAGGGGGGTCGGAATGGATGCATATTTGTATAAAATATAGAAGAAGTAGGAGAGAAAGTGTGACTTTTTTATAAAAAATAGGAAGAAGTGGGTATTATTTATATAGTGGGTAAATTTTGTAATTAAAAAAAATAAAAATATTAAACAATTGACCGTTGGCAACGGTCATATCTCTCGCCCCTATGCAATTTTCAGCGTTTTATTTAAAACGCCAACTTGATTTTTTTTCAAAAAAAACGCCAAACAACGCCTAGTGTAATGGGGGGGGGAGGCGTTTTTTAGCGTTTTTTTTTTGAATATTTTTTAAAAAAACCACCCCACTACGGGTGGTCTAAGAAGTAATAAGAAATGTTAACATGTGAATAGATTTATCTCAATCATTGATTTCTTTATCTAAGAGCTCAAAAGTATTATCTTGTTATTTATGTTCTTTTTATGATTTTGAAATGAACACGAACTTATACATGTCATGTTTTCTTAAGTTAATAAACTATAAACGAAAGTCAAAAGCAATCACAAGTATACAAAGGTCTAATGTAGGTGATCACGGACTAAAAGTTTATAATTTAGTGGTATCAAAGTATGCAAGAGAATCCAGTCAGAGAAGATGACATCGAGTTCGACATATTTGTCAGTGTGATCTGGTTCCTCCTTAAGGTGCTGACTGATGATGGGGACTTAGAAAACCGAAAAGGGGTATCGGCTTAGGAGAGGAGGTCGATGATGATGTTATGACTAATGGGGTGTGTCTAATTGTGTAACTTGAGTAACCCCTTAACCTCCACATAATTCTCCTTATATAAGCACTCAGGAGGAAACCTAATTAGTTAATAAGGGTAATATGGTCCATCAACAATTACCAACTAATTATTAATAGGTTGTTATATATTTTGATCTATATTATGTAAATGATTATAATGGCTATAGATTAAATATTAATACATAATATATTTAATCTTACATTCTCCCACTTAGCCGAGTAATCATTTACTATGAGTATTAGATAAGCCTGATCAGGAGTTAACACTCATTTTAGCCTTAAACAAGTACTATAGCAGAGAAATACAGCCGTTGAATCATTATGCGACTCAGGACCCCCATTAATCATACTATAGCCTTAATTTAAAACCTAATCGTTATGATCAAAATACGCATAAGCCCTTTGTTTGATTTGTAACTATATTTGTCTATATGCCATTATGCTAGCGTGACATATTCTTAGAGACATACAAAATCAAACTGATGAGGAAAATTAACTAATACTTAGTCATTCATAATACGATATGCGGTTGCGCATGGCCATCAATTAATACCCGTCTCTGAGCTCTCTTAATAAGACTTATGGGTAATAGCCCTTCAGTTACAGGATCCTTAAGCATATCATGAATGTATTCGATACAAAACTTAGTTTCCCCAATTCGTTCATAAACGAATATTAATTGTGTATCGAAACTTAATGCAGCACCTCTTGAACTGTTACTGTTCAAGGATTCATGGTAACTGACTTTATCACACTAAGTCTTCAAAACATTAATTATATGGAGTTAATAAACTTATGAGTCCACTGATAAATTTCCAACAACATTTAGTGGCTATATTATGTCGTTATAACTTAGGTTGTTGATATCAGTACATTATGACTCCTCGATAAGATAGGTTTTGTCTGCTGACATAAAGATATACCCAGAATTACATTCTTGCATCTTTGAATATCACAAAGTTAGAGTAATAAACCGGTTTTAATTCTCACTTCTTCTTTAAATTGTAGTCTCTCGTTTCCTTTTATAGATATTTTAATACTCCATTAGATGCTTCACATTAATCTAGACATATCTAGTGTGTTGCAATGTGAGTAATATCTAAACGAGTGTAGACTTAAACTTACATAAGGCTTCCAATTAATGAAGCGTAAAAAATAATCTCATTTACCATATTATCCTCTAAAGGAAGAGCAGTATTGTTTGTTACATACGTAAGGACCCATTTAATGTTAAACTTATGGAACGGAACTAATATCCCATTTGGTCTATCTCAGTATGTTATGATATCAATCACGTAAGAGATATCTCTGAGATTTATTATATCAAAGTTTGTGTTAACAATGCTTTGACTTATGTAACATATACTTGTCAAGAGAATATCATCTATATAGACAAGTTTATCTTAGTTGCTCCCACTCATTTTGAGGTAGGTACATTAATCCACTTGATTTTTGATGAAAATAATTACGTTAAGATTTCATCACATTATGATGCTTGCATTAACCCATACATGGATTTTATTGGCTTATAGATAAACTGTTCTTTAACCATAAGTTTAGAACTTTCAGGTTGTCTTATGAACATGTAAATATGCTAGCCATTTGTTAGGGAAAATTGTTTTTAATGTTCATCTAATGTAGCTTTAAACTAATATAACTTATAAGCTACTAGAACAGTGATGATCCTCAAAGAAAACTTTGATAATTTATCCCTTCCTAAGTTTAACCTTTGACAATCAATCATCCCTCTTCGTGTCTTAACGCTTATATCAGGATTTGGTTTAGTTATGAACACTCTTAGGTAATTCAATCAAATCCCAAACGTTATACGAACACATAAAATCAGTTTTACTAGAAAACAGTTTTATTCCATTCAGAAGATTGATTGACGCTAACGGCTTAATTTGAAGAGATAGGACCAGTCAACTTTTCCCAAATCCATTTCAACTTCAGTTAGGGAGGTTATGTAATCATCAAAGTTAGTAGGCTTTTAAACCTAGATGACCTCCTGAGTTGATTATTGGGTTCATTAGAAGTTTCAGTTTTATGGATTAGCTCTTGGTTAGGTTGCTATCATTTTCAGGATTCTAAGTTTGTAAGAGTTGGTGCAGTATAGTGTACAAGAGGTGTAATCGGAGTTAAATTCGGAGTGAAATTTAATGACACTCTTCCCCCCACCTCTTGTATTCCTTGCAAATCATAATAAGGACTTTGACTGCTCCCACTAACCTTAGGAATCTTTAGGAACTCAGCATGCTTAGGGTCAATATGTAACGACCAACAAATTCTAATAGAGAAATAAGTTAATGACGTTAGTCGTAATTTCTCTTGTTGAGGATTATGTTAGTTCAGGTAAGAAATCTAAGTGTGCCCACAATTAAGCAACAATGAAACTTTTTGTAAGAGTAGCATTAGATTTTAAGGAGACAAGTTATGATAGAACAATGTCGTGATGGAGCGGTGTCTTGTACAAGAGGTGCAAATTTAGGTAATGTAAAATTTTCACTCCCCCACCTCTTGCAACTATTGCAAGTTATTATTAAGACACTTAATGCTCCTACTGATCTTTAATATCTCTAGAAATGCTACAAGAGAAGTTTCAATGAGGTACGTGACGTGGGAACCTATCATATATATGTTAGACTTTAATTGATTTCGTTAACGTCCAAATGTCATAAGAGACTTAAGGACATATTTAATAGAAATCTTAATAAGTAAACATATGAATAGATTTCTTCTAAGACTGTGGGCCATATGCGACAAAATTTAGATACAAGTTGATAGTCTTTTAAATGATAAATGAATTATGTCTGAATATTCCATTTGGAATAAGTTCCACGAATGTCAATGAATGACTTATGATGGACCCATACTTATTCCTTAAGCCAAGTTATATTTTAGGGCTTTAATGTCATGATTTAAAATCACTTAGAATGAGATTAGTTGAATAATCATCCTCATTAACCATGTCATGATTTCTCATGAATTTCGGTTATAATGGATGAAATTTATAAGTCTCATTTTCCTTTTGTCAAATTCTCATTTACATGATGACAAAAGTTGTGAAAGTGTAAGGTGTCATCTAGTTCCATCTTAGTAATGTTTCTATCCAGATATTTAGAACAAATAAGATGAGAGTTTAAGGTAAGTGTGACTTTATGTTGACTATGTAAACCTCACAACCTTCATAACATTGCTTAATTATGATACTATATTATGATTAATCTTCAGAATATATGAGGTATCGAAAAGCGTTATTAGAAGACTGCTTATTATGGTTCTTATAGCCTTAACATTTAATTTTGTCACTAACTCTCGTGTTAGTTATTTGTCGAGTTCTGGTATGGAAACGTATGGAACTAGAGTCAACTAATCATGTGTTAATAGGAATATTAAAGAATTATCAGACTTGAATATCATTAGTAAGTGACTACTTAATTAACTTATCCAACCGTTCTTTTGAATAATGGATAGTCTCGTTGCTTATGCCTAGTCTAATGGCATAATTATGCAGTGAGATTTTCCCTTGAAGAACCTTAGAGTTGGGATTTTGTTCTTGTATTTTGACTATGGACCTTAGAACAATCCTCTTTTAAAGTTTAAGTGGCTGTAAGGTGAGTAACAACTTATTTTCCAGCTTCAAACATTTATTTCTTTGTACATATGTTGCTTATCAACACACTCATTATACTTTGGTACTTTTGAGTGTTATAGTTGATATATAAGGCATCAAATTGTACAAGTGAAAATCTTAGTATGTAATGTACTGGAAAAATGTACTTATTTCCATGCGTAAGCCCTTAACTTTATGGGTCATGGTATTGTACATTATGATGTATTCACATATACCCCTTAACTATATAATTTATAATTTTAAATGAAGGCATGCATCTTAGGAGTTCTTGTGATTATTCCATAATTATAGATTAGTCTTAGGAAAGACTTAATCTGGAATAACCTTAGTGATAGCAATTATGTTAGAGAGTTCTTGATTATCATAAGAGACATCATGTTCGATTTATCCTATTCATCATACTCTAATTTTATTCTGTAGTACTTATATCAGAAGAGAGCAATAGGATTATCGTGTCTTAAGAGATAATCAAGGATTTAATTTAAGAGCTAATTCCTATCGAAACTTTAAATAAAGCAAAACATTTTAGATTTAGGAATTCGAGTGGATGAGATATAGACTTAGAGAAGAAAATTATAGTGAGTAAAAAATTATGGGTACTAAGAATAAGGCAGACGAAATGATCATAAAATTAATTAAGGATCATTAATATAAGGATCATTATGTGAAGAGGTTGTGATATGTCTATTACTAACATCAAAATAATAGACTATTTAAAGTTCTACTTAAACGAAAACAAATCAGCTTTGGCCAGAAGTGTAATCATTTAAGCATGTGTGCAAAGTATTTGTCACAAATCAGCTTTGGCCAGAATTGAAACAATCACTTTAGTTATGCACTCGTTAAGTATGCCATCTATGAAGGAATTAAATCAGCTTTGGCCAGATATTAAGACATTCATGTTTATGATGCACACTTAACATAGCTTTCGTAATACTTGGATGATAAATAGACGCATCAAATCAGCTTTGGCCAGAAATGATACATCAGAAGCTCATTCAAGTTAAGCCATTTTGGTTTTGTAAAACATTATTTGATCCTTATTAATTAACTAAATATTTACAAAACCAGTTATTTAATAGCAAACCACCTTTTAGCGCGGATCGAACTCAGTTAAACAGCTTAAAATAATGAGGTTTCGAGTGAGATCTCGACTCAGTTATGAGGTCTCGAGTCAAGTTTCGACTTATCTTGCAACATTATGAGGTCTCGACTCATTAAGGTCTCGAGTCGCAATCTCAGTCTCGAGTCGTAATCATGGTCTCGACTAGTATGTTTTTATGAGATCTCGGTTCCTTGATGAGATCTCGAGTCGCAACCATGGTCTCGAGTGATGAAGATTGAAGTCCTTAGTTGAAACCTTTAGTGGCCTCGAGTCGAGACCTTATGGTCTCGAGTCGAAATCGTTGTCTCGTGTTGTGAATATTTGAGAACATTTATGATTTCGAGTCGAGATCTCGTGGTCTCGAGTCGAGATCTTGGTTTCGGGTCGTTAAAATTGATCTTGAAACTTCCTGTTTACAGCTGTTAATGCAAAACATAACTGAAAATTCGAAATTTAAGGGATTGTGTGATAGTGTTTCCTGTTTTAAGATGATCTAATTTTATCAAAATATTTCGAAAATTATAACTGTATATCTTTTAACAGTTTTCGAATAAACTTAACAGATTAAATTGGATCAAACAGGGAAAAACACTCATCAATCCTAATTACATTCCAAAACATGACAGAATTTTTGAATTTTCCTAAGAACATGATGAACCCTAAAAAATTAAAACATAAATTCTGGAACCCGAAACCTGAATTTTAAGGCTTTTCTAAAACAGATTTCGGTTATAAACATAATCCAGTTTGATTTCGAGTGAACATGTAATTAATTTTTGTCCGAAAACCGTAATCTCGAGTGAACCTTTATGACTCGAAACCGGCTGCTAGGTTTATTAGGTTATCAAAATTCCGTTTTCCAGATTTCTATCCCAGAATTGATGGATACGAAAACAGAACTGACTAATCAACACGAGCTCTGATACCACATGTTGGTTCAGTTCTGTTTAAACATAAAGGAAAACATGAAAACATACCTGTTACAGCAGACAGTGCAGTGGAGAATCCAGTCAGAGAAGATGACATCGAGTTCGACATATTTTTCAGTGTGATCTGGTTCCTCCTTAAGGTGCTGACTGATGATGGGGACTTAGAAAACCGAAAAGGGGTATCGGCTTAGGAGAGGAGGTCGATGATGATGTTATGACTAATGGGGTGTGTCTAATTGTGTAACTTGAGTAACCCCTTAACCTCCACATAATTCTCCTTATATAAGCACTCAGGAGGAAACCTAATTAGTTAATAAGGGTAATATGGTCCATCAACAATTACCAACTAATTATTAATAGGTTGTTATATATTTTGATCTATATTATGTAAATGATTATAATGGCTATAGATTAAATATTAATACATAATATATTTAATCTTACAACTGTACCACTTACCAGCCAATAGGTAATAATTTTGTAAGGTTTTTTAATGACAAAACTTGTACGTCATGAGATTGAACCTCTGACCTGTTATTCTAAACTTTATCTAAACTTACTAACACCAGTGGGTTATTCCAAAGTCGATAATAGTTTCGTTAGTTGGAATTGTCACAAAATATTTCATAGTTGGAACTATTACCAACCAACTATGAACATGCGACTTTATGAACATGTCCGGATTTGTGAAGTCCGGGTTTAATAGACAGAAGATCTAACGGCTGGGGTCATCACGTACTTGTAGGATAAAGGGTATTGTACAATAACCGGCATCCCAATAAGTAATAGTTTGAATTATTTAAATATAATTTTCCTTTTAAATACATATATAAGACGCTTATATATAACCACTTTACCGCCTATGTCTCTCTTTTGCACACCACCTCGAATATAAACCTTAGTTTAATTCATTTATCTTCAAAATTGAATAACTTTGCTCCTTTCTGTAAATCTTTATTTTTCAGTTTAATCTTTAAAAATAATATGTGATGCAAAAAAACAAAAAAAACAAAAACAAAAAACAAAAAAAAACCAACCTCTAAAAATTTAAGACACTTGAGTAAACACATTGATTTGAACAATCAACCAATACACACTTCAAAAGATAACCCAGCTCTATACATCTTAACCAAAGTTTTACATGACACAAGTCTTTAATCATCATACCATATACTCCAATATAACCAAAACTAAATCAGAATCCAGAACAAGCATCAAACCAAAACTCATTTCAGAATTCTTATTTTTTTTAGTAACTAAGCCTACACCTACACAAACGAATCAACACTCCAATATACAACGTTTCATCGTCCGGACTTAGCGACACACCCGAGAATTCCCTAAAAAGATCGATTTCTTGTCGTTTTTCACAGTTTAGTTTGGTGTCGTAAATGTGTACAAAATCAGCAGGCTCCGCTACTACTAAAAACTCCCCGTTGGATGAGAAACGGACTGACCGAACTGTCCCCATTTTTGTATCCGATTGGTGGTGATTGTTCCTATTCGTAAGCCACTTGAAAAAATCAACGTAGATGGGTTGCCTAAAAAAAGGTTATTAAGTATTAATATTAATACATAATAAATAAAAGTTATTAACCTGCACTAATGCACCGGATCCGAGGGAGTAGCTTTTCTACCGGCCGGTGATGCTGATCCGCCGGTTGTTCTACCGTCGGCGATGCCATACGCACACAAATCAATCATGAGGAGCAATCGCCCACTGAATTCCATTCCAAAATCGCTCATAAATGGAGCCACTTAATCCAGTCACCCAAATCGAATCGTCGGTCATTTTTGTCACAGAAATTATGTTTCTTGATTCGCCGGTTGTTCTACCGTCGGCGATGCCATACGCACACAAATCAATCATGAGGAGCAATCACCCACTGAATTCCATTCCAAAATCGCTCATAAATGGAGCCACTTAATCCAGTCACCCAAATCGAATCGTCAGTCATTTTTGTCACAGAAATTATGTTTCTTGATCCAAAACCTCCACTCTTTCTTTAATCTGTTTTGACTTTCTTCTTTCTTTGACCCTGTATGGCGGAGCTAGGGTTAGGGTTTTCGTATTCTTCAAGGAATCCACCATTACAATCGGGGCAAAGGTGGTGGAGGAGCGGTGGCTAGTAGGGACGAGATCGGTACGCTACCGGTACCGTACCGGTACCGATACCGTAAATACCGTTACCGAAATTGAGGAAATGTGAATACCGATTACCATATTGTACATATAGATTCGGTACCGGTACAGTACTACAGTACCGTTATTGGTACCGGTATTTCGGTACTTTACCACTTTGGTACCGCTTTGGTGTCATCCATTGTTTTATCTAAAAAATTTTCATATGCAACTCATCCATCTATTATTAAATGAACTAGAGTAATATATAGAGAAATGTAAACAAAAGGTAAACATATTAAGTAGTCAAAAAATCAAAAGGTAAACATCTATGGATTCGACTTTTAACATACAATTTCCAACATGTCTAAAAAATCATCATAATTGATTAAAATAACCAAACAAAAGAAATTTGATATTGGTTTTTGTAAAACAATGTTCAAGAAAATATAACTTCATAGTGGGATCTAAGATAATAGCAAAATATATAAAGTCATTATTAAATTCAGTATTAATACCGGTATTTACCAAAAAATACCGGTACCGATACCGAAGTTCGAAAAATCTATTACTGATACCAGTACCGTTTATGATCGGTAAGGTACGACATAGATATGGTACCGGTATTTCGGTAAAAAATCTAATCCCTAGCGGCTAGTGGTTGAGGAGCGGCGGTAGGTGGTTTGACGGGTGGTGGAGGAGCGGGGGCTAGTGGTGGAGGTTCAGATATGTTCTTGTGGGTTGAAGGAAGAAAGGGTGGGTCGTTGTGGTGCGGGGTGCTGGTTGCGACGGTGAATGATGGTGGTAGAAGCGGTGAATGTGGTGCTCGCCGGTGGGGTTGAGATATCTGAGATCTCTGTGATTTTAGAGTGAGAGAGAGAGAGTTGAGAGAGCTAATTTTGAAATGGTACGAAGAAAGAGAAAGATCAGTGGTTTAAATAAGAAATGACATGATTGATAGTAAAGAGAGGAGGAAAGGTAAAATGTTCAAAATACCCTTTCAGTTTAAAATAATGGATTGATGAGGTGTCAAAAAACTATTGGTTTAGAGTGTTTCTTACGGTTCTCGTAACTCGGCTTGGTTTTCATTTGATCGAAAGCCCTTTTAATTATACATGTATATAATATAAAAGAATAGAAGATGAATAGTGATTTTTTCGTCTCTTACTCTATTTCGTCATTTAGTGTAAATTTTTATTTGTACCATTTATAGTTTAAAGATTGTATTTTTTTACTTTAACCAAATTATTTTCCAACCTTTAACTTTTGGTCAAATGAAAATAAATAATGTGATCGTGGGTAACATTTAGCCACGCATTGCTAGTGTGGCTAACATATGTCGTAGTTTTTTTTTCTTAAAGTGTGGCTAAAGGTGTCAAATAGTTGTGTTTTTCGTCACATGAAACAAAAATATGTGGCCATAGATCACATTTGGTCACATATGTCGAGTTGTGACTAGTAAATGTTACATTATCTTCTAAAAGTATGGTTAAAGATTCTGAACCGGTATAAATGGTCATATTAATAATAAAATGTGTGGCTAAAGGTGTTTTAAAATGTTATGATTGACATTTAGCCACACATTTTAAAAAATGTGTGGCAGGACGGTTTTGCCAAAAGTGTGGTCGTATCCCCTTTTTCACGTAGTGTAATAAAGTTGGTATAAATTCAACTTCGTCTACATTTTAGGCCACGTGAGTCACTTGGTGTTAGAAATTCATGTTTTTGTTTTACACTTTTTCCTAGTTTTGCTCATTGTTCGGTTAGAATTAGTCCCATCCCCCACCCCCCCCCCCCCAAACACTCGTAGTAGAAGATGAATAGTGTGCTCATGCTAATGTGAGCCATGAGCTTTTTGCTAACTTGCACCTATTTTCTTTTCTTTTTTTAGGTTTAGTTTTATTTTTAACGAACACGTTAATACCATTTATGTTATATTTTTTAACTGTTCTTTTTCTTAGCTATAACAAGTATGCCGAAGGTTTTTTTTTATTTTTGAGTTTAATTTCTTTTAAGGCATGCCCCAATAATCTTTTCGATATATTTTCGAACTTTTCTTTTTCTTTGCTATAAGGATTGCACCAAAACCGACCGAGTTTCTATCGTTTACTTTTTCATTTACCTTTATTTACCTTTGTTATGTATTGTATTGTTTTACCTTTTCTTATTTTTTTGATCTTCAAAGCCGAGTTACGACACAAACATCATAACATATTTAGCTATTATTTTGATTATTTTTACGAATTTATTCATCAGTTATCATGGTATGCAATACATTTTAAATTCCAACCGCGTTCCAGCGCAACACGCGAATAACTATGACCCTAGTTAAATTATATAGATAAAAATAAGAATTCCAATGGGAATATTACAAGAGTGTTATCATATTCCTGCTTCATCTTTCATCTTTTAACCATTCATATTTTAAACTTTTTAGTACAAATTATATTATTAAAAATTTTGACATTACCTAATTATAAAAATAGAAAAGATATACATCACTTCAAATTAAAAAAAAAACATAAACGGTAAAATACATAACAAATAAATATTTGTCATTGCTATCGTTAGATACTTGAGTTGTGTAAGTGTCTTTCACTAAATCTTGTAGTCTTATGTGTTTCTCAGTTACACGTAATTCCTAAATAATACACCATACCCTGTGTAACGCATTTGCTCCATGCATTTAGGCCAGTGGGTGTGCCTTAATGTCACCCTGCCAACAAAGCACACATAGCGTCCCTCGGGCGTCATCGTCCACACCGAGCAAATGACATGGGGGCGCCATCCTTCTTCCGCCATACTGCTAACGAGCAAAAAAGGGGTGCAGGTGGGTCCCACATCTTTTTAACCAATAAAATCTTTATTTTTTTATTTTGTTTAATAGAGGGGCTTTATACCACACACTGCAAGTTAAAGGAAGGGGCTTTAAAGCCCCCCCATATGACGTGGCACCTAGTTGGATCTGACGTGGCGTAATAAAGCCCCAAAGGGCTTTATACTACACCCCCGGCTTTGAAGAGGTGCAAGTCTAAACGTGCGATATTCTTGGCAAGTTGATGGGGCCCATGTAAGTTAAAGGTAAATTGTCCTTTTTTTCAATATACTTTAACAACTTTTACATCATATTAGTTTTTATATGTGAATCGTTTTAAAACACTAGTTTATATAATACATTAACTTATATATTTTAGAGAAAAATGCCCGGATAGTTCATGTGGTTTCACCTTTTTTCACCTATAGTCCCTATCTTTCTAAACTACTTGAATAGTCCCCAAGTTTTCGATTTTTGTTCTCGGATAGTCCCTGGGTCTAACTTCAGTTACTTTTCTCTGTTAAGTGGTTGTTAAGAGGGTGTGAAATGACAAAAATACCCTTTCCTTAAAAGGCGAAACCACAGGGACTATCCGGGCATTTTTCTCTTTTTATTTATAAAACCCCACCACCACACTTCATCTTCAACCTCCACCCACCATCACCCTCCTCCACCCTCCACCACCACCATCCGCCACTCAACAACAGACACACCACCCACTCCCGATCTAATCCAACAAGCTTGCAAAGCCACCAGGTACCAACAACTATGCGAATCTTCACTAACCCAATACCCTAACAAAACCCCAATCCAAATCATCCAATCAGCATTAACCGTTTCATACAACACCCTCCTTGAAGCTCAGTCAATGGCTGCACAGTGGCTCCGGTCACACATACCCACCTGCAAACTCCCACCCCTCACTTAAAACCCTACCTACAAACACACCAGTCAATGGCTGATAGTCGCCATTTCAGATTGTAATGGGCGGGCGGGGCGATAAGCGGCACACCACCGTTTCTTCTCCAACGACCAATGAATCACCTCCGCCATCATCGTTCATCATCACCACCGTCGCCTTCAATCTCCTTCAACAACCATCCTGCTCACCGTTCAACCACCTCCATAACCACCACCTCCGATCTCCTCTGTTTCTTAAATCAATCAAGAATTGAAGACATAATAATAGCCCCCTCTTCTAACCCTGTTAGGCCCTAAAATGTGAGACGGACGCATCAAATTAACACAACGGGTTATGGTTACGAACTGGGCGTTACTGGGTTAGTTTATATTAGATTGTGGACCTTTATAGGTCACTTGGGCCAAGCTTTAGGCCATGTGGGCCAAGCAGACCCAAGGGGAGCCCATGTAGGGAAGTGGGCTTGTCTATGTATATAAACAAGTTTCTAACTTGTTTTAGGGTTGGAACTTCATAGTTACAAAATTCCTCTAGAGTTAGAGAGAGAGGCGATTGGTTGTGAGCTTGTACCAGACGATTTTGCTAGTTGATAGTAATAGAATCGTGTGCAAGTTTAAAGGTTATTTCGGTGTTCTTGTTCCTTTCGTTTTGATTTCTTGAATCACCCACTGATTGGATTCCGCACAATCAATTGGGTTGTTTGATATCATTGAAAGATCCGGTTTACGGGACTTACAAGTGGTATCAGAGCCATTGAAGTCTTTCAAAGGCTCGGTTTTTGATGTCACTCGAAGAACAAGAAGAAGCTTTGCACAGTGTCCGGGGATGAATGTTCGTCAAAGCTGAGGTCAGGTGTCCGTTGATTTTTATTTTGTGTTAAATCACGAGCTGGTTGTTCATCCAACTACACAGTTGAGTGTGTGTTGTAGATATTTCAGTTGCCAAACTGAACAGAGGTATAGCACGGTGGTAATCGGAGGTGGAGTTTCAACGATGATGAACGGTGTTCGGTGGCGGTGCTCCGATAGAAGATGACGAAGAGATTCGGAGATGGTGAATCTGGTTATGGTGGTGACGGTTCAAACAGAGAAGACGACGGAGTGAAGAAGAATGACAGAAGTGTCACGGTGATGGTGGTGGCTTTTCGGAGACGAGAAAGATGGTCGGAGAAGATGGTGTCGGTTCGTGACAGTTGAACAGAGATGGTTAAGGTTTTACGGTGGTCGGAGAAGACAGTTGATGAAAAGTTAGGTTGAAGGTGACCGGTGTGTGTGACGATGATGACGGTGAACAACGTTTGAAACTCAAGGTGACGGAGACGATGTTCGGTGAACGGAGAAAACTGTTTCAGGTCGTCGCCGGTTGCAGGTCGTCGCCGGAGATGTTGAAGATGACTGAAGATGTTTTGATGATGATGCTGATGAAGTACAGGTTGGTTGGAGAAGATGACCAACGACGGAGACAATGATGATCGAAAACGCGAAAACTCGAACTCGAAACAACGATTCGAAACGGTGTTCGCCGGAGAGTGCGGTGAGTGTCGGAGATGGCGACTGAGGAACGGTGTTCAAAGGTTATGACGTCAGAATGACATCAGCAAGAGAATGTGGGGCAATGATTGTTGCGGCTGCACATGTGTCTCATCAAAATTCTTCAAAAAGCCCTAAGGAATGTGAGCCATTGGATGATTAAATGATCAACGGTCAGATGAATGAAGGGTATGTTTTGAATTCAGCAAAATGTTGTGGGGACCATGGTAAACTCTGATAATGAATTGGACAGAAGTTTCGATTGGGCTTAATACTGGCCCAATTCAAAATAAAACTAATGGATCGAAGATATAATGCTGTATGATATGGATCAGAATATCATTCGAGATCATTCTTCAGCATGACTTTCATTCGTGATGCACGTAAAACTGTTTTTCGTTTCATCCGAGATACGTTGATGGGCTTGTTCACTGCTAGGCCACTAAAGGAGAAGACCCAAGATTGAAATTCGTCTAAACCGTAATAAAGAGAGCATAAAACTAGGGGGAGATTGTTAGGTCCAGAGTTTTACGCTTATCTTTATTACGAGTCTTTTATGTTTATTTGTTTTAAATTATGTCTTGGGCTTGGGCCAGGCCATGTGGGCCAATGGGGTAGAGGCTCCTATTTATAGTCATGTGTAGATTATTGTAGTAGAGCTCTCCAATTTTGTAACAATGTAATCCCTAAATAGAGGGCCTTGTACCAGACAATCCTAGGGATTGTGTGCAAGGTTCTCGAAGATCGTACCAGACAGTCCTTGAGACTGTGTGCGATCTAAGCAGCGGCACTGAGTTCTTTAATGAAATATTTCTTTTTGTTCTTGTCGGTTTGATCTTATATTCCGCATTCGATCGAACCGTAGAGTGATATCACGGGTTTTTTGGGACTAACAGCATCACTCCCTTCCAGGGTGATACTTTAAGCAACACTTTATCACCTACCTCGAATTTCAGAGGTTTACGCTTTAGATCTGCGTAGCTTTTCTGCCTATCCCTGGCAGCTTTCAGGTGGTCACGAATCTGGACAATCTTGTCCGTCGTTTCAAAGACTATTTCCGGTCCTGTCAGTTGGACATCTCCAACTTCCGCCCAACAAACGGGTGTTCTGCACTTTCTACCGTACAAGGCCTCGAAGGGCGCGACCTTGATGCTCGTATGATAGCTATTGTTGTATGAGAACTCGATTAATGGCAGGTGGTTATCCCAACTACCACCTAAGTCAATAACACATGCACGAAGCATGTCTTCCAAAGTTTGGATTGTACGCTCACTCTGGCCGTCCGTTTGAGGATGGTAAGCCGTACTAAAATTTAAGCGCGTGCCCAAAGACTGTTGGAAACTTTTCCAAAAATGTGATGTGTATCTAGTATCTCTGTCAAAGATAATAGACACAGGCACGCCATGTAGAGATGCAATCTTATCTACGTACAATTGGGCTAACATGTCGGAGCTATAGGTCTCCTTAATGGGTAGGAAATGTGCTAACTTAGTCAGTCTATCCACTATCACCCATATAGTGTCATTTCCTTTCCTTGTCTTCGACAACTTGGTGATGAAATCCATTGTCACCATTTCCCACTTCCACGTGGGAAGTTCAGGCTGTTGTAGCAAACCTGACGGCTTCTGATGTTCAGCTTTCACTTGCGCACATGTCAAACATTTAGCTACATAGGTAGCTATAGACTTCTTCAAGCCTATCCACCAAAAGTTTGCTTTCAAATCCTGGTACATCTTATCAGCTCCAGGATGAACGGAGTATTTGGAACCGTGGGCTTCCTGGAGGATAACATCTCGAAGTCCTCCATAAACTGGAACCCATATTCGTCCATTCAACCTTAGGATTCCGTCCTTGCCATAGGATATCTGTTCTTCAGTTACTCCTAGCTTTTCGTTAGGATAGTTAGCTTCCAACACAGCTTCCTTCTGTGCAGCTAACAACCTTTCATTCAAACCGTTCTTTATCTCAATGCTCTTGGCATTGATTCTTATGGGCTTCACTCTTTCCTTTTGACTCAAGGCATCGGCGACTACATTCGCCTTGCCAGGATGGTATCTTATCTCACAATCATAATCATTCAAAGTTTCCATCCAACGTCGTTGCCTCATGTTCAAATCCTTTTGGTTAAACAGGTGCTGGAGGCTCTTGTGATCAGAATAGATCACACACTTGATACCATATAAATAGTGCCTCCATAGCTTCAGTACAAATACAACGGCATCCAACTCCAAGTCGTGGGTGGTGTAATTCTTCTCATGTACCTTTAACTGACGTGAAGCATAGGCAATGACCTTGCCTTTCTGCATAAACACACACCCCATGCCAGTGTGTGATGCGTCGCAGTAAACCACGAATTCTTCGGTACCTTCAGGCAATGTCAGTACAGGCGCATTGCTTAGCTTCTGCTTCAAAAAATCGAAAGATTGTTGCTGCTTGGGTCCCATTTGAACTTAATATCCTTCTTAGTCAAGGAAGTTAGGGGTGCAGCAATCCTTGAAAATTTTTCAATAAATCGCCTGTAGTATCCTGCCAATCCCAAGAAACTGCGAATTTCTGTGGGCGTCTTCGGCTCTTGCCAATTCATGACAGCTTCAACCTTAGCAGGATCTACTTGGATTCCGCGTTCACTAACCATATGTCCAAGAAATTGGACTTCACGAAGCCAAAATTCACACTTAGAGAATTTGGCGTAAAGCTTCTCCTGCTGAAGTAGTGAAAGAATACAATGAAGATGTTTCTCGTGGTCGGCCTGATTCTTTGAATAAATCAGAATGTCGTCAATGAAGACGATAACAAATTTGTCCAAGTATGGTTTGCAGACACGGTTCATGAGATCCATGAATGCCGCTGGTGCATTAGTGAGCCCAAAAGGCATCACTAGGAACTCGTAATGACCATAACGAGTCCTAAATGCAGTCTTGTGTACGTCTTCATCTCTAACCTTCAGTTGATGATAGCCTGACCTTAAGTCAATCTTAGAGAAGTAACTTTCCCCTTGAAGTTGATCGAACAGATCGTCGATCCTGGGCAATGGATACCTATTCTTGATAGTGACCTTATTAAGCTCACGGTAATCGATGCACAGACGCATCGATCCATCCTTCTTCTTGACAAATAAGATTGGTGCTCCCCATGGAGATGAACTAGGTCTAATGAAACCTTTGGCTAGCAATTCATCTAGTTGCGTTCTCAATTCCTTCATCTCTGTTGGTGCCAACCTATAAGGCGCCCTTGTTACTGGTGCTGCTCCAGGGATAATGTCAATTCTGAATTCTACTTGTCTATCTGGTGGTAGCCCAGGTAGTTCTTCAGGAAAAACTTCAGGGTATTCAGAAATGACGGGGATATCCTCAATCTTGGGTTTCGGCTCATCAATAGTCACTTGTGCCATGTAGATGACACAACCCTTCTCCAAACACCTAGAGGCCTTGAGCATAGTCACTTGCTCAGGCAGTCCATACTGGGTATCTCCCTGAATGGGGTAAGTGATTCACCAGACGGAGTCTTGATCACCACTTGCTTCTTATTGCAGACAATCTGGGCCTGGTTATGAGATAACCAGTCCATACCCAAAACTATGTCGAAACCGGCTAACTTCAAAGGTAGCAGGGACAAAGGAAAAGAGTGGTTCTTAATGGATATGAAACATCCATCTAATATGGTTGAGGCGGTTTCTAAGGTGCCATCTGCTAATTCCACCTCATACTTCACACTTAGGGTTTTAATAGGTAAATTCAGTAACTTACAAAACTTATTATCTACAAATGATTTATCAGCTCCTGAATCAAATAGCACTCTCGCATAAACATCATTTATAAGGAAGGTACCTGTGATCACATTGTCTTCCTGCACCGCTTCCTTTGCATCCATCCTGAAGACCCTAGCATTGGTCTTCATTCCTTCATCAGCTTTCTTTGCATATTTTGGGCAATTTGTCTTAATGTGCCCTTTTTCGTTGCAACTGTAGCACGTTGCATCCTTCATTTTCTTGCACTCTAGGGTCTTATGTTCCGAAGATTTTCAAATCCTACAAGGCCTCGGCTGAGATTGGGATTTTGAGTCAAGTCTGCACCTCCCAAAGTGGTGCTTCTGACAAATCTTACACTTGGGCTTATCTCTAGATTGATGCCCATCCTTCTTAGAACCAGGCCCCTTCTTGTGGTCATTGTTTCCCATGTGCTTCTTATCTGACCGTCGTGAATTGTTATCTTCACGCTTCCTTTTCTCGGAATCCGTGTTCCTCAGCGATATCTGTCTGACCGCGTCCAGTGTGAGGGACAAAGATATATCAGCTACAGATCTGAAAGTAGCTGGCCGAGAGGCCTTCACGCTTGCCTTAATTTCTGGGGCTAAACCCCCAATGAAACGAGCTATTCTTTTGGGTTCCGGGGTCACCAGATAAGGAACCAACCTTGACATTGTATTAAAGCTCGTAAGGTAAGCTTGACAATCCAGATTTTTCATTACCAATGATAGAAAATCCGACTCAATCTTTTCAACCTCATGCTGAGGACAATAGTTCTCCCTGATCAATGACACAAACTGATCCCAAGTCATGTTGTACAATGGGATTTTCCCTGTAGCTTGGATCAAGGACCTCCACCAAGCTAGTGCTTCACCTTTGAACGACTGGGATACAAACTTTACCACATCTTTATCAGCGCACCCGCTGATATCAACCACGGTGTCCATCTCATCCAACCATGTCATGCAGTCTATAGCTCCCTTTTCCCTAGTGAAATCCCTGGGTTTGCATGAAACAAAATACTTGTAGGAGCAACCCTTATCACGGGGTCCTTGATTCAGCACGATCCTTTGAGATGGGACACTTTGCTGATTTGAAGAGTGACGATCGGCATCGTCTTTCTTTGGTTCTTCCTTCTTGGAGGGTGGCTTGCTGTGAGCCTCAGAATGAGTCTTAGGCTTGGAATGGGGTACTGATTGGGCTCTGCTCCGAGTACCGCTTGCTTCACTATACTGCCTATCCAAGGCTTTTGTAACAGCATTGTCGATTAATGCTTGGAGTTCCGCGCCAGTCACCTTGAACCTGGTGGCGTCAGGATTCTCCTTTGGTCGATTGCTGATTTCATCCGAGTCAGCCATTGTATCTTGAACTGTTACATAAGATATTGACAATAATTTATTTGGAAGTTTATTATGGAATTGCCTTTTAGGGTAATTCATTAACCATGGTAAACATAGACCATATTTGGTTAATTTGTTACTCATATTTATTTAGGATTTTACTATAACCTATCCTAATTATAAAACAATAACAGTATTATTAGCACAAAAAGGCCTAGTTATTGGGATATTTTTAAATCATAAGCCATGATTTCAGAGAATCAAGGCATGAAGGTTTGAACATAGTTCTTTACCTTTTTCTGACAGGGAGTCGTAGACTACTACTGTCTTTTGTCTTATATGATAATGAGTAGGGCCCGTAGGCACTATATTACCAATGGATGGTCAATATATGATCATCTTAATTGATGATTTAAACCCATGATTTATAGATCATTGAGTTGGGTTAGGAAATCTTTTGAAGAATCCTTATATAAGAATGATGTGTTTGATTTTAACGAATCACGTCTGCCAGGAGCGCTAACATATTTTCAGATGTTAACAGGGATCCGAATCTTTTAAACAGGTCTTACCATCTTGGCCAAGTTTTATAATGACATGCAGGCTAGGTTATACCTTTAAGATTCTCATTTAATATTTAATAGGCAGCTTATTTTAAAAAAGGAATGATTTTGATTTATTTATTTCATATATTTATGCATACAATGACAAAAGTGAAATTTATAAACTTAACATTCCATTAATTATTAAAGGATTACACATTGCCCTAAACGGGACTTTTAACAAAAACAAATTGCCCACGCAGGGGCTAAACCGATAATACAAGTCCACGCAGGGACCAAATACTAGAATAGATGTCCACGCTGGGACTACAAAGACAAGTCCACGCAGGGACTAAATACACATATAAATGTCCACGCAGGGACTTGATTGAAATAGAAAATACAACAATACATGTAGGGATTTAATGATCCCTCTTCTTCTTCCCCTTTAGCAAGCTTGCCAGGCCTTTGAGGAAACCCCGGTTATTCCTACGTTCTTCCAGAAATTCATGTTCCACCCGACTTAGTCTTTGGAGGATCTCCTCCTGTTCTGGTGGGGAAAATCATGGTGGCTGCGACTGTTGCCGAATCGAAGGTCGTGCAGGTATTTGATACCCATGAGCTGGATATCCCACTCCCCAAGGGGCTCCATATGGTCCTTCGGGATGAAGGGCGGTGTAGTTGGCCACTACTAGGTACGGGTCGGCTTCAACATAGTTATAATGAGTGTGAGCCGGCTGCTCAAACAGATTGTACGCCGTTGAACCGGCGTATGCAGGAATCGAGTTATCAAAACCAAATGGTGGCGGCTGTGGTGCAACTGGTGCAGAATTCACCTCTGGAATTGGGTTTGAGGGCCCACCCATTTGTGGGTCTTCATGTAGTGGCGGGTAGTGACTGCCACTGGAGTGATGGGGGTGCTAAAATGAAAATCCCCTCCTCGCGCGGATATCTGTGCGCCTGTTCTCCTACGCCTTGGTGGTTCTGGAGGTGCTTGATGAACTGGCGGCGGTGGAGGCGGTGGTGTGACTGCCACGAAACGCGAATCCCCGGAGGGATCCTGCTGCTGCTGTTGGTGAGGCAATGAATGGTGAGAAGATGTAAAGTACCATTCATGTTGGTTAAACCTTGCTTGGTAACTGTCTGGACCACCGTAGGGTGATCCGTAGAAGGATGATCCATCAGAGATCTCAATAGGATGGTTGGGGGTCCCGGTTGCAGGCTCGACGGGATCCGTGTCCTCGTCCATGTCCATTGCATTGTCTCCCGAGAAGTGGTCCTCTGGTCCCAATGGGTTAAAACCCAGTGGTTCTTGAATATAGTTTGCGGGTTGAACCGGCCCTGAAAGACAGGAGTAGGGTCGCCAAAGGAACGGTGCGAAGCAGATCGCTGCAATGGTAAGAAGGAATGACGGGAGTCTTCGGGCTCGTTTTTCGAGTACGGCCCAATAGAGTGACGGTAGGGAGGCGTTGAGCTATGCGAGACAGACCGTCTAGCGGGCTCCAAATGGTTCCTCCTGTTTCCCTGAGGATCGGCAATCATAGTGGTAGAAGGAGTTCACCGGTGTGAAGGCCCGGCCTCGTGATCGTTGGGGGCAGTGATTGGCCCCTTGCCTCTTCCCCCTCTTCTGAATCTTGGTGGCATTTCCTGTTAACAAATAAAAGATACAACAAGAAATATACAGGACAAAGTTAAAATTTAAAACAAATTTGGATTTGTCCTAAGTTCTTTGTCTAGACTCGAAAATTTAGGAATGTGCAATTGTGTCATTGAGATTAAACACAAAAGGCTAGTGTTTAATTCACTCAATGTTGGCTCTGATACCAACCTGTCACACCCCGATATTTCCACGTTTTACCGGTGGGCCCGGTGGGGAGTATCGTGACGTAGTTGATATCATTACAGTCGAACAACACAATATTTAAATGCACAGCGGAAGCAAAAGATAGATATATTTCAACTTTAATAAATTGTAATATCAAGTATCACAAATAGTTGAAAGTAATCCACAGGTGGATCAAAATAAAATGGAAACATTGTTCAACAGTTTTGACATCCAAGCTTGCGAGACTTATTGTAGACGCTAGGAGAAAGCCCGCCTAGTTCGCGTAGTACCTGCACTTAACCTTTTTGGGAAAATACGTCAGTTTACACTGGTAAATACAATTAACCGACTCATTTAGAAAAGGTTTAATAAAATTGATTTGAATGCACGTGGCACAAACTTTTTATAACTTGGGATAATTATTTGAATATAATCTTGTAAAAGAATTACATGTTCCTTATGCGTTCAGTAGCCCGATCCGTAGACCGGGTTAAAGATCAATAGACACACCACATTATTTATTTAGGCAGTGACGGGTGTACGCCTACACCCCGTGCTTAGGTCGTGGCCATTTCGTAAAATGATGCCAAGGATATCCGGGACATGGTCATTAACCCCCCAAAGGCTTTAAGCAAACAAAACAATTTAAACGGAGCATATCAATGATTTAACCACTATTCGATTAAAGATTCAATGCCCGACCAAACAGTATTTTATATACCATACCCCAAGCCCGTATAGGGAAAATAAGTTAAAAGTATTTACCTTTGCAAGTATCAATCACAAATAGCAAGTGCGTGTAGCTTTTACCGGGTCTCCTATTCTGGAATGAAGGTTTATAATAACCTATTAGAATCCTAACGGGTCTTTAATAACACATTCTGGATTTTGAGATAAAAGCGATAATGTTTGACCCGTTTCGGCTAATTTATGCAAACTAGTTACATAAACCGAACCGAACGCGCAAGAAGCGTAACGGGTAACCATAAGAGTCGTATACAGGTTCCCTAGGTTAATATGCCTTAAATATGTTGTGATATCAGTAGGATACCTTCCATTATACCCAAAACGAGTTTAATCTCAATTTAAGCCCCGAAGGGGTATTTTGGTCATTTTAAAGGTTATAAAAGAGATTAAATGAAATTCTGAGATTCAGGTCCGAATACATCAGTAAAATAACCTATTTTAACAGGTCATATCAGTTGGTGAGAAGTCTTATGTGACAAAATGGTTTTAAACCCATACTAGGTGTTTAATACGCGTAAAAAGCCATTTTAAGCGATTTCCGGGTTATACAGGGAATCTGAGTTTTCTGATTAAGTTATAAAGTTCAAAATACTACATTTATGATATAAAATCAGTAGCAATTGGATTGGTGTCAAAATACTATGTAAAACTCATTTTATACACAAACAAGGTATAATCGGTATTTACCGAATCAACGCCATAACCTTAGGTTATGAGCAGGTTAAAAATAATTAAAAATCTTCAAAAATCCTGAAATATTATATTACATCAGTTGGTAAAAGGTTTGGTGTCAAAAATTGGGTTTAGATAGGCTTTATGCTAATGACGCCGTTAAATTACTAAAAAGCATTCTAATTACGTCATTGAGCATAACTCCTAATCTAGACCTCAAACTGATGTGAAAATTTTGGGACATGTTTATAAATCAGTAATAAAGATTATTGTCCTCTCACATATCCAAAATTCTCGTTTTATGGTCAAAAGGGCATATTGGTCAACATTAGGCAATTAACGGAAATATGTAAACGAATCGGACAATCAATGAACCAAACACAGAGGGTTATACTATCATGTAACCTGGTCCTAAAGAGGTTCTAAGGCATTTCCAAATCATACTAAATCGGGTCAGAACTGAAGTCAAAGAAAAAGTCAAAGTTTTGCGACTTTCGGTTCCGAAACGGGTCTAAACAGAAAATTGTCGGGTCGAACATGCTTAGACATGTTCTTACATTTATTACTAAGTTATGTGAGTGATAAAATAGGTTACACACCTTCTACATTGCTAATTACATGTTAATTCGCAAATTAAGTTTTTGTTGACTTTTTATAAACAACTTTGACCCGACATTTGATCTAGTTAGAGCGGGAATCAGAGGGTGCCCTCTTAAGGATTTATTGCCCACATAATTACCAACTTATAACAACTTTCAATTTGGTTAATCACTGAACCATTAGTGATTAATCGATAAGTCAAACCTTAATTACGACGGTTTGACTTTTAAGCTAATAACTAAGCAAAACTCAACTGAGGAAAATCAAGGTTACTTACCAAGGTCTAATGCACGATTAGAGATGCTTGGGGACTGATCTTATGCTCCAGGAAGCTCCACAAATGCAGATGGAAGGTATGATCAAATTGTTGCAACATGAGGGCCTTTTATAGTGAATTTGAGGGCTTGTGATCATGACAAATCATGCTACAACTGATCATGGATCATCCACAAGTGTCCCTAAGGTCTAAAAGCATGTAGGGGTCGCCCATGGAAGTGAAAAACGGCATTTTAAGTCGGTTAAATTGTTTAAACAGGCAGTTGTCAACAATCTGGTCGCTGGGCACCCTTACGGTCCGTAAGACCTTTATCAGAAGCAAAAATCTCTTGACCTTTCAAGTTTCGAACGGGTAACTAATGTAATACGATTTTGGGCCATTATTTTCAGTATGGGGCCTCTTGTTTGGGTCATGAACAGTTTACACCACCGTGATTTGATATAAAGTTTTCTTGGATCCTTTTGAAAGTGCCGTAAATGAAGGTTGTCGTGCATACCCTCATAGGATCCCATTCTTGTGTAATTTGAATCAATCATTGCTAGCATTTACCGGATTTGAGTATATCGGATGTTTATAATATAGATTAGGGTCTTGGGATTTATAATTAGGTCGTTCAGAGGTATTTAATTAACATGTCGATGCTTTTAAATCCTACCATACATCCTTGACTAGATCCGGGTTTATAACACTTTGTCTTGCACGACACGTGTCGTTATTTTATTGAACACGAAGTTTTCGAGGTGTTACACATCAACACACACCCAAGACCCTGAATGGATGTGTCACAATAAACTACAAAGTCGTCTGTGCCTTCAGGAAATGAGAGAATAGGGGCGCTACAAAGTCTACCCTTTAGGTGCTGAAAAGCAGATTCTTGTGGCTCACCCCAACGGTAGGTGACTCCTTTCTGAGTTAGTAAAGTGAGAGGTTGCGCAATCTTGGAAAAATCCTTGATGAACCTCCTGTAGTAACCTGCCAAACCCAAGAATTGGCGAATTTCCATTGGTGTGCGAGATACAGGCCAGTTCTTAATCAAGTCTACCTTAGTTGGATCAACATGAATCCCATCCTTGTTTACCACGTGGCCTAGAAAGTGGACTTCACGAAGCCAAAATTCGCATTTTGAAAACTTGGCGTACAGCTGTTCTGCTCGAAGAAGTTCTAATATAAGCCGCAAATCCTGCTCGTGATCTTCCTGGCTCTTAGAGTAGATCAGAATGTCGTCGATGAAAACAATAACAAACTTATCCAAGTAAGGCTTGCACACTCTGTTCATAAGATCCATGAAGACTACAGGCGCATTTGTTAGCCCGAATGGCATGACCAGAAACTCGTAATGGCCGTAGCGTGTTCTGAATGCTGTTTTGGAGACGTCCTCGTCCCAGACTCTCAGTTGATGGTAACCTAACCTCAGGTCAATCTTCGAATAATAGCTCGACCCTTGCAACTGATCGAACAAGTCATCAATGCGTGGAAGAGGATAACGATTCTTTACGGTCACCTTGTTGAGTTCGCGGTAGTCGATGCACATACGGAAGGTACCGTCTTTCTTCTTCACAAACAACACGGGAGCTCCCCAGGGCGAAGAGCTAGGACGAATGAAACCCTTATCCAAGAGTTCTTGCAACTGTTTGGACAGTTCTTCCAGTTCGGTTGGAGCTAAGCGTTAAGGTGCTCGAGCTATGGGTGCTGCTCCAGGAGCTAGCTCGATGTGAAATTCGACCTGGCGATGAGGCGGTAGCCCAGGTAAATCTTCAGGAAACACTTGAGGAAAGTCGCGTACTACTGGAATATCCTCTATCCTCTTCTCTTTCGTTGATGCGTCAGTAACGAGTGCTAAAATAGCAGTGTGGCCCTTTCGCAAACACTTCTGGGCCTTCAGGAAGGAGATGATGCCTACCACAGCACCACTCTTGTCGCCTTGAATTTCGAGAGGTTCTTTGCCAGAACGGGGAATACGAACAATCTTCTCTTTGCATAGGATCTCTGCTTACTGTTGGGATAACCAATCCATCCCAATGACGATGTCGAAACTACCCAGAACTATAGGAATGAGATCGATAGAGAAAGTCTGACCAGCGAGGATAAGATTACAACCCTAAACTATGTGTGTGGCCTCTAGACTTTTACCGTTTTCTAATTCTACGACATGCTTGGTGTTCAAAAGTGTTGGTGTGCGCTTTAGCATTTGACTAACTTTTAGAGACACATAACTGGTATCGGCACCCGAATCAAATAAGATAGTAACATAAAATTCGTCGAGAAGGAACTTACCCATCACTACGTTAGGATCATTCCTTGCGTCACCTTGACCTAGCACGAACACTCGACCCCTGGCACCATTTTTTCCATCATTGTTTCCCCCGTTTTTGTTCCCATTGCCCTGATTATTGTTGTTGTTGTTTGGATTTTGATTTGACTGGGAGCAGTCCCGCTTGAAGTGGCCTTCAGCACCACACTGAAAGCATCCCCTGTTACCTCGCTGTCGCTGTTGGTTCTGTGGAGCTGGTGGTTGTGGTTGTTGGTTCTGATTCGCAGGTCGTGAGCTCCTGCAATCCTTAGCTTCATGACCCATCTTGAGACACCTCTGGCAACGACCCCTGTTGCACTGACCATTGTGGTGTCTGTTGCATTTGTTGCACTTCGGGAGGTTTCCTCGATATCCACCCTGCCCTTGAGTACCAGAAGATTGCTGACCAGGACTCTGGTAGTCATCAATCTTTCGCTGCTGTGCCTGGGACTGAACTGAAGTTGAACCCTTGCTGGAGGTTCCATCCCACTTTCTCTTGTTATCACTGGGAGTAGCAGAAGTAGTAGTAGCAGTAGCACCTATACGCTTAGGCAGCTTGTTCTGTTCCACTGCCTGGTCCGTGAGACGATGAGCAAGACGAGTAACATCCTGGATGGTAGCAAGGTTGGCAGAAGTCACATGACTTTGAATCTCTGGTACTAAGCCTTTGAGGTACAACTCAATGCGCTTGATGGGAGGATCCACCATAGTTAGACACAACACTGCCAGTTCGTTGGATCGTTTCGTGTACGCTTCTATCTCTGACCCCGTCATCTTCAGGTTAAAAAACTCCACTTCCATCTTGTGGATGTCATCACGACTACCTTATTCACGTTTGATCAGTTCCTTAAAATCATTCCATGGGGTGGCATTAGCAGCCGCCAGCCCCAGCATCTGAACTTGCGCGTTCCACCAAGTTAGCGCAGTGCCTTCGAGAGTACCAGTGGCATATTTCACCCTACGAGCCTCGGGGCATTCACACATTTCGAAGACCGATTCGAGCTTCTCAAACCAGTGGAGGAGTCCAACGGCCCCTTCAGTGCCACTGAAAGTAGTAGGACGACAGTCCATAAAAGTCTTGAAGGTGCACACAGTCGGCTGAGCATGCTGACCTGTTGCGTGTACAAGAATAAGACAGAGTTAAACACAAGAGTTGATTTTTTTTTAGAGTAGGATCTAAAGATCCTTGAGTGAGTTGCGACTACAGGGTATACCTCCTGCTTGGGCAGCTGCGAGTGCTGCAGTAACTTGTTCAGTGATCAAAGCCGCCAACTGGGCTTGAGTTAGGTTAACGCGCCCGCTCATGATCTTCACAATATAGAGAACACAAGTGAGAAGTGCGTCGTATCAATAAGCAAGTGCGGAATGACAGAAGAGAGTGAACACACAAAGTTTTCAAGCAGTAGTTACTACGTTATCTAAGCATACCATAAGCAATGTTCTATGTAACTAACAAGTAGGTAATATAAACATGTATCATATCACCTATAGTGTTGAGCCTTGCACGTGGAGTGAAGCGTCGTTGTGGATCGTTGAGCACTGTTCAGGTTATAGTCTGGTTTTAACAAAAACTTTTTCCCTTATTAAAACCAAGTTCACTATAACCAATGGCTCTGATACCAATCTGTCACACCCCCAAAATCCACACGCGGAGTATCACCGCTTGGAGGCGTGACTGACCAGGATCAAGCCACCAATCATATTAACCATTGTAAGTAATAAATAAAATTCAACCACACAATATGAAAGGTGTTCAAAACAAAAGCATAGTTAATTGTTTAGCGGAAGCATATGGTTAAAAACCCAACATAAGTATTAAGTTCGAAATAATGTAATGTTTTAACATGGCACCCACTGTCCATGTCCCACAACGATCGCGCCTCCCAGTGCAAGCTCCATGAGTACCTAACGACCTGCAAGGCATGTAACAACGAGTCAACCACAAAGTTGAGCGAGTTCATAATTGGTTGTTTAAGCATTCATTTCGTAAATCATATGTTCGTTTTGTAAACCATGTATCGTATTAATTCGTATCGCGTTCTCCCAGACATGTTTGCGAAGATTAGTGGGGGCTTCCCATGTGTTACTAGACCGTGCGTATCGACTACTACGAAAATATAAGTGGTGCCCTAAGTCAATGTCTATCAGCATTGACCCTTTGCCCATAGTCCATTAGTACACGCCCGTCCGTCTGGCACGGTGTGAGGTTTGTTAAACCTAATAGCGCTATTAACTAATGACCCGCTCGCCATAGGCCTCGGCGATTAAGTCGATATAAATGAGGGACTTCAATGATAGAGGTTTGGTCCAGTGTGTAATCTTGGCATCCTACCCACGGAGGATGGTTGTAGTTACCGTTTAAATCATTAACCCATTCCCAACCCTTGGGAATCCCATGCCTTGGAAAGAGTGTGAACTCACCTTGGTTTGCTCGGTATGCTAAACTACGCTCGCAAACAATCAATCAAAGCCTAAAGTATGCATGTAGACACAGTCAGTTCAAGTTCGTAAATATTCACATGTAATCTATGTCACAAAGTGGTAGGCAGTTAACATCATGTATCACACAACAGTTAATCACATTCATACAGTTCCTGATTCACATAAATGTCTTTTGCAGTTTATTCTAACAAAATTACCAATAACATACTTAACGGAGTTAGCAAGCTTAACTGGATTAACATGTATATAACAAAGTTACATCTAACCGAATAAATAAACTAACCGAGTTCACTAAACTAACAGAGTTAGTACTTTACAGGTTCAATAAACTAACAGTGTACACGAAATCATATGTGACGAAATCCTTTATGTGGCGAAAACCCTTTAGGCGAAATCCCTTACTGGCGAAATCACATGTGACGAAAACCAAGGGGTTTTCGTCGAACTCATGGTTTGGCGAAAACACTTAAGTGTTTTCGTCTGGTTCGTAAATATTCTAACAAAATCACAACAACATACAGAACCCTAATTAACATCGGCCGTTTCATCTTGCACAAAACTAAATAGTCATCATTCCATTACGATAATCAATCATTAGACATAATCATGTGAGCATCAATTAATCGAGAGCACTTACTGATTGCATTCAACCTAATCATACATGTATGACTTTATCAATTTACACATTCATATGAAAATCACATGTCTACTAAAATAGGTAACCACACTCATCATGCACTATCTTTTGTTTTATAATCGGTCCAACATTCACAAATATTATCCATTCACTCAATATTAAAGAATTCACATATTCCTACAATTTGTCAGTAGATCACATGTTGGAAAATTAATAAGATTCAGTAGATCACATTCATATCATTCAATATTAATCATTCAATCACATCACCCTATAACTCTAAATCATCATCAGGTTTCACATACAATTATCTAACTGATCTTATCATGCATAACAAAGTCAGAACACCATGAACATCCATTTGAAACTGAAGTTAAATTAAATGTAAAAACACTAACCGAACAAAGACGATCAAACCAAAAGGATCTAACTTCGAATAAGAAGAGGGCAGCCGTCGGGTTTCAAAGGAGAGCGAGAGAGAGAGGGAGAGGTGATTAGGGTTTGCCGATTAACTTTCACGTAAAGGCTATGAACAAAATATTAAAATCGGTCGTTACTGGGCCGAAGCCCATTTTGTTTTCGTTGGCCCCTTAATAGACGAAAACACTTGGTGTTTTCGTGAGGTGTGTTTTCGTGAGGTGTGTGGGTGTTTGACAAAGGTTCCATCTTTTTATTAAGTGTACTAACATTATAATCATACTAAACATATATCAGTTAACACACTTACATTGCACATCAAATATATATAAGACCACACTTATATTGCACATCAAATATAGAGATACAAACATTTTGCAAATAAGTATTGAGTTAAGTCGGTAGAGACCTTGAAAACTCGGGTTGTCACAGGTCGCTCATACTGTAAACTAACAAATAGTCAAATAACACATAACAATAAATACAGTTATGCACGTATTTCCGTAATTTATTTCCTAACACATTAAACTTTGATGTCAGCAGAACACCTCTGTGGCTGAATCAATGGCTTAGCTTTAATACCACCTTCTGTCGCAACCCCCGATCCCTGATCCCCGGGAACGGGCAGCCGCGAGCCAGTTTCGGTGGTATCACGTATTGTTTAATTTGGCAGCGGAATTTTCATTAGGACCGTAGTTAGGAAATGTTTATCAGAGTAAAACCACCATTTATATATAAATAAACATATTGAGATGAAACCCAAGTTTTTAGTACAAGCTGATTTATAGGGATAAATCCCATTTTATATGAATTAAAACGCCTTCTTTATTTAGGTAACTTTTATAGCCACTTTTCCAAGCCTTCAGTGCTGTCCAGCTGGCTTCTAATTGGTTTTCACATTGTGTTACCTGAAACGCGTTTTAAAAACATTTTTCAGTGGGAAAATACTGGTGAGTGAATCCCAGTTTAATCAAGAATTATTAATTTAATTTAAACTTAACAGTATTGAGGGCGATTACAATGTTTATATCTACCCAATTACTCATTCAATAGTGTCAATCCTGACTGGTGGGTCATATTACACATTGGCTAACTCTTCGTCCAATGGTAACATTACTCACATTTTGTATACAAAACCCCAACATACCGGCAGTAATCGTAGTATTACAAAGACTCAATCACTGCTAAATTGCATTGTAAAATAGTTAAGGTTTTGTAAAAATTGTTTACAAAAAGGAGATTACTCATATTGCTGTCTTAGATTTTCCGTAAGGGTTTCCTGTGCATTATCTATAATTTCCACAAATGCACAAGCGTTAGTATAATAACCCATTCTAACATTAGCAATACCCTCCCCGAGACGGCATTCCAACGACTACGTCGGGCAGAACCACGACAGTCGTTACGGAACTAGATCAATCGGGCAGCGTATCTAATATGTATCCAGGGGTTATAATACTTACAACGGAGCAGAACTTCGCTATTTCCGGGGGTATAATACCCGCTTTAAAAGCCTACAATTCAGAATTTAGAGAAAGAAATCGATTTTGAACGAATTCTGAATGAAACCAGATGGCCTGCTTATATAGTTGCTGAATCTGGTTCTCTCGTGGCCCGCGTAACACAAGGGCAGGGCCTACGCGGCCCGCGTTGACCCCAGGTCAACGTGTAGCCCATCCGGATCAGCAACTAGGCTCGACATGTGTTGGGCCACGTGGCCACACCGGGCTGCGCCATGTTTCCGATCCTACGCGGCCCGTGTTAACTAACGGGGGTCTTACGCGGCCCGCCTAAACTTAAAAATCATAGAAATCAGGTTTTAACCTTTAAACCGCCCGCGTAAGGGTTGGGGTGGGTTCTACGCGGCCCGCCTCAACTTAATTTTTATTGTTTTTCATTTATTTTTAATTAGGGCAGGCAAATCGTGTCTTAGCAGGTTTAACAGGTATCTGATAACGCGAACAACAAAAATTTTAAACATGAATACGACTCGTTTAACTACTTTATATCCAATGTCTATAAGACATATGTATATTTTATGCACCTAGAAGGAGAAATAATGGATCCTAACGTTCAAATTTTGATTATTTTTAAAAACGTAAAAAATCACATGGTGTACTTTTCTGTTATCGTGTCTTAGAAAGTTACCTACAGGTTACCTATTGCCAACCCTATTTTTAATGCTATATTGTATTTCGGGCTCGGTTTTCACATATGGGGTGTATTTTTGGACATATTGGGATATTTTAAAATGTATTAGGGTGTCGGAAAATAATCGAGGGTGTCGGTTTTATTGAGGATTGTTATAAAGTCCAAAGACCAAATCCTAATACAAGTGCACCTTCCAGCTCTAAGAACTCCTTAGGCAGAATCCCTTGCAAGTTCTGTAAAAAGACAGGACATATGCAGAAGGAATTCCCTGATTTTAAGGAGTGGCTGGCTAAGAAAGGTAACGATTATTTTATGATACTTGAGTCCTATAATTTAAATGTTCCTGCTAATTCTTGGTGGTTTGATTCTGGTTCTATGGTTCATGTTATCAATTCAACTCAGGGATTCCTTACAATCCGGAAGCTGGAAAGAAACCAAAGAACGCTTAAGGTTGGGGATGATCGAGAATTAGAAGTGAAGGCCATTGGAACATTACAATTATTTATGAAAACTGGTTTATGTATTAAACTTTATGATACCTTGTATGTTCCTGAGGTAACTCGGAACCTTGTATCAGGACCAAAGTTAGACATGGACGGTTTAATTGTTTCCCATGGTCATCGCAAACTCTCTATCCTCTATGATTCTGTTCTTTATGGTATTGGTATTCTGGATGGTGATCTCCATAGATTAGAACTAGATGATGATTTTTCCAAATCTTTGTTGTCATATAACATTAATGAATCACTCACAAAGATGAAAGAGAAACGAGACTTACAGACTTCATCCATGTTATGGCATCAACATTTAGGCCACATCTTAAGAGAATGATTAAATCGTCTAGTAAAGGATGAAGTCTTACCTCCTCTCGATTTCTCTGATTTTGGAACATGTGTCAAATTAAAGGTAAAATGACATTAACGAATAAGAAAGGTGCCACTAGGAGCTCAAATTTATTAGAACTCATTCATACTGATATCAGTGGTCCCTACCAAATCGCTGGCATAACAGGACATACTTCATTTATCACTTTCATTGGTGATTATTCTCGTTACATGTACTTGTATCTTATTAAGGAAAGTCTGAATCTCTTACAACTTTTAAAGATTATAAGGCTAAAGTTGAAAAGCAATTAGATCGTCAGATTAAAGTTGTGAGATCAAATAGAGGCGGTGAATATTATGGAAGACATACTGATGTGGGTCAAGCTCCTGGTCCATTTTATGAGTTTTGTAAGGGCTAGGGGATTGTGAACCAATACACCATGCCTGGTACACCTCAACCAAACGGTGACGCTGAAAGAAGAAACCGTACCTTTATGAACATGGTGCGCAGTATGTTAGCCAACACTAATTTACCATTATTTCTCTGGACTGAAGCGTTACAAGAAGCTGTTCATATACTCAATAGAGTTCCTTCTAAGTCTGTCCCTAATGGGTTGGTAAATTTCCAAAGCTTAACGTGTTTAATCTTACCGATTTGTGTGAAATTGAGTTTTATAATACACTACTTTGAGATGGTTTGTATTTTGCAGGCCTTGACATGTTTAAGGTGTATTTTGAAAGCTTAACGGAGCTTGGGAATGAAGTTAGGAAGAATGGGAGCGAAAAAACAGAGCTAAACGGCGAAAACTGGACAAAGACTTCAGTGACCGGCGTCCCAGACGCCCAGACCAGCGTCCCAGACGCTGGTCCCAGCGTGAATTTGGGGAAACTCCTTCTTTTGATTAGTTTTGAACCCATTTTCGACCATTAAGCTACACACACTCCATTCTAGACTTCCATAGGCGATTTTGAGAGATTTTTGAAGGTTCCATTTGATCCATTATCATATTCTATCAGGTTTTAAAGATTAATCATCAACCATGAGTGGATTATCCTCGGGTGAAAGCTTTTGAGTTTTATAGGGTTTGCTTTTTCATGCTTTGGTTTGATATAAACATTTTGATTGAAATTATGCGGATTGATTGTTAGTATTGTTTTGAACTCGAAATTGTTAAGATTTTCTTGCATCATTGAAATTGAGAGATGATTACTACTATGAGCTTGGATTCGTGCTAGGGTTTGTTCATTATTCTTGATTTATAAAACATACAATTGTCTTTAATTCATATTGTGAAGGTTTTCTTGCACCATTTGCGTATGTTAGATGATTGTTGATGTCTACAATTAGGTTTTCAATTTACAAACTCAAGAAATCATTGGTGTTCATAAAATAATCCAACCGTTCATGCTAAATAACTCTAGATACTTATTAATCCAAAACCCGGGTGTGATTCGTGTTTACGTATCTTGTTTTAAACCATCAATTACAATTCCGTGCATTTGTTTAAGTTCTTGTTAGCTAGTAATTAAAACCAAATTGTGGGTTCATTCTTACCCATTTTCTTAACAAACAAAATTCATAAAAACAATCTCGTAAGCTTCATAATTGTGACAAACCTTTAAAATCAATCAAGTCCATTTGCAAACCACAAACTCTTCATGGTTGGACCCCTTACTACCACTAACACATTGTTAAGGGTAATTCGGGCTTATAAATATTATCTTTGACCGGAGCGCGACACTTCGATCAAATTTTGCTAAAACTCCTTATGAACTTTGGACTGGAAGCAAACCGAGTGTTAAATATATGAAAGTATGGGGCTGCATTGCTGAAGCAAAACTTTACAATCCGTTCCTAAGGAAAGTTGACCCTAAAACAGTTACCTGTTTCTTTATCGGGTATCCTGATAACTCAAAGGGTTGTCGTTTCTATTGTCCTTCCCATGTCACCCGCATTGTTGAAAGCAAGCATGCTGCGTTCCTGGAGGATTTCAAGGTCAGTGGGAGCAGTACCAACCCATACGAAGAATTGCAAGAAGTACAAGACGCGGGGGAGAGACTCGTCGCTTACCATTACTCCGATTACTCCTCTTGTACCCAATGCAACTACTGTACCTGAAGATATTGCACCAACTCCAAATTTACCTCTACAATCCGAACCCATTATACCTCATGACGAAGACACATTAAACGCTCAAAACCAAGACAACGCTGAACCTGATAATCAACTCAGGAGGTCATCTAGGCCCAGAAGGCCTACTAATTGGGATGATTATGTTACCTACCTGACTGAAATGGATCCCTGAAAGCTCAATGATCCTATCTCTTACAATGAAGCCATTAGCAGTGATCAGTCTTCTAAATGGAATAAAGCAATGATTGATGAGCTTGAATCCATGAAGAAAAATGACGTTTGGGATTTGGCATAATTACCCAACGGTGTCAAACCCGTAGGATGTAAATGGGTGTTCAAAACAAAACTGGATCCGAATGGGAACGTTGAACGCTACAAAGCGAGATTGGTTGCAAAGGGCTACACTCAGAAAGAGGGAATTGATTATCAAGAGACGTTTTCACCTGTCTCTCGTAAAGATTCATTAAGGATCGTCATGGCCCTAGTAGCTCATTTTGATTTAGAGTTGCATCAGATGGACGTTAAAACCGCTTTCCTTAACGGAGACTTAGACGAAGATGTTTATATGAAACAACTTGAAGGCTTTAAACCTGAAGGTCAGGAGCATCTAGTCTGTAAGTTGAAGAAATCCATTTACGAGTTAAAACAAGCAGCACGTTAATGGTACCTCAAGTTTGATGAAGTCATGAAGAAACAAGGTTTTATGAAGAATCAAGTGGATCAATGCACCTACCTCAAGATGAGTGGGAGCAACTTTTACTATACTTGTCCTTTATGTAGATGATATTCTATTGGCAAGTAATAGTTTAGACATGTTGCATGAGTCGAAGCGGTTACTCTCGCATAACTTCGACATGAAGGATCTCGGAGATGCTTCTTACGTCATTGGCATCGAAATTCACCGAGATAGACACAAAGGGATCTTAGGATTGTCTCAAAAGGCTTACATAGTTCGTGTCCTTACACGTTAGAACATGCAACAGTGCAAACCCTCTGTCGCTCCAGTAGTTAAGGGAGATGTTTTCGGTTCATTCCAGTGTCCGACAACAGAGGTTGAGAAGGAGCAAATGAGCCAGATACCTTATGTGTCAGTAGTCAGGAGCCTGATGTATGCTCAAGTCTGTACTCGCCCAGATATCACTTATATTGCTGGAATGCTAGGCCGTTATCAGACTAATCCTGGCCTAGATCACTGGAAAGCAGCTAAGAAGGTACTTCGATATCTACAAGGGACGAAAGACTATAAACTGACTTATAGAAGAAGTGATCATTTAGAAGTGGTAGGCTATTCTGATTTTGACTTTGCCAAATGCAAAGATGACAAGAAATCCACTTCGGGCTATATCTTCATGTTAGCAGGCGGACCTATCTCATGGAAGAGTCATAAACAACAGTTGACCACAACTTCCACAATGATGGCAGAGTACATTGCAGTTTATAATGCAACCTGTAATGGAGTGTTGCTTAGAAATCTGATCACTGGACTCAAAATCGTTAATTCCATTTCTAGACCATTGAAGCTTTATTGTGATAACTCAGCTGCCGTTAGTTTCTCGAATAGTAACAGTTCAACTGGAGCTGGTTTATATCTCGATACAAAATATCTGTTCGTACGTGAACGAGTTGAGGAAAATAATCTTTGTATTGAGTATATTAGTACTAAAGATATGCTTGCGGATCCGATGACTAAAGGTCTCCCTCCCAATGTTTACGAAGAACATGTTCGGAATATGGGATTTAGTAAAGAACTTGTTTAGCATATTGTACTAGCTTATATTTTATGATTAATGAAATTTCCTCAGTTTGATTTTGTATGTCTTTTAGAATATGTTCAACCGGTATAATGGCATATAGAAAAATAAAAGTTACAAATCAAACAAAGGGCTTAAGCGTATTTTGATCATAACGATTAGGTTTTAAATTAAGTCTATAGTATGACTAATGGGGGTCTTGAGTCGCATAATGATTCAACGGTTGTATTTCTCTGCTATAGTTCTTGTTTAAGGCTAAAATGAGTGTTAACTCCTGATCAGGCTTATCTAATACTCATAGTAAATAATTACTCGGCTAAGTGGGAGAATGTAAGATTAAATATATTATGTTTTAATATTTAATCTAGTGGCCATTATAATCATTTACATTATATAGATCAAAATATTTAATAACCTATTAAATAATTAGTTGGTAATTGTTTATGGACCATATTACCTTCATTAACTAATTAGGTTTCCTCTTGGGTGCATATATAAGGAGACTTATGTAGAGGTTCTAAGGTTAGACACATAACCTAATTATCATAACATCAAAATCGCCTCCCTCTCTATAACCGATACCCTTTTCGGTTTCATCATCACCATTATCAGTTTGCACCCTAAGGAGGAACCAAACCACACGGACAAACATGTCTAACTCGATGGCATCATCCCTCACTGGATTCTCCTCTGCACTGTCTGCTGTAACATGTATGTTTTCATGTTTTCCATTATGTTTAAAACAGAACTGATCCAACACTATAATCATGTGTTTTGCATGGATGCTTTTGTGCTTGTTTGCATTCATTCACACTATTTTCTTTATAATATGGGTTGTAAAGAAATTGTTGAAGGCTAGAACAAGAACAAAAATAAGAAATAATAATCCAATTAATGGTGTTTGATTCAATTTTAGTAGGAATTTCATTTCATTGGATGTATTATATTTGTTGTTTGGTTTTACTTATGGTCATGTCACTTGCTTTTCTATGTAAGCATATTTTTGTATTCAACTTCATTTAATTATTCTCTGGTTTAAAAGTTGTATTTCTTTTTATATATTTATGAGCAATTAGTGATACAAGTGAAGAACCGGTTTGTATACATGTTGCAACTCGAGTGTGTACTCTCCTTTGTACGGTTTAGATACGAAAACTCTTCAAACTATCTTGTCTTAATTAATTTATATAAAAACTATAGGAATATATGTTGATGTACGTAGCCTCTTTAGTATTAACTTTATAGTTTTATTGTTATATTATTTTATTGTTTTACTTCCTTTCAAAAATAGAATGTTTTTCATTTATTACTTTTGATATAAGATGTTTTATAAAGTTTTAAGTATGTTTTTGTGATGTGCTTATTTTTATCTACTTCTAGATATCGATTTTACTCAAAACCAATTTATGAATAATAATGTAGAAGTAATTAAAACACAAGCGTACAAGTCAACAAAATTACGTTGCGGTTTAGCTTTCTTATATAAAGTAGTGCATTTACCTTTTTCATTATTGTAGCAATATAATATAATGTTTCATAAATTTCAAGTAAGTATATGTTACAACTTGCTTACGATTTTTTTTGCTCCAATTAGTTATTCGAACGGGTCAAACATAATTGATTTTTATTTTGTTTTAGCTACTAAAACTGAACTAATTATACTGTTCGAATAACATCGGTACTGTAGGAAAAATAGGTTCACTTTTTATTAAAATATATTACAAAATATATAATAACAACACTCTAGTTATTCCTAGGAAATACTATAGTACAATATTAGTTACAAAACTAAATAAACAAATAAAATAAATTTTTATATACAAATACGGTTTTGGTTGAGGATCATGTTTGACACATGGCTCTTAAAACAGATTATGTGTCTCCTCTCAAGACGGTCTCTCTCCTAGGGTACAACAACCGGAACAGTATATATACTGTCGGAGATGACGCTCACACATGAGATAACATTGGGTATAATGGTGTTCTTGTTACGTGGAAAAACAAAGTTGTGGAGTTTGAGAGTTCTTCTCTCAATCTGATAGAATAAGTTTCTAGTAATTTTTGTGTCATGAGATTCTCCCATCTCATCCTAAAATATGACGTTCATTTATATATTCACAAAACAAAAGCTGAAACATATTTGTAATTGATCTTGTAATAAACAAGATTTAAGTGTATTAAATTGGAATTGAAGTGGGTTGACTTGAAACATATCCGTAATTAATCTTGTAATAAACAAGATTTAAGTGTATTAAATTGGAATTGAAGTAAATTGGAATTGAAGTGGGTTGACTTGAAACATATTTGTAATTAATCTTGTAATAAACAAGATTTAAGTGTATTAAATTGGAATTGAAGTGGGTTTACTCGTTAGTATGGTTGCAACAAGATTTAAGTGTATTAAATTGGAATTGAAGTAAATTGGAATTGAAGTGGGTTGACTTGAAACATATTTGTAATTAATCTTGTAATAAACAAGATTTAAGTGTATTAAATTGGAATTGAAGTGGGTTTACTCGTTAGTATGGTTGCATATCGCGCTACGGTGCGTCTTTGCGCCGTCCAAGAAGAAGGGCAAGGTGCGTCATTAAATATTTATATTGCGTCCATCGCTCATGCCACACGCGTGTGCAAGTTAGGGTGTTTAGGGTCCCTACTAGTGTTTGATTTTAAGGAAAACAACATTCAAAGAGTGCTCCTCGTTATAATCCACTTCAAGTTTTTGTCATCCTACCTATGTAGGACAAGTTGACAAAGCTCAATCCATCTTTCTCATTTTTGGTTGTTCCGACCATACAAATTCAAGGCACAATATCTCATTCATCTTTGCTCCATTTTAGACTTAGTTTGGTTCGTTAGGATGCTCTCACAATGTAGAACACAAACCCACAAATAATTATGTATACAACACATATATAAATATAATTATTGGTGTCAAAAATATTTAGTGAAAAACTCATTTTCACTAAAATTTCCAACAGGTACCAATATCGTATTCGTTTTAATGGTATTCTTGATGGGGGCAAACATCGTTGATGACAATTCCAATATTCGTTTTTATGTTTTCCATTAGATGTAAAACAAATGTTAATATCCCCTTGGACACATCTTTCTCGGTTGCTATACCAAGTGTCGGTATAATACCAATACTGCAACAAATTGAACAAATACCGCAATGAACCGAACATGTGTCAGTATCAGACCTCGAGGTTGCATTCTATAACAATTTTGACCCCTAAACACTAACTTTGTTACTTTTTTACAGTTAAGTATAAGGGTAATTAGGTCAGTATATATACCTTAGGGGCTGTTTTGATAATTACAAAGTTCTTTAATACTTAAAAGATTATTAATGCAATCACTCAAGTTTTTTATTATTATTTTGTTATTTTCACGGTTATTATTTAACAAAATAAATTTAATATACAAATAAATATGTATTTTCATTAACCGTTTGTTTTAATAAAAGACATTTTAAAACATAATTTGTTTTTTTTTACATTTTGTTTAAACCATCTATTGTTTTTAAAACTGTTCCTTTTTAAAATATTTGTTTTCTAAAATCGTAATTTTCAAAAGTCGTTTGTCTTTTAAAGTTATTTTAAACACTTCGTTTTATACCATTCTTTTTAAAATCATTTATTTTTTAAACATTTTTAAACAACTCATTTTTGGAAGTCGTTCATTTTTTAAATTTTACAAAACGACGTGTATAAAAAACAAAAGAAATGTAAGATTTAAAAAAACAATCTAATAATTTTTTTTTCAAAAGATCGTTCATTTTTCAAACTTTTTTTAAAATGGTTTATTTCTTTTTCAAATCTTCCATTTCTTTGGACTGTTTGTTTATTCAAAATTTGTTATTTTTTTAACTTTTCGTTTATTAAATTCGTGCTGTTTTTAGTACCGTACACTTGTTAACTTAATTTTTTTAGGTTTTGTTTTCTTATAAACGTCCTTTTTTTAATCTACGTTTAAAAAAGTTAAAAAAATGATTTTTAAATGAACGATATAAAATGAATCGTTTAAAAAAAACTTGAAAAGACAAACAACTTTAAAAGACTGATTTTAATAAACAACCGGTTTAAAAATGAATAATTTTACAAAAACGACGACGATTTAAAAAATAGTTAAAAAAACAAATGATTTTAACAACGCCGTTTATAGAAAACAAATGCTTAATGAAAATAGATATTTATTTGTATATATAAAACATATTTTTTAAATAATAATCGTGAAAATAACGAAATAAAAAAAACTTGAGTAATTGCATTAATAATCTCTTAAATATTAACAATACTTTGTAATTATCAAAAACAACCCTTAAGGTATGTAATTACCTAATTACCCTTACACTTAATTGTAAAAAAGTAACAAATTTAGTGTTAGAGGCGAAGACCGTTATAAAATGCAACCTCGGGGTCTGAAATATTAAAATATTCCTTTTTAGGCTGAATGGTATAAACGGACTAAACCCCATGGACCAAAATAGTAATTTACTCTGGATAGAATTTGCCTAGAAAGTGGTTCTTTAACTCTCTGTACCAAAACTTCTTTCGTTCATAATGTTTAATTGACTTTAAAGTTACAATCACCATTGCAAAAGTAAAAGTGGTGTGCTACAAGAAACATTACAAAAATGAAAGAAATTTTTATGTTGAAAATAAATTAGAAAAATTAGTTCATAGGTATGTAATCAAACTTATCCGATTTTGATATAAATAAATTAATAAAAATAGCATGATTTTGAGGGGGTTTCGTATTTAAGCTAAGGTATATGATTCCATTAGGGATGACCACCATAACCCTCCATATAGGCGTCATGTCATTCATCTTTAATCCATTGTTCAAAACCACTACCCTAAGAGTGTGGTCATGACCCAAACCACTATCCTCTTTATTTTTTTAATTTATTTGTTTCCTAAAATTATGAAATGGGAGGGTGATGGTAATCGTGGTTTAATCCATGGAAACCACCATCAATCAAGGAGTGGGGTGGTGTACCATTTAATTAATGATCCTATGTGGAAATAATGTTCCAATTCATATCCCCAACACCCCATAGCCATATCCCCGGGTGTGGGTTTGAGTGTGTCTATATATGTTTCTTTCTAGGGGCGTTTGAGCTTACTTTTAGGTTTTTTTTTTAAGTAAACTTCATTAAAACATAAGCCACATCAAAATCGAGGCAGTCGAAACACACATTACAAATTTACACCAATCTACCCATGAAATAGACGTTCCTTTAGTTCTATACGTATACCACAAAAAACCTTCACTTTTGACCTCACTGATAATATGATCTAACTTAACCGTGTTTTTCTTATTGATGATTAATCTTTGATGTTTTCTTGTAAATTTATTACTACTCTCTTTCTTAACGCTAGGATTTCTTGAAAATTTTGTTGCTCATAATTAACACCAAAGCCAATGCATCGACTGTTAGAAACGTTCTAGTTTCTTGCTGGGTTCATTTTTTTTCTTTTTTCTTTTCTTTTTTGTATGCATACGCATCCCTAATAAAAATTGTTGATTAAGTTAATCAGGAGGATTATGTTCATTTATTAAGCAAAGTTTTTATGCACATGGTTTTATGAGGGTGATATATGACTTTGAGATCAATAGATCCTGAGTTTGATTCCTATAAAAATGATTTTTCTATATTTATTAGGTTTTCTCTTGTATAGTGATCCAAATAAAAAACCATATTTTTATGTACAATCTAATAGTTGAAGTATTCAACTACATAATAAAAACTAATTTGTGAAAAGTCGTACTTGTAATCAAAAGTCATACATATATTTTATTATAGGAAAAATCTCCAAAATCAATATATGATTATATTACACATATAATTACAAGGTTATCCCTCGTGAACACTTATGGAGTTACACCATTTAAATTATATATACAACAGATAAAGATCCTGTACATTAATTCAAAAGTGTAAGAAGTGTGAGAAATATTATGGAGATGACATGTGTCCTCAATCTAAATTAATTTAAAGGGTAAACAAGTAATTTTCTGATTGATTCAATTAATTGATAATCTTCCATAACCGACACCCTATTATTTTAGGAATACGAATCAATCTACGAATTTATATTTTTTTATCGTTTATCAATTATAACTTTTCGAAGATCGCAGAATGAAGGTTTTTATAGAGTGTTATATAGTGATGGATGCAAAATGAAGGTTTTATATCTGGTAGCAGTTTATGATGATGTATAGTGTTATATAGTGTTATATTTTCTGTTATCAGGTCTATGATGGATGTATAGTGTTATATAGTGTTATAATGTTATATTTTTCTAATACCAGATCTATGATGGATGTATAGTGTTATATAGTGTTACATAGCATTATATGGTGTAATATGGTGTTTATATGGTGTTATATAGTGTTATATATTTTTGGTAGCAGTTACATGTTTCCGGATATTTAGAATGTCACACCCCGATATCTCCACGTATTACCGGTGGGCCCGGTGTAGAGTATCGTGACGTAGTTGATATCATCATAGTCAAATAATCACAGTTCAATGCACAGCGGAAGTCTAAAAGTAATAATATTACAAACCGATTGAAAGTAACATAAAATATTACACAACGGGTTGTAAAAGGATCCACAATCGGATCTAAGATAAAAAGAAATATTGTTCAACAGAATTAAGCATCAAAAGCTTGCAAGACTCTTTATTTGATACTAGGAGTAGCCAGCCCATTTCGCTTAGTACCTGCACTTAACCTTTTTGGAAAATACGTCAGTTTACACTGGTAAATACAATTAACCGACACTTTTGAAAATTTTTAAGAAAGTTGATTTAAATGCACAAGGCGCAAATATTCTTTTATAACTTGGGACAATTATTAAAAATAATATTGTAAAAGATTTATATGTTTGTCATACATTTAGGATTCGAGATAGAAGCCGGAACAAGATTAATAGACACACCACATAATATAAACCCACGGCGAGTTATCCTCAACAAGCGGGTATATCTTTTTACATACGCACTGGCAGGTGTATGCCTACACCCCGTGCTTAAGTCGTGGCCATTTCAATGAATGAGCCGATGATATTCAGGACATGGTCATTAACCCCCCAAAGGCTTAAAACAAACAAAACAGATTAAACGGGTTATCTCAATGATTTAACCATTATTCGATTAAAGATTCAATACCCGACCAAGCGGTATTATTAAATACCGTATCCCAAGCCTGTATAACGGAAAATAAGTTAAAAGTATTTACCTGGGCAAAAATATAATTTTTTTATCCCAGACATATATCAATCAGCAAGTACAGATAGCTTTTACCGGGCTCCTAATATGGAACAAAGGTTTTTTTAATAACCTATTAGATTCCTAACAAGTCTTAATTAAGCTATAACTTAGACCGGTTAGTTTTAAAGAAAGGTATACGGTTCAAAACACAAGATTAAGCGAAGACCGGATTAGAATGTGATTTAGACCCGACAAGTATGAAGACTTGCATAATAAGGGTAAACTAAACACATTTTGGATTTTGAATAGAAAATGATAAGGTTTGACCCGTTTCGGTTAATTTACGCAAACTAGTTACATAAATCATACCGAACGCGAAAAATGCATAACGGGTAACCAAATGAGTCATGTACAGGTTCCACAAGTTAATATGCTTAAAATATGTTATGATATCCGTAGGATACCTTCCATTATGCTCAAAACGAATTTAAAATCAAATTAAACCCCGTAAGGGTATTTTGGTCATTTTAAAGCTTATAAAAGAGGTTAAATAGTAATCTGAGTTTATGGTCTAAAATAATCAATAAAATTATTTATTTTAATGGGTTATATCAGTAGGGAGAGGATCATGAGAAAACTACATATAAATGAGAAAACCAAAAAACTAACCAAAAAAGCACTAAAAAGGAGGGGGGAGACTTTTAATGAAGGAGGGGGGGACATTTAATGAAGGAGGGGTAAAATTGGAAAAAAATATATAACTTTTCAAAATTTCCGATTTCTCTATACGTTATCATTTTAAAACAAAAATGGCACCATAAGATCACAAATTTTTGTATCTTTCATTCAAGTATATTCGAGCATATTTTTTATGACATAAAAAAAGATTTATGGTGTCGTCTTGTTTTCAATACTATTATTATAGTAGTGCACATGTGCAATATAACATGTACTACAATTGCATTACATGTTTAAAATTAGTTTTTTGAGTCTAGTTTAGCTTTTAGGGTTAGTTTTTTTGGAGGTTTAGGATTAGGATTAGGTTTTTGGGTGTGGGGGGGGGGGGGGGAGGGGGGTTTAGGTTTTTGGGGGGTGGGGTGGGGGGTTTAGGTTTTTTTCGGGTTTATGTTTAGGGTTTAGTTTTAGGTTTTCGGGAGGGTGGGGGGGTTTAGGTGCTTTTGGTGGGAGGGTGAATTTAGGTTTTTGGGGGTGGGGGTTTAGGTTTTTTTCGGGTTTATGTTTAGGGTTTAGTTTTAGGTTTTCGGAAGGGTGGGGGGTGGGGGGATTTAGGTTTTTGGGGGGTGGGGGGGGGGTTAGGCTTTTGGTGGGAGGGTGAATTTAGGTTTTTGGGGGGTGGGGGGTTTAGGTTTTTGGGGGGTGTCGGTGGGGGGTGGGTTAAGTGGTTTAAGCTTTACGTATTAGTGCACATGTGCAGTACAACCAAAAAAAATTTTTTTTTTTTTGAAATTTTTTTTCCATACATAAAAGTAGCGATTTTTCTAAAAAAAATTGTAAAAAAAAAAAATTGGTATGTTTTTAGGTTTTTTTTAGGCTTTTTTAGTTAGTTTTTTGGTTTTCTCATTTAAACTAGTTTTCTCATGATCCATCCCCGTAAGATACATACATATGTGAAATTTATCTTTTGTGACCAAACTATGCACCGAATGGGCATTTTGGTCATTTCACATATGCTTTAAGGGTCAAATTTGGAAATCTGAGTTCAAAACTTTTACTAACTGTTAAAGTATAAAAATTTATTCATAACATCAGTAGGTAACAAGTCTGGTGCTAAATATGGTTTTAAACCATACTATGCGCCTAAATCGCATAAAAGTCGGTATTTGACGGTATTCGGGTTGATTAAAAAAACTGAGATTTTGATCAGCCTCAACTGTTTAAAATAATTTATTTAATGTATAAAATCAGTAGAAAAAGGTTTGACATGTAAAGGATGTGTAAAACTCATTTTATTAGCAAAAAGGGCATAACCGTCAATTACCGAGTTAATGCAAGAACCCTATGTTATGATCAGTTTAAAATTAAACAAAAATTTCCAAAAATCCCTAAATATTATATAATAACAGTGGGTAAAAATTTTGGTGTCGAAATTTTGGTTTAAATAGGTTTTATGCCAAGAATGCCGATTAATTAATAAAAATCCTTCAATATACGATATCAAGCATAACTCCTAATTTAGACCACAAACTGATGTCAAATTTTTAGGACATGCTTATAAATCAGTAATAAATGTTTTTGTCCTCTCACATTTTAAAAAATCTCGTTTTAATATCAAAAGGGCATAATGGTCAACTTTTAAGCAAATAACGGAAACATGCAACGAACTAGGATTTCCATGGAACCAAGTTGTATAATCTCAGAGGGTTATACTAACCTATAATATGGTCCTAAAGGAACCCTAAGGCATATCTAAACAAAGCTAAATCAGGTCAGAACTGAAAGTCAAAGCAAAAGTCTACTTTTGCGACTTTCGGTTCCGAACCGAGCCTAAACTCAGAATTGTCGGGTTGAACATGCCTAGACATGTTCTTATATTATTTACCAAGTTATTTTAATGTTAAAACATGTTCCATAACCTCTGCATTGTTAGTTATGAATTTATTTACAAAAACTGATTCTGTTGACTTTTTATTAATAAGTTTGACCCGACATTTGACCAAGTTATAGTGAAAATCAGTAGGTGCCCTTTTAAGGGTTTATTACCTACATAATTACCCACTCATGGCCACTTTCAATTCGAATAATGGCTGGACCGTTAGTTATTAATCACTAAGTCAAAGCTTAATTACGATAGCTTTGACTTTTGGTCATTAAGCTAATAAAACTTAAACTAGAGAGGCTAAGAATGCTTACAAGAACTCTTAGCACGAGATTAGAACAGAAGAAAGCTCTCTTGAACTCCAGGGAGCTCCAGAGAAAGTGATTTGAAGTGAAACTTGAAATGAGCAAATGAACTCATGAACACAAGTCCCTTATATAGCAAATTTGATGCTCCAAGATCACTCCATATGTCCCTATGTTTCTCTTAGATGTTCCTAGGTGTCCCTAGTGCATGAAAAACCATTGGCACAGTCCCTGGTATCAAAATATTGCATGCAAAGGTGGTGTAACAGGCTGAAACATGCAGCTGTCATGTTTTTGGTCGTTGGTGCTGCTCACGCGGGCCGCGACACTCCCTCTTGACCGGATAACATCTTTTAAACTTTTCATTTTTGGTCCCTGGTCTATTTTTAATTAAAATAACTTTCGTTTATTGCATTTAGGACCCCCATAGTTAACTTTTAAGGACCTTGGGTTATTATTTAACTCCGTTAGGCTCCCGGTTAGTCGTACGATCACCCGAAAAGTCTTGTTTTCTTCGAAACTCCACAAAATTAATATCCGATAATCTTGAGAGTAAAATATATAATTATGAAAATGCTTTTGGGACTGTTTAAAGGTCACTCAGAGGTAACGTTTAACATGTTGACACTTTTAGCCCTTATGTTTCGTAAGATCCTTATTAAGCACAAACGACTTCCAATGTTCGACAAATTATTCATTAATGAATACGAACATCGTATGAGGTCAATCAGAGGCATAAGAATGGCACGTTGACACTTTGGATCCTTTTACTAACATATTTACATTGTTTGACAATTTTAGTCCCTTGGAAACAATTCCTTACACGTTTAAAGTCCCTGACACGTGTCTTAATTATATGGGTCGTGATTTTACGAGGTGTTACATCCTCACCCCCTTAAAAGAAATCTCAACCTCGAGATTTACTGAAATAAATGAGGGTACTTCTGTTTCATCGTGGATTCAACCTCCCACGTGTATTCTGGGCCTCTACGGGCATCCCATTTAACCTTCACAATCGGTACGTGCTTCCTTCGAAGCTTCTTAACCTGTCGATCCTCGATCGACAAAGGGTTTTCAACAAACCTTAAGCTCTCATCTATCTGCACGTCCTTATGCGACATTGCTAGCGACTCATCGACTAGACATTTCTTTAAGTTGCAGATGTGAAATACATTATGAATTCCACTGAGCTCTTCAGGCAGATTTAGCTTGTAAGCTACAGATCCGACACATTCGATGATCTCAAACGGTCCTATGTACCTAGGGCTTATCTTGCCCTTTTTGCCAAAACGCATCACCCCCTTCCAGGGTGATACCTTGAGTAGCACTTTATCTCCTACCTCGAATTTCAGAGGATTACGCCTTTTATCCGCGTAGCTTTTCTACCTATCCATGGCGGCTTTGAGACAATCACGGATCTGAACAATCTTATCTGTCGTCTCCAGGACTATATCGGGTCCTGATAGTTGGACATCTCCAACTTCCGCCCAACAAACTGGCGTCCTACACTTTCTTCCGTACAAAGCTTCGAAAGGTGCTGCTTGAATACTCGAATGATAACTATTATTGTACGAAAATTCAATCGACGGAGATGATCATCCCAACTTCCTCCTAAATCAATAACACAAGCTCGTAGCATATCCTCAAGTGTTTGAATCGTACGTTCGCTTTGCCCATCCGTCTGAGGATAATATGCAGTGCTGAAATTTAATCGAGTTCCTAAAGATTGCTAAAAGCTTTCCCAGAAATGCGATGTGTATCTTGTATCCCTATCAGAGATAATAGACACTGGCACTCCGTGGAGAAATACAATCTCATCCACGTACAGCTGAGCTAACTTGTCGGAGCTGTGAGTTTCTTTAATCGGCAAGAAGTGGGCTGACTTGGTTAGTCTATCTACTATAACCCAAATAGTATCATTTCCTCGCTTTGTCTTTGGTAACTTTGTGATAAAATCCATGGTTACCATTTCCCATTTCCAGGTGGGAAGTTCAGGCTGTTGTAGCAAACTCGACGGCTTTTGATGCTCTGCTTTAACTTGTGCGCATGTCAGTCATTTGGCCACATTAGTGGCTATAGATTTCTTCAAACCTATCCACCAATAATTTGCCTTTAAATCTTGGTACATCTTATCACTGCCAGGATGAACAGAATATTTGGAACTATGGGCTTCTTGAAGAATCACTTCCCTAAGTCCTCCATAGATTGGAACCCATATTCGTCCATTCAATCTTAGGATTCCATCCTTGCCATATGACAACTGTTCAGCAGTTACGCCCAACTTCTCATTCAGATAGTTAGCTTCTAATACGGCTTCTTTTTTAGCGGCTAACAATCTCTCATTTAAACTGTTCTTTAACTCAATGCTCTTGGCATTGATTCTAATAGGCTTAACCCTTTCTTTTCTGCTCAAGGCATCGGCGACTACATTCGCCTTGCCTGGATGATATCGGATTTCACAGTCATAATCATTCAGTGTCTCCATCCATCGACGCTGTCTCATGTTAAGATCCTTCTGGTTAAACAGACGTTGAAGGATCTTATGATCAGAATAGATCACACACTTAGTCCCATAAAGGTAATGCCTCCAAAGCTTCAGTGCAAATACAACGGCACCCAACTCCAAATTGTGAGTGGTGTAATTCTTCTCGTGCACCTTTAATTGACGTGAAACATAGGCAATAAGCTTGCCTTTCTGCATAAGCACACATCCCATGCCTGTGTGCGATGCGTCGCAATAAACCACAAATTCTTCAACACCTTCTGGTAATGTTAGTACAGGAGCATTGCTCAGTTTCTGCTTAAGAATCTCAAAGGATTATTGTTGTTTGGGACCCCAGTCAAACTTGACATTCTTGCGAGTTAACGATGTTAGAGGTGCAGCAATTCTTGAAAAGTTCTCAATGAAACGTCGATAGTATCCTGCTAGACCCAAGAAGCTACGTATCTCCGTGGGAGTCTTAGGCTCTTGCCAATTCATAATTGCTTCAATCTTAGCGGGATCCACCTGGATACCACGCTCGCTCACCATATGTCCAAGAAATTGGACTTCACGAAGCCAAAACTCGCATTTAGAAAACGTGGCGTAGAGCTTCTCTTGCTGTAGTAGTTTAAGGATACACCGAAGATATCTTTCATGATCGGCTTGATTCTTCAAGTAGATAAGAATGTCATCAATGAAGACAATGACAAACTTGTCCAAGTACGGCTTGCAAACGTGATTCATGAGATCCATGAATGCTCCAGGTGCATTAGTGAGCCCGAAAGGCATCACCAAGAACTCATAGTGTCCATATCGAGTTCTGAATGCAGTCTTATGCACATCTTCATCTCTGACTTTCAGTTGATGGTATCCTGACCTCAAATCAATCTTGGAGAAATAACTTGCTCCTTGAAGTTGATCGAATAAATCATCGATCATGGGTAGCGGATATCTATTCTTGATCGTCACTTTATTCAGCTCGCGATAATCGATGCATAGACGCATCGAGCCATCCTTCTTTTTCACAAAGAGGATTGGTGCTCCCCAAGGGGACGAGCTAGGTCGAATAAAACCCTTTTCCAATAAATCATCCAACTGAGTCCTTAACTCTTTCATCTCAGTTGGTGCCAACCGATAAGGTGCTCTTGCAATTGGTGCAGCTCCAGGAATGATATCGATTCTGAACTCCACTTGCCTATCTGGGGGTAAACCAGGTAGTTCTTCAGGGAATACTTCTGTATATTCTGAAATAACAGGGATGTCTTCAATCTTGGGCTTTGGCTCATCGATGGTTACCTGTGCCATATAAATGACACAACCTCTCTTCATACACCTTGATACCTTAAGCATGGACACTTGCTTAGGTAACCCGTACTGAGTATCTCCTTGTATTGTAAGTGGCTCACCATAAGGAGTCTTGATCACCACTTGTTTCTTGTCACAAATGATCTGAGCTTGGTTATAAGATAACCAATCCATGCCTATCACTATATCGAATCCAGCTAGTTTTAACGGAAGCAAGGAGAGCGGAAAAGAGTGATTCCTAATGGATATAAAACATCCATCTAGAACTGTTGAAGCGGTCTCTATAGTACCATCGGCTAATTCTACTTCATACTTTATGCTTAGAGTCTTAACAGACAGATTTAATAACTTACAAAATTTATTATCCACAAAAGACTTGTCTGCACCCGAATCAAACAATACTCTAGCATAAACATCATTGATAAGAAAGGTACCTGTTATCACATTGTCGTTCCGAACCGCTTCTTGAGCATTCATTTGAAAGACCCAAGCATTGGTCTTTTTACCCTCTTCAGGTTTCTTTGCATACTTTGGGCAGTTGGACTTGATATGCCCCTTCTCGTTACAGTTGTAACAAGTCGCATCCTTTATCCTTTTGCAATCCAATGTTTTATGCTCATTTGATTTGCAGATCCCACAAGCTCTAGGCTGCGATTGGGATTTTGATTCGAACCTGCAATTCCCTAGATGACGCTTCTTGCAGGTTTTACACTTGGGCTTTTCACCCGACTGCTGACTATCCTTTTTAAATCCTGAACTCTTCTTGTGATCTGAGTACCCTTTATGTTTCTTATCAGAACGGCGTGAGTTCTCCTCCTCACGTTTCCTCTTCCCTTCATCGGAATTCTTAAGCGATCTCTGGCTGACCGCATCGAGAGTAAGAGATAACGACAAATCAGCCACCGACCTGAATGTGGTGGGTCTAGATGCTTTCACACTTGCTTTAATTTCCGGAGCTAAACCTTCAATAAAACGAGCTATACGTTTCGGTTCCGGTGTGACCAAGTATGGAACCAATCGAGACATGGTGTTGAAGCTCGTAAGATATGCCTGACAGTCTAAGTTCTTCATGACCAATGTCAAGAAGTCAGTCTCGATTTTCTCAACTTCATGTTGAGGACATAAATTTTCCTTGATTAGAGCAACAAACTGATCCCACGTCAAGTTATACAACGGGATCTTCCCTTTAGGTTGGATCAATGACCTCCACCAAGCCAAAGCTTCTCCTTTAAAGGATTGTGAAACAAACTTCACAATGTCCTGTTCGGCACAACCACTAATATCAACCACTGTATCCATCTCATCGAGCCACGTCATGCAATCAATGGCTCCTTTCTCCCCTGTGAAATCCCTGGGCTTGCAGGAGACGAAATACTTATAAGAACAGGTCTTAATACGTGGCTCTTGATTGAGCACGATTAGGTTGGATGGAACACTCCTCTGATTTGACGACTGATGAGATTCGTCCTTATGAGATACATGAGTCTTGGAGGGTGGTTTTGTATGTGGTACGGACTGAGTTCTGGCGCGAGTACCACTTGATTCATTAAACTGTCTGTCGAGAGCTCGAGTAACGGCATTATCTATTAATGCCTGCAGTTCCGCACCAGCTACATTAACTCTGGTAGTATCATTATTCTCCCTCGGGTGACTGTTAACCTCATCTGATCCGGCCATGTAGCTTGATTGCTACATAAAATATTAATAATGATTTATTCAAAAGTCTATTATGGAATTGTCATTTATGGCAATTCATTAATCATGGTAATACTAAACCATATCAATTAATTTGTTAGGCATAATTTATCTAGGATCTTCTTTATAATTAATCCTTATTTGTAAATTATCAAAATATTAGAATGGCATAAAAGACTAGTCACAAAGACAATTTTAAATTATAAGCCATGATTTTATAGGATCGATGCATTAAGGCTTGAACATAGTTTATCACCTTTTCTTGACAGGGAGTCGTAGACTACAACCGTCTTTTTGTCTTATAGGACAATAAGTGTGGCCCGTAGGCACTTTATCACTAATGGATGTTTAAATAATAAATAGAGAAAAGAAATTGGAAGAATCCAATATAAGGATGACTTGTGTGATTTTATCGAATCACATTTGCCAGGAATGTTAACATGTTTTCAGATGTTAACAAGGATTTGAATCTTAAAAAGGGACTACCATCATGGCCCTGTCTTAGAATGACATATGGGCTAGGTTTTTACCTTTAAGATTTCATTTAATAATTAATGGAAGATCAATTACAAAAAGGAATGATATTTTGATTTATTTCATATATTATATTCATGCATATGATGACAAATGAAATTTTAAAATTAAAATATTCCATTAAATTTTTAAAAGGAGTACATAGATGCCCTAAACGGGACTTTTACATAAATAACTTGCCCACGCAGGGGCTAAAATGAAAATACAAGTACTCGCAGGGACTAAGTACATAAATAAAAATGTCCACGGAGGGACTTGATTGAAATAAAGAAATTATAACACAAATAAATAAGGAATCTTCAAAAATCCCTCTTCTTCTTCCCCTTGATCAGATTCGCCAAACCCTTAAGCAGACCCCGACGGTTTCTATGCTCCTCTTGCACCTCCCATTTCACCTGGTTCAACCTCTGAAGGATTTCCTGCTGCTGCGGCGGCTGGATCAATGGCGGCTGCGGCGGCTGCTGCTGCGGAGGTTAAGAAGGTGGCGGGTATTGATACCCATAGGCTGGGTACCCTGTTTGGTATGAAGCTGCATAGGACCCTTCAGGGTGAAGAACATTGTAGTTGGCCGCCTCGAGGTACGGGTCGACGGCTGGAGCATTGTAATAATTGTACCCCGGGTAGGCTGGCTGCTCAAATGGGTTATACGCCGCTGCACCGGTGTATGAAGGAATTGGGTTATCATAACCCATTGGTGGTGGTGATGCGACCGGAGCTGAGTCAACTTCTGAAGCTGGGTTTGAAGGCCCACCAATCTGCGGGTCTTCATATAGTGGCGGGTAGTGACTGCCACTGGAGTGTTGGGGGGTGCTGAAGTGGAAACCCCCTCGCACGGACATCCGTGCACCTGATCTCCTTCGCCTCGGTGGTTCTGGAGGCAGCTGGTGCTCTAGCGGCGGTGGTGGCGGTGGCGTGACTGCTTCAAAATGTGGGTCCTCAGAGGGGACCTGTTGGTGTGGTGATGAGTTGTGGGAAGGTGTATACTCCCAGTGATAACTGCTCCACCATTGAGCAAATGAATCGGGACCTCTATGAGGCGAACCATGGAAAGATGATCCGTCTGAAATCTCTATGGGATGCGTGGGCATCCCAGTTGGCGACTCGGCAGGCTCTGGGTCTAGATCCTCGTCCATATCTATACCCTGGGCTTCAGGAAAGTGGTCTTCTGGTCCCAACGGGTTATGGCCCATTGGTTCTTCACTCACGTTTGCCGGATTAAACCGGCTCTGAAAGTAGGGGGTCGGGTCCTGAAAGGCACGGTGAGAACCCGAACGCTGCAACGGGAGGTAGGAGTGGCGTGAGTGGTCGGACTCGTTGTTCTGGTGGAGCCCGAATGAGTCATGGTATGATGGCGATGAACTGAGAGAGACTGAACGCCTCGCCGGCTCCAGGTAAGTCCTCCAATCCTCATGGGGACTTGAGCTTAAAGTTGCTGATGGAGTTCGCCGATGTGATGGCCCGACCTCATGATCATTAGGAGCAGTGAATGGTGCCTTGCCTCGTCCACCTCATCCTCTGAATCATGGCGGCATTTTCTTGTTCTTGACAAAATAAACAAAGGAAAACAACAAAAGAAAAACAATAAGATTATGATTAGTCCTAAGTCATTTGACTAGACTCAGAAGTCAAGGAATGTGCAAACTGTGTCATTGAGATTAAACACAAAAGGCTAGTGTTTAATTCACTCAATGTTGGCTCTGATACCAACCTGTCACACCCCGATATTTCCACGTATTACCGGTGGGCCCGGTGGGGAGTATCGTGACGTAGTTGAAATAATCATAGTCAAATAATCACAGTTCAATGCACAGCGGAAGTCTAAAAGTAATAATATTACAAATCGATTGAAAGTAACATAAAATATTACGCAACGGATTGTAAAAGGATCCACAGGCGGGTCTAAGATAAAAAGAAATATTGTTCAACAGAATTAAGCATCAAAAGCTTGCAAGACTCTTTATTTGATACTAGGAGTAGCCAACCCATTTCGCTTAGTACCTGCACTTAACCTTTTTGGAAAATACGTCAGTTTACACTGGTAAATACAATTAACGGACACTTTTGAAAAATTTTAAGAAAATTGATTTAAATGTACAAGGCACAAATATTCTTTTATAACTTGGGACAATTATTAAAAATAATCTTGTAAAAGATTTATATGTTTGTCATACATTTAGGATCCGGGATAGAAGCCGGAACAAGATTAATAGACACACCACATAATATAAACCCACGACGAGTTATCCTCAACAAGCGGGTATATCTTTTTACATACGCACTGGCAGGTGTATGCCTACACCTAGTGCTTAAGTCGTGGCCATTTCAATGAATGAGCCGAGGGTATCCAGGACATGGTCATTAACCCCCCAAAGGCTTAAAACAAACAAAACAGATTAAACGGGTTATCTCAATGATTTAACCATTATTCGATTAAAGATTCAATATCCGGCCAAGCGGTATTATTAAATACCGTATCTCAAGCCCGTATAACGGAAAATAAGTTAAAAGTATTTACCTAAGCAAAAATATAATTTTTTTTATCCCAGCCGTATATCAATCAGCAAGTACAGATAGCTTTTACCGGGATCCTAATCTGGAACGAAGGTTTTTTAATAACCTATTAGATTCCTAACGGGTCTTAATTAAGCTATTACTTAGACCGGTTAGTTTTAAAGAAAGGTATACGGTTCAAAACACAAGATTAAGCGAAGACCGGATTAGAATGTGATTTAGACCCAACAAGTATGAAGACTTGCATAATAAGGGTAAACTAAACACATTCTGGATTTTGAAGAGAAAATGATAAGGTTTGACCCGTTTCGGTTAATTTACGCAAACTAGTTACATAAATCGTACCGAAAGCGAAAAATGCATAACGGGTAACCAAATGAGTCATGTACAGGTTGCACAAGTTAACATGCTTAAAATATGTTATGATATCCGTAGGATACCTTCCATTATGCCCAAAACGAATTTAAAATCAAATTAAACCCCGTAAGGGTATTTTGGTCATTTTAAAGCTTATAAAAGAGGTTAAATAGTAATCTGAATTTATGGTCTAAAATAATCAGTAAAAATATTTATTTTAATGGGTTATATCAGTAAGATACCACACATATGTGAAATTTATCTTTTATGACCAAACTATGCGCCGAAGGAGCATTTTGGTCATTTCATATATGCTTTAAGGGTCAAATTTGGAAATCTGAGTTCAAAAATTTTACTTACTGTTAAAGTATAAAAATTTATTCATAACATTAGTAGGTAACAAGTCTTAGGTGTTAAATATGGTTTTAAACCATACTATGCGCCTAAATCGCATAAAAATCGGTATTTGACGGTATTCGGGTTGATTAATAAAATCTGAGATTTTGATCAGTCTCTATTGTTTAAAATAATTTATTTAATGTATAAAATCAGTAGAAAAAGGTTTGACATGTAAAGGATGTGTAAAACTCATTTTATTAGCAAAAAGGGCATAACCGTCAATTACCGAGTTAATGCAAGAACCCTATGTTATGATCAGTTTAAAATTAAACAAGAATTTCAAAAAATCCCTAAATATTATATAATAACAGTGGGTAAAAGGTTTGGTGTCGAAATTCGGGTTTAAATAGGTTTTATGCCAAGAATGCCTATTAATTAATAAAAATCCTTCAATTTACGATATCGAGCATAACTCCTAATTTAGACCACAATCTGATGTCAAATTTTTAAAACATGCTTATAAATCAGTAATAAAGGTTTTTGTCCTCTCACATTTTCAAAAATCTCGTTTTAATACCAAAAGGGCATAATGGTCAACTTTTAAGCAAATAACGGAAACATGCAATGAACTAGGATTTCCATGGAACTAAGTTGTATAATCTCAGAGGGTTATACTAACCTATAATATGGTCCTAAAGGAACCCTAAGACATATCTAAACTAAGCTAAATTGGGTCAGAACTGAAAGTCAAAGCAAAAGTCTACTTTTGCGACTTTCGGTTTCGAACCGAGCCTAAAGTCAGAATTGTCGGGTTGAACATGCCTAGACATGTTCTTATATTATTTAAAGTTATTTTAATGTTAAAACATGTTCCATAACCTCTGCATTGTTAGTTATGAATTTATTTGTAAAAATTGATTCTGTTGACTTTTTATTAATAAGTTAGACCCGACATTTGACCAAGTTAGAGTGAAAATCAGTAGGTGCCCTTTTAAGGGTTTATTATTACCTACATAATTACCCACTCATAGCCACTTTCAATTCGAATAATGGTTGGACCATTAGTGATTAATCACTAAGTCAAAGCTTAATTACGATAGCTTTGACTTTTAGTCATTAAGCTAATAAAACTTAAACTAGAGAGGCTAAGAATGCTTATAAGAACTCTTAGCACGAGATTAGAACAGAAGAAAGCTCTCTTCAACTCCAGGAAGCTCCAGAGAAAGTGATTTGAAGTGAAACTTGAAATGAGCAAATGAACTCATGAACACAAGTCCCTTATATAGCAAATTTGATGCTCCAAGATCACTCCATATTAGGGATGAGCTCGGTACCGTTTGGTACCGAACCGGTACCGGTACCGAAAGAACCGGTACCGAAAATCCTCAAAAGTGGGTACCGGTACCGAATATACCCGGTTCGGTACGGTTCGGTACCGGTACGGTACCGCACCGGTACCGAACCGGTACCGAAAATGCTAAAAGTCGGTACCGAATCGGTGCCGAAAAAGTACCCGGTTCGGTAAATTCGGTATCGATACCGGTTCGGTACCGGGAACGAATTGCTCATCCCTATTCCATATGTCCCTATGTTGCTCTCAGATGTTCCCAGGTGTCCTTAGTGCATGAAAAACCATTGGCACAGTCCCTGGTATCGAAATATTGCATGCAAAGGCGGTGTAACAGGCTGAAACATGAAGTTGTCATGTTTTTGGTCGCTGGTGCTGCTCAAGCGGGCCGCGTAAGACTCAGAGAGAATCTACGCGGGCCGCGACACTCCCTCTTGACTGGATAACATCTTTTTAACTTTGCATTTTTGGTCCCTGGTCCATTTTTAATTAAAATAACTTTTGTTTATTGCATTTAGGACCCCCCATAGTTAACTTTTAAGGGCCTTGGGTTATTATTTAACTCCGTTAGGCTTCCGGTTAGTCTTACGATCACCCGAAAAGTCTTGTTTTCTTCGAAACTCCACAAAATTAATATCCGATATTCTTGAGAGTAAAATATATAATTATTACAATGCTTTTGGGACTGTTTAAAGGTCACTCAGAGGTAACGTATAACATGTTGACACTTTTAGCCCTTATGTTTCGTTAGATCCTTATTTTAAGCACAAACGACTTCCAATGTTCGACAAATTATTCATTAATGAATACGAACGCTGTATGAGGTCAATCAGAGGCATAAGAATGGCACGTTGACACTTTGGATTCTTTTACTAACATATTTACATTGTTTGACAATTTTAGTCCTTTGGAAACAATTCCTTACACGTTTAAAGTCCCTGACACGTGTCTTTATTATATGGGTCGTGATTTTACGAGGTGTTACATCCTTACCCTATACAACAAATGTAAAATAAAAAGATTATCCATGGCTACCAAAACATAATACAAAAACAACAATTTTTGCAAAGTGTCCACTAAATTATTAGAACCTGGGTGCCAATCATTTGCCCAATTTGAAGTCCAACAACTACCAGCACAATGTACTGCTTGAGAAATCCTCAATTGGTATCTTTCAAGTTTGGGGAAACATCAATAAAAAATGACATCGAGTTGCGTAAAGCACCCTACAATGTAACAAATGAAATAAGAAAACAAAAGAAATACTAAGAACTGTAGTTGCAAAAATGAACATACCTTTAGATCAATAGATCCTGTGTTCGATTCCCATAAGAGGGATTTTCTCATATTTATTGGGTTATTTTCTGAATTGCTGTATAACATTATGCCTAGTGGAGATGGATATGATCGAGTGGTTCCGCTGTTGGCACGATGATACTCTAGTGGCCCATCAGTGATCCAAATTTGCTGTTAAAAAACCATATTTTTATGTATAATCTAATAGTTGAAGTATTCAACTACATACTAAAACTAATTTGTGAAAAGTCATACTTGTAATCAGAAGTCATACATGTGTTTTATTATAGGAAAAATCTCCAAAATCAATATATGATCATATTACACATGTATTATAGGAAAAATATGCAAATTCAATATATGATCATATTACACATATAATTACAAAGTTATCCCCCGTGAATACTCACGGAGTTATACCATTTAAATTATGTATACAATAAATGTAAAATAAAAAGTTTATCTACGGCTACCCAAACATAATATAAAAACAACAATTTTTGCAGAGTGTCCACCAAATTAATAGAACCTGGGTGCCAATCATTTGCCCAACTTGAAGTCCAACAACTACCAGCACAACATACTGCTCAAGAAATCCTCAATTGGTATCTTTCAAGTTTGGGGAAACATCAATAAAAATGACATCGAGTTGCGTAAAGCACCCTACAATGCAACAAATGAAATAAGAAAACAAAAGAAATACTAAGAACTGTAGTAGCAAAGATGAACATACCTTTAGATCAATAGTTATTGGGTTTGATTCCCATAAGAGGGGTTTTCCCATATTTATTGGGTTTCCTCTTGAATTGGTGTATAGATATTATGCCTAGTGGAGATGGATATGATCGGGTGGTTCCGCTACTAGCACGATGATACCCAGTGGCCCGTCCGTGATCCAAATCTGCCGTTAAAAAACCATATTTTTATGTACATTCTAATAGTTGAAGTATTCAACTACATACTAAAAACTAATTTGTGAAAAGTCGTACTTGTAACCAAAAGTCAAACATGTGTTTTATTATAGGAAAAATCTCCAAAATCAATATATGATCATATTACACATATAATTACAAGGTTATCCCCCGTGAATACTCACGGAGTTAGACCATTTAAATTATATATACAACAAATGTAAAATAAAAAGATTATCTATGGCTACCCAAACATAATACAAAAACAACAATTTTTGCAAAGTGTCCACCAAATTAATAGAACCTGGGTGCCAATCATTTGCCCAACTTGAAGTCCAACAACTACTAGCATAATGTACTGCTCAAGAAATCCTCAATTGGTATCTTTCAGGTTTGGGGAAACATCAATAAAAAATGACATCGAGTTAAAGAACCCTACAATGCAATTAATGAAATAAGAAAACAAAATAAATACTAAGAATTGTAGTAGCAGAGATGAACATACCTTTAGATAAGGAGGTACATTTTCATAACTAAGAAGTTTAATAATGATTCATTATCAGAAAACGATGTATTTCTTTCAATATGGTTCCAATTTTCCACCACCTATCAACCATAAAAAAAGAACAGTGCATGAAGGTTAGTCTAAAAGAGTAATATTTGACCAAGTATTATTGGTCAAATTTCAAAGACATGATGATAAAAGTTTATAATATACTTTTGAAAATAAGTTTAGGTTTAAACCCCCCCCCCCCCCCTTTTGTGTGTACGGCAGCCCTACCCCCACCATAATTTCGAAATTGTGCCTTCAAAACGCCATTCCATAATGATTACTTGCTTGGATCTTGCAATTAAAGGTGTTTTGACCAATTCCAATACCCTCTATCGCTTACACGTAAATTTTCTTGGTTTATTTTGTTGATTTTTCATGTTTTTCAGGTTTTCATCAAAACCCTAGTTTATCCAAACTCAATTTTTAATCAAACTTGTTGATGTCTAGTATTTGTCTATGATTACATGAGTGTGTTGAATGATTTTGCATGGACTGAAAACCCTAGATTCATGATTGTTCATACCTTGTTATAATAGGAAACTTTGATGATTTAGATTCTTATGTATGCATGTATAGATTGATTTGATTGTGTTTGGTGTCATGGTTATGCTAGTAAATTTCTCTAATGATGTAGGAATCAAGTTTGGTGATGAAAACCCTAAGTTGCATGCTAGTTCATAACTTACTAAAAAGATAAAACTTGTTGAAATTGAAGATTTGATATTGCATAACTCTATAAAAACGTTAATGCAGAATTTCCTGAAATTGTTTTGATCATAACCTGCTTATATGGATGCCAAATAGGACAACTATTGAGCCTAGGATCATATACTAGAAATGTAGATGATACACAAAAATTTTCGAAACCCTAACTATGCTTTTACAAATTTTTAATGTTAGTGGGTTAAGCTGAGTTTTCTGATAAAAAAATTGGGTCCATTACGAGGACTATACCATGATCAATATTAGGAGTTAGGGCATGAAAGTTTTACGGAAGATACTCTTAGGACTTGGTAAGTCACTCCAGTTGGTCTTACTTCAATTGGATCAACGTAGATTTTTCTATAAATTAATGGTAAACTATTATCAGAAAACAACATTTTTAACATTTATGTGAGGTGGGATTTTTCATGAATCTTCTATAAACATTCAGACCTCAAGAAAATTACACAAACCCATTGGACTATTTGGCATATCTTATAAATGTTCATAATTTTTATGCATTGTTTAGTATTTTAAATAAAATCCACAAACTGACTAAAAATGATGTTGTACTGTGATTGCTGAAACTTTTTTGTGAGCACTAGAGTTTACTTCTAGTTGACTATGCAAAGTATAATTAGGAGGTAAAACTTAAATAAATACATCAAACATGTTATGTGGTGTGTACTATAACCTTACTTGTTTACATGGTTATGAATTAACATTAAGCCACTTAATTAGTCACCAACGAGTCGTCGGGTCAACTTATTTTGTTTGATTAACAAATGTGAGTCTTTTTCTAAAAACATTAAAACAACAGAGTTGTTTGGATTACTTGGGTTTTGTGAACCTACATGAACACACCCTCATAAGCATTGCATGTAATAGGTAGCGGTTAGCTGGGCATCTATTTCGTGTCTTTACACATATCAGATTTCTTCGCAAACGGTGAGTTTCACTACTACTTAAACTTTTATGTTTCTGGGAGGAAATAGAAACACACTTAGTTAATGTAGTTTATATCACTTGTGTACTAATCACACTCATAGTCCTTATACATTGAACTATTAATATGGGATAGTGAGGTATTATTTGGTAGTTCTGCCGGTTTTGACAAACCCCACACCATGCTGGGAGCCGGGTGTGAAACATTGATCTAACTTAATTGCCACGTTTGTGATAGACGTGGTGGAAGACACCAAAACACAACAGTCAGCTTGGTTCCCTTGTTTAGTAACTTGAAATCAGGCTAGCTACCTAACTGATATAACTGAATTGTGCATTTTCTAAAAACAGAACTTGATTATTTAAAACTAGTAAACTCACCAACTTTACGTTGACATACTTTAGTATGTTCTCACACAGGTCGCTAAGGCTGGTAACTTGGATTGTTGCATTGCATTGCACATTGGAGTGTCATTACGGTTGGTTTTGCCATGGTTGGCACTTAATATGCTAACAACTGTTTGGTTTTGCCATGGTTGGCACTTAATACTTTTGCTTCCGCTGTTTAACTTAAACTTTGGTTATTTGTTTTTACAACTGTTATAACCCTAACACTACTCATGTTGAATGTGATATTTGGTTATTTTTGTTTTATTATAAAAGTTCAGCATGACTAGTGGCTTGATCCTGATTTATCACATGCCTCACGGTAAAACCCCGCTAGTGGAATTTGAGGGTGTGACACTATTCCTCGTTTGAATCGAGATATGGTAGATCTTGATTTGCAATATGTGCCACAAGATCATTGTGAAGTTGGAAATGCGTATGTGGATCCATAATCTCACCAAAGACATCATCATCTAAAACATTAAACTAAAGAATCCTTTATGTGGACCGTTGAGAAAATATGTCCGTCCGTTGTCCCCATATGCATATGGGGTGTAGGACATACATATTCTAATTCTCAAAACCCACAATATGACATATTGACATCAATTCATGAGTGATTTCGAAATTAGGTCAAGTCCAATGTCAATTCTCCAATAACTTGTATTAATTTAAGTTGCAAACTAACTAATTCACAATAGTACAAACTTTTAAAATAATGAACTTGTTATGGATTTAAAAATAATAATATATGATACGTACAACGGATCGAATATTCATGAATATGATCACACCTAATGTATTATCATATATGATAAAAATATCGTTGTTGGTAGTTTGGAACAACAAACTTAACTGAATAAACTTTACAAAATCATAATATTTGTAGTATAGAATTCGACATCTATATATAGAATACACATTAATCCATTTAATTTTCTTTTATCTATTATCTATATCTATATCTATACTATATAATAAAAGAAACCAATGAGAGGACACATGTCATTCATTGGAGCTATCTATTTTTTAGTTTTTTCCTCTTTATCCTACGTAATTATAAATAATTAATATTAATTATAAGATAATTATTAAATTAAATTTAATATAATTTAAACAATTCGTAGGAGATAATATAATATTTTAAAATATTTATTAGATTTCAAAATTATTTATCCTGAAATTAACAAAAGCCGTACACTAAATATAAATTAATATAATGTAAATGATTTATTTATTTTATTAAACTAAAGTAGTTAAGGGTAGAAACTATTTCAAAAATGTTTATAAGGGGTAAACAAAAAATTAATCAATGTTTATTGGTTCTATACTTTTATTTTCGTGTTCAACTCTCAACTCAAATACGGTATTCACTATGTTTGCGTGATATTTATAAGAATCATCACCGCAATCACCTCATCCAATCCGTATAATACACAGGGTATATAAAGATATAACAAGAAATAACTTTTTATTGATTGATATATAAAATTATATGTGCTCAACCCATACAATACACGAGGTTCTTAAAAATGTAACATTTTTTATTATTTAATATACAAAATTAAATTTACTAAACCCGTACAATACACGGGGTTCTTAAAGATATAACTTTTTATTATTTAATATATAAAATCACATTTATTCAATCCATGTAATAAACGAGATTTATAAAGATATATTATTTTATTATTTGATATATAAAATTACATTTATTCAACCCGTGTATTACACGGGGTTCTAACCTAGTATATATCTCTATAACTATAAGACTATCCCAATAAGCCATTAAATGATAAGATTACACGTACATGCTATGGTGATGACCTATGTCATGTATAGATTTTTAATAAAAGGAAAATTGGATTTAAATAATTTGATCGGGTTGTTTTTGGCCAACAATAATTCCAACTAAGTTTATTCCCAACAGTGCTTTAACCTTTTTCATTTTGTTTGTATAATGGTCCGTCGTTAAAAATAACTTAACGGAATTAAGGTTTTTTCGAATTACAAACCGATCTTTTAAGACTTTTGATAAGAACGAGTATACGAGTCGATTGATGTTTTAGGCACTTAAAAATCATTCCTGCTGTTTTTACACTTTTGGACGTTTATAGCATATGTATATATGTACTTTAAATATTGTTAAGAATTAAAGTTGTACTATTATTACTTTATTATTCCATTTATAAATAAACAAGTTTTTTTTTGCATAACCACTTGTACTTTGTGCTTTGAGAGTTTTAAAAAAAAACTTGATTTTTTACTTTTAACCCAAAGGTTTTTAGCTTTTGTAATTTTAACCTTATATAATTTGTTTTTTTTTTAACTTTAACCCAAAACTAAACTTGATTTTTTACTTTTAACCCTAAGGTTTTTAGCTTTTGCAATTTTAACTTTACATAATTTGTTTTTTTAACTTTAACCCAAAACTTTTCATTATTTGCAATTTAACTTCACAACTTTTATCACTTATACTTTTCATCTTTGGCAAATTTTCGTTTTACGTATAGTTCTAAATTTTTCGACTTAATACAACGCAACGTACGAGTGTGGTTCAACTTTTTTATGTTTTGTTTGAAATTTTGCAAGTTAACACGGCGCAACGTGGCATGTGTGGTTCAACGTTTTTTACCTCTATTTTTTTCATCTTTGACGGTTTCGTCGCAACACGAAGATCCTAGGTCGAGTCAGTGCTGGTGGTCGATGACGGTTGTGTGCCATTAGTACTATTTGACACCGTTTTACGCCCGTGCTTTAGGGGTTTTCCAAAGAAAAATGGTTATGCATATGGTTGTCGTGACCTTGGCTTTGGGGGTTTTCAAAAAAAAAATTTGATTTTTTTACTTTTCACCAAAAAGTATTTCATAAATTACTTCTAACCCAAAACTATTTTTTTTTTATTTTTAACCAAAAACTTTTTATCTTTTTCAATCTATCCTCGCAACTTTTTTTACTTTCAACTTTGGTCCTTTATAGTTTCCATTTTCCGCAAATTTTTCGTTTTATGCTTTGTTCTAAATTTTGTGACTTAACACATCGCAACGTACGTCTTTGGTTAACGCTTTTACGTTTCATTCTAAATTTTGCGAGTTAACATGACCCAACATGCGTGTGTGGGTGAACGTTTTTACATCGTCTATTTTTTCCCCGTTTGACAGGTTTAACATACCGTGTGGGTCCTAAATCGACTTAGTTATAACTAAAGTATCCCTGCCGTATTGCGGCGGGTCTCTATTCTAGTTTGTTTTAAAGCAGGGGCGCAGGATATGAGGGGCCGGGAGGGGGCGCCCGACCCCCCGAACTTTTTGCGAAGTAGTGTTACGTATCTATTTTTCGTATAGAAATTTTTAGGTTTATATGTCTTCACCCCCCCGGTTTAAAAAAAAAATTAGGTATATATTTTTTTGGACCCCCCGGTTTAATTTTTTTTTTTTTTTGGTATATACGTTTAAGACCCCTCCGGTTTTATAAAAAAAATATTTATATAGCCTAAATAAAATTATTTAAATAGCCCATTATAATTATAACTTGGATTGTATGTTTATTACTTACTACTTAGCCCATTAATGATAAGCCCAAAAAAACCCAATATAACTTGAATAGCCCATAACCCATTAGTATGTTTATTGCTGCAACCGGTCAAAAAAAAAAAAAACAAACTGCTTCCTTGTTGCTGCTAACTGGAGACCGAGAACAGAAGAAAAAAACGCAGGTGAGGTGCGGCCGGCTGTCTTCTTCGTTCGGGATTTAGGGCTGTCTTCTTCGTTCGGGATTTAGGTGCAGGTGCGGCTGTCTTCAACTCTTCAAGGTATGTGTGTTTTTTTTTATCTTTAGGTTTAAATTAGGGCTTAATTTATGTGATTTAGGTTTAAATTAGGGATGAAATTGGACCGATTTTTTGCCATAAACTTGTTGAAATTAGGGATTTAGGGGTGAAATTAGGCTGTAACCATGCTAGATATTAGAAAAAGAAAATGCCTTGTTGATGGTTAATTAGGCTGACAGGATGTAACTTGTTTAAATTAGGGATTTAACTTGTGTTGTTGACTTGTTTCTTGTTAGATTACGCTATGGGGAAAAACAAAATCATAACTTCTTTTTTTAAAAGAAAGAATGAAGAACAAGTTGATGGAAACAATGAGATTAAACGGCAAAAAGCTTCAACAAGCAAACCGGTTAATGAAGCGAATAATGAACCGGTTAATGAAGCGAATAATGAACCGGTTAATGAAGCGAATCAAAACATTCCTCCAAATCCGATTAACATTAATGAAGTGGATGTTAGTAGTCTAGAAAGAGATCCCGCTAAGCGACTTGGAATGTGGAAATATCCGGTTAATATAAGGGAGCAAGTAAAACTAGCTTATATATCATTAGGAGTGTATCAAATAAAGCTTCAATGGTATAAGCCGAGAGGTCCAAAGAAGAATCTTCGTAGATTTAGATATGCTTGGTTTGATATGTTCCCTAATTGGTTAGAGTATTCTCCAACGAAACACAAGGCTTATTGTTTCCTTTGTTATTTATATAGCGATAAACCGAATGAGAGCCACGATCATAGTGCGTTTACTACTGAAGGATTTGACAATTGGAAAAAAGTTAATGATGGGGATAAATGTCCATTGTTGAAGCACATTCAATCTTCAACTCATAAAAAAGCTTTTCTATTATATACGAACTTGTTGAATAAAAAAGCACACCTTGAAACTTTCATAGAAACGCAAAGTGAAGAGACAATTAGGAAGAACCGGTTAAGATTAAAAACCACAATTGATGTAGTTCGTTGGTTGACATACCAAGCTTGTGCCTTACGAGGACATGATGAATCTTCCACTTCTAAGAATCAAGGTAACTTTCGTGAATTGCTAAAACTTTTAGCCTATTATAATGATGATGTTGCAAAGGTTTTGGAAAATTCTCCATTTAATTGCAAGTATACATCTTCCGATATTCAACAAGAAATTCTTAGTATCATGGCAAATAAAGTCCGTAACCATATACGTAGTGAAGTGGGGGATTCATGGTTTTGTGTCATGGTTGATGAGTCACGAGATGAGTCAAAAAAAGAGCAAATGGCGATAGTTTTAAGATTTGTTGATGTTGAAGGGGTGATACGGGAAAGGTTCTTGGATTTAGTTCATGTTACGGATACTTTATCAGCGACCTTAAAGGAAGACGAGCAGAACTATAATTCTTCATCCAGGAGAACCGGCCACCGGGTACCCACCTTCCTCTTCTTTTTAATGTTTTCGTGTCTTTGTTCAATTGTTTGTTAAAGAATGTTTACGTTTTAATGTTTGAGAACGTATTTTATTTGATATTAATATTTGACCCGATCCGACCCGAATCGAATCACCGACATCCGACCCAAACATAGAATTTTTTTTAGGTCCGGTACCTTCCATCCCCCCGAACATTTTTTTCAAGCTTCGCCACTGTTTTAAAGGCCAATACACACTCTCACCTATCCTACTATTAAATAACACATTGTCTAGATTCGAAACCGTGCCTTTTTCAAAGAGGCAAAGCCTCTAATTTGGGCGACAAACCAAGTTATTATTACGTTATTCGGATCTATACTTCTAGGAAATAAATACTTTTTTTTAAATAATAAGATTCGTTATAAAAAAAATGAATATAAAAGCGGTGATAATACATTGTTTTGTCAATGTTTTTTGGTCTTTTTATTGGTTAAGTTCTGGTATTTTTTAAGAATCGATAGTTTTTTAGATATGACAGTTTCCTATATTAGGTGTTTTTGGATTTATTTATTATGGACAAACTCAAAACATATTTCTATAGGAAAGGAAATCTTAAAATAGTAATGAATTATAAGTGCATGGTGTAATATCCCCTTTGAAACCAAAGACCTGTTTGATGTGCATGAATCGATATCCCAAAACCATGTAAAGAAAGAGATTCTTGGGAGTGATTATCATTGCCTCTTGGAGCATATGAAAAACAAGAAAAAAGATAGTATTAAAAAACAAGCAGGTGAAGATTGAGTACGTTATCGGAGACATCATATGGGTTCTTATGGCTAAAACACAGGTCAAGGCATAAAGATTTCTCCTGGAAATAACGGATTAAATTTAATGTCTAGATAAGGTAGGGCTTTATCTTTGTATATCACTACAAGAAGTATATATCAATACCGGCGACACCATTGGCGGCGACAGGCCTAAAAGTCTGAGACCAATAGCGGCGACAATGACTTTTAGAGGCGATAACCAGGCCAATAGCGACCCATCAATACCGGCGACCCTTTAGCGACGACATTTCGCCGCTAAAAAGTCAATAGTGGCGACAAAGGTTATCAATAGCGGCGATTGCTGTCGCCGCTAAAGGTGTTCCTTTCTTGTAGTGTATTACGTAATTGGTTCCGGTTGTTATTGTTGCCTGCTGCAAACTTTTTTTGGGCTGGTGTGTTTGAATGAATTTTGCCTTTCTAAAAAAAGTTGAAATAATTTAATTCAAAAGTCAATATGTGCGACTTTTTTATTGGTTTGTTTTAAATTCCAATAGATATCATGAAAATAGAATTCAGTCAAAAGTAAGCCATTGTTTTCATAGAGAATTTAATAAATCATGAAAAAAAAAGATAACTAGGGTTATTATTATTTTATTGTGATTTTCATGTTCAAAAAAAGTTATTCTAGTCTATATATATTATTCTTTTATTGTGATTCTCATGTTCAGTTTTCAAAGAGAATTTAATTAATAAATCATGAAAAAAAAAGATAACTAGAGTTATTATTCTTTTATTGTGATTTTCATGTTCAAAAAAAGTTATTCTAGTCTATATTTATTATTACGATAAGAAGCGTCTCTGAGAATTCACGTACCCTGTTCGAGCTCGAAAAAATGTGTCATTCCATAATGTTTTATTAGTATTTAAAAAAAAATCAAATTAGTATTAAGTTCAATAAACTAATGCCAAGTGAGATAAATTCTAAACCATATAAAAATATTTGTAAATAAGCCTATATTGGAATTGGACTGTGTTTGTTTACTACTATATATATATATATAAGGGAATGTTCAAATGAAAATTACTTTTATTGTGAAAACTCGAAAACTAACTAAAAAAACCCTAAAAAACACACCAAACACTACTAGAAAAGTGGTCATTTTGCTACGGAAATTTCCTACGCAAAAAAATGTGTCGCAAATTTTGACACATTTACTACGCATTTCCTACGGAAAAAAGACCTTGATTTTTTTGGCTAATTTGCGACACAATAGTGACAAAAATACTAATTCTAAGTATTGTGTCGGAAATGCGTAGCAACTTGCTACGCATTTACGACGGATAAATTATATTTGTATTTGAATTATATTTAAATGTTTAATTATTATTATTATTAACTATTGCATCGGAAATGCGTAGTAACTTGCTACGCATTTCCGACGGAACTATTATTTATTTGTTAGAATTAGATTTATATGTTAAATTCATTTAAATATTAATTGTTGCATCAGAAATGCGTAGCAACTTGCTACGCATTTATGACGAAATATTTCTTATTATACTTTGATTATATTTTAATGTTTAGTCATCATTATTATTAATTATTGCGTAGGAAATGTGTAGCAACTTGCTACGCATTTGTGATGGAAAATTTATTGCGTAGGAAAGGTGTAGCAACTTGCTACACATTTGTGATGGAAAATTTATTGCGTAGGAAATATGTAGCAACTTGCTACGCATTTGTGATGGAAAATTTATTATCATATTTAAATATTTAACTTGTTTTATTATTACCATATTTTATTATTACCATACATCTCTTAATGCCCTTTCAATCATTACTACCCAATTCATTTGTTCATCATTTGGCATTATAATATAAATGCCCTTTCAAAAATGTATTGATATCCCCCCACTTGTGTAGGAGACTTAGGTTTTCCAATGGAGACTCAAGTTCAAATCTCACTTGTGTCATATTGGGGTGAATATTGAGCAATGATGGTGACAAACCCACCGAGAGGGGTTCGATCCTGAGCCGCACCCCAGTTTTCATCCAGCTGTTACTTCAGCGAGGCAACGCGGGGGCTAAATACTAGTTTATTACAAATTTAAGATTTAAAATCTAATTACATGACATATAGTTTACGAAAAATGTGATTTATAAAAAAAACTGGATATAATTTATGTGCCACCATATTAATAATAATAATAATATTTTTTCATTAATTAACTAGTCTATACATATAATAAAAGAAACCACTTTGAGGACACTTGTCATCATATTAGGCTATTTCTTATGGATAATTATAATTTTAATTTAAATTTAATCTCTTCTAATTAATTATAGATAATCCTCCTACTAAATATTATTTAGTTTAATTATTACTTTTATATTTATCTATTTACTTCAAATTCGAACTTAGTTATCTAATTTGATATTAGAGTAAATTACGATTTTGGCCCATGTGATTATATCACTTTAACCTTTTAGCCCAAAAAGTAATTTTTTAACATTTGAGCCCTCAAGGTTATTTTTTAAACCCTTTTGGACCCCAACGTCTTTTTTTCTAACCCTTTTGGTAGGGGGCCAAAAGGGTTAAAAAAAAGACGTTGTGTGCTCAGATGTTAAAAGATTCGTTTTTTGGCTAAAAGAAAAAAAGTGATATCACAACATGGGCCAAAATCGTAATTTACTCTTGATATTAACTATATATTTGAACGTTTTGTTTAGTTTGGTATTAACATGCCAGCCGGTGCCGGCCACTCTCCAACAACCACGCCCCTCCTTGCACCTTGTTTCCCCCCCACCCGAACTGAAAACAACCGGCCGCCACACTATGGTGGTGGCATACGGCGGCTGAAAAACACAGTAGAGAGAGAGAGAGTGTTGACGAAGGGATAGAGATCCATGGCGGAACAGGCGATGTAGACGGCAGTCGGACCGACGACCAGAAGCGCCGACAATGGCGGCGGTATTACCTGGCTCTGACAAGTAATCCGGTCAACAATCCAGCAGATGATGTTCGGGTGTTGAAAGATGTTACTCTGATGTTCTTGATGTGTACCGAAGGCATTGTCACTACGGGACCTTAAGTTAATTTTCATTATGTGTTTCTATGTTTTTTTCCATTATGTTTTATCAGTAGGTTTATGTTCCAGGGGTGTTTCTAAAATAAAAGAGATCTCCTCCATGTGGGTAGTGGGTAGTTGTAATTTCCTTTTATATGTGTTTGTTTTGGTTATGAAGGATTATGCAGAAAAATTGTCCCGATCTCTCCCTTGTTTTCTCTCTAATTTCCTTTCTTAAATTCTGGTTGTTGAATCCGATTCATCAGACCACATTAGTTCTGTTTGGCGGTTCAGCAGATGATGGCTCGGTTCAGGCGACTGTGATTCGGGTTACGTTTCGCTCAAGATCTGGTTCGAGTTCCGTTGATGGACTGAGATTTTATAAAAATTAAGACAGATAGAAATGTTATTGAATTTGTTAAAAGAATATGTAATTTTATTTTCTTTATGTACGTAGATTTTATATATTTTTTGTGTGTAAATTTGTATAAATTTATGATTAATGTTATTAAATTTGTATAAATTAGATCTCTCGGATGATTTATAAATAGAATAAAACAAGAAAAAACATTTTCTTTAAACAAAAGATATTTTTACTGACGGGTTTGTGACACAAAATATATCGCCAAAAACCTTTTCTTTTTTCATTTTATTTATTACAAATTCGTCAGAAATGCGTAGTAAACATGTAGTCAGAAATTTGTCATAAACTATGAAAAAATAAAAAAAAATTTAAATTTCGTGACAATTGTGTAGCAAAAGTTAAAAATTAACTTCAGTTAAATGGGTAGGAAAATGCGTAGAAAATGTGTAGCAATTTGTGACAGCCCTTTTTTGTCAGAAATTGGTAGGAAAATGCGTAGAAAATGCGTAAGAAACCAGTTTCCTACGAGTGGTTTTCCTACATATGCATTTTGTCACAAATTCGTAGAAAATCGCGAGTTGTGACTCATTTCCTACGGAAAATGGTGTCAGAAATTTTAATTTTTCTAGTAGTGAAATTTTGTTTTTTTTACAATTTTTTATTAAAAATCCCTATTTTTTATATATATATAAAAAAAAATTTCAAATTTTTTTTTTGTAGTACACATGTGTAATAATACACATGTGTAGTACACATACACATGTGTAGTATACACATGTGCACTACAGAAAAAAAAAATTTTGACATTTTTTTATATATAAAAAATAGCGAAAATTGGTATGCAAAAAAAAAAAGGTATGTTTTTTTTTGGCTTTTTTAATTAGTTCGAGTTTTCGCGATAACTAGTGGTTTTCATTTGAACCTTCCCCTATATATATATATATATATATATATATATATAGTTAGTATGCATGCTTCGGTAAGCTTATATTTCATAGTATATGTTAAACCGGTCAAAAACAAACATTAATTATGTTAAATGAGTCTTCTATGTACTGCAATGGCATCCTTTGCTTCAATATATAAGTCACTGCAAGCTTTCTGCTATATATAAAACTGAGATTCCCAACGACAATACACATTTAGAAACAACAATGGTATCATCAAAGGTGTCACAAGTGAAGTTAGGTTCACAAGGTCTGATTGTTTCAGCACAAGGACTGGGTTGCATGGGTATGTCCGCACACTACGGATCAGCAAAACCCGAACCCGAAATGATCAAGCTCATCCACCAAGCCATCGACTCTGGGGTCACCTTCCTTGACACCTCCGACTTCTACGGCCCTCACACCAATGAAATCCTCATCGGCAAGGTTGGTAACGAAGTTATTATTAGTGTAGGGTTGCTTATTATGATATCATTTAAGGGATGTTATATTTTGTATAGGCTTTGAAAGGAGGATATAGAGAGAAAATTCAAATCGCTACAAAATTTGGAGTGCGATTGATGGATGGAAAGCCTCCGGAGGTTTGTGGTGATCCGGAGTATGTCCGATGGGCTTGTGAAGCTAGCTTGAAAAGACTTGAAGTTGACTATATTGATCTCTACTATGCTCATAGGATTGACACTCGTATCCCAGTCGAAGTCATGGTTTGTCTCTCTTGCTTTTCTGTGTATTTTAATCCGGAAAAAAAGGCTCATCTTATTCCCACACCCCTAAAATCTATTTACGCATCATTTTCACTCTATCTCTCTCTATATGTATCTATGTATATATAGAGAGAGATAAAGAGGAGAGGTGTGTGAATATTAACACCAAAAAAAAAATTGAGTAGGGGAAGGAACTGGGGCAGATTTTATAACCTGAACAAATAAAAGAATACAATTATCTATATCGGACCCTATACAAACTGGACGGACCTATAACTTGGCCCGATATTTAAAATCTTTCTAGAACCTAATTGGCCCAAAAAGAAAACTCAATGTACGGTAGCCATGACAAGAAGCCAATCCAAGACTATTTATTACATGTATTCAAAGTAAAGTACAAAATAAAGTTACTACAAAAAGCAAAGAAATAATCTGGGCAAATCAAACAATTTCAGTCATGTATGGTAGCCATGACAAGATTAAGTTGTTCTTAACTAACACTTTTATATATTTACTTGTGACAAAACTATGATGAAAAGATGGGAGAACTGAAGAAACTGGTAGAGGAAGGCAAAGTGAAGTATGTAGGGTTATCAGAAGCATGTGCTTCAACAATTAGAAGGGCTCATGCTGTTCATCCGATAACCGCAATACAGACCGAGTGGTCTTTGTGGTCACGAGATTTGGAGGATGATATTCTTCCTACTTGCAGGTCATCTTTAGAGGTTTTGATGTACTTTAGGGAATGTAACCTTATACTAATTAGCTTTGATAGTGATTTTATGGTCTTTTTTCAGAGAACTTGGCATTGGGATTGTTCCTTACAGTCCTCTTGGCAGGGGATTCTTGGCTGGTGGTCCTAAATTGGTGAAAAACTTGGAAGAGGGAGACACAAGGAAGGTATCATATTTGTAACACACTATTACAGAAGTGATAATCAAAATATAGTGCTTATTAAATATTAAATATTAAATACTAAATATAATTGTCATCCTTTGCATTCTACTTCTCTCTATCTTCACTCCCAGCCCAAAAGAATATGTAAACATGTTATGCATGAAAGAATAAAACATGACTTAAGACTAATGCTCATTGAATAGATAAAGGGATAAAACATGCATAAAAAAAATTAGGAGACTTTGCAAGGAAAGATTAAATCTATACTCAACACATGCATATGTTTTTTTCAATTAAAATTCTGTTTGAAAATTTATATTTCAAAAACGATATGAAACAACCAACTCTCTCGTTTTTAAATGTCAAAACATATACCATACGAGGTCGAGTAATATAGTAGAACTGGTTTGCGGCCAGGTGCTTAATAATTGGTCCCTTAAACGACCAATTTATTACTGCTCGTTTTGCAACTGGTTTGCGCCACCTGATGGTATGTCTTATACAATAAAATACATGGACTGTTTTTAGAGGAAAAGTCTTCGAGAACAAGTTGTCTATATTAGGAGTTTGATAATCAAAATATAAATTGTTTATAACATAAATAGTTATTTACAAAATCACAAAAAGAATCCAAATTATACAAAATATTCAATTACCCAAAATATAAAACAAGAATATACAGTAAAATCTCTATAAATAAATAATGTCGGGATCGAGATATTTTATTAATTTAGCGAGATATTATTATATCGATAAATTAATAATTTATTAATTTAGCGTGGTTTAAGTATGACATTTAAATTTCTAAGTCCAATGTACATTCACAAATTAATTGAATTTGTCAAGTTCATTGTTTTTTAATATAAAAAGTTAATTCATGATACCAAAAAATAAATTATAAAAACAAATTTCATTGCACATTTCTTAAGTGCATTGCAAGTGGCAACAACTCTTCACAAGTTTTTGTTGTAAGACCGTGGGGTATGGGGGGCTTGGGTTGAGGCATTTGTTGACACGTGGAATGGGAGCCCCCCCACCACCAAAACCCATGCCCATGGGGTATGGTGGGGCTTGGGTTGGGGGCATGAATTTGGATTGGCCATTGAGAGCCTGCCATGTCACTTACTAGCCCGCCCCACGCCCGGCTTCAAACCCACGCCAATGGGGCCACGCCCAAACCCACGCCCCAACCCAAGCCCCCGGGGTGGTGGCTTGGGCGTTTTCAGCCAACTCACGCCCCAACCCAAGCCCCATACCCCATGGTCTAATACAAGAAAACAATGCCCTAACTCTTATGTGCAATGAGGAGATTTAAATATGAACTCAAGATAGATTTGAAGTTCAACAAAAAAAAATTTCATTTTCTACTAGACAATCTTAGAATTTGGAATCTTTTAGTAATTATTAATTTATAGTTTCATTGAGACAAATATATGTACACTAGGATTTCAAAAAAGTCATTATCTTATTATTATATCGATTAGGGTCTAATTTTGTACTGAGTTGGGACCAGAAAAATTATTAATTTTATCGAGGTTATTAATTTATCGAGTATTAATTTATAGAGGTTTTACTATATATCCAATTACCTAATATGTAATAGTTCTACTTCTGGGCGACATTAAACTATGTATTAAATCGCAACATATTTACTAACGACTAAATTGTCCACTAGTATAATAAATCTTGTAAGGTATGAGGAGATAAGAAACACAAATAAGAAAAAAGAGTTTTAAAGTCAAAAGTTGAGATAGAGACAAAACAATAACTAACTGTCAATGTTTTGTTCAAGAAATCAAATGCTGCTTATATTCCCTAGTGAAATCCGGTGGTAAGCATTTGCATTATGTAGAAAGTCAAATGTGGATTTTTGTTTCTCAGTAGTGTGCATCATGAAGTTGAAATGTGACTTGAAGAATTAAATTATATAGTTGGAAACATAAAGTTGTAATGTGGTGGTCCAGGTAAAGGCAAAGCCTTTAAACACCTGGATTTGAGAGGGGAAGGTCTTGGATTCAAGTCCCATAGACGGCATAGATTAAAAGAAATTCGTCTTTCAAAAAAATTACATTGGTCATAAGATGGTAAATTAACACACCCTCTATAAGCAAACTGTGACTTCCTTATAATTCTAACACATGGAAACCACAAGCTCAATAATTTACTCCACAAATGTAACCCTTAATTAGTTGTACATAAACTTATTACAGGATTATCCAAGGTTTAAGAATGTTGAGCACAATAAGACTGTATTTGAGCGAGTGAATGAGATGGCTACAAGGAAAGGGTGCACGGCGGCTCAACTAGCATTGGCGTGGGTGCATCACCAAGGAAGCGATGTTGTTCCAATTCCAGGAACCACAAAGCTCAAAAATTTGAACCAAAACATTGGAGCTTTGTCTATAAAGTTAACACCAATAGAAATGATGGAACTTGAATCATATGCTTCAAGTGATGTGGTGAAGGGGGATAGGCATGTATACATGCAAATGACTTGGCTAAATTCAGAGACTCCACCATTGTCATCTTACTATAAATAAATTGACTTATAAGAGTCATATGCACGGTTTCTTGTAATGTTAAGATGTCATTTTAGCTTTCCTTTTCCATGACTATGTTTTATAATAAATGATTGTATGTGTGTTTTAAAGATTGTTACTTTGTTGAAGCTTATGTTATGCATAATGGTGTTAATTGTGCTTTAATATAATTGTGATTTTGTTTGATGTTATTCATATGTTCATTTTCATCAAATATCAACTTCTCTGTATGTTTAACATAATCCGAGTATATATGCCAATGCCATATATCTATCTTATTAGTAGGTTGTTTTTTTCCTTTATGCTAATGGATAAAAGGTAGGTGTGGCAAGTGGGCAGGTTAATTGCAAAATGAAAAACGTGTAGATTTTTTGTATTGGTTAAGGTCGGGTTACGTAATGTTAATTCAAAAACACTATTATTATATAGTATATACATATACTTGTAGAGAAATTAACTATATACTAATTATCAAATATTCACCCCTTCACATAATCACTATTTCTCTTCTATTGACATTTTTTTTACTTTTAACATTTTTAACCTTTATACTTTTGACCCTGATAGTTCTCTTTTTTTTATACTTTTAACCCCACATATTTCATCTTTTACATATATGTTACAAACATTTCCTATTTTTAACCCCAACACTTTTTCACTTTCAACTTTGGTCCTATGTCCATATTTTACAAATTTTTTCGTTCTACGATTCGTTCTAAGTTTTACGAGTTAACACGCTGCAACGCGAGCGAGTGGTTCAATGTATTTTTTTTTTTTACAGATTAATACCTCCATCAAAACTCGCGGGTTCTAAGTCGACTTAGTTATTTTTTTCTATGTTTTACATTTTCAGTATACTTTTTACGAGTTAACACGCCGTAGCATGTGTACGTGATTCACCAGTTTTACAATTCCTTTTTGTTCAGCTTAGCTGTCCCGCTGCAAAGCACGGGTCTAGATATTAGTTAAGTAAATAAGGAAAAGTTTTGTTGAGTTTGATTTTTGTAGAGCATATTAAATAAAGAGTGAATTGTTAAAACCGTCCCTGAGGTTTAGGCACGTTTGCCAATTTCATTCAAATCAACTTTTTTGTACCACATTACCCTTTACTTTTGTGCTAATTTGTCATTTTCATCCAAACTTCTAACTTTTGCGTCAAAATCGTCCCTGAGGTATGGGATTTCTTGCCATTTTCATCCATAAATCTGCCAAAAAAATAACCAAATTAGACATTTGGATGAAAATGACAAAAAAATACCAAAGGTGAAGGGCAATATTGTACAAAAAAATTGTTTTGAATGAAACTGGCAAACATGCTCATACCTCGGAGAAGATTTTGGCAATTTACTCTTAAATAAATATATATAATGTTAAACTATCAAATAAAATATAAGTTTAATGTCCCAAATAGATAAAGAGTTGTTAAATTTATGGACATGATTCTAATATTTCAAATCATTTATATATAACAATGAAAAAACAAAGATATTGAATGGAATCAGAGAAGATGGAGGCAGCTAACCCGATCCATCGACCGGCCACACTACTAAAAAAATTATTTCCGACCAAGCTTTTTGTTGGAACTGAAAAATCTAGTCGGTAAACTTTTCCGACAAGATTCCGACGATTTTCCAACACACTTTCGACAAAAACCATGCTATGATTTCCGACAAAATTCTGACTAATTAACAATTACAATTTTTATTGATAATTTTGTCGACTGAAAATAGTATTCATTTTTCATTTATTTTTATTATCTTGTGACAGATTTCCAACAAAACATTTTTAATTTTTCCAACCATTTTCCGACCAAACTTTCTAATATTTTATATTCTTCTTACTATTTTCTGACCAAACCGTTGTAGTTACAAAAAAAAATTAATAAAAAAACAAATAAAATCCAAATTTTCTCTGCTTATAATGCAAAAAAAATAATAATAATAAAAAAAATCCTCTTTACAATATTAATCTACAAATTAAGATAGATTTATCATATTCCAATCACAAATTCAACTACAAAATACAACGGCGTTATTCAATTACAACTTCCCCACAAAATACGACACGGCTATCAAAGTACTAGTTCAACCACAAAAGACAATAAATTTAAAACTAGACTACGGTAGAGGTTTGCCTAGATTACCAAATTATTTCAATAGCTCGATTCAGGTGACTTCAGGGCTGCTCATCCTGTTCATGTTTGTTTCCGGTGTGAGATAGGAGATACTACTACATTATGGTACAATGATATCATCTAGAATGTTAGTTGGGCCAAATGGCCTCTACCAATGCCGTGGTGACCTATCTAACACCGATAGGTGGTGGTGGTGGCGACGGCTGGTGGTGGGTGGTCTGAGGCATGTTGAAGAAGAAAACTGGAGTTGAGGGTAAATCAGTAATTGCACACAAAAATCTAAAGGAAAAGTTACGTTGTTAAGGTCCAGGGACGAAAGGAGTTAAGAGTGGACTGAACATGTGAGAGGCCTCAAACCGTAAGGATGAAAATTGTAATTTACTGTTTTGGATATCTCTAGAACTTTAGAACTAGGGCCTATACGAGCATGATTATTTATATTGTACTAATTGTAGCCAAAAAGCTAAACCAATTAAATACAGAACGAGTCATGGTTAATTGCATTTAAAGATAAAACATAGAGCTAATTACTGTTTTCGTCCCTGTGGTTTGTCAAAAATCACTATTTCAGTCAGTTAGTTTAAAAATTGCGATTTCAGTCCCTGTGGTTTCACTTTCATAACTATTTCAGTCCGTGTACTTTACAGAATAATGGATTGAAATGGTTACAAAAGTGAAACCACAGAGACTGAATTGGTTATGAAAGTGAAACCACAAGGACTGAAATCGCAATTTTTAAACTAATGAACTGGAATAGTGATTTTTGACAAACCATAGGAACGAAAACAGTAATTAACTCTTTTAATAATATAACTAATTAAGCAACTCAACTAATTTTTCGACAGTACCTTGTACTTGAAAATCAAATTACACAATGTTGTTTATCTTTTTTTTTCAAACACTTGGGCAAAGATCTCACTGAAAACCAAGTTAGTTTCAAGAGTAAATTACTTTTTGAGTCTTTATGTTTTAGTGGTTTTAACCACTTGAGTCCAAAATCAAAAAGTTTAACGTCCTGAGTCCCTAACCATTTATTTTATAACGTTTTGAGTCCATTTTTGTTCATTTTATAACGATTTGAGTCCAAAAAATTGGACTCAAAAGGACTCAAATAGTTAATGAAAATGCTTATAGGGACTCAGGTCGTTAAAGTTTTTGCTTTTGGACTCAAATAGTTAAAACTACTAAAACACAAGGACTCAAAAAGTAATTTACCCTAGTTTCAATATATATTAGTTTATTTAGAGTAAATTACTTTTTGAGTCCTTGTATTTTAGTGTTTTAACCATTTGAGTCCAAAATCAAAATGTTTAACGTCCTGAGTCCCTAGCCTCTTTATTATAACATTTTGAGTCCTTTTGGGTCAAGCTTTTAATCTTTTGAGTCCAATTTTTTAAACAAATATTCTTTTATAACTTGGGACAATTATTAAAAATAATCTTGTAAAAGATTTATATGTTTGTCATACATTTAGGATCCGGGATAGAAGCCGGAACAAGATTAGTAGACACACCACATAATATAAACCCACGACGAGTTATCCTCAACAAGCGGGTATATATTTTTACATACGCACTGGCAGGTGTATGCCTACACCCAGTGCTTAAGTCGTGGCCATTTCAATGTATGAGCCGAGGGTATCCAGGACATGGTCATTAACCCCCCAAAGGCTTAAAAGAAACAAAACAGATTAAACGGGTTATCTCAATGATTTAACCATTATTCGATTAAAGATTCAATACCCGACCAAGCGGTATTATTAAATACCGTATCCCAAGCCCGTATAACGGAAAAAAAGTTAAAAGTATTTACCTAAGCAAAAATATAATTTTTTTTATCCCAGTCGTATATCAATCAGCAAGTACAGATAGCTTTTACCGGGATCCTAATATGGAACGAAGGTTTTTTAATAACCTATTAGATTCCTAACGGGTCTTAATTAAGCTATTACTTAGACCGGTTAGTTTTAAAGAAAGGTATACGGTTCAAAACACAAGATTAAGCGAAGACCGGATTAGAATGTGATTTAGACCCAACAAGTATGAAGACTTGCATAATAAGGGTAAACTAAACACATTCTGGATTTTGAAGAGAAAATGATAAGGTTTGACCCGTTTCGGTTAATTTACGCAAACTAGTTACATAAATCGTACCGAAAGCGAAAAATGCATAACGGGTAACCAAATGAGTCATGTACAGGTTGCACAAGTTAATATGCTTAAAATATGTTATGATATCCGTAGGATACCTTCCATTATGCCCAAAACGAATTTAAAATCAAATTAAACCCCGTAAGGGTATTTTGGTCATTTTAAAGCTTATAAAAGAGGTTAAATAGTAATCTGAATTTATGGTCTAAAATAATCAGTAAAAATATTTATTTTAATGGGTTATATCAGTAAGATACCATACATATGTGAAATTTATCTTTTATGACCAAATTATGCGCCGAAGGAGCATTTTGGTCATTTCATATATGCTTTAAGGGTCAAATTTGGAAATCTGAGTTCAAAAATTTTACTTACTGTTAAAGTATAAAAATTTATTCATAACATTAGTAGGTAACAAGTCTTAGGTGCTAAATATGGTTTTAAACCATACTATGCGCCTAAATCGCATAAAAATCGGTATTTGATGGTATTCGGGTTGATTAATAAAATCTGAGATTTTGATCAGTCTCTACTGTTTAAAATAATTTATTTAATGTATAAAATCAGTAGAAAAAGGTTTGACATGTAAAGGATGTGTAAAACTCATTTTATTAGCAAAAAGGGCATAACCGTCAATTACCGAGTTAATGCAAGAACCCTATGTTAGGATCAGTTTAAAATTAAACAAAAATTTCCAAAAATCCCTAAATATTATATATTAACAGTGGGTAAAAGGTTTGGTGTCGAAATTCGGGTTTAAATAGGTTTTATGCCAAGAATGCCTATTAATTAATAAAAATCCTTCAATTTACGATATCGAGCATAACTCCTAATTTAGACCACAATCTGATGTCAAATTTTTAGAACATGCTTATAAATCAGTAATAAAGGTTTTTGTCCTCTCACATTTTCAAAAATCTCGTTTTAATACCAAAAGGGCATAATGGTCAACTTTTAAGCAAATAACGGAAACATGCAATGAACTAGGATTTCTATGGAACCAAGTTGTATAATCTCAGAGGGTTATACTAACCTATAATATGGTCCTAAAGGAACCCTAAGACGTATCTAAACTAAGCTAAATTGGGTCAGAACTGAAAGTCAAAGCAAAAGTCTACTTTTGCGACTTTCGGTTTCGAACCGAGCCTAAACTCAGAATTGTCGGGTTGAACATGCCTAGACATGTTCTTATATTATTTACCAAGTTATTTTAATTTTAAAACATGTTCCATAACCTCTGCATTGTTAGTTATGAATTTATTTGTAAAAAATTGATTCTGTTGACTTTTTATTAATAAGTTAGACCCGACATTTGACCAAGTTAGAGTGAAAATCAGTATGTGCCCTTTTAAGGGTTTATTATTACCTACATAATTACCCAATCATAGCCACTTTCAATTCGAATAATGGCTGGACCATTAGTGATTAATCACTAAGTCAAAGCTTAATTACGATAGCTTTGACTTTTAGTCATTAAGCTAATAAAACTTAAACTAGAGAGGCTAAGAATGCTTATAAGAACTCTTAGCACGAGATTAGAACAGAAGAAAGCTCTCTTGAACTCCAGGAAGCTCCAGAGAAAGTGATTTGAAGTGAAACTTGAAATGAGCAAATGAACTCATGAACACAAGTCCCTTATATAGCAAATTTGATGCTCCAAGATCACTCCATATTAGGGATGAGCTCGGTACCGTCTGGTACCGAACCGATACCGGTACCGAAAATCCTCAAAAGTGGGTACCGGTACCGGTACCGAATATACCCGGTTCGGTACGGTTCGGTACCGGTATTTGAGGGTAAAAACCGGTAAATACCGGTACCGAACCGGTACCGCACCGGTACCGAACCGGTACCGAAAATGCTAAAAGTCGGTACCGAATCGGTGCCGAAAAAGTACCCGGTTCGGTAAATTCGGTACCGGTACCGGTTCGGTACCGGGAACGAAATGCTCATCTCTATTCCATATGTCCCTTGTTGCTGTCAGATGTTCCCAGGTGTCCTTAGTGCATGAAAAACCATTGGCACAGTCCCTGGTATCGAAATATTGCATGAAAAGGCGGTGTAACAGGCTGAAACATGAAGCTGTCATGTTTTTGGTCGCTGGTGCTGATCAAGCGGGCCGCGTAAGACTCAGAGAGAATCCACGCGGGCCGCGACACTTCCTCTTGACTGGATAACATCTTTTTAACTTTGCATTTTTGGTCCCTGGTCCATTTTTAATTAAAATAACTTTCGTTTATTGCATTTAGGACCCCCCATAGTTAACTTTTAAGGGCCCTGGGTTATTATTTAACTCCGTTAGGCTTCCGGTTAGTCTTACGATCACCCGAAAAGTCTTGTTTTCTTCGAAACTCCACAAAATTAATATCCGATATTCTTGAGAGTAAAATATATAATTATTACAATGCTTTTGGGACTGTTTAAAGGTCACTCAGAGGTAACGTATAACATGTTGACACTTTTAGCCCTTATGTTTCGTTAGATCCTTATTTTAAGCACAAACGACTTCCAATGTTCGACAAATTATTCATTAATGAATACGAACGCTGTATGAGGTCAATCAGAGGCATAAGAATGGCACGTTGACACTTTGGATTCTTTTACTAACATATTTACATTGTTTGACAATTTTAGTCCTTTGGAAACAATTCCTTACACGTTTAAAGTCCCTGACACGTGTCTTTATTATATGGGTCGTGATTTTACGAGGTGTTACATCCTTACCCTATACAACAAATGTAAAATAAAAAGATTATCCATGGCTACCAAAACATAATACAAAAACAACAATTTTTGCAAAGTGTCCACTAAATTATTAGAACCTGGGTGCCAATCATTTGCCCAATTTGAAGTCCAACAACTACCAGCACAATGTACTGCTTGAGAAATCCTCAATTGGTATCTTTCAAGTTTGGGGAAACATCAATAAAAAATGACATCGAGTTGCGTAAAGCACCCTACAATGTAACAAATGAAATAAGAAAACAAAAGAAATACTAAGAACTGTAGTTGCAAAAATGAACATACCTTTAGATCAATAGATCCTGTGTTCGATTCCCATAAGAGGGATTTTCTCATATTTATTGGGTTATTTTCTGAATTGCTGTATAACATTATGCCTAGTGGAGATGGATATGATCGAGTGGTTCCGCTGTTGGCACGATGATACTCTAGTGGCCCATCAGTGATCCAAATTTGCTGTTAAAAAACCATATTTTTATGTATAATCTAATAGTTGAAGTATTCAACTACATACTAAAACTAATTTGTGAAAAGTCATACTTGTAATCAGAAGTCATACATGTGTTTTATTATAGGAAAAATCTCCAAAATCAATATATGATCATATTACACATGTATTATAGGAAAAATATGCAAATTCAATATATGATCATATTACACATATAATTACAAAGTTATCCCCCGTGAATACTCACGGAGTTATACCATTTAAATTATGTATACAATAAATGTAAAATAAAAAGTTTATCTACGGCTACCCAAACATAATATAAAAACAACAATTTTTGCAGAGTGTCCACCAAATTAATAGAACCTGGGTGCCAATCATTTGCCCAACTTGAAGTCCAACAACTACCAGCACAACATACTGCTCAAGAAATCCTCAATTGGTATCTTTCAAGTTTGGGGAAACATCAATAAAAATGACATCGAGTTGCGTAAAGCACCCTACAATGCAACAAATGAAATAAGAAAACAAAAGAAATACTAAGAACTGTAGTAGCAAAGATGAACATACCTTTAGATCAATAGTTATTGGGTTTGATTCCCATAAGAGGGGTTTTCCCATATTTATTGGGTTTCCTCTTGAATTGGTGTATAGATATTATGCCTAGTGGAGATGGATATGATCGGGTGGTTCCGCTACTAGCACGATGATACCCAGTGGCCCGTCCGTGATCCAAATCTGCCGTTAAAAAACCATATTTTTATGTACATTCTAATAGTTGAAGTATTCAACTACATACTAAAAACTAATTTGTGAAAAGTCGTACTTGTAACCAAAAGTCAAACATGTGTTTTATTATAGGAAAAATCTCCAAAATCAATATATGATCATATTACACATATAATTACAAGGTTATCCCCCGTGAATACTCACGGAGTTAGACCATTTAAATTATATATACAACAAATGTAAAATAAAAAGATTATCTATGGCTACCCAAACATAATACAAAAACAACAATTTTTGCAAAGTGTCCACCAAATTAATAGAACCTGGGTGCCAATCATTTGCCCAACTTGAAGTCCAACAACTACTAGCATAATGTACTGCTCAAGAAATCCTCAATTGGTATCTTTCAGGTTTGGGGAAACATCAATAAAAAATGACATCGAGTTAAAGAACCCTACAATGCAATTAATGAAATAAGAAAACAAAATAAATACTAAGAATTGTAGTAGCAGAGATGAACATACCTTTAGATAAGGAGGTACATTTTCATAACTAAGAAGTTTAATAATGATTCATTATCAGAAAACGATGTATTTCTTTCAATATGGTTCCAATTTTCCACCACCTATCAACCATAAAAAAAGAACAGTGCATGAAGGTTAGTCTAAAAGAGTAATATTTGACCAAGTATTATTGGTCAAATTTCAAAGACATGATGATAAAAGTTTATAATATACTTTTGAAAATAAGTTTAGGTTTAACCCCCCCCCCCCCTTTTGTGTGTACGGCAGCCCTACCCCCACCATAATTTCGAAATTGTGCCTTCAAAACGCCATTCCATAATGATTACTTGCTTGGATCTTGCAATTAAAGGTGTTTTGACCAATTCCAATACCCTCTATCGCTTACACGTAAATTTTCTTGGTTTATTTTGTTGATTTTTCATGTTTTTCAGGTTTTCATCAAAACCCTAGTTTATCCAAACTCAATTTTTAATCAAACTTGTTGATGTCTAGTATTTGTCTATGATTACATGAGTGTGTTGAATGATTTTGCATGGACTGAAAACCCTAGATTCATGATTGTTCATACCTTGTTATAATAGGAAACTTTGATGATTTAGATTCTTATGTATGCATGTATAGATTGATTTGATTGTGTTTGGTGTCATGGTTATGCTAGTAAATTTCTCTAATGATGTAGGAATCAAGTTTGGTGATGAAAACCCTAAGTTGCATGCTAGTTCATAACTTACTAAAAAGATAAAACTTGTTGAAATTGAAGATTTGATATTGCATAACTCTATAAAAACGTTAATGCAGAATTTCCTGAAATTGTTTTGATCATAACCTGCTTATATGGATGCCAAATAGGACAACTATTGAGCCTAGGATCATATACTAGAAATGTAGATGATACACAAAAATTTTCGAAACCCTAACTATGCTTTTACAAATTTTTAATGTTAGTGGGTTAAGCTGAGTTTTCTGATAAAAAAATTGGGTCCATTACGAGGACTATACCATGATCAATATTAGGAGTTAGGGCATGAAAGTTTTACGGAAGATACTCTTAGGACTTGGTAAGTCACTCCAGTTGGTCTTACTTCAATTGGATCAACGTAGATTTTTCTATAAATTAATGGTAAACTATTATCAGAAAACAACATTTTTAACATTTATGTGAGGTGGGATTTTTCATGAATCTTCTATAAACATTCAGACCTCAAGAAAATTACACAAACCCATTGGACTATTTGGCATATCTTATAAATGTTCATAATTTTTATGCATTGTTTAGTATTTTAAATAAAATCCACAAACTGACTAAAAATGATGTTGTACTGTGATTGCTGAAACTTTTTGTGAGCACTAGAGTTTACTTCTAGTTGACTATGCAAAGTATAATTAGGAGGTAAAACTTAAATAAATACATCAAACATGTTATGTGGTGTGTACTATAACCTTACTTGTTTACATGGTTATGAATTAACATTAAGCCACTTAATTAGTCACCAACGAGTCGTCGGGTCAACTTATTTTGTTTGATTAACAAATGTGAGTCTTTTTCTAAAAACATTAAAACAACAGAGTTGTTTGGATTACTTGGGTTTTGTGAACCTACATGAACACACCCTCATAAGCATTGCATGTAATAGATAGCGGTTAGCTGGGCATCTATTTCGTGTCTTTACACATATCAGATTTCTTCGCAAACGGTGAGTTTCACTACTACTTAAACTTTTATGTTTCTGGGAGGAAATAGAAACACACTTAGTTAATGTAGTTTATATCACTTGTGTACTAATCACACTCATAGTCCTTATACATTGAACTGTTAATATGGGATAGTGAGGTATTATTTGGTAGTTCTGCCGGTTTTGACAAACCCCACACCATGCTGGGAGCCGGGTGTGAAACATTGATCTAACTTAATTGCCACGTTTGTGATAGACGTGGTGGAAGACACCAAAACACAACAGTCAGCTTGGTTCCCTTGTTTAGTAACTTGAAATCAGGCTAGCTACCTAACTGATATAACTGAATTGTGCATTTTCTAAAAACAGAACTTGATTATTTAAAACTAGTAAACTCACCAACTTTACGTTGACATACTTTAGTATGTTCTCACACAGGTCGCTAAGGCTGGTAACTTGGATTGTTGCATTGCATTGCACATTGGAGTGTCATTACGGTTGGTTTTCCCATGGTTGGCACTTAATATGCTAACAACTGTTTGGTTTTGCCATGGTTGGCACTTAATACTTTTGCTTCCGCTGTTTAACTTAAACTTTGGTTATTTGTTTTTACAACTGTTAAAACCCTAACACTACTCATGTTGAATGTGATATTTGGTTATTTTTGTTTTATTATAAAAGTTCAGCATGACTAGTGGCTTGATCCTGATTTATCACATGCCTCGCGGTAAAACCCCGCTAGTGGAATTTGAGGGTGTGACACTATTCCTCGTTTGAATCGAGATATGGTAGATCTTGATTTGCAATATGTGCCACAAGATCATTGTGAAGTTGGAAATGCGTATGTGGATCCATAATCTCACCAAAGACATCATCATCTAAAACATTAAACTAAAGAATCCTTTATGTGGACCGATGAGAAAACATGTCCGTCCGTTGTCCCCATATGCATATGGGGTGTAGGACATACATATTCTAATTCTCAAAACCCACAATATGACATATTGACATCAATTCATGAGTGATTTCGAAATTAGGTCAAGTCCAATGTCAATTCTCCAATAACTTGTATTAATTTAAGTTGCAAACTAACTAATTCACAATAGTACAAACTTTTAAAATAATGAACTTGTTATGGATTTAAAAATAATAATATATGATACGTACAACGGATCGAATATTCATGAATATGATCACACCTAATGTATTATCATATATGATAAAAATATCGTTGTTGGTAGTTTGGAACATAACTTAACTGAATAAACTTTACAAAATCATAATATTTGTAGTATAGAATTCGACATCTATATATAGAATACACATTAATCCATTTAATTTTCTTTTATCTATTATCTATATCTATACTATATAATAAAAGAAACCAATGAGATGACACATGTCATTCATTGGAGCTATCTATTTTTTAGTTTTTTCCTCTTTATCCTACTTAATTATAAATAATTAATATTAATTATAAGATAATTATTAAATTAAATTTAATATAATTTAAACAATTCGTAGGAGATAATATAATATTTTAAAATATTTATTAGATTTCAAAATTATTTATCCTGAAATTAACAAAAGTCGTACACTAAAGATAAATTAATATAATGTAAATGATTTATTTATTTTATTAAACTAAAGTAGTTAAGGGTAGAAACTATTTCAAAAATGTTTATAAGGGGTAAACAAAAAATTAATCAATGTTTATTGGTTGTATACTTTTATTTTCGTGTTCAACTCTCAACTCAAATACGATATTCACTATGTTTGCGTGATATTTATAAGAATCATCACCGCAATCACCTCATCCAATCCGTATAATACACAGGGTATATAAAGATATAACAAGAAATAACTTTTTATTGATTGATATATAAAATTATATGTGCTCAACCCATACAATACACGAGGTTCTTAAAAATGTAACATTTTTTATTATTTAATATACAAAATTAAATTTATTAAACCCGTACAATACACGGGGTTCTTAAAGATATAACTTTTTATTATTTAATATATAAAATCACATTTATTCAATCCATGTAATAAAGGAGATTTATAAAGATATATTATTTTATTATTTGATATATAAAATTACATTTATTCAACCCGTGTATTACACGGGGTTCTAACCTAGTATATATCTCTATAACTATAAGACTATCCCAATAAGCCATTAAATGATAAGATTACACGTACATGCTATGGTGATGACCTATGTCATGTATAGATTTTTAATAAAAAGAAAATTGGATTTAAATAATTTGATCGGGTTGTTTTTGGCCAACAATAATTCCAACTAAGTTTATTCCCAACAGTGCTTTAACCTTTTTCATTTTGTTTGTATAATGGTCCGTCGTTAAAAATAACTTAACGGAATTAAGGTTTTTTCGAATTACAAACCGATCTTTTAAGACTTTTGATAAGAACGAGTATACGAGTCGATTGATGTTTTAGGCACTTAAAAATCATTCCTGCTGTTTTTACACTTTTGGACGTTTATAGCATATGTATATATGTACTTTAAATATTGTTAAGAATCAAAGTTGTACTATTATTACTTTATTATTCCATTTATTAATAAACAAGTATTTTTTGCAAAACCACTTGTACTTTGTGCTTTGAGAGTTTTTAAAAAAAAAACTTGATTTTTTACTTTTAACCAAAAGGTTTTTAGCTTTTGTAATTTTAACCCTATATAATTTGTTTTTTTTTTTAACTTTAACCCAAAACTAAACTTGATTTTTTACTTTTAACCCTAAGGTTTTTAGCTTTTGCAATTTTAACTTTACATAATTTGTTTTTTTAACTTTAACCCAAAACTTTTCATTATTTGCAATTTAACTTCACAACTTTTGTCACTTATACTTTTCATCTTTGGCAAATTTTCGTTTTACGTATAGTTCTAAATTTTTCGACTTAATACAACGCAACGTACGAGTGTGGTTCAACTTTTTTATGTTTTGTTTGAAATTTTGCAAGTTAACACGGCGCAACGTGGCATGTGTGGTTCAACGTTTTTTACATCTATTTTTTCATCTTTGACAGTTTCGTCGCAACACGAAGATCCTAGGTCGAGTCAGTGCTGGTGGTCGATGACGGTTGTGTGCCATTAGTACTATTTGACACCGTTTTACGCCCGTGCTTTAGGGGTTTTCCAAAGAAAAATGGTTATGCATATGGTTGTCGTGACCTTAGCTTTGGGGGTTTTCAAAAAAAAAAAATTGATTTTTTTACATTTCACCAAAAAGTATTTCCTAAATTACTTCTAACCCAAAACTATTTTTTTTTTATTTTTAACCAAAAACTTTTTATCTTTTTCAATCTATCATCGCAACTTTTTTTACTTTCAACTTTGGTCATTTATAGTTTCCATTTTCCGCAAATTTTTCGTTTTATGCTTTATTCTAAATTTTGTGACTTAACACATAGCAACGTACGTCTTTGGTTAACGTTTTTACGTTTCATTCTAAATTTTGCGAGTTAACATAACGCAACATGCGTGTGTGGGTGAACGTTTTTACATCGTCTATTTTTCCCCGTTTGACAGGTTTAACATACCGTGTGGGTCCTAAATCGACTTAGTTATAACTAAAGTATCCCTGCCGTATTGCGGTGGGTCTCAATTCTAGTTTGTTTTAAAGGCCAATACACACTCTCACCTATCCTACTATTAAATAACACATTGTCTAGATTCGAAACCGTGCCTTTTTCAAAGAGGCAAAGCCTCTAATTTGGGCGACAAACCAAGTTATTATTACGTTATTCGGATCTATACTTCTAGGAAATAAATACTTTTTTTTAAATAATAAGATTCGTTATAAAAAAAAATGAATGTAAAAGCGGTGATAATACATTGTTTTGTCAATGTTTTTTGGTCTTTTTATTGGTTAAGTTCTGGTATTTTTTAAGAATCGATAGTTTTTTAGATATGACAGTTTCCTATATTAGGTGTTTTTGGATTTATTTATTATGGACAAGCTCAAAACATATTTCTATAGGAAAGGAAATCTTAAAATAGTAATGAATTATAAGTGCATGGTGTAATATCCCCTTTGAAACCAAAGACCTGTTTGATGTGCATGAATCGATATCCCAAAACCAGGTAAAGAAAGAGATTCTTGGGAGTGATTATCATTGCCTCTTGGAGCATATGAAAAACAAGAAAAAAGATAGTATTAAAAAACAAGCAGGTGAAGATTGAGTACGTTATCGGAGACATCATATGGGTTCTTATGGCTAAAACACAGGTCAAGGCATAAAGATTTCTCCTGGAAATAACGGATTAAGTTTAATGTCTAGATAAGGTAGGGCTTTATCTTTGTATATCACTACAAGAAGTATATATCAATACCGGCGACACCATTGGCGGCGACAGGCCTAAAAGTCTGAGACCAATAGCGGCGACAGTGACTTTTAGAGGCGATAACCAGGCCAATAGCGACCCATCAATACCGGCGACCCTTTAGCGACGACATTTCGCCGCTAAAAGTCAATAGTGGCGACAAAGGTTATCAATAGCGGCGATTGGTGTCGCCGCTAAAGGTGTTCCTTTCTTGTAGTGTATTACGTAATTGGTTCCGGTTGTTATTGTTGCCTGCTCCAAACTTTTTTTGGGCTGGTGTGTTTGAATGAATTTTGCCTTTCTAAAAAAAGTTGAAATAATTTAATTCAAAAGTCAATATGTGCGACTTTTTTATTGGTTTGTTTTAAATTCCAATAGATATCATGAAAATAGAATTCAGTCAAAAGTAAGCCATTGTTTTCATAGAGAACTAGTGGACTTCCCCCGCGCGTTGCGGCGGGAAGCCACCCAATATCGGTTTGATTGATTAAGACATCGATGCCGTAATTGGCACTTTGTTTAGGTACTGTAAGATAAACCCAAAAAATATTTTCATGATATGCCTAAAAGAATATTGATAAATAGTTTATATGGATCAAAAACTAAATAAAATGAATATCAAAAGTACAATATCGGTATCGATGTTCGGTTGAAATCGATGTGGTACCAATCTTGATGTTGTTCCAACAATATCAGTTTTGTTTGTCACGGACACTTGCTATAGCTTATGATATAAAAGAGTTACTCTATACTGCTACCAAATTTGTTCGGATAGTATCGATTCGGTTTGTCACGGTAAAGAACAAAAAAACAAACAATTATAATTGACTCGTTCAATTTTGAACAAAGTTTTTATCGAAACGCAGATAAAAATTATAAGCATGCCGTAACACTATATTCAGAGTTTAATAAATCATTAAACTATATTATTAGAATAAACGAAAAAAATGGTAAACGACGTTAATTTATAAAATATCGTAGCTTGAAAATTATAGAATATAAACAATATATGTTTAAAATGATTTATAATAATAAAATAGAAAAAAATTATATATATATAATAATATAATAATGTTAGGTTATTATTCATGATGACTTTTGTTTAATATGTATAATTTAATAAATCATGAAAAAAAAAAAGATAACTAGGGTTATTATTCTTTTATTGTGATTTTCATGTTCAAAAAAAGTTATTCTAGTCTATATATATTATTCATTTATTGTGATTCTCATGTTCAGTTTTCAAAGAGAATTTAATTAATAAATCATGAAAGACCGGCAACATCTATTAGTAAACCTTTGTAACTCTTATTCCGAAGACAAAAGACCCGCAACATCTCTCGAACTTTCGGCCTATCTCTCTGGTTGGCTCGGTTTATAAGATCTTAGCTAAAGTTTTAGCTAATCGTCTAAAGCCTGTTTTGAACAACGTCATCTCTCCTACGCAATCGGCTTTCGTTGGGGGAATGAATATTTTGGACAGCCCCTTAATTATCAGTGAAGCGGTGGCTTGGGCCAAGAAAAATAAATCGAAAATGTTAATTTTTAAAGTTGACTTCGAGAAGGCCTATGATTCGATCAATTGGAAGTTCCTTCTCCAAATGTTGTCTCACATGGAGTTCCCAGCTAGATGGATTTCTTGGATTAAAGGCTGCCTCAATTCTGGCTTCGGCTCGGTTCTAGTCAATGGTTCTCCTACTTCCGAATTCAAATTCAAGAGAGGCCTACGTCAAGGTGACCCGCTTTCCCCATTCCTGTTCATTATTGCTATGGAAGTGATCAATTTATTTTTGAATAGAGCGATCGCAAATGATATCTATCAGGGTTTTCAACTCCCCAATGGTGGGCCGGTTCTGTCCAATTTATGTTATGCCGATGACGTCCTCTTTATCGGTAATTGGTCAGAACAGAATGTGGTCACTATTAATCGTCTGCTGAGGTGGATTGGGTTGGTGACGGGCCTTAAAATAAATAACAGGAAGTGTAAACTTTTTGGGGTCGGAGTTCGAAGGGAGGAAGTGGATCGGATGGCGTCTGTGTTGAACTGCGAGGCAGGGGCTTTGCCTTTTATGTATTTGGGAGTCCCTATTGGGGCTAATATGAAGAGGGCTAAACTTTGGAAACCCGTTGTGGATAGGGTGAGTGCGAGACTGTCAAAGTGGAAAGCAAGACACTTGTCTTTTGCGGGTAGGATAACGTTAGCAAAGTCCATGTTGGGGAGCATTCCAGCTTATTACTTGTCTCTGTTCTTGGCGCCTAATTGTGTTATTAATAAGGTAGACAAAATTAGAAGAGATTTTATTTGGGGTATCTCGGATTCCAAAAAGAAGTTTCGATGGGTTAGGTGGGAGTCGATGATGAGATCGAAAAAGTCCGGTGGATTGGGGGTTGGAAGGCTCAAGGATTTCAACCTTGCGATGTTGTCGAAATGGTGGTGGCGCTTCAAAGCCAACCCGTTTCAACTGTGGAGTAAAGTCATCAATTCAGTTCACAAATTCTCTGCGGATAATCAGATTATTCCGGTTTCAAAGTCAATTCCTGGGGTATGGAAGGATATCGGTAATGCGGAATCGGAGCTCCAAAAGCTGGGTTTAGACATTAAGCAGAATTTGGTCGTAAATAACGGAAGGTGGAAATGGCGGACGGTATCGAATGATGTTTTCTCGGTCAAGCAAGTTAGGATCGACATTGAATACACGTTGGGGACCGACTCCAGCTGCGTTCCGGGTTTTGTTTGGATCTCTTGGGCCCCTTCCAAAGCTAACCACCTACTTTGGAGAGCGATTCTCGGGAAAATAGCGTCTAGAGCCGGTTTAGCCCGTAGAGGCGTCCCCCTGGCCGACGTCTCTTGTCCTCGATGCGGCCTAAATATAGAAGACTCGGATCATATCTTCTTCAATTGTTTGTGGGCTAAATGTGTCTGGTGGAATGTGCTCTCCTGGATCAAAATTAGCTTTCCAGCGACGTGCGATTCCTTAGCAGACTTGCTGAGTTACATTAAAGAGGCTCCGGGTGGTAAGGTTTGGAAGAAGTTAGTTCATACCATTTTAGTCGCCACAGTTTGGAGGATCTGGGTTGCAAGGAATGTGAAAGTGTTTGAGGGATGCTTCATCCCTATTATGAAGACAGTGGAGCTAGTGAAAGAAGATGCCTTCCTCTGGATTTGCAACCGATCAAGCCTCAAAACGCCTAAATGGAAAAAATGGAGGATGTTTGATGTCGTAGAGCTTTTGTAATTTTCCTTTGTTCGCTTTGTTTGGTTTTGTTTTGTCCCCCAGTTTCTTGCTGGCTCTTTATTTTCATAAACAAAGTGATTTTGCCGTTCAAAAAAAAAAATTAATAAATCATGAAAAAAAAAGATAACTAGAGTTATTATTCTTTTATTGTGATTTTCATGTTCAAAAAAAGTTATTCTAGTCTATATTTATTATTACGATAAGAAGCGTCTCTGAGAATTCACGTACCCTGTTCGAGCTCTAAAAAATGTGTCATTCCATAATGTTTTATTAGTATTTAAAAAAAATCAAATTAGTATTAAGTTCAATAAACTAATGCCAAGTGAGATAAATTCTAAACCATAAAAAATATTTGTAAATAGGCCTATATTGGAATTGGTCTGTGTTTGTTTACAACTATATATATATATATATATAGGGGAATGTTCAAATGAAAACTACTTTTATTGTGAAACGAAGTTCTTATTATAAGGGTTGCTTATTATGATATCATTTAAGGGATGTTATATTTTGTATAGGCTTTGAAAGGAGGATATAGAGAGAAAGTTCAAATCGCTACAAAATTTGGAGTTCGATTGATGGATGGAAAGCCTCCGGAGGTTTGTGGTGATCCGGAGTATGTCCGATGGGCTTGTGAAGCTAGCTTGAAAAGACTTGATGTTGACTATATTGATCTCTACTATGCTCATAGGATTGACACTCGTATCCCAGTCGAAGTCATGGTTTGTCTCTCTTGCTTTTCTGTGTATTTTAATCCGGAAAAAAAAGGCTCATCTTATTCCCATACCCCTAAAATTTATTTTCACACCCTTTTCACTCTATCTCTCTCTATGTATATAGGGGAAAGGTGTGTGAATATTAACACGTAAAAAAATTGAGAAGGGGAAGGAAGTTCGGCAAATTTTATTACCCGAACAAATAAAAGAATACAAAATTCTAATTATCTTCTCTAGTTTTCCATAGACAACAACTAGAACCCGAGAGACCACCTATTGGGTCAGTAAAATGGGCTATAAAACCCGATCCAAAGCCTTCTATATCGGACCCTATACAAACCGGACGGACCTATAACTTGGCCCGATATCTAAAATCTTTCTAGACCATAATTGGCCCAAAAAGAAGACTCAATGTATGGTAGCCATGACAAGAAGCCAATCCAAGACTATTACATGTATCCAAAGTAAAGTACAAAAAAAATTACTACAAAGAGCAAAGATATAATCTGGGCAAATCAAGCAATTTCAGTCATGTATGGTAGCCATGACTAGATTAAATTGTTCTTAACAAACACTTTCATATATTTACTTGTAATGAAAAGATGGGAGAACTGAAGAAACTGGTAGAGGAAGGCAAAGTGAAGTATGTAGGGTTATCAGAAGCATGTGCTTCAACAATTAGAAGGGCTCATGCTGTTCATCCAATAACCGCAATACAGACCGAGTGGTCTTTATGGTCACGAGATTTGGAGGATGATATTCTTCCTACTTGCAGGTCATTTTTAGAGGTTTTGATGTACTTTAGGGAATGTAATCTTACACTAATTAGCTTTGATAGTGATTTTATGGTCTTTTTTCAGAGAACTTGGCATTGGGATTGTTCCTTACAGTCCTCTTGGCAGGGGATTCTTGGCTGGTGGTCCTAAATTGGTGAAAAACTTGGAAGAGGGAGACACAAGGAAGGTATCATATTTGTAACACACTATTACAGAAGTGATAATCAAAATATAGTGCTTATTAAATATTAAATACTAAATATAATTGTCATCCTTTGCATTCTACTTCTCTCTATCTTCACTCCCAGCCCAAAAGAATATGTAAACATGTTATGCATGAAAGAATAAAACATGACTTAAGACTAATGCTCATTGAATAGATAAAGGGATAAAACATGCATAAAAAATATTAGGAGACTTTGCAAGGAAAGATTAAATCTATACTCAACACATGCATATGTTTTTTTCAATTAAAATTCTTTTTGAAAATTTATATTTCAAAAACGATATGAAACAACCAACTCTCTCGTTTTTAAATGTCAAAACATATACTATACGAGGTCGAGTGATATAGTAGAACTGGTCTGCGGCCAGGTGCTTAATAATTGGTCCCTTAAACGACCAATTTATTACCGCTCGTTTTGCAGCTGGTATGCGCCCGCCTGATGGTATGCCTTTTACAATAAAATACATGGATTGTTTATAGAGGAAAAGCCTTGGAGAACAAGTTGTCTATATTAGGAGTTTGATAATCAAAATATAAATTGTTTATAACATAAATAGTTATTTACAAAATCACAAAAAGAATCCAAATTATACAAAAAATTCAGTTACCCAAAATATAAAACAACAATATACACTAAAACCTTTATAAATTAATAATGTTGGGACCGAAATATTTTATTAAGTTAGCGAGATATTATTATACCGATAAATTAATAATTTATTAATTTAGCGTGGTTTAAGTATGACATTTAAATTTCTAAGTCCAATGTACATTCACAAATTAATTGAATTTGTCAAGTTCATTATTTTTAATATAAAAAGTTAATTCATGATACAAAAAATAAATTATAAAAGCAAATTTCATTGCACATTTCTTAAGTGCATTGCAAGCGGCAACAACTCTTCACAAGTTTTTGTTGTGATACAAGAAAACAATGCCCTAACTCTTATGTGCAATGAGGAGATTTAAAGATAAACTCAAGATAGATTTGAAGTTTAACAAAAAAAAAAAAAAAATCATTTTCTACTAGACAATCTTAGAATTTGGAATTTTTAGTAATTATTAATTATAGTTTCATTGAGACAAATATATGTACACTAGGATTTTAAAAAAGTTATTATCTTATTATTATATCGATTATGGTCCAATTTTGTACTGAGTTGGGACCAGACAAATTATTAATTTTATCGAGATTATTAATTTATCGAGTATTAATTTATAGAGGTTTTACTGTACATCCAATTACCTAATATGTAATAGTTCTACTTCTGGGCGACATTAAATTAAACTATGTATTAAATCGCAACATATTTACTAACGACTAAATTGTCCACTAGTATAATAAATCTTGTAAGGTATGAGGAGATAAGAAACACAAATAAGAAAAAAGAGTTTTAAAGTCAAAAGTTGAGATAGAGACAAAACAATAACTAACTGTCAGTGTTTTGTTCAAGGAATCAAATGCTGCTTATATTCCCTAGTGAAATCCGGTGGTAAGGGTGTGGGGGGCGCACTTCCTTCGGGGACCCCTCTTGCCGATTAGGGGAGACACCGCCATCAAGGCGGTGAGGTAGAGAGAGGGAGGAAAGCGGTGGGAAGTTACCGAAGAGAGGGGGAGGAGAGAGGGAGGAGAGAGGATGAGTGGACCAATCAAAACTTTTCTTTTTGATTTTTTTTTTTTTAAAATAAAAACCAAGTCACCTAAGAGGGGTGTGCCGCCATCAAAATGGGGTGTTAGGGGAGTTTAAGAGGGGAGTTGACGTGGCACACGAGGATTGGTGGTGTGTAAGAGAGGGGACTCCCCTCTTAGGGGAGTGCCCCTCTCACCCTAAGCATTTGCATTATGTAGAAAGTCAAATGTGGATTTTTGTTTCTCAGTTGTGTGCATCGTGAAGTTGTAATGTGACTTGAGGAATTAAAAATATATATTTGGAAACATAAAGTTGTAGTGTGGTGATCCAGGTAAAGGCAAAACCTTTAAATACCTGAATTTAGGAGGGGAAGGTCTTGGATTCAAGTCCCATAGACGGCATATATTAAAAGAAATTCGTGTTTCAAAAAAAATTTCATTGGTCATAAGATGGTAAATTAACACACCCTCTATAAGCAAACTGTGACTTCCTTATAATTCTAACACATGGAAACCACAAGCTCAATAATTTACTCCACAAATGTAACCCTTAATTAGTTGTACATAAACTTATTACAGGATTATCCAAGGTTTAAGAATGTTGAGCACAATAAGACTGTATTTGAGCGAGTGAATGAGATGGCTACAAGGAAAGGGTGCACGGCGGCTCAACTAGCATTGGCGTGGGTGCATCACCAAGGAAGCGATGTTGTTCCAATTCCAGGAACCACAAAGCTCGAAAATTTGAACCAAAACATTGGAGCTTTATCTATAAAGTTAACACCAATAGAAATGATGGAACTTGAATCATATGCTTCAAGTGATGTGGTGAAGGGGGATAGGCATGTATACATGCAAAGGACTTGGCTAAATTCAGAGACTCCACCATTGTCATCTTACTATAAATAAATTGACTGATAAGAGTCATATGCACGGTTTCTTGTAATGTTAAGATGCCAAGCTGTTGGAGCTTTGTCATTTTAGCTTTCCTTTTTCATGACTATGTTTTATAATAAATGATTGCATGTGTGTTTTAAAGATTGTTACTTTGTTGAAGCTTATGTTATGCATAATGGTGTTAATTGTGTTAATTGTGCTTTAATATAATTGTGATTTTGATTGATGTTGTTCATATGTTCACTTTCATCAAATATCAACTTCTCTGTATGTTTAACATAATCCGAGTATATATGCCAATGCCATATATCTATCTTATTATTAATAGGTTGTTTTTTTCCTTTATGCTAATGGATAAAAGGTAGGTGTGGCAAGTGGACAGGTTAATTGTGTAACATCCCAATCCAGCTTGGGCTGACATGTCACTTATACAGTACATCAGAGGTCAAAACATCATTCTATAAATTGTAAAACTTTACATTATTTCAAAAAGTCGAAATATTGTACAAAACATTTTAAAATCTTATAAAAATCCATGTGCGTCTTTATTCCCTCGAACCATTCATCCAAGCTTTCCTGAATATCCTTGCAACCTAACGTACATAAGAAGGAGAATGTACGCCTGAGTAAACGGGGTTTACTCAGTGGGACAACAACAATGTAATATACGTTTTCTTAACAATATCTATATATCAAACAATATATATAACACATATTCAGTTAGTCACCTTCAGTGTGTCACATTCAGTAGTTCAATGCGTAGTCAGTTCACATTCAGTGTGTCACATAATCACATTCAGTAGTTCACATTCAGTTTTTCAGCGTGTCACCTTTCGGTGCGACACAATCAGTAGTTCCGTGCATCATAATCAATATTTGCTAAAACAATATAACTATATATTTAAATATAATAGAACAAAATCTTGAAGATCACGAAAGCATACAGTAACGAATCTAAATTTTCAACTACGAGGTAGTGGAAATCCAAATCCGTACACATATGTAGGGAGGGGTCCGTACCTTTTTGTGTTCTAAAGCGATGTCAATTCATTCACGAACGTTTTGTAAATATCTACATGCGAGTTATATACAATATTAATTTTCATGATACGTTGGTCTTTTTTTTTCAATTGCTATTATTTGTAATTTACTCCCTCCGTCCCATTTTAAATGTCCAAATTTCCATTTTTGGTTGTCCTAATTTAATTGCCATTTCCAAAAATGTAAATATAATTTCCAGTTTTGCCCTTACCATTACATAAAAGACTTAAGATAATTTAACTAACATTAACATAACCTTCATTTTACAAAACAAATGAGCACATTACATACACATTTTTTACATCCATACATTGAAACACTAAGTAGTACTCGTACGATATTAAAGCTAACAAAAGACAACAACTCCTTTTCTTTCTTTTCCTTAAGAACAAGGAAATTTGGAGTAACTTTTTCTTCATGACCACTAACAAACAAAAAAAAGCCATGAAGCTCCAAATATGCTTCCTAAACTTTCCAACAAACAAAAAAGACTTCCTAAACTAACAGAAGCTTCTTTCTTTCTCTTTCTTAAGAACATGAAGTAGACATGCTATGTTTTTCGTTCAATTTTTAGCCAGGGAAGACAAATGGTATTCTAGCCAAATAAACTAAGGACATTATTGTCATTTTACAACCCAAAAAATAAAATACTCAAGTATTCCTTAAGATGTGAGCTTTGGGTCCCATGACATCTAATTAGGGACGGAGGGAGTATAAATTTTGTCGGGTGTTTCAATTACCTCCCCCTTAAAATAAATTTCGTCCTCGAAATTTGCACAGTAACCCGTTAGTCGGTAATAGCAGGAAATTGTATAAGAAAAGACAACATGTTTATTCGATACTTGGAAAGGTTCATTCACTGAAAAGACAAGGTTCGAAAGCACAAGACTTTAATTTAAACAACGGGAAATCCTTCATCTCATTAAGGTTCACGACCAATCACATCATGCCCATGGTGTTCAGTTGGTTTATTGTCAACTGTTAAAGCGAAAACCCTTCCGCCTCTATTAGCTGGTATAGTGTTTGCTCCAGTGGAAATCTTCTTTTCAGTATCATTCGGTGGAAACGGGCAATTCTGGATTGTATGTCCAGTTTGTTTACACCTGAAACAACCCCCTGTGAGTTTAAGGCATACTCCACCATAGGTCTTTCCGCATGTGGAACATGGTTTTCGGGGTTGATTCTGGGTTTGTGCAACGATCGTTTGGCTATTTTGGGGTGTAGGTGGGGAGTTCCGATTAGAATTTGACTTATGGTTTCCGGTGAGTGGGATTTGGGTGGAAGTTTGTCCAGTTGTTAAGGCCAGATTTTTCAAGAGGTCTCCACCATACTGAAGCTTCATAGTTCTGCTTGCTATTTCCAGATGTTGGACTGCATTAGCTACTTCAGTGATGTCTTTAAATTCTTGGTTAACTACCAACCACTTAATCCGTTCACACAATGCCCATTTAAATTTCCCGGCTTGCACAGCTGGGGATCCAGCATTGGGTCCGACGAAGCTAGCAAGCCTCGTGAAACGCTCCATGAACTCAGTCATAGGTTCGTCCTCCCTTTGTTTGATCGATCCAAATTCTCGGATGTATTCATCACAGAAGGCAACAGGAAAATATTGTTGGAAGAACAACGTTTTGAAACCGTCCCATGGAAGTGTAGCAGCGAACGTATCACCACCTCTGGCGTGTTTCACAGTACGCCACCAGGTTTGGGCGTTATCTTCTAGTTTGTACGCAGACAACCTTGTTTTAAATTCATCGCCCACTCCTAGAACTTCAAAGATCTTCTCAATGTGAGCAATCCAATTTTGTGCTTCTATTGGTGTAGCTGCAACACTAAAGGATCTTGGTTGTTGTTTTTGAAATCTAGACAACCATTTGTGAATGTCAACAGTGGGTGGTGTAATTGGATCCTTCACATTCTTGCCTTTTGGTGGCGAAGGTGGGGTAGTTGGAAAACGAGGAGGAGTTGGGGAACGCGGAGGAGTGGGAGGTGGTTGGGTGCTCCTTGCGTCACTCATTTGTTGCATAACCGTTTGCATGAAATCAGGGAGTACTTCAGTGTGCATTTGTTGGGTGACAATTTGTATCAGATTTGGGAGTAGCCCCTCGACAGCACGTTGGACTGCGCCATTAATCTTACGACGCCTAGAAGTCATGCCAGAGTTACGTGAACGATGTCGGTTAGTTCTTTTGACCGTAGACATCTATGAGAACATAGAAAATCAGAAGGATGATAACATATTTCAAGAGGGATAAAATTCTAGTTTGATGTCTACCCATTACCGCACAGGTTTTGTTTAAAAAAATTGTTTATCGACAGGAAAGAGCCTGAGCTCTGATACCATAACTGTAACACCCCAACCCGGCTTGGGCTGACGTGTCACTTATACAGTACATCAGAGGTCAAAACATCATTCCATAAATTGTAAAACTTTACATTATTTCAAAAAGTCGAAATATTGTACAAAACATTTTAAAATCTTATAAAAATCCATGTGCGTCTTTATTCCCTCAAACCATTCATCCAAGCTTTCCTGAATATCCTTGCAACCTAACGTTCATAAGAAGGAGAATGTACGCCTGAGTAAACGGGGTTTACTCAGCGGGACAACAACAATGTAATATACGTTTTCTTAACAACGTCTATATATCAAACAATATATATAACACATATTCAGTTAGTCACCTTCAATGTGTAACATTCAGTAGTTCAATGCGTAGTCAGTTCACATTCAGTGTGTCACATAATCACATTCAGTAGTTCACATTCAGTTTTTCAGCGCGTCATCTTTCGGTGCGACACAATCAGTAGTTCCGTGCATCATAATCAATATTTGCTAAAACAATATAACTATATATTTAAATATAATAGAACAAAATCTTGAAGATCACGAAAGCATACAGTAACGAATCTAAATTTTCAACTACGAGGTAGTGGAAAAATCCAGATCCGTACACATATGTAGGGAGGGGTCCGTACCTTTTTGTGTTCCAAAGCAATGTCAATTCATTCACGAACTTTTGTAAATATCTACATGGGAGTTATATACAATATTAATTTTCATGATACGTTGGTATTTTTTTTTCAATTGCTATTATTTGTAATTTATAAATTTTGTCGGGTGTTTCAAATTGCATAATGAAAAGGGTTAATGGATTTAAACACCCCCAACTATTGCCATTTGGCCGATGGCACTCTCAACTTTCACTTTGGCTCAGACCACTCTCAACTTAACACATTGTTTGTCATGGCACCCCCTCGTTAAATAATCACTAACCAGGTTAGTAAAATTAGCCTATGTGTCAATTTTATCTGATGTGGCATGTCCTACGTGTCAATTATACTCATTCAGGCCATTAATGACTCATGTGCATGCTGATTATAGTCATACTCAGATTGGATCTATGGGCTCATCCAGAAATTGCATTGCCTATCATCATGATCATCATCAATGAATACCGACCGAATCACATATACTCATTATCTTCTTTAAAACCCCCAATCCCTAACAAGAACTCATTTGAAAAACCCTAATCCTAAATCATAACAAAATCAGACGCACCTTGGATCTAATCCATCATCACCATAAGATCGGGTCACATGTCGGTCCAGTGAAAATCTCGGGCCAATGAAAATGGAACTGCAAACACAGACAAGATACATAGGGGTTTTTCCTTGAATACCTTATTGAAACCTGAAACCTTATCACTCAAACCCGCTGCTCTCGTTCTATCGAACCAACACCACCGCCGCCGCAACGGTGGTTGTTCGACGTCGAGAATTCATCAGGGCGGGCTGTCGGCTTGCGATTAACCGACGGCGAGAGAGAACAGAGGTTACAGGTTATTGCTGTGCGTGTTGTGTATCGGAGGAGTGTTGTCGCCGGTCGGAACATTTCATTTCCGGTCGCCGATGAGAGATCGAGGGAGAGAGTAGGTGTCGGCCAACTGTTCATCCGAGAGTGAGGGATGAGGGTAAGAGCTCTGATGTTGTTTTGAGAGGGGGGTATCGTCTGGCCGGAAACACCACCGGCATCAACGCCAGTTCCGGGTGTGGGTGTAGGGGATGATCGAGAGGGGAAGGGAGGAGAGTAGCAACATCAGCATGTGTGTGTATATTGGATCTGTGTGTGGGTATGGTTTTTTAAATACAGTGCCACATCAGCATGTGTGTGTATATTGGATCCATCAGCATGCCACATCAGCAAATATTGGCCACGTCAGCAAAAAGAACTAACTCAGTTAGTGTTTATTTAACGACAGGGTGATACAGCAACCTAAGTGTTAAGTTGAGAGTGGTCTGAGCCAAAGTGAAAGTTGAGAGTGTCATCGGCCAAATGGCAATAGTTAGGGGTGTTTAAATCCATTAACCCTAATGAAAAACGTGTAGATTTTTTGTATTGGTTAAGGTCGGGTTACGTAATGTTAATTCAAAAACACTATTATTATAGTATATACATATACTTGTAGAGAAATTAACTATATACTAATTATCAAATATTCTCCCCTTCACATAATCACTATTTCTTTTCTATTGACATTTTTTTACTTTTAACCTTTTTATCCTTTACATTTTTGACCCCGATAGTTCCATTTTTTATACTTTTAACCCCCAGATTTCATCTTTTACATATATGTTACAAACATTTTCTATTTTTAACCCCAACACTTTTTGACTTTCAACTTTGGTCCTATGTATTTAACATATTTTACAAATTTTTCGTTCTACGATTCGTTATAAGTTTTACGAGTTAACACGCTGTAACGTGAGCGAGTGGTTCAATGTTGTTACATCTATTTTTTTTACAGATTAATGCCTCCATCAAAACTCGTGGGTTCTAAACCGACTTAGTTATTTGTTTCTATGTTTTACATTTTCAGTATACTTTTTGCTAGTTAACACGCCGTAGCATGCGTACGTGATTCATCAGTTTTACAATTCGTTTTTGTTCAGTTTAGATGTCCCGCTCCAAAGCACGGGTCTAGATATTAGTTAAGTAAATAAGGCAAAATTTTGTTGAGTTTGATTTTTGTAGAGCATATTAAATAAAGAGTAAATTGTTAAAATCGTCCCTGAGGTTTAGGCACGTTTGCCAATTTCATCCAAAACAACTTTTTTGTACCACATTGCCCTTTACTTTTGGGCTAATTTGTCATTTTCATCCAAACGTCTAACTTTTGTGTCAAAATCGTCCCTGAGGTATGGGATTTCTTGCAATTTTCATCCATAAATCTGCCAAAAAATAACCAAATTAGACATTTGGATGAAAATGACAAAAAATCCTAAAGGTGAAGGACAATATTGTACAAAAAAGTTGTTTTGAATTAAACTGGCAAACATGCTCATAACTCGGAGAAGATTTTCGCAATTTACTCTTAAATAAATATATATAATGTCAAACTATTAAATAAAATATAAGTTTAATGTCCCAAATAGATAAAGAGTTGTTAAATTTATGGACATGATTCTAATATTCCAAATCATTTATATATAACAATGAAAAAACAAAGATATTGAATGGAATCAGAGAAGATGGAGGCAGCTAACCCGATCCATCGACCAGCCACACTACTAAAAAATGATCTATTTCCGACCAAGCTTTTTGTTGGAACTGAAAAATCTAGTCGGTATACTTTTCCGACAAGATTCCGACGATTTTCAGACAAACTTTCGACAAAAACCATGCTATGATTTCCGACAAAATTCTGACTAATTCACAATTACAATTTTTATTGATAATTTTGTCGACTGAAAATAGTATTCATTTTTCATTTATTTTTATTATCTTGTGACAGATTTCCAACAAAACATTTTTTATTTTTCCAACCATTTTCCGTCCAAACTTTCTAATATTTTATATTCTTCTTACTATTTTCTGACCAAACCGTTGTAGTTACAAAAAAAAATAAAAAAAAAAACAAATAAAATCCAATTTTTCTCTGCTTATAATGCAAAAAAAATAATAAAAAAATAAAAATCCTCTTTACAATATTATTCTAGAAATTAAGATAGATTTATCATATTCCAATCACAAATTCAACTACAAAATACAACGGCGCTATTCAATTACAACTTCCCCACAAAATACGACACGGCTATCAACGTACTAGTTCAACCACAAAAGACAATAAATTTAAAACTAGACTACGGTAGAGGTTTGCCTAGATTACCAAATTATTTCAATAGCTCGGTTCAGGTGACTTCAGGGCTGCTCATCCTGTTCATGTTTGTTTCCAGTGTGAGATAGGAGATACAACTACATTATGGTACGATGATATCATCTAGAATGTTAGTTGGGCCAAATGGCCTCTACCAGTGCAGTGGTGACCTATCTAACACCGATAGGTGGTGGTGGCGACGGCTGGTGGTGGGTGGTCTGAGACATGTTAAAGAAGAAAAATGGAATTGAGGGTAAATTAGTAATTGCACACAAAAATCTAAAGGAAAAGTTACGTTGTTAAGGTCCAGGGACGAAAGGAGTTAAGAGTTGACTGAACATGTGAGAGGCCTCAAACCGTAAGGATGAAAATTGTAATTTACTGTTTTGGATATCTCTAGAACCTTAGAACTAGGGCCTATACGAGCATGATCATTTATATTGTACTAATTGTAGCCAAAAAGCTAAACCAATTAAATACAGAACGAGTCATGGTTAATTGCATTTAAAGATAAAACATAGAGTTAATTACTGTTTTCGTCCCTGTGGTTTGTCAAAAATCACTATTTCAGTCCATTAGTTTAAAAATTGCGATTTCAGTCCCTGTGGTTTCACTTTCGTAACTATTTCAGTCCCTGTACTTCACAGAATAATGGATTGAAATGGTTACAAAAGTGAAACCACAGGGACTGAATTGGTTATGAAAGTGAAACCACAATGACTGAAATCGCAATTTTAAAACTAATGGACTGAAATTGTGATTTTTGACAAACGATAGGGACGAAAACAGTAATTAACTCTTTTAATAATTTAACTAATTAAGCAACTCAACTAATTTTTCGACAATAACTTGTACTTGAAAATCAAATTACACAATGTTGTTTATCTTTTTTTTTTTCCAAACACTTGGGCAAAGATCTCACTGAAAACCAAGTTAGTTTCAATATATATTAGTTTCTTTAGAGTAAATTACTTTTAGAGTCTTTTTATTTTAGTGATTTTAACTATTTGAGTCCAAAATCAAAATGTTTAACGTCTTAAGTCCGTAACCTCTTTATTATAACATTTTGAGTCCTTTTGGGTCAAGCTTTTAATCTTTTGAATCCAATTTTTTAAACAAAAATGGACTCAAAACGTTACAAAATGAACAAAATTGGACTCAAAACGTTACAAAATGAGCGGCCAGGGACTCAAGATGTTAAACTTTTTTTATTTTGGACTCATGTGGTTAAAATCACTAAAATACAGTGACTCAAAAAGTAATTTACTTTTTTTTTTACTATAATTACTATTAAAACCCCAATTTTTTTTTAACTCGTTAATGTCTTATTTAGCTTAGATCTTTTTACCTAACTAAACCCTCTAATATGTTTTATCTTAGATGTTTACCTAACTAGTGGAAGGTTTAAATGAGAATAAATTCTTGGAAAAACCCCACATAATAGTAATCAAGTTTCCTCTTTGTTCTATTAAAGTCACTCAATCTTTTTTTGTCTCTATAAAATCACTAAAGTTCTATTTCATGTTTCAATCCTATGCAATTATCAGGTTGCTAGGTTACATTGATGATGTGTCAGGTCATAATATTTTTTAGTATTCAAAATGCTTAGGTGGATTATATAAATATTGACATGGCTTTTTTGATAAGATTCATTCATTATTTTTTCCAACTTTCTTCTTCAATGTTGCCGGAGACTAACGTCGGAGACCAAATCAAATATGAAAAGAAATTAATTTCAACAACTGTGAACAAAAACTTGTAAACAAAAGAAATTTTGACTAGCTTAGTGATCACCAACAAAATTGATTTCAAGTAGTTTATGATTTTAATAACAGTGGACAACAACGAAATTGACAAAAAAAAAAAAAAAAACCAACTGGCTAGTAATTTAATTATTAATAGCACTCACTCCCTAACCTACTCGCCATCGTCATCGGTTTCATTCAACCAAGGGTTCAGTCGACTATAACTAAAGATAGCAAACACAAATTGGTTGGTTGTTGGGCAACCCATCTTCTCCGGTCAACATGATAGCAAACACAGATCTGGTAGCGAAACATATTGGGGTGCCGACGGAGGGTCTTCGAAGATGATGAAAGGGCATTTAAAATTTGGAAAAAGTTTGGCTTTTTTTTTTTTTTTTTAATTGACATGTCATCAAGGTAACCTGCTAACCTGATAATTACATAAGATTAAAACACTAAATCAAATTTGAGTGATTTTAAAGATACAAAATAAGATTGAGTGACTTTAGTGGAACACATATAAAACTTGGTTACCATTTTATAAAGTTACCCCTAAATTCTTCAAAAGAAAAAGTTTCAACCAATAATAATTTTTCATTTTACTTCATTTAAGATTTGTATTTAATTTTATTTTAAGGATATATTGGTAAACTTACATAGATAATTAATTTGTGTTCTTTCTCTCTAATAACTAAGTATATTAAATTCGTAACACTTTTTCAAAATAAATACTTTTTTTCAGATTAAAAAACAAATTAATTTAAAGGGTAGAATATATTACAATGTGTGTAAGATAAATTACGAGGTGTGTAGGATATATTTCAAGGTGTATAGGTTAAATTTCGATGTGTGTAGGATAAAATTGTATACTATATAGGGTATATGTAGGAAAATTTTGATATATGTAGGTTTTGTAGATTATATGTAGGATAATTAATGATTAACTGACTAATTAATTAAAGAGGGAAAAATTAATGAGATAAATTATAAATGAATTAGTATTTTATCGATTTGTCCTTTCTTCTTTTTCTTCTTTCAATAATTTTCCTCTCATTTAATTCTCCCTCTACCTAACTAAACCCTCTAATATGTTTTAGAGTTAATTACTGTTTTCGTCCCATTGGTTTGTCAAAAATCACTATTTCAGTCCATTAGTTTAAAATTTGCGATTTCAGTCCCTGTGGTTTCACTTTCGTAACCATTTCAGTCCATGTGGTTTCACTTTCTTAACAATTTCAATCTATTTATTCTGTTAGTACAGGGACTGGAATGGTTACGATGTGGACTTAAATGGTTACGAAAGTGAAACCACGAGGACTGAAATCGCAATTTTTAAACTAATGGATTGAAATAGTGATTTTTGACAAACCACATGGACGAAAACAGTAATTAACTCTATTAAAAATTTAAAAAGAAAAACAACAAAAATGTTCCATGGACCACGCCTTGTTTAGTTGTTTCCATGTCCCCATGCCCAAGAGTCTTACAATATATGTAAGACCATACATAATAGGCGTCAACGAGGGCGGGGACTCGCGCAGGGTATCCAAGCTTGCTCCGACGTGGGGTGACTTTTGCATGTTTCCGGCTTGGATGGGGCGTGGGGGGAAGGCAGGTTCCAACCACGCATGAAGGGACGGATTTTTGGCGACGTGGTCCTGAGCTGGCTTCGACATGGGAGGTGGTATGCCCTGGGAGTTGGCCCATCAGGTATGGTCTAAAGTGAAGTACATATAATTTATGACTGCACACTTAAAGTTGGTCATGCTTTAATTGTTGTAGCAAATGCATCATCCAATTACCAATTATCAGCGACATATTACCAACGATAATAGCGACCACTATCATGACAATTTCATGGACGGATTAATTCGTGATGAAACCTTCATGGCAGATTAACGACAAAGCGTATAGTTAGATTACGAACATGATATTATGTGGGTAGTTAATATTAATTTAATTAGATTATAATGTATTCTAGAAGTGAAATCAAATATTAAAAATAGCATCGTAAACAACAAAATCTAATAAGAATAAAAATTAAAAATAAACTTATATGTTTATACGAAATATAAAAATAAAGTAAACGTGGAAGAAAAATCTAGCTAAGTAGAGAAGGGTCGTGCGGTGGGTCGTCCGCCCTTGGGTGGTGTCAAATCCGTCAACCAAAATGTAGCTAAGTAGAAAAATCTAGCTAAGTACATCCCCCCCCCCCCCCCCCCCCCTCTTTGGGTTCATCAACATATACCGCGACGAGTTCTGTATTAGCAATTTTTTTGCCGTTCGTTTTAGAGAAAAATGCCCGGATAGTCCCTGTGGTTTCGTCTTTTTTCATCTATAGTCCCCAACTTTCTAAAACTACCTGAATAGTCCCCAAGTTTTCATTTTTTGTTCCCGGATAGTCCCTGGGTCTAACTTCAGTTACTTTTCTCTGTTAAAATGATGTGAAATGACCAATTTACCCTTTCCTTAAAAGGCCAAACCACAGGGACTATCCAAGCATCTTCTTCATTTTTATTTATAAAACCCCACCACCACACTTCATCTTCAACCTCCACCCACCATCACCCTCCTCCGCCCTCCACCATCACCGGCCGCCGCCGGTCTCCGCCGCGCAGAACCACCGTCGTTGTCGTCGTCCTCTTTGCCACCGCCTGAAAACAGCAAACAACACAAACACGGACCACAACAAGCCGCCTTTCCCCCCTCTCGATTCCTCATTCCCACCCCGATAGACAGGTGCCGGAGCCGATTAACCGGCGCTCTGGTGTTGTGTAACCCGACCAGACAACAAACCACACCACACCCCTTCATCGACAAACAATCAAACTCCCCTACGTCGGTTAATGGAACCAGAAAGAGAGCCGCCACGCACGGCGGCGGCGTGGCGGCAGAACAAGAAGAGACGGAGAGAGGGACGAGAGAGACAGATCAGAGAAAGTGTGGTGTGCGGCGGCGGTAGAGCCGCTAGATGCAGCGACGGCTGCGGTGGTCGGTGGTGTCTCGCCGGGACGTTAAGCTCTGGAGATGATGAAGATGTTGTTGACGAGGAAGAGATGATGTTGACAGTGGTGATTCGGGTGGTGATAGCTGTGGTGGACACCGGAGCTCCGGTCCGACCGTCAATGACAGGAAGCTCAGTTCAGGTTTGAGTTTTTGTTGGTTTCGTGAAACAAGTCAACATCCGGACAGGAAGCTTAGTTCATGTATGTAATTCTACTGGTTTTTGTATTCAATTTAATGCATTGTTGGTTACAGATTTAGCTAATTAATAATTGTGTGTTTATGTAGTGATGAGGGGGGTGTGAGGTGACTTGGGTGTTTTAGGGTTTCTTCAAAGAAAATTGCAGAGAAGAAGGTGATGGTGGAGGGTGGATGAGGGTGATGGTGGGTGGAGGTTGAAGATGAAGTGTGGTGGTAGGGTTTTTCTCTAAAAATGTAGAAGATGCCCGGATAGTCCCTGTGGTTTGGCCTTTTAAAGGAAAGGGTAAATTGGTCATTTCACATCATTTTAACAGAGAAAAATAACTGAAGTTAGACACAGGGACTATCCGGGAACAAAAAATGAAAACTTGGGGACTATTCAGGTAGTTTTAGAAAGTTATGGACTATAGGTGAAAAAAGGCGAAACCACAGGGACTATCCGGGCATTTTTCTCTTCGTTTTATATACCTCAGTTGCGCTTTACCAAAACAAAAGGTTAAAGCGTTTGTTTATGTAAAATCCGCCAACCAAAATGTTATAAATATAACATATCCGTTATAAATATGTTAATTAATAAGTATCCTAAATCCTAATGCATGTCCATGGCTTACAACACTCTAACACTAAACAAAGTATTAACAAACATAGTAACTTATACATGTTTTAATTACTAATTTTGATTAAAAAAAGAAGAAAAAAAACACCATAGTAACTTATACATGTTTTAATTACTATTTTTTATTAAAAAAAAAAGAAAAAAAAAACACCATATCAACACATATCGCGCTTTCAGGTAAACGAACTCTGGTGTACACCATATCAACACCTTGATGTTGTATTTTTTTATTGGCAAACAATAATAGTCATAAAATTTAGGTCACTTGTCTCGTAAACAGTGCATTTACTCCAGAGGGTCGGCTCTTATGGAGGGTGCAACTCCTGTCATGTGGTAGGAGGCTGGAAATTTTCTCGGGGACAGCGTAACGTCTCTCTCGACCAGGCGTGGGCCCAGTTAAGACAACATAGTCCTGGTAATGAGTGGTGGCGGTTCTGCGTCTTGCGGGTGTGAATTAGCTGTCTGTTGTGAAGTTCACCTGTAAAAAAAATCTCTTTGTGTGTGATTGTGCGTCATCTCCTAAATATGGGGAATTGGTCTGTAATAATCTCAACTAGACGTCATGAGAGTCCCATCTTTGAATATTCCACATGCCAGTTCCACCTTTCACTTATTTTTCCTCCACCGGTGCTCAGTTAAAAAAACTTAACGGGGTTAAGTTTTTTTTTTCGAATTACAAGCTGACGTTTTAGGGCTTTTGATTAGAACGAGAATACGAGTCGAATGATGTAAAACTTACCTTGAAATTGTGCTCAAAACGATGAAAACAATGCTTCAATTTGGGTGTTTAAACTTCCAATTAACAAAAATCAAGTCGTTTGGAGCACCGTTTCGAGGTAAATTTTACATCAATAGACTCATATTCTCGTTCTGATCCAAAGCCCAAATACGTCAATTTGTAATTCAGAAAAAAACTTAACTCCATTGAGTTTTTTTAACTGAGAACCGGTAAAGGAAAAATATGTGAAAGGTGGGACTGTCATGGGGAATATTCAAATGTGGGACTGAAAATGACGAATGTCATCTAGTTGAGATTATTACAGGCCAATTCCCCAAACTAGATCACTAAATCTAAACAACTAATTTTCAAACTTAACTTATTTTAAAAGTTAATTATATTATGGGTCGATCTAAACTTTTCATCGAAAACAAAACAAACATATAATATTACATACATATTTATACTGATGAATAATATAAAAGGTAAATAAAGTACAGACAACACAGTAAAGACAATTTATGACTAGACTACAATTCAGTTTCAGTTTCTAGAGAGACTAATAAGCTGACCGAAAATTTTAGCTTATATTGTTTTCTTTTAATGCCAGCCACACAATGAAAGCTAACAACCTTATGTACTTAGCATCAAGGTGTTGTACTGATGTTGTTCTCTAGTCTTTTAAGAGACAAGTGACCTAAATTTTATGAGTATTATAGTTTGCCAATAAAAAAAATACATTTTACAATATACATCACTAGAGTTGACCGAAAATTTTATCTTAATCATTTCTTCAATAGCATCTCCAATATAAATAGTTTTTGTGGTTGTTTTCAAACTGTCACATGGCAACTGCCAAAATCTCAACCAATCACACATTTTCTTCCTTTTGCACATCTTACTTAGACCGTGGGATATAGTGGGGCGTGGGTTAGGGGCATGGTGTGACACGTAGAGTATGGGGCACCCAAGACCAAAAGCCAATTTCAAAGGGGTATGGTGGGGCGTGGCTGGGGTGGCGTGGCCAAGCCACATCATAATGAGGTTCCGCCATGGCTAGTGCTCTTGGCCAATGAGTTTCCGCCATGGCTAGTGCTCTTGGCCAATGAGGTTCCACCATGCCATGTGGGTAGCCACGCCCAACGCCCGGGCTGAATTCCACGCCAAACGGGCCACGCTGAAACCCAAGCCCACCCAGGGTGGTGACTTGGTCGTTTGTACCCAACCCCCGCCCCATACCCCATAGTCTTACAACACCTAAAAACACTATTTTCTCTCCTCTCCCCTCCATTCCCCTCTTACATTCTCTCTTATCAGGGTTTCACGCCACTTTGGTGGCCACCGACACCCGCTTTAAGCCGGACCGAGGACACTCGAGGTCTCGGGTTTGAAACATGTTTCTTACCCCTCTTTGATGGCTATGGGTATTTGCCGCCAGGGATCCTTGTCGGGTGGTGAACTGGGAAGGGAGATCCCTTCCGCGGTCAGGGGTACCGTGCAACTACCCACCAAAAACAATTAGGGGTGTTCGTGGTTTGGTTTGAAACCTTGAAACCGCCCAAACCGGTCATTGGTTTTGTTTTGCGGTCAGTTTTTACCTTTACATTCGGTCGGTCATTTTTGAGATATCTAAACTGGAGTGAACGGTTTGGTTTGCGGTTTATACCAAAAACAAACCGTATAAAACCGGATCGGAACGTTAGATTTATACATATTTATATATATATATATGTATGTATGTATAGGTTGTGATATTTTGAAAACCCAAGTGAGTTGTAAACCCTTTAAACTCAACCCCAACCATTCATCTTTATAGATGAATGACTATGATTAGAAACACCATCTATCCTAATTAATTCTCGTTGCAAAAGTGTCATTTTGTAATAGAAGGGTAATATCGTCATTTTACCAAAAATGTAATAATTTGAAGACTTTTTTACATGATTCAAAATACCGTCTGGACACCATGTCTACATCAACTTTTTACTTTTTTTTTTGTTAATTTTAAGAAATTTTTTCTCCAAAAATTTGAATACCTGATCATCCCCTCCCCCCAACCCCCCCCCCCCCCCCCCCCCCAAAAAAAAAAAAAAAAAAAAAAAACCTAAATTGCCCCATACACCCATTTATTTCAACTTATAACATAACAATCTAACATATTATCTGTTACATTTTTTTGGTCATACACTTTTGATTTTTTTTAACAATATCGGTATTTATAAACTATGTTTATTCACTTTTTTTTTTTCATTTTTTCATAAAGTGTTACATTTTTGTCAATGTTATAAATACAACCTATTTAGCGTTAAAACTTAAACATTTTATGTTGTCTTGTCTCAATGGGCCAACCCCACATTCATGTTGTCTAACAATCCATTGTTTGTTGTCTCAGCGGGTTCCAGTTTTTTTTTTTTTTCTAGGACATATATGTTGTTACAATTTTTAAAACTGCACCAATTTTTATGTCATTATCTTTTAAGTTTTCATATTTCCCATTTTAAAACTATACCATTTTTTATGTTATTATCTTTTAGGTTTTCATATTTCCCATTTCTATGTTGTTTTTTTTAAATGTGTAGCAATTCTAAGTTTTTTTAGTATGCATGTTCTTTATGTGGTATTTTATGTAGTTGGTTTAACATTAAAAAATGTAACAGTATTAACTTTTCATTTTTCCAGGAAGTGTTAATCAGGATCAGTTTACATTAAAATGTACCAAAAAGACCTCAGGGGATGGATCATGAGAAAACTAGTTTAAATGAGAAAACCAAAAAACTAAACAAAAAAACCTAAAAACATACCCAAATTTTTTTTTTTTTTTTTACAATTTTTAATAAAAATCGCTAGTTTTTATGCCTAGAAAAAAATTTTCAAAAAAAAAAACTGCACATGTGCACTAATACATAAAGCTTAAACCACTTAACCCACCCCCCACCGACACCCCCCAAAAACCTAAACCCCCCCACCCCCACCCCCCAAAAACCTAAATTCACCCTCCCACCAAAAGCCTAACCCCCCACCCCCCCAAAAACCTAAACCCCCCCACCCCCACCCTCCCGAAAACCTAAAACTAAACCCTAAACATAAACCCAAAAAAAACCTAAACCCCCCCACCCCCCACCCCCCAAAAACCTAAACCCCCCCTCCCCCCCCCCCCCCCCCACACCCAAAAACCTAATCCTAATCCTAAACCTCCAAAAAAACTAACCCTAAAAGCTTAACTAGACTCAAAAAGCTAATTTTAAGCATGTAATGCAATTGTAAACCCGAAAAAAAAAACTAAACCCCCCCACCCCCCAAAAACCTAAACCCCCCCTCCCCCCCATACCCAAAAACCTAATCCTAATCCTAAACCTCCAAAAAAACTAACCTTAAAAGCTAAACTAGACTCAAAAAGCTAATTTTAAGCATATAATGCAATTGTAAACCCGAAAAAAACTAAACCCCCCCCCCACCCCCCAAAAACCTAAACCCCCCCTCCCCCTCACACCCAAAAACCTAATCCTAATCTTAAACCTCCAAAAAAAACTATCCCTAAAAGCTAAACTAGACTCAAAAAGCTAATTTTAAGCATGTAATGCAATTGTAGTACATGTTATATTGCACATGTGCACTACTATAATAATAGTATTGAAAACAAGACGACACCATAAATCTTTTTTTATGTCATCAAAAATATGCTCGAATATACTTGAATGAAAGATACAAAAATTTGTGATCTTATGGTGCCATTTTTGTTTTAAAATGATATCGTATGGAGAAATGGGAAATGTTTGAAAAGTTATATATTTTTTTTCCAAATTTACCCCTCATTCATTAAAAGTCCCCCCTCCTTCATTAAAAGTCTCCCCCCTCCTTTTTAGTGGTTTTTAGTTAGTTTTCTAGTTTTCTCATTTATATCTAGTTTTCTCATGATCCTCTCCCAAAGACCTCATTGGATGAAAAAAACTCAGTTATTACATGTTTTTTCACTTTCCTATATGTTTACTAAACACCAAAATCATTCATTTTTTTTTGTTGATTTCTGGGTATCATTATTATATAATAACTAGGTTGTACAACCCGCGCGCGTTGCGGCGCGCTAAACTATGTTATATGAGAACGGCAATCAACGACACCGTAAATTGTGTTATATGATAACGGCAATCAACCGACACTGACATTCATATTAAAATCGTGATTTAGTATCGGCACTCACATTAAAGACGTTAGATAAAAATATATATCTAATCAAATACCAAGATTTGTACGTTGTTTTTGCTCAACGGATGTGCACAATGTGTTTGTCTAAATCATATTATCTTATTAGCCAATATCAAGTAACACCACTGATGTAGCATGAATATATCCAGTCATCTTAATCAGTTTATTGACTTATTCAATCTTTGTATATATCATGTGTTCAAGCATCTGCAGAAAATCATCTCTTTTATATTCATTTCATCAATATCAAGTAACACCGGCTAACAACATAACCATTAGGTTGGGCGGCAGGTTGTAAACCAAGATTTTGACTTCTAGGATTTTTTCCACCCGTGCTCCATAACAGGTTTAATCGGCCTCTAAATCAAAGGCAACAACCACCACGAACGTCATCTAACAGTGACAATGCCAGATATCATGCTTTGAAGCGTCAAACTCAATCCAAAAAGATGTATATTAAGCGAAAAAAAGTAACAACCACCACGAACGTCATCTAACAATGACAATGCCAGATATCATGCTTTGAAGCGTCAAACTCAATCCAAAAAGATGTATATTAAGCGAAAAAAAAAGGAAAACTACAAACCCATTCGGCTCATATTGAAAGTTATTATCATTGTTGTCACAAAGTGAAATAGGCTAGAATGATACATCATCATCGCCGGTAACAACAAAATACGGCTCAGTGCCGCTACGGCTGCAATCATCGCCGGAAAACACTTCAAATACACAATAAATCGACATACATAGTCTATGCTTTTCACCATAAAAAAACGTGGCATTTCATAACTATTGTCAATGCCACAATCACTAAGATAAAACGTTGCCTTTTTCATCAAAACCTTCACAAAAGCCAATACACCTTTGGAACTTCAAAGAAGCAAAAGCCAGTAAAAAACTAACCACAAATTGACCAAATATCATCTTCAAGTGTAACAACTAACAACCATATCATTCAAAATTGCAGAAGCAAAAACTACAAATAGAATGATTTAAAAAACACATCGAACTATATACATCGACTCAGATCCGAAAAGATCATCATCCTCGTTGAACCCGCTCAGTACCGCTACGGCAAGCCAACGTCATTGTCGGGTTTGAAAATCGTCACATCTAAAGAGGTCTCAAGAAGCAATGATCACCCAAATAGGTCAATCGGAACAAACCAAGAACAAAAACACTGTTCATGTCCCAATAGTCTAGAGAGATAACAGAGATTTAGAGAAAGGGCGGTGGTCGTACGGAGGTTAAAAACCCCCCACAAAACAGAAAACATGATGATTATCGAGGTGGTGGCGAGACGGTGGTGACCCTCCGGTTACCGCCCCTCACCCTCCTCTCTCCCTTTTTCCTTTCTCTCTCTCCTGAGGCAAAAACCCCAAAAAACAGAGACACCACAACGAATTCGTTACCGTGTTGGTGGTTTAACGGTGGTGACAAGTTACCTTTCGGCCACTGCCCCTCTCTCTTCCCTCTCTCGTTTTCCCTTCATCTCTCTTCAAGCTCTTTCCCTCTCTTGTTGGGTATAAAAAACCCCATTAACAGAAACAACACTGCGACGTGACCGCGGTGGTGGTGTCACGCTGGTGGAGACACGGTGGCTTCATGGTGGTGGAGAAACGGTGGTGACCCTCCGGTCACCGCCACACCCTCTCCATTCCCCCTGTTTTCTCTGTTCTTGCTCTCTCTCTCTCCTAAGATGGTTATAAAGGGGTAAGGGCCAGACAATACACGCGTTAAAAGGGTGGGATGACCGCCCAAACACATCAATCAGAGCAAGCCAGATTTAAAACACTGTTCATTCCCATCGCTTATTATCATATATTAATTAATTAATATTAATTTACATGGAGATAGTTGGTAAACGGGCAACAAGCTGCGCCATTTTTTAAACCTGAAAAAAGATTTAGTTGAATACAAAAACTGATGAGCGAAAGTTTAAAAACCTGGGATTTCTTTAACTAATGTTTGGAAAAGGAACTTCGAATGAAACATTAGAATCTGGGGTAATGGGAAACTCTGGTGTAATATCGTCCATGAATGAAGAGAGAATAAGATGAAAATGTAGAAGCTAAAATAATAATTCTCATATTATGTTGAGAGCATTTGAATTAGGGGTGAGCAAATTAACCACCATAACCGATAACCGAACCATAACCGACATAACCGAACCACTAATAACCGATAACCAATATAACCAATGGTTATGGTTATGAAACTTTGTCTAACCGCTCCATCGGTTATGGTTATGGTTATGAAGCTTTGGTTAACCGAATATAACCAAAACCGAACCGAAGTTGTGATGTTAACTTTATATATAGATTTATGTTTTTACAAAACCATATAGAGGGTTTTTACTAAGATAAAAGTATGTTAGTAACAAAATGATCATGATGTAGATGTCATTTATTTTGATAAAGAACTAAGGTGTTATGGCCATAATTGTTTTTGTTTGAGAATTAACTTATTAAAAATAACTCTAAATCGGTAGTTTAACCAAAAAGTTAGTCTTCGTTATCTTATAAAATAGGCTCAAGCTAAGTTCAAATCGTGCACAACTCTATTTATTTCAAACCTTGCTTGGTTACTTAACCGAAATTAACCAAAACCGAACCATAACCGACTTCATAACCGATTAACCATAACCGAAGTTTGGTTATGGTTACCAAAACTCCATAACCGAACTAGCGGTTATGGTTATGGTTAATAGTAAAAACCGACCCAAACCGACCCATGCACACCCCTAATTTGAATTAAGGCATGTGGTTATATGTGTTCATTGGCGAAGTTTGCCCTCCCCTCCCCCCCCCCCTAATTTTTCCGAAATCGGGGGCGGAAACGTATATACCTAAAAAAATTCTATACGAAAGTACTGTTCATAACACTACACATCGAAAAGTTCAGGGGGCACGGGTATACTCTAAGCTGCGCCAATGTATGTGTTGAATTAAGAGAGAGGGAGATGAAAGGTAAAATCCAAACCAAAAAAAATATGTATAATACATATCACATGGTAATTGTCAAAATAAAAAAAACATGAATTAGTGTATAATATTTTTTTTTTACTAATATACCCTTCTGCATAAAGTAAACGAATGAGCCTAGGTAATTCAAATGGGTGGACACAAAACATGTCATTTGTTACTCTTTTTTTTAGAGTCACATTTTTCGGACATTGTTACATTTATCGTGTTAGGTGCGAGAGAAGAGAGAATGTACTACATTTTTTAGCGTTACATTTTTTTGAACATCACCTTTTACACATTTTTTGGGTTTTGATATCAGTTTTTCAATTTTTTGAACTTCAATTGTAACAATTTTCAGTGTTTTCAAAATTTACAAAGGTTTTTAGTTTTGCAGTACGCGTAACAGTAACAATATATTACATTTTTTAGGAATTTTTTTGTGTAACACAGACATACTTTTGTGTCAGACTTTTACGAATTCTGAAAAGCACTTTTTTTGTGTCAGAGTGTTACATCATCTGATGATCGGTTTCTTGGTTTTATGCAATTTTATCTCTGGAATACTTGAAAAGAGCCTGAGTTTTTTTGGTCAAATCCAATCTTTTTATTTCATGTATTATGCATTTTATATTAAGTTCTTATAAAGCTTAAACCATGAAATCAAACCTGAACGAACCGTTACTAACGATTCAGTTTGGTTTGGTTTTAAATTTTAATGATCCGGTTTCGATTTTCAATAACCAAAAACCGTTTCCAACAATTTAGTTTACCGTTTGACCTAAAAACCGTTAAAATCAAACAATTAAAACCCCTATTTATCTTCCCTCTCTCATCCACATCACTACTCTCTCCTACACCTCACATTCCTCCTAAAACAAACACATGAACCTATGTTATTGTAGATGATCTAATGCCAACCACACAATAAGTTACCAACCCTTTACAATATATGAGAATGATTGTACGTTTGTACTTGTTGTGGCATCTTTACAATAACAATCCATTAAACTTTGAAAAAATCTCTCTTCTTTACCAAACCAATTTATAACTGGTTGGCTAAATGTTTCAACCTTTAATTTATCATCTAACTCCTTGGGAAAACATAAATTCAACAAAGTTTTTTTTTTTTTTTCTAGTATAAAAAATAAAAGTTATCCACGGGTGCTAGAAGTAAAAAAACAAGAGTATTGATAAGCTTATCAAAATCCAATTTATAAAAATAACATTTTACTTTTACAAGTTTCCTATCCAACTACCGATAAGATTTCACCATGCGGCTGGATATGCGCGATTCCGTCCACAGCTTTGTACCTTACACACCACACTAGTATGAAACAATCAAGTTCTGCATGTGTCATTCGATAAATGTTACTTGTATATACTACTCAAGTGCTATTCTATACTAGTTTAGACAAAGGCTCAGTGTATTGGCGCACACCCTAAAATTTATCAGCACATTTTGTATTTTCAATACGGATTGTATAGCCTTATATGATTAGTATAAGGTTAACTTTAGACATGGCAGATTGACAGGGTTAGTCTTTGTCTGACGGCTGGTCTTATACGGATCGTATAGGGCTATACGATCCGTATAAGGACCAAGTATTTTTTTTAAGTTTAAAATTTGGTGTTTTGGGTGTGGTTGTTGGTGTTTATTGTTGGTTATTTTGTTTATGTGTTTTATAATTTGCATTATATTTTTATCATGACGTATCGTATTATATTGTATCGTGACGTATCGTATTTGTATCGTATCGTATCGTATCGTGACGTATCGTATTTGTATTTTGTATTATATTTTATCATGACGTAACGGATTTTATTTGTATTTTGTATTATATTTTATGTTGACATGTCGCATCGTATCGTATCGTGACATATCATACCGTATCGTGACGTGTCACGAGTACTGTTCTCCCTAAGTACTCCCTACAAGGTAGGCTGCCAAGGCACGAGTATTGTTCTCCCAGGCCAATTACTCCCCGAGTAGTCTCCGCCTAAGCCGAGTACTTCCCTAGTACTCCCGAATCCGACTAGGGAGCGGCTCGCGACTTTTGCAACCATGTATGTAACCACCTGACCAATCTAAATGTCACACCCCCAAAATCCACATGCGGAGTATCACCGCTTGGAGGCGTGACTGACCAGGATCAAACCACTAATCATATTGAACAAGTAAATATTTAAATGTAAAAGTCCAACCAACACGATTAGTGTCCAAAACAAACATAGTTAAGTTATGAGCGGAAGCATATTGTTCAAAACCAAATCCAAAGTTTAATTATCCAAATGTTTAACATGTCACACAGCTGTCCATGTCCCACAACGACTCTTCCTTGTGCAAGCTCCAGCTAAGTACCTATAGACCTGCAAAGCATGTAGTAACGAGTCAACAACAAGTTGAGTGAGTTCACGTTTGGTTGTCCAGTTTATAGTTGTTCCGAAAACACAGTTTGCTCTTTACCAGCTATCCAGCCGTGGGGGTTACCCCATAGTTCGAAAAACGTTTATTAGTTACCCGTTCGTACGTTGGCTATTCCAGCCCGGCTCTATGGCCGTGGGGGCTACCCCATGTTTAATTCACCAGACTCGTTACCATATCGACTACTAACGTTCGTCATGTTTAAGTGCCCTAACGTCTGTGTCTATCATCACTGACGTGCCATAGTCCATTAGTCCACGCCCGTCCTCTGCGGCACGGTGTGAGGTTTGTTAAACCTAATAGCGCTATTTAACTAATGACCCGTTCGCCATTGGCCTCGGCGATTAAGTCGATATAAAAGGAGGGACTTCGTTGATAGAGTTCTAGTCTAGTATAGTTAAATCCGTCTCATACTGGACGAGGAATCTACGTTCCTGAATACGTCTCAACAGGACGAGGAATCTACGTTCCTGAATACGTCTCAACAGAACGAGGAATCTATATTCCTTAACCCATTCCCAACCCCTGGGAATCCCATGCTTTGTCAAGAAGTGTGAACTCACCTTGGTTTGCTCGGCAGATTACACAGAAAGGTCAAGTCTAGCAGCTAGTGGTCACCCACGTCCTAACATGGTTATCATACAAGTCAGGTCTAGGTGCACGTATGATCACACATAGATAACAGATTATGAACACAGGTTGATCATGGTAGACACATAATACATGTTAACACCTTAACAATAACAGTCAAGTACACATCATGCCTAACTTGTACGATCCAACAGATAAAGCCCAGTAACAGTCGGCCCAACATGTTGTGCGGTCGGCACAACTTGTGCGACCCACATCATGTTGTGCGATCAACTATACACCCGGCCCAACAACATAAGTAGTCCAATAACATACACGGCCCAAACACTAACAGATAAACCAACTTGTACGATTCTTGCATCTTGTGCGATTCCATTTGATACCCGGCCCAAGTAACAAGAAGCCCAAATAAGCATAATTAGTTCAACAGTAACCGGCCCAACAATTAACAAATAAACAACTTGTGCGACTGAAACTTGTGCGTTCAGATCAGGTCTTGTGCGACCTGATCTTGTGCGATCCAAGAGCTTGTGTAATCAGCTCTTGTGCGATCGACTTATTTGGGTAATCAGTTAAGATTTCCTAATTTTATGCATATCAGTTACATTCATAACTTATGGCAAACAGTTATTCAATTTCCATGTTTATAGATTATCAATTAACAGTTTCCAACTAAAACATATATCGATCAAACAAGGCTTTTTATCACAAACTTCTTATGAACTCTAACATAATTAGTCATGAACAATAATCATCATTAATTCATATAACCTTAATACTCGAACCCCCACTAATCGATAAAGAAATCATCATCACATGCACTAATCGATAAAGAAGTTATCATCACATGCACTGATATTCATGTGATATACTTGAAAATCATTCGACCACACCTCATCAACATCACTCGGTTCATGCATTTAATCAAAACATCAATCCATTCTTATCACATGATGACTTTAACTATTCTGACAACCACATTCACTATGCACATGCTTGGATTTTTGTCAATACTACAACCACACACACACATGGCCGATAATTTCATAAATCCAAGTTATTCACTATTAACTAATCATTATTCTACAACATTCATAACTATAACAATATATTAATCATTCGAAACATGTTACAGCCGATTCAACAAACATTCGGTTTTCATTCATTATCATCAATTCCGATTCCTACTAGCACAACATCAAACCATTCGGATCTAAACATGTATATGGTCGATTTCATATATTCAAGATCTAACACATATTAATCGAACCAATCATATCATTGCATCATCAATCATGTCAAGCATAACAATCATAAAACAATAATTAACACACTAACCGAATAGAGAGGAGGAACAAGGGTCGATACAAATGCAAGGATCTTCGATAGAGAGTGTGTGTGGCTGCCTTCGGTTTCGTGAGGAAGAGAGAGAGAGAGGAGAGCACTAGGGTTTGTGTGTGTGTTGCAAGTTGTGAGTGATAACCCTATCTCCTAAGTGGTATGCGAAATAAAAGAGAGTGGGCCGAACCCCCCACTTGGGCTGCCCAAATGATCCGAACACAAGATGTAGCCCAAATGGCTTGTGCGGTCGAGTGTGTGTTGTGTGCTTATAACATACATACATTACACAAGCACGTAATAACATGGCATTCATATAAACATTCACATTCATAAAAGTCACATATCGTACACATACGTTACATCAAAGTACAAAGATCGGTTTGGAAATACGAGTTGTCACATTATCCCCAAGTTGAAAGAAATTTCGTCCCGAAATTTAGCACGTACTCACTGAGGAAGCTAGTTAGGTTGCATGGTTTTCCTGGGGTGTCACATCCTCCCCCCGTTGATCTGGTCCCGAAATTCCGTAGCTTCAGCCTCAGTAGTGGTTGTACCGGTTGCGAACAGTTGGGGATACTTTTGTTTCATCTGATCTTCGCGTTCCCAGGTGAACTCTGGGCCGCGACGTGAGTTCCAACGAACTCGAACGAGAGGTATCCTAGTACGCTTGAGGACCTTAACATCCCGGTCCGTGATTTCGACTGGTTCCTCGACGAATCATAGCTGCTCGTCGATAGTGAGCTCCTTCAAAGGAACTACGTGGGTCTCATCTGACAGGCACTTCTTCAGATTAGACACGTGGAAAACGTTGTGAACTGCACTGAGTTCTGCTGGTAAGTTCGGTCTGTAGGCCACCTTGCCTATTTTCTCAATGACTTCGAAAGGTCCAACGTATCGTGGGTTAAGTTTGCCCCGTTTGCCAAAACGAACCACACCCTTCCAGGGTGAAACTTTGAGTAGTACCCGCTCCCCAACCTGGAGCTCTAATGGTTTTCTGCCCTTATCGGCGCAAACTTTCTGACGGTCACGAGCTGCCGCCATTCGTTGTCGTATCTGAGCAATTTTCTCTGTTGTGTCCACTACATGTTCTGGACTAGTAATCTGACTATCCCCCACCTCTGCCCAACAAAGAGGTGACCGGCATTTACGCCCGTACAATGCCTCAAACGGAGCAGCTTTAATGCTGGTGTGGTAGCTGTTATTGTACGAAAATTCCACAAGTGGCAGATGCTTTTCCCAGCCATTGCCAAAATCAATTACACATGCCCTAAGCATGTCTTCGAGAGTCTGGATGGTACGTTCCGACTGCCCATCCGTTTGCGGGTGATAAGCTGTGCTCATATCTAGCCTTGAGCCAAAGGACTTGTGCATTGCTTGCCACAGTTCTGATGTAAAACGTTCATCTCGATCCGAGATGATAGAGATGGGCACCCCGTGCCTCGAGACAACTTCCTTGAGATATACTTCTGCTAGGGTGGAGAACTTATCTGTTTCTTTGATAGCCAGGAAGTGAGCAGATTTTGTGAGTCGATCCACGATCACCCAAATAGTATCATTACCACGTTGAGATCTAGGCAGGCCAGTAACAAAATCCATGGAAATTTGCTCCCATTTCCATTGTGGTATCTCTGGTTGTTGAAGTGGGCCTGAAGGTTTCTGGTACTCCGCCTTGACTCTCGCACAAGTCAAGCACTTGCTAACGTAAGTTGCTATGTGTGCCTTCATGCTAGGCCACCAGTATGTGGTTTTGATATCGTGGTACATTTTGTCCGAACCAGAGTGTACCGAGTAGCGAGACTTGTGTGCCTCATCCATCACAAGCTCTCGTAGGTTGCCATACAGTGGGACCCAAATGCGTCCTGTGACGTAGTAAGCACCGTCTTCCTTCTGTTCTAAGCGTTGCCTCGAGCCGCGTAGGGCTTCAGCCCTGTCGTTTTCTGGTTTCAATGCTTCTACCTGAGTATTTCGTATTTGGGAAGGAAGACTAGACTGTGTAGTGAGTTGTAAAGCTCGTACGCGCTTAGGCGCAGTGACCTTTCGACTGAGAGCGTCGGCCACAACATTGGCTTTGCCCGGGTGGTACCTGATCGAGCATTCGTAATCATTCAGCAGTTCGACCCATCGTCGTTGTCTCATATTAAGTTCCTTCTATTTAAAGATATACTCGAGGCTCCTGTGATCAGTGTAGATAGCGCATTTGGTACCATACAGGTAGTGTCTCCATATCTTAAGTGCAAAAACAACCGCTCCCAGCTCCAGATCGTGTGTAGTGTAGTTCCTTTCATGAACTTTGAGTTGGCGTGAGGCGTAGGCTATGACTTTATCCCGCTGCAATAATACGCAACCAAGACCCTGAATAGATGCGTCGCAATAAACTACGAAGTCGTCTGTGCCCTCTGGCAATGAAAGGATAGGTGCACTGCAAAGCCTATCCTTTAAGTGCTGAAACGCTAACTCCTGTGCGTCTCCCCATCGATAAACAACGCCCTTCTGCGTTAGTGAGGTGAGAGGCTGTGCAATCTTGGAAAAAAAATCCTTAATAAACCTCGTGTAGTAACCTGCCAATCCCAAGAATTGGCGAATTTCTGTTGGGGTACGAGGTGCAGGCCAGCTCTTGATCGAATCTACCTTGGATGGATCAACGTGAATCCCATCCTTGTTCACTACATGACCTAAGAAATGGACTTCACGAAGCCAGAAGTCGCATTTTGAAAACTTGGCGTACAGCTGTTCCTTTCGAAGGAATTCCAAATTAAGTCGTAAATGTTGCTCGTGTTCCTCCTGAGTCTTCGAATAGATCAGGATGTCGTCGATGAAAACTATAACGAACTTGTCCAGGTAAGGCTCGCTCACTCGATTCATCAAGTCCATAAAGACTGCTGGTGCGTTTGTCATCCCAAAAGGCATGACCAAAAACTCATAGTGTCCATAACGGGTTCTAAAGGCTGTTTTAGAGACGTCCTCTTCTCGGACTCTCAGCTAGTGATATCCTGATCTCAAATCGATCTTTGAATAGTAGCTCGACCCTTGCAGCTGGTCGAACAAGTCGTCAATGCGTGGAAGAGGGTAGCGATTCTTCACAGTCACCTTGTTCAGTTCAAGGTAGTCGATGCACATTCTGAACGTACTGTCTTTCTTCTTCACAAATAGCACTGGAGCTCCCCAGGGCGAAGAGCTAGGACGAATAAAACCTTTATCTAAGAGTTCTTGTAGTTGCGTAGATAGCTCTTTCAACTCTGATGGAGCTAAACGATACGGTGCACGAGCTATGGGTGCCACTCCAGGAGCTCGTCACCATGAATTACCAAAGGTTCTTAACCAGCACGAGGAATGCGGACGATCTTTTCTTTGCAAAGGATTTCTGCTCGATGTTGAGGTAGCCAATCCATGCCAATAATGATGTCGAAATCATCACAACGTTGGGGTCATTCCTAGCATCATTCTGACCAATTACGAACACTCGAACCCTGGCACCATTGCCGTCGTTATTACCCCCGTTGTTGTCTCCACTATTGTTCCCGTTTCCTTGGTTGTGGTTCTGATTCTGATTCTGGTTCAGTCGTGGGTAGCGTCTCATGAAATGATCTTTAGCACCACACTGATAACATCCCTAGTTATCCTGCTGTTGCTGCTGATTTTGTGGGGCTTGTGGCTGTTGTTGTCGGTTCTGGTTTGCAGGACGTGAGCTTCTACAATCTTTGACTTCATGACCAAGCTTGTTGCATCTCTGACAACGATCTTTGCTGCACGACCACTGTGGTGCAAATTACAACGATTCTATTCTGCCCTTGACTACTAGAAGGTTGTTGACCAGGACTCTGGTAGTCATCGATCTTTCGCTGTTGTGCCTGGGACTGAGCCGTAGTCGAACCCTTGCTGGAGGTTCCTTCCCACTTTCGTTTATTGTCACTGGATTTAGCAGTAGTAGTAGTAGTAGCAGTAGCACTTGCATGCTTAGGCAGTCTGTTATGTTCCACTTACATCCTGGATGGTAGCAAGGTTGGCGGAAGTCACATGACTTGGTATCTCTGGTATTAAGCCTTTTAGGTACAGCTCAATGTGCTTGATGGGAGGATCCACCATAGTTGGACATAACACTGCCAGTTCGTTGGATCGTTTCGTGTACGCTTCTATCTCTGACCCCGTCATCTTCAGGTTAAAGAACTTACACTTCCAGCTTGTGGATGTCATCACGACTACAGTATTCACGTTTGGATCAGTTCCTTAAGAATCATTCCATGGGGTGGCATTAGCAGCCGCCAGCCCCAGCATTTGAACTTGCGCGTTCCACCAAGTTAGCGTAGTGCCTTCGAGGGTACCAGTGGCGTAATTCACCCTATGAGCCTCAGGGCATTCACACGTCTCTAAGACAAACTCGAGCTTTTCAAACCAATGGAGGAGTCCAACAGCTCCTTTAGTGCCACTGAAAGTATTAGGACGACAGTCCACGAACGTCTTAAATGTGCATACAGGCGGCTGAGCGTGTTGACTTGTCGTGTGCGCAAGAAAGGACAAAGTTTAAAACAAAGGTTGGTTCACGAGAGTAAGATCTAAAGATCCTAGAGTGAGTTTAGACTGCAGGATACACCTCCTGCGTGTGCGGCTGCAAGTGTCGCAGCAACTTGTTCGTTGATAAGAGCCGTCAACTGGGCTTGAGTTAGGTTCACACGTTCCCTCATGATCTCACATCAAAGGAACACAAGTAGGAAAGGTGTCGCGAATGTGTGTAAGGGTGAAGTGACAGAAGGGAGCAAGCACAAACTATAGTTGCTACGTTTATCTAAACATACCATGAGCAAAGTTCTATGCAATCTAGCATGTAGGTAATATAAAACGTAAACCATATCACCTAGAATGTCGAGTCTTGCACGTGGAGTGAAGCGTCGTTGTGGATCGTAGAGCACTGTACAGGTTATAGTCTGGTTTTAACAAAAACGTTTTCCTTTATTAAAACCAAGTTCTCTATAACCAATGGCTCTGATACCAATCTGTCACACCCCCAAAATCCACATGCGGAGTATCACCGCTTGGAGGCGTGACTGACCAGGATCAAACCACTAATCATATTGAACAAGTAAATATTTAAATGTAAAAGTCCAACCAACACGATTAGTGTCCAAAACAAACATAGTTAAGTTATGAGCGGAAGCATATTGTTCAAAACCAAATCCAAAGTTTAATTATCCAAATGTTTAACATGTCACACAGCTGTCCATGTCCCACAACGACTCTTCCTTGTGCAAGCTCCAGCTAAGTACCTATAGACCTGCAAAGCATGTAGTAACGAGTCAACAACAAGTTGAGTGAGTTCACGTTTGGTTGTCCAGTTTATAGTTGTTCCGAAAACACAGTTTGCTCTTTACCAGCTATCCAGCCGTGGGGGTTACCCCATAGTTCGAAAAACGTTTATTAGTTACCCGTTCGTACGTTGGCTATTCCAGCCCGGCTCTATGGCCGTGGGGGCTACCCCATGTTTAATTCACCAGACTCGTTACCATATCGACTACTAACGTTCGTCATGTTTAAGTGCCCTAACGTCTGTGTCTATCATCACTGACGTGCCATAGTCCATTAGTCCACGCCCGTCCTCTGCGGCACGGTGTGAGGTTTGTTAAACCTAATAGCGCTATTTAACTAATGACCCGTTCGCCATTGGCCTCGGCGATTAAGTCGATATAAAAGGAGGGACTTCGTTGATAGAGTTCTAGTCTAGTATAGTTAAATCCGTCTCATACTGGACGAGGAATCTACGTTCCTGAATACGTCTCAACAGGACGAGGAATCTACGTTCCTGAATACGTCTCAACAGAACGAGGAATCTATATTCCTTAACCCATTCCCAACCCCTGGGAATCCCATGCTTTGTCAAGAAGTGTGAACTCACCTTGGTTTGCTCGGCAGATTACACAGAAAGGTCAAGTCTAGCAGCTAGTGGTCACCCACGTCCTAACATGGTTATCATACAAGTCAGGTCTAGGTGCACGTATGATCACACATAGATAACAGATTATGAACACAGGTTGATCATGGTAGACACATAATACATGTTAACACCTTAACAATAACAGTCAAGTACACATCATGCCTAACTTGTACGATCCAACAGATAAAGCCCAGTAACAGTCGGCCCAACATGTTGTGCGGTCGGCACAACTTGTGCGACCCACATCATGTTGTGCGATCCACTATACACCCGGCCCAACAACATAAGTAGTCCAATAACATACACGGCCCAAACACTAACAGATAAACCAACTTGTACGATTCTTGCATCTTGTGCGATTCCATTTGATACCCGGCCCAAGTAACAAGAAGCCCAAATAAGCATAATTAGTTCAACAGTAACCGGCCCAACAATTAACAAATAAACAACTTGTGCGACTGAAACTTGTGCGTTCAGATCAGGTCTTGTGCGACCTGATCTTGTGCGATCCAAGAGCTTGTGTAATCAGCTCTTGTGCGACTAGGGTCTTGTGCGATCGACTTATTTGGGTAATCAGTTAAGATTTCCTAATTTTATGCATATCAGTTACATTCATAACTTATGGCAAACAGTTATTCAATTTCCATGTTTATAGATTATCAATTAACAGTTTCCAACTAAAACATATATCGATCAAACAAGGCTTTTTATCACAAACTTCTTATGAACTCTAACATAATTAGTCATGAACAATAATCATCATTAATTCATTTAACCTTAATACTCGAACCCCCACTAATCGATAAAGAAATCATCATCACATGCACTAATCGATAAAGAAGTCATCATCACATGCACTGATGTTCATGTGATATACTTGAAAATCATTCGACCACACCTCATCAACATCACTCGGTTCATGCATTTAATCAAAACATCAATCCATTCTTATCACATGATGACTTTAACTATTCTGACAACCACATTCACTATGCACATGCTTGGATTTTTGTCAATACTACAACCACACACACACATGGCCGAAAATTTCATAAATCCAAGTTATTCACTATTAACTAATCATTATTCTACAACATTCATAACTATAACAATATATTAATCATTCGAAACATGTTACAGCCGATTCAACAAACATTCGGTTTTCATTCATTATCATCAATTCCGATTCCTACTAGCACAACATCAAACCATTCGGATCTAAACATGTATATGGTCGATTTCATATATTCAAGATCTAACACATATTAATCGAACCAATCATATCATTGCATCATCAATCATGTCAAGCATAACAATCATAAAACAATAATTAACACACTAACCGAATAGAGAGGAGGAACAAGGGTCGATACAAATGCAAGGATCTTCGATAGAGAGTGTGTGTGGCTGCCTTCGGTTTCGTGAGGAAGAGAGAGAGAGGAGAGCACTAGGGTTTGTGTGTGTGTTGCAAGTTGTGAGTGATAACCCTATCTCCTAAGTGGTATGCGAAATAAAAGAGAGTGGGCCGAACCCCCCCACTTGGGCTGCCCAAATGATCCGAACACAAGATGTAGCCCAAATGGCTTGTGCGGTCGAGTGTGTGTTGTGTGCTTATAACATACATACATTACACAAGCACGTAATAACATGGCATTCACATAAACATTCACATTCATAAAAGTCACATATCGTACACATACGTTACATCAAAGTACAAAGATCGGTTTGGAAATACGAGTTGTCACACTAAACATTGTAAATAAACATCACAAATATAAATAAACTGAAACTTCAAATTTTTCTATTTTTTATTTTTTTTATTTTTCATTTTTTTACCGAAATTTTCCATTCCAATCAACAGAGCAAATTACATGAGGATAGTGATCGGAGTGTCGCGCTCCGGTCAAAGATAATATTTATAAGCCCTAATTACCCTTAAAGATAGCTAGTGGTAGCAAGTGGTCGAACCACGAAGAGTATGTGGTTTGCGAATGGACTTGAATGATTTATAGAAGTTGTTACTTTTATGAAGCTTGCTAAGTTGTTTTTGTGGTTTTTGTTTGTTAAAAAAAAGATGTTGAATAAAATTACTAAAATGATTGGATTGAGTAACTACTAACGATTAACACTTGCGAGAAATGTAATTGATGGTTTAAACAAGATATAGAAAACAAGGCTCACACCCGGTTCGGTAATTGCAATCCTAGGGTTCTTACACGTTTTAAATTTGATTCACTTGAATATGTTATTAACGGATTTCTATCATGAAGTTTAGGTGCCAATTGTATCAACGCATATCACGGACCACAATGCACTTCGTTACTTCGAACAAGTAAAACCTTTTGAATGACAAGGCATAATTGTACAAACTTGTTTCGCAAAGTCAAATTTCATAACTCATTCGATAATTCACAAATATATTTCAAATGCAAGACAATTATCAATCAATTCAAATACAATTCAAGTTGTCACAAAATCAAACTAATAACATTGTTCAAACCCTAGACTTACAATAACCTACACCTGGGTGAAACCTTCGAGAATTTAGCCGCTCATGATGGAACGAATGCGATCACCGGTAGTTTAGAACTCGAATTGGATCATCTTGAAGCTTGGAAATGGTGAATGTTGGTGATTAGGGTTTGCGGTAGGATGGTAGTGATGAACGGATGAATGGATTGATGGAATTCGGGTTTTGAAGTTGTTGATGATAATAATCAGTTAAAGGTTCCGTTGATTCGGATGATGATAGATGGAATAGATGGATTGGAGATGAAGTGGTGGTGTGTTGTGGCTCCAAGATCAAGATCCAAAACCAAAAAGAAGTGTAACCCCTCAAGAAAGAGTCAAAACAAGTGATATAACCCGTCCCCCAACTCAAAAATCAAGTTTTTCGCGAAGTGAAATGCAGGTGGCGTCGCCGACGGCCATTTAGGGCGTCCCCGACGGCCTGTGGTTGTTCCCAATTCGTCTGACGGCTTAACCCACTGCCTACGGAGGTTTTTCAGCGACGGAAGCTTCTGGATGGCGTCGTTGACGGCCTTTTGGGGCGTCCCCGACGCTGCCTAGTTTTGCGGGTTTCGTCCAAAATTGTTTTCTTCATAACTTCTTCGTTATAGCTCCGTTTTACTCACCGTTTTCGCCCACGTACTCGTAATTCAGCCCTCTATCATGCCATCTTCCAATATATTCATTTTAAATCCATTAACATTCCCCAAAAACACATCCAATCTTCGTGGTTAACCCAGTTTTGTTCATTTCACATCCCCGGCTGACCCGATTCGCGTCCCGGTGCTCCGTTTAGCTCCCGATTAGCTCCTTAAACTCTTTTAGACCTGTAAAACACAAATCCCATTAAAAGTAGGCTATTCAAGATTAAAAGCTACGTAAAAACATCAACTTAAGCATAAACGATCACCGGTTTTCAACCACGTATCACATCCCCACACTTGTCGTTTGCTTGCCCTCAAGCAAATCTGTTTTTCACTTTCACGTGGGATGAACGAGAAACACACGTCCCATTCCCGAGACTAAGGTTAAGGTTTAATGTCATACCCAGATCAAACTTTTTACCCTTTTTCGAAATATCTAACGGTAAAGTGAATAATCACATAAAAAATGGTTATCCAAGATTAACCTGCCCTTGAAACTAATAAATCATGCACATCCCTCACAATGTTCTCTCCACTCGGTTTTAGAATTGGCTAATAGTTGATGCATTAGCGCTTTTGAAATAATCACTTAAACCGATTAGAACACGTACCCGCATAGGCTTGCAACTCAATCATTCTCCACCACCGAGCATGAATACTAAGCACAAGTCAAAAGGGCTTTGAAGGGTTGCAACGGGGCTAGGTTAAGGGTATGGAATAGTATGTTTTTAAGTGGTGAAGGTGATGAAAACTCGATTTTATTACAAACGACTATGCTAAACTAACTATAACATCAACTATGAGGCAACAATTTTCGCCTTTTATTCAACAACCACTAACACACATTTTTGTTTTTTTCTTGATGATTTTCTATTCTTTTTCGCAACATTTTCTGACTTTTTATAATATAAATCACAACTATACAAACACATAATCCTATAATCAAATTTTCATCACACGGGTTTAAAAGAAAAAGGTTATGGTTGTGGGCTCAATGGGTTGTCAAACGAAAGGTTTAGGTTCAAAGTGGGCGACTAGGGGATTTATTTGGGTAAGGATAGATAAATGGTTTTAAAAGAAAAGGTTCACCTAATGCCTTAATCATTCTCGTGCTTGTATTCGGTCTATGGTCTCAAACGTATCAAAAGTTGCAAGTTCTTCAATACGTGACTAATGGTCCACTCAAACAAAGAAACATAAATATGTAATTCTATGATGTAAAAGTGGCTCAAAACCTCACATATATAAAGGGTATGGTATGTGACATGCATGATGTGTTAGTTCCTTAGGCGGATTAATCCCAAATAACCACCCGCTAAATACCCTTCATGCTATTAATTCGAACTTGACCATGACAAAAGACCAAATGGGTTGTGTCATCCCTCATTGACTTAGTTACTTGTGATTTTTAGATTGTTTCAAACAAAGACATTTTGAATTTTTTTCCCCACATCCCCACACTTGAGGTCAACATTGTCCTCAATGTGTAGTGTTTAAATTAAAGGGTCAAAAATCAAAAAACTTTTACTACTCCCCCATCCCCACACTTGAGGTAAACATTGTCCTCAATGTGTAAGAACTAGAGTTTTTAAAATGCACAAGGGATGTGACACGGCTAACCTCCCTAAAATTTCACCCCAAAAACTAAGGTACAATTACAATCCACTTATTATTAACTAAGAATCTAGGTAAAAGGAAACGTATGCACCTGATTTTTTTCTCGCTAGATGCTCATGTATTCTTCTTTTCTTCAAGAAAGTGGTCGTCCCTCGAACATAATGTACCTACAAATCTTAACCCTTGTGTAGAAGCATGCTTCTCACAACCATTAAAATTTGTTAGCTAACTAGTTCTACCACTTTTATGAAAGTATTACCAAGTCATACGTTAGTTTACCTTGATTTATGTGGAAAATTAATTTACAACAACAACAATCCTAACTCACTTTCATAGGAATCACGATTGCATTTAGCGTATGCAACAAGCCCTTTTAAACCTCCCGTTTCCTCAGGAGGACGAGTAGGTCTCGTGAGGGTTATATAGGGAACACACCCACAACGTTCATTTAGCCTAAAATGAAATAACAAACTTATACAACAACAATAACAACTAGCCTATGGAGAAAAACTAAAATGAATTGTGAAATAAAATATACAACAACAATTGACTTACCGCCTCATGGTGGTCGAATGGCATGCTTGCCGCCTACGAACTCCTCGAAAACACCCACCGGTGATTCATACTATTTGTTGCCAAATGGTCCAAACTTCCTCACCTCCTCTTCCTTCTTCTTTTCTAGAGGTGACTTCTTCGCCTTCTTCTTCTTGACCGTCTTCTTCTTTGTTTCTCCAAACCTACCAACCATAGCACATACCTTTTTGTTTGGATTCATGTCCTTTTTAGGACACTTATCCTCACCGAGTGGGTTAGTAAAATTTGGAAAAACATTTAAATTAAATTCCCGGTCCCCAAACTTCATGCTTACCATTCCCATTGCACAATTTATTATGGCATTAACAATTGCCAGGAACGGTCTATCCAGTATGACTATCGGTTGGGTGTCCTCAACCCACCCAACATAGTCTACTACCATAAAGTCAACTGGGTAGTAGCAATCATCCACTTTAACAATCACATCCTCCACCATCCCCCTTGGATGCATGGGAGTCTGATCGGCCAATACCACGGGAGTATCAAATTTTTTTAATGGACCAAAATCATATTGGTCATACAAACTCCCGGGCAAGATGCTCACACAAGCTCCAAGATCTAGGAGCGCCCTCTCAATTTAAATGTTACAATTTGAATTGGAATAAGAGGATCTCCCGGATCTTGAGCTTTTTGGGGAAGGGCACTCGATAAAACGACACTCACATGAGATATCAAATCAACCGGTTCGGGTAATTTGTTGTGCCGTTTTTCGATGCTTAACTCCTTTAAGCATTCCACATGAGCCGGAACCTTTTTAATGTCATCTAGTAACGGTAAATTAATTTTTGCTTGTTTAAAATTTTCTCACCTCTCGTCCTTTGGCGGGTACCGTTCCTCCACTTTCGATGCATTAATCGGGTTAAGTTGATTTAAACAATTTTCACAAAAAGAATTTTTAGTTACATTTTCAGTTTTAGTTTGTGAAATCATTTCTTGTTCATTTTCACTTTCCGGCTCATCACTTACATCTTCCACTACACCATCAACGAATTGTGGTGATGGAATGCTTTGAACACTACAAATTTCATCATTCGAAAGAAGACTGACCGCACTAATGTGTACATTCCTCACATTACCCGTGCTTGAACTTTGATGCTTCGGATTCATCGTAGTGTCACTTGGAAGCTTCCCCATGCTTCCACGAATTTGAGCCATCTCTTGTGCAAGTTGCCCTACTTGCTTCTCAATGCCTTGTGGGATTTATCTCTTTCTTCTTTTTGGATTTGATCTCTTGATTTGAAGTAGTGATGACATTCATAGCATTCATGAGTGCATCAAACTTAGAATTTATCGAGTCATCACCGCCCGTTTGAGAGTTTGAAGCACCACCCCCATTTCCACCTTGGTTGTAGCCACGTTGGTAGTTGTTTTCACTGTTTCGGTATCCTTGGCTACCCCCTTGATTGTAGTTCCTTTGGTAACCCCCCTGGTTACCACCTTGCCGATTATGATAGGAAAAACCACCTTGGATGCCTTGATTCCCCGATTGAAAGTTTGGGTTCATTTGATTTGCGGCATTCCCATACCGAAAATTGGGATGATTTCTCAATCTGGGATGATAAGTGTTCGAATTCATGTCATTGTTCTTTCTATCACCATACACTTGATTTACTTCTTCAGTGTAATCACCCTGTCCCACTTGACATTAATCGGTCCGATGACCAATTTCCCCACAGTCTTCACAAACCGCGAATTGCACCGCGTTCAAATCTTTCCTTTTCATTCGAGCTAATTCCCGTTCTAGAGTAGTAATCCGATCCTTAGAGTGAGAATCGATATCGGGTAGTGATCGGGAAATGGGATGTTTCTTAGCTCAATCGGCCGACTCCTTTGACTTTGACTGCTTGCTCATCCATTCAAGAAATTCCCAATCGTCATCTTCATGATTACTCAATAACGTTCCATTGCTCGTTGATTCAAGGTGATTCCATGTTTCATCATCCAACCCTCTTACAAAGCACTTAACCAACTCCCACTTTTCTATTTGGTGATGTGGGCACTTTTGGATCAATTCTTTGTATCTTGTGAAAACTTCATGCAATGGTTCACTCGAAAGTTGACGGAAAGACCTAATTTCATCTCTAGCATCATCGGTCTTCGCCATCTAGTAATCCTCATCAAGAAAGACATGTTGCATTTCAGTCCATGTACGAATACTATTCGTCGGAAGTGTGAGGAACCATTGCTTCGCCTTATCCTTTAGCGAAAATTGAAACAACCGAAGCTTGACCTCTTCCAATGTAAAATCATGCCCTCCAATAGTACTACATATGGCCAAAAATTCTGCCAAATGAGTATATAATTCATCATTGGACCTCCCATTGAAGTGGGGGAGGATATTGATGTAATGGGGCTTGCAATCAAACATTCTTCTCTCGCACACAATTGGTGAGTCATTGTCGGTGATCATCGGCCTAAAACGGTCATTTACTCCCCTTGGAGGTTGTTGATGACTGTCACACCCCGACCGCGTTAAAACAACAAACGCAGCGGAAACGTCGGGGAGTGGAGCGACAGAATTATTGTTTCACAACCATGGATTCAAAAGTTTCGTTCTATTGAATTATTAAATATTAAACATTGTCTTGAAACAGAACAAACAAGTTCACATATCGTCTATCATCGTTATTAAGTCACTAAGGCCTCGTCCAATCCTAAGTGAGCGTGCATCCTAGTAGCAATCAACATCGTTAAACACCACCTGAAACATATGTAAAAATAAAGTCAGCAAAGAAATGTCGGCGAGCACATAGGTTTTGTGAGAGTGTCGAATTCATGGCTCTTTTACATGTTGCAATACCTCGTTTGACTACAAGAGTTAATAGTTGAAATACCTTGTTTTGAAAAGGGTTTGGTATTTCAATGTGAGTAACCAGCTCAAAATAAGTTGGTTATAGTGTATGAAATCTCGTTGCCATGAATCTTAACCCAAAACATTTGTTTAAGTAAACCAAATTGTAAATCGTTCTCGTAATAAAACTCGTATGGTTTATATCGTTTAGTAAACTTTGTTGCGTGACATCGTTTAAAATCGTTTGTCCAAGGGAACTAAATAACGCCACATAATATAATATGATGAAAGCACTTATATATAAGAAGTACCAGTGGTGTATCTACCATGCTTTAATCATATTACACCCACCCCGTTATCTAATCACAAATCAAAAACCAATCGTTCGTTCAATTCGTTTAACTTGTTTAAATCGTTCAAAATCGTTCTCATTTTAATTGTGAAAACTACTTTTGGTCGTCTCGTGAATACATTCAAACCTTCGTAACTCGTCCATCGTTCAACTCATATTAACAAACCACCAAAGGGTAAGTTAACAATCATCAGGTTCAGTCGTTACCCACATAACCCCCATTCATAACCATGGTGGTAGTCCGATAACGAGATTTGTTAGATCCTATGGTACCATAACATACTACTAGTCGGCTCGGCCAAAGCTAATGAATGTCATTCGTTATGTAATTACGTCGAACAAGTTCGTTCACATTATCAAAATCGTTTTGTTTAATATAAACCATAGTATTCGTTTTTGAAATCATCGTTAAAAGCATCGAAATCGTTTAATACATATGAATCACCCCAAAACAACTGAAAGCAGTAAAATAGGGGAACTATGTACTCACATTGAAGTGCAAAGTATCCTTGATTAAGTGAACTAACAAAGCTCGGGCAAACCAAGGAAATCAAGTAGTACCAAGTAATCGGATCGCTAGTTAATAAATCGACACCTAAATCGGAAGATCGGGTAGAATGAGGTCTCGTAAACCAAATGAGTATTGGAACTCATGTGATATGGTTTAACAAAGCCTACATTCTGATTCGGAACCTATCCTAAGTGCTTACGACCCATTAAGGTAGCTTACGCTACTTTAACGCGTCGTTCGCGCGAATGCGCATTCGAGACGTCTAACTAGTCCTATGACGAGTATTATATGCCCTAACATGTTTAAATATGTTGCATAATTAGTTTAAATGACAAAAGTTAGGTTACATATGCTTAAAATCAAATTACGCACGAAAAGGGCATTTTGGTCATTTTCCTAAGGCATATAAACTACCTATCATACAACTAATTAAGCTAAGTGACCATAAGGTATAACCTCGGAAGGTTATTCCCTATACAACTATGGTCACAAAATATGCTTGGTCGGATCCTAATGATCGACCAAACGGGTCGGGTTCGAAAGTCTAAGCGGTGGTTTAGACCGCTTGACTTACGACCCTAAACAAGCACTAGACTAAAAGTGACGAGTTAAACATGTTAAAACATGTTTAACTAAGTTAGAAAACAACTTTGATATCAAAACAAAGTGTTTTGATACCCGAAAATAGCTTCGTTGCAAAATACTCATAAACACGTATTTTGACCGAAACCTTGACTCGTCACTTCGACTAATCGACGTGGTAATCAGTAAGTATGGTCATAAGGGACTATAACCATTGTGATTATGCTCACGTTGCAAAGTTCAAACGAATTTTGTGTTGACCAATTCATGGTCAAAGTAGAAAGTCAAACACTGTTTGACTTTCATGCTTAAAAAGCAATAACAAGCATGAAAGAAACTTACAAAAGGTCCAAGCTAGGAAGTATTGATCCAAAACACTCAGGTATGAATCCTTAGCTTCAACTTGGAGCAGATTTTGAATCAATGTGTGAGGAATGAGAATGAACAAGGTGGGTATTTATAGGAGAACTTGAATTAACAAGATCTTTCCAAGTGTTTTTGAGCAAATCAAGGTATGATCTAAGCCATACACTTGTGGCACATAGATTATAATACAATGGGATCTCAAAAACAATCAAATGGTATGCCCAAACCATGGTAAAATCGCCTGAAAACAGCTGCTGTGACCAGATTCAAAGTTTTTGATCTGCAGGTGGGTCACGCCCCGCGAAGACAAGGACACTGGGCTTCATGGCCCGCCAGGCAACTTTCAGAAACTGTAAGTTTTGGCCCCTGCAAGCTTAAAACTTGGTTTTCGATGCATTTTCTATGGATTTTCGATGTGTTTAAACCCCGTTAACCCCATTTCAAGGCTCTAAAATGAAGTTAAAGCATAGGGAACATGAAATATGCTTGAAAAAATCTCGGATGTCGGTTCATTTGGTCGTACGGTTGTGTTATTTGGTTAATTACGTCGAAAACTCGAACGGACGTGAAAACGATCCAAATTGCGCGACGAGTGGTATTTTTGCATTCCAATCACTAAAATAAAATATTTTAATGATTACAAAAATTTTTGGGTGTCCGGATATGTTCAGAACGTAAGATATGCGCGTAAATGCAAGCTTGTGCACTTTTTGACGCTTTTAGTACATGTTGATCAAATAAGTTTATTTTCGCATACCGAACCCCTCAAAGCCTATTTCTAAGCTATGTAAAGGATATTTATGGTATGTTTAGCTTATGATCACGTTCCGGAATGTTCCTTACTGAACGAATCGGCATACTTTCGCAGTTTGTCGCAAATAGTCTCTGCAATCGAATAAACTTGTTTTCGACACACCAAACCCGCCAAGACTTATTTCTAAGTTATGTTTAGGTTATTTAAGGTATGTTAAGCCTATATCACTATTCTGGGGTGTTTGTCGCGTTAAACTGATTACGTTCACGCATTAGTTTGTGTATAACTTCCCAGAAAGCGATTTAAAGCTTGAAATCGAACCAGAATCAAATCGTAAAATCGTCAAACACAAATACACAAATATTAACACCAAAACACATTGTTTTATTGATAATTGATATTGTTTTACATCGTACATTGTTCACAGAGCACAGTTGTCACAATGACGACGTGGACCATCAACTTCTTGCTCCCTTGGTCTTCGGTTATCTCTTCGATTACCCCCTCTATTCCCACCTTGGTTACCTCCTTGATTACCTCCTCCCACAAAACGAGGAATCCGGTTATGGTTCACATTGTTGTTGTTGTTGTTGTAAAACCTATCATTCTGGTTCCTTTGGTTGTTGTTTCGTAGTTAGCGGTTGTTTCCGTAACCGTCGTTTCCATAATCGTAGTTGTTATTCCCCACAAAATTGGCATTTTGATAGCCAAATTCATCATCATCAAACCCTCTAGCATTGTAGACATTTCCCAGGTTCACATAACCCCAACCGTCATCATCTACCCGTTCATCATAATTACCCCCATCATCTGAGTATTCCGAGTGAATACTCACGTGTTCCGGTGATTGATGACCGGGAACACTAAACGGCTCATCAACGGGGATAGCGTTTCTCAAATCGTCTATGTTAAAGAACGGGTCTTCGTTCGCAGGATTGCCACGATCTTGGTTGCCTCTACGATCGGAATTAACATTCCGGTCATCAAGGTTAGAGGGTAAGGAGTTGCGTCGGTGAAGGTTTTGTTGTTAGGGTGTTCTTTGATTGGTATTGGGATTTTGGTTTCGAAAAGGTGGTGTGGGTGGTCTAGAGTTGTTACCACCAACCGGTTGATCTTGAGGTATATGTTGGACGTTTTGGGCGGGACGGAAGGTTCCTCGAGATTGGAATTGGTTTTGATTGAGGTTTGGATGTTTGGAGTTTTGGTTTGCCATTGAATAGGTTTCAATGGATGGTGTGGATTGTAGTATTTGGGTGACTTGATTAGAAACAACGGTTGCTTCTAATCAAGTCTTGCAACTCTTTCAATTTTCGGTTACCCAACTCTTTAAATTTTAGGTTGCTAAAATGTGTCACCTAAACTTCATGATAGATTCCTTCTTGCAACTCTTTCAATTTTCGGTTCGTAGACTAATGGTGAAGTCCTCCCGAAGTATCGCGTATGCATGCACTACCTATAACCTGCACAAGTATCACAACCCGCGTAACAAGGAAAAAGACAAAGTACAAGAAAATAATAAGCAATTTAAACAGTTAATCACGAAAATTCAAACACAAAGCGCACTAACTCCCAGGCAACGACGCCAAAATTTGATCGGAGTGTCGCGCTCCGGTCAAAGATAATATTTATAAGCCCTAATTACCCTTAACGATAGCTAGTGGTAGCAAGTTGTCACTTTTATGAAGCTTGCTAAGTTGTTTTTGTGGTTTTTGATTGTTAAAAAAAAGATGTTGAATAAAATTACTAAAGTGATTGGATTGAGTAACTACTAGTGATTAACACTTGCGAGAAATGTAATTGATGGTTTAAACAAGATATAGAAAACAAGGCTCCCACCCGGTTCGGTAATTGCAATCCTAGGGTTCTTACACATTTTAAATTTGATTCACTTGAATATGTTATTATCGGATTTCTATCATGAAGTTTAGGTGCCAATTTCTATCAACGCATATCACGGACCACAATGCACTTCGTTACTTCGGACAAGTAAAACCTTTTAAATGACAAGGCATAATTGCACAAACTTGTTTCGCAAAGTCAAATTTCATAACTCATTCGACAATTCACAAATATAGTTCAAATGTAAGACAATTATCAATCTATTCAAATACAATTCAAGTTGTCTAGAAAATCAAACTAATAACATTGTTCAAACCCTAGACTTACAATAACCTACACCGGGGTGAAACCTTCAAGAATTTAGCCGCTCATGATGGAACGAATGCGATCACCGGTAGTTTGGAACTCGAATTGGATCATCTTGAAGCTTGGATATGGTGAATGTTGGTGATTAGGGTTTGTGGTAGGATGGTAGTGATGAACGGATGAATGGATTGATGGAATTCGGGTTTTGAAGTTGGTGATGATAATAATCGGTTAAAGGTTCGGTTGATTCGGATGATGATAGATGGAATAGATGGATTGGAGATGAAGTGGTGGTTTGTTGTAGCTCCAAGATCAAGATTCTAAACCAAAAACAACTGTAATCCCTCAAGAAAGAGTCAAAACAAGTGATATAACCCGTCCCCCAACTCAAAAATCAAGTTTTTCGCGAAGTGAGAATGCAGGTGGCGTCGCCGACTGCCATTTAGGGCGTCCCCGATGGCCTCTGGTTGTTCCCAATTCGTCTGACGGCTTAACCCACTGCCTACGGAGGTTTTTCAGTGACGAAAGGTTCTGGATGGCGTCGCCGACGACCTTTTGGGGCGTCCCCGACGCTGCCTAGTTTTGCCGGTTTCGTCCAAAACTGTCTTCTTCATAACTTCTTCGTTATAGCTCCGTTTTACTCAACGTTTTCGCCCACGTACTCATAATTCAGCCCTATATCATGCCATCTTCCAATATATTCTTTTTAAATCCATTAACATTCCCCCAAAACACATCCAATCTTCGTGGTTAACATAGTTTTGTTCATTTCACATCCCCGGTTGACCAGATTCGCGTCCCGGTGCTCCATTTAGCTCCCGATTAGCTCCTTAAACTCTTTTAGACCTGTAAAACACAAATCCCATTAAAAGTAGGCTATTTAAGATTAAAAGCTATGTAAAAACATCAACTTAAGCATAAACGATCACCGGTTTTCAACCACGTATCAGATAGCAGGTAGACGGACAACAAACTGTGCCGCCATCCCCTTCTAAATAAAAAACCCTAATCTACTAAAAATAAACCCTCACCCCTGAGGGGTCAAAAAGTTGTTGAGGACCACACGCTGAACTCTAGCCAAGAACCGAACCGCCCCCGGCGCCAAGGAGCCAAACATGTCAAACGCTATGGGGACAAAGGCATGTTGATTATCCTTACAAGCTTTCGCGTGCTTTTCCACCTTCTTTGACTTTGCTTTCAGTACCGCTTGCACCACCACAAACCCATTTTCCCGGAACCCAGCCAGGGGACCTGTGAGATCGACACAAGCATATTTCCCGCCCTCCCAACCAAAAACTGGCACGTCAGCCGGGCGTATGGTGGACCTCCCTTCCGCCGGGTCTGTAAGAAAATTGACCGGTGCCTCTTTCTTTGTCGGGATCCCTGCTCGTCTGAGAATATCCATTAACGCGTCCCGAACAAAGTCATGACGATACATAAACGCCGACAACTCTCTATAGTGTAACGCATGCTCCCCGTATTTATCCAGGCATGATTTACGGCAGACTGGACAAGTTTCATCATTCGGAAACATGGGGATCATCAGACAGTACTTAAGGATTGACCGGTACTCCACCGCTGACATACGTTGACCCAGACCTTCATTAGGAATAACAGTTAAGAAATCCTGAGCGTGTGGCCTTTGTAGGCATTCAATGACGACTTTCTGGCGGATGGACAAATGGAAATCTTCTCCCAAACTTTGTGCGATTCGACAACAAAGGGCATTCGCCAAAGTTTTCAGTGGCTTTTTGGGCGCGGTGTCCTTGTTAGAGAAACCGCCGAGATCAGAGTCAGGGAGAGATTCATGCAAGCGTTCCAAGGCGCTGGCATAATCCAGGTCAGTGTTAGCAACCCCACTGTTACGTAAGATGTGGCCCTGCAACTCCCAAAATTGAGACCTGCAAGCCACAAAGGCATAGGCAGCCACATCACGGGCAGAGAGAAGGCCCAACCCACCAAGTCGCATCGGCAAGGTCGCGATCCGCCATTGGAGTTCACCAAAAAAAGGCCCCCCACATACGACAATGTCTTCTATTACCTCACGAAGACCTTTATCAAAACATGAAACATCATCATCCACAAATGGGGGCTAGCAAGTTTGCAAACCAAATAGCAACTTTGCAACCCATACAAGATCTAAGCAAGAGGAGTTTGCTTTGAGGATCCCTCAACAAGGGAAGGTGTCCCATAATGTCGACAGCTCGCGTTGCCCTTTTAGCTGCTAGACCACTAATAAAACTGGTGTCACGGCTAACTAGCTCTCTTAGCAGTTTGACACCTCTCTCCGGCCTCCCAATCTCACTGGGGAAAAGCCCTGGCCGGACCTTCACCCCGTTGCATGTGGGCCAAAATACCTCAATTTTTCTAATATTAAGTCGTAGCCCCAAGGCTGGACCCTCCGAACCGATGATGTGACGCATTTTAGCAACCTAAACAGCGTCCCCGATAACCGTTCCGTCATCCAAGTACCAAGCATGGAAGGGGAGTTTTTGTAGTTTTCCTGCACCTGAAGCACTAAGGGGTGTAAGGCTAGGGCAAAAAGCAAAGGCCCTAAGGGATCCCCTTGCTGGACCCCCGTGAATGCCCTGCCCACGTATCGCCTAGCAGGTTGGGCATACAAAAATTGAACCCACGGGAATATGGAGGGGCAATGGTGATGGACCTCGCGAAGCAAAACCGAATGGTCAACTAAGTTGAAAGCGTTGGAAAAATCAACAGTAAGCATGGCCAGCGAGCCATCTGAATGAAAAGAATTAAGGAACCTGTTAGCGCTGTGCAGCACTGCCTCCGCCCCATTAGGGACCCCCACCCCAAATTGGTAGTCTCCCAAGTACTTAACAACTTCTTTCCCAAATTTCTTCATGGCTACTTTGGAGACCCATCTTCTCCAAATTACCCCCATAGCAATGGGGTGAATTCCATTATCAGGCTTCAACAAAGGGGTTAGGGGGGCCGAAGCAACAAAATCGGCTAGCACCCTAGGACTTAACCCCCCTAGCCAAAGGTTTACCACTTCAGTGATGGCAGTGAGCAGACCCGAGGCAGTCGCTGACCCCTCGCCGCTAAGCGCGTCAAACAGTTGTTGGGCCCGGAGGCCATCTCGCCCACAAGATGTCATTTTCGGGAAAGATTTCACACACATGTGGACGCAGTCTTCATCCACGGATAACGCAGGTTGGGAAAGAGGGGTTGAAGGGAGGTTCGGGGTGGCGCGAAGGGATGTTTATCAATAAGAGCTTGCATGGTAGATTCCCCCCCCCCCCCCGGGGAGCAACCCCACTGGAACACAACACTTTAACTGCAGCAGTGAAGTGGCCATCACTCACTTTCCTGAGACATTGCTTGATGTTGGGGCTAACCTCCTCAGCTGTCTCCCGGTGTACCTCACCCTCCCGGACACCCCCACACACGACCCCTTCTCCACTATCGGTGAGGAGGGAATTAACCAAAACCTCAAAACAAGAGCCCTCCTTCCACATAGCTAATGCCCGCAAAATACTATCACATTGCAAGAACTTTCGATTACCTGACCTTCGCTCTTGCATGGAAGACAGCTTAACCACCTTAAGGGTACAACGAGGTAAGAGCAAGAGTTTAACCTAGCTTTCAACAGTCCTAGGGGAAACTACTACTTTATGGATGGCACCTGTCAAAGCTTATGCAAATGCCAAACGACAGTTTGGGGGGATGTTCTTAACAGTTCGAACCGGAAGGGAAAAAACACGTTCAAGGAGAGTGACATATTCTATCACTCCCTGCGGGGTCCTAAGCTCAAATACCATCTCAGGATCTTAGGGCCTTGGGATCCCCACGACAAAATCCTCATCAGACCCGAATTTCCTAGAGAACGTGAAAACACCATCAGGATGATGACACCCCCTACTAAGTGCGTGTGTCTTCATGCACCTCCCACACAACCAATATTCAAAAACCCGCAGGGTTTCCCCAATATTCGAAAACAAGTCTAAATCCTTGGAAAGCGCATCTTGAAGGGATTCTTTACGATCATCTTTAAAATGAAATTGTTGAAAATGTGCGATCAATCTGTTATACCCAGAAGACCCAGGCTTGCCGTCTTTACACTTGTGGAAGTTCCTAAAGGGGCATAGCCATAATCCATTAGACGCGGTGGAGCCAACATCCCCTTCAGAGGCACTGGATGCCATGCTCCTACCCTTGGCAGAGCACATTGGAAACAATAAGAAATGATAACAAGTCCCCCGTCTCGAGGTGAGGAGGAGGCCAGGTATCAATCCACATAAGAAACGAAGGAGAGGAAAGCAACCTACAGTTGCTCACCCACCCTCCTAGACACCCCACCAACAAACTACTTCAATCGGTGATAAAACACTTCAATTCGAACAGATACACAACCGAATTTGAAAAATACAGTTTATATGATCTATGATCGTAGCCCAAATTTGTTAGTGAAAGTGAAATCAGACACTCTCAATTTATACAAGAAAAAAACAGCCACCTGTTAGGGATCCTCGAAATTCTCTATAGTTTGGTGATAATTTGTTGCTCTGTTACAGTGATGCAGGAGTGATAATCGTAACCTAACATACCATTTAAAAAGGCAAGTTTTTGTGGTTTGTGAAAAAAAACATTTCACTCCTCAAAAAGTCAAAACAAAAAGGACTTTTATCGATCTCAAACATTTTGTTAACTTATTGGCTTTTTGAAAAACTCTATCAATCAATAAGTTATTTCCAAACCCAATCCCAACACCCTGTTAGACTTGTAGAAAGTTATTATTGTTTGTTAGATAAATATTTGGCATAACTTTTGTTTGTTAGGTAAATATTTGGCATAACTTCTTTATTTGGATTTTCCTTCTAACGAAGGGGAGGATTAGCAACGACGATGAAAAGATTATATTTAAGGTTTGGCATGAACAATAGTGGATGGCTAGAAATGCAGATTTATTAAATCGAGCCAAGATACATGTTTTAACATTAAACGGGTCATCGAGTTTAGGCCAAAAAAAGCTGAGGATGCACTGGAGAGTGACACGTGTCCAAAAAAGCTATTATTTTATTATGTAGTGTGTGGGTATACAGAGGGAATGATCTTTTGAAAAGAAATTTAGTGTGAAAAGATAAAGAACAAATGACATAATGGTAAAACACAAAATAATTTATCGCTCCTTTCGTTTATTATTCTCTCACTAATAATTAGGCAAAAAAAAAAACTTTATTCTACCCATTTTAAAATTTATCCTACATATGTCGAAATGTGTACTACATATATCCATCACAATATCAAAATTTATCATGCACTTATTTTACAATTTATCTTACATATGTCGAAATTTGTCTTTTACCATAAATTATGTTTGTTTTGAAAGAGTATATTTTTTTAAAAGTGAATTATTAGTCAATTTAATTAGTTAGCTAAGTTAGGAGAATACTAGAAATTAATCAATTTTATAAATTTACTCGTATACCCTTAAATAACATTAAACACTATATATCAAATGAAACATTTCTATTAGTAAACTTATTATTTCTATTCTTACAAAGTATATTATTCACATTTGAACCATTCACTATATATATATATATATATATTATAGTGTATGAAGATTATTTAGGAACCATCATTTATCATTATCATGAGAACCAGTGTGAACACAACCAAAACTATTTAAAAAAAACTTAAAAACACACAACTTTTTTTTAAAAAAATTTCCGTTGAAATTGCAACTTTTTATTAATATACGAATAATAATTACAGATGCAGATGTACATATGTCATATTTCTTGACAACACCTATACAATTTCCCTTCCATCTACACTACTATCCGTAATACATTACCAATATGATACAATTTCTCTTTCGTCTAAACTACCATACGTAATACATTACCAATATGTATAATATTCCAAACTATGTACGTGTGCATCGCCAACCTTTATACCATACCAAACAACATATTACATCATAAACAGACAAATATAACCAAATCATCAACCACCAGATAAAATTAACCAAAATATGCATATGTGCATACAAATGACAACATCATTTAACAGGAAAACTATAAAGTGATGCACATGTGCATCTCTTCCCAACTGCATCAATAATAAACAACATTTTTAAACTCTTTGATTAACCATTACGTTATCATCCTCCATAGCATCTGGCAATTTTTACCCTTTATTCCTCGATTTCTAAACAAAAGTTATCTTCTTTACTTTTTTTTCAAGTTATTGATTTGCAATAATAAACAACACATAAGATAACCAAACATACAAACTTTATGCATATATGCATTAACATTAATTCTCTCATTACCGTATAAACTATACACATGTGCATTAATATGAATGATCTTAGTGATTTTATAAAAATATTTATAAGGGTTTTAATTTTATAAATTAAAATCAAATCTCGTTTTGTATGGATTGGCTGGCTTAATAATCCGCTAGATCAGTGACTCGACTTGTTAATTAATCTCGTGTATATTTTACTTATAACTTCATTTGAACAAAGGATGCTCGAAGTTCTGGGATGTCTTGATTGTATAATATTACGGATGATAATATACTACGGATGGTAGTGTGGACGAATAGGAGTTGTATAATATTGGTAATGTATTACGGATGGTAATGTAGATGGGAGGTATAAGTGTTGTCAAGAAATATGACATATGCACATGTGCATCAGTAATTGTTATTCGGATTAAAAACTTCAAAAAAATTATTAATAAAAAGTTTTGATTTTAAAGGAAATTTAATAAAAAAAATATGTGTTTTTTAAGTTTTTTTAAATAGTTTTGGTTGTGTTCACACTGGTTCTCTCCCTAACGTTGGTTCTCGCATGAACCCTACCCTATATATATATATATATATATATATATATATAATACCGAGTTTACGACCCTATTTAATTAACGCCTTTCAGCATGTGTGTGTGCTTCAACGTTTTTATGTCTATTTTTTCCTATTTAACGACCCTATCACAACATGCAAGTCCTATATTCTTTTCTACGTTTTAGGTTTCAGTCTAATTTTTCGGGTTAACATGCCGCAACAGGGTGTGTGATTCAATGTTTTTACATATTCATTAGGGTTATTGGTCCCACCACAACACACAAATCCTAAATACAAGTTTTGTTGTATGTATTAAACGCACGGGCCGTAAGTCATAACCTTTAGGAGCTGTTTGTTTACCTCTTAATGAGCCTCTTAATGGTTTAGACCTCTTACTGGTTCAGTACTTAATGGTTCAGATTGTTTGTTTCGCAAGCAGATGTATGAATGGTTCAAACATTTGCCTCTGAATAGTTAAGCATTATAGAGTCTGAATGGTTAAGACCACTAATCTGAATGGGTCAGACGTTTGCCTCTAAATGGTTAAGCATTATATTGGCTCTAAATAGTTCAGACCTATTACAAATTCAGCACTTAATAATTCAGAACTATTATTGGTTTAACACTTAACCATTTAAAAGTTGTGAAACATCCCCTTACTCTTATAATGGTTTTTGGACAATTGGAATGATTAAACCTCTCGTCTAGGACTCGGTTGGCTGACATGGTTATTTTATTTATTAACTTAAGCTGATATAAATCGTCTAGGAATCGGTTGGCTAACGTGGTTATTTTATTTATAAACTTAAGCTTATTTAAAATTATCTCAAGTCCAACTATTTTGACGTATTTATAAGCTTATTTAAAATTATCTCAAGTCCAACTATTTTGACGTATTTATATCTATAGAAAAAGTATATCGTACATTACGGTTTAACGTACTTCACGTACGACAACGTGCGTGATTTGTTCTATAACATGCGTGATTAATGTTTTCAATATGCGAGATTATTGTGTTCTAACATGCGTGATTTTGGATTTTTGAGTTATAACGTGCGTGATTTTAAAATGGACGTGCGTAATTACCTGTCGTACGTGGTGTACGTTAAGCCGTAATGTACGTTAACCTTCCTCTATATCTATAACAACTAAAAATATAAACATATCTCAATATTATCAAAATCGTGAAAAAAAAAGTAATTTTATTCAAAACTACAACACATAACTTAAAACTTCATAGTAATATTTCAGATCACTATCAATATCATGTAAACCATTTTCAAATAACTAGGGTAATGTCCTCATCAGTGACTTCATTTTCTTCCTTTGCTTCCATGTATAAATAACAGCAAAGCTTACCATTCTAGTTTCTCACAACAAATAACAAACACTAGACAGAATCCAACATTCAGAAACAACAATGGTCATGTCAAAGGAAGTGCCACAACTGAAACTAGGTTCACAAGGTCTGGTTGTTTCAGCACAGGGATTGGGTTGTATGGGTATGTCCGCACACTACGGACCAGCAAAGCCCGAACCGGAGATGATCGAGCTCATACGCCACGCCATCGACTCTGGGATCACCTTCCTTGATACTTCCGACTTCTACGGCCCTCACACCAATGAAATCCTAATCGGCAAGGTTGGTAACTAAGTTTTTGAACCTCGCCAATACAATATAAATAAGAACTTATATAATAATTTACATCGAGATAGCTGGTAAACGGGCAACAAGCTGCACCGCTACCCCTTTTTGAATAGCAAAACTAAGCCTTTTAAAAACTACGTCCATAGATCTCGGGGTCATAACATTACTATGCATGACCCTTTGAACTCGACTAAGTAAGTCCACAGCCTAAGTTATTAAAGTAGGGTTGCTATTATTTTTATTTCATATGAGGAATGTTAATACTTTGTGTAGGCTTTGAAAGAAGGATATAGAGAGAAAGTTCAAATTGCTACTAAATTTGGAGTACGTTTGATAGATGGAAAGCCTCCGGTGGTTTGTGGTGATCCTACGTACGTCCGGTCAGCTTGTGAAGCTAGCTTGAAACGACTTGATGTCGACTGCATTGATCTCTACTACGCTCATAGGATTGACACGAGTATCCCAATCGAAGTCACGGTTTGTCTTTTATTTTTTAACAACAATCTTTTACACCTAAATACCACTTAATCTTGCACTTGCAAATGTTTAAGCTCACACCATTTTATGGAGGTCATGGGTGAAGTTAGGGCTTGATCATCTTGCTTTTATAGTGTTTTTCTCATCACTTTGTGTTATCAGTAGTTTACTACTATTATTATTAGAAGGGGCGGACCTATGTGTTTTGGTGGTAGGACGGGTGCACTGCTTCAAAAAATAGTGTACTTTTTAGGCAAAAAACTCGACTGCACCCCTTGAAGATATGGTTGAACCCCTCATCCGCACCCCCAGCAAATAGTTCTTGGGTCCGCCGCTGATTATTATTAGTTTTGTATTGCTTTTGTGTTGATTCTTGTAGTCACACTTTTATCTTATTTAGACTACAATAGTTTACATGTAAAATAAGGTTCTTAGAGTTGGGGTCTCGGAGCAACTTCTCTATCTATTGGGATAGAGGTAAGGTTTGCCTCTATCGTGCAGTGAGATTTTACTAAGTACATGTATTTCTTTGTTTGTTTAGAAACATCAACATTTTGAGTAATTTTAAGCAATTTCCATCTTGTATGGTATCCATGACAAGATTGAGTTGTTCTTAAATATAACACTTGTATATATGTGTGACAAATTGTAATGAACACAGATGGGAGAACTGAAGAAACTGGTAGAGGAAGGCAAAGTGAAGTATGTAGGGTTATCAGAAGCATGTGCTTCAACAATTAGAAGGGCTCATGCCGTACATCCTATAACCGCAATACAGACCGAGTGGTCTTTATGGTCACGAGATTTGGAGGATGATATTCTTCCTACTTGCAGGTGATCTTCACAAGTTTTGATATATTACACCCTTAGCTAGTTAGCTTTAATGGTGATTTTATGATCTGTTTTGCAGAGAACTTGGCATAGGGATTGTTCCATACAGTCCTCTTGGTAGGGGATTCTTGGCTGGTGGTGCAACATTGGTTAAAAACTTGCCAGAGGGAGACACAAGGAAGGTATTATATTTATAGCACACTATTGGGTAAAAAGGAAAATGTGAAAGATTGATAAAGTTACAGGAAAACATTCTTTGAAGAAAGGAGCCTTAAATCATGGAATTCGGGTCTTATTGTTAGGCCAAAGTATCGTCAAGACCTTTCTTCCACTTCTCGTGGCCCCGTAACTCCAATCATAACCTAAGTTATGCTTGTTTAAAGTCTGGATAATTACAATCGTATTTTCAATCGCAGATAGCCTTTTTATGACCGATTTGCGAGTTTTGTTTTGCAACCGCGTCTTTAAGACCATGCAATCCTTTGCTTTTTTTGTTTTCTTTAAAGTTTAAAGCAAGTCAATTTCCCGAAGTAAAATATCAAAATAATCTTCTTTTAAATATATATGTATATAAACAATTTGCAAAGCATGAATTGTAACACACCCAATTAGCAAGATATCGAGAGTATAACAATGTGATATATTATTTTTATTTACATTTTGATATAAATTATATTCAAAATCAAGTCATGTCAAGGCTCACCAAATTCACTTGGTACATTTTTAAGCGTACTTAAAATAATAATACGCTTTCTAACAAATGCGCGACAACTTTTTACTATTCCATTGCAACATTAGGGAATTTCACAATTTCATAAGTGTGTTTACAAATTCAGAAAAAAACCAAATAATTATACAAGGCATTCAATCATCCAAAATATAAAACAAATATCCAAATATTAAAAATGTAACAGTTCATCTAAGTGGCAATAAACTATGTATCAAATCGCTTGAGATGTAGTAACAACTGAATTATCCACTATTATAATAAAAATCTAGTAAGGTATGAGAGATAATTAAAAACACAAATAAGAAATGAAATATTAAAAGTCAAAAGTTGAGATTGTTGGAACATATCAATAAATCTTCTTGTTTGGCAGTTAAAAAAAAATTGAATGTGATTATGTGAAGGTAGTAACATGTGCATTTGCCAAGTAGAAAGTCAAATATGGAACCCTTAGTTAGTTGTATTTAAATTCATTGCAGGAATATCCGAGGTTTAAGAATGTTGAGCACAATAAGACTGTGTTCGAGCGGGTGAATGAGATGGCTACAAGGAAAGGGTGCACCGCGGCTCAACTAGCACTGGCGTGGGTGCACCACCAAGGAACCGATGTGGTTCCAATTCCTGGAACCACAAAGGTTGAAAACTTGAACCAAAACATTAAAGCTTTGTCTATAAAGTTAACACCAACAGAAATGATGGAACTTGAATCATATGCTTCAAGTGATGTGGTGAAGGGGGATAGGCATGTATACATGCAAAGAACTTGGATAAATTCAGAGACTCCTCCACTGTCCACTTAGAAAGGGAATTTATGTTTCTTTAAATAAATTAGTGACTAATAAGTCACATGTGTGGTTTCTTGTGTTGTTAAGATGTCAAGCTTTTAGAGCTTTGGCATTTTAGCTTTCGTTTTCATGATTATGTTCTATAATAAATGATCGTGTGTTATGCTTGATGGTGTTAATTATGCTTTAAAAATTGTGATTTTGTTCGATATTTTTCATATGTTCAGTTTCGTCGAATCCTTTATACGTCTAACATAATTCGAGTACGCTATTTATCTTATTAGTAGGTTGTTGTTGTTGGTTAAGGTCGGGTTACGTTTTGTTGTGTTGATCGGAAAACATTCCTTGTAATATTCTAATAGTATATACGTATACTTACAATTAAGCATTTAAAATTAAGAATTGTGAAAATTATAATATATAATTTCATTATTTGCTGAAGAAAAGGGATAAAGCTCAAATTAGATTTGGAATAAAAAGTTATATTAAACTGACTGTCATCTGCATTTGATGTACATTTGATTTTCTTTCTTATATTTATTATTTCCACACTCAAGGATTTACCTCTGATTAACCCATATAAGAAATATATGGAACACCCATGTAAGGGAGGATGGGTGGTTCACTAGTGATAGATTCTATCACTCTCACTGTCCAATAAAATCATGTCATGTCATCAACCAAATTTCTATCACTAGTGATAGAAATGTAGGGGGGGTGGTATCACTAGTGATGGGATTCCAATGTACAAGTATTAATGCACAATGTACAAGATACACATTCATTCACTTACATGTTCAACGCGTTATATATATAACGAGTTATACTTCATCACTCGTTATATTAGGGGAGGCGGCGGTGTTCCACGAGTGATACAATTGTATCACGGTAATTAACGATTCCACCCCGTGTGGCCTAATTAGTATAGAAGAGGTAGGGTTGTTTGACAAATTCTGAATAGCTAAGGGGTTGTTTGGCAAATTTTGAATGGTTAAGAGTTAAACTGTTAAGACGTCTGAACCGTTAAGTCTTGAATCAGTAGAGGTTTGAACCATTAAGAGACAATATAATGCTTAACCTTTCAGAGGTAAATGTCTGACAAATTCAGATTATAGGTCTTAACCATTCAGACTCATTATAATGCTTAACCATTCAGAGGCAAATGTCTGAACTATTCAGACTTCTGCTCGCGAAACAAACAGTCTGAACCAGTAAGAGATTTGAACCATTAAGAGCCCCATTAAGAGTTAAACAAACAACCGTAAGTGTTGAACCAGTAAGAGGTGTGAACCATTAATAGCCAGTATAATGCTTAACTGTTCAGAGGCAAATGTCTGACCAATTCTGATTACAGGTCTTAACCATTCAGACTCAAATGTCTGAGACTCAAATGTTTTAACCATTCAGACATCTGCTCGCGAAACAAACCGTCTGAACCATTAAGTGCTAAACCAGTAAAAGTTCTGAACCATTAAGAGCCGAACCAGTAAGAGGTCTAAACCATTAAGAGCTAAATAAACAGCCCCGTATAAACAATCCATGGCACATTTATAGTAAAAGGACGTATACAGACATCTACAGCACATATGTATTTATTTCGATTTTTAAATGAAGGCTTGCACTGCCTGTGTAATAAACTGATAATGTAGCATGTGAGGCTTTCACGTCCACTGTCTCATCAACCCAAAATGACGTGAAGAACTGTCCTCATTGCGTGAGTACGGCATGATGGGTAAGTGGGTAGGACCAGGGGCACAGCTGTAGAGGAGCCGGGGGCGTCTGACCCCCCCCCCCCCCGAACTTTTCGCTCGGTAGTGTTATATATGTAGTTTTTATATAGAAATTTTTTGGTATATACGTTTTCGACCACCGTCTTCATTGTCAAGTTTCGCCACTGGGTAGGACGAGTAAAGAGAGTAAGGGGAATTATGATCGTTGGAAAGAGTCGTTATTGGCTGACATTTAATAGAAAAAAAAATATATGATTAAATTTAAAGTAACACCAAACCTTTGTATTTTTTATCACAAACTCTAGCATTCTATTATTAAAATCTCTCTAAACTCTTCAAATTATTTTACAAAAATTGGATATTTCATCCACATTGTCAGATCATCCGAGAAAGATGAGTTGATCGTTTGTAGGGTTCGAGCAGGGATTCAACTTTTACTTGAGCATGTCGAAAGTTCACAACCTGTTACACGACAACTTCGAATTATGCGGGATCATGAAGTTGCTCGTAACTATCTAGTAAAAGGCTATTTTTCTAGGGGTGAGCAATAACTGAACCGTTAACCGAAACCAAACCCAAAACCGACGAAATTGAACCGATATTAACCGAAAACCGAATTAACTGACAGTCGGTTATTGGTTTTTTTATACCCTCAGTTAACCAAAATAACCGAACCGAACACTTCATATTTTTATATATTTCTAACTTCTATACCTCTATTTCATGTATTTCATATTTTATACCTTCATTTTATGTATTACATATTTTATAGCTCCATTTCATATATTTATATATACTTCTATTTCATTTATTTATACCTCCATTACATATTTATCTAAACAAAAATTTTAGCCCAAGTTTAGCTTCGGTTATTAAACGAAAATAACCGAACCGAAAACCGAAAAATAATTAAACAAACCGAACTGATTGGCTGGAAACCGAATGTTTAATAAAATAGGTTTACCGTTGACTTCAGCTACGGTTTCGATTAATGCTAATAACTTAACCGAACCGAACGGTGCACACCCCTAACTATTTTTTCTAACAATTTCATTTAAGATGAAGTTATGTTTCGGCGTTGTTTTTTGCATGAGTCGCCAACTATTGTTACAAATAGTTGATGCTTTGGAGAGAGAGTTTCCACATTTTCAATAAAGGGAATATGCTAGACGTAAACTAGGTTTCGCGGCTTACAAAAGTATCACTACTAGAAAACTGTTATTTTTCCTACCAAAATTTCCTACGCATTTCCTACGAACGAAAATGGCTACACATTTCCTACGAAATTCCGACGTATTAAAAAGGGTCTTAGTTTTGTGACAAAAAAAGCGACAAAAGAACGACAAATTGGTTTGCGTAGGAAAAGTGTAGGAAAATTCAGACCGATCTCCGACGGAATCCATTTTCATTTTAACCATTAGTCGGAAATTCGTAGGAATTGTTATGCGTAGGAAAAGTGTAGGAAAATTCCGACCGATCTCCTACGGAATCCGTTTTCATTTTAATTATCGGTAGGAAATGCGTAGGAATCCAATTTATCATTAAAAAAAATTCATAATAAAATGAAATTACTGATATTAAAACATAAAGTTTTATTATTTATATCAATATATGTTATTTTTAAAATAAATTTATTTATATCCGTAGAAAAAGTGTAGGAAAATACCAACACAATTCCTACGAAATATGTTTCATTTCCTATCCGTAGGAAGTGTGTCAGAAATTATCGACAAATTGCTCACAAATTGCTCACGAAATATGTTTTTAATTAATATCCGTAGGAAATGTGTAGGAAAATATTGACTCAAATAGTATATATATAGAATTAAATCTAAGATATATCAGCTCCTGTACAGGAGGATAAACTGGTTAAGACACTTCGATTATAACGTATAGGTCTCGAGTTCGATCCCAGGCACACACCGATCCAGGGGGAATTTCCCCTTTTTGGCTGATTTTTTTTCCGTAGGAATTGTGTAAGATAATTAAAATATATAAATATTATATAATAAATATAAATATAATTGTTTTAAGCACAAAATTTTAAAAAATAAATATTCCGTAGGAAATGCGTCGGAAAGTTAAGAAAATTAATTCCGTAGTATATATACGTCCGCAATTCATCAACTAGTGTATTCACACGATTCATAGGATAAATATTTGAGGATGTCGAAAAAATCCTAGCTAGTCTTCATAATTTTGGTGAATGTATGCTTAAAAATTTGTTGTTGTTGGTGTGGTGGTGGACATGTTGCTACCGTTGTTAATAATATAATTATGATTATTTTGAAAGGTGTGATTGATCTCTATCGCAAGAGATATATAAGGTTCATGTAGTCGTACACAACTTTCCCAGTATTAAAAATGTAACAGTTCTTCTAAGTGGCAATAAACTATGTATCAAATAGCTTGAGATGTAGTACCATCCACTATTATAATAAAAATCTAGTAAGGTATGAGAGAGAATTAAAAACACAAATAAGAAATGAAATATTAAAAGTCAAAAGTTGAGATTGTTGGAACATTTTTTTTTTTTGAAGGTGACTTTCTATTTACTGGACCTATTGGTCACCGGGTTCATGTCGAAGACAATCCCCCGTCAGCCCCGCCCTCTCGGACGCGATGTTCGATCTCAATAAATCCTTTTGTTGTCAGTTAAAAAAAAATGAATGTGAAGGTAGTAACAGGTGCATTTGGCAAGTAGAAAGTCAAATATGGACTTTAGTTAGTTGTTAAAATGGAACCCTAAGTTAGTTGTATTTAAATTCATTGCAGGAATATCCGGGGTTTAAGAATGTTGAGCACAATAAGACTGTATTCGAGCGGGTGAATGAGATGGCTACAAGGAAAGGGTGCACCGCAGCTCAACTAGCACTTGCATGGGTGCACCACCAAGGAACTGATGTGGTTCCAATTCCTGGAACCACAAAGGTTGAAAACTTGAACCAAAACATTAAAGCTTTGTCTATAAAGTTAACACCAACAGAAATGATGGAACTTGAATCATATGCTTCAAGTGATGTGGTGAAGGGGGATAGGCATGTATACATGCAAAGAACTTGGATAAATTCAGAGACTCCTCCACTGTCCACTTAGAAAGGGAATTTATGTTTCTTTAAATAAAGAGTTAACTTTCGTCTTGCTCCGTGTGGTTTGATTACTTTAACGGTTTTGCCCTAATCATTTAAAAACGGTCATTTTTCTCCTTGACGTTTCGATTTTGTCGCCAGTTTGCTCCTCGGCTCTAACTCCATCCATATTATATGATAACGGGAAGAGTATTTTGGTAATTTCAAGTATAACGTAAGGGTACTTGGATCTTGTATGTTAACTTGAAATTACAAAAATACTCTTTTCAGTTAACATACAATATTGATGGAGTTAAAGCCGGGGAGCAAACTGGTGACAAGATCGAAACATCAACGAGGTAAATGACTGTTTTTAAATGATTGGGGTAAAACTGTTAAAGTGACCAAACCACAGAGAGCAAAACAGAAGTTAACTCTTAAATAAATTAGTGACTAATAAGTCACATGTGTGGTTTCTTGTATTGTTAAGATGTCAAGCTTTTTAGAGCTTTGGCATTTTAGCTTTCGTTTTCATGATTATGTTCTACAATAAATGATCATGTGTGTGGTTTAAAGATTGTTACTTTGTTGGAACTTATGTTATGCTTGATGGTTTTAATTATGCTTTAAAAATTGTGATTTTGTTCGATATTTTTCAGATATTCAGTTTCATCGAATTCTTTATATGTCTAACATAATTCTAGTACGCTATTTATCTTAGTTTCGGTTAATAACCGAAACTAAACTCCTCCACACTCAAGGATTTACGTCTGATTAAGGGGCTGTTTGGTAGCCTCTGAATGGTCATTAAGAGGCTACCTCTTAACGAAACTATTAAGAATTTTATCAATGAGAAGGTAGAAGAATGTGACATGTGATGATTTACCATTCAGAGGTTACCTCTTAACCATTCAGACTTGAGGTTACCTCTTATTCATTCAGAGGTTTTAAACCATTAAGAGGTAGCATCTGAATGGTCATTAAGAGTCTACCAAACAGCCCCTAACCCATATAAGAAATATATATGGAAACACCCATGTAATTAGTATACAAAGAGGTAGTGTTGTTTGGCAACTTCTGAATAGCTAAGGGGTTGTTTGGCAACTTCTGAATGGCTAAGTGTTGAACCGCTAAGAGGTCTGAACCATTAAGTTTTGAATCAGTAAGAGGTTTGAACCATTAAGAGACAATATAATGTTTAACCATTCAGAGGCAAATGTCTGACCAATTTAGATTATAGGTCTTAACCATTTAGACTCAGTATAATGCTTAACCATTCAGAGGGAAACGTCTGAACCATTCAGATATCTACTCAGGAAACAAACAGTCTAAACCATTAAGTGTTGAACCAGTAAGGAATTTGAATCATTAAGAGGCCCATTAAGAGTTAAACAAACAACCCCTAAGTGTTGAACCAGTAAGAGGTGTGAACCATTAATAGCCAGTATAATGCTTAACCGTTCAGAGGCAAATGTCTACAGGTCTTAACCATTCAACCTCAGCATAATGGTTAACCATTCAGAGGCAAATGTCTGAACCATTCAAACATCTGCTCGTGAAACAAACAGTCTAAACCCTTAAGTGCTGAACCAGGCATGGGCGGTTCTTAGAAGGCCTGTGCCAGGGCCATGGCCCTGGCAAGTTTTTCGGCCGTAGTGCTAATTTTCCGCATTTCGATCGAAATTTTTTATATATACTATGTTCGGCCCTGGCATTTTTTAGCGCCCGTGTCTTTCGGCCCTGTGACTTTCAACGGGCAAGATCCGCCACTGGAACCAAGTAAGAGTTCTGAACCAGTAAGAGGTCTAAACCATTAAGAGGTAAATAAACAGCCCCGTATAAACAATCCATGACACATTTATAGTAAAAGGACGTATACAAACATCTACAGCACATATGTATTTATTTCGATTTTTAAATGAAGGCATGCACTGCCTGTGTAATAAACTGATAGTGTAGCATACATCAACTATACTCTTACGGAAAGTTGCCGGATATAGAAATAAACTTATTTACTAACAACAAAGAAACAACAGGCAAGTAGGTAGGACGAGTAAAGAGCGTAAGGCGAATTATGATCGTTGGAAAGAGTCGTTATTGGCTGACATTTAATAGAAAAAAAATATATGATTAAATTTAAAATAACACCGAACCTTTGTATTTTTTATCACAAACTCTAGCATTCTACTCTTAAAATATCTCTAAACTCTTCAAATTATTTTACAAAAATTAGATATTTCATCCACATTGTCAGATCATCCGAGAAAGATAAGTCGATCGTTTGTAGGGTTCGAGCAAGGATTCAACTTTTACTTGAGCGTGTCGAAAGTTCACAACCTGTTACACGACAACTTCGAATTATGCGGGATCATGAAGTTGCTCGTAACCGTCTAGTAAAAGGCTATTTTTCTAAGGGTGAGCAATAACCGAACCGTTAACCGAAACTGAACCCAAAACTGATGAAATCGAACCGAAATTAACCGAAAACCGAATTAATTGATAATCGGTTATTGGTTTTTTTATACCCTCGGTTAACCAAAAATAACCGAACCGAACCCTTCATATTTTTATGTATTTCTAACTTCTATACCTCAATTTCATGTATTTCATATTTTATACCTTCATTTTATGTATTACATATTTTATTCCATTTCATATATTTATATATACTTCTATTTCATTTATTTATACCTCCATTACATATTTATCTAATCAAAAATTTTAGCCCAAGTTTAGCTTCGGTTATTAACCGAAAATAACCTAACCGAACCGAACCGAAAACCGAAAAATAATTAAATAAACCGAATTGATTAGCTGGAAACCGAATGGTTAATAAAATAGATTTATCGTTGACTTCAATTACGGTTCCGATTAATGCTAATAACTTAACCGAACCGAACGGTGCACACCCCTAACTATTTTTTCTAACAATCACCTGTAAGATGAAGTTATGTTTCGGCATTGTTTTTTGCATGAGTCGCCAACTGTTGTAAAAATAGTTGATGCTTTGGAGAGAGAGTTTCCATTTTTTCAACAAACGGAATATACTAGGTTTCACGGCTTACAAAAGTATACGTCCACAATTCATCAACTAGTGTATGACACTTCACACGATTCATAGGATAAATATTTGAAGATGTCGAAAAAATCCTAGCTAGTCTTCATAATTTTGGTGAATGTATGCTTAAAATTTTCTTGTTGTTGTTGGTGGTGGTGGATATGTTGTTGTTGCTACCGTTGTTAATAATATAATCAGGGGCGGACCTACATATGCCCGTGGGTGGGCGGCCGCACCCCTTGAAAAAGAAATTTTTTGTGTTATTTTTCGCGAAAAATCCCGACTGAACCCTTGAAAAATTTCGACCGCACCCCTTGGAAAATTCTGACCGCACCCCTTAGAAAAAAAATGTTAGAATTTATATAAAAATGTTGAAAGTTATCAGTTTGCATGTGAAGTATAATGGTTATCGGCCATTATATTTGTTTTTAATTCAGTATTCAAGTGTTTTGTTTGAGTGTTTCAATACTGATTGTTTCAGCACATGTAATGTGAAATTGGAGGTCCAATCAGGGTGTATTGAGTATTTGGCCCATGTGCTTTAGTTAGAAAAGAAATCATAAACAGCCCACTAAATGCTTAAGGTTCAATAAACATTTCATTTGAATATTGTTGTCTGATAAAGCTTTGCCGACACTGATAGAGCATAAAGTTTGGTGAAGGAAATAGCTGCTCAACCAAAGTTGGTTGAAGAAGAAGCACTTAAACTCACAGCTGATCTCAACGGGAAAGTTACAAGGTTTGAGCAAATCATTGAGGATTTCAAACGGATGTTCATTACATGAGCTCCTGGAGAAATACTAAGGAATTGAAATTAAGGAATATTGTTTATTTTGTATGTGACAGGGACAATGAGTAAAGATGTTATGGCGCGATTTCTCAACAAGAGGAAAGCGGATGAAATCGGATCATCTTCCGATTTTGTTGATGTGAATGATCTTCCCTCGGATCCTCATGATCGCAAGGCGATAGCATCATACAACGTGAATCAACGAGATGATATTAGAAGGGCATACCTACTAAGAGGACCATGTCAACCAACGGGTATTCAATATCCAACATCAACGTTTCAAGGTAAAGAGTCGAGAAAATTCAAACAAGAATGGTATGACCGAAAGGAATACAAGGGATGGTTAAAGTATAGTATAAAATCGGATCGTGTGTTTTGCTTATGTTGTTACTTGTTTAGGTCCAAATTTGGTGATCATAGAGACCCGACCCGACCCGACCCGAACCGGTTTTTTTATGTATATATCTAGACGCCTAAGATTTTAAAAAAAAATTCCGCACCCCCACGAAAAAAATCCTGGGTCCGCCACTGAATATAATTATGATTATTTTGAAAGGTGTGATTGATCTATATGGCAAGAGATATATAAGGTTCATGTAGTCGTACACAACTAACCGCGAGCAAACTATCCCATTGCTAGGCAACGTCAACAACAACGAGTTAACTATCATTGCCCAACTATTACATGCCAACATGAGAATAAAAAAATATTTATAAGAAGAGTGCAAGAATCGGAAAAAAATATATTAATCGGGCACCAAGCAATTCGCTACGCAGTACTGAACGAATATGAATTTTTAGAGCTATCGCTCACATGACAATGATCAATTAATAATTGTATTTTTTTAGTTTATATAATTGGTTTTTTAAATATTATTATTTTTTTTAGTATTTATAATTGTACTTTTTATTATTTATTATTGTATGTTTGTCTTTTTTAAATTAATATTAGTATTTTGTTGAGAAAACTATATTTAATTAAATGAGGGAAAATTGGTTTTTAATAAACCAACCTTTGCCCCATTGGTAAATAATAATCCTACCTACAGATTTGGTAATTAATAATCCTACGTTTCAATATGTTGGTACTCAATGGACCTCCGTTAGTTTTTTTTAACTGAAGTTAGTTTTTAAGTTTTATTTATTACACAAACAGTCCTTGTAGTTATAATTTACTAGTTTTAAGTTTTATTTATTACACAAACAGTCCCTGTAGTTATAAAAAATCATTAAAAAAAATCTAAAAAATCAAAAAAAAAATCAAAAAAATCATAAAAATTCTAAAAAAATCAAAAAAATTCTAAAAAAATAAAAAAAATCATAAAAAATCATAAAGATTCTAAAAAAATCAAAAAAATTCTAAAAAAATCATAAAAAACCGTTTCGACCCGTACCGTTTCGACGCGAACCGTTTCGACGCGTACCGTTTCGACCCGGACCGTTTCGACCCGTACCGTTTCGCTTAAATGAGTAGTAAATAATGATTAGCTAATGATCAAACAATTAATATGATTTAATGAAGCTATTACACTTTAGTGTAAATGGTAAGTTTTTTTTTGAAAGGTAGTGTAAATGGTAAGTGAAAACAAATATGATACTGACGTGACACCATTTTTTTTCACTTTTTAGTGAAACCATTACACATAGTATAAAAGCTAAACTTCACCTAGACCTTACCGCCCTTCCCCGAATATAAGTTTTTTCAACTATTGGATTGGCAAACCAGGTCTAGCAGAAGCCAGAAGCAGTACACAAAGGTTCCCACATGGTGATCGATGCATCGGATCCGGATCTAGTTCTAGTTAAACATTTGAAAAAGATAGAGAATGTAATCAAGATCTTGAATGTCGTGGAGAAAAACGAAAGAACCAAACAGGTTTTTGAACTAGATAACAGCCAAAGGTCCTTAGATATCATGGCTACTTTCAGAGGGCGGACCCACATAGAGTGGGTCGGGGTCCCCGGACCCCAATGTTTTTTTAAAAAAATGAGTAGATTCGGTATATAAAATTGTATAAGGACCCCATAAATACAATTAGGTGGACACCATTAAAAGAAAAGGAAACCTGGTGTAGTTGTAAATCCCTCACTTTACCAACAAGAGGTCATGGTTTCAATCCTTGTATAACTTGTTTTTCTTGTTTTTTTTTTAAATCTAGTTCAAACCTCACTATGACCCGACCCGAAAATTTTAACATTTTGTTATGAAATTTTGAACACCGAAAAAAATGGACCCCATTAAAAAAAAATTGGGTTCGCCACTGACTACTTTGAGAGTCTTGACTTAACAAGAAAAGGAGCTCAAAATGGAGTGCACAAGATCATTGACTTAACAAGAAATTTTCTCAGTATGATCTTGGACTGTGGTAGTGATCGGCCCCGGGCACGGATGGTTTCAATTTCACGTTTATAAAGTAGTTATGGAACCTTTATCTAAGAGCATATTTGGCTAAGCTTATTTAACTCAAAAAGGACTTTTTGTTAAAATAACTTACTTATGAATTTTTGAAAAATAGCTTTTAAAAAAGTGTTTGGATTAGCTTATGTGGTGAGAAAAGCCAATAAGCCAAAAAGTTTTGAAAAGTCAGAATATTCTAACTTTTTAAAATGACTTTTCCATCTTAGGCAAAAAGTTATTTTGAAAAATCTTTTTCCTTTATCCAAACACCATTTTGACTTATTGGTTTTTGAAAAAGTCAATAAGTCAATAAAACTATGGGGTATGGGGCTTGGGTTGGGGCGTGGGTTGGCTGAAAACGCCCAAGCCACCACCCCGGGTGGGCTTGGGTTGGGGCGTGGCCCAAGGGCGGGAGTTTGAAGCCGGGCGTGGGGCGGGCTAGCGATCCTATGTGGTGGCCTCCTATTCGCTTTGTTGGCCATGTCATAGCGGGGCGGGGTAATTTAAATTTTAAATTGTAACCGTTTGGCCAAGCCAAGCGGTCACCCCAACATGTCAACATCCACTATAAATATAACCCCACCGGCTACCCCAACTCAAACCATCGTTGTCCACCGCTACCCCGACCAAAACCCACTTGATCGAACCCGCTACCCCACCGGCTACCCCAACCCAAACCATCGATGGCCTCTTGGACCCACGAAGAAGAGCTAGCTCTCGTCATAAGCGTCGTTGACGCAATGAAGGGGCGACAACCCGGTCAAACACGATATTGGCCGGAAGCCTTTGCAAGCTACCGACATAACGTCGGACACGACTGGCACAACTTAAACGCGTGCCAACATAAATGGCGCGAGCTACGGCCGAAGCTTGATCGTTTCAAGGCCTACTACGAAGCCGTTCCGAGCGGTGAGTTACGCCACGAGGACCGGGTGGCGGTGGCGAACATTGAGTTTCGGGGCAAGGAGCGAAGGCCGTTCGACAAGCTCGCGCTTTTTGAAATTTACCTAACGCTCTAGGTTTTTTTTATTTTTTAATCGTTTTTAGTTTTTTTGTAATTTTTAGGAATTATGTAATTTTTAAGAATTTAACAAAATTTTAGGCTTTTTTTAATGTTGTGTGTATTTTTTTAATTTTTTGTAATTTTTTTTAATAAACTGCCAAGCCACGCCCCAACCCAAGCCCCGCCATACTTCACGGACACGTCACTCACCGGTGGGGGGGCTCGAACTCCACGTGTCAACTCATGCCCCTAACCCAAGCTCCACCATACCCCACGGTCTAAGTTGTTTTAAAAAGCTTAGTCAAACATGCCCTAAATAGTAAATAGTCATGCCTAACACTAAATTAAATTCAACTAATAGGATTCGCGTGCTCGAAGCGGTAGGAATTCATTCAGTATCGGTTCGGTCTGTTACGTAGGGGAATGCAAGCGATACCGGTTCGGTTCGTTATAGTATTGGCAGCGTAGTGGCACTCGGTATAGCAATCGAAACAAAAAAAAACTCATAAAATAAAGTCAAAATATATCCAAAAGGGCAGAGATACTTATTTACAACAATCGAAAATTATAAGACCATGCGTAGTGCTCTGATGAATAATGCCCCCACTCTGGGGCGTTTTCTGCCATGTGGCAGTCCAGTCAGCATGAGGGCATTATTGGGCGTTTTTGCAAAAGTGGCGTAGTGGGAATAATGCACAATAACGCCCATCCAATCATTACACAATATATATGGGTGAGAGGAAAAAAAAGAAAAAAATTAAATCTAGCCATTTGTTTATGACCGTTGCATCCCGTTCTGATTGGTCGAAGATTTGCCCCTTGAGCGTGTTTCAAAACGCGCCACAAACCATTTTTTCGCGAATAACGCCTGATCACGCCGAGGGAGGCGGTGAAGGGGCCTTTTTTGGTGTGTTTGGGCAATTTAAAAAAAAACGCCCACTACGGGCGGTCTAATAACGAATGTGGGTCTTGGTTTTGATAAAACCACTATCAGTAGTTCAGTACCGATGTTGGTATCGATTTGGTTTATCATGACACCTCGCTATAATTTACAATAGAAAAAAAAATTAAGGGGAATTGGCCTGTAATAATCTCACCTAGATCTTATTGGCCATTAATAATCCCACCTCAGAATATTCCCCCCACTAGTCCCACTTTTCACCTATTTTTCCTACAGTGGTCCGCCGTTAAAAAAACTTAACGGAGTTAAGTTTTTTTCCAAATTGCAAACATATTTTTTAGGGTTTTTGATCAGAACGATGATACGAGGCCATTGATGTAAAACTTACTTCGAAATGGTGCTCCAAGTGACTTGATTTTGGTTAATTGGAAATTTAAACACCCGAATTGAAGTGTCGTTTTCATCGTTTGAAGCACCGTTTCGAGGCAAGTTTTACATCAATGGACTCGTATCGTCGTTCTAATCAAAAGCTCTAAAAAATTTGTTTGTAATTTGGAAAAAAGCTTAACTCCGTTAAGCTTTTTTAACGGGGGACCATTGTAGGAAAAATAGGTGAAAGGTGGGACTAGTGGGGGGAATATTCTGAGGTGGGATTATTAATGGCCAATAAGGTCAAGGTCGGATTATTACAGGCCAATTTCCCAAAAATTTAATTTGGATACATCAACATTTTCAACAAAAATTATACCAGATTGTCAATGTAAAAAAAATCTAGCGACGTATTTAAGTTTTGAGATATTATTAGATAAATTAAAATTATAATAAATTAAACGGATTAAAAATATGAGAATACCGAATGCGAGAGTGTTAGTAAAAAGAATAAAATCTAGCGACGTATATACTTTCGAGAAAAAAAAATTAAGAACACATATATTATTAGATAAAATTTAAATTATTAAAAATTATATGGATTAAAAATATGAGAATTGTTCACACGGATATCACCAAATGCGTTATATATAATTCTCGTATCTGTCTAAAAATCTCTATAATTCTTATTTCAAAAGCCTTTAAAACTTAAAACTCCACCATTATCCGAACCCGCTTGATGACAAACCCCAATTCTTTACACTTCCAATAGTTAAGACTTAGTTTTGCTATTTAAAAAGGGGTAGCGGCGCAGCTTGTTGCCCGTTTACCAACTATCTCGATGTAAATTCATATAATATTTTAGTAAAAACAATTATGTAAAAAAAAAATAGTTAAGCAAGCTTGATCGATCTCAAATGAAGACTGTTACAAAGACATAAATATTCTTTATGATATTATGCATTTGATGAAGTATTGTAACAGTCTTCATAGGAGTTACTGGAAGTGAAGAATTAGGGTTTGTCTTCAACCGGGTTTGGATAATTTGTTTATTTCGTGCACATTTAGGAAGTTGAAAGAGATTATGTTTTAGTGGTTATTGAAGGTTTTAATCCTAAAACACAAACCAAAGAAAGTTGAAGGGGTTTTGCAATTTAAAAGAGGGTTGCCGCTAACTTGTTGCCCGTTTACGTGTCGTTTGTTCGTAATTTGCTGCTTTGGTATTTTATTAATATAAATCTAATATTTAGAAAGAAAGAAAAGTTAGTTTTGATGATATTGTTTGAAAAATATCTAGAAGATAGGAGTATGAGTTTGAGTATGTTTAGTAAGTTATTTATTATAAATGGATAGTTAGGCTATGGGGTATATTTTCACGCCCCTTAACTACACGTAGGCACCACATCACCTACTTGACCCTCTTTCACTTCACCGCACACCAAGGAAATGGTTTAACCCCATTAACGCCCCTTAAAATCAATTAAATACATATATATATAGCATGTTGTTGTGTGTGTGCAAATTTTGCAATGCTTGATTCTCTCCCTCTCTCTCCTAGTTAACTTCTTAACATGTGAAGTTTTTAATGCCTCTTAACACCCTTCAGGAGCGGTTTAACATGTGTTAACGGATGCCAACTAGGATTAACACCTATGAGTGTTAGAGTATACCAGGTGGCCTTAGGGTCATTTATTTTGTAGAGTTTGAAACTTACAATGGTAGATACACTTGGTTTAAATGACTACTTTGGTGATCTTTTCAAAGAACCTTAAATATGTGCTTGTCATACTACATCAAAACAAAGATTTTCAAAGAAACAAATTTTGAAAAACCTCAAATCATGGAATTTGAACAAGAGAACCATTTTCTTGAAAACCGCACCGCTCATCAAACCGACCGCTCTACTGTTCGCCTCTCGGTAAATTCTTCGACAGTTTAAAAAACGGATTACATCATATGATTAATTCAAAAAAAAATCTACAACTAGGAAATTTTGAACCGATGACAAGGCTCGTTCCTGGTCCAACCCGAGGTCTGTTTTGGTCCGGTTTTCAAAACCGTAGAGAAAAATCATCTTCGTCGAACTCATCTTCAATACCCTCATGTCCATCAAATTCACCAAGTCCTAATACTTGCTCAATCACACCTTCTGCATTCAACTTATCTACTAACAAAAGATCTTCCAACACTATCTTATGCGTGCTCACTGACGGGTTGGTCAAACGGTCAACTTCTTGCTCCGTCGCTACTACATTCGCGCTTTTTATCATGTTTGACGATGATTTTGAGTCTGTTCCAAACATGAGTCTTCTGTTGCAGCCTTGTTTTGAATGTGGTTCTCGATTATAAGTAGTTTTTGGTGACATACCGAGTTTGTATATATCTTTACGCGGCGACATAATGAAGTAATCCCATTTAGTCTCGGAACACCAATCGGACGCTGAATTAAGCGGCCAAAAAAGCGGTTTATCCGTACTAACTTCTTCCAAATCCATGACTTCTGATGAGTGATCAGAGCTAGAAGATGAAGAAAACAAAGACTGTTCATCACTGCTATCTGTAAAATATGCAAACTTTGACCTGTCATCCAAAGTTTGACTACAACATTCTGACTCATTCTTTAGCCACAAAACAACTTCTTCTTCCTCCAAATTCTCCTCAAAAACAATTTTTTCATCCGGTTTTTTGCTTTGATCGAGAACAAAAGATGCTTCTTCGATCGGGTTTACTCTAGAACCGTCAAAGAATGTGATTTTCGTGTTCAAAAGTGTATCGGATCTTGATGATTGTTTTGATAATAACGAAATGAACCAGGCGTCTATTTTAAGATCCGTGTAACCGGATAGACCGTAATCTTTACAACACGACGATGGGGACGATGCGCCAGTTAGCGATAACCACGTGCAGTTATCACGATTAAGTGATTCTTCTTTCCTCAAAGTAATAGCGAATTCATTATCTTCAACGTCACTTTGTTCATTGAAAGCCTTAAATCTGGATGTATAAACAGGATCGGTATCATCGATTCGGAGATTGACTGATTCTTTAAACATGTCATCTGAACCGAATTTAAGTTCTTGTGTGTGAACTTTTAAGTCGTTCCTAATGCATACCATGATGATTATGAACACTGTGATTCGAATTCAATTGTTAGGTTACAAAGTACAGAATTTAAGTATGAAATTTTCAAATAAATTCAATTCATATGATAACTTGTGGAAAGTAAACATGAACTAGTCAAATAAGAAGCTTCCAACATACAGTGAAATATATGTTATTATGTTTACGTCTGCAAAACATCGAATCGATGCTATCTACAAACAGATAATCAAATCAAATTACACCATGATGAACACTGTTATATGAATTCGAGTCGTTAAATTCAGTTGTTAGGTCACAAAATACAGAATTCAAGTATAAATTTTCAAATAGTTTGAACTCATATAATAACTTGTGGAAACAAAATTTTAACAAGTCAAATAAGAAGCTTCCAGCATCTGGTCAAATATATATGTATACACCTGCAAAACATCGGATCGATCCTAAAAACTACAAACAGATAATCAAATTACACTATGATAAACAGTTGAACAGTGTTATTCGAATTCAAGTAGTTAAATTCAACTGTTCTGTCACAAAATACAGAATTCATGTATAAAATTTCAAATAAACTGAACTCGTATGATACCTTGTGGAAACAAACACGAACAAGTCAAATAAGAAGCGTCTAACATCAGGTCAAATATGTGTTATACGTCTGTAAAACATCGAGTTGATGCTGGTTTCTAAGATAATCCTACAAACAGATATTGAAAGGAAATCAAATTACACGATGATGAACACACTGATTCGACATTGAGTCGTTAAATTCAACCGTTAGGTCACAAAATACATAATTCTAAATCGAACAAATCAAATAAGAAGCTTCTAACATCTGGCTAAATATAAGTTTTCATCTGCAAAACATCAAATTGATGCTGATTTCAATGAATAACACTTCAAACACAAAATCAAATCAAATTACACAATGATGAACAACACTATAATTCGAAATCGATTCGTTTAATTCAACCGTTAGGTCACAAATTACACAATTCTAAATCGCACAGGACAAATTACACGTCAGCAAAATATCGAATCCATTATAATTTCTATGAATAAAACTACAAACACATAATCAAATCAAATGAAATAAAATCAAATCAAATTACAGAATGAAGAACACTATGATTCGAAATCGATTCGTTAATTCAACCGTTAGGTCACAAAATACAGAATTCTAAAGTGAACAAGTCATATAAGAAGCTTCTAGCATCGGTTAAAATAAATGCTTACGTCAGCAAAATGTTGAATCGATGCTGAATTCTATGAACAAATCAAATTACGACATATATTTGATTTCCACGTAAACGTACACAAAATTCAGCTGCACATAAATTGAAAACTCGATTGTGATAACTGATAAGAAATTGAAGTTATTATAACGAGATTGATGCAGGTTTTTTGAGTTTAAGAAGATGTTAATAATAAAAAGTGTGAATTAACTGCATGTGAAGAATTGAGAGTGATGAATAATCCGGCGTACCTGGTGGTGATGACGTGGCGGTGGATATGGTGGTGACGGTGGTGGAAGTTGTTTCCCGCGGTGGTGATACAAATGGTGGTGGGTTGTTTTTGATGCCTTTTGGAGGTTTACCCGCATTGATCGGGCACGAAGGAGTCGTGTGCTAACCGGTTTGAATTTAAACGACCGGTGTTTATTGGGCCTTTGGTCATTTGGTGTGTGTGGGTCAGTTGTAGCCCATCAAGGTTTAGGTGATTTTTGTTTTTTTTCAGAGGTAAAACGTGTGCAGTCTGTGGATCATATCTGCAGACATCTGTAGCAGAAGAGGTAGACCAAACCTTTGCAGTCTGTAAGAAAAAGACTGTTTGTTTTTTAACTTCTGCAAGATGAACATCTATATTGAAATAATTAGAATTCTTTAACAATTAACATATTACAATCAAAATTCTTTAACAATTCATAACATTAAACACAAAAAAAAAAACAATTCTTGAAATAAAGAAACATATTATAATCAGATATATACTCTATTAGTTTCAATTTCTCTAGTGAACCGACCCTCGAAATAAACATATGGTCTAAGGTGAATCAACCTCACAGCATAAACCGTTAAGAACAACAATCATAAAGCTCACAAAGGATTCGATCGGAACCACCGTCAAAACCCACCGTCCAACCACCTACCACCGTAGCCAAAAAATCAAAAAGATTGAATTTAAGTGGTCGGAAACTCAATCGGAACAGATTTCACTTACCTGACTTGTCGAGGGTGGCCAATTTACATAGATACGAGACTTACAAGCCTTGATCGTTAACCGGAGTCTCGCCGGAACCGATGGCTGTGGAGGCTGGCGGAGATGACGGTGACAATGGCTATGGAGGTTGGCGGAGATGACGGTGGTTGTGGAGAGTGGGAGAGGTGACGGCGGCTGTGGAGGGTGGCGGAGACGATGGGGGCTGTGGAGGTGGTGGCGGAGGGGGAGGAAGTGGAGATGGTGGCGGAGGGGGAGGAAGTGGAGGTGGTGGCAGAGGAAGTGGAGGTGGTGGCGGAGGAGGTGTCGACGTTGTGGAGGTGGTGGCGCTGTGTAGGTGGCGGAGAGGTTGGAGGAGAAGGAGTTGTGTCTGTGTGTGTGATGTTAGGAAAAAAGAAAGGAAGAAGAGGTGAGAAGACCCATTCCAAGGTCTGCACCAAGAAGAGGTTAGGCAGACCTTTTTAAGTGAACATCTTCTAGAAAACAAACAGTCTTTAGACCCAAATGTCTGTGAGTGGTCTGCGCGGCACAGACATAAGAGGTCAGGAAGTACTTCTTGAAAAAAATAAACAACACCTTAGATAACTTGAGCTTTTCGAACTTCAAACTTAAAAGTCAGTTTTAGAATTAAAGCGTTATAATTAGAGATGCACAAAACCGGGTTTTTTAATACCCAGGTTTGGGTAAATACCTGGGTACGGATATGACCTGGTGTTGAATTTTTAGGTATTGCCAATACTCATGTCGGGTTCGGGTCTGGGTATCGGCCAGGAAATCCACCACCTTTTTCTGTCACGGCCCCCGACCCGGTTTGACCCGGTTCAGGAGCCGCGGGACAGAAAATCCCGTGGTATTTATTTAATTAAGTTGACAGGACTTTATCAGGATCTTTTCAAAACTGCAATTTCCCGATTTATTTTATTTCACAATTTGGGATAAAAACCCCGGTAATTTACAATCATATGATTTCACGGAGAAATCTTTATTTTTCAAAACATGTTTCTTTATTCTTTATACTGAGCCACTTCTTTAAGCTTTGTAGTGCTTCGCGACACTTTTCCTGGATCACAACAGATCACCTGAAACATGTTTGAAAAAGGTTTTGTCAGCGGGAAATACTGGTGAATCATTCTTTTTATGAAAACGACTCGTTTGTTATAATTTACAGTATTAAGAGCGATTACAATGTTTCCATATATCAACCAACTACCCACAGTATTTGTCACTCGAACACCCATCGGTAACCTCTGAGTCCAATGGTGTCTGTGACTATGGTCATATCACCCCTTGGCTACCCCGTTGTCCAATGGTGACGGTTATCGAGTAATGTATACAAAACCCCACATACCGGCTGTAATTTGGTTACTACAAATACTTAATCCCCGTAATTATAACATTGAAAACAAATAGAGTTTTGTAAAGTAAGTTTGATAAAAAGAGAATGACTCACATTGCAGATTTATATGAGCAGAGCTTAGCCTACTGATTAGCCTTTTAACCTAAATTTAATAACATGCACACGAATTCGGTTAGTAACTAATACAGCATTTACGATAACTCACGAGATTAAAACCTTCACAACGAATGACAAAGTGCGATACTTAAACATCCATCGAATTAACGACGAATGACAAAGCATAAACCCTAATGTGGGCAGCACTTAAACATCCATTGGATAATTTAATCGATCGGACATTGAATCGTAGCAGCGATCGAGTTAATACCCGGTATCGGAGCAGCGCCTCGCTAATATAATTGAAAGTAATTTCGACTTCAGAGTAATGTCAATTCGTTTTTGAGAGTTTTGATCGACACCAACAGACTGTGCATGCAACAAGCTGTTTATAGCTAAAATTAAGGATTCACGCGGCCCGCGTAAACCCAAGGTTAATACTTACGCGGCCCGCGTGGCCGCCCAGTCTACGAGTAGCTTTAACCAGTCACGAGTAGGTTAGCCAGCTGGACACCACGTGGATCCGGAACACTTATCCGGTCAAACATGGGTTGACGCGGCCCGCGTAAGGTGTGCTTAACCTTTACGCGGCCCGCCTGAAGACCATACTTCTTGTTTTCTTGGTTTTTCATGCACAGTATGGTTTCAGAGGTCTGGGTTTTCACTTGTGGGTTGGTTTAGGACATTTTTTAGAGTCCTTACACTGTGTATCCAAGTTCAGGTAGGATTTGGGTTTTCTATACCCGTGTATTAAAATACCCTATTTTTGTGTTTGAGCATGAAAAAAAAAACCAAAAAACCATTCGGGTAACATGAACTTTGTAGTTTTTTGTTTCCAACTTCATTTTTTGGTTTATAAACATGAACTTTAATAATATAAAACTTTAATTTAACAAGATTACATGTTACTAGGAACTAGAATAATCAAAGTGCATACATTTCTAAAACCCCGTATCGGGTATTCGTAAAACCCGGTTACGGCTATTATTAAACCCGGGTTCGGGTACTTAGCTAAAATACCATACCCAGACCTACGGCCAGGGTCGGGTTCGGGTTTAAAATACCCGGTTTTTTTAACACCCGGTCTGGGTTTTTTTTCAAGTTTGGGTCTGAGTTTGGGCTTTTTGTGCATCTCTATTTATAATAGGGTTGGTTGTGTTTATTGGCTAGTTTTAATTCACATTTTCAAGAATTATCTAAAAGAAATATGTTTCATGTTAGGTTATAAACTAAACAGCATAGTGTCGGTGGTGGCGGCCGCAGAGGTGGTATGGAGGAGACGGATGTGGTGGTGATGATGAAGGTGGCACCAAAGGTGGTGGTGGGGTTTGTTGAGTGTGTCAACATAGAATGGTTGTTGGTGGTGTTGATCAACAATGGCGAACACAGGAAATATTTTTAAAGTGTGCGAACGAGAGGTTTAACCAAAATTTTCAAGGGGTGCAATCAGAATTTTACCCTATAAAATACATTAAAAAATCAAGGGGTGCGCATGCCCTGTCTACCCCTGTTTTTTTTTTTTTGGCCGGCAAAATGGAACTGATATATTAAAGAAACAAAAACTACCCTTATCAAGATGCTAAGGGCACTTTACAAAGCTAGATTCTATAATCCCCAATACTAAGATTTTTAACCGCTAACTTTGAACTCACACCAATTCTCCCACGTTATCACCTGTAAACTGGACCTGTTTTTAACCCAAAGAAAAGATAACGTCTTGATGTCTTCTATAATGTTATATGTGTCTCCTTTTGGTTGAAAACATTGTCGTTTCTTTTTCTCCATAGTACCCATGCTGTCGTCATTGAAATAGCCGAGATGCATCTTTTTTGAATCTGGCTGGAACCCACGGAATCTCCCAGGTTAAACGCACTGGAAAGGTTGTGAGGTGCCGGATGATTATGAGCTCTGATCCACACCAATATATAACACCAGATGATTTTTGAAGTCTGGCAGTTAACCAGAATGTGATCCGGCTCGTCTTTGCCGATATTGCACCATACGCAACTGTCCTCAAGTGTGTTCAAGCCTCTTTTCTTTAGAGCTATTTTAGTGGGAATTTTATCCATTAAAGCCCTCCAAGAGAAGAAGTTGATTTTCCTAGGGACCCAAGGGTTCCATAATTCGTTCAGAAATACCCATGGAGTCGACGCAGTTTGATTCCGAGCAGAATTGAGTTCTTCCAGTTTTTTCTTCAAAATTTTTACCGTGAATGTTTCGTCTTTATTTCCGCACCAGAACCACTTGTCTTCAGCTTCTGTGATGGATCTTCGTTCGAGCAGATCATACAACTGTGTCCTTTGTTGTAACTGTTGGGTTGTCATCTCTTGGTTCTTCCATCTGATGTTCCAGCAGGCTTCTTGAACGTCCCACCCTGAATGAACGATACACTTTTTGTTTGAAGTTGCACCAAAGAGTTCTGGGAAAACGTCGCAAAGGATGCCTTCTTCAGTCCAATTGTCGAGCCAAAATCTGGTTAGTTTCCCGTTTCCTTCCCGGACCTGCCTGTTGATCAATCTAGAATCCACATAAATTATCACGTTTTATAAGATTATACTAAATGACCTAATTTTAAGGTTATATAAAAAGGGTATCATGTCATCGTTGGCCAAATGATGCAGGCTCAAGTGCAGAAGATCAAGTCATGGCATATCTGGAGGCACATGATCAAGCTAGCAAGGGGGATTTACGAAAACGGACATAACTTTGGCTACGGGTCTCCGTTTTAGGGGCTCGACTAATCAAATCGAAGCTTGAAGTGAGGAGCACGTCGTGGCAAGGACCCAAAAGAGGCCTTGTCTATGTTTCGGCCAAAAAAATGCATTTTAGTGGGAGTTTTGGACACTTTTATGTTTTTTTTCAGTGTTTTATGCATTTTGTTTTTAGCCTTGTGTTTGGCCTACGACCTTTTTGTAGCCCATTTTGAATTTCTGTCTTTATTCATATATTTCTCTTGTAATTCGAATAGTCAGTTATCAATTTTGAGAACAATCACTTTTCACTTTAAATTCTCTGCCTTTTAGATTAAATTTTAGAGGTTTGTGGAAGATTATTACGGATATTCATAGAATCAATGTGATTTGTTCTTCATTATCGTATCACACGCTACATCACCAAGCCTCCCAAAGCCTACTCTCTAACAACATTATCTCCTCTCAAAAACTACATCGAACACATTCTCTCTCTCTCTCCCTCCCTCCCTCCCTCCACTTGCACAACCCATTTGAGGTAGTTTATGCATAAGAACTGAGTGATATTTTTTGCTTATTGTATAACTTAAGTATATCAAATTGACTTTTTTTTTTATAATTTGAGTTGGCTTAGATGAAATGAATCATGTGTATAAACAGTTTTACTCAATTAATCAGCCCGTTTGTAAAAATTTTTCATGATTATCACTCATACTCCATAAGATATGGGATGAAAGAAATAGTTTAACGAGTTTATATCTTTTATAAAGTATATTTAGTTAAAATAACATTGAATATTCATATATGATAATAATACAAGAGAATGAATAGTAATTTTATAATATTATAATAACCTATTAATACAATAATAATAATTATGAGCAAATGGTATCGAGTACCGGTACCGGTATCAAATTTACCAAATCGGGTGTATTTTCGGTACCTGTTCGACACCGATATTCACCGGTTTTTACCCTCAATTACCGGTGTCGTACCAGTACCTACCGTTACCAAACCGTACCGTACCAGGTATATTTGATACAGGTACCCACTTTTGGGCCTATATATTAAAAATAGAATTAATCAATAGTAATATCACTAAGTGATGAGCAAATGGTATCGGGTACCGGTATCAAATTTAGCAAACCGGTTGTATTTTCGGTACCGGTTCGGCACCGGTATTCACCGGTTTTTACCCTCAAATACCGATGTCGTACCAGTATCGACCGGTACCGAACCGTACCGTACCAGGTATATTCAGTACCGGTACCCACTTTTGGGGATTTCGGTAACAGTATTTTCGGTACCGGTTGGTACCGAGCTCATCAAATCCTGCAGCAACGTAACAATGCAAGTAATTGCACCGTTTAGATTACTTTTCATACACACAATAAGTAAATTGTATTTCATTTAAATGAGGTTTTATATACACAACAACTTATTTCACTTCTTCTTTTTGTCTTTTTCTGTAATTAATGAATTATAACATGTAAAATTAACTTGGATATTTAGATTATTGATGAGCAAATCGTATCAAATCCTGTAATCAAACCGGTATCGTATCGGTACCAAATTTACTATACCAAATCATTTTCGGCACCAATTTGGTACCCACCTTTTGGCGTTTTCAGAATCGTTACTTTCGGTTCAACACCGGTCTAACACCATACCTGTATTTATTGATTTTTACCTTCAAATACCATACCGTATTGTACTGAGCATTTTCGGTGCAGGTACCTAATTTCGATGATTTTTCGGATCGGTACTTTCGGTGCCGTTACCGGTACCGAGCTCATCCATATTTTAACGTGTTAGCACCGAAATAACTGAACTGAAAACAACCGAATTTCCAACGTGTAGGACGTGTGGGGTCCTATTATTATATATTAGGTTATTTAAAATCTTTTTTTAGAACGGAGTGACTATCCTTACCATGTCATTTTTATTTATTTTAGAATATTCGGTAGCTGCTTGCCGTTGCTGACACACGTTTTGCAGTCATTGGGTCCCCGCCGCAACGCGCGGACATAAAATCAACTAGTTATTATTGAATGTCAATTTCTTTATAAATTAATTATTTTGTATTTAAATTAATTATTTTGTATTTATATGTTTAAGTCCTGACGCCAATAAATAAGCCGAAGCTAAAGTTAAAAGTTAAAAAAAAAAAGATATTTGATTTTGACCCCTTTAATTTACAAAAGTTACGGACTCATGGAATTGTTTATAGTTAATGTTAAACGTTTAAAGAACCCAAAACTTTTCAACCTCAAAATCACCAACAAATCCAAAATTTCACCACAAAATCAGTGTTTCCAATCCTCAACGTGATTTTGCAACATCATTCCAAGAATCCCAAATCTATATTGCAACCCCCCCCCCCCCCCCCTAATTGCATTTCATAAAACCATCATCATATCATCAATGGGGGGTTGGGTTTCTATTGCCAACACAAGCCTTGTCCAACCCACATCACACGACCGAAAACAACGCAAAAAGCGCACAAAACCACAAACCCAAAGATTCATACGCCCCGTTCGTGTCATCAAAGGTACATTTGGGAAAGACATATATGACCGTTACAAAATAGGAAAAGAACTCGGTAGGGATGAGTTTGGGGTGTCATACGAATGTCAAGATATTACAACAGGCGAAAGAGTCGCGTGCAAGAAAATATCGAAAAGCAGGTTAAGGGCGGAAATCGACGTTGAAGACGTGAGGAGAGAGGTGGCGATCATGAGGCATATGCCATTGCATCCGAATATTGTGACGTTTAAAGATGTTTATGAGGATAAAGACGCGATTTATTTGGTTATGGAGCTTTGTGAAGGTGGTGAGCTTTTTGATCGGATTGTTGCGAAAGGTCATTACACAGAAAGAGCTGCCGCCCTTGTTATCAAGACGATTCTTGAAGTTGTCCAGGTTATTATCATCTTCGTGTTCTATCGTAAGTTCTCAGTTTTTTTTAATATAAACACACGTGATTTCTTGAAATCTTTATGCATGCATGCAAATAGGGGTGTAAACAAGCCCAGAGGTCGAGAGCTACTCGTGATCGGCTCGGTTAAAAGCTCGAACGAGCCGAGTCTTAACGAGCCCGAGCCCGAGCTCGAGCCTGAAATAGAGCTCGTTTTTTTTTTATCGAGCCCGAGCTCGAGCCTGAAATACAAAGCTTGTTTAGGCTCGCGAGCCTAAACGAGCCCATACAAAATTTTAATTTTTTTATATGTATTATATTAATAATGATGATAACATTGATGAGCCGAGCTAGAGCCGAGCTTTTGCTCGTTTTAGCGATGTTGAAGTCAGCTCGAGCCGTTTAGCTCGTTTAAGGTTGTTCTCAAAATAGTTCGAGCCGAGCTCGAGCTCGAGCTTCATAAAAACCTAACGAGCCGAGCTCAAGCCTGTTCGAGATCGGGCTCGGCCGGCTCGTTTACACCCCTACATGCAAAGTATAAACAATCAAACAAAAGTTCATTTTGTTTTTTTTACAACTCATTGTGACTTTTTTTTCTCAATATTGTGTTATATTTTTCGGGATTATATTATATTTTGTAATTAATTGTGTCTTTGTACTATTCTTATTTTTAGAAGATTTTATAGGATATAGAAGGTTGAATGTAACAATTTGTAACTTGCATATACTTGCTTTATTTCTCTCTCCATACTAAATTAGCTAAATTCATATTCTAGATTTTGATCCGTACAAAAGTTATCATTTAAAGGTTTTCTATAAAAGAAATAGAGAAATATTGAATTTGCTAGTAAAACAAATCCAAACTTTTGTCTTAGCTAACTTTCTTGTATGTTATTAGTGCATCTTCTATATGTTTCGATTTTAGTCGTATTTATTACAATATAAATATATTTGTGTAGACTTGCCACAAGCATGGAGTTATACATCGTGATTTGAAACCTGAAAATTTCTTATACGCTCATAAAGGCGAACACGCACCTCTAAAGGCAATCGACTTTGGTCTCTCTATATCCTTTGAGCCTGGTATGTTCTTATTACACTATAGAGTCGCAGAATACATGTGAGATAAAACGATACATATGAAGTATGACAACGTATCTCAACATGATCGGATATGTTGGAACAATTAATTTAACGCGTGACATCAACTTACATAGTTATTATTCAAAATCAAAACTCAAATTGGCGTATTCATTTTTAAAATAAACTAAAAAGTGCATTTCTTATCTTACACTAACGACTGATATTGCTTTGATTGTAGGCCAGAGATTTAGAGATATCGTCGGAAGCCCATTTTACATGGCCCCCGAAGTATTAAAACGAAATTATGGAGAACAGATCGATGTATGGAGTGCGGGTGTCATTCTTTACATCTTGCTTTGTGGAGTTCCTCCATTTTGGGCAGGTATGTTCGTATTATGGGGCTATATGTAATTAGATCAAACTACAAGGGATAAAATGAACATACGAAAAGTTTCATATCGCTCCCTCTACATTCTAAAAATGCAACAATATGGATCCTAGCAAATTTCTCACATGTTGGTCATTTGTATGCAACAATTTATAGAAACTGAAGAAGGAATTGCTCAAGCAATAATCAAGGGTGACATAAACTTTATAAGGGACCCTTGGCAAAGGGTCTCTGAAGATGCGAAAACTCTCATAAAGCGCATGCTTGACCAGAATCCAGACGATCGATTCACTGTTGAAGAAGCCCTTGGTATGATTTTGATGAACTTTGCACTACTAGACAATAGACTCTCTCATGCGGATATGATAACCAATAAAAAACTAAGGCCCCAAAATAAACATATAGTAAGTTCTTAAAATACATTAATATAATCGATATATCACCGCCGACGTTATACTTGAAAAAAGTTAAAGAAAATTATTTATTTTAAAGTTCGTTGGTACTTTCCGACGTAACACAAATAAAAAAGAAAAAAAAAACTAAATTTGGCAAGGCTCGTTCGTACTCCGACTGTCTTTATTGATTAGATGTCGAATAAGAATGTGTTCCATGTTTTTTAGGCATTTGGTGATCCATTTGTAACATCGATTGTTGATCCGCCGGTGAAGTCATTACCCACATTTGATTTCTCTATGGAACTTCATCGATTTTGATCAACTTTGCACTGCTAGAAAACAGACTCTCCCATGTGCATATGATAACCCCCCCCCCCCCCCAAAAAAAAAAAAAAACTTAAAGTAAGTCCTTAAAATACATTGATAATAATCGATATATATCGCCGCAAACGTTCTACTTGAAAAAATTAAAGAAAATTATTTGTTTTAAGGTTCGTTGGTAATTTCCGACGTGACACAAATAAAAAAAGAAAAAAAAATAAATTTGGTAGGACTCGTTCGTACTCCAACTACCTATGTTTTTTATTGAATAAGAATGCATGTGTTCCATGTTTTTTAGGCATTTGGTGATCTATCTGTAACATCGATTGTTGATCCGCCGGTGAAGTCATTACCTACATTTGATTTCCCATGGATCTTCACCGACGAATTACCAAATATTTTTTTAGAAAAATGTTAACTTTAAGAAAGCAATTTATTGTTTTCTCAAATATTTTTTTTTTAGAAAGGCAAATTGGATTTAAATAATCCCAATTCACTGTTATTGGCCAATAATAATCCCAACTCATTTAATCACCAATAATAATCCAAACTATTCACTTTTGTTTGTAAAATACTCCCAGTTAAAAAAACACTAACTAGGTTAAAAAATTGCTGATGTGGCATCTGATGTGTCATATGACGTGGCAGTTGATGTGGCATTTTTTGATGATGTGGCAGTCTATGTGGCATTTTTCGATGACGTGGCAGCTGATGTGGCAGTCTACGTGGCATTTTTCGATTACGTGGCAACTGATGTGGCAGGTGAAGTGGCAAGCCACATCAGCAATTTCTTAACCTAGTTAGTGTTTTTTTAACTGGGAGTATTTTACAAACAAAAGTGAATAGTTCGGATTATTATTGGTGATTAAATGAGTTGGGATTATTATTGGCCAATAACAGTGAGTTGGGATTATTTAAATCAAATTTCCTTTTAGAAAATGTTACCTTTTTGCTTATTAATCTATAAAAAGTTAAAAGAATAATCAAGTTAGTAAAAAAAATGTTTCCCTTAAAGTTCTCCAATAAAGCTACTATATGAACTTGGTATCATGTGCAACAGAGAATCAATGGATTCAAAATGCCCACAAGGTGTCCAACATCCCATTGGGAGAAAACATAGGATCAAGAATTCAACAATTCTCTTTGATGAACAAATTCAAAAAGAAAGTGATTACAGTAAGTTAATTAATTAATTATCCTTTTTATTTTGCTAGTTTGAAGTCAAAAGTTTGACTTTCTTAAGGGTTTGAACTCAGGTGGTTGCAGAAAACTTGCCAGATGAACAAGTTGATGGACTGAAGCAAATGTTTGATGAAATGGACAAGGACAAGAACGGATCACTAACGTTTGAAGAGTTTAAAGACGGTTTGTGTTTGATCGGGGATCAACCGCTTGATGATCCCGACGTTCGGATGTTAATGGATGCTGTAAGTATCCTAGTCCCATATTTGATTGTAAAATCATGTCTCTCTCATATTTGTCGGGTATTAGGTATAGCCGTCTGTTTGTTAAAAAAAACCTGTTGAGATACCCAAATACATTTCTTAGTATGCTAATTTACATATAATGTTATTACCCAAGAAAAAATTATAAAAACTAAAAAAATAGTGGATTAATATATTACTCTATTAATCAAGAACATATAAAAATAAAAAATAATAAAAAAGAAAATGCTTACAAGTATTTATGTTCCTGGTATTTGAGTTAGGTATACCTAATACCATGCGTCCATGCGCGTCATAACCCGCAATTTAAAAAAAAATCCATACCTGGTCATACCCGAATACCCCATCTTGATTGGGTTCTTTCACCATCCCTTCATAAAAGAACTCGGGTTGCTTACGATTTGTATACTTGTTTGAAGGCTGATCTTGACGAAAACGGGGTACTAAACTGCGAGGAGTTTATGATGGTTGCGATTCACTTAAAACGGATTAGCAATGATGATCATCTACAACAAGCATTCCACCATTTCGACAAGAATCAAAATGGGTACATCGAGTTTGAAGAGTTGAAGGAGTCTTTGTTTGAAGACCAAAATTCACACAACGAGAAGCTAGTTAACGATATCATCCATGATGCCGACCTAGATAAGGTAATAAATGATGAATATGACAACATATGTAACATAAGAAACTAAAAATGTCTGAAAATATGTTGATTCCGATGTGTGTGTCTTGTAGGATGGCCGGATCAGTTACCCAGAGTTTGCAGCAATGATGACAACAGGGATGGACTGGAGGATGGAGTCTCGACAGTATTCGAGAGTGATGCTGAATGCAATTAGCGATAAAATGTTCAAAGATCAAATATAAAATATAAACAAAGTTGAATGAACTATAGAACTTAGAATGTGACACTATGGATGGAAACAAGCAAGCTAATACGATACAGGGGAGGCCCTTAGCAAGGGCAAGGTGTGCGACCGTCTAGGGTCCCATTTTCCTAGGGACCCAAATTTAAACAGAAAATAAATTATATATCTTTTATATAAATTCTTTTTTTTTTATTCAAAAGCCTATAAAACTTAATCCCAATAATGTTTAGAACCCAATATGAGTTTTAAACCCATTTACCTATTTAGTTTTAGTCCATTACTCCATTTAAATTTTTTCATATAACCTAACTAACACCATGTATCCCAACTGAAAATATTTTTATGTATTTTAAATATAATTTTTTGACTTAAATGCCATTTTAGTCTCTGTGGTTTGGATCATTTTGTCAGTTTAGTCCAAAGGTTTGAAACGTTGCCATTTTAGTCCAAATAGTTTCAACTGTTGCCATCTTAGTCCACTGGGTTAATTTCATTCATTTTTTCAGTTAACGAGAAGGGCAATGCGGTCATTTTAAATGGCCGAATTGCCCTTTTGGTTAACAGAAAAAATGGATGGAGTTAACCCAGTGGACTAAAATGGCAACGTTTGAAACTATTTGGATATAAACGGCAACGTTTTAAACCTTTGGACTAAACTGGCAAAATGACTCAAACCACAGGGACTAAAATAACATTTAAATCTATTTTTTTTAAACAAAAGCCTACAAAATTTAAACCCAAAAATATTACTCCCTCCGTCTCATTAAAAGTGTCCTATTTTGAATTTTCAAAGTCTTTATTTATAAACTTTGACCTTAAATAATTTTATTTGTGTTAGATAATACTTGATGAAAGTTATATGATTTGAGTGTGTTTTACAAGTGTTTTTATCGGGTTAATTTTCATCAAGTTTTATATAACACAAAAAATATATAATTAAAGTTAAAGTTTATAAATAAAAACTTTGAAAATTCAAAATATGATACTTTTAATGGGACGGAGGTAGTAACAAACAATACAATATGATTTTTAAACCCATTAACCTTTGGCCCATATAAACTCACTTTTTATTCAATCCAACTAACCAAGTAGTTTAACTTTTTGAATAAGATCATTTTTACTACAATAGTTTTGTGATGATTATTGTTATCACAAATTTGTCGTGTTATTAATTTTATTTATATAAGTTCTTATTATTGCGGAAACTCGACATCTTGTTATATTGACCAGAAAGAATTTGCAGTTTGTATCAAACATAGAATAAAAACTCAAGAGTTACCGTAATCGGTAATGATACACGATACAACCTAAAGACATACATGGTATTTAGAAGTCGATTAGTTTGTTAAAAAAAAAAGAGTTAACTTCCATTTTGCTCCCTGTGATTTGGTCATTTTAACGGTTGTGCCCAAATAGTTTAAAAATAGCCATTTTCCTTCCTGATTTTTCTAACTTATCGTCATTTTGTTCCCCGCCTCTAACTCCATCAGGGAGGAAACTGGCTACAAACTCGAAAGATTAGGGAGCAAACTGGCGACAAACTCGAAAGATCAGGGAGGAAAATGGCTATTTTTAAACTATTGGAGCAAAACCGTTAAAATGACCAAACCACAGGGAGCAAAACGAAAGTTAACTCAAAAAAAAAAAAAAAAACCTTGATTAAGTGAAATTCGTATTGTTAAGTGTATTACCAAAACTTTATAAAGGTATATATGACTTCAAGAGTTAGGATCAAATACAAAGGATAAAATAAATAAGAAGGGTAAGAAGGATTCTAGTCCATTGATCTTAGATTTGGAGGGTTGAGATTAATTGTAGGGAAAAGAAGATAATAGAAGGGCATAAAGGGAATCCTATATTTATGGATTTTCTCTCTCCACATGCAAGGCACATGCCAATTCCCCCATCGATTTAAAACGTCCATAACTTTTTCATACGACATTTTTTAAAAAAAAAAATTCACCATAATAACGAGTGTTTTTTTATCTTTAATATGAGTAACATATTATCATATAAAAATAAAATAAAAAATTTCATTTTTACTGGGTTTTTTTTATTGCATTGTGTTAAAGGTTCAGGTCATTGTGTCTTTTAACTGGGTTTTGGTCAGTAGAGTTTCTATACATTGTGTTATTATCAAAACCTATAACACAATGTTAATTTGGGTTCTATCCATTGTGTTTTTATAAGAACCTATAACACAATATATGACACAATGAAGATGGTGTTATATCTGGGTTTCTATAAATTGTGTTATTAGTTTAGGTCATTGTGTTTAATATGTTATTCATTGTGTTTTAATATGTTGTCCATTGTGTTTTAATAATTTGTTCATTTTTTTTCATTATCTTTGTTCATTGTGTTTTAGTTTGTTGTGTATTGTGTTTTTAGTTTATTTTTCATTGTGTCTTCATCTGCTCTCCATTGTGTCTTTTATCTGCTATCATTAATTGTGTCTTTTATCTGTTGTCATTAATTGTGTTTTTATTTAGTCTGATACTTATTGTGTTATATGTTATCGCCATTGTGTTATACGTTATGCTCATTGTGTTTTAGTATGTTGTCTATTGTGTCTTTATCTGTTGTCATTGATTGTGTTTTTGATCTACTTTACATTGTGTTATTATCAAAACCTATAACACAATGTTAATTTGGGTTCTATCAATTGCGTTTTTATAAGAACCTATAACACAATATATGACACAATGAAGATGGTGTTATATCTGGGTTTTCAATAAATTGTGTTATTAGTTCAGGTCATTGTGTTTAATATGTTATTCATTGTGTTTTAATAATTTGTTCAATGTTTTTCATTATCTTTTTTCATTGTGTTTTAGTTTGTTGTGTATTGTGTTTTTAGTTTGTTTTCCATTGTGTTTTCATCTGCTCTCCATTGTGTCTTTTATCTGTTGTAATTAATTGTGTCTTTTATCTGTTGTCATCAATTGTGTTTTTATTTAGTCTGATACTTATTGTGTTATATGTTATCGCCATTGTGTTATACGTTATGGTCATTGTGTTTTAGTATGTTGTCCATTGTGTCTTTATCTGTTGTTATTGATTGTGTTTTTGATCTACTTTACATTGTGTTTTACATCATGTCCATTGTGTAATATGCAACTGGGTTTTTGATTTTTTTTTTTTTAAATATATCAATATGGTACTCATATTAAAGATAAAAAAAACGCTTGATTTTATGGTATAATTTTTTTTAAAAACAAATGATGTATAAAAAAGTTACGGACGTTTAAAAATTGAGGGGGGGGGGGGAAATAACATGTGACTTGCATGTGCATATTCTTTTTCCTCTTGTAGACAAAATTACCCTTTCCATTTAATTACTCCTAGAACACTTGTCACTCTCTGGTGGCTTCTTACCCTTCTTATTTTTAAAAACTTTGTATTATAACTCAACCCATGACTTCAAATACAAAAATTAAATATTTGAATAACTCTTGATAAAAACTTGAGCTAATTGCCTTAAGCTCGTTTATTTAAATGTTCTAGTTGAGTTCAAGATAAATGTAGCTCGCGCGTAGAAACATAGGTTGATTTGACTCAAGTAACTCGCTCGTTAACTCATATAAATTAGATATTTCATTGTATGTTGATATGTTATTTTAATCTTCTATAACAAAAGAGACATGTATAACTATAAAAACTGAGCAAAACAATCAACTTATCAAGCTATAAACTAGCTTGAGGTGAGACAAATCATCCTGTTATCAAACTATGAACTAGCTAAAGGCAAGCCAAATACAAGCTCATTTTATTATAAAGCTATGAACTAACTTTAAAACACCTAGGTTGAATGGACACGAACAAGAACTAAATATTAAGCTCATTTACACGATACATGAGTTGCTGGTTGGTAATACTATGAAACTAGAGCATATACATAGAAAGAATTAAAGGTTGGGCTCACTTACGAACTTTGTTGGTGTTCTCAACTATTCGTTTGCACTTTATGAAAGATAATGACCTATATTTACACCGAGATAGATGGTAAACGGGTAACAAGTTGCGCTGCTACCCCTTTTTGAATAGCAAAACTAAGTCTTTTAAAAACTAGGAGCTGACCCGAACCGAGCGAACATTTGCTCGTGCTTGGCTCGTTTACAACCGAGCGGAATCTGAATGAGCATATTCGAATGCGCAATTCTCCCAGCGAGCGGCGAGCAAGAAGCAAGTGATGGATGATTTGGATAGCCATATAGAATGTTTCTTCGATGTCTCCGTTATCGGGTCACGACTAAGGTTCAACTGTCCGAGGATAACACTACGACAGAGGTCAGACTGTCTGAGGATCAGGCTCTGGTTGAGGCAAGTGAGACGATGAATATACAACAAAGAACAATTGTTGCATTGTGGCGTATGCTGAGAGCGAGAGACAGTTGACGACTGACGACTGATGAGAGATTAAGTCAAATGTTGTCGCTTCACGACTTAGAGTTTTAGTTTTAAATTTAGTGTTTTAGTTTTAAATGTAGTGTTAGATTTTTTATGGGTTTGATTGGGCTAGTATGTATAAATATAATTGTATATTTGCATACAGTGTGCCCCAAATCTAATAGAGTCATATCTATAAAAATACGAATATACATGTAATTTGTGTGTACGCATATAATTATATATATAATTAATTAATAAAAATTAATTTGAGCCAAACCGAGCCGAGCGGACTTTTGCTCGTGCTTGGCTCGTTTGTAAGCCTAGCAAGCAAATTCAGAGCATTTTCCTAGCGGGTGACGAGCACCGAGCGATTTAGACAATCCTTTCGTCAACTGATAATACTATGACTTAAAAGTTGGATTCATCTACGCACATTGTCTACTTATGTAAGCTTTATCAACTCTTTTTTTTAATAGACATTACACTCGAGTACCATCAATACGTCATTTCCACTTAAAATACATATGAGTGAAATAACTCGATCGAGTCACAACGTCTCACGCCTTTTAACCTATTCCGTCTAGATAACAAGTCACAAGCTATTTAAACAATCATGACTCATCCCCATCCTCGTATTCTAATCGTTCAATTTTTCAATTTCATTGTCGCATATTTTATTTTATTTTTATTTGTTTTTAAATGGCAAAGATTACATTACTCTTACTTCTAAACTACACCAATTAATACTAAACTACAGCTCATGCCAGGATTTGAACCCTGGTCTTTTCTCCAAGAGGCATATTTTATTTTCTAAAAAATCATCTTGTTTTGAACTTTATATAAAAAAACAAACTTTTGACATCCATCCACGTGTATGCATATAGACTGGTACGTACAATTAACAAATGTCGAAAATCGAAAGTTTGAAACATATAGGGGAAGGAGAATCTGCCACGTGGTTGTGATTGAGACACACTACCAGCAAAAGGCGCATGTATTAACCTCAACGGTTGAGGACAAAGAGCCAACTAACAAACATTTGTACCGATATCAAAAGGGCCAAACTATCCACACACCAATTTTGCCTATCTACACACCTAAAAGATGATTTTTGTCTTTACATGCACACCCTGCAGTGTCGAACTGTGGCCAAAACGGGGCGTTTTGGTCCGATTAACCAGACAAAGACTGACGGGTGTCTGACGGGTCTGTTGTCCGGACCAAAACGCCGAGCTTTGGCCGCGTTTTGGTCCTGTCAACCAGACCGGGTATCAGTATTTTGTCTGGTTGACAGGACCAAATCGCGGCCAAAGCTCAGCGTTTTGGTCCGGTCAACAGACCCGTCAGACACCCGTCAGTCTTTGTCTGGTTAATCGGACCAAAACGCCTCGTTTTGGCCACAGTTCGACACTGCAGGGTGTGCATGTAAAGACAAAAATCACCTTTTTGAGTGTGTAGATAGTGAGATGAGTGTGTGGATAGGTACACTCTATCAAAAATATATCGGTATCGAATTTAAATAAAACTAAGTGCTAAATACCTTATTGAATATATTGGTACGATACGGGTATACGTATTTCGGTACGGTACCCGCTTTGGTATCACTTTGCTTTTATTTAGTTTTTGAGCACTTGTACAGGTACCAAATAACTAAAGTCGGCACAAGTACCAATATAGTACTGGCACAAGACCAATACCAAATAGGTAAAATTGATACGAGTACTAGTACGATACAAGTACAATACATGTAAAGTTAATACGAATACCAGAATACCTTAATACGAAATAAAACATAATATAAAAAAATTAAAGGTCTATATAAAATTTGGTATCAGTATACGTTTTTACTCGTGCGTGTACCAAAATTGAAAGTATCGAATATCAAAGTCAATAAAATCGGGTACTGATACATGTTTGAAACAGTAGTGGCCCTAACCATCACTAGTGCTCTAGTGCACGAGTATTTAAGTTCCACCTATGGTGGGTCTGTGTGAGTTTTCCCCTCTAGATCTCAACTTCGAGTCTGGGTGATAGTAGTTTCTCATTGAGGGACTTAAATTGGGGATCTATTATGAGAGGAGGCTCTCTAACACAGACCCAGTTAAGACAACGTATGCTAAACAACATGATATTCGCGAATAATTCACACCTAAAAAAAAGTAGTGCCACTCAAACCTACGTTTTAGCGCGTGAGGAAACGAGGTGTTATTGTTTTTCTTATCCTACTAATACACGTGTGTGATCCTGAAATAAATGCAAGTTAAAAAAGAAAAAATCATTATTATATTGACGGTGTTTGTAAACAATTTTTTTTTCTATTAACATTTTTATTATATTTTGTATTTATATATGAAAGATATGTCACATCCTTGAAACATGTGCCAGATCGAACGTTATGCTCAGGTGTTGAATATTTGTTGTAATCGTGGCGGCTAACTTGTGGTTACTAAAAATAACTAGTTTAAGAAATTAAAACACATTATATATACGTGAATTGATCTCGCTATGTTGCAACGGCTGAAACAAAATTGGGAGAAGTGTAAAATCATAATATGATTAGTAATAAGAAGTGACTCACGCAACATAAAATGTAGACTAAGTTGAAGTCGAATTTATATCGACACGTATTAGAAAGTCAAGAGGGTCAAATAGATAATTTATAAACTTTTTAAAAAGGTAAAAGTAAAAGTGACAACTTTAAAATTTGAGAGAAAGAAGAAAACTCTTTCATTAAAAGATGAAAATAAAAAATTCGAAGGAACAAATGTGACCACCGAACAAAGTTTGATATCCGAACTTAAAGTTATACCGACATGTAATAGGAAGTAGAGGGTGTCAAAGTGTAGGGCAAAAGTGATTGCTTTGAAAGGAAAAAAACTATTTTACTAAAAGACAAAAGAAATGAAAGGACTAAATTTGATGTCCAAAGTTAAAACTCAATGAAAGACACTAGAGCTAATGCCATGACAAATATTACATATATAAATATAAATAGCTAGTAATTCTATCATGTCGGTATAGACACTGTTGTGACATGCTTAGAGCTATAAACAAGGCGTTGTTCTTGTTCATTCACTAGAGAATGAGTCTTTTCATAGACTGTTCACAAATGCTTGCAGAACTAGATTTGTTGTTTGTGTTCATTTATTAAGGAAATGAACATGTTCATGAACTGTTCACGAATACTTACAAAAATGAACTCAAAAAGTGTTCATGAAAATAAATGAACAAAAAACGTTTATGAACATATATTCATTTTAGAATAAAATCTACATTTTTCATCACAAAGATTATGAATAATCCACCAAATGAATACACTACCGAACATTCATGAACACAACATCTATTCATGTCCGTTCGTCTAACTTAACGAACGAAATTTATTATTCGTGTTCGTTCATCTATTAAACAAACGAATATCAACGAACTTCTCGCCGCACGATTCACGAACTGTTCGTTGAACGTTCGATTCGTTTACAACCCTAGATGTGATTGTTTTTATTTACGTTTGAATGTAAGCTTTATTTAAAACTGAATTATCCGTAATAATGTACAACTAAACGAATCACAAATGTACAAACTGACAAAGTTGTTTAAAGGTTTCCTTCTTACAATTTTTTTTTACTCTTACAACATTTAAAATATGATGTTTTATAAAATTTAATTATGTTGTTGCGACTTACTTGTATTTAACATTGTCACAACCCCCGACCCTACCCTGGGCGGGAGCCGTGAGCAGATACAAGTGGTACTGGTGTTTATTAAAATCATCGCAACGGAATTTTCATCGGGGTCTGGTGCAGGAAAAATATCAGAGTTTTCAAAACACCGTAGTTTTCATTTCATAGACTGTGGGATGAAACCCATATTTACATAAAGAATTTTCACATGGATGAACCCTTGATTACATAACACGTTTTATTTAAGTTTACATAGCCACTTATTTAAGCTTTGAGTGCCTCATATCACTTTTCCTTCTCTTCACAGTAAATCACCTTAAACGCATTTAAAAACATTTAATCAATGAAAAATACTGGTGAGTTCATTCATTTTGTATAAAAGGCAGATTTCTTATAAATACAACATTATGGGTTTTTATTTTGTTTTAATCTTACAAAATTACTATTCGCTATCCCATTGTCCAATAGCAAAGAAACCATTTTAGTAGTATTTGTCACTCGGTGGCAGTTCCTGTGACTGTGGTCATATCATTCATTGGCTAACCCGTTGTCCAATAGTGATGCATAACAAGTAATGCATACAAAACCCCACATACTGATAGTAGTTTCCCAGTAAGAATATAAAGACTAAATCACTTTAATATAAGTAACAATTGGAAAACATTTAGGGTTTTGAAAGCATTTGATAAAATGAGAATGGCACACTTTGCAGATTTAGGGTTTTCAGTAATAACCTTATAGTCTAAGTCTTGGGTTCCTAATTAAACACATAATGCAACACGTATTAATGTATTAACCCAATTCAAACTTTAACGATAATCACGAGATCAAAACCACAACGTAGATGACAAAATATAGCCTTATTCAGGCAGCACTTTAACATCCATTGATTTGGTTTCAGATCAATCGGACAGGGTATCATACAAGTGATCCGGGTTAGTACGCTGATTACGAAGCAAAGTTTTAGGGGTTTAGGGGCTTCGGGTATTATAACGGTACTTCGAGAGAGAAAGAAAAGAAATGAGCAAGTTTGAATGTCCAATTCTCGTCCAATTTGTAATTGGAATTCATCCTCGTCGCGTCACGCGACCACTCTTCATGTCACACCCCGATTTCCACGTGTCAACAGTGGGCCCGGTAGGGGAGTATCGTGACGTAGTTGGTAACATCATGGTCAAACAACACAATATATAAATGCACAGCGGAAGACAAAAGATAAATATATTACATTCCGAATATAAAATAATATCAAAGTATTACAACGGAAAGTAAAGGATCCACAGGCGGATCAATAAAAGAAAAGAAAACTGTTCAACAGACTTCAGGCATCTAGAACTTGCAAGATTCCTTATTAACCCCCTGAGCTTCCAGCAAATTTTGTTCAGTACCTGTCACTTAACCTTTTTGGAAAATACGTCAGTTTACACTGGTAAATACAATTAACTGACTCATTTTGGAAAAAGAGTTTGAAAAGTGATTCGAGTGCAAACGGCACAAAATATCTTGACACTTTGATTAAAATGCACAGAGGCAAAATTAATCTTTTATAACTTAGGACAATTTTATTAATAAAAATCTTGTATCCGATTTACATGGTTGTCCAACATTTAGGGCCGGTGATTATACAATACAAGCCGGACAAGATTAATCGACACACCACAAATATAATCTCACAAGAAGACACCCTTACGAGTGAGTATACGTTATACATATGCAACAGGAGGTGTTTTGTCTACACCTTGTGCTTACGTCGTGGCCATTCACTTTTTAAAATGAGCCAAGGATATCCAGGACACGGTCATTAACCCCCAATGTTATTTGTTATCAATCAATACAGATTAAAACGGGATTATGCAATTTAATCATCTCCGATTAAAAGGTTTCTACACCCGACCAAGCGGTATTTTTATAATACCGTATCCCAAGCCCGTATAAGGGAAAATAAGTTAAAAGTATTTACCTGAGCTAGCAATGCAATTTATACTCAGCCGTATATTCTAATCAGCAAGCACAAGTACTTCTACTGGGGCTCTCAATCTGGAACGAAGGTTTTATTAACCTATTAGATTCCTAACGGGTCTTATTTAAGTCGTAACTTAGACCTGTTAGTTTTAAGGAAGGTTTACGGTTCAAACGCATGATTAAGCGAAGACCGGAATAGAATGTGATTTAGACCCGACAAGTTTGAAGACTTGTATAATATGGGTAAACTCAACACATTCTGGATTTTGAGATAAAAAGGATAACGTTTGACCCGTTTCGGCTAATTTATGTAAACTTGTTACATAAACCGAACCGAACGCGTAATAAGCGTGACGGGTATTCATGAGAGCCATATACAGGTTTCCTAAGTTAATTATGCCTCAAATATGTTGTGACATCAGTAAGATGTCTTTCATTATGCCCGTAACGTATTTAAACACAAACTAGGCCCCGTAGGGGTAGTTTGGTCATTTACAAAGTTATAAAAGAGTTTAAGTATTAATCTGAGTTACAGGTCTGATGTAATCAGTAAAAATACTCAATTTAATAAGTTATAACAGTAGGGTAAAGTATATATGTGAAATTTATCAATTATAACCAAACTATGCACCGTAGGGGCATTTTGGTAATTTCACATAAGCCGAAAAGCTCAAAACTGAAGTCTGAGTTAATCAACCTTTGCTTACTGTTAAAACATTATAATTTACCTAAAATATCAGTAGGTATCAACCCTTGTATGTCTAAAATAGTTCTAGTGCATACTATGCGTTAAAAACGCTTAGAAAGGCGATTAGGAGCCGTTTCCGGGTTATATACTTAAAGCTGATATTTTTATTATTCCAGAAGGCTTAAAATAATTTATTTATCATTTAAGATCAGTAGCAAAAGGTTTGGAGTCGTTTAGATAAGTAAAACTCATTTTATGGCCCGTAAGGGCAAAACCGACAATTAACGGATTAAGCCTACGACTACAAGTTATGCTCAGCCTAAAATTAAATAAAAATCTTTAAAAATCCCAAAATAATATATTACATCAGTGGCTAATAAGTTTGATATCAAAAAGTAGGCTTAACTAGGCTATACGCTAATTACGCCGTTTAATCAACATAAAGCCTTCAATTTACGCTAATGAGCATAACTCTCAATCTACACCTCAAACTGATGTCAAACTTTGCATACAAGTTTATATATCAGTAACTAAGGTTTCTACACTTTTACATTTCCAAAAATCACGTTTTAAGGTAATAAGGGCATAATGGTCAACATATGAGCAATTAACGAAATCATGCGTATTAATCGGATAACTAATGAACCGAGGTGTATAATCACAGAGGGTTATACTAGCATGTAACCTGGTCCAAATGAAGCTCTAAGGTATTTCTAAAACATACCTAAACGGGTCAGAACTGAAGTCAAAGCAAAAGTCAAAGCTTTGCGACTTTCGATTCCGAACCGGGTCTAAACAGGAAATTGTCGGGTCGAACATGTTTAGACATGTTCTTATACTAATTACCATGTTATAATAATGATCAAACAGGTTGCACGCCATCTAGATTGCTAATTATGCGTTTTATGCTTCTGTTGACTTTTTCGGATTAAGTTTGACCCGACAAACGATCTAGTTAGGATGGGAATCAGTGGGTGCCCTTTTAAGGGTTTATTGCCCACATAATTACCAACTTATAACTACCTTTGATTTGACTAATCACTGGACCATTAGTGATTAATCTTAAAGTCAACCGTTAATTACGACGGTTTAACTTTTAAGCTATAACTAAGCTAAAACTTAACTAAGGAGGGATTAGTAAACTTACTGAAGTCTTAAGCTTGATTAGGAAGGACTTGGGTCTGCTTTGAAGCTCCAGAAGGCTCCTCAATTGCAGAAAGAAATGGTATGATCAATTGTTGCAACTCATGGCCTTATATAGTGAATTCAATCACCATAAGAAGTTGACACATGAGTCTACAACCCACCACAACTGATCAACACATGTTCCTAGTGCTTAGGGGTGTCTAGGGGTCGCCCATGAAGTGAAACAAATGATTAAAAATCAGTTCCAAGGCTGAACAGCCAATTTTTATGAGTTTCTGCATCTGGGACCTAGCTTACGGACCTCAAGGTCCCCAATGTTGAGGTCCTCAAGGCTGTCATCAGGGCAAAAAATCACTTTTTCAGTTTGCATCCCTGGCTCTTGGTTCTTCGAAAGGTCAACTAAGCTTAATTCTTGCATTTGACCCCTTATTATTTATATACAAGGGCTTTATGACTTATACTCACTTTGCCAAGTCCCTGGACACTTCCGATTAACCCGAAAAGTCATAACTTTCACCGTTGACGCTTTAACCCCTCGTACACGAATTTGATCATAACTTTCTCATACGATAACGAAACTTTATGAAATTTTAATCGTGCATTCTAGTGAGCATAATTAACCGTTACAAAGCTTCGGGTTTGCTGAAAGGTCACTCAGAGGTATAACTTAAACATGTTGACACATTTAACCCCTGTAGTTTGTAACCTCTCACTTTTAGCTTTGTATGATCTATGATTTATTCGTTTGAAGGTATGAGCATCATGTAGGGCTAATGTGCAATACATTTATTCACTGTTGACATTTAGAACTCGTATATTTATATACTTTCCATGATTGTCAACTTTAGTCCTTCTAGAACATTATTTCACACGTTCAAACATATGACATGTGTCAACACATTATAGGACGTGAATTTTCGAGGTGTTACATCCTCACCCCCTTAAAATAAATCTCGGCCCGAGATTTACCGAAATAAAGGAAGTATTCTCTGCCTAATAATGGCAACTTACAGATGATTAGGAATTTGTATGATCTTGTTTGTTGTTTCCAATTCAACTTTCAGATCCCGAATATTGGACTCACCAATCTATTGTCCAAACAATAGATGTTTAACTTTCAATCTATACAAGGTTTCCTAGGGAGCAGCCTTGATGCTTATATATCAACTATTATAGAAAAGCTTCTCTTGAGATGGTTATTCCAACCACTGTTTAACTAATTTTAAGGAGTAGCTAATCTTTACAGTTAGTCGAACAAATCGACGATTCCTGGGTAGTTGATGGCGATTCTCAATCGTTGTCTAAATAGTGTTGCGGTAATGAATGCATAAGCAAAATGAACCGTCTTTCTTAATTAACAATACTGAATTCTCGGGATATTGAGTTTAGGCTTTATGAAGCTTATTATTTTAAAACTTAATCATGTTTTCGGTTCTCCCAATGATGGTACTAGCCGTCTTGGAGATTTCATAATAATACAGCCTTAATGGGATATAAATCTTAACGCTACTGCCTCTTGGGAGGTAAACAGGGTAGTCTTAGGAGAAGCTAATCGAGGTACAAGGAGATTACTGAGATTTCCATATCTCAGGCTCCAGTTCACTCATCAACACTTGTGTCTAATAAGTGACACATTTATGTTACTAGTCCACGAATTCCTTAATCGGGAATATTTACTTGGACAATTTCATTTTGGATATCTTCTTTGAATACCATTAGTTGACTTTAGTACCATATGATCATTGGGATATCTTTGTGGTTCCATGCATTAAACCTCCATACTGATCAGGCATGGAAGCAATCTATGGAATTTATTAAGATACACCAATCCTCACATGATGTTGTTATCATACCATTTGGTATTCGAAATCGATAGAGATTAAAGAGATATAAACTATATGTGCTTATATTTAATCAGAATGGAAATTTCACAAACTAGGCACCTAGCTCGGTTGGCTAGGCGCGCGAAAGGGTGTGGCCTAGACCCAGGTTCGATTCCGGGGACGGCCGGTTCCACCATTTTTTTTGTTGCGACTTACCGATTTCTTATAGGAACAGAAAAATAGTTCTGGTGAATTTTCTACCTGTAAGTTTTACCTTACACTTAATATATATAGGGTTCTTATGAATAGTTTTAAAAACTTGTTATACTTATAGTTTATGAAGGATTTACTGGTATCCGAACCAAAATAAAAAAAACTCTTAGTATTTAAATCACTGACAGAATCTCAAGGAATGTACCTGATGCCATTATTTATGGACTAGCTCAGGCATTTTAGGCGCTTTCAATTTTAGGCTTTACTTCCTCAACCGCATTTCCTTTGACAGATTTAGGGCACGTAGTCTTGATGTGGCCTTTCTCATTACAGCCGAAGCAGACTGCATTCTTCATGTCTTTGCAGTCCAACGTTTTATGTCCCTTAGACTTGCAGATCCCACAAGCCCTGGGCTGCGATTTGGATTTTGGTTCGAACCTGCATTTCCCATAATGGCGCTTCTTGCAGGTCTCACATACTGGTTTCTGATCGGACTTTTGTTTGTTCTTTTTCTTAGAACTCTGGGAGTTATCTACCTCCCTTTTCCTTTTTAGTTCATCCTTTGCATCAGAGGCATGAACGAGATCCTCCTTAAGAGTAAGGAAATGTGGTCCTAGATAAAATTTGGACCGAGCAGCATGGGGCTCCTTGTACTTTTTCACAGCCTTCTTCACAGCTTTTCCAACAGCTGCGTCTATCATAGTTTGAAGAACATCTTTGGAAATTCTAAGGTTCACAATTTCAGCATTATTAGCATGCGTCGCGTCATCCATGGCGCGATTGACTGTTGTCTTATCCGAGTTTGCCATACTCTCTATTGGTTCCTAATACCAATAAAACAATTTCTTAGTTGAAATCCAACCACTGCTATTTCTCATTCTGATGGCTTTAATATATACTATCCATGGTATTAATAACCCATACAGGCTAATACAGCACTAACATTCTTAATGAACGTTATTTATGATATATATATATTAATATTACTTAGCCTAGGTCGTAAAAGACCATCAATGGCATTAAAGATTTGGACCTAGTCCATCACTTTTCTGACAGAGGATCAAAATGTCACATCTGTCTTTATTATATTGAAGAATTTAGGTAGCTTGAAAGCTTGCCATAGGAATATCAGAAAAGAGTGATTCCTATTAGATATAAAATATCCATCTAAGGTTTGTTGGAGCATTTTCTAAAGTATCAACGGCCAATTTCTACCTCGTATTAATGATCGAAGTCCTAATCAGACGGAGACAACAGTTCTCTACAGTTATCGTTCAAAATTGAATCATATGTGCCAGCATCAAATAAATTTCTGCATAAACTGCTTGATAAGGAAAGGTACCTGCTATATAGTTATCCTTTTGCACCATCTCCTGGCGTTCATCCTGAAGATTTATGCGTTTGTTTTCCTGGCCTCTCCAGGCTTCTTTATAAGCTTTGGGCAGTTGGTTTTGATGTGCCCTTCTTCGTTACAATTGTAACATGTGGCGTTCTTTAACCCCTTGCAATCTAAGGTTTTGTGACCCTTGGTCTTGCAAATTCCACACAATTTAGCACGTGGGTCTATTGTACATTTTCCAAAATGTTGCTTTTTGCAGTTATTGCATTTGGGTCTGTTATCAGACTGACTCGAGTTCTTCCTAAACTCGGAATCCTTCCCGCGCTCCGAGCTTCCCTTCTTCTTCTTGTTATAACGATGAGAGTTTTCCTCCTCTCTTTCTCTTCTTCCCTCGCCAGAAGCCTTAACAGACTTAATTCTGACTGCATCTAAGGTGAGAGATAAGGATAAGTCCACCGCGGACCTATATGTGGTTGGCCTAGATGCTTTAACATTTCCTTTTATCTCTGGTGCTAGGCCTCCAATGAAACGCGCTATGCGTTTAGGTTCAGGGGTGACTAAATAAGGAACTAGGCGGGACATAGTGTTGAAACTTGTCACATACGCCTGACAATCCAAATCCTCCATGACCAGAGTCAAGAAGTCTGATTCTATCTTTTCTACCTCATGCTGAGGGCAATAGTTTTCCTTGACTAATGCAACAAATTGATCCCAAGATAAGTTGTAGAGTAGAACTTTCCCCGTGGCTTGGAGCAATGATCTCCACCATGCCAACGCTTCTCCTTTAAATGATTGTGAAACAAATTTCACAACATCTTGCTCCGCACAACCGCTGATGTCAACAACAACGTCCATCTCATCGAGCCATGTCATGCAATCGATGGCCCCTTCTTCTCCTGTAAAGTCTCTGGGCTTGCAGGAGACAAAATATTTATATGAACAGGTCTTAACTGATGCCTTTTGATGAAACACAACTTGTCTAGACGGAATACTCCTTTGATTTGACAACTCATGAACATCGTCCTCCCTTGACTCATGTGTTTTAAGAGGGGGCTTACAACGAGCCACGGATAGAGTCTTAGAGTGGGTATCATTTGACTCATCATACTGTTGATCAAGAGCTCGAGTAACAGCATAATTTATTATTGCCTGTAGTTCTGCTCCAGTTACATTAATTCTGGTAGTATCATTGTCCTCCTTCATGTGGCTGTTAACTTCCTCTAATCCAGCCATGTAGCTTGATGTCTACATAAACATTGACAATGATTTATTCAAAGGTCATTATGGAATCATCATCCTTGACGATTCATCAACCATGGTAATATAAACCATATTGGTTAATTTGTTAGTTATATTTAATTTGTATTTTCATCATAATTTATCCTAGTTATAAAACATCAAGGATATTAAAGTGGCGCAAAAAGGCCTAGTCACAAGGACAAATTTTAAATTTATAAGCCATGATTTCAGAGAATCGAGGCATTAAGGTTTGAACATATTTCATTACATTTTCTTGACAGAGAGCTAAAAACTTCAACTGTCTTTTGTCTTTTAGGACAATAGATATAGCCCGTGGGCATTTTCCTTCTGAGGGATGGTTATAATATGATCATCTTCTCAGATGCTATTAGTCGAGATCATATGGATCCTACCGACTATTAAGCTTGGACCTGGTCCAACATTTTTTTTTTATTTTTTTTTTTATTTATTTTTTATTTTTTATTTTTTTTTTTGACAGAAGGTCAACGATCACCACTGTCGTTGTCTTATCGGACAACAAGTTTAGCCCGCAGGCACTTCATCACTATCGGATGTTTATAATATGATCATCTTATAGGATGACACAAGCCATGATTTCTAAATCACTAGGCTAGATAAGAAAATTGGAAGAATCCAATATAAGGATGACTGTTGTGATTTTATCGAATCACATTTGTCAGGAGTGCTAACACGTTCTTAGGTGTTAACAAGGATCTAAATCCCTTGGGTAGGTTTCACCATCTTGGCCGCGTAGGCTAGGTTTCACTTTTAAGATTCTTTTTAAAATGCCTACTGGCAGGGAAGGAAGGATATTTATTTTATTCAGGATTTTTATCATAAATCCCAATTTATAAGTTAATCATAGCACAAATGGCCTAGTCACGTAGACAAGTTTAATTTATAAGCCATGATCGTTTGGGATCGAGGCATTTAGTAATAGCACAAAGGCTTAGTCACGTGGACAAGTTTAATTTATAAGCCATGATCGTTTGGGATCGAGGCATTTAGGTGTGAATCAAAGTTCATTACTTTTCCTTGACAGAGAGTTGTAGGCTACCACCGTCTTTAGTCTCAGAGGACGTTAATTATAGCCCGTAGGCACTTCCCTTCTAAGGGATGTTATTTTCATATTTCATGTTTAGAATGAAAACTTAATTTAATCAATCCATTATATGAAAATAAAAGTACAGAGTTGCCCTAAGCGGGTCTTTGAAAGGAATAATGTGTCCTTAAAGGGACTGAAAGATAAATATGTCCTTATGAGGACTATTAAGGAAACGATCTTCAGCAAAAGGAGTTTCTTTTTCAAGTTATTTCTGAATGCTTTCTCCTTGGATGCTCATTTCATTCTAGCCGCGGTACGAAGCTCAGCATTTCTAGGCTCCGGGTGTGGAGGACTCCTATTACGGTTTCTTCGCTTGGCGACGTATTCAATAAAAAATTTTGGAAGTAAAATTTCCAGATTAGGATTGAGAATATTCCTAAGTTAAGTCTAGACTCAGAAGGTCAAGGAATGTGCTACTGTGTCATTGAGATTAAACACATAATGTTAGTGTTTAATTCACTCAATGTTGGCTCTGATACCAACCTGTCACACCCCGATTTCCACGTGTCAACAGTGGGCCCGGTAGGGGAGTATCGTGACGTAGTTGGTAACATCATGGTCAAACAACACAATATATAAATGCACAGCGGAAGACAAAAGATAAATATATTACATTCCGAATATAAAATAATATCAAAGTATTACAACGGAAAGTAAAGGATCCACAGGCGGATCAATAAAAGAAAAGAAAACTGTTCAACAGACTTCAGGCATCTAGAACTTGCAAGATTCCTTATTAACCCCCTGAGCTTCCAGCAAATTTTGTTCAGTACCTGTCACTTAACCTTTTTGGAAAATACGTCAGTTTACACTGGTAAATACAATTAACTGACTCATTTTGGAAAAAGAGTTTGAAAAGTGATTCGAGTGCAAACGGCACAAAATATCTTGACACTTTGATTAAAATGCACAGAGGCAAAATTAATCTTTTATAACTTAGGACAATTTTATTAATAAAAATCTTGTATCCGATTTACATGGTTGTCCAACATTTAGGGCCGGTGATTATACAATACAAGCCGGACAAGATTAATCGACACACCACAAATATAATCTCACAAGAAGACACCCTTACGAGTGAGTATACGTTATACATATGCAACAGGAGGTGTTTTGTCTACACCTTGTGCTTACGTCGTGGCCATTCACTTTTTAAAATGAGCCAAGGATATCCAGGACACGGTCATTAACCCCCAATGTTATTTGTTATCAATCAATACAGATTAAAACGGGATTATGCAATTTAATCATCTCCGATTAAAAGGTTTCTACACCCGACCAAGCGGTATTTTTATAATACCGTATCCCGAGCCCGTATAAGGGAAAATAAGTTAAAAGTATTTACCTGAGCTAGCAATGCAATTTATACTCAGCCGTATATTCTAATCAGCAAGCACAAGTACTTCTACTGGGGCTCTCAATCTGGAACGAAGGTTTTATTAACCTATTAGATTCCTAACGGGTCTTATTTAAGTCGTAACTTAGACCTGTTAGTTTTAAGGAAGGTTTACGGTTCAAACGCATGATTAAGCGAAGACCGGAATAGAATGTGATTTAGACCCGACAAGTTTGAAGACTTGTATAATATGGGTAAACTCAACACATTCTGGATTTTGAGATAAAAAGGATAACGTTTGACCCGTTTCGGCTAATTTATGTAAACTTGTTACATAAACCGAACCGAACGCGTAATAAGCGTGACGGGTATTCATGAGAGCCATATACAGGTTTCCTAAGTTAATTATGCCTCAAATATGTTGTGACATCAGTAAGATGTCTTTCATTATGCCCGTAACGTATTTAAACACAAACTAGGCCCCGTAGGGGTAGTTTGGTCATTTACAAAGTTATAAAAGAGTTTAAGTATTAATCTGAGTTACAGGTCTGATGTAATCAGTAAAAATACTCAATTTAATAAGTTATAACAGTAGGGTAAAGTATATATGTGAAATTTATCAATTATAACCAAACTATGCACCGTAGGGGCATTTTGGTAATTTCACATAAGCCGAAAAGCTCAAAACTGAAGTCTGAATTAATCAACCTTTGCTTACTGTTAAAACATTATAATTTACCTAAAATATCAGTAGGTATCAACCCTTGTATGTCTAAAATAGTTCTAGTGCATACTATGCGTTAAAAACGCTTAGAAAGGCGATTAGGAGCCGTTTCCGGGTTATATACTTAAAGCTGATATTTTTATTATTCCAGAAGGCTTAAAATAATTTATTTATCATTTAAGATCAGTAGCAAAAGGTTTGGAGTCGTTTAGATAAGTAAAACTCATTTTATGGCCCGTAAGGGCAAAACCGACAATTAACGGATTAAGCCTACGACTACAAGTTATGCTCAGCCTAAAATTAAATAAAAATCTTTAAAAATCCCAAAATAATATATTACATCAGTGGCTAATAAGTTTGATATCAAAAAGTAGGCTTAACTAGGCTATACGCTAATTACGCCGTTTAATCAACATAAAGCCTTCAATTTACGCTAATGAGCATAACTCTCAATCTACACCTCAAACTGATGTCAAACTTTGCATACAAGTTTATATATCAGTAACTAAGGTTTCTACACTTTTACATTTCCAAAAATCACGTTTTAAGGTAATAAGGGCATAATGGTCAACATATGAGCAATTAACGAAATCATGCGTATTAATCGGATAACTAATGAACCGAGGTGTATAATCACAGAGGGTTATACTAGCATGTAACCTGGTCCAAATGAAGCTCTAAGGTATTTCTAAAACATACCTAAACGGGTCAGAACTGAAGTCAAAGCAAAAGTCAAAGCTTTGCGACTTTCGATTCCGAACCGGGTCTAAACAGGAAATTGTCGGGTCGAACATGTTTAGACATGTTCTTATACTAATTACCATGTTATAATAATGATCAAACAGGTTGCACGCCATCTAGATTGCTAATTATGCGTTTTATGCTTCTGTTGACTTTTTCGGATTAAGTTTGACCCGACAAACGATCTAGTTAGGATGGGAATCAGTGGGTGCCCTTTTAAGGGTTTATTGCCCACATAATTACCAACTTATAACTACCTTTGATTTGACTAATCACTGGACCATTAGTGATTAATCTTAAAGTCAACCGTTAATTACGACGGTTTAACTTTTAAGCTATAACTAAGCTAAAACTTAACTAAGGAGGGATTAGTAAACTTACTGAAGTCTTAAGCTTGATTAGGAAGGACTTGGGTCTGCTTTGAAGCTCCAGAAGGCTCCTCAATTGCAGAAAGAAATGGTATGATCAATTGTTGCAACTCATGGCCTTATATAGTGAATTCAATCACCATAAGAAGTTGACACATGAGTCTACAACCCACCACAACTGATCAACACATGTTCCTAGTGCTTAGGGGTGTCTAGGGGTCGCCCATGAAGTGAAACAAATGATTAAAAATCAGTTCCAAGGCTGAACAGCCAATTTTTACGAGTTTCTGCATCTGGGACCTAGCTTACGGACCTCAAGGTCCCCAATGTTGAGGTCCTCAAGGCTGTCATCAGGGCAAAAAATCACTTTTTCAGTTTGCATCCCTGGCTCTTGGTTCTTCGAAAGGTCAACTAAGCTTAATTCTTGCATTTGACCCCTTATTATTTATATACAAGGGCTTTATGACTTATACTCACTTTGCCAAGTCCCTGGACACTTCCGATTAACCCGAAAAGTCATAACTTTCACCGTTGACGCTTTAACCCCTCGTACACGAATTTGATCATAACTTTCTCATACGATAACGAAACTTTATGAAATTTTAATCGTGCATTCTAGTGAGCATAATTAACCGTTACAAAGCTTCGGGTTTGCTGAAAGGTCACTCAGAGGTATAACTTAAACATGTTGACACATTTAACCCCTGTAGTTTGTAACCTCTCACTTTTAGCTTTGTATGATCTATGATTTATTCGTTTGAAGGTATGAGCATCATGTAGGGCTAATGTGCAATACATTTATTCACTGTTGACATTTAGAACTCGTATATTTATATACTTTCCATGATTGTCAACTTTAGTCCTTCTAGAACATTATTTCACACGTTCAAACATATGACATGTGTCAACACATTATAGGACGTGAATTTTCGAGGTGTTACATCCTCACCCCCTTAAAATAAATCTCGGCCCGAGATTTACCGAAATAAAGGAAGTATTCTCTGCCTAATAATGGCAACTTACAGATGATTAGGAATTTGTATGATCTTGTTTGTTGTTTCCAATTCAACTTTCAGATCCCGAATATTGGACTCACCAATCTATTGTCCAAACAATAGATGTTTAACTTTCAATCTATACAAGGTTTCCTAGGGAGCAGCCTTGATGCTTATATATCAACTATTATAGAAAAGCTTCTCTTGAGATGGTTATTCCAACCACTGTTTAACTAATTTTAAGGAGTAGCTAATCTTTACAGTTAGTCGAACAAATCGACGATTCCTGGGTAGTTGATGGCGATTCTCAATCGTTGTCTAAATAGTGTTGCGGTAATGAATGCATAAGCAAAATGAACCGTCTTTCTTAATTAACAATACTGAATTCTCGGGATATTGAGTTTAGGCTTTATGAAGCTTATTATACATGAAGGGGTATGGTCCCAAAAAGCCGCGCATCCCCCTGTAAGGTCGCGCGGGACCATACTCCTTAATCAGCAATTTTCTTGATCGCCAACCTCGCGCGGGATACAACATACCTGTGTAGCGCGGCGCGAGGTCCACATAAGAGTAAACTCCAGTTAGCAACACTTAGCATTCTAAAAGGGATATCTGAAAGCCCATGCCGCGCGCATGATAATAACGTGCTCAGCAAGAATCGTGCGTGACTACGGCGCGAGGCCTTTCCAGATAGTACACAAGGTACAAGTGGCAGAATAAAAGAGCCAATCAGGGTCCTTCTGTTCCTGCGCAATCGTGCTCCACGATCGTCTGACATGCAGGAGACAAAAAGTACTTAAGGACGCCTATGTGGCACCAATCATAGGGCAGAGACAACTGCCCCACGATCTCCACTTACCTGCTGATGGCAAAAGGGCGACCAGGCCGACAACAGTGACACGTGGCTCCAATCACGTTGCGCCAACTCCACAAAGCTCCTAGAAGCCACTAACGGTCGACACCAGTGAGACAAGGAGCATATCCTCCATGTTGTCGCCTTCCGGCCCAAGGCCCATCAGCCCACACCCTCTTTACACCTCTCTGGCTATAAATAGAGACCTTCACTTCACAGGTTAATTCATTCCATTCCCTCTACTCTCACTTAATACTTAATTCTCTCCCAAAGCAGTCGCTTATTCTCACGCCGGAGCCCGGTTAAGAGGGAAACCCCCACATTCCCCTTTTAACGAGTAACGGTGTTTTGTTTTGCAGATAAAACCACGATCATTAGGAGCTCAGGATACTTTCAAGAAGATTAACCATCATGACGGAAGCATAAACCAAACTAATTAGTCCCTTAATTAGTTCCGTGTTTCTTCATTGGCGCCCACCGATTTTTTCTACAAACCACTTTCATCTTCTTATTTCCTGAGTTTTCACTGCTTTTCTTCCTTCGATCATGGCTGGTCAAGGAATCATTCCCGAATTTGTTGGTCTCGGAGCAGACCCGAACGCAGCGTTGGGGGTGGATAATCAAAACATCCAACCCCAACACGTTGAAGAAATCGGCGAGATCGAGATGGCCAACACCGGGGGTCCTCGCGGGAGCTTCACCCGCATCAATCAAACTACCCCAGGAAACAACGGTGCTGGACCATCGAACCCAACTCCACCTCAGAATATCTCAGCGCTATTGGGGCTACCAGAGGGCGAAACCCCAGCCTCATGGTACGCCAAGCAACTCGCCACCATTAACGCGGCATATCAATCCTTGAGCTCGCAACAAGCAGTTCTAACGGCAGAACCTTCCTTGGTTACACCAACAGGCCCAAGTCACGGGCCGCGCCCGATGCCACCACCGCAGAATATCCAAGGAAGAGCCAACAGACCTCCCCCTACCCGAAGACTAAGCGTGCAGGACACGCGCGACACACGGGGGGAGACAGAAAGCTACTATGACGAACCGTCAAATTTCCAAAGAGGCCCAGTTCATAGCCGGCTTACGCCACGCAACATGAACGATGAGTGGGAAGAAACTGACCCGAACGATCCAACCTGGGAAAACGATGACGAATCTTCGGTCTTCAATCGTTTACAAAGAAATCACGAGTATTACAAACCAAGGCAACACGTTGGTTATACCGAGGAGGCGGAGCGTGACTTTCGCCTCGCCTATCGACCAGAAGAAGCTATAGAGCATTCGAAGTTCATCCCAAAGATAGCACTAGCGCCGCTCAAGAGAGAAAAGTTGCCTCCGACCGTCGGAAAGTTCAACGGATTAACTGATCCAGACGATCACGTCAGAGTGTTTACTAGCGTGGGCTGCATGGGAGGTTGGAACATGCCCATGTGGTGTCATTTGTTTATCCAAACATTAACGGGGGCTGCTCGCGCCTGGTTCGACAGCCTTCCTCCGGGAAAAATAAAATCATGGGTAGATTTCAGGACTCAGTTTCTGAGTCACTTCAGTCAGCAAAGGCGATACCAGCGCGACACAGCTGAAGTTGAAGATATCTGGCGAAGAGATAATGAGGGTTTGGAAGATTTCATTACGCGCTTTAACAAAGAATGTTTGGAGATCGGTGGCGTAAGTGAACAGCTCATGCGCTGCCATTTCAAGAAAGCAATCCGCTGTGACAGCCTGATTAGAACCATCACTGGGAAGGATGGAATGCCAAAGGAGTGGGACAAACTCATGGAAGCCGCGAAGATAGTCGCGCAAACGGAAGAGTCTCTCGCACGAAACAACAACTATCGTTCTGAAGATAGATTTTCCAAGGGGGGTCACTCGCGCGATGACAACAGGCGCAACAAAGGCAAAAACCCTGGGTGGAAGGCCAACCACTCCAGCGGTTATAACGATCGACCCCGTTACGAAGAACGATCCCGCTATAAGGAAGACGCGCGTGACACCATTGACCGCATCGGTTATAGAAAGGCAGTCCGAGACGATAATCGTGAAAAGCATTGGACTCCGCTCATAAAAACACCAAAAGAGGTGCTAATGACGGAGAACCATGATTTTAAGGCTCCCAGGCCTATGACGAACAAAAAGGGACAAGACCCCAATCTGTATTGTGATTTCCACAAGGATACAGGCCACTTAACAGATGATTGTTACAGCTTGCGACAAGATATCGAGAGAGCACTAAAGAGTGGAAAGCTGAGCCACTTAGTGAAGAATGTGCGCAAAGAAACGCGACAGCTCCATCGCCACGATGAAGGAAATCACAAAAAGGTTCGACGCCTGGAGACACACATGGTCAATGGACCAAGATATAGCGCAAGAGAAAAAGGCAAGAGACCCTATGAGCCTTCATGGCAAGAACAGCAAGTTATTTTCCCGGTGGTGCGCGGGGGTCCCCGAGCCACACGACCCATCGTCATCACCGGTATCATCGGCCATTATGAAACTGAATACGTCTTCATTGACCCAGGGAGTACAGCAGACATCATCTATGAACAATGCTTTAACCAGTTCGACGATGAAGACAAAACGAGACTCGAACCAGTTGACTACCCACTGTCTGGGTTCTGCAATGAAATGGTCTTCCCGTTAGGCCAAATTAGCTTCCCCGTCACACTCTCTGACGGGAAGCATTCGAGGAAAACAAACGTTAACTTCATGGTGATGCCCGTTAAGTCAAGACATGACGTACTGATCGGGAGAGAAACGCAAGGTGAGCTGAATATGATAACTTCCACCCCCCACTCAGCGATTGGTTTCCCAACCAAGACGGGGTTGGCAATCGTTTATGCGAAGAAGGAAGTCATGTCAACTGAAGAAATGCGCCCAACAAAAGCGGCGAAGGTTTCAGCAACCGAGCCCGAAATATGGGTTTTAAATCGCAAATATCCGGAGCAAACGGTGACGATAAGTCACGCTATCTCACCAAACATCAGAACTCGCCTCAAGCAGCTCCTATTCAAGAACATGGATATTTTCGCCTGGACCCCGGCCGACATGACCGGAGTCCCGCGTGACATCACAGAGCACTGTTTAAACACCTACCCCTCGGTTGAGCCGAAAGTCCAAAGAAGGCGCAGCCTAGGGGCAGACAAAACGAAAGCAATGAATGAGCAAGTTTGCGAGTTACTTAAAGCCGGCATCCTGCGAGAAGTACGTTATCAGAGTTGGGTTGCGAACCCCGTAATGGTAGAGAAGTCTAGTGGCGGATGGCGAATGTGCGTCGACTATACCGATCTCAACAAGGCATGCCCTAAGGATTGTTACTCTTTGCCTGAGATCGACAAAAAGATAGACTCTCTCGCGCCATACAGATGGAAGTGCTTCTTGGATTGCTACAAGGGGTACCATCAAGTGCAAATGAAGCTCGAGGATGAAGACAAGACGGCTTTTCGCACGGATCTGGGGATTTTTTGCTATACGAAGATGCCATTCGGCCTGAAAAATGCTGGCGCCACATACCAGCGATTGATGGACAAGACCTTCGCGGATGACATCGGAAAGCATATTGAAGTTTACATTGATGATCTAGTGGTTAAAAGTCCCGAAGAGGACCAAATGTTGAAGGACATCGAGAAAACGTTCAACTCATTGCGCAGTGTAAACATGAAGTTGAATCCAGCCAAGTGTTCTTTTGGCATGGAAGAAGGGAAGTTTCTAGGCTTCATAGTCACCAACGGCGGCTTTAAAGTGAACCCGGAGAAAGTCCAGGCAATAGAGCGGATGCCATCGCCGCGGACAATCAAAGAAATGCAACGGTTGGCCGGCCGCCTCGCCGCGCTTAATCGCTTTTTGTCAAATCACGCCGCGAAATCGTACCCTTTTATCACCACACTGCGCAATTGTGTGAAGAAGCAAGAGTTCAGGTGGACCCCTGAAGCAGAAAAGGCTTTTCAGCAAATGAAAGAATGTTTGATCGAGCTCCCCACCCTGACTGCACCATTTGAAAAAGAACCACTCATACTGTACTTATCTTCTTCAGATAAGGCAGTAGGATCGGTATTACTAGTAGAAAGAAATGGAGTCTAAACTCCAATTTATTATGTCAGCAGGGTACTCACTGACCCGGAAACGAGATATTCCACGATGGAAAAACTGGTACTAGCGTTGCTACACACCTCCAGAAGGCTGCGCAGATATTTCACAGGACATGTGATCACTGTGCTTACCAACTTCCATATCGGCACGATACTTCAAAAACCAGAAACGTCCGGGCGGTTAGCAAAATGGGCCATTGAGCTGGGGGGCCACAATATTCTGTATCGGCCGCGCCCAGCCATCAAGGGTCAGATTCTTGCGGACTTCATCACAGAAGTCCCAGTTGATAAAATTAAAGATTGTGAGCTGGTGGAGACTCCCGAAAAAGACACGACAAATGAGACTTGGATGCTTTATACTGATGGGGCCTCAAACGAGGACGGCGCGGGAGCCGGATTGCGCCTAGTAAGCCCCGAAAACCACGAATTCACTTACGCCATTAAGTTGGATTTCAAAAACACCAACAACGAGGCGGAATACGAAGCATTTCTGGCAGGCTTGCGCCTCGCCATCAAAATGGGAGCTAAAAATCTACAAGCACATGTTGATTCACTCTTGATAGCCAGCCAAGTCAACGGTATATACGATGCAAGGGGTGAAGTTATGGCCCTATATTTGGAACAAGCAAAAGAGTTGCTTCAACAGTTCAAGTCTCACAAGGTCATCCACATCAACCGCTCTGAAAACAAACCAGCTGACGCCTTGAGCAAGCTCGCTTCAACGTCCTTCCAACATCTTGCCAAAGATGTAAGGATTGAGGTACTCAAGAACCCGTCAGTTTTGTTACGACAAGTCAATGTGATCGAGATAGGGCAGCCATCCTGGATGACCCCTATCATTCAGTACTTGAAAGAAGGAATACTCCAAGAGAATAAGGCAGAGGCAAGAAAAATTCAGAACAAAGCTCTGCAGTACGAAATGAATGGCGGTATCTTATACCGCAAGTCCTTCTTGGGACCACTCCTGCGCTGTGTGGACCCTCAAGACGCGAACTATCTGATAAGGGAGATTCATGAAGGAATCTGCGGCATCCATGCGGGGCCACGCATGGTTGTTGCGAAGATCATGAACGCCGGGTATTACTGGCCAGGGATGCACGTTGATGCCCTGAAGGAGCTGCGCAAGTGCGACTCCTGTCAGCGGCACTCTCCAAAAACCCTGCGCCCCAAGAATGATCTAATCCCCGTATCAACTGCCTGGCCTTTTCAGCAGTGGGGAATAGACATGGTAGGACCCTTTCCAGATGCTCCCGGCGCCGTCAAGTTCATAATAGTGGCCGTCGATTACTTCACAAAATGGGTGGAGGCCAAAGCCCTTGCTTCAACTACAGCCATGATGGTGCGCAAGTTCATTTGGGAACACATCATCTGCAGATTTGGGCTCCCACTCAAGATTGTAACAGACAACGGCACCAACTTTGCGTCAGATGACCTCCAGAACTGGATGAAGGAGATGAAAATCGAACACACTTTCTCCTCCGTTGCGCATCCTCAAGGCAACGGGCAGGTTGAAAGTGTGAACAAGTGTATCGTCGATGGGATTAAGGCCCGACTGGGTACTAAACGAAGAGGCTGGGTGGATGAGCTCCCAAGTATCTTGTGGGCTCACCGAACTATGCCAAAAACAAGTACCGGCGAAACCCCTTTTAGCCTAGTCTATGGCTCAGAAGCGGTTATCCCGGCAGAAGTCAGCCTGCCCTCTCCGCGTTTGACAGCAGTCAACGCAATCGACAACGAGGCAGAGCGTCGTCTTGACTTGGATTTGCTAGAAGAAAGGCGCGAAATCGCGCGTATCAAAGAAGCCAAGTACAAAACACAACTGGAGAGGTACTACAACGCGCGAGTCCGCATCTGTACCTTCACTCCAGGGGAATATGTCTTTCGAGACAACGAAGCCTCAAACGCCGAACGCCCAGGAAAGCTAGCACCTAAATGGGAAGGCCCATACTTGGTGCACGAGGTGCTAGGAAAAGGGGCTTACAAATTGCGCACCCTGGATGGACACATCATCCCGCGCACGTGGAATGCGCAACAACTGCGCAAATGCTATATATGACTGTGCAGGCCCTGCGCCTTTATCCACTAATGTCGGCCACGCGCCCTTTACTTTTTATGTTGGCTACACGCCTTTTTAAGTTACAAGCAATGTATCTCGGCCTAAGCGCCTACGTAATTACTGAAAGCATACGACATGCTCTTTTAGCACTATCCGACTTATTTCGTTACAAATGCATGTTAAACTTCTGATTAGCACGAAAACACTCCAGTTACGCTCGCACACGAGCCTCTCTTACATTTATTCGCGCTAACTTAACCAAAGTTTCTAACAACAGTGCAATAATTGTAACGGGAAAATAAGCAAACATACTATTTAAAAGGCGCAACCACGCAACAGTTATAAAAACACAATGTCATTCATTAGATAAAAGCGCAACAGCGCAACAAGTTACATCAGAAACCTACTGGAATTTTTTACAAGGCACAAAGCCTGTTGACAAACCTATTCGAATTCATCATCTCCACTGTCACCATGCTTATCGCCTTTATCACCATCACCGCCAGGCTTACTGCCATCACCATCACCTTTCCCGTCGCCATCTCCACCCGCAGGTGCCTCCTCATCCGAGAGCTCAACAGTCTCTGGTGGATCAAGGATACTCTTCAGCCGCTGACACCAGTCATCATGTTTCAGTGCATTAGTAACCAAGTCCATCACCGGAATGGATAGATGATCATAACCATGTTCCGCGCGGGCTAGCTCAGCCTCAGCTTCTTCAGTCACCGAGCAGTGACTAGTATCGAACTCCTGTCCAAACATAACCGACGCATGTTGCGCACATTCAACATAGCCTTTACGGTGACCAACTGCAAGGGAAGCATCTATGACGGCCGCAACAGCCTTATCCAATTCACCAGCATTTAAGATGGAGTTGGCCATCTACAGCAAGTGCAATACTTTAGCCAACAGGTCTAAATAAATCAAATTAAAGTAAAAAAGAGGAATCATACCAGCACCATTCCACGACCGCGCAGACACTCGGCATCGGAGGCAAGAGTATCCACGATACCCTGAGTGTCAGCATAGTTAGTCTGCGCTACATTAAGAGCTGCAGTACTAACATCACGAGCTTCCTCAGCCCTAAGCTTCGCCTCCTCAGCTGAGGCAGCCTTAGACTTTTCAGCCTCTAGATCGATCTCCAAGGATCCACTTTTGTCAACCTGCTCTCGCAGGCGGCGTTTTAGCTCAGCGATCTCGACATCCTTGGCCCCAAAATCCTTGTCCTTGCCAGACAGCTGCACCTTCGCATCAGCAAGCTCAACCTACAAAGGACAGGACTTAGGATATGTTGCAGACAAAACACAGATAGAAAAGGTATAAGTTATACAAACCTCAAGCTGCGCCTTAGCAGCCTTAACAGCTTGCACACCCTCAACCTCCGCCGTCAACTCCACAACCTTAGCCTCAAGGTTGACAATCTTGTTACGATCTGCAGCCGCGCGCTCATTATCCTTCGCGCATATGCGCTTGAACTCAGCTTTCTCCTTATCCAGCTGTTGTTCAGCAGCATGAAGCTTGTTTTTCAGGCCCTCGCGCCCCCAATCTTCAGCCTTCTTATCAGCTTCAAACTTCGCCTTCTCTTCATCAAGGGCGGCTTTTGACTTCTCAAACTCACTTATACGCTTCAACATCCGCTCGCGGTACCTCTCCCAATCCGACCGCTCCCTAACCATTGTCCGCCACTCACGGACAATTTGGTGGTTAGCAGCGCGAGCATTCGCCTCCCCAAGCATGTAAGTACGGTACAGCCCTTCATGAGATTTCGCCTTCTGCCTATTAACTTCACCAGGAGTGAAAGAGTTTAAGAACCAATCGCGGCAAGGGCCAAACTCTTGGAAGGTGTCCTTCTGCCTCAAATTCCAGGGAGCCTGGTGGGGGGCATTACCGCGCTCCTCTTCGGTATAGCTTTTGTGGTAGATATCTCCAAGAGTATCCTTGGCCCCGATAGCTTGTGGATTATAACCCCTAGCGCCACCAGAGCTCGCGCCACTAGAAACGTACGCAGGGCGGGTAGGTCTTTCAACCTCAGGTTCTTTCCTCCTCTCTTGAGGGGACTTTGTAGACCCCGCAACGCTCAAAACCTCCGGACCCTGCGCTTTCTCCTGGATAGTAATGGCAGCAGCACCGGTATACCTCAAAGAATCACCACTAGGCTTTTCAACAGCTTTTTGCTTCTCCTTCTCCACTTCAGAAGCTTTCTTCCTATCCTCTTCAGCCTTCCTATCCTCCTCAGCCTTCCGAGCTGCCTCGGCCTTCCTCTGCTTCTCCTCCTCCGCTTTCTTCCTCCTATCCTCATCAGCTTTCCTACGCTCTTCATCAGCTTTCTTCTTCTCTTCAACAGCCTTCGCCTTATCACCTTCAGCAACATGTTTGTCTTTGACAGTCTCAACACCAGCAGCCTTAGAAGATTTCACAGTAATCTTTGGCCTCTTATGCACCGGCTCTACTGGATCCACGAATACCACACCCTTCTTTGGGGTCGTCTTCTTAACCTCTGCAAATACAACATTGTCAAAAAGAGCGAAGGCAACAAAATAACGCAACTAAAGAACCTACCCGGAGAAACTTTGTAAAGCGAGCGCAAGTTGCTCCGCTTCCCAATCAGGGGAACCTCACCAGCTCCGGGCGCAGCAGAGACGCCAGCCGTAGTTTCGCTTCTAACTCTCTTTCTGCTGATCAACTTTGCAGCAGCCTCCTCTTCTTCTTCTTCTTCTTCTTCTTCCTCCTCCTCATGCACACCAGAGGAAGGAGTAGCGCCAGCGTCCGGATTGAGAGAACCCACGCTCCCTGAGCCACCGGTTCCAGTCTTCTTTCCGCCTGCGCGCGGCAAACCTTCAAGTGAGTCACTAACAATCACGAAATCTCTCAAGTCACTCTGATGGAGGCGAAAAATACCTTTACCCACAGCACCAGTGGTTGCGCGACTACCCCCAGCAGCCTTGCTGGTCACCTCAGCATCCTTCTTCTTCTTCACCGGTTTCTTCTTCTTCTTCTCTTCTGGGTCAATACCCAAGTCGCGCAACACACCTGCAAAGACGTTAGACCACGAACTTAACTCTCCGTTCGAAGACCCTACAGACTCCTCGCTGGAAAGATAGACAACCTCTTTCCCAGCAGAAGTCACAGAGCGCAAAGGACGAGGGTTCGGTATGTGCGCACCTTCGTTTTGCAGTAGGCGGCAAGGTGAACGCATCAGCAACAGGATACATAAAGTTATCCCTTATTTGGTCATACCAGTATTGCTCCCCGTCTTGAAGGGGGCGCACGCCCATTCTACCGCCAAAAGCGGCGAAGGCAGCTTGATACAAGCGCACCTCTACAAGATAAATCGTATCAGAAAAAAAAAGGGGGGGGGGGGGGAAATGCAAGCCCCGGAAGATCAGTAAGAATAAGAATTACTAACCTTCGTCGCCCATCATTAAGATAGGAACCTCCTTGCTATCAGGCAACCACTGATCGCTCATCCGCGCCGCAACCAAGACACTCTCCCCAAACACTCGGTTTGGGGTGGCGGTAAGCTCGCGATACCAAGCCGCAGTCTTGGGGATCTCCAAGTCTTCCTTCACGACTGGTTCAGTCCAAGCGCGAAACGTCATGGGTATCGGAACTACCTCCTCCCGAATATAGAAAAACTTTGGTTTCCAGTCATGGAAACTCTTGGGAGGATTTAACAATATCTTCTTCGCCGCGCCCCGGCTAGCGAAGGAATAGAAACCCATGTTTCTCTTAAGTGTATAGAAAACCCGAAATTTATCAACAGTTGGCTCGATGCCATGAGCCCAGCACAGGAACTCGAAATGTCGAACCCGAACCATCCCGGGTGGGCTCATCTGAGATATATGAAACCCATAATATTGAAGAATATGAGCCATGAAGTTAGTCGCCGGCAACCGGAAGTTGCCCTGATGGAAGAAGTCTTCGAATAAGGTGATGTACCCCGGCGGTGCATCAGCGGCCGTTTGGTTCTGACCGGGGTACCGGGCATCCCACTCCGGTGGGAACCGGAAACTACGAGAAAGTTGTTCGAAAAGCCCTAAGTCCCACCGGAGAACAGGCACAGGACCTTCTTCTCCGGGGTTATCCTCATGCTGTTTTTCAGCCATCGATAGATAAAACAAGGGTTTTGAGTGTTCTGCTTGATGATCTGCTACGACGTTCTTCAAAAACTTGAAGATCTGCTGCAACCGTGTTCTTCAAACTTGAAGATTCAGAGAAGCTTTGAGAGGAAGTAGAAGAATAGTAGGAGAGAAAGTGATGAGCCTCACATCTCTCCGGATATATATACTGATCGCATTTAATGCGATCGATAACCGTGCCGAAACCGCCGCAAGCAAGGCCAACCCGAAAGCGCCACGTAAGGCGTGTTTCCCGGAGTGACGGTTACCACGCGCGCGTGGGCCTCACTCTCCTGACGAAAATCTGAACCGTCAGCAACAAGTTGATGACAACCGTCAGAGGTCAACTCAAGCGTCACCAACTGTGACTTTTTCACCAACCTGTCAGAAAATTCAAACTTCGAGGTTTCTCCCGCCCAAAGTCATTGGAAACTTCATGTAAAATCCAACAACAAGCCTGGTAGCCGCGCCGTAGTAAATAACAACTTACACGCGCGCCGTCTACCAAAGCCAAAAGCATCACTCTAATTTATTTTCTTAAGTCCAGAGCTCCAACCACTTGCCTTGCGCATGGTGCAGCACTGGACTGGGGGGACTTGAAGGGGTATGGTCCCAAAAAGTCGCGCATCCCCCTGTAAGGTCGCGCGGGACCATACTCCTTAATCAGCAATTTTCTTGATCGCCAACCTCGCGCGGGATACAACATACCTGTGTAGCGCGACGCGAGGTCCACATAAGAGTAAACTCCAGTTAGCAACACTTAGCATTCTAAAAGGGACATCTGAAAGCCCATGCCGCGCGCATGATAATAACGTGCTCAGCATGAATCGTGCGTGACTACGGCGCGAGGCCTTTCCAGATAGTACACAAGGTACAAGTGGCAGAATAAAAGAGCCAATCAGGGTCCTTCTGTTCCTGCGCAATCGTGCTCCACGATCGTCTGACATGCAGGAGACAAAAAGTACTTAAGGACGCCTATGTGGCACCAATCATAGGGCAGAGACAACTGCCCCACGATCTCCACTTACCTGCTGATGGCAGAAGGGCGACCAGGCCGACAATAGTGACACGTGGCTCCAATCACGTTGCGCCAACTCCACAAAGCTCCTAGAAGCCACTAACGGTCGACACCAGTGAGACAAGGAGCATATCCTCCATGTTGTCGCCTTCCGGCCCAAGGCCCATCAGCCCACACCCTCTTTACACCTCTCCGGCTATAAATAGAGACCTTCACTTCACAGGTTAATTCATTCCATTCCCTCTACTCTCACTTAATACTTAATTCTCTCCCAAAGCAGTCGCTTATTCTCACGCCGGAGCCCGGTTAAGAGGGAAACCCCCACATTCCCCTCTTAACGAGTAACGGTGTTTTGTTTTGCAGATAAAACCACGATCATTAGGAGCTCAGTATACTTTCAAGAAGATTAACCATCATGACGGAAGCATAAACCAAACTAATTAGTCCCTTAATTAGTTCAGTGTTTCTTCAATACATAAGTTGAGATTCTTGTGTCTTTTGAGTACTACAAAGAGCCTGATACATATGCTTGGTGTTTCATGTTATATATCATGCATATTGAAAGAAAAGTTTATAACTTTATGATGGTTATCATACCTAAAAGCTAGAAACATAAAATTTAAAAAAACACAATCCATATAGCTTAAAGTCCCACCTCACAGTGTGTTTCACTGCAGAAACATGGAACAGTCATCATTATCATTAGACAAACACCTCTACAAGATTGAAAATGACTGGTTTTTGGCTGGTTCAAACTATTAGAAACTATTTTTGGGCCAGTTTTGGCCAACTTTTTTTTCCCAATTTTGTTGTGCCTCGCCTAGCGCATGGGCACCTAGGCGCATGCCTTGGGCACCTAGGCGCGTGCCTTTGGCACCTTTAACTACATAGATGTGGGGTATGAATGATTTTCTCTTGTCACCAAAAGTTTAAAATGTTGACAAATTTTGGAGTGACAGACTAAGTTTAACAAATATGGGAGCTGAAGATCGATTTTTGACAAATTTAGGGACCCAGAGATATTTTAATTTTGAAAAATATTCTTTATATTTTTTTCAAAATTGAACTTTTACTCCTTTTTGATGAGAGAGAAAATTACTCATGCTCAAATTGTCAATTAGATTATATGGGTGCCTTTTCTTTGGCACTTTTACTTGATGTACTTGGCAGTAAGAAGTATGGGTCACTTAATAACTCAAGAGGACCGGAGATATTAGACCCAGTGACCTAATAAAAAAAACTGCTTTAAAAATGTCACATACAACATACATTTGACTAAATATCGGAATACACTATATATACTTTTTAATCAACATCAAACAAACTACTTTTCAACTTCAAAATATAAACTTTATTCAGATTATAAAATCTTCAACAATATTAAACCTGTAAGATAAATAAAACCAAAAAATAAGTGTTTTTAGTTAGGGCTTACTGCTTCCATGAGATCATAAATTTCTGATTCCTTAAGGTTAGCACCGACTCTTTTTAATCCCGCCTTAAGTTCCTCGAAAGTAATTTCACCACTGTTGTCCGCATCGATCATTTGAAACATTTGTTTTAGCCCTGCTATTTCTTCTTCAGATAAGCTCTCTGCAATAACCTAAACATTTAAAAAACTCAAGTCAATTTTTTTGTGACACCCTTTGACCTTTTCAGCCCATTTGCTAATGATAAGTGTTTGGGTCAGTTTAGATCCGGAACCGTAACCGTTTCCGGAGCCTCCGTAAAATGTCAATGCGGATGTGGACGACTGAAGAAGAAAGTTAAAACAACATACAACACTATCAATCTACGTTCCGTAGAAAATCGGTATGCCGAGTCCAACCGCAACGCTCACCACTCCAACTACAACAGCCACCACCTGTCGCCACCAACGATGAATTACTCAAAATCATATCATTTTGCTATAAATAATAGAATTTGAAAATTCTCCACTACCTTTTTCCTTGTGAGCCGACCTTGCGAATAGTGTAGTCAACCTTGCGAAAAGACATAAAGCTTAATAATTATTTATTATTAAATATTAATGATTAATCCATAGGGCGAACTTTTGAACTAAACTTGTTAGAAAATACAAAACAAATTATCAAAAAAAGGATAAAGAGACGGAAAGTGTGTCTAATATTCAAATTGGTATTAACTATTACCACAAAAGCCAGTACTGATACCCCATAGTGCCAATTATCGAAAACCCAAAAAGTGAGTATCGATAGCAATACCGATGTTCGGTCGGTACCAGTTCGATATGGTATCGGCATCGGTATGGGACCGCTAATCGGTGAAAATGCTCATCCTTTAGCTACCAAGAGCAAAAGTAGTTATAAAGATACTCTTCTTACGAAACGGGTCAACTTATATTTCATTAAAACTGGTCGAACACATGAAATACTCTTGTAACAGATAACTTTGGGGATGCATAACTAATAAGGATGATCACATCATCATATAAGTTTTTGTTAGAAAATCAACCATTATTCACCTTAAAGTTGTAGACGAATTAAAAAAAAATACCTCGATAAGTGTAGCTGCAGATTGCCCTTCTCCAGCAGTAGCACCAAAAAGGACAGCGTTACCCATGGCCATTATATCGCCACCACCTCCACGTCCCAACCACCACCACAATCAGCACCACTATCGTCATTACCGCCGCCTTCACTACCAGAATGGGATTTGTTTAAACTGGGATTTATTGTAACTTTTTTAAAGAAAACACTTCAACTTCTATCATATACGATGCAGAAACGGGCCTATGATCCGAGAGCTTAATCTCAGCCCGTTTGTAGCTCAGTTGCCACATCCCCTTCCCATATGAAAGTATATGGTCACACCTGAATATAAGTGTCCAATTAAACAAAAGATTAATTCAAAAGAATAATTAACAATAAAAAATATAACATATTCTAAAGAAAACTCATACCATGGGCGTACGCCTTTCAACTCTAGGATCCTCGCCATAATATTTATCTGAATTCAGCTCGTATTTGTAAGTCGGTGGAAAATTTAACGCGCATTCTGTCCACCCGTCAAACGCACCTCCTGGTCTTAGCTACAAATTTATCGTAACGTTATTAAATAATCTCAAAATTTATAAGGAAAAACTTCGATGCGCTCGTTAGCTACAGTTCGCAATTTCTTCCCGCTTACTTATGAAAGGGTCAGGTAGGTTTGTATTTTGTTAGCTAACGGGTGAAATGGGTAAAATCTAAGAATTTTGGATAAAAATGAAACGGGCCAAAGGGGTCAAAAGTTTTTCAACGTGTATTTTTAACGCATACAACCTCATAATCGATTTAAACAAGAAAATCAATATATTTCTACTTTTTCTTTAGAATCTGTTGTTACCGAATCGTTAAGTGTGCGTATTTGGTCCCCAGTGTCGCTATCACTTTCTAGCGCTATTTTTATATAAAAAAAACTAAAGCATCATTTATACCTCACAGGTAATGTAGAAAACAAGATCAATATATTAACAAGAACAAGAGCTGAAACAAGATCGGGAACAAGAATAGGAAAAAACCTGAAATCGGTTCAGGTTCCTTCAAAATCGGTGTTCTCCTTCGATTTGATCGTCATTTGTACTCCAACCCGGAGACCCACCCATTTAGCTAGTGTTGTATCAGATCTGTTAAGAGTAGAAATAAAAAGAAAAAAGTAAAAATTGAAATGATCCTTGCAGCAGGTACCTGCATTTTCCTTGACAGTTCCAGACCAGTTTACAATCGTATAAACCGCAAGAACAATAACGCCAATCAGATCAACCACAGCAACTAATCCATACTGGTTGGATGCTGGTATTAGACTGTTTCATACTGCTTTTAACTCGTTTGTGCTGCTCCTTGCTAACCTAACAATTTAATGAGAAATTATAGCTAAATTTAATGTACTAAAAAAATAACAAGTCATTTGTTTACGTATGATTAGAAACAAAATAAACACCTTGATATATGACATATATTTGGCACCATCACCACACTCTATATTGAGCTTCCGTAATTTATCTCCTTTTTCTAGGTCTTTTCTCCAAATCTATTCTTGTGGAAACACTGACAAGAAAAAATAGATTATATTTGTGGGTATTTAACAGAAGTTAATTAACAAACTAAACTAAGCAAGTGTGGGATTACCTCGCTAATGCTTCTCCATTGGTAACTAATAGATCTGGGCTGTTATTATTGCATGATTTATCATCAGCATCCTATGAACAAGAACCAGATGTTACACACAAATCATGTTGTGGACCGTTACCAATAAGCGGCTCCAAACAACGCCTTCTATACAAACTACAGACTCAACTCTGATGTCATTCACCATAGAACCAAGAACCATTCATGCACTTGAGTGAGCCAGCAACAAAAGAGTTAAAGTAATAAACATTGATATATCCAAAACTTCTAACAAGCATTTCATTGAGCAGGTTGTAGGCATATAGAAAACACAGTGTGTGGATATCCAAGTGGAGTGATATCTCTGCCAATTCTAACCAAACTTAACAGTACATGTATTTTGATGACTTTAATTAGTCGATCAACAAATTAATTATGATGAAAATGTATATACATGTGAGCATATTAAAAGTAAAACAAATTCATGCTAAATTACCTTGAGGTTGTGCATTATGATACGATAATTGCTGGTTCAAGGTCTAACAATGAAAACCACAAAATTAAACCAAAAAGACTGCAATCCGATATAATCCTATGCTAATCAAAATTAGTAATCTTACTGCCTTTACCTTACTAATTCGTTTAGGCCTTCGAATGAACCCGTCATCATCATCATCATCATCGGACTATTCCCTGAAGTTAGTGTCGCCTGGGTTCGTACCCATTCCGCCGCCGGAAACGGTAGAGGATTAGGGTTCTAAAAAACCCATCGCTACCATCACCACCTTCCGTAGCAACAATCTTTATATTCGCAGTTTTAACTTTCAATTATACAACTGATAGAAAGAAAGGCCGTTCCCTATTCATGAATTGGAGGCCTGGAATCAATTTCCCTCTTCAATTTGCTGCAAGCATTCAATCAGCGGTTTCCATTAATTGTTATAGGCTTCAATTGATCATCAACCAGCGACGATTTGATTGCCATAACCGATAAACCTTTGATTTCATGATGAAGAAATCATTAAAACCTAAACTGAATGGGGGCATATTTGGAAGCGTGATATGAAACTCTGGGAAATTAGCTAGACGTTCCAATTGATGTCTTAAAAATTAGGGGTGAAATTCCTTTGTGGCTGTAGAGATTCAATCATAAAGGTAGAAACGATTTAGGGAATTCAATTGCTGGTATGATGGTGGCTGTCGATTCAGGTGAAGAAATGAAGAAACTGATGATGGTGGCTGTCGATTGTAAGGAGAGGAGGATAAAATGGGAAGAAAAATGTAAAAATATAGGTTTTATTTAAGCCTTTTAGTCTGCCATCTTAAAAATTAGAGGTTGAATTACTTTTGTGTCCATTGGAAATGTATTATATAGTTATATAGATACCATAAAGGTGTTAGTGTTCACGATCTCAAAATCTCAAACAGACAACATTTTCAATGGCTAAATTGTAATTTTTATTTTAAATGAATCACAGCAAATCATGGAATTTGTACAATCTCAATGAAATTATCAATATTTTGACAATTAGTTTGTTTTAGTCAAAAATATTAGTATAGTAAATCCACGTGTTCAAAATGGCATTTTTTTTATTTCCTTACATGATGATGTAAACGAGATCATAGCCAAAACTAAGAAAAGTATACATTTGAGAAAAATCCTAACATAATCAATAAATGGATATGAGTGGAAACATTTGATCTCTTTGGACAACAAATCTGTAAATCAACTAGACTCACTATGGGAATTAGAGTTATGTCCAAAAGGTAGTAGTCATAATGGCGAAGTCAATATTTTTTTCATTAGAATTGGTTACTAAGTGCTCAAATGTCTCTTAATTGGACATCCGAATTCTCGGTTTGGGCCAAGTCACATTAGCAATGATAACTATGTAGCAAGAACAACTGAAGTAATTTTTTTAATGGCCAACGAATCTTTCAAATGGGCTACTGGCGAAATTCACATCGGGATACACTTATCTCCGAACTGTGGAAAACATTCACCTAGGGCTGAAACCCGTGTGGGAGAAGCAGGAATTGAACTTGGGTCTCTTAGAAACTCAAGTCTCTCCTTTATCACTCCACCACAAGCTCATTGGCAATAACTGAAGTGATTGAAATTTAATTCTACACTCATTTTCTTTTTTGTTTACATTGTTTTACAGTTGCAACTTGTATAGAGTATATACTGGTTTTTTCTAAGTATGTTAAAAGAAAAACCCTAAAAGGACGGCATCAAAAATAAAAAGTGTAGGGTCGATTGACCCACGCCCTATTAGTAGATCAATCTGTAACAACAGATAAACTTTTTTTTGTATCCTTAATTATCATACGTTAGTGAATGTAGAACATTGTCACACCCCCAAAATCCACCTGCGGAATACTACCGCTTGGAGGCGTGACTGACCAGGATCCAGCCACCAATCATATTGAACACGCAAGTTAACAATTATAAGAGTTTAACCAATGCCATTGGTATACAAACAAAACATAGTTTAAGTTGCAAGCGGAAGCATAACGTTTAAAACCACAACATAAGTTTAATTGTTCAAAGTTTAACATGGCACACAGCTGTCCATGTCCCACAACGACTCTCTTCCATGCAAGCTCCAGCTAAGGACCTAGAGACCTGCAAAGCATGTAGTAACGAGTCAACAACAAGTTGAATGAGTTCACGGTTGGGTGTTCATTTTTAAGTTGTTCCAAAAACAGTTTCCTTTAACTGGCATCCTGCCGTGGGGGTTACCCCATAGTTGAAAACGTGATTTGTTTTACCCATTTACTCTGGCAATACAGCCGTGGGGGCTACCCCATGTTAGTTATCTGGCATTTCGGCCGTGGGGGCTACCCCATGTATACACTAGACTCGTTACCATATCGACTGCTGACTGTAGTCATGTTTATGTGCCCTGAACTGTCAATGTCTATCATCATTGACGTGCCCAGATCCATTAGTTCACGCCCGTCCTCTGCGGCATGGTGTGAGGCTTGTCAAACTAATGACCCGCTCGCCATTGGCCCGGCGATTAAGTCGATATAAAAAGGAGGGACTTCGTGATAGAGTTTTGGTCTAGTACGAGTTATCTGTCCATGAGGACGAGGAGTTATATTCCTGAGCCATCGTTGTCCTACCCAATAAAGGACGAGGAATCCATGTTCCTTAACCCCATTCCCAACCCTGGGAATCCCATGCTTTGTAGAGGGTGTGAACTCACCTTGGTTTGCTCGGCAGATACACAGAAAGGTCAATCAAGCTATATTGTGGTCAACCACGTCCTAACATAGTTGTACCACACAAGTCAGGTTCGTATTCAGGTAGTGCACGTATGTTTTCTACACACATTTGCATACACGTATTGATCATGGCACACACGTATAAATACTTCAGTTAATCAACAGGGCTCAAACACATCCAATAGCCTCATCTACGTAAATAAGCAAAGTCCAAGTGTGCGGCCCAAATAGTTGGGCTCGTAATAGCATGCAATTCCAAAACAGTGTGCACGTGCATATGGTCTCGAGTCGAGACTAGAGGTCCCGAGTCGAGACTGTGCGGTCTTGAGTTGTAGCCTACAAGTTCTCGAGTCGCAACTGAGGAGGTCTCGGGTCATACATTCATCACTCGAAACTAGGCGGTCTCGAGTCATGTCTCGAGTCGCAACAAGACTCGCAACCATGATCTCGAGTTATGTTGTTTTTGTGCCGATGTGGTGTGGTCTCGAGTTGAGACTGTGGGTCTCAACTCCTATCATCTGCTGATTCTACTCAGTGTACTATCCAATAGAATTTCCATTTCATGATATGGTGTACTAGCCAATGACAATGCACAAACATGTTTCCTTGTCTAACAATTAACCGAAATGGATCAAACTACAAGTTTTTCAAATATTCAAGGCACCTTCAATTCATATTCATGTTGTTCATCATATATTCAAGTAGTTCATCATTTTAGGGTTTTTATCATAACATGCTTTATCAAGAAAATCTATCCTAGCATGAACTCGAGTTGACAACATCATCGGCTCCTACATCTAGCACATTCAATCAATACAATAGCATACTTACATAAGATTTATCATCAACATATGCTAATCCGATTTCATTGAACACAAACCTCCTCATTCATACCTAAGCATAACCAAACCATTCGGATTCAAACCCATATAGAGCCGATTACAACCATTCATGATCAATCACATATTATATATACCAAGACAACATTTCATCATCATATATAACATCATCATCCGAAATAAAAACACATAACATGTATCACTAACCTATATCATCACACATCAACACCTTTATCATGTATGTCATTTACTAACCAAGCATTGTAACATCTAGAAACATAAAACACTAACCGGATGGTGTTCAGGTTTGAAGAATCAATGAACCAAATGCCGAGTGATGATCCCGAGTTTGATCCGACAGTTTTGGGGCTACCAGTTGAATCCGAGAGAGGTGAGGAGAGGTTTGTGGTGGTGTTCTAGAGTTTTAGAGAGAGAGAGAGTGTGTGTGTGTGTAGGAGAGTGTGGAAGTGAGATGTGGATGATGGCATGGTTTCCGTATCAAATGGTGCACCTTATGGGTTTTCGGGTGGGCTAAGGGAGGTGCGGCCCAACTGTTCACTCGAGACCAGGTGGTCTCGAGTCGGGTCCTTGTGTCTCGGGTTACATAAACACACGCATACATACAAGCACAACACATAATCACATAAATTCACTTATATCATTAATTAAACCAACGTGTCAACTAGTTACATAACGTTCAAGGATGATTTATCGAGCTATACCGAAGGGTTCTAAATTTCGAGTTGTCACATTATCCCCATGTTGAAAGAAATTTCGTCCCGAAATTTGGTAAGTACTCACTGAGGAAGCTAGTTAAGTTGTATGGTTTTCCTGGGGTGTCACATCTTCCCCCCGTTGATCTGGAATTTCGTCCCGAAATTCCGTAGCTTCAGCCTCAGTAGTGGTTGTACCGTTTACGAATAGTTGGGGATACTTTTGTTTCATCTGATCTTCGCGTTCCCAGGTGAACTCTGGGCCGCGACGTGAGTTCCAACGAACTCGAACGAGAGGTATTCTAGTGTTCTTGAGGACCTTAACATCCCGATCCGTGATTTCAACTGGTTCCTCGACGAATCGTAACTGCTCGTCGATGGTGAGTTCCTTCAAAGGAACTACGAGGGTCTCATCTGACAGACACTTCTTCAGATTCGACACGTGGAAAACGTTGTGAACTGCACTGAGTTCTGCTGGTAAGTTCAGCCTGTAGGTGTAACAACTCTCATCAAAAAGTACTAATTATTACTTTAATTGACCAATAGGAAACCCTAATTGAGAAACCCAAGTGATTCTGCACAAACCCTAAGATTTTCAGAAGAATCAGAATCAGGATTAGGGCCCCTAAAACTCAAGGGGGGTATTTTCTATTGATGATTATCCATATAACTCGTTGTCATAACAGAATTTTAAAATTTCGTCGACTCAGCTAAGCTAGTTGGACACGTGGCAACCCTATGCATAAAATAAGTTGCTACGCGGGCCGCGTAAGGATAGGCTTAAGGTTACGCGGGCCGCGACAATGTCAAAATTCACCTATAAATACATGGGCTTGGGACTTGATTCCTGGCTTCAGAACGACGAAGAAATTCGAAAAATACACGGAGTTATGCTCTGTTTACCACAATTAACACACACGGATCACTAATCGACGCCGCAATCAGGGTATTAGCTCAATCGCTGCTACGATTCATTGTCCGATCGATCAATATATCCAACGATTGTTTAAGTGCTGCTCAAATTGAGTTTATACTTTGTTATTCATCGTGATTTCGACTTGAATGTTTGAGTGCTGTTCGAATTCGGACTATACTCTGTCATTCGTTGTGAATCCGCTGAATTGTTAAGTATTGCACTTGTAAATCGTTGTGAGGGTTTGATCTCGTGAGTTATCGTAAATGCTGTATTGATTACTAATCCAGAATTGTGTGCCTGTTATTAAATTTAGGTTAAAAGGCTAATCAGTAGGCTAAACTCTGCTCAAATTAAATCTGCAATGTGAGTCATTCTCTTTTTATCAACTATTTTACAATACCTCAAATTATTTTCAAAGGTTATAATTACAGGGACTAAGTCGTGGATATCTTGAATCACTGGCTAGTGGGGTATTGTGCACATTACTAATTTTCTCCCAGTTAGGTTCATTGACCTACTAGGGATAATCATCACTATTTAGGTTCATTGATCTAATAGTGGTATGACCATCGTCACCATTGTGACTTGTCACCATTGTGACAGAGTGCCAGATAAAAATAAGATAGAAGCCATTGTAATCGCTCTTATGCTGTAATTAATAACTATGCATCATTATGCAAAATAGAATGATTCACTCAGTATTTCCCGCTGACAAAACCTTTTTCAAACATGTTTCAGGTGACCTGTTATGAATCAGGAAAAGTGCCATATAGCACTACAAGCTCAAGGAAGTGGCTCAGTAAAAAAAAAAAATAAAGAAACATGTTTTGTAAAAATAAAAGATTTCTTCGTGAAATCAAACTGTTGTAAATTACCGGGTTTTATCCCGAATTGTGAAATAAAATAATCGGGAAATATTTTTATTTAAAAAGATCCTGATGAAAACTTCCGCTGTCAAACTCAATTAATTAAATACCGCAGGTTTTCTGTCCCGCGGCTCCTGAAACGGGTCAAAACGGGTCAAACCGGGTCGGGGGCCGTGACAGAAAAAGGTGGTATCAGAGCCACTTATCGAGCCACCGATTTAAGCCAATTAAGGATTTAGAAAATACTTAATTTTTATTAATTGCTATTTTGTGATTATATGTTTTATTAAGTATGGGCAGATTTTTATAGGTTAGCTACTGTAGTAGTAAATATAAATCTTTAAATATTCTGACTCAAAGTTTTAGCACCTCTATTATCTACAGTCTATAAACCGTATTCAGTAAATAAATTTACAAATAAAACCTAGTATGTTTTAATTTTTAGTTGTTTTGGTAGTTATTCAGTATGAAATAATATTTAAAAATTTTCTATAAAATTTTGTTATGATAATTGTGTGTATTTTGCTAAACAGCATGAGTAACTTGTCTGACGCCCTTCAGAATTTAAATCTCTACCCAGTAAGAATAGAGGTTTCCAGAGATTTCAATAGGTATATACCAGACGTAGAAGAGCCTATAGAATTCAACGCTTCACCTCTCGAGAAACCCAAGCTTCAGAAAATGGAAATTGGGGAAAGTTCTAGGCAAATTGAGGGGTTACTATCTCAAGAAGAACTAGATTTTATAATAGCAAACGATGATACTATTAAGCCTGTTAATGAAAATGATTTTATTCATTCTCTTAAAACACAACTACCAATGAATTTAGAACCAGCTATTCCAAACCCTTCAATCCACTCGCAAATAGACGAATGGTTGAATAATGAAATACTGTTACAAAACCATCCCTATAAGCTTTTTCCTAAGTTCAAACTAGAACCTTTACCAAATCCACCAATGAGTAACAAGAATATGGCTGAACTCCGTTATTTTAACAAAGAATTAATGGATGCTGGGAATAGGATCCAAGAAATTTTGGGACAGATCTCTTGGAAATACGATGAGAAGGAACGCCGTTACTAGAATATCACCTGACAAAGGATAGGGGTTTATGAAACTGTGGTTGTGTAATAGTAATAGTAAAATCAGTATGTGTAAAATAAATAATAAAACGGTTGTATATAGAAGCATGATATAACGAAATTTTAGAAAGTTACAATTTTGTTTGTATATTCGTTTACGTGATTATGTGCAATTAATTGTGACATTACATTATTTCTTTTATACTAATTATTTATCTATAAATTAGATATCAGATGGAAAACGCTAATAATGAACCAGTTAATGAGGTTAATCAATCTGAGCAACAATCGGGGGACCAATATATGACTAGGCAAGATATAGAAAATATCGTTGCTCAAGGGATAGCCAATGCTATTCCAGCAATAGTTACTCAAGAGATAGCCAACGTTATTCCAGCAATTATTGCTGCTATTAAAAATCCAATAGAACCACAACAAATCATTCCTAGTAAACGTATTTCTGAAGATAACTTCAGTAATAGCGTAAATGGAGGCGGTAATCATGTTAATCATGATAATGAACCACGGCAAGCTCCACTCCCTAAGAAAAGGAAAACTGCAACGCTTGGTTGCACTTACAAAGAATTTCTTGCTTGTAAACCCACTGAGTTTGCAGGCAATGAAGGAGCGACTGTGGCACTGCGTTGGTTAGAGAAAACCTAAGCAGTAATTGCCATAAGTAAATGTGCTCAGGATGATCAGGTCATGTATGCATCAAACCTTTTCAAAGAAGGGGCACTAGAATGGTGGAACACGGTATTACAGGCAAAAGGAAGAAGGATGGCGTATGCTATGAACTGGGAAGAATTTAAGAGTCTTGTAGAAAGAAAATTTTGTCCCGAATATGAAAAGGAACAAATGACAAATAAGTTTCTAACCCATCGGATGGTGGATGTAGATTGTCGAGGGTATACTACGACATTCTTCGAATATGCTCGAGTGGTACCAACGCTGGCTTCGCCAGAGCCGGTACTTATTTCTCGTTATATTTGGGGATTAATTTATGAAATCCGTAATATCGTCAAGGTTGCGAAACCTCACAGGATTGATGATGCAGTAGAATTAGCCAATACTCTGACTGACGAACTAGTACGGACAAGAGAAGAAAATAGAAGGAAGGAAGTAGCCCAAAAGATTACCCAAGAATTTCGTTCGGGTAACCATAACAATCTCAAGAAAGGAGGGAATGGGCAATCTTCTACTAGTTCATTTTGCAATTTTTGCAAAAGGAAGCATTTTGGAAGATGCAAAGGATATTGCAATTTTTGCAAAATTCCGGGGCATCAAGAAGAAGACTGCAGGAGGAAGAAATTTTCAGTCTGCTACAACTGTGGAGAAGCTGGACATCTTAGGCCAGATTGTCCAAAACTGAACAAACCATCTGACAATAAAGCCAAACCTGCAGAAGGAGCAAAAAGGAATGTAAGAGCATTTCAGCTAACTACTCAAGAAGCCGAAATGATTCCAGATGTGATAGCCGGTACGTTCTTAGTTCACAATGTTTACACAAAAGTATTATTTGACTCTGGTGCAAACCAAAGTTTTAGAAATACTTCATTCTGCCAAACTCTTAACTTATCTTTAACCAGCATTTGGCAAATTTCTACAATAGAAACGGCAGATGGGAATTCACTTCAAATAAATAAGGTTCTGCAAAACGTAGAAATAGAACTTTTAAATCATAAATTTTCTGCAAACCTATTATCTATGAAATTAGTTGAATTCGATGTTGTGTTAGGAATGGATTGGTTAATAAACAATCATGCTCGAACTATCTGTGATCAGAATTTCATAGAAATTCAATCACCCACCGGAGAAGTAATAATGATTACAGGAGATAAGCTATGTAAACCCATAAAGTTCATATCTAATGAAAGTTGCTAATTATAAACGAAAGCAAGGAATAGTATATATGATTTCAGTAATCATTAATACTAAAGATAAAGAACTTAAGGAAATTTTCTATAGTTTCAGAATACCCAGATATATTCCCAGAAGAGTTCCCAAGGTTACCACCAGATAGGGAGGTGGAATTTAGGATTCATCTAAATTCAAGAATTATACCGATAGCCAAGGTACCTTATCGGTTAGCACCCACAGAAATATTAAAACTGAAAAAGCAATTAGATGAATTATTAAGTAAAGGTTTCATACAACCTAGTTTATCCTCATGGGAGGCATCAGTGTTGTTTGTTAAGAAAAAGGATGGTTCAATAAGAATGTGTATTGATTACAGGGAATTGAATAAGGTTACAATTAAGAATCAATACCCATTACTTGATGATTTATTCGATCAATTCCAGGGAAATAGATATTTTCTAAGATCGACTTAAGTTTCGAATATCATCAATTGAAAGTACAAGAGGAAGACATACCTAAAACTATTTTCAGAACTAGGTATGGTCATTACGAGTTTACAGTCCTGCCCTTCGAATTAAAGAATGCACCTGCAGCATTCATGGACATGATGAATAAGATCTGTAAACCATATTTGGATAAATTTGTAATTGTCTTCATAGATGATATACTTATCTATTCCAAAAGTCAGAAAGAACATTGTCAGCACTTGCATACACTCTTAACTTTGTTAAGAAAGAGAAGCTTTATGCCAAATTTTCGAAGTATGAATTTTGGCTGCCAAAAGTACAATTTCTAGGTCATATGGTGAATCATAAAGGTATTCACATAAATCCTGATAAGATAGTAGCAATTACTAAATGAAAGGTTCCGCAATCTGCAATGGAAATTAGGAGTTTTGTAGGTTTAGCTAGATATTATAAACGATTTATTAAGCATTTTTCCAAGACAGTTATTCCATTAACTAAGCTAATCTGTAAAACAGTTAAGTTTGAATAGGGATATAAACAAGAAGAAGCCTTTAGGATCTTAAAGCAAATTGCCTTACCAGAAGGAACAGAAAATTTTAAAGTATACGGTGATACTTCAAAGCTAGGATTTGGATAAGTATTATTGCAACGCAAAAAGGTAATTGCGTATGCATCAAGGTGAAAGAACGAAGAAACTAGACCACTCATAACTTAGAATTAGGAGTCATAAATTTTTGTCCTTAAGATTTGGAGACATTATCTGTATGGAAGTAAGTTTACTGTTTATACAGATCATAAAAGTTTAAGATATATATTTAGGCAAAAAGAGTTAAACATGAAGCAAAGGAGATGGATGAAAATCCTAAGTGACCACGACTGTGATATTCAGTATCACGAGGGAAAGGCTGAAAACGGCTAGATATAGTCAGAAAAGTTATACAGATAATAAATGAAAACTGTTGGAGTTCGAGTTGGAGACAAAATGTTATTGAAAGTACTTTCTTGGAAAGAGATTGTTAGATTCAGTAAGAAAAGAAAGCTAAGTCCAAGGTACGTAGGACCATTTTCAGTGATTTAACATATAGGACCAGTTACTTATCATTTACAACTACCAGGAAAGTTAGCTGGAATACATACAATCTCAAGAAATGTATATCAGACGAATCTTTGATAGTACCTCTCCAAGAAATAGAGGTAAACGAAAAGTTAAAATTTGTTGAGAAACCTCTTCAGATAGAAAATATAAAGATCAAATGATTAGTGTTAGGTCAAGTAAAAAGGGATTTAAAGATAGAACCCTAATACACTTGGAAACCGGAATTTGAAGCGAAAGTATACTCAATTATTCCAGTAAATCTCGAGGACGAGATTTTTATTAAGGTAGGGAGAATGTAACAACTCTCATCAAAAAGTACTAATTATTACTTTAATTGACCAATAGGAAACCCTAATTGAGAAACCCAAGTGATTCTGCACAAACCCTAAGATTTTCAGAAGAATCAGAATCAGGATTAGGGCCCCTAAAACTCAAGGGGGTATTTTCTATTGATGATTATCCATATAACTCGTTGTCAGAACAGAATTTTAAAATTTCGTCGACTCAGCTAAGCTAGTTGGACACGTGGCAACCCTATGCATAAAATAAGTTGCTACGCGGGCCGCGTAAGGATAGGCTTAAGGTTATGCGGGCCGCGACAATGTCAAAATTCACCTATAAATACATGGGCTTGGGACTTGATTCCTGGCTTCAGAACGACGAAGAAATTCGAAAAATACACGGAGTTATGCTCTGTTTACCACAATTAACACACACGGATCACTAATCGACGCCGCAATCAGGGTATTAGCTCAATCGCTGCTACGATTCATTGTCCGATCGATCAATATATCCAACGATTGTTTAAGTGCTGCTCAAATTGAGTTTATACTTTGTTATTCATCGTGATTTCGACTTGAATGTTTGAGTGCTGTTCGAATTCGGACTATACTCTGTCATTCGTTGTGAATCCGCTGAATTGTTAAGTATTGCACTTGTAAATCGTTGTGAGGGTTTGATCTCGTGAGTTATCGTAAATGCTGTATTGATTACTAATCCAGAATTGTGTGCCTGTTATTAAATTTAGGTTAAAAGGCTAATCAGTAGGCTAAACTCTGCTCAAATTAAATCTGCAATGTGAGTCATTCTCTTTTTATCAACTATTTTACAATACCTCAAATTATTTTCAAAGGTTATAATTACAGGGACTAAGTCATGGATATCTTGAATCACTGGCTAGTGGGGTATTGTGCACATTACTAATTTTCTCCCAGTTAGGTTCATTGACCTACTAGAGATAATCATCACTATTTAGGTTCATTGATCTAATAGTGGTATGACCATCGTCACCATTGTGACTTGTCACCATTGTGACAGAGTGCCAGATAAAAATAAGATAGAAGCCATTGTAATCGCTCTTATGCTGTAATTAATAACTATGCATCATTATGCAAAATAGAATGATTCACTCAGTATTTCCCGCTGACAAAACCTTTTTCAAACATGTTTCAGGTGACCAGTTATGAATTAGGAAAAGTGCCATATAGCACTACAAGCTCAAGGAAGTGGCTCAGTAAAAAAAAATAATAAAGAAACATGTTTTGTAAAAATAAAAGATTTTTTCGTGAAATCAAACTGTTGTAAATTACCGGGTTTTATCCCGAATTGTAAAATAAAATAATCGGGAAATATTTTTATTTAAAAAGATCCTGATGAAAACTTCCGCTGTCAAACTCAATTAATTAAATACCGCAGGTTTTCTGTCCCGCGGCTCCTGAAATGGGTCAAACCGGGTCGGGGGCCGTGACAGTAGGCCACCCTGCCTATTTTCTCGATGATTTCAAAAGGTCCGACGTATCGTGGGTTAAGTTTGCCTCGTTTGCCAAAACGAACCACACCCTTCCAGGGTGAAACTTTGAGTAGTACCCGCTCCCCAACCTGGAGCTCAAGTGGTTTCCTGCCCTTATCGGCGTAGACTTTCTGACGGTCACGAGCTGTCGCCATGCGTTGTCGTATTTGAGCAATTTGTTCGGTTGTGTCTACCACATGTTCTGGACCAGTGATCTGACTATCCCCCACCTCTGCCCAACAAAGAGGTGACCGACATTTACGTCCGTACAATGCCTCAAACGGAGCAGCTTTAGTGTTGGTGTGGTAGCTGTTATTGTACGAGAATTCCATGAGTGGCAGATGCTTTTCCCAGCTGTTGCCAAAGTCGATTACACATGCACGAAGCATGTCTTCTAAGGTTTGAATAGTGCGCTCAGACTGCCCGTCCGTCTGAGGGTGATATGATGTGCTCATGTCTAATCGTGAGCCAAAGGATTTGTGCATTGCTTGCCACAGTTCTGAAGTAAAACGTGCATCTCGATCCGAGATAATAGAGGTGGGCACCCCGTGCCTCGAGACAACTTCCTTGAGATATACTTCTGCTAGAGTGGAGAACTTATCCGTTTCCTTGATAGCAAAGAAGTGTGCAGACTTTGTGAGTCGATCCACGATCACCCAAATAGTATCGTTTCCGAGCTGGGATCTAGGCAGGCCGGTAACGAAATCCATGGAAATTTGCTCCCATTTCCATTGTGGTATCTCTGGTTGTTGGAGTAGGCCTGAGGGTTTCTGGTATTCCGTCTTGACTCTCGCACAAGTCAAACACTTGCTGACGTAAGTTGCTATGTGGGCCTTCATGCTAGGCCACCAATACGTAGTTTTGATATCGTGGTACATCTTATCCTAACCAGGGTGTACCAAGTAACGAGACTTGTGTGCCTCATCCATCACAAGCTCTCGTAGGTTGCCATAGTGTGGGACCCAAATGCGTCCCGTTACGTAGTAAGCACCGTCTTCCTTCTGTTCTAAGCGTTGCCTTGAGCCGCGTAGGGCTTCAGCCCTGACATTTTCTGGTTTCAATGCTTCTATCTGAGCAACTCGTATTTGGGAAGGAAGACTAGAACGTATAGTGAGTTGCAAAGCTCGCACGCGCTTAGGCGCGGTGTCCTTTCGACTGAGGGCGTCAGCCACAACATTGGCCTTGCCCGGGTGATACCTGATCGAGCACTCGTAGTCGTTCAGTAGCTCGACCCATCGTCGTTATCGCATATTCAGTTCCTTCTGCTTGAAGATATGCTCGAGGCTCCTGTGGTCAGTGTAGATGGCGCACTTGGTACCATACAGGTAATGTCGCCATATCTTAAGTGCAAAAACAACAACTCCCAGCTCTAGGTCGTGCGTAGTGTAGTTTCTTTCATGAACTTTGAGTTGGCGTGAAGCGTAGGCTATAACTTTATCTCGTTGCATCAATACACAACCAAGACCCTGAATTGATGCGTCGCAGTAAACCACAAAATCGTTTGTACCCTCTGGCAATGAAAGGATAGGTGCGCTGTAAAGTCTATCCTTTAAATGCTGAAATGCTAATTCCTGTGCATTTCCCCATCGATAAACAACGCCTTTCTGCGTTAGTGAGGTGAGGGGCTGTGCAATCTTAGAAAAATCCTTTATGAATCTCCTGTAGTAACCTGCCAAACCCAAGAATTGGCGAATTTCCGTTGGTGTACGAGGTGCAGGCCAGTTCTTAATTGAGTCTACCTTGGATGGGTCGACGTGAATCCCATCCTTGTTCACCACATGGCCTATGAAATGGACTTCTCGAAGCCAGAAGTCGCATTTCGAAAACTTTGCATAAAGCTGTTCTGTTCGAAGGAGTTCCAGAATAAGTCGTAGATGCTGCTCGTGTTCCTCCTGACTCTTGGAATAGATCAGGATGTCGTCGATGAAGACTATAACAAACTTGTCCAGGTAAGGTTGCACACTCGATTCATCAAGTCCATGAAAATCGCAGGTGCGTTTGTCAGCCCAAAAGGCATGACCAAAAACTCATAGTGTCCATAACGAGTTCTAAAAGCTGTTTTGGAGATGTCCTCTTCTCGGACTCTCAGCTGGTGATATCCCGACCTCAAATCAATCTTCGAATATTAGCTCGACCCTTGTAGCTGGTCGAACAAGTCGTCAATACGTGGTAGAGGATAACAATTCTTCACCGTCACTTTGTTGAGTTCACGATAGTCGATACACATTCTAAAGGTACAGTCTTTCTTCTTCACAAACAGCACTGGAGCTCCCCAGGGCGATGAGCTAGGACGAATAAAACCCTTATCCAAGAGTTCTTGTAGTTGCGTAGAGAGTTCTTCCAACTCTGATGGAGCTAAACGATAAGGTGCACGAGCTATAGGCGCAGCTCCAGGAGCTAGTTCAATCTGAAACTCGACTTGGCGGTGAGGCGGAAGGCCAGGTAATTCCTCAGGAAATACCTCCGGATAGTCGCGTACAATTGGAAAATCTTCTATCTTCTTCTCTTTCTCCGAGGTGTCAGTAACAAGAGCCAAAATGGCAGTGTGCCCCTTTCGCAAGCACTTCTGGGCTTTAAGGAAAGAGATGACGTTCTCAACAGCACTCCTCTTGTCGCCACGAATCATGAGAGGTTCACTATCGGAACCCGGAATACGAACAACCTTCTCGTTGCAAAGAATCTCTGCTCGGTGTTGGGATAACCAATCCATCCCAATGACAACGTCGAAACTACCCAAGACGATAGGAATAAGGTCGATAGAGAAGGTCTGGTTAGCGAGAATAAGTTTACAACCCTTGACTACGTGTGCAGCCTCTAAACTCTTGCCATTTGCTAGCTCTACTGTGTGCTTGTTATTCAAAGGTGTTGGAATACGCTTAAGCATTCGACTAACTTCTAGTGACACGTAGCTAGTATCGGCACCCAAATCAAATAAAACTGTAACATAAAAGTCATCGAGAAGGAACTTACCCGTCACAACATTGGGGTCATTCCTTGCTTCACCTTGGCCAATCACGAACACCCGCCCCCTGGCTCCATTGTTGTTGTTGTTGTTCCCATTGTTACCATTCCCCTGATTATTGTTGTTGTTGTTGTTGTTGTTGTTCTGGTTCCTGTTCAGTTGGGGGCAATCTTTCTTGAAATGGCCTTCAGCTCCACACTGAAAGCACCCTTTGTTGATACCTTGCTGCTGCTGCTGCTGTCGCTGGTTCTGTGGGGTTTGTTGTTGACGATTCTGGTTTGCGGGGTACAGGCTTCTGCAATCCTTGGCGGCGTGACATGGCTTGTTACATCGATGACAGTTACCCCTGGTACATGGCCCGCTGTGGTGTAGGTTGCAGCGATTGCATTTTGGGTGATTCCCTTTGTACCCACCATGACTTTGACCACCAGATGATTGCTGACTGGGGCTCTTGTAGTCATCAGTCTTTCTCTGCTGAGACTGGGACTGAACAGAAGTCGAACCCTTACTTGAAGCTCCATCCCATTTCTGTTTGTTGTCACTAGGGACGTCCGAAGTTGCTGTAGCACTTATGCGCTTGGGTAACCTGTTCTGCTCCACCGCCTGATCAGTAAGACGGTGAGCCAACTGAACAACCTGCTGGATAGTGGCGAGGTTTGCTGAAGTCACATGACTTTGGATTTCTGGCACCAAGCCCTTGAGAAAGAGTTCAATTCGCTTAATTTGAGGGTCTACCATAGTAGGACACAATAATGCAAGCTCATTCGATCTCCTAGTATACGCCTCAATTTCTGACCCCGTCATCTTGAGGTTGTAGAACTCGACTTCCAGCTTATGAATGTCATCACGACTGCAGTATTCCTCCTTGATCATCTCTTTAAAGGTTTCCCATGGGGTGACGTTGGCAGCAACCAACCCCAGCATTTGAACCTGAGCGTTCCACCATGTGAGGGCTAAACCCTCGAGAGTACCGGTAGCATACTTCACCCTGCGCGCCTCAGGGCATTCACACATTTCGAAAACTGACTCGAGCTTCTCAAACCAGTGGAGGAGACCTACTGCCCCTTCAGTGCCGCTAAAAGTAGTGGGTCGGCAGTCCATAAAGGTTTTAAAGGTGCATACAGGTGGCTGAGCATGTTGACCTGTTGTGGGTGAAAGAAAGGACAGAGTTTAACACAAAGGTTGGTTCACGAGAGTAGGATCTAAAGATCCTAGAATGAGTTTGGACTGCAGGATATACCTCCTGCGTGTGCAGCTGCAAGTGCCGCAGCAACTCGTTCGTTAATCAGAGCCGTCAACTGGGCTTGAGTCATGTTAACGCGTCCAGACATGATCTTCATATCAAGAGGAACATGAGTGAGAGGGGTTCGCGAAAATGCGATGACAGAAGAGAGTAGGCACACACGTGTTCAAGTAACAGTAGTTATACTAACCAAGCATACCATGAGAAATGTACTATGTAACTAACAAGTAAGCAATATATACACAGATCATATCACCTAGAATGTCGAGCCTTGCATGTGGAGTGAAGCGTCGTTGTGGATCGTTGAGCACTGTACAGGTTATAGTCTGGTTTTAACAAAAACGTTTTTCCTTTATTAAAACCAAGTTCTCTATAACCAATGGCTCTGATACCAATCTGTCACACCCCCAAAATCCACCTGCGGAATACTACCGCTTGGAGGCGTGACTGACCAGGATCCAGCCACCAATCATATTGAACACGCAAGTTAACAATTATAAGAGTTTAACCAATGCCATTGGTATCCAAACAAAACATAGTTTAAGTTGCAAGCGGAAGCATAACGTTTAAAACCACAACATAAGTTTAATTGTTCAAAGTTTAACATGGCACACAGCTGTCCATGTCCCACAACGACTCTCTTCCATGCAAGCTCCAGCTAAGTACCTAGAGACCTACAAAGCATGTAGTAACGAGTCAACAACAAGTTGAGTGAGTTCACGGTTGGGTGTTCATTTTTAAGTTGTTCCAAAAACAGTTTCCTTTAACTGGCATCCTGCCGTGGGGGTTACCCCATAGTTGAAAACGTGATTTGTTTTACCCATTTACTCTGGCAATACAGCCGTGGGGGCTACCCCATGTTAGTTATCTGGCATTTCGGCCGTGGGGGCTACCCCATGTATACACTAGACTCGTTACCATATCGACTGCTGACTGTAGTCATGTTTATGTGCCCTGAACTGTCAATGTCTATCATCATTGACGTGCCCAGATCCATTAGTTCACGCCCGTCCTCTGCGGCACGGTGTGAGGCTTGTCAAACTAATGACCCGCTCGCCATTGGCCCGGCGATTAAGTCGATATAAAAAGGAGGGACTTCGTGATAGAGTTTTGGTCTAGTACGAGTTATCTGTCCATGAGGACGAGGAGTTATATTCCTGAGCCATCGCTGTCCTACCCAATAAAGGACGAGGAATCCATGTTCCTTAACCCCATTCCCAACCCTGGGAATCCCATGCTTTGTAGAGGGTGTGAACTCACCTTGGTTTACTCGGCAGATACACAGAAAGGTCAATCAAGCTATATTGTGGTCAACCACGTCCTAACATAGTTGTACCACACAAGTCAGGTTCGTATTCAGGTAGTGCACGTATGTTTTCTACACACATTTGCATACACGTATTGATCATGGCACACACGTATAAATACTTCAGTTAATCAACAGGGCTCAAACACATCCAATAGCCTCATCTACGTAAATAAGCAAAGTCCAAGTGTGCGGCCCAAATAGTTGGGCTCGTAATAGCATGCAATTCCAAAACAGTGTGCACGTGCATATGGTCTCGAGTCGAGACTAGAGGTCCCGAGTCGAGACTGTGCGGTCTTGAGTTGTAGCCTACAAGTTCTCGAGTCGCAACTGAGGAGGTCTCGGGTCATACATTCATCACTCGAAACTAGGCGGTCTCGAGTCATGTCTCGAGTCGCAACAAGACTCGCAACCATGATCTCGAGTTATGTTGTTTTTGTGCCGATGTGGTGTGGTCTCGAGTTGAGACTGTGGGTCTCAACTCCCATCATATGCTGATTCTACTCAGTGTACTATCCAATAGAATTTCCATTTCATGATATGGTGTACTAGCCAATGACAATGCACAAACATGTTTCCTTGTCTAACAATTAACCGAAATGGATCAAACTACAAGTTTTTCAAATATTCAAGGCACCTTCAATTCATATTCATGTTGTTCATCATACATTCAAGTAGTTCATCATTTTAGGGTTTTTATCATAACATGCTTTATCAAGAAAATCTATCCTAGCATGAACTCGAGTTGACAACATCATCGGCTCCTACATCTAGCACATTCAATCAATACAATAGCATACTTACATAAGATTTATCATCAACATATGCTAATCTGATTTCATTGAACACAAACCTCCTCATTCATACCTAAGCATAACCAAACCATTCGGATTCAAACCCATATAGAGCCGATTACAACCATTCATGATCAATCACATATTATATATACCAAGACAACATTTCATCATCATATATAACATCATCATCCGAAATAAAAACACATAACATGTATCACTAACCTATATCATCACACATCAACACCTTTATCATGTATGTCGTTTACTAACCAAGCATTGTAACATCTAGAAACATAAAACACTAACCGAATGGTGTTCGGGTTTGAAGAATCAATGAACCAAATGCCGAGTGATGATCCCGAGTTTGATCCGACAGTTTTGGGGCTACCGGTTGAATCCGAGAGAGGTGAGGTTTGTGGTGGTGTTCTAGAGTTTTAGAGAGAGAGAGAGAGAGTGTGTGTGTGTGTAGGAGAGTGTGGAAGTGAGATGTGGATGATGGCATGGTTTTCGTATCAAATGGTGCACCTTATGGGCTTTCGGGTGGGCTAAGGGAGGTGCGGCCCAATTGTTCACTCGAGACCAGGTGGTCTCGAGTCGGGTCCTTGTGTCTCGGGTTACATAAACACACGCATACATACAAGCACAACACATAATCACATAAATTCACTTATATCATTAATTAAACCAACGTGTCAACTAGTTACATAACGTTCAAGCATGATTTATCGAGCTATACCGAAGGGTTCTAAATTTCGAGTTGTCACAAACATCAATACACGCTTACAAATAGATATGTGTAGTTTCGTGTTCAAATATGCGCACGCGCACACACACACATATACAGGGGAAGGTTCATTGGGGAACACTAAAAAAGTGGGGAACAGCGGGGAACCGACTCAAACGAACTCCAATTGGACTCATTCCAGCGGCGTTGGAACCGGCTCGTCGAACCCTAACTAGGATATCTTAACCCTAAACCCTAAATCCTAACTCCTAAACTCTAAACCCTAAAGCTAAAAAATAAGGCTAAAACCTAAGCTAAACCGTAAAATCTAAACTATAAACCCTAAAAGCTAAACCCTAAAGGCTAAACCTAAAGCTAAACCCTAAAGCTAAACCCTAAAAGCCAACCCTTAATTTATTTAGGGTTTAGGGTTATTATTTAGGGTTTAGGGTTAAGAGATCCTAGTTAGGGTTCGAAGAGCCGGTTCTAACGCCACTGGAATGAGTCAAATCGGAGTTCGTTTGAGTTTGTTCCCCACTTTTTTAGTGTTCCCCAATGAACCTCACACTATATATATATATATATATATATATATATATATATATATATATATATATATACTAGCAAGATGCCCGCGCAATGCGACGGGAACGATACATCGCATTGCGATACTCGTTTTTTTAGTTTTATTATTCATATAATATTTATTGTAGCATTATATTGTGATAGATATACATCAAAAACGAAGTAATCGGGATTTAAGTATAATAAGATGCAGTGGCGAAGCTTGAAGTTTTCGACGGGGGGGTCGAAAACGTATATACCCAAAAAATTCTATAGAACCGGGGGGTCGAAAACGTATATACCCAAAAATTTCTATACAAAAACTACATATATAACACTACTAGCCGAAAAGTTCGGGGGGTCGGACGCCCCTCCCGACCTCTTCAAAGCATCGCCCCTGATAAGATGGGGGGCTAAAATATAGTTATTGTATAAAAGACCAATTTACCCTCATTTTAAGGGTCTATTTATAAATTAAAAAGAAAAAAGTTCTTATTGTACATTTTAATCCACATGTCAATACTGATCAAGACAACTATTAAAACGTTGACAAAAACGAGTAGGTCGTCACGGAACTTTTGTATTTTTTTAAAACATTATAGCTTATAAGATATGACAAGAATATGTAAAAGAATTATGAGTATGTTGTGGAGGGGGTAAGTGTAACTAATTACCCATAATTATGTTAAAACTCAGGGATTTAAGTGTAATAAGATGGGATGCTAAAATATAGTTATTATATAAAAGACCAATTTACCCTCATTTTAAGGATAGATTCATAAATTAAAAGGAAAAAAAGTTCTTATGTTTTGAGTATCTTAAAATATTTCTCCATCATGCATTATAATATAGCATAGATAGGGTGATGTTCTATAGTGAATATTAGTATATTTGTTAACCGAGTGAACAAATCCTGACTATTGATTTACATCATCAATCGTAAAATACACTAGTGTATTTTTATCATCAAATCCTGGCCATTAATTTACACTTGTGTATTGTAATCAAATGCTAGGATTAGTTCACTAGTGTTCACTATCAAGTGAGTTGTTCACAAATGAACCTAACCCTATATATATGTAAACGGCAAATTTAAATCACTGACAGACCACAAGAGTATTATTATGCCACCAACGAAACCACTCGATCATATCTATTTTCACTACGATAAATTATCGCATATATGCTTGGTTAAAATGGTAGGTCAATCTTGACGACTCCAAATACTAATTAATATTATTATCACATACATACAAATATACAACTACATTATTATATATATCAAATAACATCGTCACTTTGCGCCAGTTGTCTTCTTTTGTTTTTTATTTTGACCAACAAGCTTCCTTTTCTTTTGTTTTAGCCACCACGTTTATTTCTCATTTCTTTTGCTTTCACAATACGCACATAGAGTGGGGTTTAAACAAGTGAAGAAACTGAGAACGATGAAGAAGGCGTTGCCGGCCACGGCGGTGTGGGTTTAAACGGCAAGTAGAAGTGGTGGTTGTGGCTCAGATGGACGATGGCGATGGTAAAGCATTTGGGTTTCTAAGACTCGGCTGCAGTGGTGGTTTCCGGTGGGCTATGATAAGGGACCAGACAACAACAACAACGATGATGGGTTTAGAGGAGTCTAAGAACTCCGATGATGGTGGATTCAAACCCTATTAGCACTGGCGGCTGCCCCTTTTCTACATCGATCGGCTCACCGGAGTGCAGGGGAATTTGCGGCGGTTAGACGTCGCCGCCACTACGGTTAAGCACCACAGCCGGGTTTGTGTTGATGAAGCAGACGATACGAAACCAGATCCGCTCTACTCACGGCGGCGTTTTTCTGGTTGTCTGAAATGGTTGTGGCGGCGAGATGGCTACAGCGGTGTGGGCTGGGGCGATGGATGAGGAAGACAGAAGCTTGTGTTTTGGGAACATAGGGTAAATCGTTTACCATAAATGTGATTTTTTTGTGACTATTTAGTCCTCAAAATTTACCTATTTTATATTCTAAATATACAATACTAATGCGTGTATTATGCCGTTTTTGATTAAAAATGATTTCTGTTTGTAGATCAAAAGTGGTTAAAGTTGAAAAAATTGTTAACGAAAAAACCAACTCAATACCAACTGAACGTCGGTATCGATATTGGTATCATTTGTAAAAGATCGACTTAAAACACATGTTAATATTCTTTAACATATAACGACTTTGTTTTTCCTGGTTTTGGCTTTCCGTTGCTATAACGAGTGTCGGCGTTGTAATGAAACGAATCGATACCGACTAGATTCCCGCCGCGTAGCGCGGGTGAATCCATACTAGTTTATTAATAATATCATACATACACACAAATATCCAATACATTTATTAATAATATCATACATATATACATACAAATGTACATTATTACCTTTTATAGAGGCATGCATTCATACATACCGTGTATTGTATATTTGTATTGTAGATAAGAATCCATATCTATATCTACTTGATCAAGACCATACCATGTCTATCCTGTATTTGTTTTATTACATCGTATCTTAACGACGTACACCACTGAATATTATATACGTAAGAATCAATTTATAACCAAAAATGGTAATTTGGATTATACCATAATGTCCTTACATTAAATTTTGCCTAAATAAATTGGGCATGGTATATGGCATAGGTGTTTATAAACCGTTCAAACTGGACCGGACTGAAGAATTTTAACCGGTTTAAAATTTGACGGTTTGGTTTACAATTTATGTTTTGAAAAACTGGTTGGTTTGGTTTATAGTTTGTGTTTTGGACTAGACCGTATAAACTAGACTGGTCGTATATTTGTCATCCACCATGAACCGACAACAACCTGTGTTCACAAGGAGGGTAAAAATCATTGGCGGAATCAAGATTTTTTTTAAGGGTAATCAAGGAACTTAACCAATATTTAGTGGGGATCAGCATAGATAGGGGGTTTAAGCAAAATTTTAAGGGATCAATCATAAGTTTTGTTTAAAAATTATACTAATTTTTTTTTTTCAAGGTGGAGGAGTTACTATCTCGGTTCGACCTAATACAAATTGATACTGAACATGTGCCCCACTTTCATATCAAGTCTTTTTTTTCATTTCATTGAAGTTTCGCTAGGCTACATTTCTTCCAATTATACATTATGCGGTGCAAGTAGCATGTTGTTAGTTTTCCATTTTCGAAAACTATCAAACCATCAGAACCGAACTGGCAAACCATTTGCCGATTTGATCTACATTTACACAAACCGCCAAACCTTCCAAAAATCCATGTCAAACCGTACTATAAACACCCCTCGTTTACACCCCTCACGCACGTTGTTACCATTTTCGTATATTAATTGTAAGTTAGGAAAACAAAGTACATGTTAGGTGACTCACCTACCTCTCACTTGATCTTACTTCTCTTCACAAAAGCACTTTATAAATAATAACCGGTTCTCTAATCTCTACATCAAATATCCTTATTTCTTACACGTTTCCCTGATTTTTTTAGAACTTGTAGTCAAGAACAGAATATACATTCATTAGATTGCTTCTCATCACAAACCACTTTATAATAGGTTCTTTGCATCTAATATTAGCCGGCAACTGAAAAGTTGGGGCTAAATTAACAGACTGATAAAAAAAGCTGGCAAAATTCTAGCCACCGACTAAATTTAACACATACTTTACACATGGTAATATATGAATCAGTCGCATGACCAGGACCGTCTATCACGGGGTGCAGGAGGTGCCTGCAATCAGGGCCCAAATCAATATTGGCCCGAAAAATTTTTAAATTATATATATATATATATATATATATTTAAAAAAATCCTAGATGTTTGTATAAATAAGGGCTTGCTAAAAGACCCAAAGTTTTTTAACGAAGGGCATGTTTAAAAGTAAAAAAAAAAAAAAACGGCCCAATTAACAAGCCTAGGTGACTAGTGTAAACAAAAATAAGGGTCTGCTAGATCAGGGAAATAAAACAAAACGTCGCACTGTCGTAGGCAGTATAGTATAGTATATCGCACAGGGAATTGGGACGAGGGATACTGGAAACAAAACGCCGATCATATGTTTTTATTGTTTTGATTTCATATATTTTTGATGTCATACGATTTTGATTTCATAATATATTAATATGTGTGATTCTGATTTCATATACTTTAAAACTTCATGTGATTGAATGAATGTTTTTGGTTAATATTTAGAAATTATGCCTCCCGTTCCTAAATACAAACACCTATCCGGCCATAAAAAAAACGTAAGAAGAGGAAGCTAGTGGAAGAGAAAAGAAAGGCGGACGAAATAAAACAAAACCGAATACATAAGTTTTTTTTCAAAAGAAACTCAAAATTCTAGTTCTAACTTGAATGATGATAATGTGGGTGAAGAAGATGTGACCATAGATGAAGAACCACATTGTTTGCTTAGCAAGTAGGTTCGATAATTTGATATTTTTGCTACATTGTTTTTGTTAATTTGTTTTATCTATTTCATAACAATTATCATAGTATTATGATATTTTAGTATTTATATAATTTGATATTTTTGCTACACTGTTTTTGTTAATTTGTTTTATCTATTTCATAACAATTATCATAGTATTATGGGTTTTTAGTATTTATATAACAAAAAATTTCTATACAAAAACTACATATATAACACTACTGAACGAAAAGTTGCCCCCCCCCCCCCCTCTTAAGCTGCACCACTGGTTTTATGGTGGGGAAGTGTGGACATATGTATGAAGATGAACCACTGTTGTGGTTCCAACCGATAATCGATTGGCCTAAACAAAATAGAAAGAATTCATAGTAGAAAATGGATGAAAGTTATAGATAATTTCTTCTTCATACTTTCTTCAACTAAAAACAATTGCCTTGTAGACTACAAGAATTTACGAAATGCATGAACATGGAAATATGGGAAACCATCCACTAACTTGTAATATATAAACCACTACTACTAACCTACTGCAAGAAATAACTAAAAATAATAATATAAATGAATGTGAGCAATGCATGTGAGATGGTATGGTGGTTGCATGACGTGGCACTTATGAATCACATAATTCAATTTTTTTTTTGAAAATCATCCAAAGCTAACATTACAACCAACAAAGCTATAACTTGTTGTTTATTTATAATGTTTAAATGTTTAAATATAAGTATAGTAAATCCACGTGTTCAAAATGGCAATTTTTTATTTCCTTACATGATGATGTAAACGAGATCATAGCCAAAACTAAGAAAAGTATACATTTGAGAAAAATCCTAACATAATCAATAAATGGATGTGAGTGGAAACATTTGATCTCTTTGGACAACAAATCTATAAATCAACTAGACTCACATAACGCGTTGCGGCGGGGCGTAAAACGCGGTGTCAAATAGTACTAATGTCACATAACCGTCATCGACCACCAACACTGACTCGACCTAGGATATGCGTGTTGCGATGAACCTGTCAAACATGGAAAAATATAGGTAAAAACGTTGAACAACACATGCACGTTGCGTCATATTAACTCGAAAAATTTAGAACTATACGTAAAACGAAAATTTGCGAAAGATGGAAAGTATAAGTGACAAAAGTTGCGAAGTTAAGTTGCAAATAATGAAAAGTTTTAGGTTAAAGTTAAAAAAACAAATTATGTAGGGTTAAAATTGAAAAAGGTAAAAACCTTTTGTTTAAAAGTAAAAAATCAACTTTTTTTTGAAAAACTCTCAAAGCACAATGTACAAGTGCTAATGCACAAAAAACTTGTAAACTTATATATGGAATAATTTAAATAAAATTAGGTGTTAGTATCCAAAGGTGTTACATTGATAAAATTAAAAAAATGGAAGAGTATTTTAGTCATTATATTGATAAAATTAGCTAATTTTGGTGTTAGTAGCCAAAGGTGTTACAAAATTAAAACCATAAAACTTAAACCTGTTAAAAAAGTTAGTACCTAAAAGTGAAAATAGCTATAAACTATAGGGTCCATCTGTGTAATTAACTCTTAAAAAACACAACTACCTATCAATAAAAATAAATAATATCAACAATAATTATTATCTTAAAAAAACACAACTACCTATCAATAAAAATAAATAATATCAACAATAATTATTAAGACTTATTTATATTGATACATTTAATTAATTCAATGTTAAAAGAGTTGATCTGTTTGATTTTTGTTCGTTGGTAAAAAATATCAGGATGCTCATTGCATCAAGTAAAGGAGCATGATGAATAAACTATCCTCTCAACTTACACATATAACATAATTACCCCTTCAACTTCAGAAGTTATTCATGACTTTGTGTATCATATCATAATAATTAATAGAGTAAACTTCCGTTTTGCTCCCTTTGGTTTGGTCATTTTAACGGTTTTGCTCCAATGGTTTAAAAATAGCCATTTTTCTCCCTGATTTTTCTAACTTATCTTCATTTTGCTCACAGCCTCTATTTCCATCAGGGAGGAAACTGGCGACAAACTCGAAAGATTAGGGAGCAAACTGGCGACAAACTCGAAAGATCAGGGAGGAAAATGGCTATTTTTAAACTATTGGAGCAAAACCGTTAAAATGACCAAACCACAGGGAGTAAAACGGAAGTTTACTCTAATTAATATATTAATATTCCACTGTTCATCACCCCTTTCTATTCATATGTATAACTAGTGAAATTCTCTCGCGCTTCGCGGCGGGAATTCAGTCGGTATCTGTTTGTTTCTTTACGGTACCGATACTCACTATATTAATCGAAAGAAAAAACCTTATATCGCTCGAAAGAATAAAAACAAATATCGATAGTGGTACCAATGTTTTTCAGTTGATATCGGTTCGGTTGATTTGGTTTGCGTTCTATGTTTATTTTTGTCAACATTGTGATATAAACTTTATTGAAATGAATATTGTGTCGGTATCGTTCCAAAACGAACCGAAACAAATTGAACAGCATCTGTATAACACCATATTTCTTTTATTGTTTTTGTTTTTGATAATCTAACACGACATCGCTACGATACTGTACCGAATCGAACAACATTGGTACATGTATGTATTCATTTTTATGGCTTCTTGTTTGATAACGTATACCATGCCGCTATCGTAGTTAACCGAACCAAAACCGAACGAACAAAATCGTTTCGCTATCGGTATTTATTTTGATTGTTTTATTTTTCTTTCGATAAATTGATATTGTATGGCTACCGTACCGTACGAAACATCATTAGTACCGATACATGTATTCATTTTATGGTTTCTGGTTAAATTTTTTTTTCATTTATACAAATTTGTTTGCAACAATAAATGAATATCAGTACCAGTACTGTGACAATACGAACAGATCGATATCGTTCGAACAATCTCGGTGTTTGTACCGGTGTTTGTTTTTATCGTTATTGGTCGATATACGGATACTATAAGGAACCGAACCGAACTGATACCGATCCAATGCCTTTGGTAACGTATCGTCACAACGTGCAGTCAAATAAACATAGATGTAAATGTAGAAATTTTTTAAAAAAAGTACAAAGGCAATTTAATTACTAAAAATTAAATTAACTGATAAATAAAATACTAATAATAGAAAAACAAACACTTAAAATTATTAATTACTATTTATAATTAGAAGTAAAAAAAATAAAAGAATATGTAATATAAAACACTATCCTCCCTCCGTGGCCCAGTGGTTTCCCATTGGGTATGTTGGGCCGGCTCCTCCTTTGGGAGGTCACCGGTTCGACTCCCACTGTGGTCTTAGGGGGGGACGTCCCAATGATGGATCGTATCCTACCAAGGCATGGTGTGGTCTTGAGGGCAACCCGGTTTTACCCAGCTGTTACCCCAGCGAGTCTCTCGTGTGGGGGCAGTATGGTTTCCGGGCGGAAGTCAGCTTGCGCGGCGGCCGGGGCCCGATCGAACATCGCGTCCGAGAGTGCGGGGCTGACGGGGAAATGTCTTTGACATGAAGCCGGTGACCAATAGGTACAGTACATAGAAAGTCGCCTTCAAAAAAATGTAATATAAAACACTATTCATCATAACTTTCAAATCATATGTATAATATAATGTATAATATAATAATAATATAATTGTATCCATTTTGGCACAAGCTAAAATTAATATTTAACTTATCAATAATGTCACATTGATTAAGATGTATATTAAACTATTTTTATGATTTATATATATATATATTTTTGAATGGCAAAATTTGGATCACTAACGGATCACTAAAATATGAGAAAAACCAATTCAGGAGGAAACCAATAAATATGGGAAAAACCCTCTTGTGGGAATCGAACAATGATCTGTTGGTCCCAAAGTCTTATCTCACTCCCAAGATGCCACTAGGCTATAAAGACATAGACAATGATTTTTTTATATTAATTGTTATATTTTGGAAAAGTCGATAAAGTAGTTGTTAGGTGACTCACTTGCATGTGACTTTAAACCCCTTCTCTTCACAAACCACTTTATAAATATAAATATTAATAACCGATTCCCTGCATCAACACATCCTCATTTCTCACACGTTTCACCAAATTTTCTGGAATTTGTAGTCAAGAAACACAATAGTCATCATTGATTTCTCCACACACACCCAATTCCCAAATCCCCAAAATACCCTCATCAATTTCCACTCTCAAAACCTCAATAAAAATCTCATCTTTTTCAAGATTTTGTATGATTTGATTCCACAATCACCCACCCTTTTGTTGATACTCAAAAGGGTTTTTAACTTTTTATTGAAACTGAAATAGAATTCTGTTTTTATCGGTTGTTTTTGTTTGCACGCCAAGTGTTTGATAAATTGCGTGAGTGAATTGTTTTGTGTTTTTTTTTGGAAAAATTAACTAGTGGGTCAAGTGGTCAACGTTATCTGTTTGATTTAGATGACGATTGAATCGTTTCCTGGGAGTTCTGGGTATATAGATGCTGGTGTTGATAAGAAGATTACATATTTTAGTAACACTTATGTGTTGGGTTTGACTGTTGTTGCTGGAATTGGTGGGCTTCTTTTTGGATATGATACTGGTATTTTGTTCAATCTTTTTCATGGATCTTGTTTGTTTAATCTTGTTTGATGATCATGATATCATATTTGCAGGATCTGATATAGATAAAAAGTTGTTTTGAGCATAATAATATGTTCATATGCATGATCATAATATGTGTTTATATGCAGATTTCTAATTGTGCATATGAGTTTGTCTACATCAGTTAGGTTCCAATTGGGTAAATTGTTTCTGAATTTATTTTTATTTGATGCTCATGATATCATATTTGCAAGATCTGATAAAAAGTTGTTGTTTTGAGCATGTTATAGTTGGGCAGATTGTGTACATGAATTAAGCTATAATTGTGTAAATTGTTTCTTACTTAGTTGATAAGTCTTTCTGTATGTTGTGTTAGTGGTAGAACTTTTTTTATTATTATTATTTTTTTATTTTGATTATTATTATTAGGAAGATTAGACCGAAGGGAGTGGGGCGTTCTCCCCCTCCAAGCAGCCTAAGGCCGCCCCGCACACCACCCCCATAGGCGTTCCATGGGGCGTCCCCCCTTTGGGCATCCTCTTCTCGTCGCCTGGCTTCCTCACACAAATCGATTTTTGACCAATTATTGTTTTTTTTTTAACCAAATCAAAATTAAATGGGTGCCACGTGTCGCAAGACGCCCTACCCAGCAAAGTTGCCCCACTCCCCCTTTTTTGCTCAAAATCCTCTAATCTGATGTGGCGCCACGTGTCGCAAGACGCCCTCTCAAAAGGATGCCCCACTCCCTTTAGTCTTAAGAGGATTTTATTAAATAATAATTTTTCATCTTATATTTTCTTTCATTTAAACACTTTGTCAGTTTGTCTGGGCCATTTGTGATTTGTCAAGCACTTTTCTTTGGGATTTTGTTCCTGTAACTACACAATGATTTTAGTTGATTTTGATGTTTAGATTGTCTTATTGGGGGTAGCACTACTTGCAACTTGTTTGTTACAAAAATAGTGTTAGAGCTTTTTTTTTTTCTTTGTAAGGTGGTTTGGACTAGTTAATAAACTTGTTTAGAAATTTTATCTAAAAAAATTTAGTACAAAAATCATTGATAATTTTTTTCCCAAAAAAAGAAATGTGTAAAAATTTTGGATGCCTCTAACTAATAAATTTTTATCTTGGTAGTGACTGATTCGAATGTTATTTGGCTAATCGGCTCATAAACATATTGACTAAACATTTTCATTCATATAAACATATAGTTCTACTTAAGAATCATGGTCTTCAATATATTAAGCTGAAATATATGTTTCAGGAGTCATATCCGGTGCGCTTTTGTACATCCGAGATGAATTCGAGGCCGTTGATCAAAGTAGTTTCTTACAGGTACAAGTTTAACTATTGATAACTTAAGACCTTGAAAGTTTCATTAATTTGGGAGTGTTTGGATGTGTTTTTTGAAAATAAATGTAGGATATTGAGTAATTACAACAAAATAATGAACTGTGATAAAAATTAAAACATGCTGCAGGATATGGTGTTTGGTTGTAATTTTGAGGCTGTGATAGTGAGATAATTAGTTGTTTAGTGTTTGGTAAATTATGATTATTTTAGAAACTAAAAGATAAGATGACCAAAACATACATTATTATATTTTATTGAAGTGCTCAATATTGGTAGATTATGATTATTTTAGAAACTAAAAGATAAGATAGCCAAAACATACATTATTATATTTTATTGAAGTGCTCAATATAAAATATGAAAATATGTCTCTTATCAACAATAATAGTGCATGTTAAAACTAGAGTAAAGTAAATGGATGGTCCCTGTCGTTTACCAAACTTTTGGATTTGGTCCTTAGCTTTCCAAAAGTACACGGGCGGTCCCTGTGCTTTGCATATTGTAACTCATTTAGTCCACAACTTTTTCAAAAGGACATGGATTGTCCTTATGGATTGTCCTTGTAACGTATTTTGTCCCTAACTTGGACCTATTAAAACCTTTTGGTCCTTAGCTTTCCAAAAGTACACGGGCGGTCCCTGTGGTTTGCATATTGTAACTCATTTAGTCCACAACTTTTTCAAAAGGACATGGATGGTCCCTGTAGATTGTACTTTGTAACGCATTTAGTCCCTAACTTGGACCTGCTAAAACCTTTAGATTTGTTGGCTGGGACTAAATGCGTTACGAATTGCAAACCCCAGGGACCATCCATGTACTTTTGGAAATCTAGGGACTAAATCCAAAATTTTGGTAAACCACAAGGACCATCCATGTACTTTACTCTTAAAACTATTTGTGGGCCAATATTTTTACCCCGTAAAATTAGTATATGTTATTTCGTTTATCATGTTTTTGAAGGATTATCGACAATCGGTTAAAAGAAGGGTAAAATGTGTACTCAGATAATCAAATAATCATAATAAAAAATCAGTTTATCAAATCTTTAAAGACTAAGGGGGTGTTTGGTGTTGCGTTTTCAAAATAGATTATGCGTTTTCAAAATAGATTTTGTGTTTTCAAAACTGCTTTCTGAAAAAGCATGTAGGTACATGCTTCTCCAAAACTGCGTTTTGGAGGCAGATAATCACTTTTTCATCCAAACTTTTCTTTAGATTATTTATGTTTTACAAACGCAATAATCAAATAATTACTTCAAAACGTAATCCCAAACACCCTCTAATTATCATTGCTCAATAATCTGTTTTATAACGCACATCCAAACACCTCCTTTTTGTCATTTATATCCTCTTCTTTTGGTCTTTCTACTTATCTGAGTATAGTATTTTTAAATAATCTTTATTAATATGTTTATAATTATAATGTACTTTTAAAGCTCTAACAACCCCCTTTTTCGTTATATTTTTATTTTCTATATACAGGAGACAATTGTTAGCATGGCTTTAGTGGGCGCAATGATAGGAGCTGCTGGTGGTGGTTGGATAAACGATGCATACGGGCGTAAACGTGCAACACTTCTTGCCGATGTAGTTTTCGCACTCGGGTCTTTTGTGATGGCTCTAGCACCCGACCCGTATGTACTTATATTTGGTCGGTTCTTGGTTGGGTTAGGTGTTGGTGTAGCGTCAGTTACTGCACCAATGTATATTGCGGAAGCAGCCCCATCTGAAATACGGGGCGGTCTTGTGAGCACCAACGTGCTTATGATCACTGGTGGACAATTTCTTTCGTACCTTGTTAATCTTGCTTTCACTGAGGTTAGATTCTTTTTGCTTTTACACGCTCGTTTTCTTAGTTTAGAGTAAAGTACACGGATGGTACCTGTGGTTAATCAAAATTTTGGATTTAGTCCACTACTTCTTCAAAAGTAAACGCATGGTCCCTGTGGTTTGCACTTTGTAACACATTTAGTCCCCAACTTTTACCAAAAGTACACGGATGGTCCCTGTGGTATGCACTTAGTGTAACTATTTTTTTTTTTGAACGGCCAATAGAATCAATCCCGAGCACTCTCGGGGCACCCACTGCACCAAACGGAGTACTCCGAGAGTAACCCGAGTCCACCACCAATTCCGGGGAAAACCCGGTAACCCACCCGCCCGTAGGCACAACAGTGAAGTTACCGGTAAAACCCGTTTGGCTCAAGGATCGAACCCAGGTTTCCCTGGGTCTCCTATCATTGCCCACCAGTGCCTCACTCTGCACCAAGTGGGAGTTGAACCTGCATCTCCCAAGAGAAATGCAAGCCTTCCACCACTTGATCTAGAGATCATTGGCACTTAGTGTAACTATTAATCTGAAATTTAGTTATAGTAAAAAAGTTATAAAAAGTTAGATATAACTTTTACGATCCGCGATACATAAACTAGTAAAAAAGTTATAAAAAGTTAGTTATAGTAACTATTAATCTGAAATTTAGTGATATTTTCTATGAACACGTCAGAAATTTAGTGTACAAATATGCACTTTAAACTGTGTTTTGATAAACATGTAAGATTCTGGTTGTGCAGCCTCAACTTTCAAGGAAGCAGCTTCAAGTTTGAGTTAGGGGCCCGCATAATAAGTTTGTTTAAAGAGGCAAAATCACTCTCTAATTTCTTGCCTGATAGTTTTTGCAATCAAATGTCTCTCTTCAATCCCAAAATAAAAATCAACCTTGATAAAATGAAAGTGTTTTACTTGCTTACTTTTTAAATCAAATATTTTTTGATAATTAGTGATATGCAAAGAGGTAGTTTAAGACTGAAACTTTGCCAAAACGGTAAAAAAAATGGATCATTTATTTTGAGATGATGGGGGACAATTTTTTTTTACTAATGAGCATTGCATAATAAGATTTTGAAATTTTTTTTAATATTATTTAGAGCACGGAGCACCAATATGTATTTTCCATAATATTTTCATGTAATATACTTTTATAATGTTAATGATCATATGACTTCATATCTTATTCCACAAACGACATGATACATTTTTTAGATAATGTTTCGGTAATACTTTTTGATAATGTTTTTGATCATATGACTTCATATCTTCCACAAACAAGATGACGATGCATATTTATATAATATATATTTTTATCTTATTTTATAAATGTTTTTTAAACAGGTTCCTGGGACATGGAGATGGATGCTCGGAGTTGCCGCTGTGCCAGCTATTGTTCAGTTTTTATTAATGTTGTTGCTTCCGGAGTCTCCACGCTGGCTTTACATGAAGGTAAATGTTAAAAAATTTACATTGAAACTTAAAAATAGTAGTCGGCTAAGGCTTACAATTTATTTTTTTCGATTTTAGCAATCAACCTCATTTTACGTCATTTACTTGTAAAATGATTTTGCTCCATTGGTTTTGCCATGCTAGCCACATACAAACATTGCTTATGACAATAATTATAAATTAAATTTATTTACAAGCGTGGGAAGTTGATCTTTTTTTAAGTTTAGATATATTAAGTACCACCTATGCAGTTATAGCGGTCCAAAATCAAATATTGGTCAAGGGTCGATATTTGAGATATAGGTTATCGCGATGGGATATGGGTAATTTTAATATCATGCAGAATTTATTTATACACATATATAAAACGTAAAACATATATAATATTAATAGTAAATTAGTAATATCAAAAGTAAAAACTCGAAAGTGCCAATATTTAAAACATGATCTAATCATAAGCCATGAAATCTTCCATCGAGTTCGCATCAACCAAGGCATCCAAAATAGCGGTCAATATCGGTAAAATATCCATCAATATTGCCGATAATATCGGAACCGGTATTCCTGACTGATATTTGACACTGATATTTTGGTAATAAAGTGTGAGTCGGTTGTATATTTTCGCCTAATCTTAAGTTGCTAAAATCAAGAAGTGCAAATTTCGTATGTACTTATATATTATTCATATATGTAATAGTGCTTGTTAATCTATTATGTTGTATAGAAGAGCAAATCGGAGGCCATTGTCGTGTTGTCGAAAATTTACGATCCGTTTCGGTTAGAGGAAGAACTTGATCAGCTTTCTTCTGCGTTGGAAGAAGAAAAGCAGAGAAAGAATGCCATCAGTTACTTGGATGTTTTCAGAATCAAAGAAATCAGACTTGCGTTTTTCGCTGGAGCCGGACTTCAGGTATGTCGGCTGGTCGGTCAATGGGTCAAATTTGGGTCGATTCAATATGGGCGATTTTTTTTTCACGTGTCAAAACAGGCCAGTTTGGTATTAAGATTTGGTTGCTAACATTTGTAATATAATGTATGTCGGTTTCGACGGCATACTTTAAATATGATCGCTAAAATTCGGAAAATTTATAAATCATTCACGACCCATTTGAACCGTTTGACAAACCAGAGAAAATACAACCCAAAACAACCTATTCGTAAATAAACGGGTCAAGACTGTTACCTACCGGGTATTCTTTATAACCCTTAACCCACTTGTTGATTTGCAGGCGTTCCAACAGTTCACAGGGATCAACACCGTAATGTACTACAGTCCAACCATAGTCCAAATGGCCGGTTTCCGTTCAAACCAATTAGCCCTTTTACTATCTCTAATAGTCGCATTAATGAACGCCGCCGGTACCGTCGTCGGAATCCACCTCATCGACCATTCTGGCCGCCGCAAGTTAGCCTTAAGCAGCTTATTCGGCGTAATCCTCTCGTTAATCCTCCTCTCAGTTTCCTTCTTCCTCACATCATCCGGTTTTACTAACGTCGGCTGGATCGCGGTTCTCGGGCTAACCCTTTATATCGCGTTTTTCGCACCCGGTATGGGCCCAGTTCCATGGACCGTGAACTCCGAAATATATCCGGAATCGTATAGGGGAACGTGTAGCGGAATGTCCGCTACCGTCAACTGGATTTCAAACTTGATCGTAGCGCAAAGTTTCCTTTCGGTTGCTGACGCTGTCGGGACTGATTGGACGTTTTTGATACTGGCCGGTATCGCTGTCGCTGCGTTTGTGTTCGTGTATGTGTATATACCGGAGACCAAAGGGTTGACGTTCGATGAAGTTGAGAGGATTTGGAAGGAGAGAGCGTGGGGTAGTAACTATGGATCGGAATCGCTTCTTGAAAAGGGGGTCGAGTCGTGATGTGTGAAATGTGACCGTGGCAGACCGTGGGTTTGCCGGCTGGTGTCGTGTGTAGCCGATTTTAGTGGCTAAGGTTCAACCCAGTTTGTAGTAATAGATTTGGTTGAAAAGATGTACAGGTGTGGTTTTATATGTTTTTAATTAGTGAAGACTGATTTTACCGATAATTGCATACAACTTGTATTATTAAGTGTGATACACAATATGCTTATGTAATATATTTTTTCTCTTGCACTTCACATGAATAATTTACATTTATGTAATATATTTTTCTGTCTTGCACTTCACATGAATAATTTACATTTATGTAATATTTTTTTTCTTGCACTTCATGGTTATTTTGGGTAAGAAAAAGTGTATCGTATATGGCTTAACGTACGAAGCGTACGCAATATCAAATTCGCACGTTATGTTAAAAAAATGAAAATCGCATTTTAAGAAAAACTGAATCGCATGTTTAAATCAAAATGAAAATCGCATGTTTATAAAAAAAAACAAACTTCGCATGTTAGTAAAAAAAAAAAAACTCGCATGATGTTAAAAAAATACCAAAATCGCATGTTATAAACCAATTTTCGCATGTTGATACTGAATCTCATACGCTTCGTACGTTAAGCCATATTGTGCAATAACCGGCCTCTTTTGGGTAAAACCAATTTTCATGCTTATTTTGTTGAAAGCAATACTTGGACCTTTTTGTAGTGCACGATTCCAAAAACACTCAAAAAGGCGTTTAGTCACTTGATAACAGCAAAACACCACAAACTTTTTTTTTCATATAATGCATCCATCCAAAAAAACAATTCTACCTTTTTCTCACATCTTTTCTACATTATTAAATTATTTATTGTAATAAAGTATTTAGCTTTTTTATAAGTATAAATAAAGATAACTAGTAGAATTAAACTTGCGCGCTGCGGTAGGTACATGTGAAAATTTGGTCGGTATTGGAAACTATGACAACGGATAAAGAAACCACAAAAAATATAATCATACATTTAACTAAAATCATTTTAGTAAAATGATATCTACACATGTTCACCGCATAAACCTTCTTTGACTTAATATAAAGTGTGTATATCATTTAACTAAAAATAAAAAAAATTAAGAAAGTAATAATGTTTGCTTTATCTTCTTTGAAACCACAAATTGAACTAATAATAAAAAATATGGTGAATTGCAAAAATCAACCTTTATGTTATATCTAAACTCCACTTCATACCTTTCACTGTGAAATCGGTCAAACCCAACCTTTATGTTCATAGTTTGTTACATTCTATAGCCTCTACAACTAACGTCGTCCAAAAACTCAGTTAAGTTACCTCACATGCTTTGTATGTAAGGGTACTATGGTCTTTTATAACATATAGGTTGATGTGTGCAAAAATATTATTTCTAACATAAATTTTGATTTGTGCAAAAATATTATTATATATATGGTAGAATATTTTTTTTTTTGTAAAAAAATATTATTTGTAATAACCATATATTTATAGGGTAGGGTTCCAGCGTGAACAACCTCTCAAGCGTGAACTGCGTGAACTGATCTGGACCATTGATTTCCTTTTTAGTTGTTAAGGGTATGATTGTAATTATATAAGAAATTAGATTTAAATCATTATTTTAATAATTGAATTAAGTAACATCTTTCCTATTTTAAATTCATTATCCACAATATCTTTTATTTCATTTTTATTTTTCAGATTTCACCACCAAAATTCGGATTATGATTTTTAAGATCCACGTAACCTTCATATTTCAACGGTGTACACATGTGTACTTGGATATGTATTGAACAGTACACATGTGTACTCAGCATGGTACATATGTGTAATTAGCTACATAATACATACATATAAACGAAACCTGTAAAACTAGTTTATATTAAGCAAATAACAAGTTACATAATGTTTGCCAAACAAAAAAAAACATACAATTACAAGTTCCAGTTTCGTGAAAACAATAAACGTAACATAATCGGAAAAATAAAAAAGACATAGTCTTTTACAACTATTCGCCGCGTTGTATGCTGAATCATCCTTATCAACCAAGCAAACAAACATACGTGAATCATCCTTATCGACCTTCCATCTCCACTTTTCTCGTTTACGACGTCTCCTATAATAACACAAAAAACTCAGCAATTGGTACTTTGCATAATTCACAAGGGTGCATCAACAACTTTACACATTCAATACACAAAAAAAAATATGAGATATCACAAAAACAGACGCTATACACATGTGTACATCGCATTAAAAACAGAGCAAAATCAGAATACACATGTGTACATCGCATTAAAAACAGAGCAAAATCAGAATACACATGTGTACAACGCCTTAAAACCAGAGCAAAATCAGAATACACATGTGTACAGCGCCTTAAAAACAAGCAAAATCAGAATACACATGTGTACAGCCCTTAAGAACAAAGCAAAATAAAAAAAAATACACGTGTGTACATTGCATTAACAACAACCTTCAGAACCTCATAACAATCTTCAAATTCTCAATCAAACAATAATAATTTTCAACATCATATTCTTTAGCGGGTATGCAGGTATGTAACAGTTTGCCTAAAAAAACATTATGCTACAGTTACAAGAAAATCCCAAAAGTGATAACAAACTTGATCATCAAAACTCTAATCCCTTAAATCAAGGACACAGCTTTATTAACTGAACAATATATTAAATTGAAATATCAACTAACTCAAAATTATGTTAAACCCTAATTCACTTGAATCTTCAAAAATAAACACCCATTCAGATTGAGCCGGTATACCTGTAATCGACGACGATAGATCTGTTCAGCTTCGCCGGTAGATCTGTTCAGCTTCGCCGCTGCTGACGTCACCGGCGGTAGATCTGTTTAGCTTGAATCTTGAATCTTCAAAATAAACACCCTAATTCACTTGAATCTTCAAAATAAACACCCTAATCCACTTGAATCTTCAAAATAAAACACCCAGTAAGTGGTGTGTTTCCTATCTGTATCGTCGGTGGTAGATCTGTTCAGCTTCGCCGCCTCCGACGTCACCGGAAATGCGACGACGAGAGGTCTCCTCCGCTTTTAGGTGGTGGTAGTGGTGGGAAGCGGACGGCGAGGATGGATTTAGGGTTCATTTATTGTTTAGGGATCGATGGTCTAGTTTTTTGGGGTAGAGCAGGGGAAGAGGAGGGACATTGTTTCGCCGGCGTTGCTGTGGTTGCCGGAGAAGAGAACGAGGGAGAGAGCAGGGGTTCTTTGAAACGATCCGGCGAAGGTGAGAGAGAAAATTGGATCTTCAAGAAAGTTTGAATATTGATTTATGAGATTGAACGTGATTTATGGAATAATTTAAAATGGAAATTACAGTTATACCATTTTTCCTTTAATTAAATGAAAACAATTAACCACGTATTTACTATCATGCCCCTCACTTTAATCTAAAGATGATAAAAACCAATGGCCCAGATCAGTTCACGCAGTTCACGCATGGGATTTTGTTCACGTTTGAACCTAATCCTATATTTATATATATAAACATATATAAAAGATTAGTTTTAAATTTATTTTATAAAAATTCTGATTTTAATATTTTTATAAAGTAAATAATAATGAAAATATAAATTACATTTTATATAAAATATAAATAAAAAACAAATTCTTTTAAAAGAAAGTTATTGTAATATCTGCAATATTTTTATAATTATATATAATTATAACGGATGTTTTAAAACTACTGAAACTCAAAAATATTTTTTATGTATACGTAAGTATGTGTTTATAAAAAAAATTATTAGACAAAATTATATCAATAAAAGAAACTAATAGATTAATTTTACGTTTAAAAAATCGTCCGTTATAATTATATATATATATATATATATATATATTTATAAAAATTATCCTTATATTACAATAACTTTATTGAAAAGAATTTGTGTTTATTTATACTTTATATAAAAAGTAACTTATTTTGATTATTATTTATTTATAAAAATATTAAATTCATAATTTTTATAAAATAAATTTAAATTTTTTTATATATGTTTTATATATTATATGATTATTAACAAATAATAATGTTTTTGCAAAAAAAATATTCTACTATATATAATAATATTTTTGCACAAATCAACCTTTATGTTTATAAATAATATTTTTTTTTCACAAATCAACCTTTATGTTATAAAAGACCATAGTACCTTCACATGCAAAGCATGTAAGGTAACTTAACTGAGTTTTTTGACAACGCTAATTGTAAAGGTTATAGAATGTAAAAAAATGTGAACATAAAGGTTGAGTTTAGTCGATTTCATAGTGAAAGGGATAAAGTGTAGTTTAGGTATAACATAAAGGTTGATTTGTGCAATTTTCTCTAAAAAATATAACAAATGTTTTATCCCTTCTTAAAAAAATAAATAAATGTTTTCTTTTTCTTCCTTGGAGTTGTGTATACAAAATCTGAGATTGTTTAAAAAAATACATAATTTAGAACTTTTAGTCATAGCCGGTAGTGAATGGAGCCTTATGATAGCTCTTAGATAAGAACTTTTGGTCCTGCCATTGGCCGTTGTGAAACTCAATAACTCATCATATTCTACAACCTGCCAAATCGATATGAAAACGCCAACCAAAGTTCGTGGTGGTCGTGGTTTTTATGAAAATCAAGAAAATGATTATGGAACAAGGTCCAACTGTGGTCGTGCCCAGCGTAATGGCAATTTTTCAGCATCTCATACCCGCCTAAACAATGCTACCTAAAGCTAGCTGCCGCACACCTCTCACAAACTTACGGTTGCCAATGTTGTCTGGAATGCTCCATCCACTAACCTCAGTCGCAATCCTATTTACATATCGTTGGGTCAAGAGACCTGAGCAACCCACCAGTCGGATGACCCGCATGGTGTCTCTGGCAGCGCCCCACAAATTGTCTAATAGCAAGCCCAATCATCACAACCTTACATTGACAACACACTTGACATCTTTTTTTAACGGCGAGACTTATATATATAGAAAGAGAGAGAGAAAGAGAAAACGGACCAATAAAAACTAAGACCTTAAAAAGAAATTACACGATTACATCACAAATATTAAATTTTACCCATCTAGCACTTGACATATCTTATTCACATATCTTATTCACATTTCACAGGCCTAATAGCCCAAACTCATATTTTCCTAGATCAAGCCTTTTGTTACTTTTAGGGTCCAACCATTTGCAATAGTGGACTTCCAGTAGTCAGGGTCCCACTTTGGACTAACAACTGATTTTTCAAATGCTTAACCAAATCCTCATTGAATTTTATTTATTTTACTAAGATTTCGAATAGTGGTCTTGAAAGATTAGTTAACTTAGGGGTTTCAAATTCCGGTGTCACATCTCATATGCCATCAAACCTTGGCATAGTTTGAGATGTGACACCATATCTAGGTTCAAGGAGCGTGATTGTTAGCAATGGTATGACTCTTGACATCATTCATATCGGTTATTTTGTTTTTCCTTGCCACATCACAACGTAAAACATAATAATATACTTGTTCATGGTCTAACTAGAAAGCTTTATCTATTACTCAATTTTTATTGATTATTATGTTATTGTTTTGTCATACTTTTGGTTCATGTTCATTTCCTAATTTTAATACAAATCATTGTATTGTTTGTAATATTATAACTAAAAAACCTTTAAATGTGTATTAGAAGGGTTGTCTTTTCTGTTTGTTAGATTTAGTTAGGTGTAAGAATCCTAACAAACCTAAAAAGAAACCTAACAAATCTTTTATTCAAATTTTATGAATTTAGAAAAAACTAAACTAAGATTTATGAAGTAATTAACAAACATAATTGAAATCCCATATCACTAAGGGTGGAAGGGGCGTAAGCAGGTTCAAGGCTTGGGTTGAGTTGGTTCGATGGTGTAACACCCCGAAAACGGGTTTGGTAATCAAACTCCGTTAATACTAAAAGACGGGTAAAGTACCGTTAGTAGTAAAAATAACCCGGTAAATATTTGGAATTAAATAAGAAATCCTAATATTAAATACAAGCGAAGCAAAGTTTTAAGGAATTGAGTTTATAAGAGCCCGAGTTAACGGGACTTAAAATAAAACGGATTATAACTCCCGGGACCCACCAAGTAACTAGGAATATTAACCTAGTTAGTTAATATCTTGACATAATAGAACAAATGTGGTTAAGATACCCTTTAAATAACTTGTGTAAAGTGGAGGGACTAGACATGGGCAAATGAATTAAAGTTTCAATTAAATCAAATATTAAACACAAAACACACACACATACGTGGTGTGTTCTGCGATTTCAACCAGACCAAGGATGAGGTCTCAAGCTTCAACCCTAAAACACAGAAATTCATCAAATTAAAGGGGCAAATCAAGCCCGAATCGAAATCTAAGCATAGATTAGTGATCACCTCAGTAAAGGGATCATGAGGTATGCGAAATTTTACTATGTGGTTCTATCTTAAATTTTAGATGAACTTGTGAGATTCGAATCTGAACTTGCATGTTCGTTGTTTGGATGAAATTAGGGATGAAACTATGTCTAGGAGTAAACCCTAGTCATTTATTTGTTGAATTGATGTTCATGGTTGTGAATTCATGATCATACACTCATGTGTTAAGTGGGTTTTGTAGAATTATGCTAAAGACTAGGATTATCTTTGTTAACCTAGTGTATTTGAGCTTCATGAAGAAAATCCAGAAATTTTGATATAGAAATTTGACATGAACATGTGACATGATGCTTAAATCTTGGCTAAATAGTTAGTCAATAACTTGATTGTGAATTATATGAAATCATGCTCATTAGGTGTTTGATATAATGCCTAAGAGAAAAGAAATGTTGAAAATTCGGACTAAAAACGCATATTTGATTTGAGTGGCAAATTGTGCGTTAAGACTTATAAAAAGGGTTCTAAACGGATTGTGAATTGAACTCTTTAGGCAAGGAAATCCGGATCGTCAAGTGGACAAGCCGGTGGAAATACGCGTTTGAAAAGGATGCTTAAAAGGTACGTAACTACGATTCCGTTACGTTATGCTTGATTTCGTATTCTCGCTAGTAGACTTTAAATTAGCATAGTACATGAAATTGGCATTTAGTTGAAGTGACGAAGATCACTAGGTAAATAACGGGTCAAAGGTGAATTTATCACCCTTTGACAATATCGACTAATGGTTTGTCGAGCTACATGTTTATAGGAACAAATATCAAATGGATACGCACATCGCTATTGCTTAGCGGCTAATAAGTCAAGGTATTGCAACGGGTCAATATATTGATCCGAGCCAGGTATGTATAATGATTCAACTCATCATGTAGAACTTGAGATTCTATAAGAGTTAGACAAGGTTAAAATATAGTTATTCGATTATCTTTTAGGTAAACCGAATAAATTGAGTTATAATTATGGTGTTTTAGAAGCACATGGGTTTATAAACAAGATTATAGTTAAAAGGTCGGATTTTGGGTCAAACAAGTATTTAAAAGTTCCTTTGTAGTAAAAGAAGGATGAAAATTGACCAAATTGCCCTTGTAAGCTAATTCGAACGAACGACCCTTGCAAGAGGTTTGAAAACGAATTTTATGAGTAAATAAATGCTTAGAATAAGAAAAGATAGTGAAAGATGTAAATTCTTGGGTCGAATGACTTTATATGAGTCTTTGCCGTAAAAAGATAATCCGAGGGGTAAAATTCGGAACATATAGATATCCACATTAAATCCAACACACATATAGTTGTGGTGGAAGACTACTTGATAAGAAATGTAGGAGTAAGATGCTAGAAATGTATGAAAGCGAGTTCAAGTTCTAAAGTGCTTAAATGCCCTTAACGGGTCAAAATAAGCATACGAGCGAAAACGTATTTAAATTGTGTGAGAAATCTGTGATTAGAACCTAACATGGTAGATAACTTTAATTTGAAGTGGTGTATGTGAAATAGGGATTAAACAAATATGTTTGTTTGATAAAATGCATAAACGGGTTAAAATTTGGTAAAACGGCAAGGAGTCGAAGACTTAGAAGTCTCAAATTTTATTATGTAGGATGTTGGATTTTAACTCCATTTGATGGAGGATTAAATTACAATCATGTAGGAAGAAACGGTAGGTCAAACAGACAAGCGGATTGAAAGATACGAAAGTTTTCGTGTCAAAAACGGCAAAAAGGGAAGGGGCTGATACAGGGGCCACCGTAACTTACGGTGGGCACCGTAAGTTACGGTGGGGCAGAAATCCTTACGGTAGATACCTCCTGAGTTACGGTGGGGGCACTGTAAACCAGGGGCCACCGTAACTTACGGTGCCCACCGTAACTTACGGTGCCCACCGTAAGTTACGGTGGAGGCCAGATTTGAGTTCTTGTTTCGGGAATCAAGATATAAATGTTGGAATTTCCTGATTTTTCTTTAATTCGATTATTCGACCCAATCTTCCTTGTTGTATTAGTTATGTAATTATCAAAACTGACTTTTAAGTTGGTTTTGAACACAGGTGAATGTTGAGAGCCCCGGATGAAGATCAAGCGACGAGCAAGAACCGAACACGCGTTAAATGAAGCTTCCGCAAGTTGTTTCGTCGTTATTCTAAAACGGCGAATTAAATCACATTATGTTATATCACTTTAAATTGTAAAAGTTTTTAATAAACCAGTATTTTAGCATGAATGTTTAATTATAAATACTTAGTAATTGCGATTATTTACGAAAATCGCTAAATAAATTTATGGTTGTTACAGATGGGTTGGCTAAGGAACACCGCTGCAACCCATGCAGGTTCCCTTGGTGGGTTGAAGTGTTGATTCGTGAACCCCGTGAATTGAGAGGTTACATGAGGGTGAAGAAAAGAATTTAGGGTCGTGGGTTCAACTAGGAGTGTCCCCTCCCTTTAAGCTTTAAATGAGTTGGGTTGGGTTGGGTTGAAATGAAGTGGCTGTAAACGAACCAAATGTTTAGCAAACAATCATTTATGTTCGTTAGTTTAATAAATGAACAAACACGAACAAGAAATTTCGTTTAGTATGTTGCACAAACGAACACGAACAAAGATTGTGTTCGTTAGTTTATGTTCGTGAACATTCGATAATGTATTCATTTATGTTCCTTTGTGTTCGTTCATTTAAAGATTTTTTTATATTGTATTTTTATTTTATTGGCTTTAATTTTTAAAATTTGAAACCATAGTTATACTATACGTCTCCCTCAACATCCCTCGTCTGATCATTTCAATGTTTGTGTTAAAGCTTGACAAACTTCTTAATTTTTATGTTAATTATGTTTTGTATCTATTTATTTATTTTTGATGGATTCTTCGTAATCTTTTTGATGAAAAATGCAGATTGTATTTTTAAATGAATATATAACATTCGTTTGTGTCCATCTATGTTTATGAACACTTGTTTGTGTTCGTCTACGCCTGGTAAGTGTTCATGAGAATGCCCATTTTCTTAATGAGCAAACACGAATAAGAAATCTTGTTCGGTAAGCGTTCGTGAACAATTTATAAACATGTCCATTCCTTGATGAACGAACACGAACAAGGACTTGTTCGTATTCATTTGGTTCGTTTACAACCCTAAAGATGGCGACATATTATTGGATGGTGAAGAGAATAGTTGTGGATTCAATTAAGGACACACCTTCCACCCTAAGTCCTAAACCATCTGATCACATTTAACATTCACACATGTTCAAACCTAAATATGCAAAACTATCTTTAAACCATTCAAACACATTTAAAATATGTGGACACACATTCAAGCCTAAATATGAAAAGGGAGAGTAGGTATGCAGACCACTACAAATTCATATGATGTTTTTAAATCCGGACCGGAAATCAAACACCTCGTTGGTTGGGTACGCATCGGTTGGACCGCCATAGGGTGAACCAACCTGTTTTCTTTTTTTTTTCTCTTTTTTTTTGCGGTTGAACAGACAAACCGTAGGACCAAGCCAAACCAAAAATTATAAACGTAAGTCCCAAATTTCGAACTTGTGACTAATGATACGAGCTACAATGACAATTATAGTTGTTATATGCATGCGGAAATATTTATATTTTAGATAACTCTTGTAATTTAATTCGTGATATATAACAAAAGTCTATCTAGTTTCAAGTTAACTATAGTATATATATGGTTATTAAGTTATTTGTTAAGTTATTTGATTCTTGAGACCAGTTCAACCAGTGAGTTTTCATAAAATAGAAAATTAATACATATCTTGGTGACAATATTGTATTATTTACTCTTAGCCGTTTATCTTCTTAAAAATATACGAAATACGGACCCCTTTTGATGAACTGTCATACTCGTGCGACTATAGTCTCTTTCGCTAGATCTAACATATAAACCAAAACCAAATAAAAAGACACAATGATCTAAACAAAAAATCTAAAATCTACAAGCTAAAAATTCAAAAGCGGAAACCTAAAATCTGAGATCGTAGAGTTCGATGAGACGATTCCAATGCCACTAAAATGAGTTCAATCGAAAACTGTTTGATACCCTTCCTATGAATTCATATTTTTGGGAGACTATATATTTTAACTTTTCCCGTCATGACAAAAGTCTATCTACTTTCAACTTAATTATAGCGTATTTTCTTTTTGTTTTTTTAATTATTTAGTTACTTATTACGTTATTTGATTCTTGAGACCAGTTCAACTTGTGATATCTTAAAATATAGAAAATTAATACATCACCTAAATGATAATATTATACTATTTACTCTAAGCCGTTTATCTTCATGAAAAATACGAAATATGGACCTCTTTAGATGAGCTGTTGTACTCGTTCGACTATTGTCTCTTTCGCTAGATCTATCGTACAAACCGAAATCAAAATCGATAACCAAACAAATCCAAATCGATTATGGATGACGAATTGACGAGTCCTCCACAAGTTAAACCAAACCACCAATAACCAAAGGAGTATTAAGTGGTGTGTATTGGTGATGGGTGCAATGAATATGTGGTTTGGTGTAGTAGGGACATTAGGAAAAAACATGGTTCACCCGAGTGCTTGTGACTAACCAGTGTTTGATGGTGACCCTCCACATGATATGTTGGATCTTCATTGTCTTTTCTTCTTTTTAGCACATTAGCCCCACCCATTTTCTATGGTCTCTTGCTCTAGTCAATTACCATCACCACATCTTTTCTTCTATATCAAACAAAACATTGATTATTATATTTTATTTCTTCCAAAATCATAACATAATTTCATGTTGTTTTATTCACTATATACAAATACAAATTGAATGTAGTTTTCAGGGTTTATCTTATCAAATGATGATTTTGGTTATAGAAAAAATATTTATAAAAAAAAATTAGACGCAACACATGTTTTAGAGAGTGATAAAAAGAGGAGGCCCCTACCCCTATACGGCAAAGAACGTAAATGCTATATGAAACGAGTATGGTGAAACGAGAAAGTGTACTTGAAAGTCTTTTGAGAGGAAAAAATATTTTAAAAAAAGTTTAAATTAGACGCAACACGCGTTTTAGAGAGTGATAAGAAGAGGAGGCCCCTGCCCCCTATACGGACAAATAACGTAAATGCTATATGAAAGGAGTATGATGAATTGAGAAAGTGTACTTGAAAGTCTTGTAAAAAGAATCCAATGTGATCGATTATGCTAACCATTAAACGATATCAAATAAAAACATGCCGTTGTTGCTTTTTAATCAAGCACCATAATTTTATGATGGTGTTAGTATTCACACATCCCTCTTGTGTATCTCTCTATACATATGCATAGATATATACAGAGACAGATAGATTGAGAAAAAGTGTGAGAATAAGATATAGACGTGTGAGAATAAAATGACCCTTTTATGATTATCGGTTGGTTTTGGGATTGTTGCGTATTTCGTAGAGGTTTCATTAATAATTTTCTTTTTTTAATGATTAGTTAACAATGAAATTATTATTTTTGTTTGTACATGAAAAATGGAGATCAGGTATTCAGATCATTTTACAATGCACAATCTTTCAAAAGTAACTTTAACCTTGGCTTGTTTGATTTAATGTAAAGGAGCATCATGAAATTGTATAGGGTTGAATATGATCTGTCGTAATAGTGGTTTCTTATAGTAAATGTTGGATATAATAACTAACTAATGTGACATACGTTTAGGAACCAGTAAAAAACGATCCCACCACATAAACAATGTTTCAAATAAAACAACAACCAGTAAAAAACGATCCCACCACCGCGTGACATAGCGCCCTTTCACCAGAATCATTCCTAACGTTTGTAGGGTTTTGGCCACTTGTAGCTAAACCCAACATTATAATGCACAATTGCACATAACATCACAAACACCGGGATCCCATCTCAAAACCTTGTTTAAACAGTTATGTCAACACATGTCAAAACCGTTTAATACATATATATTTGCTCCGAAAATAATATATTTATTCCGTACCATATAATCCAAACACGGCCAAGTACTTATGTTTATTTTTAAAATAAATACATACATACTTTCGAAACTCAATAAATAGTTGGAGATATAATATGTCATATATTATGTTATATATTTATCAAAACCGTTCGTTAACACAAACACCACCATACATTTACCTATATATACACACACATATAAATATACTAGATTATGGTCCCGTGTATTACACGATTTTATATAACAGACTGTGTTTATAATTATATTATAACTTACAGTATTTAAAACTTTACATGACATACAACAATAAAAAAATGAAATTACAATTACAATGTACAAATCTTTAAACACTTCTTTATACATGACATTTGTTTTTTTTTTTTTTTTTTAATTTGACCATCTTTACTTACATTATAGACAATGATCTATGGTAAGTGGTAACTATATGTATTTTTTAAATTATTTTGAAAATATTAGAGTTACCAAACATAGCGGTTTTATATTTGACGTGAAAGTTTTAAAACTCAAATTAAAAAAAAAATCTAAATTAGCGGGACTTTAATAGTGAGATTAAAATAGAAAATGTCTCGTTATAATAATTGTAATCGTTTATTAGAAGTATGATACTGTTTAAAAAAGGAACAACAATTATCATTATATAATATTGTTTAAATAAAAAAATAACAATTATTATTATATACTTAATAATTTAATTGAATAACGTAAATAATACAAAATTTAATATTTATTTAATCTAAGTGATCAAATAAAGTGACATTAAAATTTATATATATACCAAGGTCAAAACTTTTAAAAGATTTTTTAAATACAATTCATTTTCTAATCAATACGTGAAGAAATTAGAAATCTTATAGTTATCTTCAAGAAAATTATAACATTTTCCCTAATGTTAGTTTGGATAAATAGAATAAAAGATAAACTTTTAAGAATTGAGTATGTTTTTTTTAAATTATTTTTAAAAAATTATAGTTTGAATGAGAGAATGCCACGTGGCATACTTTGTAGTCTTTTATTATAATAGAGATGTACATCGAACACGTAACACTTAAGATATATATACCATACATATCACATACATTTTAAATCCACAAGTTATGAAAAACACCGTTTTCATCCATAAATATATCAAGTTTGTTTTTAACATTAAAATAACCATTAAAACCCATGGTGATGTATTTATAAGGATTTCTTTTATAAATATAAAATCTGATATTTTTTTATTTTTTATGACACTGATCAAGATCTTAAAAAAAAAAAAATAGGTTAAGTAGAAAAAAACCGGGTAAAGTATTAATTTATGAAAAAATAATTACTAGTAGAAAAAAAACCGGGTAAAATATTAATTTATGAAAAAATAATTATTATGTGTGCTCTTCCATCTAATCATGCATCATGATATGCATACATACATGATATATGTGGATCCACATACATGATAATGTATGGTATCAACATCAATCCAGTATGTGATGAGTTGTCATTATGGACCACTTCAAATGACCCGACCCGTTTGCAAAAAGGTAAAACAGGACACGTATCACCTACACCGACAGGTAACCTCTGTTGGGCCACTTATATATATTTTACTAAATTCAACTTTCAGGTGTGAAAAAAGCCCCATATTCGGCGCTTTGATCCCTTTTCTTAGGCCATCCGTAGTCATAAAGCCCCTTGTGGGGCGTTATGCGACACGTGTCGTGCCACGTCACACGGGGGCTTTATGGGGCGTTATATCACTAAAGCCCGTAGTCATAAAGCCCCTACCCATCATTACCTATTTAATAAATTTCAATTTTATTAATTAATATAAAAAACACTGCCTAATTTTTGATTGGTCAAACCAAAAAAGAGCCCCTCCATCACGCCGTTATATATATCGCGCCATCCCCCCAATCTTGAAGCATAGCGCCGGTCGTTTTCGTGTTCCGGGCGTTTTATCGGCGCTATCACCGGGCAAAGCGCCCCACTACGCAAGCTCTTATTAGAAAATCAAAAAGAATATTCTTTTTATGCATATATTAATATTAAATTAATATTAATATATTGTCCCGCTTGCGGTGTGCACACATAATGTATAGATGTGTGGGCGTTCGGAGAGCAAAAGTGAAATAATACTAACTTTAACGTTATTTTACTAAATTCGTGAAAATAACGTTAAAAGCGGCGGATGATTAATCATGCATCATGTGGTGACGTTGATAGCTGAAAGAAATGGGGTACATGCACTAATCAGTCTCTGTCCCGATTGTTTGAGTGTTATGTGTCTTAGGTCCAAGTCTTGATACAAAACTACAATCGAGTCGGGGGTCGCTTCTCTATTCCTACGGGGTAGAGGTAAGGTTGTCTACATCTACTCTTCTCAGACTTTACTTTAGCTTTGATATTGGTGAGATTTAGTGAATATGATGATGAGGATATTAATATTAATATTTTATTTGTTAAAGTATAACACTTTTGGGAGGTTTTATAAAGATAATATTGCTTTATAAGCACTTGACTTTTTTATACACTAGTTTAGATTTACAACTTTCAAATTAGTTCACAAAGCTAACTTTTTCTTTTTGGTTGTATATTGTTATTAAAGATGTTTCAAAGTTTTATTGAAAGTAAACCTATTCGTAAAACTAGTATAGTACCATATGAATTTAACAAGAAATGTAATATCAACTACGTCGTTTTCATCGACTATAAAATTTATGGGGTCTTCTTTGTCATCTTTCGTTGTTAGGTTCTTGGTTCTTAGTCGAGCGGTTCATTGTGTGTCTACTTGTGAAGAAGGCGACCTTGATTCAGAAAAAAAATTATAAATGGCGGATTTTTGTTTTCGATTGTTTAGAGGTTGTTTGTTTAGCTCTTAATGGTTTAGACCTCCTACTGGTTCAACACTTAATGGTTCAGACTATTTATTTTGCGAGCAGATGTCTGAATGGTTCAGACATTTGCCTCTAAACGGTTAAGTATTATACCGGCTCTTAATGGTTCAGTTCTTTTACTGGTTTAGCACTTAATGGTTCAGATCCTTTACTGATTTAGCATCTAACCATTTAGAAGTTATCAAACAGCCCTTAGACTAACAATTAAATTTATGAAAAGATTCCACTATTGAACAGAAGATTTGAAATCAAATTTGAACATAAAACATTATATACATGATTATATCATAAGATTTGAAATCAAACATGACTATATTTATGAAAAAATAAATAAAATTGAAAATTTATTGGTGAAATAACTATATCAAGTGGATGAAGAAGGACAGCACAAGTTTGCTGGCATGGCAGTTGGCCTTAAATCTATTATATTTCCATTATTATGTATTTTGCAATTAATAATACAATATATAATGAAATAAATAAGTTGATAACTTAAAACTACTTATATTTGAGTTACTGACTTTATACTTTATTGTATGTTTTGTAATACAAAATAAAATTCAAGATGTGTTTGATGCTATATATTTTCCCTTGGATATTGGATCAAAAGATTCCATGATCAATAATGTATATACAAAGATAAAATAAAATATTAATCCAATCATTTTTATTTTTAGATTAGTTGGTGAACAAAAATCACATTTGGTAGGGATATATTCAGTATTTAGAAAAAAAAAATCATAAATACAACGGACAACGGTTGTATTTCTATTTAAGTTCTGTGTGAAATAAATTTTTGTATTTAATTGATGAAATTTAATGTTTTGAAAAATCATAACAACGGTTGTTTTTCTATTTAAGTTCTGTGTGAAATAAATTTTAATTTTTAAGTGATGAAATTTATGGAACAAATTCATCAATTCATTTTTATTCTGAGAAATGTCTAAATTTTCATTGAAAATACAATTCCCGACACTCAAATTTTTTTTATAGAAAAAGTTAATTTCACAACACAACCCTTACAAATGGCTAGATATTATTATATAATATATATTTAAATAAATTCAAATAAATCACGAAAAAAAGTCACTAAGTGGTTGGTTTTCTTCTGTAAATATGATTAAATTTATTATTCCTTCTTCAATATAAATCTAGGATCTTTTTCCTTAGAAAGGCTTAAATCTAGTATTTATTTATTTATTTATTTACTTACTAGGTTATAACCCCGTGTATTACACGGGTTGAATAAATAAATTGTATATACTAAATAATAAAACAATATATCTTTAAAAACCTTCTTTATTGCACGAGTTGAATAAATATAATTTTATATATTAAATAATAAAAAGTTATATCTATAAGAACAATATTGTACAGCTTGAATAAATGTAATTTTATATACCAAATAAAAAAGTTATATCTTTAAAATCACGTGTATTACACGAGTTGAATAAATGTAATATTGTTTACCAAGTAATAAAATAATACATCTTTAAAAAACCTCATTTATTATACGGGTTGAATAAAAGTAATTTTATATACCAAATAATAAAAAAATTACATCTTTAAAAATATGCGTATTACACGGTTTGAATAAATGTAATTTTCTGTACTACTTAATAAAAAATATATATATATCCTTAAAAAACCTTGTGTATTGTACGAATTGAATAAATCTAATTTTATACATCAAATAATAAAATTATGATTTTGGCCCCAGTGGTTATATCACTTATACCCTTTTAGCCTAAAAATGAATTTTTTAACATCTAAGCCCCCAACGTCTTTTTTTCTAACATTTTGGCTCCTAACGTCTTTTTTAAACCCTTTTGGCCCCTAACATTTAATGGATGGGGTTAGTGTTAGGGGCCAAAAAGGTTAGAAAAGAAAACGTTGGGGACTCAGATGTTAAAAAATTCTTTTTTGGGCTAAAAGGGTAAAAGTGATATAACCATAAGGGAAAATCGTAATTTTCTCTAAATAATATTATAAATGAGAAGATTAAACTAAATAATAATTATCCATAAGATATTAAACTAAATAATATTTAATAAGAGGGTTATCTATAATTAATTAGAAAAAAATAAATTAAAATAATAATTATCTATAAGAGATGCCTTAATATGATGACAAGTGTCCCCAAAGTGGTTTCTTTTATTATATAGTATAGTTGTATTTCTATTTAAGTTCTGTGTGAAATAAATTTTTGTATTTAATTGATGAAATTTAATGTTTTGAAAAATCATAACAACGGTTGTTTTTCTATTTAAGTTCTGTGTGAAATAAATTTTAATTTTTAAGTGATGAAATTTATGGAACAAATTCATCAATTCATTTTTATTCTGAGAAATGTCTAAATTTTCATTGAAAATACAATTCCCGACACTCAAATTTTTTTTATAGAAAAAGTTAATTTCACAACACAACCCTTACAAATGGCTAGATATTATTATATAATATATATTTAAATAAATTCAAATAAATCACGAAAAAAAGTCACTAAGTGGTTGGTTTTCTTCTGTAAATATGATTAAATTTATTATTCCTTCTTCAATATAAATCTAGGATCTTTTTCCTTAGAAAGGCTTAAATCTAGTATTTATTTATTTATTTACTTACTAGGTTATAACCCCGTGTATTACACGGGTTGAATAAATAAATTGTATATACTAAATAATAAAACAATATATCTTTAAAAACCTTCTTTATTGCACGAGTTGAATAAATATAATTTTATATATTAAATAATAAAAAGTTATATCTATAAGAACAATATTGTACAGCTTGAATAAATGTAATTTTATATACCAAATAAAAAAGTTATATCTTTAAAATCACGTGTATTACACGAGTTGAATAAATGTAATATTGTTTACCAAGTAATAAAATAATACATCTTTAAAAAACCTCATTTATTATACGGGTTGAATAAAAGTAATTTTATATACCAAATAATAAAAAAATTACATCTTTAAAAATATGCGTATTACACGGTTTGAATAAATGTAATTTTCTGTACTACTTAATAAAAAATATATATATATCCTTAAAAAACCTTGTGTATTGTACGAATTGAATAAATCTAATTTTATACATCAAATAATAAAATTATGATTTTGGCCCCAGTGGTTATATCACTTATACCCTTTTAGCCTAAAAATGAATTTTTTAACATCTAAGCCCCCAACGTCTTTTTTTCTAACATTTTGGCTCCTAACGTCTTTTTTAAACCCTTTTGGCCCCTAACATTTAATGGATGGGGTTAGTGTTAGGGGCCAAAAAGGTTAGAAAAGAAAACGTTGGGGACTCAGATGTTAAAAAATTCTTTTTTGGGCTAAAAGGGTAAAAGTGATATAACCATAAGGGAAAATCGTAATTTTCTCTAAATAATATTATAAATGAGAAGATTAAACTAAATAATAATTATCCATAAGATATTAAACTAAATAATATTTAATAAGAGGGTTATCTATAATTAATTAGAAAAAAATAAATTAAAATAATAATTATCTATAAGAGATGCCTTAATATGATGACAAGTGTCCCCAAAGTGGTTTCTTTTATTATATAGTATAGTTGTATTTCTATTTAAGTTCTGTGTGAAATAAATTTTTGTATTTAATTGATGAAATTTAATGTTTTGAAAAATCATAACAACGGTTGTTTTTCTATTTAAGTTCTGTGTGAAATAAATTTTAATTTTTAAGTGATGAAATTTATGGAACAAATTCATCAATTCATTTTTATTCTGAGAAATGTCTAAATTTTCATTGAAAATACAATTCCCGACACTCAAATTTTTTTTATAGAAAAAGTTAATTTCACAACACAACCCTTACAAATGGCTAGATATTATTATATAATATATATTTAAATAAATTCAAATAAATCACGAAAAAAAGTCACTAAGTGGTTGGTTTTCTTCTGTAAATATGATTAAATTTATTATTCCTTCTTCAATATAAATCTAGGATCTTTTTCCTTAGAAAGGCTTAAATCTAGTATTTATTTATTTATTTATTTACTTACTAGGTTATAACCCCGTGTATTACACGGGTTGAATAAATAAATTGTATATACTAAATAATAAAACAATATATCTTTAAAAACCTTCTTTATTGCACGAGTTGAATAAATATAATTTTATATATTAAATAATAAAAAGTTATATCTATAAGAACAATATTGTACAGCTTGAATAAATGTAATTTTATATACCAAATAAAAAAGTTATATCTTTAAAATCACGTGTATTACACGAGTTGAATAAATGTAATATTGTTTACCAAGTAATAAAATAATACATCTTTAAAAAACCTCATTTATTATACGGGTTGAATAAAAGTAATTTTATATACCAAATAATAAAAAAATTACATCTTTAAAAATATGCGTATTACACGGTTTGAATAAATGTAATTTTCTGTACTACTTAATAAAAAATATATATATATCCTTAAAAAACCTTGTGTATTGTACGAATTGAATAAATCTAATTTTATACATCAAATAATAAAATTATGATTTTGGCCCCAGTGGTTATATCACTTATACCCTTTTAGCCTAAAAATGAATTTTTTAACATCTAAGCCCCCAACGTCTTTTTTTCTAACATTTTGGCTCCTAACGTCTTTTTTAAACCCTTTTGGCCCCTAACATTTAATGGATGGGGTTAGTGTTAGGGGCCAAAAAGGTTAGAAAAGAAAACGTTGGGGACTCAGATGTTAAAAAATTCTTTTTTGGGCTAAAAGGGTAAAAGTGATATAACCATAAGGGAAAATCGTAATTTTCTCTAAATAATATTATAAATGAGAAGATTAAACTAAATAATAATTATCCATAAGATATTAAACTAAATAATATTTAATAAGAGGGTTATCTATAATTAATTAGAAAAAAATAAATTAAAATAATAATTATCTATAAGAGATGCCTTAATATGATGACAAGTGTCCCCAAAGTGGTTTCTTTTATTATATAGTATAGTTGTATTTCTATTTAAGTTCTGTGTGAAATAAATTTTTGTATTTAATTGATGAAATTTAATGTTTTGAAAAATCATAACAACGGTTGTTTTTCTATTTAAGTTCTGTGTGAAATAAATTTTAATTTTTAAGTGATGAAATTTATGGAACAAATTCATCAATTCATTTTTATTCTGAGAAATGTCTAAATTTTCATTGAAAATACAATTCCCGACACTCAAATTTTTTTTATAGAAAAAGTTAATTTCACAACACAACCCTTACAAATGGCTAGATATTATTATATAATATATATTTAAATAAATTCAAATAAATCACGAAAAAAAGTCACTAAGTGGTTGGTTTTCTTCTGTAAATATGATTAAATTTATTATTCCTTCTTCAATATAAATCTAGGATCTTTTTCCTTAGAAAGGCTTAAATCTAGTATTTATTTATTTATTTACTTACTAGGTTATAACCCCGTGTATTACACGGGTTGAATAAATAAATTGTATATACTAAATAATAAAACAATATATCTTTAAAAACCTTCTTTATTGCACGAGTTGAATAAATATAATTTTATATATTAAATAATAAAAAGTTATATCTATAAGAACAATATTGTACAGCTTGAATAAATGTAATTTTATATACCAAATAAAAAAGTTATATCTTTAAAATCACGTGTATTACACGAGTTGAATAAATGTAATATTGTTTACCAAGTAATAAAATAATACATCTTTAAAAAACCTCATTTATTATACGGGTTGAATAAAAGTAATTTTATATACCAAATAATAAAAAAATTACATCTTTAAAAATATGCGTATTACACGGTTTGAATAAATGTAATTTTCTGTACTACTTAATAAAAAATATATATATATCCTTAAAAAACCTTGTGTATTGTACGAATTGAATAAATCTAATTTTATACATCAAATAATAAAATTATGATTTTGGCCCCAGTGGTTATATCACTTATACCCTTTTAGCCTAAAAATGAATTTTTTAACATCTAAGCCCCCAACGTCTTTTTTTCTAACATTTTGGCTCCTAACGTCTTTTTTAAACCCTTTTGGCCCCTAACATTTAATGGATGGGGTTAGTGTTAGGGGCCAAAAAGGTTAGAAAAGAAAACGTTGGGGACTCAGATGTTAAAAAATTCTTTTTTGGGCTAAAAGGGTAAAAGTGATATAACCATAAGGGAAAATCGTAATTTTCTCTAAATAATATTATAAATGAGAAGATTAAACTAAATAATAATTATCCATAAGATATTAAACTAAATAATATTTAATAAGAGGGTTATCTATAATTAATTAGAAAAAAATAAATTAAAATAATAATTATCTATAAGAGATGCCTTAATATGATGACAAGTGTCCCCAAAGTGGTTTCTTTTATTATATAGTATAGTTGTATTTCTATTTAAGTTCTGTGTGAAATAAATTTTTGTATTTAATTGATGAAATTTAATGTTTTGAAAAATCATAACAACGGTTGTTTTTCTATTTAAGTTCTGTGTGAAATAAATTTTAATTTTTAAGTGATGAAATTTATGGAACAAATTCATCAATTCATTTTTATTCTGAGAAATGTCTAAATTTTCATTGAAAATACAATTCCCGACACTCAAATTTTTTTTATAGAAAAAGTTAATTTCACAACACAACCCTTACAAATGGCTAGATATTATTATATAATATATATTTAAATAAATTCAAATAAATCACGAAAAAAAGTCACTAAGTGGTTGGTTTTCTTCTGTAAATATGATTAAATTTATTATTCCTTCTTCAATATAAATCTAGGATCTTTTTCCTTAGAAAGGCTTAAATCTAGTATTTATTTATTTATTTATTTACTTACTAGGTTATAACCCCGTGTATTACACGGGTTGAATAAATAAATTGTATATACTAAATAATAAAACAATATATCTTTAAAAACCTTCTTTATTGCACGAGTTGAATAAATATAATTTTATATATTAAATAATAAAAAGTTATATCTATAAGAACAATATTGTACAGCTTGAATAAATGTAATTTTATATACCAAATAAAAAAGTTATATCTTTAAAATCACGTGTATTACACGAGTTGAATAAATGTAATATTGTTTACCAAGTAATAAAATAATACATCTTTAAAAAACCTCATTTATTATACGGGTTGAATAAAAGTAATTTTATATACCAAATAATAAAAAAATTACATCTTTAAAAATATGCGTATTACACGGTTTGAATAAATGTAATTTTCTGTACTACTTAATAAAAAATATATATATATCCTTAAAAAACCTTGTGTATTGTACGAATTGAATAAATCTAATTTTATACATCAAATAATAAAATTATGATTTTGGCCCCAGTGGTTATATCACTTATACCCTTTTAGCCTAAAAATGAATTTTTTAACATCTAAGCCCCCAACGTCTTTTTTTCTAACATTTTGGCTCCTAACGTCTTTTTTAAACCCTTTTGGCCCCTAACATTTAATGGATGGGGTTAGTGTTAGGGGCCAAAAAGGTTAGAAAAGAAAACGTTGGGGACTCAGATGTTAAAAAATTCTTTTTTGGGCTAAAAGGGTAAAAGTGATATAACCATAAGGGAAAATCGTAATTTTCTCTAAATAATATTATAAATGAGAAGATTAAACTAAATAATAATTATCCATAAGATATTAAACTAAATAATATTTAATAAGAGGGTTATCTATAATTAATTAGAAAAAAATAAATTAAAATAATAATTATCTATAAGAGATGCCTTAATATGATGGCAAGTGTCCCCAAAGTGGTTTCTTTTATTATATAGTATAGTTGTATTTCTATTTAAGTTCTGTGTGAAATAAATTTTTGTATTTAATTGATGAAATTTAATGTTTTGAAAAATCATAACAACGGTTGTTTTTCTATTTAAGTTCTGTGTGAAATAAATTTTAATTTTTAAGTGATGAAATTTATGGAACAAATTCATCAATTCATTTTTATTCTGAGAAATGTCTAAATTTTCATTGAAAATACAATTCCAGACACTCAAATTTTTTTTATAGAAAAAGTTAATTTCACAACACAACCCTAACAAATGGCTAGATATTATTATATAATATATATTTAAATAAATTCAAATAAATCACGAAAAAAAGTCACTAAGTGGTTGGTTTTTGTCACACCCCCAAAATCCACACGCGGAGTACCACCGCTTGGAGGCGTGACATGACCAGGATCAAGCCACCAATCATATTGAACATAAGTAATTATATCAAAAGTCATTCATCAATACGATAGGTGTTTGCAAAACCAAATATAAACAAGTGTGTAGCGGAAGCATTAATGTAAAACCCAACATAAGTATAAGTACAAAATGTCATAATGTTTAACAACACATTCACGATCCATGTCCACAACGGCCGTGCCTCCCGTGCAAGCTCCAAAAGTACCTATGGTCCTGCAAGGCATGTAACAGAGAGTCAACAACTAGTTGAGCGAGTTCACAGTTTGTTATTCAGTTATAAAATTCGTTTCATAATTCAGTTGTTCGTTTTGTAACCCATGTTTCTTATTAATTCCCATCGCGGTCCTCCAGACATCTGTGCGAAGATTAGTGGCCGTATCGCGGTCCTCCAGACATCTGTGCGAAGGTTAGTGGCCGTATCGCGGCCTTTTCAGGCATCTGTGCGAAGATTAGTGGGGGCTTCCCCATGTATAGACTAGTCGTGTTTGTACGTGCCCTTCTTGATCCAAGGACCGTAGCGAGTGTGAGTGTACGTAGGTTTTACGTACGTTTAGGTTGTTGTCCTACCGGACGAACGTACGTATTCTACCCAAGGAGAATACGCAGGATTAATATTGGCATCCTACCCAAGGAGGATGGCGGTACATATCCTACCCAAGGAGGATATGTAGGTTTCATTTTAGTTTCTTAATCCATTCCCAAACCACCGGGAATCCCATGCCTTAGAGAGAGTGTGAACTCACATTGTTTTGCTCGGTATGCTAAGTATGTGCTCAAAGTAAGTCAATCTCGTCCTAAAGTATGCACGTATACTTAAATCAGTTTGTATTCAAGTTGTTTGCACGTAAACATAATTATAGTGGATAACACATCAAAAATCACCAAGTAGCGCATTGCACGTATTCATGATCAGGCGTAGCATCTAACAGCAGTTAGTTAACTCAGTTAAGACTTAACAGAAACAAATTACATAACAGTTTACCCAGTCGGCGAAACACCCCTGTTTCGCCGTAATACCCTTTGACGAAACACTCTTGTTTCGTCATGACTAGTCTCGGCGAAACACAATGTGTTTCGCCATATCGGTTTCGTCATAATAACGTGTTTCGCCGGTGCCTTTGATTCGTCGAAACACATAACAGTTTCAGCAATAAAAATCAAATCACAAGACCCTAGTGGCCGACAACTATCAATCACCGCCAATTCTCATTGGACCAACATTTAGCCGATTGAACTATCCCTTATCATTAATTGTCGGCAACTTCACATGTACTAAATTTTTGATGTAAGGTACCACTATTTTGATTGGACTATCCTTTGTTCCAGCTAATATTTGAACCAATGGCACACAATAATTCAACCAACATTGACTCACAACATTAATCACAATATAATCTGACCATCCACGTGCAAGCATAATATCAAGAAATTTTGTAGACAATGCTATTGGACCAAAAAAAAGAAAATAGTGGCCAACAATGTTAAATATGGACATATTGTGATTGGACCAAGAATATGTATTCATGAGAATTATCAAAGCACTAACAAACATTATCATATAAAATCGGCAGTTCACATATCCCCACCCATCTCGATTTCAATGAACAATCACATGTTACTTTCCATTAATCTTATAAATTTCCAGCCGACAATCCATGTGGTGTTCTTTGTCTTACGAATCGATTACACATATATACAAACAATTTACAAGTGAATCATGACTATCATAACCTGATAACACACACATGGGCCGCACTAAAAGCACTTATCAAACAGACTTTTTAATCAATATAACAAGAAATCGATTCTGTATATGCACACTAACCGAGATGTTCGGAATGATGGTTTGATCGCTATAGAGAGGGCTTGGGGAAACACACAGCTGCCGTCACACTTGGGAGAGTTTTAGGGTTTCTAATTTGTTAAAACGTGTGAAACTGAACTCGTTTCCCCTAAATATACACGAAACAGTGTTCTGGGCCCTTACTGGGCTTAGCGTAACTGGGCTTGGCGAAACAGACTTCTGTTTCGTCGAGATGCTTATGGCGAAACAGTCTGTTTCGTCGGGTCCTGTCTGTTTCGTCGAGTCCTTTTATGTTTTAACAGTTTAAGTTTTTAACAGGCTTCATTTTATACAGCCAAACACAAAAAATCATGCAACCACAATGCGTTCATAAAAAAAAATATAACGTGTACAGTTACAAGTTAAACAAGTCAAACAACTACACAGTCAAAGTCAACGTGCACGTAATGCGAAAGTGAAAGTCGGAAACTCGAGTTGTCACATTATCCCCAACTTGAAAGAAATTTCGTCCCGAAATTTAGCATGCGGTTACTGAGGAAGCTAGGTAAGTTATCGTTTACTGGTTTTCCTGGGGTATCACATCATTCCCCCGTTGAGTTGGAATTTCGTTCCGAAATTCCGTAGTAGCTTCAACCTCAGTAGTAGTTGCATTGTTTTCGAACAACTGGGGATATTTGAGTTCCATTTGATCTTCGCGCTCCCAGGTGAACTCTGGGCCATGACGGGAGTTCCAACGAACTCGTACAAGAGGTATTCTAGTGTTCTTGAGGACCTTAACATCCCGGTCCGTGATTTCAACTGGTTCCTCGACAAAATGCAAACCGTTCGTCGATAGTGAGCTCCTTCAAAGGAACTATGTGGGTCTCATCTGACAGACACTTCTTCAAATTCGACACGTGGAAAACGTTGTGAACCGCACTGAGTTCAGCTGGTAAGTTTAAATCTGTAGGCCACTTTGCCTATTTTCTCTATGACTTCGAATGGTCCAACGTAACGTGGATTGAGCTTGCCTCGTTTGCCAAAACGAACAACACCCTTCCAGGGTGAAACTTCGAGTAGCACTCGATCCCCAACCTGGAACTCGAGTAGTTTCCTGTCTTTATCTGCGTATGCTTTCTGACGGTCACGAGCTGCCGCCATGCGTTGTCGTATTTGAGCAATCTTTTCAGTAGTGTCAACTACCATTTCTGGACCTGTGATCTGACTGTCACCCACCTCTGCCCAACAAAGAGGTGATCGGCATTTATGCCCGTACAATGCCTCAAATGGTGCAGCTTTAATGTTGGTGTGGTAGCTGTTATTGTACGAAAATTCCACAAGTGGCAGATGTTTTTCCCAGCCATTGCCAAAGTCAATTACGCATGCCCGAAGCACGTCTTCTAGAGTTTGAATAGTTCGCTCAGACTGCCCGTCTGTCTGAGGATGATAAGCTGTGCTCATGTCTAAACGAGAGCCAAAAGATTTGTGCATTGCTTGCCACAGTTCTGAAGTAAAACGTGCATCACGATCGGAGACAATAGAGGTGGGCACCCCGTGCCTCGAGACAACTTCTTTAAGGTATACGTCTGCTAGAGTGGAGAACTTATATGTTTCCTTGATAGCCAAGAAGTGAGCAGATTTGGTGAGTCGATCAACGATCACCCAAATAGTATCATTCCCACGTTGAGATCTAGGCAGGCCAGTAACAAAATCCATGGAAATTTGCTCCCATTTCCATTGTGGTATCTCAGGTTGTTGGAGTGGGCCTGATGGTTTCTGATATTCTGCTTTGACTCTCGCACAAGTCAAACACTTGCTAACGTAAGTTGCTATGTGGGCCTTCATACTAGGCCACCAGTATGTAGTTTTGATATCGCGGTACATTTTATCTGAACCTGGATGTACCGAGTAGCGAGACTTATTAGCTTCACCCATTACAAGCTCGCGTAAGTTACCATAGTGCGGGACCCAGATGCGTCCTGTTACATAATAGGTGCCGTCTGCCCTTTGTTCTAACCGTTGCCTTGAACCGCGTAGAGCTTCAGCCCTGACGTTTTCCGGTTTCAATGCTTCTACCTGAGCATCTTGTATCTGTGAAGGAAGACTAGATTGAATAGTGAGTTGCAACGCTCGTACACGCCTAGGTATAGTATCCTTTCGACTGAGGGCGTCGGCCACCACATTGGCTTTGCCCGGATGGTACTTTATAGCACATTCGTAAACGTTCAGTAACTCGACCCATCGACGTTGTCGCATGTTCAAGTCTTTCTGCTTGAAGATATGCTCAAGACTTCTGTGATCGGTGTAGATGGTGCACTTGGTGCCATACAGATAATGTCTCCATATCTTGAGTGCAAAGACAACAGCTCCAAGCTCTAAATCGTGCGTAGTGTAATTCCGTTCGTGAATCTTAAGTTGGCGTGAAGCATAAGCAATAACTTTATCCCGTTGCATCAACACACATCCAAAACCTTGGATAGATGCGTCACAGTAGACTACAAAATCGTCCGTGCCTTCAGGCAATGAGTGGATAGGTGCGCTACAGAGTCTATCCTTTAAGTGCTGAAACGCTGTATCCTGTGTATCACTCCAACGGTAAACAACACCTTTCTGTGTCAATAATGTAAGCGGCTGTGCAATCTTTGAGAAGTCTTTGATAAACCGTCTGTAATATCCCGCCAAACCCAAGAATTGGCGTATTTCTGTTGGTGTGCGAGGTGCAGGCCAGTTCTTGATCGAATCTACCTTGGATGGATCAACATGAATCCCATCCTTGTTTACCACGTGGCCTAGAAAGTGAACTTCACGAAGCCAGAAGTCGCATTTTGAAAACTTAGCATACAGCTGTTCCGTTCGAAGGAGTTCCAGAATAAGTCGTAAATGCTGTTCGTGTTCCTCCCGATTCTTCGAATAAATCAGGATGTCGTCAATGAAAACAATAACAAACTTGTCAAGATAAGGTTTGCACACCCTGTTCATAAGATCCATGAAAACCGCAGGCGCGTTCGTTAGCCCGAATGGCATGACCAAAAACTCGTAATGACCGTAGCGAGTTCGGAATGCTGTTTTGGAGACGTCCTCATCCCGGACTCTCAGTTGATGGTAACCTGACCTTAGATCAATCTTTGAGAAATGGCTCGACCCTTGCAACTGGTCGAATAAGTCGTCGATGCGTGGAAGAGGATAACGATTCTTCACCGTCACCTTGTTCAGTTCGCGGTAATCTATGCACATACGAAAGGTACCGTCTTTCTTCTTTACAAATAATACTGGAGCTCCCCAGGGCGAAGAGCTAGGACGTATGAAACCCTTTTCCAAGAGTTCCTGTAATTGCTTAGACAGTTCTTCCAGTTCAGTTGGAGCTAAGCGGTAAGGCGCTCGAGCTATAGGTGCTGCTCCTGGAGCTAGCTCGATCTGACATTCGACTTGGCGATTAGGCGGTAGCCCAGGTATATCTTTAGGGAACACTTGAGGAAATTCACGTACTGCTGGGATATCCTCTAACTTCTTCTCTTTGCTTAGGATCTCTGTTTGCTGTTGGGATAACCAATCCATACCAATGACGATGTCAAAACTATCACAACGTTGGGGTCATTCCTATCATCACCCTGACCATTCACGAACACTCAACCCCTGGCACCATTGTCGTCGTTATTACCCCCGTTGTTGTCTCCACTATTGTTCCCGTTTCCGTGGTTGTGGTTCTAATTCTGATTCTGGTTCAACTGTGGGCAGTGTCTCCTGAGGTGACCTTCAACACCACACGGATAACATCCTTTGTTACCCTGCTGTTGCTGCTGATTCTGTGAAGCTTGTGACTGCTGTTGTCGGTTCTGGTTTGCAGGACGTGAGTTTTCTACCATCTTTGGCTCCATGACCAAGCTTGTCGCATTAATGACAATGATTTCAGTTGCACTGCCCGCTGTGGTGCAAGTTACATCATTTGCACTTAGGGTGGTTTCCTCTGTATCCACCCTGCCATTGACTGCTAAAAGGTTGCTGACCAGGACTTTGGTTGTCATCGATCTTTCACTGCTGTGCCTGGGACGGAATCATAGTCGAACCCTTGCTAGAGGTTCCATCCCACTTTCATTTGTTATCACTGGAAGTAGCAGTAGTAGTAGCACCGATACGCTTAGGCAGCCTGTTCTGTTCCACTGCCTGTCTGTGAGACGATGAGCAAGATGAGTAACATCTTGAATAGTAGCAAGATTAGCAGTCACCACATGGCTTTGAATTTCTGGTACTAAGCCCTTGAGGTACAGCTCATTGCTCTTGATGGGTGGATCCACCATAGTTGAACACAATGTTGCCAGTTTATTGGATCGTTTCGTGCACGCTTCTATCTCTGACCCCGTCATCTTCATGTTAAAGGACTCCACTTCCAACTTGTGGATGGCATCATAACTACTGTATTCACGTTTGATCAGTTCCTTAAAATCATTCCATAGGGTGGCATTAGCAGCCGCCAAACCCAGCCTTTGAACTTGCGCGCTCCACCAAGTTAGCGCGGTGCCTTCGAGAGTATCAGTGGCCTATTTTACCTTACGAGCCTCAGGTCATTCGCACATTCGAAGACCGATTCGAGTTCCTCGAACTAATGGAGGAGTCCAACAGCTCCTTCCGTGCCGCTGAAAGTAGTAGGACGACAGTCCATAAAAGTCTTGTATGTGCATACAGGTGGCTGAGCGTGTTGACTTGTCGTGTGCGTAAGAGTAATCAAAATTAAGCACAAGTGTTGAGTTACAAGAGTAGGATCTAAAGATCCTAGAGTAAGTGGTGATGGCAGGTTACACCTCCTGCCTGGGCAGCTGCGAGTGCTGCAGTAACTTGTTCAGTGATCGAAGCCGCCAACTGGGCTTGAGTTAGGTTAACGCGTCCACTCATGATCTTGACATCAAGGAGAACATGTGGGTGAGAGGTTCGCGAATAGTGCGAAGAGAGTGAGCACACAAGTATTCTCAAGCGATAACATATAGTAGGTTCTGTAATCTGAGCATACCACGAGCAAAGTTCTATGTAATTCTAGCAAGTAGGTAAAGTAACATGAATAGTAGTACCTATGATGTTGAGCCTTGCACGTGGAGCGAAGCGTCGTTGTGGATCGTTGAGAGCACTGTTCTGGTTATAGTCTGGTTTTAACAAAATCGTTTTCCCCTTATTAAAACCGAGTTCTCTATAACCAATGGCTCTGATACCAATCTGTCACACCCCCAAAATCCACACGCGGAGTACCACCGCTTGGAGGCGTGACATGACCAGGATCAAGCCACCAATCATATTGAACATAAGTAATTATATCAAAAGTCATTCATCAATACGATAGGTGTTTGCAAAACCAAATATAAACAAGTGTGTAGCGGAAGCATTAATGTAAAACCCAACATAAGTATAAGTACAAAATGTCATAATGTTTAACAACACATTCACGATCCATGTCCACAACGGCCGTGCCTCCCGTGCAAGCTCCAAAAGTACCTATGGTCCTGCAAGGCATGTAACAGAGAGTCAACAACTAGTTGAGCGAGTTCACAGTTTGTTATTCAGTTATAAAATTCGTTTCATAATTCAGTTGTTCGTTTTGTAACCCATGTTTCTTATTAATTCCCATCGCGGTCCTCCAGACATCTGTGCGAAGATTAGTGGCCGTATCGCGGTCCTCCAGACATCTGTGCGAAGGTTAGTGGCCGTATCGCGGCCTTTTCAGGCATCTGTGCGAAGATTAGTGGGGGCTTCCCCATGTATAGACTAGTCGTGTTTGTACGTGCCCTTCTTGATCCAAGGACCGTAGCGAGTGTGAGTGTACGTAGGTTTTACGTACGTTTAGGTTGTTGTCCTACCGGACGAACGTACGTATTCTACCCAAGGAGAATACGCAGGATTAATATTGGCATCCTACCCAAGGAGGATGGCGGTACATATCCTACCCAAGGAGGATATGTAGGTTTCATTTTAGTTTCTTAATCCATTCCCAAACCACCGGGAATCCCATGCCTTAGAGAGAGTGTGAACTCACATTGTTTTGCTCGGTATGCTAAGTATGTGCTCAAAGTAAGTCAATCTCGTCCTAAAGTATGCACGTATACTTAAATCAGTTTGTATTCAAGTTGTTTGCACGTAAACATAATTATAGTGGATAACACATCAAAAATCACCAAGTAGCGCATTGCACGTATTCATGATCAGGCGTAGCATCTAACAGCAGTTAGTTAACTCAGTTAAGACTTAACAGAAACAAATTACATAACAGTTTACCCAGTCGGCGAAACACCCCTGTTTCGCCGTAATACCCTTTGACGAAACACTCTTGTTTCGTCATGACTAGTCTCGGCGAAACACAATGTGTTTCGCCATATCGGTTTCGTCATAATAACGTGTTTCGCCGGTGCCTTTGATTCGTCGAAACACATAACAGTTTCAGCAATAAAAATCAAATCACAAGACCCTAGTGGCCGACAACTATCAATCACCGCCAATTCTCATTGGACCAACATTTAGCCGATTGAACTATCCCTTATCATTAATTGTCGGCAACTTCACATGTACTAAATTTTTGATGTAAGGTACCACTATTTTGATTGGACTATCCTTTGTTCCAGCTAATATTTGAACCAATGGCACACAATAATTCAACCAACATTGACTCACAACATTAATCACAATATAATCTGACCATCCACGTGCAAGCATAATATCAAGAAATTTTGTAGACAATGCTATTGGACCAAAAAAAAGAAAATAGTGGCCAACAATGTTAAATATGGACATATTGTGATTGGACCAAGAATATGTATTCATGAGAATTATCAAAGCACTAACAAACATTATCATATAAAATCGGCAGTTCACATATCCCCACCCATCTCGATTTCAATGAACAATCACATGTTACTTTCCATTAATCTTATAAATTTCCAGCCGACAATCCATGTGGTGTTCTTTGTCTTACGAATCGATTACACATATATACAAACAATTTACAAGTGAATCATGACTATCATAACCTGATAACACACACATGGGCCGCACTAAAAGCACTTATCAAACAGACTTTTTAATCAATATAACAAGAAATCGATTCTGTATATGCACACTAACCGAGATGTTCGGAATGATGGTTTGATCGCTATAGAGAGGGCTTGGGGAAACACACAGCTGCCGTCACACTTGGGAGAGTTTTAGGGTTTCTAATTTGTTAAAACGTGTGAAACTGAACTCGTTTCCCCTAAATATACACGAAACAGTGTTCTGGGCCCTTACTGGGCTTAGCGTAACTGGGCTTGGCGAAACAGACTTCTGTTTCGTCGAGATGCTTATGGCGAAACAGTCTGTTTCGTCGGGTCCTGTCTGTTTCGTCGAGTCCTTTTATGTTTTAACAGTTTAAGTTTTTAACAGGCTTCATTTTATACAGCCAAACACAAAAAAATCATGCAACCACAATGCGTTCATAAAAAAAAATATAACGTGTACAGTTACAAGTTAAACAAGTCAAACAACTACACAGTCAAAGTCAACGTGCACGTAATGCGAAAGTGAAAGTCGGAAACTCGAGTTGTCACAGTTTTCTTCTGTAAATATGATTAAATTTATTATTCCTTCTTCAATATAAATCTAGGATCTTTTTCCTTAGAAAGGCTTAAATCTAGTATTTATTTATTTATTTATTTATTATAAATAAACGTATATGATTTTTAGTTCATTATAACTTGAAAAATAAAAGTAAATATGTTTTTTTTTTTACAATTTCTCTATGTAAGCTTACAATCTTTACATAATACTCATGAAACGTAAACGTATGTATGCACTTTTTGATAAATATATGATGATTTTTAATTCATTGTTTTTTATAAATTCAAAGAGAAAAACACCAAGTTCTAAATAACTTGAAAAATAAAACTAAATATATTTTTTTAATAATTTCTTTGTAAGCTTGCAATCTTCACATAACATGTATTTATAATTTAAATATTTTTTCCCATAAAACAGTTGCAAGATTCCAGGGGAGATTTGATTATAACCAATCTTATTCTTAACTTAATAACTTCATTTTTAAAGCAAGTCAATCCTTTATCAGTTTATTAGTTTTTTTTTTTTTTGAACAATAGTTTATTAGTTTATTTGCTGGGTAACAAAGTTAACTATTAAAAAATATTATTATATTTTTAACGACAAATTTGGATCACTGATGGACCACTAGAGTATTATTGTGTCATCGGCGGAACCACCCGTTCATATTCATCTCCACTCGGCAATAATGTCTATACACCAATTCAGAGGAAACACAGATCTGAGAAAACCCACGGGTGGGAATCGAAGCCAGGACCTAATGGTCCATAAGCTTTATCTCACCCCCAAAATATCACTAAGCTATAATGTTATGAGATATCAGTAACTTGAAATAAACATGGATGTTGTTTTTCATTTAATTAGTAACACAAGATATAGATTAGACAGATTATTTATACAAGTCTCTTATTATTATCCATGTTCATCTGAAGTATGGGAAGGTTTACCCACTTATGTGGGGTTCTTGTCTGGAAGATTTGAAGTTGAATCCAGAGTTGGGCAATTTCTGGTCCGGATTGTTAGACTGAAGGGAGTGGGGCGACCTTTAGAGGGGGCGTCTTGCGACACGTGGCGCCACGTCAGATCAGAGGATTTTGAGCAAAAAAGGGGGCGTGGTGTTTGGGGCAACTCAAGATGCCAAAGAAAGATGTGATTGGTTGTTTGAAAAGTTAAGGTTTTTTGATTGGTTGTTTGAAAAGTTGGTTTTGAAAAGTTGTTTGAAAAGTTGGTTTGGGGCGTTCTCTGGAAGACGGGCAGGCCAAAATTTTGAAGGAGGTTGCCATAGGGGGTGGTGTAGCAGGCGACTTGGGGGGCGACTTGGGGTGGGAGTCGCCCCACTCCCCATAGTCTTATGGCAGCTCCTGGATTCCTACCTGAAAGTTGGATTATATAAGAAAAAATGTTCTTACCAGGTGATTTAGCTGTAAAAAAAGTCATACCTAAACATAGTGTATGCAAATATACCTTAATATAATATTAGGTGCATATAATAAAATAAGAAACAATGTATTTTTAGGGTCACTAACATATTCAATATATGAACCCCAACATATTCAATGTATGAACGCCTTTATCAAGAGAGATGAATGAGTGGTGAATGAAAATCAAACAATAATATTATATTCAATAGATGTGCAAAACTCTAAAAACGAGTAAAAGTATCATACCCGTAAGGTTATGTGTTATGGTTTCATATTTTTTCTGTGTCACGTAAAAATGAGTGATTGCCACATCACTTTTTTTTTTTCATTTTTATGTGTAGTGGTTTCATAGGTTTTTAATAATCACCACCCATTAAAATAACAATTAAATTATATAAATCAAAAAGTGTGTGAAAAGATGATTGATTGAATATAAAAGGATGGGACACTTAGATTTTTTTGATTGGATATCACAATTATTTCATAAGGGCTCAAATGGTGAAAAGGTTGTTTGGGGCGTGAAGCGACTCACGCCCAGGAAACTTCATGCTCATTAAAGGGAAAGCTGGGGCGTGATAGGGGGTCCAACCATTCCTAGGTGGCATTGCTTGTTACTCGATAACGCGTGGCCTAAAGGGCAATAAAGTATCATAAATGATAAGAATAGAACCTCACATATCACTTGCTACTCGACCATATCATTCCATTATTAACTTGATCGTCGGAGATTACACCTTTTTTTTGAAAAGTGAACTTTATTAGAAACAGAACCCACCCAAAACCAGCCGACGCACAATACAACAACATATTACATAATTACAAATTTACGCCAACTCTCCCAGGTGACATCCTTATACTTCGACCTATTTGAGTACCAAAGGAAACCTAACGTCTTAACCTCGCTAATAATATTCTCAATTTTAATCGGCTTGTTCGAGAATTTAACGCATTTCTAGGCTTCCAAATACTCCAACACCCAATTACGACAATAATAACCAATTAGAGTTCCGTAACAAATTAAATTGACAATTTACTTGACCAACCACCTCCTTCTAATCGTGCCTATATATTACTCATGTTCACATTGATTGGAAACGGTCAAGATACATTGATTAAATTGTTTTGGTACGAATGAAATCATATTTTACATATGATTTCTAGAACATTCACATCTTTTGACTGACACCTTGTATTAGTTTTGTAAAATGTAATGTTACAAAAAACAATTATTCAATAAAAAAACCACATCTAGAAGAAAAAATGCACACAAACCCAATTTTAATGATTCAAATTAACGCATCTAATCTAATATTCATTAAAGAAATAACAATATTGTGTAAAATACTTGATAACTAATAATATACCACGTAATGTTTAATTTCTGTTCGTTTTAACTGTTATTTTTTTTTTCTTTAGATAAACTAATGCATTTATCTTCAAATAAAAACATTCACATCATAACAATAGTCAAAATGCATGTTGACGAGATATGACCCGGACCGGCTAACCCGACCCGGTCATCACCTATTATTTTATTATAAATAATCAATTATAATCACGTTTATTCTAGAATGTTTCATTTAGCATGGATAAACCAAGTAACCGAATCTCCAATATTTTGGGAAGATCATGCAAATCCCTAACTTATCGGATGATCTCCTAATTTATGGGAAACCCTAATCGTTAACTATAAACAGAGTTAAACATCGAATGTATGAACATTCTGCTCTTACCAACTCTCTCTCTCTACATACTTTCTTACTCCCAAATACCGAGACTTATTCTCACGCCGGAGGGTGGTTACAGGAATAACCATATTCCTGTAACGAGTTCTAACGGTGTTCGGTTTTGGAGCCAGTTGTTCGGATCGCCAAGAGTTGAACTATTCGTCGAAGCCTTACCGTTCAGGTCAGTGTTTCTTCACATGTGTTAAAACCCAAAAAGAGTCAAAACATCATAAAAACTGATGTACTTAACATTATAGTTTGAGTTCATAGATAATACTAACTAGGGGACCGCTAAAATGAGAACCACCTCGAGTTGTAAGAACCGCGAGAACTACACCGTACGGGGCGAGGTGGACCAAATTTTTTTTTCAAAAACGTAGATGCATGTATTAGAAACACATTTGTAAAAAAAATTAAAAAAAAATGCCGTGTGTGTAGTTTTGAGCACCACAATGTGGTGCTCAAAACTACACACACGACATTTTTTTTTGAATTTTTTTTTTTACAAATGTGTTTATAATACATGCATCTACGTTTTAAAAAAAAAAAATTTGGTCCACCTCGCCCCGGATCAAGTAGTTCTCGCGGTTCTTACAACTCGAGGTGGTTCTCATTTTAGCGCTCCCCATACTAACTAATCTATTATACATTTTGTAGGATTTAAAATTTTAAACCCTCACTACATTGACCAGAATAAAACACCTATTGTTACTATATACAATCAAAATCAAAAGAAAATCCTTTCGAGTTATGAGAACTTAGAGAACTCGGCCTTCTCGTGCGAGTTTTGCCCCCATTTTTTTCACAACCTTAGATTAAAATGTTAGAAAAGACTGCCGTAAAAAAACTAAAAAAAAATTCAAAGTGGTGTTTTTCGGTTTCTTACAGCAGAAAGCTGACAACATAAGCATGACATCACTTTTTATAACATTTTACGGCTGACGTAAATGAAAAAAAAAACGAGTTTTTTTTTTATTTCTTTTTTTTGGAAAAGTTGATTTTGTTAGGATTTTAGTTAAAACAAATTTTGAAAAAAACTTTCGTAAGACCGAGTTCTCTAAGTTCTCACAACTCATATAAGTTTTCATTTTATCATAACCTTATATATTTTCTAACTACAACAAAAGTAAGTGTCGGCGAGAATATAGATTCCCATTGATTAGAGGAAAGGGGCGGCAAGGGGAATAGTGTCATGCACCTGCCTGGCACTCCCCTATTGACCCAATAAATTTACGATTGCATCCCCCTTTAAAATTACGATTTTGTCATCAGTTCAAAATTATGTATTTGCCCCCAGTTAAAAATAAATTTACGCTTTTGCTCCCAGCTAAATATTTCAATTTTGCCCCTGGTTCAAAATTACGATTTTGCCCCGTTTTAGTTTACAGTTTTGCCATTAGTTTTTTTCCTTAAAAAGACGATTTTGCTATCAGTTCAAAATTATGTTTTTACCCCCACTTAAAAATAAATTTACGATTTTGCTCCCAGCTAGACATTCCAATTTTGTTCTCAGTCCAAAATTACGATTTTGCCCCGTATAAGTTTATAGTTTTGCCATTAGTTTTTTTCTCACAGCCAAGTTACGATTTTGCCCTCAACTTAAATTTACATTTTGTCCATCGTTTTTGTTTGTTTTCCTGGTGAAATTATAAATTTACCCCTAGTGTAAAATTACAGTCATACCGACAACTTCCTAGCACTCCCCCATTGGTCTATTTAATTTACGATTTTACCCCTGAATTAAAATTATGATTTTGCCCTCAGTTAAAAATTACGTTTTCCCATCGTTTTAGTTTTTTTAGCAAAACTATAAAGGTTTTTTGTTTTAATTTGTTTACTCAATTTAATTTTTTTTCGTGTCAAGGAGCTGCCTAACACTGGCTCATTAATCCTGAAAAATTACAGTTTTGCCCTGAGCCCAAAATTACGGTCTTATCATCATTTTTGTTTTTTTTCCTAGCAAAATTATAGTAATGTTTTTTTAATTGATTGATAATTATTCGGACATCACCCCGCAACGCGGGCGGGACATCAACTAGTATATTACAATTTGAAGTTACAAAAATTGTAGAATGTTTGAGATTCTCATATTAACACAAAAGTTTTAAAACTCTCATTTTGATAACATATTGCAAATGAAGAAATGTTGCCCTATGAGGGCTTTAGTTTTCAATTTATTTATTTTGATTATTTCAATTTATAATAATTGATTTAAAGATACTTTGTTTTTTTATAACTTTAAACATATAATGTTTTATAAAAATTCAAATAAACCATTACGACATGTTTATTTTCAGCTATGCTTCGATATAAATTTTATTCGAAAGCAAGTCAGGTCACATTTAATTTTTTTTTGAGAGGCAGGTGGTCTCTTTCGATTTCTATACAAATGTCGGTATCGTAACAAGCCAAAACAAAACCAACCAAATTCTCAACGCGTAGTACGAAACCGAGTTGGCTCAAGCATACCATATCTTTTTTCGTCTTCTCTTTTGGTTCATATACAGTGAGTGTCTGTATCGAAACGAGCCGAAATAAAACCGGCCGAATTTAACAAGTCAAAACAAAATCAATCAAATCCCCGTCACGTAACGCAGGGAACTCCATTGGCTACTTACATAAATCACTATTAATACTTTAAAAGAACCAACTTTGATCAAAAGTTAAAGTATAGGGGTCACTTAACAAAACATCACATTTCCACCACATCCATCATCATCATCATACATACATACATCACACATGACATCATACATACAAACACCTTTAAAACCCAACTCTTTCCTCTCACATACCCACTTTCACACCCTCAAAATCCCAAAAAAAAAAAACAGGGTCACAAATTCACAATACCCAACACCCAACAATCACCAATGGGCAGCTGTTCATACGAATCAATGTCACAAATTTCCGAAAGAATCTTCCAAGAAAACCAATACCCACAACCCCAATTCTCAACCAACCAACAAACTCCATCTGGGTCTTTGAATTCACGCTCCAAAACGATCAAAAACGCCTTCAAAAAGAAGAAAAATCAAGTCTTTCTTGAAGGGTATGTTGAGGCAACAGATGAAGATGATCTTGTGAGGGCTAAAAGCTTAACTGATGAAGATCTTGATGAGCTTAAAGGGTGTTTTGATCTGGGGTTTGGGTTTAGTTATGATGAGATTCCGGAGCTTTGTAACACTTTGCCGGCCTTGGAGTTGTGTTATTCTATGAGTCAGAAGTTTCTTGATGATCAGAAGTCGCCGGAGATGTCGCCGGCGGCGGAGGTGGCGGAGGAGATGGTGTCTCCCCCGCCTGCTCCGATTGCTAGTTGGAAGATCTCTAGTCCTGGTGAGTTTTTTTTTTGTTTTTTTCTAATTATTATTTTTAATGTTTGTTGGGATGCGCGTTTGATATGCGAGCCAAACGCACATCCCAGCACCGAAGATCTCTAGCCCTGGTGAGAGTTTTTTTTTTTTTTTCTAATTATTATTTTTAATGGCTAAAAGGGTGTTGGGATGAACGTTTGTTTGATGCGACTAAAACGTGCATCCCAACACCCAGAATGTTTATGATGTAGGAGCGTATCTTTTATTTATTTGATTTTTTATTGATGGATTTAATTTTTGTAGGTGATCATCCTGAGGAAGTAAAAGCAAGGCTCAAGTATTGGGCACAAGCAGTAGCTTGCACAGTTAAATTATGCAATTAACAAGTTTTCTTGATTTATGGATCAATTTGAGGCATAAATTTTGAATCTTTATCATGAATCTTGGAAAAGTGGGAAATTTTCTTGATTTATGCACCAATTTGAGCCATAAATTTTGAATCTTTATCATGAATCTTGGATAAGTAGGAAGTTTTTTTGATTTATGCACCAATTTGAGCCATAAATTTTGAATCTTTATCATGAATCTTGGATAGGTGGAAATTGTTTTTGATTTGTGGATCAATTTGATGCATAAATTTTGAATCTTTATCATGAATCTTGGACAAGTGGGAGATTTTCTTGATTTGTGGATCAATTTGGGCATAAATTTTGAATCTTTATCATGAATCTTGGACAAGTGGGAAATTTTCTTGATTTATGGATCAATTTGAGGCATAAATTTTGAATCTTTATCATGAATCTTGGAGAAGTGGGATGAGACTGATTGATTGCAACCGGTAGCGGTGGTGGTGGCGGATGGTTTTCGAATTCTTGATCTGGAGATGGATAATCAATGAGGGGTTGAGATTTGAAGAAAAGAAAGTGGATGAAGAAGATTAATTGTAATAAGTTTTGATCAACCAAATTGATAGTTGTATGATGAATTCATTTGTAGTTTTGAGTAATAAATTCTTGAAATAAAAGGTTTCATCTTGTTATCTTTGTTTGAGTTTTAAAAAATTGTTAGAAAATGTGTAGTGGTACACATGAATAATGCTTTCACCCATGGGCATTGTGCGACACGTGTATCTCAGTCAGCAAAGGGACATTATGGGCGTTTTTCACAAATGGGCGTAGCTGTGGGATAATGCCCAATAATGCCGCATCACCCAATTATTATTTTCTTTTTTTTAATTTAAAATTAATTGTATTTGACATGAAATAATCTCATTGGCCAAACAATTTGAAGAGAGGCACATTTGAGCGTGTTTCAAATCACGTTGGAGGGGGTTTTTGCGAAATAACGCCAAAAAACGCCATGAGGGTGGGGGACGGGCGTGTTTGGGGGCGGTGGGACGCCGGAAAAGGCAACCACTACGGATGATCATACAAAATCTAGTTACCTTTTTTTTACTTTAACTAAAAAAAGTTTAGTTTGGTAAAACCAACATTGTCTTAAATTAAAAAAAAAGCATCAATCGAATATTGGTATAGTTTAATCATTTGTTGCAAATGATTGCATTTTGTTTTTGTAGAGACCATGTGAAGGGTATCTTCATGGGCTTTAGATTTCTTGTTTGGTTATAATGGCAAATAAAAAAAGGCAATAAACATTTTTAAGAAAATAATTTGAGCCTAAGTGTGAGAGCCCTCTCTTACGCACACCCAATCAGGTTATGCCACGTCAACTCCCTTCTTAAACTCCCCTCACACCCCAATTTGATGGCGGCACTCCCCTCTTAGGTGACTTTTTATTTTTTTTGTTTTTTTATTTGTTGTAATTATGCATGTTTATAAATTAAAAAAATATTAATAAAATTTAATAAAAGACATTTCATTAAATTAAAAATAAAAGTTCCACTCAAACTAGAAAAATAAAAATTACATTCAAACTAGAAAAATAAAAATTACATTTAAACTAGAAAAATATAAAAACAAACTACTCGTCGTCGGAACTCACTTCAAGGTGAGGTAGATCTAAACGTCCGAGATGCTCAACGAGATCGTGTTTTAGTCTCCAATGCGTTTCTTCGTCAATGAGCTGGCTATAAGCTGTATCATCGAAGACGGGTTCGACTGGAGGATCTTGAATGTGTACCGGTGCTATCGCCCTTCCGTCGTCTTTTATAATCATGTTATGTAAAATAAGGCACGTATACACGATGAACCTTATCTTTTTCACCGTTTTCGAACGCATTGGACGATTTAGTATTCTCCACTTCGCCTTTAACACACCAAACGCCCGTTCCACATCTTTTCTTGCGGCCTCGTGTTGCCTCTTGAACTTTTTTTCATTCGGGATGTGAGGATATGGAAAAGACTTCACAAACACGGACCAGCTAGGGTAGATCCCATCAGTAAGATAATACCCGCGTTTGTATAAGTGGTCGTTCACCTGAAATGGACAATTTGGCGCCGTTCCGTTTCGTTGAGTAAGAAATAATGGAGATAACCGTCGGGTATTGATGATCGCCTCTCATATATTGTCCACACAATTCTGTGGGGCACATTCTCCAGACGAAGTGTGTACAATCCAGACTACCCAACATACCAGGTAGGTGATGCCTCTCCTCATGAGCCTGATACAATAGCGCAACGTCGTGGCTCGTTGGTCTGCGTAAGAATTCACCGGCATACATTGTACAGACCGTCTCGCAGAAATATTCAAGGCACTCACGAGAGGTCCTTTCAGACATATTTAAATACTCGTCGTTTTCGTCTGGTGGGTTACCGGTTGCAAGTTGTTTAATCGCAGAAGTAACCTTTTGCAACGGCGTGAAACTTTTCTTCATTCTCTCGTCCAAGCCCTCTTGAAACCACTCGTTATTCGTTTCCACGTCACTAACAATTTTTAGGAACAAAGACTTGGACATACGAAACCTCTGACGAAAAATATCGGCATTAAATTTTGGATTTTCTACAAAATAATCGGCCATGAGTGTTTTGTGGCCACCCACACGATCTCGACGGACAATTTTTTTTTACTAGACGATGCCGTATCTAGTAGCTCCGCTTGTTGGATGAGATTTTGGAAGAAAATTAAACTACCATCGCTTGACGATGAATCTTCATCGTCGGGAAAGTCGGGCAGGGAAGAAAAAAACGGGAACTTGGAATCCATTTTTTTTAAAGATTGGTTAAAAAAATTAGATGAGTTGAATGCGTAAGAGTTGTTTTGGGTTTGAAAATAAAAAGAGTTAAAGAGGTAGTATTTATAGGGTTAGGAATTTTTTTTTTATAATACATAACGGCTATATAGCCGTTAACATTCAAATCTTTCATCGGTGAACAAGCCCCGACCCACCTCGCCGAATTCGGTCCCCGCCTTGATGGCGCCGGTGTTCCCGAGCGGGGACTTCGGTCACCGCACCCACTCCCCGCTGGTGCCCCGTTCACCCTAAGATCGAACCCATGGGTTGTATTATGTTTCGGCCTTTCGGGTTGAAACAAGTCATTTATTTATTGGTCGAATTATTCGACCTTTCGGGTTGAAATGAGTCATTTATTTATTGGTCGGATTATATTTTCTGACCAACTTTTCCATTGAAAATAGGTTACAAATAATTTATGCATTACAAAAGCGATATTAACATAATAATCGAACTAGGTGTTCTCCAGAATTACAAAAATTATGACAAGACTTGAGCGGAGAATTGAAATCTAGTATCAGATGTATTACTATGTTTAACAAAATTGATTAAACAAGCATATGATCATATAAGTTTTATGAAATGGTATTATTAATTAAAACTCACATAGGCATTATTGCCTAGTGGATATAGATGTGATTAAGTGATTCCGCTGGTGACACAATGATACTCCGGTGGTCTGTTAGTTATCCAAATTTGCCGTTAAAAAAACCAGAGGCAAATCATTACTTTTTATTTACTTGCGTAATAAGTTTTGTTAAAGCCTCCATGGAACTTATTATTTAGAAGTCCTAAATAATCACTTAATTAAAGCCAAAAAAAAAAAAAAAAATAAGGGGAAGGTCTTGGGTTCAAGTCCCACAGACAACAGAAGATTAAAGAAATTAGCTGTTAAAAAAAAAAAAAACGATTTATGTAACAATTATCGGATAATGCACACACCACATTGTTGTGTGTACATTTCGAAAATAGTGATACAAATCTGAACAACGTAGAACACAATCCACCACAAGTATACCACGTGACCAAATTGGCCTATTGGTGATCCACCAATACAAAATAATGCACATAGCACATGGTTGTGTGTAAATTTCAAGCGAACAAATATATTCATAGCACATGACTTTAATCAAACAATGTCCAATTTGCAATTTATAAAGATGTTAAAAATATAGATCTATAAATCTATTTATATATAGTTCACAACATGTGTAGGCAATCATGTCCAGATTTTCGGTTGCGATTTTTTTTCTTTTAACGAACAACAGAATCAATCCCGAGCACTCTCGAGGCACCCACTGGACCAAACAGTGTACTCCGAGAGTAACCCGAGTCCACCACCAATTCCGGGGAAAAAACCGGTAACCCCACCCGTCCGTAGGCACGACAGTGAAATATCAAGTACAACCCGTTTGACTCAAGGATCCAACCCAGGTTTCCCCAAGTCTCCTATCATTGCCTACCAGTGTCTCACACCAAATGAGAGTTGAACCTGCATCTCTCAAAAGAAATGCAAGCCTTCCACCACTTGATCTAGAGATCATGGCTTTCGGTTGCGATTGAAAGAGGCCAAGACAATCTATATATTTTGGAGTACATAATAATAATAATAATAATAATAATAATAATAATAATAATAATAATAATAATCTATCTATTAAATTTTAGGAGTTTTTATACATGTTTTAACCCATTCAAGCATTTTGAACTGTCAAAAAGGTTCTAATCTAAACAATCTTATAATAAAAAAATGTTTGAAATAAACCTATTGATGAAATAGGATTACAAATAAGAACAAAGACAACCTATAAACATAACTAGATATCGTTGCTAACATGAACAATAAATAGACATGTGAAGATAATCAAGATCTCGAGCATAAAAACCACATAAGAAGCAACTTAACAGAACATTACAACATTACAACTGTTATATATGGTGAAGCCAAATAGACACTAAAAAAGATCGTAGAGAATGTATATAAACCATATAAGAGGAAACCCAACAAAGCGTTATAATAATTATATAGACAGAAGCTAAATAGACAAATAAAGATAACGGCCGTTCAAAAAAAATAAAAATAAATAAAGATAACCAAGATCGTACAAAACCCATAAATCATATAAGACGTTGCAACTGTTATATATAGAAGCAAGAGCAACGTGTGATGAAGAGATTAAGATGTATACAACCTTTTAACTCTTAACATTTTAAATAAACAAATTAATAATTTGACTCTTGTTTAAACAACTCAAAGATTGAAAAATGATCTTATAATTTTAACAAGCATGGTTCACTTTTAAACTATTATTTTGTTGAGTAAATTACAAGTTTTGTCCTTTATGTATGTCCCAAATTGCAGGCGCTGTCCTCTGTCTTTAAAATTGATGAGTTTTGTCCTTAATGTTTACAAATCTTGCACGTTATGTCCTTTATGGCAAACCCAGTTAATTTTTTCTGTTAAATCAGATCATGTGCAAGGCACATGAGGGTAGAATTGTCTTTTTACCCTATTTTTTTTAAAACATCTTTAAGAAAAATATATATATATATTGACTAATCTCTTTCTCTCCCTCTGAACAAACAACCTTCCACTCTCTGCTCCATCTCTCTACCATCACCACCACCTCCTCCTACAACCACCACCACCGCCGTAACTTCCGTCCACCACCACCACCGCCGTAAGCTCCTTCCACCACCACCGTAAGCTCCTTCCACCACCACCACCACCCTTCCTATCTCTACCTCTCTCTATACACTACATTACACCATCCCCACAGCCGGATCGGATCCAAATCGGAAATCATCAGAATTAAATATCACTTTTCGTCTCTCTTTCCACCATCTCCCTCCCTCTCTCTCTTCAGGAACAGGATCTGCGATGGTGGTGGAAGGTTAGGGTTTGTTTGAAATAAAAATTGGGGTTTTCATGTACAAAACAGGATACGTCAAATTGAGGGTATAAAATGCTTTTTGTGATGTGTGTAATCCTTTTTGTGATGTATAAAATGCTTTTTTGAAGTCTCAATGCACAGTCAGTCAGGACTCGTAGGTGAACCAGGTTTGGTGGTGGGCTTTGGCTGCTGAATGAGAGGGTGAACTGGGTTTGGTGGTGGTGGTGGGTTTGGATGGGTTGACTGTGGGTGGGATTAGCCGATTAGGGAGGTGGTGGGTGGAGGACGGAGGTGATGTGGTGGTGAGGGAGATGGCGATTTTAGAGAGAGAGATAGAGGGTGAAGGTGGTTGTTAGGAAGCTGGTGGTGGTGCTCATGGTTGACCGAGGGTTGGGGCGGTGGTGGGACGGTGGTGGTTGCTTCAGCTTGAATCACACGCAGCTCCCCCTCTTGGTCTAGATGGTGGTGGTGTAAATGGGTCTCCTTGCATTGATGGAAAAAGTAACAATCTTTTTACCAGATTTACAATACCCAGATGAGGGATTAGATACATTCCGCCAATTTAGAGTGGAAACAGAAGAACCCACCAACGAATTCATGTTTTGGGGGAATTAAATCAACTCAAATTGATGGAATTGGAGATGGAATTGAGGGTTCGGAATGATGAGAGATTTGCGAATTGAAGAAACGAATAAAGAGTAAAGAAGGATTGGGAGTTAGAATGTTTGGATGTTGGAATATTCCGAATTCAGTGGTTGTGCGGTGGTGGTGTCGGGGTGGGAGTGGGTGATGGCAGATGGTGGGGGGAGGTGGAGGTGACTGATGAGGGTGGGTGTTTTAGAGAGAGAGAGTAGAGAGTAGAGAGTAGAGAGAGAGGTTTATATATAATTTTTTTTTATTTTCTAAAACCTTTTTTAAATAAGGGGAAAGACAAGTGGGAGGTGAAATGACATTTCTACCCTCATGTGCCCTGCACATGCCTTCATTTAACCAAAAAATTTAACTGGGTTTGGCCTAAAGGACATAACGTGCAAGATTTGCAAACATTAAGGACAAAACTCATCAATTTTAAAGACAAAGGACAGCGCCTGCAATTTTGAACATACATAAAGGACAAAACTTGTAATTTACTCTATTTTGTTTATCTAATTTTGTTTGACTCGATTGACTTTAAATGACCTTCAATCAGTTTAGCTTCTACCAATTTTTAGCATCAACTATTTATATCTATAAATTAGCAACTTGTTTCTACATATGGCTTCTACCAATTTTTGGCATCAACTATTTATATACAATAAATTAGCAACTTGTTTATACATAGAGATGTTGTATCTAATGGTTGGGGTTTCTTCTAAAAAAAATTGATTTTTTACTTTTAATTCAAAAGTATTTGATAAATTACTTTTATCTAAAAACTATTTGATTTTTTTTATTTTTAACCCAAAACTTTTCATATTTTATGATTTAACCTCACAACCTTTTTACTTTCAATTTTGGCCCCCTATGTTTTTCATCTTTCGCAAATTTTCCGTTTTACGTTTCGTTCTAAATTTTGTGAGTTAACACGGCGCAAAGTGCGTGAGAGCTTCAACGTTTTTAACGTTTTTAAGTTTCGCTATAAATTTTGCAAGTTAACACGGTTCAACGTGCGTGTGTGGTTCAACATGTTTACGTTGTCTATTTTTCACCGTTTGACAGGTTCGTTGCAACATGCGGGTCCCAGATCGACTTAGTTATTATTTTTTATAATTTAAGTATCGGATCTTATAAGAACTGAAAATAGTAAAATGAAGGTTTATCAATAACAGTTACACTAAAATTGAATAGTCAAATCAAAATCCCAAAAACCAAAACAACTAAAAAACCAAAAACGTTAATAGATAAAAACCGAGTTGAAATAACTAAACCGATTAAGAAACTAATTTTTGGGTTATGATTTTTCTAATAAACAATTTTATGATTCTGTAGTTATGGTATAGTTATATGCGTATATATAATCAAATGAGAAAAATGCCCGGATAGTCCCTGTGGTTTCACCTTTTTTCACCTATAGTCCCTATCTTTCTAAAACTACTTGAATAGTCCCTGTGGTTTTCCGTTTTGTTCTCGGATAGTCCCTGGGTCTAACTTCAGTTACCTTTCTCTGTTAAGTGGGTGTTGAAATGACCAAAATACCCTTTCCTTAAAAGGCCAAACCATAGGGACTATCCGGGCATCTTCTTTACCTTCATAGTTTTCTACTCCCTCACACATCCAGAACTATCACCAACACCATTACCACAACCATTCTCCTTCACTATAACCCCCCCCCCCCCCCCCACTCTCGCTCGTCTCTCTTAATCATATGGCCGACCACCACCGAGTGGTGGTGGTGGCACACGATGTACGGCGGCGGCCGCTTTTTCCGATGTTAAACAGCAACAACAACGTCGGGGACGCGTGACAGTGGAGGTGGTGGTGCACGACGGTAGTAAACCGTCGGAACTGATAACGGTGGTGGTGCTGTGCGACGGCTCACGGTGGTGCTCGGTCCGGTTCAGCCTGGTGCACTCATTCCATATGCGGATCAGATTCGGGTTTGGTTTCGGGTAGTGACGACAGGGCGGCGAAAAGCTTCTTCCCTTCATCTTGTTTTTTCATCTGTTTCAGCTCACACCTGTTTCAACATCTATACACACAAAAATGTTTGAAGAATTTGAAGGCAAATCGGTTGAATTTGCAGGTACGATTAGGGCTTCGATTAGGGATGAGGGCTTCGATTAGGGATGAGGGGTTGCGAGGCGGCGGTGTTGTGGTGGTAATGGGTGTCGGGTGGTTTGGCTCGAACAAGGGTGGACGGCGGCAGCTCGGTCGTCCGATGATGGTGGTAGTGTTTCTAAACCACAAAGCAGCGGTGATGGGGCGAGTTGGGGTCACGGATGAATCAGCCTTCAGTTCGAGTGTGCTAAGATTCGACCAAATTTGGAGTTATGTTGGCTGAATCGGAGTCGTGTCAAGCTTACCAGTAACGGGCGTCCATCTGGTGAGTAGATCTGGGTCATATACTCCTGTTTTCATAGGATGCTTTACATTCAAGTTAGATCCAGCGTTTTAGTGGTGGTTTTGATGTTACTGGTGACAAGGATGATGATTACAGGTGGTGACGATGGCTGTCAGCCATTTTCATTTTTAGATCCCACTGCCATTTTTTGCTCCGTGTAGTCAAACAGAGTGTTTGTTTATATTTATTCGATGGTCTGTGGATGGTGGCGGATTAAGTGGTGGTTGATTGGCTGAAGAGGCAATGATTGGAGGTGGTAGGCGGCGGCGGTGGTAGTGGTTCTCCGGTGGAGGGTAGTGGTGGGTGCTGGTGGGTATAGTGAACGAGAAGATGCCCGGATAGTCCCTATGGTTTGGCCTTTTAAGGAAAGGGTATTTTGGTCATTTCAACACCCACTTAACAGAGAAAAGTAACTGAAGTTAGACCCAGGGACTATCCAAGAACAAAACGGAAAACCACAGGGACTATTCAAGTAGTTTTAGAAAGATAGGGACTATAGGTGAAAAAAGGTGAAACCACAGGGACTATCCGGGCATTTTTCTCTAATCAAATTAACCTTTGAATTAAGTCAATAATAACTACATGGAACAACTGTGGCAGCCGTATCACTCGTTACCGTATAGTTCTTTTCTTGGGCTTCATTTTGTAATGGGTCAGCTCTTTTTGGACCTCTAGCAGCCCACCAACAACCCATTAGTCATATCATAGCTTTATAGCGTAGTGGCATTTTAGGGGATTAGTCATATCTAAGTTGAGCATTCACATCCAGCCCCCTAAAATTATACATACATTCCACTAAAAAACAACTCCTATATCAATATATTTCCACTAAAAACAAATACTTTTTCTCTCTCATTTTCAATTAAATAATATTTTTATACCTTTATCATTACATTTTTCTCTCTCCTTCACTCACAACACTTTCAATATATATTAAAAAATTATAGTGGGTGAACAGTGTCCCCCCAAATATACAGATGAACAGTAACATTTTCTCTCTCCTCCACTCACAACCATTTTTTATACTCTTTATATTTTAAAAACCTCACACTCACAATTTAGTTCTTTGGATGTGAATGCTAATGAACTGGAAGATCAGTGGATTAGTCATATCATAGCTTTATAGCCTCTAAGTTGTAATGAACTGGAAGATCAGTGGATTAGTCATATCATAGCTTTATAGCCTAGTGACATTTTAGGGGTGGATAAGGCTTTAGGAGCAATAGGTCCTGAGTTCGATTCCCACAAGGAGGTTTTCCCATATTTATTGGATTTCTTCTTGAATTGGTGTATAGGCATTATGCCTAGTGGAGATGGATATGATCGGGATGATTTCGCTGGTGGTACGATGATACTCCGGTGGTCCGTCAGTGATTCAAATTTGTCGTTCAAAAAAAAAGTTTAGCGTTAAAGAAAAAAAGGTAACATTTGGCGCGTTGAGGTGACAGGTGTGAGACCAAACCCACCTTTAGTATTGGAGATGCTCTAAAAGATTATAGCTTCAAGTAATTGTAAGGTAATGGTGGTAACCGAGAACTATGGGTTGGTTTGGTTCATAGATTTTTTTTTGGAAGGAATTAAGGATTGTTTGGTTAATGGATTTCAAAGGAATTGGAATTGCAATTGGAAAACATTCCATCAAGAATCATGTTTGGTTGGTTTTCTAATAAAAATGGAGTTGGAAAACAATCCACCAAATTCAATCAATCAAAGGAATTTGATAATTCTTCCTATTTGAAAAGGAATTCTAAACTTTTCATTGAAATGTTTTTTATTACCAAAATATCTTTATATTTTCATATTCTTCACTGCTTTAAATAAAAGAAATGAGTACAAGTTTGTCTTCTTAGTTTTATCAATTACAATTCCATTTACCAATTTATAAACCAAACACAATACAAAATTCTATTGGAATTAATTCTAATCTGTTTATGAATTCCAATTCCTTTAAAGAAATTATGTGAACCAAACGGACCCTTAGAATCTTGAATGGAATTGGAATTTGATGGAACTAAAATTAATTTCAATCAAGTTTTGTATTTTGTTTGGTTTGGTAAATATTAAAAATGGAATTAAATGAATTTTGTGTTTGGTTTGGTAAATTTAAAAATGGAATTAAATGAATTACAACATGAAAATGATGAAATATAAGTTATTTTTTGGTAATTAATTAACATTCTATTGGAAAGTTGAAATTCTATTGGTGTAGTGGAGGATTCTTACATTCCAATAGAATCTATTCAGATTAGAATTCCAACATGTGACAACCAAACACTAAATTTCAAGGAAATTAATTCAAATTCCATCCCAATTCTAAAGGATTCTACAAACCAAACAACCCCTATATGTAAGACATGTTAAAAAACATTACAACATTATTTTTGCATGTAAAAAACTCATTTTTAAATCTTTTGTATATAAACACATATAGAATCAGTTTTAATAAAATGTTATAAAAAGTTTAAGAAACAGTTAAAAAAGTAAACCTTTTTTATAAACATGAGTTTTTACAGGTAAATCCATAGTCCCCAATGAGCCCATCCTATCCTATATATATATTATATATGTAAGGTTCATATGAGAAGAGAACCTTTTGCTAAAATGAGAATAGTAAGAACCAATGTGGACCACACATTTTCTATTTCCTCTATGTAATTTTTTTTTATTAAACGTTCTCTTAAGTTTTTTTTTAGTTGCACATAACGCCAAATTGGAGAAGATCCATGATATATTTCCTTTTGAGATAAGACAGTTTGAGAAGTGCTCATTGAGGGGAACTAACCGGTTAGCAATCGGAAAGGCCGATGCGTTGGAGAAGATCCATGACATATTTCCATTCGGATAAGTCAATATTATGTCCATGATGAACAACTTCGATTCCCAAAGGTGGTTATGACCATAAATAAGGCCACCGAGAGCTCTCTACAATGAACCGCATGCTCCCTAAAAGAGTCCAAACATGCCTTATGACAAACATGGCATATCTCATCAATCGGAAATAAATGAATCATGAGGCGATACTTAAGGATAGTACGGTACTCCACCGGTGACATATGCTGGCCTAACCTATCTATAGGTATAACGAGAAGAAAATCTTGGGCATGTGGTGCTTGTAGACACTCAAAAACGGCTTTTTGTCTAACGGTCAAGTTAAAATGTACTTCAATGTCATGGACAATTTTACTAAAAAGAGCACTCGCTAATGCATGTTGGGCTTGAAGGGGGTGTCCTTATTAGTGAAAGCACTGAAGTCGAAGCTCGGAATCGTATCACGAAGACAAACCAAAGCACAAACATAATCAGAATCCATACGACATATGCCACTGTCTCGTAAGATGTGTTCCTGGAGCACCCAAGATTGGGCCCTCGAGGCCACAAAAGCATATGATGAAGCCTCTACTATCGAATACAACCCAAACCCCAAAACTTAATAGGTAAGGAAACAAGTCACCAATGGAGGTCTCCAAAGAAAGGACCTCCACAAATCACCAATTCCTCAATCGCCTCACGCAAACCTTTGTCAAAGAATAGCGCTGCATCTTCCATGTGTACAGGGTGACATGTCTTCAAGCCAAAGAAAAGTTTTGCAATTACCATACAGGATCAAAGCAAGAGCAGTTCACTCTACGGGTCACCTAGTTTGGGTAGAAGACGTATCAAATCTATAACATTGGCAGCTTTTTTCTTTGCCAACCCGCAAATAAAGCTTGCGTCTCTACTAACGCCCCCACCCCAAGAAGCTTCACCCCCAAAAATGGCCTCCATATGTCCAAAGGAAATAAACCCTCACGAAACTTGCTACCATCACAAGAAGGCCAAAATAACTCCGTTTTCTTAGTATTTAGTTCAAGACCCAATATTACACCCACAACCTTAATAATATCCATCACTCTAGCCACCTCTTCTGAATTTCTGATGACAGTCCTATCGTCAAGATACCAAGCATGAAGAACAAAACTTACATTTTTCTCTAATTTGATGTATAAGAGGGTGCCAAATAAGAGCAAAATGAAGTGGACCCAATGGGCCCTTGTTGAACTCTAGTGGTAGCCCCTTTAGATTTTTTTCCGGTTCTATTATACATAGATTTTTTTTCGGTTCTATAAATAGATTACAATTTACAATTTTATTTTTAGTTCTAGTTACATTTAATATTTAAAAAGATGCATATAAAACTCCTTTAAATTTATTTTGGGAACGACCCTTTAGATTACAGTTCACAACTTTTTTTTTTTTTTTTTTTTTTGAAAGGTGAACTTCTTAATGGTGACCATTGTCACATCCGCAAATCGCGGACCCTCGCCAAGAACGTGGGCCAAGATAGCAAGGCCAGCGCTGGGTTAACCAGTCTTGGGTCGAAGGCTTTCCTTCGGAAACCGTACTGCCTCTACACGAGTTGCCTCGCTAGAGTAACAGCCGGATAAAAACCGGAGTGACGCTCAGGATCAAACCCTCCTCGGTAGGTTTTTCACCACATTTAATATTTAAAAAGATGCATATATAACTTCTTTAAATTTAAATTTCTTTTTGGGAAAAATAAAAATAGTTACTTTCCTTAGAAGTAAAGTATCTTTAATAATGGGTCATATCTTCGTTTAAATTGATATGGAAAGCGTATAACCATTGAATTTACTTACTCGGTTACTCCATATATATGTATTCTGTTTTCCGTTCACTATTAGGGTTTCAACTTTCAATATATGGCAGAGCTTGGTTATGGCGATTTGGTTGAGCTGATACTCGTAAGATTGGACGTGAAGGATCTGATCCGTTTCAAGAGCGTGTGTAAGTCATGGCATTCTTTAATCACAAGTCCTCGTTTCTTTTTGAAAATAAAGCTCGTTCATGCTGATGTGGTTGAGCAGATACTCGTAAGATCAGATGTGAAGGATCTGATACGCTTCAAGAGAGTGTGTAAGTCATGGCATTCTTTAATCACAAGTCCTCGTTTCGTTAATCGGCATCTGAACCTTAGTTGCAACAAAGATCGCTGCAACAATGAACTTGTCCATAGAAGAATTACTTGTGATCATCTTGTTGGTTCTTCCAATGGCTTAGTTTGTATGACTCCTGAAAATTATTCCAAAGTTATAGTAGTCAATCCGCTGACCAAAGAGGCAAGACAACTGAGTTCACTCCCCTCTCGTTTACAAGCATGTTGGGGTTTTGGTTATGACGCATTCAGTGACGACTACAAGGTTATCGCAGGGGCCAAGAAAGGCTATTATCAAACATGTCTTCAAGTGCTGAGTTTGAAATCAAATGTTTGGAGATCAATTGGAGAAGTGAAGTATAGATTTTATACTAAGATTGGTATCTTATGCAATGGTGCACTTCACTGGCTTGTAGTTGATCAAAATTTTAAGATGTTCATTCTATCTTATGATTTATCTAAAGAAAAATTTAAAAAAATCCCCCAACCTGATGATCCAACATGTATATGTTGTTCTTGTACATGCTATCTGGGAATTGTCAAAGAATGCCTGTGCATATTTAATCGGGATGATCATGGTACTTCGTATTATGGTTATCCTTATCACAACGCATGGTTGATGAAAAAGTACAATGTAAAAGAGTCGTGGGAAATGCTACCACATTGGCGTGATCAGGAGACGAAGCGTGATATTGTACACATCTTGAGATGGGGATTAACCAAGAATGATGATGAGTCATGGTTTTTCCGTGCTTCGGAACATCACTATAGGGAGTATATGGATGCCCCTATATTTGTGCAGAGCCTTGTATCTCCCTATCTTAATGTGAGGCCAAAACAGGCAACAACAAGAGGATTGCCAAGGTGGGTTTTTTTTTATATATTATGTACAGATTATTGATTTTTCCTTGACATTTGTTATCTTATCATTTATACATTTGGCCTCTATTTACTTCTCATCTTGGTATGTCTTTCAAGTTGTAACTATTCTTACTTGCTCACAACAATAATTTCTTTGCAGTTGATTAATCAAGGGAAGTCCTTCTTCTCCTGGATCAAATGCCTGATTTCGATGTTGTTGAAGCCGTCAAGAAGACAAGTGTCGCGCTATGAATCTATCTTTCAGTAGTGTCTAGTATGAATCTATCATCCAGTAGCTTCTGGTTCTTTCTATTTTCAAGTATCTTGTGTTTGATGGAGTTACTTTGTTTAATACTTTTATCTAATTAATTCTTAGTCCTAACCATTTTGTAGTTTATGTTGAATTCTGATGATTATTATGTTTACACACAGCAGTTTCTAGTATCTTGCCACAGGTGATTACCTAACCCACAAGGCAAACATATAAACCCACTGCGGTTTATGTTGAATAGTTTATGTTGAATTCTGGTGATTATTACATTTACATAGAGCAGTTTATCTCTGTGGGTTTTTGACAAAAAGCTTCTTATGTATATGTTACATATCTTGTTACAGTTGGTGAACAAAGTAGATGATAGTTGTTAACTAAGTGTTTAACCTACACATTTATATGATTTCAAATAGTTAATACACTTCACTATTGTTTCTAACCACCTAACATGTGCATGACAAATGACACATAACTTAGGAGAACCTACACATGTACGTGTAAATTAAAATTTTTATATTAAAAGAATATAACTGATGTGTAGAATTTTGAATTTTTATATTAGAAAAAAATCTAACTTTGTAGAGAATTAGAGGATTTCTAATTTCGAATTTATGAGAGAGAATTACAAATAATTGAGGACCATCCTTGAGAATTTAGGGATGCCAATGCCAGTAGAAAGATGGGCCCTACTACTCATGACCTACTAGTCTAGTTGTATTTTTTTTTGAACGGCGATTGACTCCAACAGTCGAGAGGATCACACCCACATTGCATGGGTCCCTAGTCCCCCTCGGGCGAGGCATCCGAGGTTGACCATAGGCGCTCCACGAGAAAATTTCCAGCCGACAGCCACTTGACTGCCGTTGCAGCCTCCGCACTCAATGAGCCGGAGTAACCGCACTGTAATAGAAAACTCGTGTGCGGCTCAAGACTCGAACCCGGGCTATTACGCACTCAAGGCTCTTATCCATCATTGCCATGACCCCTCAACCAAGGTTGGGGTCATTTTCCCCCAAATGCAACAGGTGAGGATCGAACCCAGGTCTCCAAGGAAACCCAAAGTTCTTTCCACCACTCCACTACAAGTGGGTGATTACTAGTCTAATTGTATGGTTTCTCTATTTACAAATGTGAATTGTGGGTTCAAATTTTTACACGTGAAAGGTAAATGTGAAAATAGGTGTTGAAAAATTTGCTGTTAAAAAAAAGTAAAATTTGGCCCTGTAAATTTTCATATAAAAGAAGGGTACACGATAAGCAAGCCAAACAAAATAGGTTATTGTTATACTATTTTTTTAGTTGGGTTTTAATTTTTTATTGAACGATAAGGAACCACGTGCCAACCACCGTGACTCCAGGTGCTGTGGCTAAGGTCGACTACTCGACCGCCGCCAGCCCCTTGGCTCTCCCAGATGCGCGGAAACCCGACCTCCACCCGCACGAAGGCACGACAGTGGAATAATCGATAAAACCTCTGATGTGTGCTACCCATGCACAACAATTGGGAACGTGGTTATGTTACCGGCCGATGCTCGTTTCTTCATCATCCTTTTTACTAGTTGTTTTATTTGTTTATTTAGAGTAGTGGGTCAATTGAGTTAGTTTCTTAGTAGTGGGTCCATCTTTTAGGAATTGTAGCATGCAACTTATCTATTTATATTTTTGTACGTTTCCATTTGGAAGTATGAATGAAATATGAATTAAGTCTTGGTCGTGGTGGTGGAAACGGGTGGTGGAAGTGTAGGAGATTGGGCTTCCCACGCGCTTTGGAAGGATCGAAACTCGCTGAAGAGAGTTTGCAACTGAGACTCGAGTTTCACAAGGGATTCGTTCATCCATTGATAGAACTCGATTTCGGATAAAGTGTGAGCAACCATGGCCTGGGGGGATCACGGCGGCTCTGATACCAATTGTTACGAACCGAATCGTTAACTAATTGATCCAAAAAAAAATAGATCGAAGCTTGAAAGAAAATTAGAGAGAAACCAAGACTTAATTCATATTTCATTCATACTTCCAAATGGAAACGTACAAAAGTTATAAGACAACTTACTACATCTCGGGTCTTCGGATATTTCTAGCCAAGCCTTGGACAAGCTCATTTCCTCGTTGGAAGTCCATGGTATCGGTTTGGTTTTCAAGCGTTCTTCACCCGGTGTTTTCCTCTTGTGTGAACGTTTCTTTTTTTGAGGTTCAACATCATTTTGACCGACATGGAACTGGGTCTCCGGAACTTCTTCGTCATCTAAATCAACCACTAGATGGAATACAAACAAAGTTAAAAAAAAAAATATATTCTTTACAAAAAAATATCTAAAAAATTTATACCATTTTGTTGTCTCGATCCTCCAAAGTTTTGAAAACCACCGGGTTGTTGTGTGTTCCAAGTGGTGAACCCCATATTTTGCGGTATCGTCGTATTGTTGTAGTATACTTGCGGTGTAGGGCTAGCAACGTGCATATTATTGAAATAGGCGTAAAAAGCGGGGTTATTTAAAACGTTTGGGTCCGCCAAATCGGGTTGTGGATTGGAAGATTGTGTATTTTGGTTGAAAGGAGGGATGTTGTGGGGATACATTTTGATGAGTTGATAGAAGATTGGTATAAATTTTGATGAGTTGAGAGAAGATTGTGGTAAAAATGTGTTTGATATGTGGTATTATTTATAAAGGTTGGATGTATTAAAAAAAAAAAAAAACTTGGGCCAAACTATCCGTTGGCAACGGATATATGCATAGGGAAAAGAAGAAGTTGGGCGACCTGCTGGAGACGGGCTGGAGGGGGACGCCACCCAAGACGCCAAGGGGGGCGGTGTTCCGGGCGACTCGGGTGGGGGAGTCGCCCCACTCCCTTCAGTCTTAGTTTAGCGTTAAAGAAAAAAGGGTAACATTTTAAGGTAGATGTCTGGAATGATGTGACGTGCTGAGGTGACAAGTGTGAGACCAAACCCAGCTTTAGTATTGGAGATGCTCTAAAAGATTATAGTTTCAAGTAATTATAAGGTAATGGTGGGTAACCCGAGAACTATGGATCGGTTTGGTTCATAGATTTTTTTCCGAAGGAATTAAGGATCGTTTGGTTCATGGATTTCAAAGGAATTGAAATTGAAAATTGGAAAATATTCCATCAAAAATAATGTTTGGTTGGTTTTTGATAAAAATGGAATTGGAAAACAATCCACCAAATTCCATCAATCAAAGGAATTTGATAATTCTTCCTACTAGTTATAAAAACAGTCACTGCGTTGCGGCGAACTTGTTTTGTTATTTAGTCTGTGTTTATATATGTTTGAAATCACTACGAGCGCGTTGCACATGGAATCATTGACAAGTATAAAAAGAAAATGTAGAAAAAAACACGATAAAATAACTGAAAGAAAAATCAACTAAAAAAGTTGTATGGTAGTGATGTTGTTCGGTAGAAGCCCGTAGTCAGAGATGTGCAAATAGTAATGGGTACCGGTACCGAATTTCCTGAACCGAATGATCCTAAGTACCAGTTCGGTACTGACGTTTGGCGTTCCTGGTACCGGTTCGCTATCAGTTTTTACCTTCATATACCGATATCATAACCGGTATTTTCGGTACCAATACCGATTCGGTATCAGTTGGCACCGAGCTCATCCCAACCCCTGAAACTAAAAAAAAGTTGTACGATACCGTTGGTGTTCGTACGGTACCCGTGATCAGGGATGAGCAAATGGTACTGGTTAGCAGTACCAAATTTCTCGAACTAAAAGATTATCAAACTCAATCCGGTACCGACTTTTGGCGTTTTATGTACCAGGCTGGTGCTGGTTTTTACCTTCATGTACCGATGACGAACCGGTATTTTCGATACAAGTACCGGTTAACACCAAGCTTATCAGACTTAAAAAGTACAGGAGATAACAATTATTATAATATTAAGTTAATAAAACTATAAAAAAACTATATATAGTATTTTATTATATTTAGTTTACTGTTCATTTCATATTCTTATTAATATACAGGAGAATATATAGGAGAATTTGAAAAGAAATTCTAAACTTTTAAACTTTTCATTGAAATGTTTTTTTTATTACTAAAATATCTTCATATTTTCATATCCTTCACTGCTTCAAAGAAAAGAAATGAGGACAAGTTTCTCTTCTTAGTTTTTAACAATTACAATTTCATTTACCAATTTATAAACCAAACACAATACAAAATTCTATTGGAATTAATTCCAATTCCATTTCCATTTCCCTTTATGAATTCCAATTCCTTAGAAATTATGTGAACCAAACGGGCCCTTAAAATCTTGAATGAAATTGGAATTTGATGGAATTAAAATTAATTTCAATCAAGTTTTGTATTTTGTTTGGTTTGGTAAATTTTTAAAATGGAATGAAATGAATTTTGTGTTTGGTTTGGTAAATTTAAAAATTGAATTAAATGAATTACAACATGAAAATGATGAAATATAAGTTACTTTTTTGGTAATTAATTAACATTCCATTGGAAAGTTGAAATTCTATTGGTTTTTTTTTTTTTTTTTTTTTTTTTTTTTTTTTTTTTTTGTGAACGGCAAACCATCTGTATATAGATATAGAGCCAGCAAGAAACTGGGAGAAGAACAAAGACAAACAAAAACGGAACAGAAACAGTTACAACATAATTGAAACATCGAAATTGATCCAGTCATCCCAAGACGGGACCGTGTTGTTGGCTCTGTGGGAGATCCAGACGAACGCATCTTCCTTGATATCTTCCACAGTCTTTTGAATCGTGATGAAGTTGCCGTCAAATACCTTTTTGTTACGAGCAATCCAAATTCCCCATATCGAGGCTAGAGCTACCGTGTGGACGATTCTTTTCCATTTCTGCGAACCGGGGTGCGAAATTCTATTGGGGTAGTGGAGGATTCTTACATTCCAATAGAATTGATTCAAATTAGAATTCCAATATGTGCGAACTAAACACTAAATTTCAAGGGAATTAATTCCAATTCCATCCCAATTTCAAAGGATTCTGCAAACCAAACAACCCCTGTATGTAAGACATATAAAAAACATTAAAAAAATATTTTTGCATGTAAAAAACTCATTTTTAAATCTTTTGCATAGAAACACATATAGAATCAGTTTTAATAAAATGTTAAAAAAAGTTTAAGAAACAGTTAAAAAAGTAAACCTTTTTTTATAGACATGAGTTTTTACACGTTAATAAAATGTTAAAAAAAGTTTAAGAAACAGTTAAAAAAGTAAACCTTTTTTTATAGACATGAGTTTTTACACGTAAAATTAATAGTTTCCCGATTTCTCATTTTTTTGGGGAACGAGAACCTTTTGTGAAAATGAGAATAGTAAGAACCAATGTGGTTCACTCATTTTCTATTTTCTCTATGTAATTTTTTTATTAAACGTTCTCTCAAGTTTTTTGTTTTAGTTGCACATAACACCAAATTGGAGAAGATCTATGATATATTTCCGCTGAGATAAGACAGAGTTTGAGAAGTGCTTGTTGGGGGGAACTAACTGGTTAGCAATCTGAAAGGCCAGAGCGTTGGAGCAGATCCATGACATATTTCCATTGGGATAAGTCAATATTATGTCCATGATGAACAACTCCGATTCCCAAAGGTGATTACGACCATAAATATGGCTGCTGAGAGCTCTCTACAATGAACCGCATGCTCCCCTTAAGAGTCCAAACATGCATTATGACAAACAGGGCACATCTCATCAATCAGAAATAAGGGAATCATGAGGTGATACTTAAAGATAACACGTTACTCCACCAGTGACATATGCTGGCCTAACCCATCTATAGGTATAGCGAGAATAAAATCTTGGGCATGTGGTGCTCGTAGTCGTAGACACTCAAAAAGGCTTTATGTCTAACAGTCAAGTTAAAATGTACTTCAATGTTATGGATACTTTTACTAAAAAGAGCACTCGCTAATGCATGTTGGGCTTGAGGGGGGGGGGGGGGGTGTCCTTATTAGTGAAACCAATGATGTCGAAGCTTGGAATCGTATCATGAAGACAAACCAAAGCACAAACATAATCAGAATCCATACCACATATGCCACTGTCTCGTAAGATGTGGTCCTGGAGCACCCAAGATTGGGCCCTCGAGGCCACAAAGGCATAAGATGAAGCCTCTACTATCGAATACAACCCAAACCCCAAAACTTAATAGGTAAGGAAACAAGTCACCAATGAAAGTCTCCAAAGAAAGGACATCCACAAACTACCAATTCCTCAATCGCCTCACACAATCCTTTGCCAAAGAATAACGCTGCATCTTCCATGTGTATAGGTTGACATGTCTTCAAGCCAAAGATAAGATTCGCAATTTCCATACAGGATCAAAGCAAGAGTAGTTCACTTTGTGGGTCACCTATTTTGGGTAGAAGACGCATCAAATCTATAACATTGGCAGCTCTTTTCATTGCCAACCCGATAATAAAGCTTGCGTCTCTACTAACGCCCCCACCCCAAGAAGCTTCACCCCCCAAAAATGGCCTCCCGATGTCCATAGGAAATAAACCCTCACGAAACTTGCTACCATCACAAGAAGGCCAAAATAGCTCCGTTTTCTTAATGTTTAGTTCAAGACCCAATATTAGACCCACAACCTTAATGTTGTCCAATATTCTAGCCACCTCTTCTGAATTTCTAATGATAGTCCTATCGTCAAGGTATCATGGATGAAGAACAAAGCTTACATTGATGCACAAGAGGGTGCAAAATAAGAGCAAAATGAAGTGGATCCAATGGGCCCTTGTTGAACTCTCGTGGTGGACCCTTTAGATTTTTCTCCGGTTCTATTATAAATATATTTTTTTTCCGGTTCTATAAATAGATTACAATTTACAATTTTATACCCTTTAGATTTTTTTCCGGTTGTATTATAAATAGATTTTTTTCCGATTCTATAAATAGATTACAATTTACAATTTTATTTTTAGTTCTAGTTACATTTAGTATTTATAAAGATGCATATAAAACTCCTTTAAATTTCTTTTTGGAAGGACCCTTCAGATTACAATTTTCAACTTTATTTTCTAGTTCCGGTTACATTTAATATTTAAAAAGATGCATATATAACTTCTTTAAATTTAAATTTCTTTTTGGGAAAAATAAAAACAGTTACTTTCCTTAGAAGTAAAGTATCTTTAATAATGGGCCATATCTTCGTTTAAATTGATATGGAAAGCGTATAACCATTGAATTTACTTACTCGGTTACTCCATATATATGGCTATATATATATATATGTATTCTGTTTTCCGGTTCACTATTAGGGTTTCAACTTTCAATATATGGCAGAGCTTGGTTATGGTGATTTGGTTGAGCTGATACTCGTAAGATTGGACGTGAAGGATCTGATCCGTTTCAAGAGCGTGTGTAAGTCATGGCATTCTTTAATCGCAAGTCCTCGTTTCGTTTTGAAAATAAAGCTCGTTCATGCTGATGTGGTCGAGCAGATACTTGTAAGATCAGATGTGAAGGATCTGATACGTTTCAAGAGAGTGTGTAAGTCATGGCATTCTTTAATTACAAGTCCTCGTTTCGTTAATCGGCATCTGAACCTTAGTTGCAACAAAGATCGCTGCAACAATGAACTTGTCCATAGAAGAATTACTTGTGATCATCTTGTTATTTGTGATCAACTTGTCCATCTTGTTGGTTCTACCAATGGCTTAGTTTGTATGACTCCTGAAAATTATTCCAAAGTTATAGTAGTCAATCCGCTGACCAAAGAGGCAAGACAACTGAGTTCACTCCCCTCTCGTTTACAAGCATGTTGGGGTTTTGGTTATGACGCATTCAGTGACGACTACAAGGTTATCGCAGGGGCCAAGAAAGGCTATTATCAAACATGTCTTCAAGTGCTGAGTTTGAAATCAAATGTTTGGAGATCAATTGGAGAAGTGAAGTATAGATTTTATACTAAGATTGGTATCTTATGCAATGGTGCACTTCACTGGCTTGTAGTTGATCAAAATTTTAAGATGTTCATTCTGTCTTATGATTTATCTAAAGAAGAATTTAAAGAAATCCCCCAACCTGATGATCCAACATGTATATGTTGTTCTTGTATATGCTATCTGGGAATTGTCAAAGAATGCCTGTGCATATTTAATCGGGATGATCATGGTTCTTCGTATTATGGTTATCCTTATCACAACGCATGGTTGATGAAAAAGTACAATGTAAAAGAGTCGTGGGAAATGCTACCACATTGGCGTGATCAGGAGACGAAGCGTGATATTGTACACATCTTGAGATGGGGATTAACCAAGGAAGATGATGAGTCATGGTTTTTCCGTGCTTCGGAACATCACTATAGGGATTATATGGATGCCCCTATATTTGTGCAGAGCCTTGTATCTCCCTATCTTAATGTGAGGCCAAAACAGGCAAGTAACAACAAGAGGATTGCCAAGGTGGGTTTTATTTTTATATATTATGTACAGATTATTGATTTTTCCTTGACATTTGTTATCTTATCATTCATACATTTGGCCTCTATTTACTTCTCATCTTGGTATGTCTTTCAGGTTGTAACTATTCTTACTTGCTCACAACAATAATTTCTTTTCAGGTGATTAATCAAGGGAAGTCCTTCTCCTGGATCAAATGCCTGATTTCGATGTTGTTGAAGCTGTCAAGAAGACAAGTGTCGCGCTATGAATCTATCTTTCAGTAGCTTCTGGTTCTTTCTATTTTCAAGTATCTTGTGTTTGATGGAGTTAGTTTGTTTAATACTTTTATCTAATTAATTCTTAGTCCTAACTATTTTGTAGTTTATGTTGAATTCTGATGATTATTATGTTTACACACAGCAGTTTATCATAAAAATTCTTATATATATGTAACGTATCTTGTTACACTTGGTAACCAAGTAGATGATAGTTGTTAATTAACTGTTTAACCAACATATGTATATGATTTCAAACAGTTAATATAGTTAACTGTATTTTTAACCAGCTACACATGTGCATGCATGACTAATTACACATACCTTAATAGAACATACACACACGTGTGTAGAATTTTCATTCTTTTATCTATACTATTATAAAAAGGAGAAGTGATGTACTATATTGTAATTTTACTATAAGTACAAGTTTTAAAGCAAGATATACAAGAGTGTGCAAGCCAATACAATAGAGAGATGGATTTATTTTTAAGACGCATTAGGGGTAAAACTGAGATTTCGCAATCGATTGAATGCCGCATTCATTATCTGTTATACCCACCTCCACCTCTTCAGTTTCTTTGTTTATGGCTATAACTCCCATAGTGTTGATTACAATTGACAGTTCTGAACCCTAATACCCAAATCCAGTTTCCTCTCGTCTATACGACATCCTCCATCTCCAAAAACCACCTCCACTTCGCCGGTCACCCACCCTCATCAAGCACCGGCCGACGTCGCCACCACTCACACGATCCATCTCCGTCTCCGGTCACCCACCACCGTACTCCTTCTCCACCCTGAACCCCAATCGCCGTACAAGGACGTATTTCCGGTGGCCGTCTCCGGCGGTGGAATGGACGCATCAATCAATGGTGAGTTTCTATTACTTTTCAATTTTTCAGTTTGATTCATCTTCAATCTTATTGGAACCCTAGAATTCGTATCCATGTATATGTAAATCAATATGCAGGGTTTGAAGAGGGGTTATCGCATACATGGTCAGCCTAGGGTTAGGATGAAGATGCAGTGAGATGACGGCACATGTAAGCAAATTACATTTTAATTTATGCAAAAAAATCTGATTTTTTCATGACTCCATTCAATGATGGGAGTTCTACCAGAGGAAATCTTGAATTCTTGATATTAGTAAGAGTGAAGTAAAATAAAAACAAAAAAAAAACCTTAAAACTCATCCATGTTTGTTTGTTTTCACAGCTTCTTATAGACCAACTGAAGATTTCAAACGTCCTTAAAGAGCAGCCCTTCATTAGGTAATTCCTACTCACCCGTTAAATTGTTAATGTTGCCTAAAAATAGGATTATCATTAGATTTAAAAAAAAAGAGAGAAACATTTTGTTGTTATGATTGTTAACAGATTAATTGTGAAGTTACCCTGTTTTTCTTTCTTCCAGTAAAAAAACAATAACAAAACTTTATATTTTTCCCAATGTGTGCAGCCTTTTCAGTATCTCAGAGTTAAAAACAGGTTTTAATGTTTTAATTCGTTAATGTTGCTCCCAAAAAGAGTTTGTGTTTCTTTGTTTAATCACCGGTGGTTACATACATGCTAATTTAATTCAAAATTGAACTATAATATTCACCAAAAACAGATTGACCAGGTGGTAGCACATTAATGGTGGCGAGCAACTGACTTGCAATAGGAACTTTCTTATCGTCGTTCCTGTAGCGTTGTAAGTTCTCTTAGTTTAAGTTTATACCATAATTACTATCTTTTGATATCATTGCATTTGAAGTTTATAACTGTAAGTTATGACCGTCTCTCTTGGAAAAGAAGCTATGCAAATAACTCTGGACCCAACTTTTGACACTAAAAAAATGCTCAAAGTATCCTTGATGCAGGACTGGTCATTATAAGATAATAGATTTGGGTGTATGTATAACTAGCAAAATAAGTGGGGTAACGCCGTAACGGGATCAGAATGGGTTCGGGGTTTGGGTCAAACCTAATACGAAATTCGCGGGTTTAGAGTTTTACAAAAACATTTTTTCATTTTTTTATCTAAGCGAGTGTATGTCTTGATAGGTGGGAAACAATAATCGCCCTATGCTTTTTATAAATGAGCGTGGGAGAAAGAAGCCAATGGATGGAAGTCGAGTTGCTTTTAGAGGTTAGTTTTCTATTTATTTGATTTCTTTCATTAGCTATTGAAATATATTTGAATGCTTTAGACGATGGTTACTGTTAAAATATGTTTTAGGGATGAAATGAAATAAAAGTTGATCCTCCTACAGTGGATTTACTGCTTGCATACCACATGCTCAATGAAATGCCTGTGTGAGCATTTGAGGTTTCTTAGTGTCCATTAGTACACAAGTTACGGAATTTAGAATATCCGACTAAATCTGGTAATAGTAGGAACTTGGTTTTAAAAGTGTGCTTGAGGCGCGAAATGCGCACGTGGCAAGGCGATCTGGAAAGGGCCTTAGGGTTTGAGCTTTGAGGCGGCGCCTCATGTACATCTAGGTCAAAATTGGTGAAACTTAGGGTCTGTAAGGAGGCTGGTGTATGAAAGGGATAAAGAAACTTTGAAAGGTTTACTTGATGAAGAAAAGGATGGTATGTAAAAGAGATGAAACTTCTGGTTGTACATAAAGATTTGGTTATACATAGAGCAACGGGCGTGTATCGGATTTTGGGGACCTAAACGACTCGAAGCGCCTCACACTTTTTTAAAACTAAGACCAGGAATTCATAAACAAGCTGAAAGGTTAGTACATTTTAAGTGAGTGAATATTATCTCAATTTTTCATTGAACTCTTCAAATTTTTTCTCTGCAAATGGGAGATTCAAACATATCTTATCTTCTCTCTTTCAAAACAAAGATCAACGTGGATTGACAAGGACGTGTCTAAGAAAAAAAAGTTGCAATGACTTCAATAACACATCATATGCACTCAATATTCATATCATGTTTAATTTATTTATAGTTTTGTTTCAGTTCCCTTCATAGAAGGAAGGATGATGCGTTGTGAGTAGGGGTGTCAAGACGGACATGTGCGAATTAGTTATTGCGTCAACAAGTATCATTTTCGGCATGGGTCGAGGGTCGTTAAATTGTCACCCAAATGACATCAAAGTTCAACGTTTTGCCGAAATGTAAACACCTCGTGTATGGTAGACCTTCTTGGTCGGGCTGGGTTGCTGAACGAAGCCGAAGAGGTAATAAACAACATGCCGATTAAATCGGATGACAGTGTGTGGGGAGCGTTGTTTTTCATTGAGATGGGTGAACGGCCGGGGTTTAAGCTTCTTGAACTGGACCCGAGTGACGGTGAGATTTATGTGTTGTTAGCGAGTATGTACTGGGAGTCGAATATGTTCGAGAAGTCGATGGAAGTGAGGAAGTTGATGACTGATGAGGATACGAGGGGTAGATAAGACGCCTGGTTACAGTTCGGTTGAGATTAATGGACGCGTTTATGAGTTTCTAATTAGAGACAAATCGCACCCTCAAAATCGAGAAATTAGTGAAGTCTTGGTTCGTTTGATGAAACAACTTGTTGGTTTGAAGATTTAGATTGTCAATTCGTTCTACGGTCAAGTGCTTAGTTAAATGGCGTCAACTGCAGCTGCAAGTAAATCAGCAAGAAATATCGAGATTTACAACATTCAAGCACCTTACTAGCGTTATCTTTTCTAGAGGTGGTAAAGTAGATGGGTTGGGCTGGTCGGACCCGAAACATGAGGCTGCCGCAAAGTTGCAAAACCAAAACGTTTATAAAAGCTTGCGGACGCGAAGAAAGCTGGTAGATTGTGCAGTTTTAGTTAAACAAACCTGGTTAGTAACACTTGTCTGGGCATCTCTTATTTTGCTAATGTAAGATCTGATTGCCTGTGATTTTTAAATTGCTACATGCATGCTTTTTAATTGCATGTGATTTTTTTTAGATAGCAACTTGATTAATTTTTACTTACTGATTTTTATTCTTTACATTTTAAACCACGATAGCCCAATCTCACAGCTGCACTTATACTCATTTTAACACATGTAACTGCTGACCTTTTAGCCCGGGTAACACCTGGTAGCATAGCTGCATTTACACTCATTCTAGCACATAAGCGATATGAATTTTTCATCCCAGGAGGTCCATGTTTGCGGGTATCTGCATTTATGTCCAATGATCTTTACTAATTTTACCTTTTTCATTTTTTTAGCTTCAGTTTAGCTTTTATATGGTAGTAACACTTGAACAATTAAAAAAATGGAATATATTTGTGTTCATGATTGGGATTACGTGTACTTAAACCATGGATATACGATTGATGCTTGTTAACACCCTAACCTTTCGTACACAATTGGTTTCTTAGGGGTGGCAAATTGGCTGATTGATATGTGGGTCAAAACTGTCCAGTGGGTTAGTTGTATGTTAGTTTTGGTACATGTTAGTTTGACTTGAAACACTACTTTTTGTATAAATAGATAGTGACAGTGTGAAATATCAATACAAATAATTCTGTTTGTGTGCAAATGGTTTCACATATGGGTGGAAATGAGCTGAGCTCGAGCATGATCTGTTTAACTTAACAAGTAATGAATTTAAGTTTTATCGATTAGGCTTGATTGTTAAAACGTAAGTTTAGTGGTTAAATCCCGCTGAAACTTTAGATTGGCTGATGTTATGTTCCAAATATGATGTTTGGTTTCTTAAAGTGTAAAAGAGATTTGATACTTTAGTTGATGCCTAGACTATTTTGTTGCCTACACCTGCAGGTAATAATAGATATGAGTGCCCTTCCAAATATTCCAATTATTTATAGATTTAAGACTTGAGTACCTCAATTTACCTAAGTAATTTCATTTGCTTCCTATCTTCTTGTTTATGGTTTTGTGTATATATAATGAAATTGAATTAGTCATGTTTCTTTAAAAAATAACAACATAAAAGTAAAATGCATCGAGATTAATAAATAAACTGAAGTAAACTATTAGTTTAATTGTTGTAATTTAAAGGAAAGTTTGGTTTTTCTTTTTCAATCATCGTGCTCAATTAACACAAATGAAAGACACTACTGGTTCTCAGCAACGTTCACGCCCACATACAATCTAATGAAAGAAAAAGAGAACCATGGATGTATTGGTTCGGCGTCCACAACTGTATACATCATTGTGGACCACCAATCTAGCAAAAATGACTAGGACGATTAATACAGCTGTCACACAATGTACGTCAAAAAAAACATAATTACCCGCGGCAACGCGCGGGCATTCCCACTAGTATTAGAAAAAAATTAAGTGATAGAGAATTAAACCATGTAAAATTTCGAATTTAATTAGGAGAGAGAGCGCCAATGTAAGGCTAGCCTATTTGGTTAAAGCCTTATTAAAAAAAAAAAAAAACTAAGACCGTGCGTAGTCGTCACTTTGTGGGACGTTTTTATGCCCAATAATGCCCAAACACGACCGGCAACGGCCCCCTGGGTCGTATTTTTTTTTTTAATTTTTTGCTGTTTGGCGTTGTTTTTTCCTCGCCCAGCTTCATTGCTTTTCACCAATCACCTTGATCTTCGTTTTTGTTTGTCCCAATGAGATTATTTGATGTTTTTTATTTAATTTTATTACAAACATAATGCCCCACAATCAGGGACGGATCCAACCCACATTTATGGGTTCCCAGGTAATGCGTTTGGAAAAAAAGGGAAAAAATTAGTGAGGACTTTGTAGAATTTAGAAAATATCAGTGAGAATAAAAGAAAATTTACCAAAAGGAACCCATTAAAATAAAATCCTGCATCTGCCACTGCCGACAATGCCCATATTCCTACAACACCCATTTTAGAAAACGTCCCATAATGCCCATTGCTGACTGGGCTACCAGATGGTGTAAAACGCCTAAGGGTAGGGGCATTACCACTACACATAGTGTAAGAGAGAATTTCAAATCACGGATTCTGGTCATCTCCATTGAGGTTATACTAAATTTTCTATACTAGGATAAAGACCCACGCGCGTTGCGCCGCGGGGCTTTTTGAGTTGAACACATAATATGATGCTAAAGAACCATAGCAAAAAGCAAACACATATTTATATTTATGACTAACTGATTTCATACCAGAAGCTAGTATATATTTACATGAAGAAGTTTAGTATGTTTTACAAAAGGTGTGTTCATGTAGCTAAGTGTGTTGACATATCAAGTTAAGTGACTAACACGTCATGTGGTAGTTTCGTAATTTCATGTTATGTTTCTTGAGCTGTAGCTTCTTCTTTCATGGATTAAAACTGGTCACCAAGTGATTCATCCTTCCCGTTCTACGTTAGTTGCAGGGCTAATAGTTGTGTGATGTCTAAGTTGGTTGTATCCACTCGCCTATAGATTGAAAACCGAAAATTAAAATTCAAAATTGTGGTTAAATGAGAAAAGATATTAAATATTCTTGTGGTTAATTATGTTAAGAAGTTAAGATTTTGTACTAACTTAACCACAATTCCTCTCTTTGGAATGACTTGTGACAGTAATTGGTCTGAACCGCCATATATGTCTTCTCCGGCAACAATGTCTTCACCTGCAATTATGGTTATTGTATAATATATTAATTAATACAGGGTTGACAAGATGAGTAACAGTTGATAACGCAGCCATTCCGCTTGAAAAGCATAAAGCGCGATCCGCTTTATCAAGCTTTGCCATGAGACTATTTTTTAATAGAAGGGTCTCATAAGTCACACATTTCAAGCACGTCTCGTGTAGGATTGCCACCCCGAGTGTAATCGTGGGGACCATACTGAGTCGCCGTAGGCAGAAAAAGCACAAATAAAATAATACCGACAAGCTGCAAAATAATATATGAATAATAATTATTACAAAAATGCCCAAATGAGCTGCAAAATGTTACATGCTTGAAGGTAGCTGTTGATATAGAGGTGTGCTCATTGCACCATAAGACTGTGGGGTATGGGGCTTGGGTTGGGGCGTGGGTTGGCCGAAAACGCCCAAGCCACCACCCCGGGTGGGCTTGGGTTGGGGCGTGGCCCTTGGGGCTTGAGTTTGAAACCGGGCGTGGGGCGGGCTAGCGATCCGATGTGGCGGCCTCCTATTCGCTTTGTTGGCCATGTCATAGCGGGGTGTTTGAGTTTGAATTTTAAATTGTAACCGTTTGGCCAAGCCAAACGGTCACCCTAACCCCCAACAGTCAACATCCCCTATAAATACAACCCCAACCCCACTGGCTACCCCAACCCAAACCATCACTGTCCATCGCTACCCCAACCAAAACTTACTTGATCCCACAAACCCGCTACCCCAACCCGAAGAAGATGACCTCTTGGACCCACGAAGAAGAGTTAGCTCTCGTCACAAGCGTCGTTGACGCAATGAAGGGACGACAACCCGGTCAAACACGATATTGGCCGGAAGCCTTTGCAAGCTACCGACATAACGTCGGACATGACCGACACAACTTAAACGCGTGCCAACATAAATGGCGCGGGCTACGGCCGAAGCTTGATCGTTTTAAGGCCTACTACGAAGCCGTTCCGAGCGGTGAGTTAAGGCACGAGTACCGGGTGGCGGTGGCGAACATTGAGTTTCGAGGCAATGAGCGAAAGGCGTTCGACAAGCTCGCGCTTTTTGAAATTTACCTAACGCTCTAGGTTTTTTTTTTATTTTGTAATTTTTAGGAATTATGTAATATTTAGGAATTATGTAATTTTAGGCTTTTTTTATTAATAAAATTTTAGGATTTTTTTTAAATGTTGTGTGTATTTTTTAAATTTTCTGTATATTTTTTTAATAACCTACCAACCCACGCGGTGCATCCACGCCCCGCCATACCCCACGGACATGTCACTCAGCGGTGGGGGGGGGGGGGGGGAGGGGGCTCGAACTCCACGTGTCAACTCATGCCACCAACCCAAGCCCCACTATACCCCACGGTCTAAGGATCAAACTCATTCCCAAAGTTCATGAGCATGGTTGATACATTATGAGCCTTATCAACTACCTCTTCAATCAAACATGTGTCTGCTACCATATAACTTGTTTTTAACATGAATTCAAATTTAAATAAAGTAATTCATTAACAATTTAATAAAATAAGAAAGAACCTTCCAAGTGTTCGGGCTTCGTTGAGCTCTTCACAGTCATGTTGCAGTTCCTTGCACACCTTAATCTGTAGTTCTTAGCGAATAATGTCGAACTCTGTGTACTTGCTGAACCCAGTTTACACCAAGAACTAAAAATCCCCTGAAAATAAATGCATGAAAATAAAAATCAGGTGTGTGTGAATTTTTTTATGCAACACAAATCTAACACGAAGTTTGCAAATGTTTAATTGTAAGATTATGAAACACTGATAAAATCACGTTGTTAAAATTTAAAAACACCAAAAAATGAATTTAGAGACATCTGAAATGATATTTTTTTTTTCAAATAGCGCGATGGCATTCAAGTTTTACACCATCCGTTATTTGTACCCACGCTGACTTCCGGATACGGGTCATCCACTGACCTTTAAGATCTAACAACATGGAGACCCAGATCGGTAATCGGAGAAGTCGCCGGAGCTTAACCGGAGGCCTGTAACATCGAAAATAGCTTCAACGTACACAAGATAGACCCATCTAACTGAAAAAATAAACATACAACTGAATCGAGGCTTACCGGAATTCGTGCAGGAGTTAACTGGAGCCTCGTCAGAACCCTAGCTCGCACCGCCTCACCGGATTCCTTGTCTTCTGCGGTGTAGGTAGGGGTACAACACTCACCGATGTTGAGAAAACGCCGCCAGATCCGCCGTGGCTGGCCACTCTGTCTCTCGGTGTCGCACACTCTATCTCTCTCTCCCAGACTTTGTATTTTATATATTGTGTGGACATGTGTATAAACCACATCCACATATTCCATATTTTTTTGGAAAACACCCAAAGCCTTGGGTACAACCCCTCAAGCTGAAAGTTGTTGCTAATTTATATAGGTTTTAATTTGTGCATATAGCCTTGTATCTCTTCATGTCCAACGGAGGCAAAGCTGGAAGTAATAACAAGGGTTATATTCTTTTCTCTTTCCACATAGATTTGATATATCCTATTAGTTTTAACAAGCCTTATAGCCTAGTGGCATCTTGGTGGTGGGATAAGGCTTATGACGATTGGGTCATGGGTTCGATTCCCACAAGGGGGTTTTTCCCAAATTTATTGGGTTTCCTCCTGATCGAATTGGTGTGTAGGCGTTATTGCCTAGTGGAGATGGATATGATCGGGTGATTTCGCTAGTGGCACGATGATACTCTAGTGATTCGTCAGTGATCCAAATTTACCGTTAAAAAAAAAAAGTTTTGGTCATCATTATCTATGCCGAGTAAGAAGATATATAGACACTTTTTCATGGATATACGTCAAATATTCATTATGACGAGTTTTTGGTTAAATTTAAAAATATATAATTACTCTTTTCTTTATTTAATTCAACTGAACAAAGTATATTATATGTTTGTCACACATGTTGTAGTTGTACCGATACTTATAAGATTTGATGTGGAGGATCTGATCAGTTGCCAGAGAATGTGTAAGTCATGGCATGCTATAATCATAAGTTCTAATTTCATTAATTATCATCTCAACCTTAGTTACAACAAAGATCGATACAACAGTACAACTTGCCGTAGAAGAATTAAGTTAGACGTCACGAAATCGAGCCTGTTAATAAAGGCTTATTTGTAATGTTTAGCTAACGTGGCATCTGACTTTGCTTTTTGTGTTTTTTATGACGTGACAATGGTTTGTGACATGGCAGCTGATGCCAGGAAAGTGTTGGGTTAGTTTAGGATTGTTATCGTCCAATAAGATGAAAGTTGAGAGTGATATGGTACAAATCAAAAGTTAAGAGTACTATAAGCGTATTGATGAAAATTAAGGTTATTTAAATCTAATATCTCTAGATTTTATGGTGGTTTGATTGTGGGTACATAATCCGTTTATTATATGTACTCACTAGGTTAGAACCCCGTGTATTACACGGGTTGAATAAATGTAATTTTATATATTAAATAATAAAAAGTTATATTTTATTTTTATGAACCCCGTATATTGTACGAGATAAATAAATGTAATTTTATATATCAAATAAGAAAAAACGTTATATCTTTAAAAACCATATGTATTACACAGATTAAATAAATATAATTTTGTATACTAAATACTAAAAACGTCGTATCTTAAAAAAAAGCCGTGTATAATCGGGTTGAATAAATCTAACAAATAATAAAAAAAATTACATACTTAAAAACCCCGTATGTTACACGTGTTGAATAGATCTAAGGTAGTGTTTGGTATGCATGAATGAGAGGTGGAATGGAATGGATGATTACGAGAGAATGAAGAAAATGGTGTTTGGTTGGTCAATGGAATGGAATCACCCATTCCAAAAGGCATTCCATTCTCTCAAAATCATTCCTTCCACCCCCCATGTTTTTTTTCCATTCCATCCCCTCTTCCACCATTCATCAACAACACCACAACCCACCACCTTCGCTACAACCCACCACCACCACCACCCACCACCGACGCCATCGCCGCCACCCGCCACCGACGCCATCAAGGATTGATTGACATTCTTGATTGGGAAATCCTTGTCTGAATATATTTTATCAGATCCAATCAACGTGTAAAGCAAATTCACGCTTTCACAACTTTCAGACTCTTGCGTAGACGTGGACTCAACCAGAACAGTCTTAGCAGGTTTTGCGGGAGGATCACATAGAATATGATTCTCAAGAGGTATGTCCTCTTCTTTGATTACCGCATCAGACTGTGCTGAGTCAGTATCATCGGATTCATCATCTGAAGAATCAGCATCCTCAACAATGACTGGAGGATCCTGATTTTGTTCAGCAGTTGATACATATGTATCTGCTGACACATCCGAATCTGATGATACTTCCGTTTTGTATCCAAGTCCGGTTGCAAATTCTTCAATGTCTAAAGGAACAGATTACTCAAAATAAGTTCTATTCTCCTCATCAGGCATTGCATCATAATTGTGTCTAATAGGTGGTGGACATTTTTTATATCCAATGCTCGTGACATCCTTTTTCTCTTTCTGAACATCAATGATGTGATCCAGCACATAACTAGAGTTTAAATAACTATTTAGCTAAAGAAGGATCGCCTCACTTTCAGATTTAACACAAGCTAACTCTTTTTGCATGACCTCGAGACGATTGATATAACAGTTTATGTCAGTTTGTTTTCTTGAAACCATTTTTGTTGTTAGCTCGGTTTTATCTTTTCTTAAATTTTCAATCACCATTTTAAACTCTTTTTCATGGTTTTCATAAAACATGTTAGCCTCTTTGCATTTCGAAAGATCCACGATCAAACCTTGATTGTGGATAAATGTCACGTCATACTTGCTTTGCAAATCGTCATATTTGCTTTGCAAATCAGACAATTTAGCACTTAATTTAATACAACTATCACACCTATCCGAACTTCTTTCATCGACACATACCTGACTGGATTCACTCTCAGATATTGACTCATTTGCCTCAGAATCAACAACCTCCCTTGTTGATTCATATTCTGATCCATCCTCACTTGAACTTGAACATGTACCATCTTCAACTGAGCTACCGTCATGTTCAGAACTATCATCATTTCCCGAGGATTCACCATTGCTGGCATCTTTGACAATTTTGGCATAAAACGCCATTTTTGTTTGACCATTGTAGTTTGGATCAAGAAATGATGGTACTCCAGTAGACCGATAGCTTTGCTCTGAGGCAACTGGTATTGGTTCACCATACATATTTCTTTCCATTTTTGGTTTGTGGATTTGGTTAGTAACCAATGCCCACTGATTTGCCGTAATAGAACACGCTCGTGATGAGGACGAGGGAGTTGGAGATTCGGCCCATGATGGCGATAAACCAGTGCTTCTATACTTGCTTTCTGTATTGGATGGAATACCCCACCAATCTGAACTCATTTCGGATATATAATAATGAATACCCGCTTAATTCACTTAAAACAATCCGTTAAGATAATGATTTTCAAACCTTCTGTTAAAAATTGACAAGAGTGACCCAGGAAAAATTTAGTTCTTGGCGAAAGACCTTATCTGACGAAAATGGGTTTTTCGTAAAAGACTAAGTGACGAAATATAAGGTTTTTCGTCAAAGACCAATTATGACGAAAAAGGGGTTTTTCGTAAGAGACCAAAAGTGACAAAAGATGGGGTTTTTCGTTGACATAGTTCAAAGTAGGTGAGATCTTATCACAAAACCTTATCTTTCTGACACAAGCATGGTTTGTACACCAAATTTTCAATCACCCATACTTTTTAAAGACCAACCTTATCCTTTGTTTACCAACTTTTTCAACGTAAATAATATTTTAATTCAAGAATTTCAAACCAAGCAATCCTTTAAAAACCAAAAATCCAGAAAATGAGGAACAAGATGATTTTTCCGGTGAAACTTATGAGTTTTCCGGTGACCAGAAAAACTTTTCGAACACAAATTTTTGCACAAAAGTTTACTCAAAACCAAATCTTAACATGGATACATGAAATCTAACAAGGTTTTGTAAAAACTAACAGCAAAAATATCATGATTTTCAAGGTTTTGAAACTGTTTTTCCAGAAAATATAAACTTCAAATACAAGAAAAACACTCGGTTTTAACAAGGAAGAGAGCCAAGGCTCTCATACCACTTGTAGGTCCGTTTGCGGATCGCCGGAAAACTACGAGATCTTGTTTCTAATACCGTAACGAGTGCGGAATCCACGTTACGATACAAACCGATCGAGAGATAAACACAACACAAAGATTCAACATTTAAACGGTTGTGTATTGATTCAGCAAAGTTTATTATACAAGATGATACAAGAAGTAAACATAATAAACTCTCTGATAAACTCACACTTCACTCTCTTATCTGTGTTCTCTGTTCTCTCGCTTCTGTCTTCAGTTTGCTGCTATATAAAGGAACAGGTTGACGAAACATCTCAACGAAATATAAGCAGCCGACGAAACACTCATTGAGCCGACAAAAGACACATGATGAAAGACTTGAGACGATGAAACATGTAGGTCTTTCTTCACCATCATGCAGACCAGCAGGTCTTTCGTCAACAGCATGCAAAGGAGGTTTTTCGTCATGGACTTGGACTGTTTTTCGTCATGCAAGTTGTGCAGGGGTTTCGTCATGGACTTGGATCAGGTCTTTCGTGGGAGTTGAATCATATAGCATAACCAATCAGCAAACAAGAATAATCAGCATCATCAAATGGTTCACAACTCTATTCACGTGGATATGTAGTTTTCACATGAAAAAGTCTTCTCATGACATCATCATGACATCATCTTGGTGATGTCACGGTGATGTGGGGGAGCCGACGAAAGATCATGTCTGACGAAAGACAAGCAGGTCTTTCATCAACAGCATGAAGACAAGCTGGTTTTTCGTCGCACATCATGTGCAAGGGGTTTTTCGTCAATCATGCAGGCTGTTTTTCGTCATAAGCTGCAACTTGCAGGCTTGATACAAACAGCAGCAATAGATCAAATTGCAACTTGCAGATCAGCAATTATCACCGAGACTTGATGGAGGATATCAAGTATTGTAGCGATGTCGAACCGAACGGGCCGCGTCCATTTAATATGTATCAACAGCTAATGCATGTTGGGCTTGGGGGGGGGGGTCCTTATTAGTGAAACCAATGAAGTCGAAGCTTGGAATCGTATCATGAAGACTAACCAAAGCACAAACATAATCAGAATCCATACCACATATGCCACTGTCTCGTAAGATGTGGTCCTGGAGCACCCAAGATTGGGCCCTCGAGGCCACAAAGGCATAGGGTGAAGCCTTTACTATCGAATACAACCCAAACCCAAAACTTAATAGGTAAGGAAACAAGTCACCAATGGAAGTCTCCAAAGAAAGGACATCCACAAACTACCAATTCCTCAATCGCCTCACACAAACCTTTGTCAAAGAATAGCGCTGCATCTTCCATGTGTATAATTTGACATGTCTTCAAGCCACAGATAAGATTCGCAATTCCCATACATGATCAAAGCAAGAGTAGTTCACTCTGTGGGTCACCTATTTTGGGTAGAAGACGCATCAAATCTATAACATTAACAGCTCTTTTCATTGCCATCCTGATAATAAAGCTTGCGTCTCTACTAACGCCACCCACCCCAAGAAGCTTCACCCTAAAAAATGGCCCCCCGATGTCCATAGGAAATAAACCATTACGAAACTTGCTACCATCACAAGAAGGCCAAAATAGCTCCGTTTTCTTAATATTTAGTTCAAGACCCAATATTAGACCCACAACCTTAATGTTGTCCAATATTCTAGCCACCTCTTCTGAATTTCTAATGATAGTCCTATCGTCAAGGTGTCATGCATGAAGAACAAAGCTTACATTGATGCACAAAAGGGTGCAAAATAAGAGCAAAATGAAGTGGACCCAATGGGCCCTTGTTGAACTCTAGTGGTGGACCCTTTAGATTTTTTTCCGGTTCTAATATAAATAGATTTTTTTTCCGGTTCTATAAATATATTACAATTTACAATTTTATACCCTTTAGATTTTTTTCCGCGTCTATTATAAATAGATTTTTTTCCGGTTCTATAAATAGATTAAAATTTACAATTTTATTTTTAGTTCTAGTTACATTTAATATTTAAAAAGATGCATATAAAACTCCTTTAAATTTCTTTTTGGAACGACCCTTCAGATTACAATTTTCAACTTTATTTTCTAGTTCCGGTTACATTTTCATACTATAAATAAGCAACAATTTGTTGCTTTATGTTGTTGTACCATACGTATGGTGAGTCTTTAAAAAAAAAATTGAATTTTCATTTTTCATCCAAAGGTTTTTATCTTTTCATTTTAACCTCTTTGATTTTTTTACTTTTAACCCAAAGACTTTCATGTTTTGCAATTTAACCCCCAACACTTTTTTATTTTCAACTTTGGTCCCCTACACTTTTCATCTTTCGCAAGTTTTTCGTTTTACATTTTGTTCAAAATTTTGCGAGTCAACACGCCGCAACATATGTTTCCTTCTTTCTTTCTTTGATTTGAGCCTTCGGTTTCCTTCTTCCTCGTTTTCGGCATAAGTTGCAGCATCGACGCCGGAATTCGCAGCCGGACGTCGCTATTTGATCGATATGCGGTCGCATCTTACCTTATAGCGGCATATGGCCGCATCGCTACGCTATTCGCGATTGCGTCCGCTATGGATGCTATTGATAACTATGGTGTATGTTTCAACGTAAACCTTTTAAGGAAATGAGTGAGGTCAAATATAATATGTTTCCGTGCTTATTTTATGAATGTTTTGTTAATTTTGTTTCGAAACGAGTGCAGTCAAATTGTGGTTTCTTTTTTTCCTTTTTTTCAAAAGTTCTAATTAATCTCTTTTGATAATACATGTCAGCTTTTTCATATACCCATTACGTTTTCTATAATATGTCGAAATACACGTTTTCATATAATTAACACATCATATAACGTTTGGACTAATCAATTCGATTTTTGTGATGTACCCGCGTCGCAATGCGCGCGGGTGTTATTGCTAGTTTAATATTTAAAAAGATGCATGTATAACTTCTTTAAATTTAAATTTCTTTTTGGGAAAAATAAAAATAGTTACTTTCCTTAGAAGTAAAGCATCTTTAATAATGGGTCATATCTTCGTTTAAATTGATATGGAAAGCGTATAACTGTTGAATTTACTTACTCGGTTACCCCATATATATGGCTATATATATATATATATGTATTCTGTTTTCCGGTTCACTATTAGGGTTTCAACTTTCAATATATGGCAGAGCTTGGTTATGGCGATTTGGTTGAGCTGATACTCGTAAGATTGGACGTGAAGGATCTGATACGTTTCAAGAGCGTGTGTAAGTCATGGCATTCTTTAATCACAAGTCCTCGTTTCGTTTTGAAAATAAAGCTCGTTCATGCTGATGTGGTTGAGCAGATACTCGTAAGATCAGATGTGAAGGATCTGATCCGTTTCAAGAGAGTGTGTAAGTCATGGCATTCTTTAATCACAAGTCCTCGTTTCGTTAATCGGCATCTGAACCTTAGTTGCAACAAAGATCGCTGCAACAATGAACTTGTCCATAGAAGAATTACTTGTGACACTAGTACACAAACACTTTAGTAATGCGGTGAAATTGCATTGAAAATGCGGTGCTGGAGCCGCATTAAAAATATGGGCACCATTTAATACATTCTTTGAAGGTGCGGTTTATATGAAACCACATCAAATAAGAAACCACCCGCACCTCTTAATTCATTTTGAATATTCCCACTAAATGAAATCAACCACTAGTAACCCTCCACCTAGAAGCCATACTAGCATCTTTAAAACACAAGACCCACATCAAATAATAAAGCACCTGCACCTCCTAATTGATTTTGAATCCTACTAACTGAATATTCTAACCATTGGTAACCCTCCACCTGGACAAAAGAACCACACCTGATTTCTTCAAAAACAAAATATATTATTCTTAAATTTATAATTTCCAGGTTTTTTCAATAATACCATTAAACTAAACAGACATATAAATGAGACAAAACAACAAACAAAAGATTCTAACTTGTATTAAAATAACAAGTGCATGTTTCCGGATTTAAACACAAAACATAATGTTTCCGGAATCAAACACAAAACATAACGTTTCCAGAATCAAACACAAAACGTATACAATCTGATAAAGTGACATGTTTTCCAAATGAAGCTAAAAGATGTTTGCAACCCAAAAATGTCAACGGACGACTTCATACCCCTTGCGACTCAACCGATCACTTCAAACCATGCATCCCAATCCGTAGAAACCGCCTAACAAAACAATAAAACATAACGTGACATTAACAAAATGAGCCTTAAAAGTATAAAATTAACGTGCTAATACACTTTGGAATTATACGTACATGTTTACCAACTTTGACCCGTTTACGTTTTATTGGGTCTTATACTAACACACACATATATATGAGAGAAAAAATAACTATTAGATGATAGAATTTTGGCTAACCTTGAGACGCTTTTAGTGATTTCATTCCAGGCCATTAAACGCCTTGTGAATCAATTCTGGCATTAACTTTAAGTCTAATTCTTCAATTTTTGATTGTGGATGCTTCCCATCTTCTTTCCATAACTAAACATAACTTAATAATAAGGTGAGATTGTAAATACATATAATTTAGCGCAATAGACAACGCATATACAAAAACTTGCCTCTTTAACAATATCATATTGAATATGCTCGACAAATTCTTTGATATGCTTAATCACCATATAGCCACATTCCCAGGTGTCTTCTTGTTGCTTGCACTGCATTTTGTTCACAATTAATTATATCCACTAAACTATTTTAAACACAATAAATCATTGATTACATACCTGTACCATTTCCCACTTAAAATATCGCTTCCCAAAAACTTTGTTAATTATAGAGACGAGTGTGTAACTTCTCTTGGTCTTTCCTGTTCTCATGGAGTCAACAATATAGCCACGATAGGAAGCAGGATGAAGAATTATTAGCGACCAATGGCCACTACAAAAAAAGAAATTATAGAATAATTAATTATGTAATTGTGTTTTGTGCAAATGTATTAATTTATATCCTAAATTTTAGTGATTCATACATTGACTACTCACATTCGATTCACAAATTATAAGAGCTTAGAAATTACCATTAAAGAACAACGTTTGTGTGTCTGGATGTGAAGCTACACACTGCAAAAAAACAAAGAAAACAACTTAAAAATTTGTATCAGTCAATCAATGATCAGGCCAAACAAAAGAACAAAGTTTAAAAATTTGGTCAAAAAGGCATGGCATTTGAAACAAAAGAAATTGTTAAACAACTTTACTGTATCAATTAATGAAACTTATAACATTTTTAAAATAGGAGCAAGGGTCATCATCATCATCATCATCATCATACTCAGTAAATCCCACCAATAGCAAAGCAAAGGTAGGGTCTGAGGAGGGTAAGATGTAGACAGCCTTACCTCTACCCTGTAGGAATAGAGAGGCTGCTTCCAGTGAGACCCCCGGCTCGATAGTAGTTTTGCATCAAGCCTTGGACATAAGGCACATAACACTCGGCAATCGGGACAAAGACCGATTAGTGCATGTACCCTTTTGTCTTTCAGCTATCAACGCCACCACATGATGCATGATTAACCGTCCTCCACTTTTAACGTTATTTTCACGAAATTAGTAAAATAACGTTAAAATTAGTGCACTTTTACTTTTGCCCCCCGATGGCACTTTTACTTTAAAATAGGAGCAAGGGTGTGTAACCAAATAAAGTTTAACATATGAAAGGTAAACTAACGTATCACCCAAGTCGTGACAGCTAAAATGAGTTACTAGATTGAAGTCACATTCTCAAACCAAGCATTCCATCAAATCACAAGGTATTATATAAATTATAAACAAACTGTTTTCATGAATCTGAATCCTTGTTTTAAAAAAGCATGTGACGCCCAGATGCATTTTGAACTCAAAACAGATACGAGAGGCGCGTGTGCATCATGTATGCGAGGCGTTTGTTATTATAAAAATACTAAAAAAATCAACTTTACAAACTAAAATATATAAGATATGTTTGTTTCATAATCTGTTTACTTACAATCCGATAGTGTAACATCAGTTGAAACACTTAACTTCAACATAAGCAATTTTCAGGATATAATAAAATGTACCATCAGGAAATTATGTTTTTTCATCAAATAAGCACATTATCAAACCACTTACCTTCTTGAATATCCTCTGTCATTCTGAACCGACGCCCCACGTCGCCCCTTCTGTTGCATCAACGCTCGTTCGCGTTCCTTCGGTTGCATCCTGAGATGGTGTCTATCTTCATAAACAATCCCATTATCCATAAGGATCAATGGAAAACATCAATAATATGTATTCAAAGCAAACAAAAAAAGAAAAAGAAAAAAGAAACCAATATAGTTGATTAAAATATAAAAATAGAACACAAGTCAAAACTAGCTTAACTGTAATACACTTTTTTTGTAATAAAAGAGTTTCATGCCAGCCCCAACTAAAACAACGACGTCGTTTTAACTTGTTACCCAGCCAGCCAGACAGACTCAGTTTATCTAACAAAAAGAAAGAGAAACTAACCACGTTCTTTGTTCGCATCGAATCTCTCACGAAATGCATCAGCCTGAATCAAATCAAAGCATAACAATTAAATCTAAATTGAAGATATATACAACTGAGAGCATTGTACAGCCCGTTGAGAGTGTCTTTGAGGGTAACCGTGAATGAATAATTTCTAGCATTTGGGGGTTTTTATTTTCGAACCCTAAACGATATAATCGAAAAAAATTGGGAACAAAACAAACCTTCAAACTCATTTAACAAACAAATTACAAACCCTAAATCAGCTACCATCACCAAATTAGAGATTATGTTTAAACAAAACCTTGTAAATCGGTCCAAAAATATTCATCCAGCTTCTAACTACGCTTACCAGTTGAACAGCAAAATCGAACAAACTAACCTTTTTGTAACAACATCAAACGGAAAAAGGAAGCGATTGAACTAGAAGAGTGGCTCATAGATGACCTAAAAATGGTGGCTCGGTGAGGCATGAACTCTTGCTCAGGTGGAAATTGAGGTACACGGTAGTGGAAGGAGAGAAAGAGGGGAATTTTGGGACTGAGGTGAAGAAAGAAAGGGTTTAGGGTTAAGATGGGGGTGGCGGTATTTTGGCGCCTGTTTTTTTATGAGTGAGGGGCGGAAAAGTGATCTGATTTCGGTATGTTGAAACTTGAAAGGGGGAAAGATGAAGGGAGCGGGACCGGGAGATGAAATTTTTAAGGGGAGGGAAACTAGATTTTTTGGAAATCACATGTAATTTTTTTCAAAGGATAACATACTTTAATTTCAAAGGATAACACACTTTAATTTAATGAAAACTAGTGGGTTTTTACGTGCTTCGCGACGGGTTTTTTTTTTTTTTTTGGTGTCGGTTCGATTTATTACGAAGCTAGTATGGCACGAACACTCAATGTAGCAATCAAAAGAAACAAAAATAAATACACAGGCCCAACATGGTTAATAAAGACTTATATGACCTACTATTATTTGTTGTGATCCATTAAGGCCCAATATGGTTCTTTGAGACATGTCACCACCACCTACACACCACCATAAACCCTTTAATACTTCTTTCTTTCTATCTACTTCTCCGTCCCTCCCTTGCTATCCACCATCACCACCAACCAACACCACCATCGCCCCCATCTGCCACCACCCTCTACCATTCTCCTCATCGTCAATGCCTCTACGACCTCTGCCACCATAATCGTCGCGGTTACGAGCCCAATCACCACCAGATACATCCACAACTGTAACATTAACCGTTGGCTTGAATATTTTATTGGTGAACGAAGCCGTAACATTAACCGTCGTTGTCTGGCTTGATGAAGTCGTAACCCTTGTTATTGTGAAAGCAAATGACGACTCTGGTGAAGTCAACTTCCACCACTGTCAATGTGGTAAGAGATGTAGAGAGTGTGGGGAATGAAAGAGGAGACCCTAACTGTTTATAGGTGCCTTTTGGGTTTAAGTGATTGGGGTGGGTTAGGTAGGTGGCTGTTGGTGCAATCTAGGATTCCGGTTAACTTCGGTTGGGGGTTAAAGTTATAGTGAGTGTGGACATTGTATTTGGTAAGGTGGTCGTTCTACGATTACACAAATACTTACTTCCACAACGAGCCATTTGATAACCAAGAGCTCAGATACCAACCGATGTTATTTCACGTGCAATCAAATAGCTCAAGAATCTCGAATGATTAAAATCAGAGGATCGAACCAAAAAGTTCAAGAATAAAACCTCAAGAATGAAACACACACATATGCATACGCCTACGTACACAATTAAATATACATACATGCATACGCACGCACACACACACACGTACACATATACATACACACACACGCGTACACATATACATACACACACACACTACACAAAGACGTACCTATACACTCACACACATAGTCGTACCCTCATACGTACACAATTACATTTACATACATATATATATACGTACACTACGAAACATACATACACACATGTTCATAGAGACACATACACATACACATACACATACACATACACACATACACATACACACACACACACACACACACACACATACACACACACACACACACATACACATACACATACACATACACATACACATACACATACACATACACACATACATACATACATACATACACGATTAGCAAATTAACACGATGAACATTCAGCAACATAATGAACATTCCATTAACACGATTAGCAAATTGTAACATGCCTTATGATTAGCAAGTAGAGGTGATCAAGGATTGATGTACATGCACAAGATCAACCCTCAATTCTTCCCTTAAATTGCTGAATTTCTTCTTAGGTTTTAAGTGGGTGTTCTTCCCCCTTTTCTCCATACACATCGACACATACATACACACATCCCTTAAAAATGCAGAATTTTTATAAGGTTTGGCTCACTTGCTACATTTGGTCCCTCTATTTGTCTTATTGGGACGACATTTCGTCTCTATAGGTGAATATTTTTAAAAAATTTAATTATTTATTAATAAAAAATAAAAAAAACAAAACAAAATTATTTTTACTTATAGGGAGGACATGCCCTTTCTATAGGTTAGTTAATTTTTTTTTTCAAATTTTCATGGATTGGTGGGAAATTTTGCCTCTTAAATGATTTTTTTTTTGCTTTCAAACATTTTAGAGACCATATGTGTTTTCTATAGGTTACTTACTTTATTTATTTTTTAAAATTTGTATTTCAAACATTTAGAGACGATATGTCCTTTCTATAGGTTAGTTTATTTATTTTTTAAAATTTTATTTCAAACATTTTAGAGATGACATGTCGTCTATGTAGGTTAAAATATATATTTTTAGTTAAAAAACAAGAATAAATTAATAAACTTGTCGTCTCTATATGTGAATACCATTTTTTGTATTTTTAATTATTTATTAAACAAAACTAAAAAACAAAACAAAATTATGTTTCCCTATAGAGACGATATGTCCTTTCTATAGCTTAGTTTATTTATTTTTTAAAATTTTATCTCAAACATTTTAGAGACGATATGTCCTTTCTATAGGTTAATTTATTTATTTTTTAATTTTTTATTTAGAACATTTTAGAGACGACTACAGGTTTAAATATATATTCTTTAGTTAAAAAACAAGAATAAATTAATAAACTTAATTGGGTTTATAGGGACGACATGTCGTCTCTATATGCGAATAACATTTTCTATATTTTAATTATTTATTAACCAAAACTAAAAAAAACAAAAAAAAAATATGTTTCTCTATAGAGACGATATGTCCTTTCTATAGCTTAGTTTATTTGTTTTTTAAAATTTGAGTAAATTACAAGTTTTGTCCTTTATGTTTACATCAAATTGCAGGCGTCGTCCTTTTGGTCAAAAGTTTACAGGCGGTGTCCTTAACCTTTCAAAATCTTGCACGTTTTGTCCTTTAGACCAAACCTGGTTAGAAATCTCCGTTAAAAACTGTCATGTGCAATGCACATAAGGGTAAAATGGTAATTTCCCTCACCCTTACACTTTACCTTCTCCTTCAATGATTTAAACCTGGAATTTTATTACCTCATTTCCTTTCTTCCGCATACTTTCTACATTTCTTACCAAACCAAAATCAAATCAGCGAGTGAGTGAGTGTTTGGTTCAAGCATCAAGTCACGTCTCTCTGTAGCGGAATCATCGACGATGATCACTCGATTGAATTCACGTCTCCATTGTTTCATCAAGCTCACAGGTAATTTCATCACCAGCTCTTTCCTTCTTCCTTCAAAAGCTCCCCAAACCGATTCGCATCAATACCCATCTCACCATTCTTCTTGAAATCAATCCCACACTGCCTTAACATCTCGATCGAATCATTAGCAAAGTATCTTCATTGACATTAAACTCACGAAAATTAAACTGCCAAATGTAAGGCTTATCAGTCCCACAAGTGGGTAAATTCCCATCTTCATAAAAAAAAAAGTGAGACCTAATTGAATCAATTTCAACATATCAATATTATCCTTCAAAGTCACATAATTATAAGGGTAATCATCAACAATTTCTCGAATCAAAGCAAAATCTTCTTCAAGATTATCATTCAATATCTCTCTGATATGAACAGACTCACTTTTTAGAACATCAGACATCTTAAAGATTCAATTTTTCTTGATGGGTATTTCACTTTTTCGCTAAAAATGAACCAGATCTGCAATAATTTAACAAACCCACAAAAAAAATTAATCTTTAACAAAACCCACAAAGGAAAACACAAAAAGATTCAATCATTATCATCAGATTGAACAAATCTTGAAGATCAAGAAGAGGGGTGATTAAAAATCTTTAAAAGAATAATAAAAATCTAACCTTTTTGGAACATGGTGAGATCTGAGGGTGTAATCAAACAGATCTTGAAGCTCTGAATCAGAATCGGTGTGAAATTGTTTGTTTGTTTGAAGATTTGACTTTTTTAGGGTTTGATTTGGGTCAACGGATTGAACATAGAGGGGTCTAGATGATAGGGAAGATGGGTGGGGAGTAGAGGCTCCTTAGACTGAAGGGAGTGGGGCGTTCTTTAGAGGGGGCGTCTTGCGACACGTGGCGCCACGTCAGATCAGAGGATTTTGAGCAAAAAAGGGGGCGTGTTGTTTGGGGCAACTCAAGATGCCCAAGAAAGATATGATTGGTTGTTTGAAAAGTTGAGGTTTTTTGATTGGTTGTTTGAAAAGTTGGCAGGATACTTTTTTGGGATAAACAATTTTTGGGCGACTTGTGGGAGACGCCTTGGAGGTGGACGCCCAAGGAACGCCTATGTGGCGCGGTGTTGAGGGGCGACTTGGGGCTTCTTGGGTAGGGGTGGACGCCCCACTCCCTTCAGTCTTAAATCAACTGATAGGCAGTGACATCGTGAGTGATAATTAAATTGCAGGTTTAAATCATTGAAGAAGAAGAGGGTAAAGTGTAAGGGTGAGGGAAATTACCATTTTACCCTCATGTGCATTGCACATGACAGTTTTTAACGGAGATTTCTAACCAGGTTTGGCCTAAAGGACAAAACATGCAAGATTTTGAAAGGTTAAGGACACCGCTTGTAAACTTTTGGCCAAAAGGATAGCGCCTGCAATTTGATGTAAACGTAAAGGACAAAACTTGTAATTTACTCTTAAAATTTTTATCTCAAACATTTTAGAGACGATATAGCCCAAATTGAAAAAGATGGATATAATTAATATAGCTGTTGAAAAAAAGTGCTGGTCATACAAATTGAAAAGGTGCTAGTCATACAAATTGAAAAAAGGTGGATATAATTAATATAGCCGTTGTTAATTTTAAATGTTGGAAAAATGATTAGAAGGTGCGGCTATTCATTGAACCACATCATCAAAAAGATGCCATAGCACCAACAAATGAATTAATTCAAATTTGATGAAAAATGATTTGGAGGTGCGGTTGTTTTATTGAACCGCATCATCAAAAAATTGTCATAGCACCAACTAAACACTTGTGTACTAGTGTGATCATCTTGTTATTTGTGATCAACTTGTCCATCTTGTTGGTTCTACCAATGGCTTAGTTTGTATGACTCCTGAAAATTATTCCAAAGTTATAGTAGTCAATCCGTTGACCAAAGAGGCAAGACAATTGAGTTCACCCCCCTCTCGTTTACAAGCATGTTGGGGTTTTGGTTATGACGCATTCAGTGACGACTACAAGGTTATCGCAGGGGCCAAGAAAGGCTATAATCAAACATGTCTTCAAGTGCTGAGTTTGAAATCAAATGTTTGGAGATCAATTGGAGAAGTGAAGTATAGATTTGATACTAAGATTGGTATCTTATGCAATGGTGCACTTCACTGGCTTGTAGTTGATCAAAATTTTAAGATGTTCATTCTGTCTTATGATTTATCTAAAGAAGAATTTAAAGAAATCCCCCAACCTGATGATCCAACATGTATATGTTGTTCTTGTATATGCTATCTGGGAATTGTCAAAGAATGCCTGTGCATATTTAATCGGGATGATCATGGTTCTTCGTATTATGGTTATCCTTATCACAACGCATGGTTGATGAAAAAGTACAATGTAAAAGAGTCGTGGGAAATGCTACCACATTGCCGTGATCAGGAGACGAAGCGTGATATTGTACACATCTTGAGATGGGGATTAACCAAGAAAGATGATGAGTCATGGTTTTTCCGTGCTTCGGAACATCACTATAGGGAGTATATGGATGCCCCTATATTTGTGCAGAGCCTTGTATCTCCCTATCTTAATGTGAGGCCAAAACAGGCAAGTAACAACAAGAGGATTGCCAAGGTGGGTTTTATTTTTATATATTATGTACAGATTATTGATTTTTCCTTGACATTTGTTATCTTATCATTCATACATTTGGCCTCTATTTACTTCTCATCTTGGTATGTCTTTCAAGTTGTAACTATTCTTACTTGCTCACAACAATAATTTCTTTGCAGTTGATTAATCAAGGGAAGTCCTTCTTCTCCTGGATCAAATGCCTGATTTTGACGTTGTTGAAGCCGTCAAGAAGACAAGTGTCGCGCTATGAATCTATCTTTCAGTAGCTTCTGGTTCTTTCTATTTTCAAGTATCTTGTGTTTGATGGAGTTAGTTTGTTTAATACTTTTATCTAATTAATTCTTAGTCCTAATCATTTTGTAGTTTATGTTGAATTCTGATGATTATTATGTTTACACACAGCAGTTTATCATAAAAATTCTTATATATATGTAACGTATCTTGTTACACTTGGTGAACAAAGTAGATGATAGTTGTTAATTAACTGTTTAACCAACATATGTATATGATTTCAAACAGTTAATATAGTTAACTGTATTTTTAACCAGCTACACATGTGCATAGGGCTGCAAACGAACCGAACGAACACGAACTTGTTCGTGTTCGTTTGTTAAAGATTTCATGTGTTCACAAACAGTTCATGAACACTTACCGAACGAGATTTTTTGTTTGTGTTCGTTTGTTAAGGAAATGAACTTGTTCGTGCTCGTTTGTTAATTTAGGTACCGAACACAAACGAACGTTCATGAACGCACACGGACGCAAACGAACACAAATAAACGTTAATGAACATAAACAAACACAAACGAACATATATTTACTTTCGAAGATGATCATAACAAAAAACACTAAGTAGATCCACTCAAAATATACCAAGCTAATTATCCAAACAAAGTAGCTTAATGTGACAAAGAAGTTATTTCTATAAATGCATCAGCTATTTAATCTATTTATATAACTTAACTTGAATGGAAATAATGTGACAAAGAACCATACATGAGTGGGAACGGTGTTGAACAATGGTGATTGACAGAGGAACGACGGAGGGAGCGGAGGAGAGAGCGGCGCTTGGTCGATGGCGGAGAAAATGGGATCCAGAATCTGGAACGGCGCTAATAATGCTTAGGGTTTTTGTACTTTCAAACTTTCAATTGTATATTCTGGTAGACCTTAGGTGATAATGAAATATCTAACAAATAACCAATAAAATATAAGTTGGGCCATACAATATAATATAATATGATTTGATATATCCTATTAGTTTCGGTCATCATTATCTATGCAGAGTAAGAAGATATATAGACACTTTTTCATGGATATACGTCAAATATTGTTGGTACACTTTATGTGGACGTGACTCGGCTCGGTTCGACTCGGCTCGGTTCGACTTGGTTTCGACTCGGTTAGGTCCGGCTCAAGCCTGACGTCACGACATTCCTCCGTCGTGCGCCCCAGAGTTCGACACGCGAAGCACGGAACGCCGCAAACAAGTCCCGATGACACATCACCATGACATCATCAGTGTGATGTCATGGATTTTGTCTTTAGCCTAAAGTCTACAAGAACCGTAACAATTGACAAAACCATGCAATTGGGCCGATTCCTTTGCAACTTTGGGCCGTGACTTCTTGTGGGCTTTGACTTTTGTTTGGGCTTAACACAACTTGACGAAACAGAATGTAATCAATATGTATATCGACGAAACAGATAGTGTTTCGTTGACTTTGTGTGTTTCGCCGAGGTTTATTTGTGTTTCGTCATGTTCTGGTCTGTGTCTAGTATATATAGCTCTCATAGTTTCTGTGTGAAACTTGGACATGAGAGCACCGAGAGACTTAGTGAAAGTCGGTAAGAACATTGTTTGTATATGTTTGTGGGTGTACTCATCCCTAATCAATAGATATTGAATCTTTGGTTACACGTGTGTTTTAACACTTTGTTTGGTTTGCACCGTCACGGGGATTCCGCACCCGTTACCGTGTTCGTGATAAACAAGGATAGGTTTACGTTATCGATCCACCGGAAAAACGGGACCTACAATTGGTATCAGAGCTTTGGCTCTAATCCTTGTTTAAAACCAAACAAGTTTGGGTTTTTATCAAGTGGTTTTTAGTGATTTTTTTCAGATTTTGTTCTTTAAAAATTCATATTTTTCTGAAAAATTGTTCAAAAAAATCTGTTTGGATATTGTGTTTGCCAATGTTTTATTGAAAACCTTTGTTATATTTCATGCTCAAATGATAAAACCGGGTTTTATTTGAAAGTTTGGGTAAAATTCGTGTTCGGAAAATTATTTGGTGATCGGAAGTTCATAAAATCTGGGTTTGGTCTTCATAAATTTAAAGAACATTCAAAGTGTTCTAAATATTCATTGAATTTTAAATTAAAAAAATTTAAAGGATTTGATTAAAATATTGAAACCCATGCAAATTGGTAACTGTGATGTTTGAAAAGGAGTGTGCATATGGCAGACAAGGCATGGTGTAATTTTGAAAGGTGTGTCTTTGTGTCATAAGGCTGCTCGGTATGGGGGTCATCCCCGCTCCGGCTTGCTTCGGCGACGGACCAAACACCGTGCCGCTTGCTCCGTCGCCGTCCAGTCATCGTCCCAAACGTCGGAGTTGTGCCGTTTGCGACGGACCAAAACATGTGGGCCACCCCCGTCGCCGTCCAGAACACCACGCCGCCCCCCCCCCCCCCCCCCCGGTCTTGCTCCGGCGACGTCTTCTTCACCGTCCTCCATACCGAGCAGCCTAAGGTTTGAAATCGGTGTACCATTGTCAGAAGTGGATAAGGGTCTTTTGAAAATATCTAAACAACTTCCAGATCTTATCCCAATATTCAGCTTTTATTTCCTTCAAAACAAGTCTTGATCAATTCTGTTTCATCATAATAGTCAAACATCCTTTCAGTTTCGTCAAAATTGTTTATTATTAAAAGGTTTCGTAATTAAAAAAAAAAAAAAGGATTCAGCAAAAACATAAAGAAGGTTTCGTCATAAGCCTTTTTCGTCGCACCGTTTTATTAAATATTTGTGTTTCGTCGATCATACAGTTTTGTCGCCTTTTAAGTCATTGGGCTTCACATTTGGCTTCAAGTGTTTCGTCGCTTAAAGCTTTATCAGTTTCGTCGGATACAAACACAAATCTGTTTCGTCGTCTAATATCTTCAAAAGTGTTTCGTGATCATTTGTCATTTTTAACAGAGGACTTCTAAAAGTGATTTAACAGTTTGTCATTGAGTGTGTGACTAGGTTTTCACTTACATATATCAATCATGAGTTGTACTAGCCCTTCGGATTGGAGTATGGAACCGAGACCAGGTGAAGATCGGACTTCGGCAGCCGCGTGGGTAAAGATTGTTTTTGGTGAGAAATCTATAAGTGCAAGTCAATGGGCATTGGTGACGAACCAGAATCAAAGCATTCAAAATCTTTTGATAAGTGAGAGCGAAACGGGAAGCAACAATTGCCCGCCAAAGTTAAATCACATAAACGAATATCCGACATGGAAAAGTCATTTCCATACATACGTTCTAGGGCAGAATACCGAATTATGGACGTGCTTCATTTCGCCGTATAATCAAACTCTTGAAGCAGCAGGATCAAATGCCACGACATTTATGAATATGCAAGAACCCGACAAGAAAGCATATGATCTTGAGAAGAAGGCGTTTGCAATTCTCACACAATCACTTCACAAAGACATCTATCATGAATTCGGCTATTGTACAAGCACGAAAGCGTTATGGGATGCCTTGGTAGCAAGAGGTGAAGGAAATGCAGCGAAAAGAAAGACACAGCATGATCTGTTGAAGAAGAAATTCGAATCATTTCATTTCTTAGAGAATGAAACCCTAAATGATATAACTACTCGTTATTATCATTTGATGAGTGAAATGTATTATTTTGGTATTCTTGCATCTCAACAGGAAATGGTAGCACGGTTTGCTGATGCTCTACCTCCAAAGTGGAGTCCATTCATTGAGCTTCTAAAGCATACGGGCGTTCTGGATACGGTTAATATCTATGAATTCATACAGAAGCTGGAACACAAGAATGATGAAGAAATTCGGAAAGCTAAACGAATTGCTGCTCCTCAAAATATCGAAATGTATTATGGAGGAGGTTTTAACCCGTCAGTTAGTTCCAGTTCAGCTCAGCAACCAAAGTTACAAACGGCGTTTGTATCAAATACAAACTCTTCTCCGTTTCCTCAATCAGCTCCACCTCCTGTCTTCGATCCGAGTGCCTATCTTCCGCCAGCGCATTTGAGTGCTCAAGCTCAGGCTTATTCTGGAGGAGGTTTTATTCCTTATACACCTCCAGTTCCTCCCACTCAACCTCAATTTGATCCAAGTGCCTATTTTCCTAAACCTACTGTCGATTGTGGTCCGGCCATACAGTTGGGAAACGGTGATCAAACAAGAACTGCGTTTTACGCTGAAATTGCCAAGAATGTCAATGATGGTGAATCTTCAGGAAAAGATGACAGTTCAGGATGTAGTGGTACTGATGAAGATGGCTCAGGTGTGAGTGATTACAGTTTGTCGAATGATGCTAAGGAGAAATCTGACTTGGTAAAGAAAGCTGCTGTTGCTTCAAAAGAAATGGAGAAGATTCTCACTGAAGATGGATCTTTCTCTTCTCAGACTGCCTTTATGGCTAATGTCACAGCTTCTACAAGTCAGGTAAAATCCGAAACTCCTAGCATATATAGTTATTGTGCTGATTTGAAACATGAATGTGCTAATGCTAAACATGCTTTTGAAGAACTAAAACATGAATGTGCTAATGCTAAACATGCTTTTGAAGAACTAAAACATGAATGTGCTAATGCTAAACATGCTTTTGAAGAATTAAAACATGAATGTGCTGAATTGAAACATGAATCTGAAACGGTTCATAGTCACAATCAGAGTTTGGTTATTGAACTGTCTAAGTGCAAAGAGGCAAATATGGCTTTAGTTAGAAACGAAAAGGATTTTAAATCTGTAATTGAAACTTTAAAGAAAAGTGTTTCCGAAGTGACCAAAACTGTTTATCATAAACAAGTTAGTATTAACGATTACATTAACATCGTTGAGGAAACCAAAAAGGAATTAGCCATTGCCAAATGCGAGCATGATGCAATCAAGCAAAAGTTGGAGAGTTATTCTAACTCCCGATTTGTGCTCGATCACATAATTGACGTTCAACAACTGAAAGGGAACGTGAAAGGCGTAGGGTATAAGGCGTGTCCACCTCCATTGAGGGGCAACTATACCAAGATGCCCGATGAAGAGGATATGCCTCGGTTCGAACCAAGTGTGCCTCTCGATTATGAGGAAGTTACTACAGGACTAGGGTTCAAACCGGACAGTTCCTCGGAGGGCTCATCTGGAACAACCGAAAATTCAGCATCTGTTGGTACGGAACAAAGTCCTCCCACAGTTGAGGACTATGATTCGTCAGATGATGAACCAGATATGAGTGATGAGGATAAATCTCTTAAAAAGAACAAAGGAGTAGAAGTCCCTATTGAGAATCATATTCTGTGTGATCCTCCTACTCCTGTTGTGCAATCAACTAGTGCTAAACATGAGATAAATCCTATCACTAAGACAGTGTCTACCATTAAAAGTGATACTGTGTTGTATACTTTAGTCGGTGATGACAAAATTTATTCAAACACAGTTTTTCCAATTAAAAATGTCAATCAATCTTTGATTGATAAAGTGTTTGAAGATACTACCAGTAAGTTTTTGGAAAAGGGGATCCCGAGAGTTTCAGTAACTCAGTGTGATCCGATTCCAAAAGCTGAAGTTAGAAGAAAATTTGGAAATCAAAAATCACCGACAAAGCAACAACCTGTCGCTTTTAAGGGTAAACAACAACAACAACGAGCTCCAAAGCCTAAGGCTAAGGTTGAATCAAAAGGAGCTCGTTACAATAAGAAGGCAAAAGACGTTAAATTTGTGGCCTCCAAAGGTACTGATAAAGTGGAGACTTTTGAAAATAAGTCAAATACCGATTTTGTTCAAAAAGTCAACATTTTGAAACGTAATAATGATAACAATTACACTCAACACACAAATGGGTGTGAAGCTAGTACCTCTGGGTCTACAACTTCAACGTCAGGTCGTCGAACAGATTCTCCTAAGTTTGTTGAAAGGAGAACTTGTTTCAAGTGTGGGAAGTTTGGGCACATCATTAAAGATTGCATAAACTCGCCCAAACCAAATTTTGTAGAAAGAGTCCCTTCTGAACAAGGTCACTCACAAAGTCGTCCTGTTTCTCCAAAACATGATAAACGCACTATTAAAGAACAAGAAACAAAACAACGACGTCAAACTGTGAAGGTGATCGAAAAGGCTTTAAAATCAGAAACTGTTAAAAGGAAACCAAGTTCACAACAACCGTTAAAACCAGAAATGGTAATTAATACACAATCTGGTAAACGGAAACAAGCTTGGAAACCAAAAAACAGGTGAAGGTTCAGGGGGAGGTGCTGTGTTTGAAAATCTTCAAGAAATTGAAATTATATTTCTTGATTCTCAGGGGCAACCTAAGTCTATGAAGGCTTGGGTCCCCCTCTCCAACTAATCTCTGAGTGAGTGTGCAGGATGTTCCAGGAGGAACTTTCAATAGTCATAGGATTATTGATAGTGGAATGTTCATGCACAAGATCGGCGACAAAAGAAATTGTTGCCTTTGGTGGAGAGAAAAAGAAAAGAAGACAGAATTGTCTGTCGAAAGAGATTGAAAGCTTCGACAAATTGAAAATCATTTCAAAGTTTGATTGTTCAAGGCTTTGATCGGGTCCCCAGGATAGATTCAATCAAAATGTACGCACCTGCAGCACGTCTGGAGTTTAAATATCACAAGATGAACGTGCAGTGTACATTTCTTCGCGGTGTAATTGAAGAAAATGTGTTTGTTGAACAAACCAACCGGGTGTGCGGATGCCTTGGCGTGGATTGAACAACCGCACACTACTTCTCAAAGAGAAAGTCAAAGACCTTCGCTGGTGCAATGTTGAAGACCAGCCGGACCCAAAGGTTTCTGATCTTGTTGCTGTGAAGAGATTTCTCAGTAGCTACAAAATCGACTTTGAATTCCACACCGGGTGGATGTCCAGTTTGGGAGAGCACTCAGATTCCTTGCAATGCACGAAGCAGTTGCAGGATACGGTTTTAAATTTCTAATCTCTCCTATACTTGTCGACATTTAAGCTGCTTTATGAATTATTATCATCTCGTATAGCACTCTTTGGCCAGACAATGTTGTCATGGTCCGCACAGCTTACCGACGTGCCAACTGATTTTTCCAAAATTTGATAAATCATTTCTGACAAAAACTTAATTTTGGTAAACGGCATTGAGGTAAAACATGAGTTAACCGACATCGGGAAATCATTTTTGTAAATATCTTTGTGTCTTTTAAATTTTATCTTAGTTTGTTGATTTTAGGGGGAGTAAATCCAAATTTGAAAAATCCAAAAACATCGAAAAATTTAAAAACACAAAAACAATAGAAAATCAAAAATGAGTTTCCTGGCGAGAAAAAGAGAAAATGATAGTACATCAGTGGTCTGTTGAAACCTCTTTAAACCTAAAATGAAAAATGATAAGCAGCTCTATATAAGATGTATCGGTAGGCTCACAATCATTTTAAGGTGTGCAGGGTGATATAAATCCTTAAATCGACTGAAGACCAGGTGGGAACCATTCATTGGCATATGGTCTTAGTACCGAAATTTCGTTTGAGAGATTGCCGAGGTTCTGAGATATTCGGTCTTTATGCTGCTTATCATCTGGGTATCATGGTTGTATCTTTTACCGAAAAATAACGGGGACGCAAGTCTAGATCTTCCATGATACCATACATACGTGTACATATTGCATTCGACCTCAATAAGTGATAAACAATCACATGTCCCTAAAATAAGTGATAATATATCACATTTATCCGGGAGTCAAGTTCGTCTCTTTGCTGTACGAAAGTACTGACCTGTTCACGGACTTGCTCCTGTGCCCTCATGCATCGAAAATCAAGTTCCTCATCAATAAGTGATTTTATCACATAGGGCTTGTTTTCAATCAAAATAAGTGAGAATCTCACATCATATACGGTCAAACAGATGATAATCGGTATACTCACCGGTAAGATGAACTCTCGTGCATACCTTGATACGGGAATGTGTCGTGTGTGGATGAACACCGGTCGGTAAGTATAAATCATACCTTAACATATCCCCTCGCCATGATTACATCTGATAAGTTGAGCTTATGTGGACAACAATACCGATAATTGTTATAGGATGCTTATCTTAATGTTAACTAATTGAACAAAAAGATTGTTTTGGCATGACCGTACACTGATATGATTCTCTTACCCTCGAAACTCGCAAAAAGAATGTCTGTAAATATTTGTTTACTGCTTTCGTTTCTGCATCTTTGTATATATTTATTTATTGCTTTCCGTCTTTACATTTGAAAAATTCAAAATTCCAAAAAGATTTTAGGTGTGTTTTAATATAAACTTTATAGAATCCAAAAAGATTTTGCTTCTAGTTTATTTTTGATTGACTGATGTTGGAACTCGAGTCTATCCTACCCAAAATCCTAATTGTAAGCCGGAAAACAATTGCATCTTCATAAACAGTCGAAGTTAACAAGTTTTGAAAGTTAAAGGATTAAAAATGATCATTTTCTAAACTTTCAAACTGTTGTCGGTCGGTAGTTGATTGTAAAATGGTCACACATGTGTCATTTGTTTATGGAAACTATATTCCAAGCGGTTGTTCTCATTATGCGTTTAGATTTCTTGCTTGTGCAGATGCTAAAGGCGAGGAAAACATGTTCGATGACAAGCTTTGGAATGAAGACACGAAGTGAAGGCACTCAAAAGATAAAAATGATCGAGTTGCCGCTGACCCTTCATCAACACCACAAGGATCTAAAGATTTGAAGTTCAAAAGATTCACGAGCATAACTCAATGGAGAGTTCATTTTAAGGGGGAGTTTGTTAACACACTACCTAAATGAAAAGGGAGTTTGTTGATACACTTTCTATTTACGACGCGTGAAGACTTTGAAGATCCTCCGACATGAAAGACACAGAAGACGAACCATCACAGAAGACGAACCTCACGAGTAGCGTCCAAGGGGAAGTTTGTTGGTACACTTTATGTGGACGCGACTCGGCTCGGTTCGACTTGGTTTCGACTCGGTTAGGTCCGGCTCAAGCCCGACGTCACGACATTCCTCCGTCGTGCGCCCCAGAGTTCGACACGCGAAGCACGGAACGCCGCAAAACAAGTCCCGATGACACATCACCATGACATCATCAGTGTGATGTCATGATGATGTCATGGATTTTGTCTTTAGCCTAAAGTCTACAAGAACCGTAACAATTGACAAAACCATGCAATTGGGCCGATTCCTTTGCAACTTTGGGCCGTGACTTCTTGTGGGCTTTGACTTCTGTTTGGGCTTAACACAACTTGACGAAACAGAATGTAATCAATATGTATATCGACGAAACAGATAGTGTTTCGTTGACTTTGTGTGTTTCGCCGAGGTTTATTTGTGTTTCGTCATGTTCTGGTCTGTGTCTAGTATATATAGCTCTCATAGTTTATGTGTGAAACTTGGACATGAGAGCACCGAGAGACTTAGTGAAAGTCGGTAAGAACATTGTTTGTATATGTTTGTGGGTGTACTCATCCCTAATCAATAGATATTGAATCTTTGGTTACACGTGTGTTTTAACACTTTGTTTGGTTTGCACCGTCACGGGGATTCCGCACCCGTTACCGTGTTCGTGATAAACAAGGATAGGTTTACGTTATCGATCCACCGGAAAAACGGGACCTACAAATATTCATTATGACGAGTTTTTGGTTAAATTTAAAAATATATAATTACTCTTTTCTTTATTTAATTCAACTGAACAAAGTATATGTTTGTCACACATGTTGTAGTTGAACCGATACTCATAAGATTTGATGTGGAGGATCTGATCAGTTGCCAGAGAATGTGTAAGTCATGGCATGCTATAATCATAAGTTCTAATTTCATTAATTATCATCTCAACCTTAGTTACAACAAAGATCAATACAACAGTACAACTTGCCGTAGAAGAATTAAGTTAGACGTCACGAAATCGAGCCTGTTAATAAAGGCTTATTTGTAACGTTTAGCTAACGTGGCATCTGACTTTGCTTTTTGTGTTTTTTATGACGTGACAATGGTTTGTGACATGGCAGCTGATGCCAGGAAAGTGTTGGGTTAGTTTAGGATTGCTATCGTCCAATAAGATGAAAGTTGAGAGTGATATGGTACAAATCAAAAGTTAAGAGTACTATAAGTGTATTGGTGAAAATTAAGGTTATTTAAATCCAATATCTCTAGATTTTATGGTGGTTTGATTGTGGGTACATAATCCGTTTATTATATGTACTCACTAGGTTTGAACCCCGGTTGAATAAATGTAATTTTATATATTAAATAATAAAAGTAATATTTTTATGAACCCCGTATATTGTACGAGATAAATAAATGTAATTTTACATAGAGTAAATTTCAAAGTTCGTCCTTTATGTATGTCTAATATATCAAAGTATGTCATTTATCTTTAATATCTTCAAGAAACCTACTTAATGTTTGAAAAACCATTCAGGTTATGTCCTTTACCCAAAACCTGGTTTGTTTTCCCAGTTAAGTCAGGTCACGTGAGATGCACATGAGGGTATTAATGTCATTCTACCTACCAATTAATATGCACTGTTATAAAAACCCTAAAACCTCACCATCTTCTTCTCCATCTTTCAAAGATTCAGCTGCACATACCTAACCCTAATCCCCAATTCGTCCCCCCTGCAAGTCACCCTCAAATACGCAATCGTGCAAGAGAAAACAACAATGGTGCTATGTGAATGCGGGAAAAAGCTGTAATTGTGACATCTTGGACTAATCGCAATCCTGTAATTGTTACACACTTGAACCGAAACCATCCCTGGACATGAACAGAAACCACACACATCTGGTGTTGACCATTTCTGCCCCGAACCCGATTCTGAAGCGAACCAAACTAAAACCCGAAACCCGGACCGAGAGTGAAACCGAAATATGAGAGTGACCACACCTGAAACTGAACCGAGCCGCTGCCGATTCTCACCAGAAAACCAGGCAAGCTGGAGAACACAACCTCCGCCGTGACTCCACTGCCGCCGCCGGACTCCGTCGCTGCCGCCGCCGTGAGCGGCGGCTCTCTCCCTCTCTCTCTCTCTTCTCGATTGTTCTCTCTCTCTCTCTCTCTCTCCTCTGCTCACCATCTTCCGATCCATCCGTCGCTCACCACCACCCGACAGTGGTGGTGGTGGTCAGTCTTGCCAACAGAAGAGGGGGGGCTGGTAGGTGGGTCTTGTCGGGAAAAAAGCTGTAATTGTGACATCTTTGAAAGATGGAGAAGAAGATGGTGAGGTTTTAGGGTTTTTATAACAGTGCATATTAATTGGTAGGTAGAATGACATTAATACCCTCATGTGCCTCTCACTTGACCTGACTTAACTGGGAAAACAAACCAGGTTTTGGGTAAAGGACATAACCTGAATGGTTTTTCAAACATTAAGTATGTTTCTTGAAGATATTAAAGATAAAGGACATACTTTGATATATTAGACATACATAAAGGACGAACTTTGAAATTTACTCTTTTACATATCAAATAAGAAAAAAAGTTATATCTTTAAAAACCATATGTATTACACAGATTAAATAAATATAATTTTGTATACTAAAAACGTCGTATCTTAAAAAAAACAGCCGTGTATAATCGGGTTGAATAAATCTACCAAATAATAAAAAAATTACATACTTAAAAACCCCGTATGTTACACGTGTTGAATAGATCTAAAAAAGAGTTATATGTTTAAAAACCATGTGTATTACACATATTAAATAAATGTAATTTTGTACATTAAATACTACAAAATTCGTATCTTTAAAAAACCCGTGTATAGTTGGGTCGAAAAATCTACCAAATAATAAAAACATTATATCCTTAAAAACCTCTTGTATTATACATGTTGAATAAATCTAATTTTACATAGCAAATGATAAAAAGTTATATCTTTAAAAATTCGACGGGTTATATAAATGTAACTTTATATAGTAAAAAATAAAAAAAGTTATATTTTTCAAAACCCCGCATTTTAGACTTGTTGAATAAATATTATTTTGTATATCAAATAATTAAAAAGTTATATTTTTAATAAATTAGGATAACATTTAATATTAATTTATTATTTATATATTTAATATAAGATAAGTAGAAAAGAGAGGTATTTGTTTTAAGAATATATTAAATTAACAATTTATATTTAAAGATAAGGGAAAAGATAAAATAGAAAGTTTATTTTGGCTAGGAAGTGTAGGAAGCAATAGGATTAGGACATGTGGCAACATTTAAAATAAAGAAAAAAAGTATTTTAGCCAATCCAACCCTTTCTTCTTCCTTTTCAAAACCCAGTAACTTCAAAACCCACCATCTTCAACCATTTATTCACTTTCTAGCTATCTCAATAATCACTACATTATAGTGCGATTTTCATCACCAATCAATGATTCAAACACCCGATCAACGTGTTCTTCAGCTTTTTTGAAGAAAACCCAGTTTAATTTCATAAAAAATTCTCGTTTTTTTTCCGGTGATTTTGGAGATAGTCACTCGATTCGTTCGATTCGATCGCTGATAAGTGTTTCAATAATTCAAACTTCGTCAATTGTTGAAGAAATCACTTCGATCCATGTAAGAAATTCTTTAATTTCATTTTTACGATCTGAGTTTTTTATTTAGTCATTGCGTTTTACGATCTTGGCGGGGGTCCGGGGGCAGCGCCCCTGGTAGCGGGGTCCCAGGGGCGGCAGCCCCTGGCGGGGTCCAAGGGGCAGAGCCCCTGGCTGGGGTTGAGCTGCATTCGTAGACAGTTTTTTTTATCTCCTGCTTCCTGGTTCAGACAATTCACATACAAAACTGCATTCGTAGACAGTGTTTCTGGTTCTGTAAACAACAGGTTCTGGTCATTGCGTTTTAGTTAGATTTTGGTTCTGTGAACAACAGTTTCTGGTCATTGCGTTTTAGATAGTTTCTGGTTCTGTGAACAACAGTTTCTGGTCATTGCGTTTTAGAAATAAAACATTTTTGAAGTGTTTTTACTCATTGCGTTTTAGGTAAACACGTAAACACATTTTTATGTGTATTTAGTTCATTGCGTTTTAGAGAGAACAGTTTCTTTTGTGTTTTTAGGCCATTGCGTTTTAGAAATAAGACATTTTTATGTGTTTTCTAGGCATTGCGTTTTAGAAATAAGACATTTTAAGTGTTTTCTGGCCATTGCGTTTTAGAAATAAGACATTTTTAAGTGTTTTCTGGCCATTGCGTTTTAGAAATAAGACTTTTTTAAGTGTTTTGAGTGCATTGCGTTTTAGGTAAAACACATTCAGTCCATCGCGTTTTAGAAAGTACACTTTCTTTTGTGTTTTTAGGCTATTGCGTTTTAGAAATAAGACATTTATTTGCGTTTTCTGGTCATTGCGTTTTAGAAATAAGACATTTTTTTGTGTTTTTGGTGCGTTGCGTTTTAGAAAAAGTCATTTTTTACGTTTTTTTCATTGCGTTTAACGCAACTGGGTTTTCAATTTTTTTTTTTCCGAAAATATAGCAATAGTATACTCGTTTTAAAGATAAAAAAACGCTCGTTTTTTTTGTGCAATTTTTATAAAAAAAATAATGTCGTATGAAAAAGTTATTAACGTTTAAAAAATGGGGGGAATTGGATGAGAGAGAAACTATTATGCTGGATTGACTATGTAGGTCCGGCTAGTGGAGGATCTAGTCGCCTAATCCTTGTGTACAAACCAACCCGGTTGTGCGGAATCCAACCGGGAAAGCAAACCGAGATAGAACACTTGTAGGTCCGGCTAGTGGAGGATCTAGTCGCCTAATCCTTGTGTACAAACCAACCCGGTTGTGCGGAATCCAACCGGGAAAGCAAACCGAGATAGAACACGCAAATACATGACACGCAATATTCACCGATTAACACCTCTGTATTAATACGTATGAAAGGTTCAGTTACAAAGCAATGTTTACAAATATATTCTGCAAACTCTCTCAAGCTCTCGTGTGTGTGTGTGTTTGCTCTCTGTGTGTTCTCACTGAAACAGAAAGATAACATGTCTATTTATACTCACAGACACATAACACTTGACGAATCAAACTAAGACTCGGCGAAACACATAAACATTTGACGAAACAAGAGGCAGTCAACGAATCACATTCAAGGTCGACGAAACTGAGCTGTTTCGTCGACATGATTCCTGTTTCGCCATCTTTGGGCTTTGGCCCAGCAATGAAGGCCCATGTCATAGTGTTCATGCCATGCACGTACAGTTTCACCATTTGCATGTATTTACTTCTACATGACATCATCATGACATCATCATGATGATGTCATGATGATGTGGCAGGCGGGAAACGTTCTCGGCTCTCCGTGCTTCGCGTGTCGAACTCTGGGGCGCACGACGGAGGAATGTCGTGACGTCGGGCTTGAGCCGAACCTAACCGGGTCGAACCGGACCGAGTTGAACCGAACCGAGTCGCGACCACTTAAAATGTATCAACAAACTCCCCCTTGGACGCTACTCGTGAGGTTCATCTTCCATGTCTTCCATGTCGGAGGATCTTCAAGGTCTTCACGTCTTGTAAGAAGAAAGTGTATCAACAAACTCCCCGTTTCATGTAGGAAGTGTGTTGACAAACTCCCCCTTAACATAAGCTCCCCCTTGAGTTATGCTTGTGAACGACTTGATCTTTATAACTTGAGATCCTTGTGGTATTGATGATGGTCAACGGAACTCGATCATCTTCATCACTTGAGTGCCTTTACGTCGTGTCTTCATTCCGAAGCTTGTCATCGACCATGTTCTCCTTGCCTTTAGAATCTGCACATGCAAGAAATCTAAACGCGTAATGAGAACAACTGCTTGGAATATCATAAGCAACCGACACACGTGTGACCATTATTCAAACAACTACCGTCCGACAGTTTGAAAGTTTAACAAATTTATCAATTTTAGACCTTTAACTTTCAAAACTTGTTAACTTCGACATTTTATGAAGGAGCAATTGTTTTCCGGCTTACAATCAGGATTTTGGGTAGGATAGACTCGAGTTCCAACATCAGTCAATCAAAAATAAATAGAAGCAAAATCTTTTTGGCTTTTATAAAGTTTATATTAAAACACACCTAAAATCTTTTTGGAATTTTTCATTTTTCAAATGTAAAGACGGAAAGCAATAAATAAATATATACAAGATACATAAACTGAAAACAGTAAATAAATATCTACAGACATTCTTTTTGCGAGTTTCGAGGGTAAGAGAATCATATCAGTGTACGGTCAGGCCAAAACGCTCTTGTTGTTCAATTAATTAACATTAAGATAAGCATCCTATAACAATTATCGGTATTGTTGTCCACTTAAACTCAAACTTATCATTTGTAATCATGGCGAGGGGATACGTTAAGGTATGATTTATACTTACCGACCGGTGTTCATCCACATCACGACACATTCCCGTATCAAGGTATGCACGAGGGTTCATCTTACCGGTGAGTATACCGATTATCATCTGTTTGACCGTATATAATGTGAGAAACTCACTTATTTTGATTGAAAACAAGCCCTATGTGATAGAATCACTTATTGATGAGGAACTTGATTTTCATATGCATGAGGGCACAGGAGCAAGTCCGTGAACAGGTCAGTACTTTCGTACAGCAGAGAGACGAACTTGACTCCCGGATAAATGTGATAATTTATCACTTATTTTGAGGGACATGTGATTGTTGATCACTTATTGAGGTCGTATGCAGTATGTACACGTATGTATGGTATCATGGAAGATCTAGACTTGCGTCCCCGTTATTTTTCGGTAAAAGATACAACCATGATACCCAGATGATAAGCAGCATAAAGACCGAATATCTCAGAACCTCGGCAATCTCTCAAACGAAATTTCGGTACTAAGACCATATGCCAATGAATGGTTCCCACCCATTCTTCAGTCGATTTAAGTTTATATCACCCTGCACACTTTAAAATGATTGTGAGCCTACCGATACATCTTATATAGAGCTGCTTAACATTTTTCATTTAAGGTTTAAAGAGGTTTGGACAGACCACTGATGTACTATCATTTTCTCTTTTTCTCGCCAGGAAACTCATTTTTGTTTTTCTATTGTTTTTGTGTTTTTGAAATTTTTCAATGTTTTTGGATTTTTCAAAGTTGGATTTACTCCCCCTAAAATCAACAAACTAAGGTAAAATTAAAAAAAAAAGATATTTACAAAAATGATTTTCCGATGTTGGTTTTACTCTTGTTTTACCTCAATGCCGTTTACCAAAATTAAGTTTTAATCAGAAAAGATTTATCGAATTTTGGAAAAATCAGTTGGCATGTCGGTAAGCGGTGCGGACCATGACAGCATTGTCTGGCCAAAGAGTGCTGCGAGAGGATAACAATTTATAAAGTAGCTTAAATAACGACAAGTAAAGGAGAGATTAGAATTTTAAAAACCGTATCCTGCAACCGCTTCGTGCATTGCAAGGAATCTGAGAGCTCTCCCAAACTGGATATCCACCCGGTGTGGATTTCAAAGTCGATTCTTTGTAGCTACTGAGAAGTCTCTTGACAGCAACAAGATCATAAACCTTTGGGTCCGGCTGGTCTTCCACATTGCACCAGCTAAGGTTTTTGTCTTTCTCTTGAGAAGTAGTGTGCGGTTGTTCAATCCATGCCAAGGCATCCGCACACCCGGTTAGTTTGTTCAACAAACACATTTTCTTCAATCACACCGCGAAGAAATGTACACTGCACGTTTATCTTGTTGATTTTGAACCTCAAACGTGCTGCAGGTGCGTACATTTTGATTTGAATCTACCCTGGAGACCCGATCAAAGCTTGATTGTAAAAGGCTTTGCATTTTTTTGTCGAAGCTTTTCAAAACTCTTTCAACAGACAATTCTGTTTCTCTTTTCCTTTTCTTTTCTTCTCTCCATCAAAGGCAACAATTTCTTCTGTCGCCTATTTTGTGCATGGACACTCCACTATCAACAATCTTACAACTATTGAAAGTTCCTCCTGGAATATCCTACACACTCATTCAAAGATTAGACGGAGAGGGGGACCCAAGCCTTTGTGGACTTGGGTCGTCCTTGATCATCAATAAAAGTGATTTCAATCACTTGATGATTAGGAAACAGAACCTGTGGTGCTCCCCCCGACTGAATTACCTGTTTTGGTTTCCAAGCTGTTTGTCCTTTACCAGTATTTGTATTAATTGTTTTTGCATTTACTGGTTTTACCGTTTTAGGTTTTGCTTGAACAGGTTTTTCTTCTTTGACCTCTGATTTTAAGGCCTTTTCAATTACCTTTTGATTCTTTTGTTTTAACTTCTTTTCCCTTTCTTTCAAGACACGGGGGTCTTGTTTCGGGGAAACAGGTCGTTTTTGGTAATTGGTTTCTTGGGGAGCCTTCAACTTTTGCAGGTATGGGCAGTATCTTACAATATGCCCAATTGTGCCACACTCAAAACACATTCTCCGCTCTACAAACCTCGGAGAAACATGTTGATGACCAGACGGAGAACCAGACAATGAACTTTGTGATCTAGATGTACTTGTGCCTAAATCACATCCGTTGGTGTGTTGGGTGTAATTATTCTGATCATTTCGTTTTAAAATTCTAACTTGTTTTACAAAATCAACGTTAGATTTATCCTGAAATGTTTCAAGTTTATCTGTACCCTTGGATCCAACAAAGTTCACTTTCTGTTCTCTTTTCTTAACAGGAGCTCTTTTGTTTTGCACCTTTTGCTGTTGAACTTTAGGCGCTTGAACATTCTTGTTCTGAGCTTTCTTTCCCTGTACCTTACCTTTTCCGGAGTTCACTTGTTGTTTTCGCTCAATTGGTTGTTTTTGGTTTCCGTATTGTTTTCTAACTTGTTCACACGGAATTGGATCACATTGAGTGACGGTGACTTTGCCACTTTTGTTTCCCAAAAACTTATCAATACAACCTTCAAAAATTTGCTCAATTAAATCTTGATTAACATTTTTAATTGGAAAATCTTTGTTAGAGTAGATTTTGTCATCTCCTTTGAGCGTGTACAACAAGTTATTCCCTTCACAACTAGATACAAGGGACTCCATTCCTTTTGACATTTCAGTCTTACTCGGTTCCACTGGTGGATCACATAAGATGTGATTCTCGATTGGAATATCTGTTGTAACCGAGTTAGACTGTTGATTCACAATTTTTACAGACTCATCATCCGATGAATCAGATTCATCATCCGAAGAATCAGTATCCTCAACAGTGGGAGGACTCTGTTCCTTAACACATGATGAATCCGTCACATTCTCAGACTCAGATTCAGATTGACCCGAGGATGATGTACCAGTTGTGAACCCGAGGCCTGCTGCAAAATCATCTAGATTGAGTGGCACAGTAGGTTCAAAACGGGGCATATCCTCGTTATCAGGCAATTTGGAGTAATTGTGATTCATTGGGGGAGGACATGATTTGAATCCATTACACTTCCTATCCCCCTTTTTCTTTTGAACGTCAATAATGTGATCCAATACATAGCGGGAATTGGAATAGCTTTCCAATTTCTGCTTAATTGTCTCACATTCACATCGAGCTGTTGCTAACTCCACCATTTGCTTTTCAATTGTGTCAATTAGATCATTGTTAGCATGTTGTTTTCTCAAAACTGCCCTTTGTAATTCTGAAACGTCATGTCTTAAAGACGCAATTGTTGTTTTAAATTCCTTTTCATTTCTGGTTAAAAACAAGTTAGCTTCAGTTGCTTTAGCAAGATCTACAATCAATTGTTGATTGTGTTTGTGTGTGATTTCAAACTGACTTTCCTTTTCTGCATATTTAACATTTAAAGCATCACACTTTTCACAGCTAACTACAGTGGGTTCGTCGACACATACCTGGCCTGATGAACTGTCGACATTAGCCATAAAGGCTGAATGGAGAGAAGACGAAGTATAAGCAGCTTGATCCACCAAATTAGATCTTCTTTCAGTTCCTGCTGCAGCTTCTCCCAAAAGCTCATCAGTATTTGCATCGACTGACGCACTTGATGTCTCATCCACATGATCATTGCCTGAAGTGGAGGATTCTTCATCTGAGCTTCCACTATAACCAGAACTGTCTTCATCTCCAGAAGATGCATCACCATTGGTGGAAGATTCTCCACCACTGGAGTGCTTTAAATCCTTTACAACTTCAGCAAAACATGCTGTTCCACCATTTCCTCCTTCTCCAAGCTGAAGCGACCAATCACAACCTTCATCTATTTGAACCACCAGCCCCCGGTTGGCATTTGATGATCCTGCTTGGCCTTGATTGTTAACAGGTATCAACGTACGAACATTGTTCCCGTTCTGGTTCTGCTGGTTGCCTTGGTTTCTGAACGGATTTTGATTTCCATGCTGAGCTGGTCTTGTGCATTCCCTTTTGAAATGACCTCGTTCGCCACAGTTAAAGCACTTGACAGCTTGCTTGTCGAATCCATACTTGGTGTCTTTCTTGTTTTCCAAGTTGGTTCTCCCCGTCCTTTCCATAAACTCCTTCGCTCTTCGAATTGCACTAGCAAGAGCCCATTTGATATCCATCATTTCAAACTCATCTCTATCCACTTGCTGATAATCTTCATTGGTTAGATTGATATTCCCAATCTGACCTGCGATCAATCCACAGTAAGCACTAACCAAGGTATTCAACATCTCCATATGCTCCTTGGCTATTTCGACACTGACTTTGGAAAAGTTGGAAGTGTCTAATCTGACAGTGTTTGGATTGGAAGTGGAAGAGTTTCCATAAAACCCTTGCTGTTGCGGTTGTTGCTTCTGAGCTGTCGGCTGAACTGTCGGTTTCACATCTGGTCTTGGATACATCAAGTATGCTGAAGGATCAAACTGATCTGTTGTTGATGATCCGGTGTTTGAGATGAAAGCTGTTTGAAGCTTTGCGTGTTGAGAAGCTGGTTTTTCTCCACTGATGCCTCCTGCAATCCCAAAGTACATTTCTGGACTTTGAGGAGTTAGAGTTCTCTTTGCCTTAAGCTTTTCTTCCACATCCTTGTTCTCCAATTTTTGAATTAAATCATAAATGGTGATTGTGTCTAAAACACCAGTTTCTTTGAGAATTTCAAGATAACTGCTCCACTTTGCTGGTAAGCTATCAGCAAATCTCTTCACTATTTCTTGTGGAGTGGCATTGACTTTAAAAGCAAACATTTCGCTCATCAAGTGATGGAACCTTGTAGATAACTCTGCCAAAGTCTCATTCTCCATACACGTGAATCCTTCAAACTCTTTCTTCAGTAAATCTTGCTTGATCTTTCTAGATTGAGCATTTCCTTCACATCGTAACGTGAGCATATCCCACAAGCTTTTAGTAGTCGTGCAGTAAACAAACTGGTGGTAAATGTCTTTGTGAAGAGCTTGTGTGAGAATCATGAATGCTTTCTTTTCTAACTCAATTTTCTTCTTATCTTCATCAGACAGAGTGCTGTAAGTTTGTGGATTAGATCCTGCAACTTCCAACTCATTGTCAAATGCGGTGAAGAAGCACATCCATAGATCTTGACCTTGCCCCTGAACATAAGTTTTCAGCCTTTCTTTCCACCATCCCCAATCATTGATGTGATTTAACTTTGGCGGTTTTGTGCTTGTACCAGTTTCACTGTCGTTCTGCATCATAGATTGAATGCTGCTGCTTTGATTTGTGACCAATGCCCATTGATTTGCAGTTATCATTGCAGCTTGAGTTGGGGCAATAGCTCGCAAGAATGCAGTTTTGTCGAACTCTGGCTCAGGTTGTGTAGCTGATGATTGTGGAGTCGAAGTTAATTGAGTCCACCACTCACCGTTTGTTCCCATTTTATAAAAATTTAATTTTCACAAACTATGTTAATATCTCGAATGATAACAACCTGATTAACACACTTGAAACAAACAGTTAAACAACTAGTGCAAACCTTCTGTTTAAAAAATTACAACTTTCACGACGAAACAGAATGTTGACGAAACAGGTTTGTTAAACTGGGTTTTATAAAAGACGAAACTGGCCCAGTTAAATGTTTGGCGAAACAGGCCTTACAATTTTGACTCAAATGAAATGGCGAAACAGGTTAGTTACTTGGGCCCTTTTAGTGATGAAAAAGAATTTCACTTTTGGGTTTTGAAAGTAAACGAAACACAGAGCCCAAACACCTAGTCAATTTATTTTGATGAAATAGATACCATGTGGGCTTCAAGTTTGGCGAAATAGGTGGGCCTTTTGGGCTTCCAATTTTGACGAAATGGATTGGAAATTTTGACTTTGACGAAATACAAATGTGTTTCGTTGAATATTCTGTTTCGCCAAGATTTATAGAGTTTTGTTTCGCCAAAGATTCTGTTTCTCTGTTTCGTTGAGTGTTTGTTTCGCCAAGAAAGTTGTCAGAGTTGGTAAACTTTTGACTTTTATTTTAACCTGACACACGCAAACATGCTTTCGGCTACACCATTACCAAATTACCAACCAAATGATGACTTACAATATTTTAATCAGATTACAATTTTCAAAGACACAAACACCTTATCACTTAAATTTTTAGGATCAAAAAGTGTTACTTTTGAAGAACACAATGAAGATTTCAAGAACACCACCCAGAAAAATAAGTTTTCCGGTGAACCGAAACTCTCCGAACACAATATTTTGCTAAAGTGTGTAACAAAAACCCATAACTAACATGTAAACATGAAAAATAACAAGGTTTTTAGTCAAACAAAAAGCAAAATAACAAGATTTTAACCAGATTTTAAGTTGTTTCCAGAAAAATATGAACTTTAACACCTGAAAACAAACCAAGAACACACTCGGTTTTAACAAGGAGAAGAGCCAAGGCTCTGATACCACTTGTAGGTCCGGCTAGTGGAGGATCTAGTCGCCTAATCCTTGTGTACAAACCAACCCGGTTGTGCGGAATCCAACCGGGAAAGCAAACCGAGATAGAACACGCAAATACACGACATGCAATATTCACCGATTAACACCTCTGTATTAATACGTATGAAAGGTTCAGTTACAAAGCAATGTTTACAAATATATTCTGCAAACTCTCTCAAGCTCTCGTGTGTGTGTGTGTTTGCTCTCTGTGTGTTCTCACTGAAACAGAAAGATAACATGTCTATTTATACTCACAGACACATAACACTTGACGAATCAAACTAAGACTCGGCGAAACACATAAACATTTGACGAAACAAGAGGCAGTCAACGAATCACATTCAAGGTCGACGAAACTGAGCTGTTTCGTCGACATGATTCCTGTTTCGCCATCTTTGGGCTTTGGCCCAGCAATGAAGGCCCATGTCATAGTGTTCATGCCATGCACGTACAGTTTCACCATTTGCATGTATTTACTTCTACATGACATCATCATGACATCATCATGATGATGTCATGATGATGTGGCAGGCGGGAAACGTTCTCGGCTCTCCGTGCTTCGCGTGTCGAACTCTGGGGCGCACGACGGAGGAATGTCGTGACGTCGGGCTTGAGCCGAACCTAACCGGGTCGAACCGGACCGAGTTGAACCGAACCGAGTCGCGACCACTTAAAATGTATCAACAGACTAGAATGCCCCTAACAAACCCACGCGATTCTTTTTTTTTGCTTCAATTTCATTTATTTAATCTTAGCCATTGATTAACTAAATGGATGGTCAAGATCACTTCCTAGCCTTCCTAGACAAATAAACTTCCTATTGTATCTACAGCCTTAAAGATAATAGTTTATTAAAGCATGATAAGATTTAATATTAATTAATTAATTATTTATTTAGTTAATATATGATAAATATAAATTTAAGGATGCCTTCAATGAATGTCACGTTCCATGTAGATTAATTACTAAATGTATTAATTAAATTATATTAATATTATTTTATCCATATTTCGTATTAAGTAGACTTTGATATACTATATAATGAATCAAAACAAAACAGGCTAAACAAGAATCGTAACCAGAAAGTAATAAAAATTAAATCTATTGAAATAAAATTAATTAAAAATGGCTTATAATAATTTATTGACCCATTAATTTAGTTGTTGGTAGCTTATTAGATGAGCCCACTACTGGAAAAACAAAAAGAAAACGAGGATCTAAAATTGCTAATAGAAATATACGATCAGTAACAGAATTGTTTATTATTATAAATTATAAATTTTTGGTTTTTGGGACTTGGTTATCAAGAAAAGAATTACTTCAGATAATATCGGACTGTTGAAATCTAAAAATATATTCGAATATTAAAAATTCAAGATATTCAAAAAGTTTTAGGAAGGTTTTTTTTAAGATAGATTTCTAGTATATAACTATTTACGGCAACAAAATTATAAATTATTTCAAATTGATTGTTGAAAGAATGAAAGTATATAACCTCAGGATTTACTCCATATCGTTTTAACTACTCTATTTTTTGCTTCCTGTTCATTGTTAATTAAAGTTTCAATGGCAGCTTTTGTTCATGCAGATGTATTTGAGGAGATACTGATAAGAACAGACGTGAAGGATCTTCTCCGTTTCAAGAGTGTGTGTAAGTCATGGTATTCTTTAATCACAAGTCGTCGTTTCATTAATCGTCATCGGAATCATAGTTGCAACAAGGATCGCTACAACAATGAACTTGGACACAGAAGAATTAGATTAACAGATGATGATGATGATCTTGTAGGTTCTTCTAATGGCCTCATATGCATCTCTTCTACATCTAGAGTTTTAGTAGGCAATCCGTTGACTAGAAAGGTATGACAACTAGAACTCCCCTGGTCGATGGGTTCACAAAGATGTCGCGGTTTTGGTTATGATCCATTCAGAGATGATTACCAGGTCATCTTTCTTGCTCAGAAAGGCGAACGTCAAACATGTGTTCACGTGCTGAGTTTGAAATCAAATGCTTGGAAAGTTATTGGAGAAGTGAAGTATAGATTTATTAGTAAGGTTGGTATCTTATGCAATGGTGCGCTTCACTGGATTGTGGAAGATAAAAACACGAAGAAAAAAATTATTGCTTATGATTTAAGTAAAGGAGAATTGAAAGAAATCCCCCAACCTACGAACGTACTTCCAGTAGCCAACTTGGGATTGTTAATGACTGTTTATGCATCTATCGAGATAAAAATTCTCGTGATGACAGGTGGTTGATGGAAATCTACAATGTAAAACAATCGTGGGATCGGTTGCAACATAATCGTAAGATAAAATATGATATTGTACACTACTTTTCTACACGGCATAGTAGATTATGGTATCTAACTACTTTTGAGCAAAGTGTTCTCCATTGGGATTATATTGAAGCCCCTATATATGTGTGCAGAGCCTCGTATCACCCCACGTTAGGCCTAAGCTGGAAGGTGGTAACAAGAAGAGTGCCACAGTGGGTTCAATTTGTGCATAGACCATCGTATCTCCCCACATCAATGGGAGGCGGAAGCGAGCAAGAGATTATGAGGAGTGCCATTCATGGTGGGTTCTATTTGTTATGTATTTCATTTTTTTTTTCTTTTATCACATAGCATGGATTATAGACTTTTGACTTCTTATCATACATTTGGCCTCATCTATTTCTCTTCATGATATGTCCTTAAATTGTAACATTTTTTTAGTCAAAAATGTCCTTTTGGTCCTGGGTCAAATGCCTGAGTTTGATGCTGAGGAAGCAATCAAGATGGCAGAGCTTTGCAGTATGAGTTAATCTTCCAGTAGTTCTGGTATTTGTATATTGTTATTTTGAGGAATGTTGGCTCAATGTATTTTAGAAACTTGTGACGTATGGTCTCTAAATGTGTTCTATGGTCTCATTTCCTTGCAGAATGTTCGTCAAAGACCCATTGCCTAGCCCACGCGCCGATCATATATATAAGCCCACAGGGGTTCCACTCTCGAACCAAACGTCAACAGACAGGAACTGTTTATTAACAATGGATGTTACTTTTTTGGTACCCAAGTTGCCCATTATTGACTGTGATGTTTTCTGGTTGATATTTGCTAGGAAAGATAGAATATAGTTGTTTAGTTACTAATCTTTAAAAAAATGTAATTTGAAGTTTGATCTGCCAATATTTCATTTTAACAAACTCTTTAGAATTTTGAGGTTTGATACCAATATTTCATTTGGACCATTTGAAAATCCTTATAAGAAGCATACTATTTGGCAGTGATCTTTTGACTTGTACCATAATATTTTGCATTCACTCCCTTCAATTCCTTTTTTTTAGTTAATGGAGTAGAGTACAAAATTGTGGACCAAGTGGAATTTTTAGTATCACTTAGCCTTCCGGTTGAGTGGTTGCCCATGACTTTCCTAATGGGAGGTCATGGGTTGGAGTCTCACCTTGGACAAATTTTGTTCCAGGTTGAGCCAAGGAGTTTTCCGAATTGTGGGGTTCCTCCTAGGAGTGTGGGCTGGTCATCTCATTCTTTTCTTCAGGCGGAAGGGTGATCCCAAGTGTTCGGGACGTTGCTGGTAAAAAAAATGTGGACAATTTGATGCTGTTAAGATTCTATTAAGGACCTGTCTTCTAGTTCCTTGTGCTTCCTAGTATCTCCCCTTTGATGGATCCAATCATTGTTTAATGCTATTTATCCTTAATTCTTAGTTTAAATCATTTTCAGTTAGTTTCAAGCATATGTTGAGCACTTTGAAGATTATCAAATTTACATGGAGCAGTTTTTAGTAGTATTTTGTCTGGATTATTGACCCGATTGATCTTTATAATATGACTGAATTTATTGGGAATATCACAAAAGAGCACTTGTGGCCACAGTATAACTCTTTATGATATTGCACTTTTAGTTTGTTTAATGTTCATCTTGGCTTAATTAAGTGATCTAAAAACCAACATATCCTTGGAATGTTGGTTACTATTTAGTGATTATTAATATTATTATTTTTCAGTTTGATTTATACTTGCTTATTTTATATTTATTATTTTTTTTTAACAACCAACGACAACATTTTATTGCCAAAAGAAGGGGCCAGCTAGACACTGGAAGTCCAGAAAAACAGAGAAAAGAAAAACATTACATAATCAAATCCCTAATATTGAAATCACACCAACGATCCCAGTTTAAATTCCCGATCTTCGACCTTTGTTTAATCCACACAAAAGAATCTTCTTTAATTCCATCTAACATTTTGGGGACCGCCTCCCATCTCCCTTCAAAAATCTTAGAATTTCTATATTTCCAAATTTTCCACATCGTAGAAAATAGCACAGCTTCAACCAATCGTTTCCACTGATTTGAGCCATTAAGAGATTTAACCGCATGAATAGCTTCAGCTCCTATAGACGACGGGTCGGGCCCGTTTAATTTTAACCAATTCCAAACATTCCACCAGATTGCTTTCGCCCACATACACGAAAACAAAATGTGAACCGAGTCCTCTTCTTCCAAACCGCAACTACTACACGCAAGATCTCCAATTTGGACACCTCTACGAACCAACCCCACCTTAGACAGTATTTTACCCATGAAAGCTATTCATACTTGCTTATATCCCCTTTGATGGATCCAATCATTGTTTAATGCTATTTATCCTTAATTCTTAGTTTAAACCATTTTCAGTTAGTTTCAAGCATATGTTGAGCACTTTGAAGATTATCAAATTTACTTGGAGCAGTTTTTAGTAGTATTTTATCTGGATTATTGTTTTAGTAGTATTTTATCTGGATTATTGACCCGATTGATCTTTATAATATGACTGGATTTATTGGGAATATCACAAAGGAGCACTTGTGGCCTCTTGTATAACTATTTATGATATTGCACTTTTAGTTTGTTTAATGTTTATCTTGGCTTAATTAAGTGATCTAAAAACCAACATATCCTTGGAATGTTGGTTACTATTTAGTGATTATTAATATTATTATTTTTCAGTTTGATTTATACTTGCTTATTATTTAGTAGATTTTTTTTCTTTTCACTATTACCTCCTACTTCATGTTAATTAAAAATCATTATCACTAAATACCAACCAAGATTGTATATGTTCCATTTAGCTAAATATTTTTTGTTAATTAACATTTATAACAAACTTTCACAAGATTTGAATACCTAAGGCTATAGGGTGTGGTCATTACCCTCATGACCATCATGACCCACCACGTTAGTGCTATATAACGCACCTTTAATCCACCAGCCAAAACCACTATCCTAAGGGTGTGGTCATGACTCAAACCACTAGCCCGTTATTTATTTTAATTTATCTTTGTCTAAAGAAAAAGGAAATGATTTGTTGAAAAATGGAAAGGAGGACCATGGTTGCCATGGTTTAATCCATGCAAACCATAGTGGATCAATCAAGGGGGTGATGTAGCCTTCCATTCCTGTTTCTAGGTGGCAAATCATGTCCCAACCATAACCCCACACCCTATAGCCTAACTTTAGAGGAACAAAAACTTTAACTTTAGTGGATATGTATAAATGGGGAAACATGGTTACGATTGTGTAAAGTTCTCCCTTTATGGTACAATCTCGATCACCACAACCTTTAGCATGAACGTCGTTACTCAATTATGTCAATTCAAATTAATTCCTACCCAATTGCTACCTACAATTAAGGTCCTCAAAAATCAAGCTAGAAGCGTCCAACGTACAAGAAAATTGCCTTCCAAACATTGTATTAGTAATTACTAATTATAGTTTCTTTGTTTTTTTTTTTTGAACAGCAAAATTCTATGAATTATAGAATAGGGTCAGCATATGCTGTAAAAACCCGAAAATAAACAGTACACAAACACACAACCAACGAAAAAACACAAACGCCCAAACCCCCTCCTAGTATATGCTGTAAAAACCCGAAAATAAACAGTACACAAACACACAACCAACGAAAAAACACAAACGCCCAAACCCCCTCCTACTTGATACATCTCGAACATTAAAATCCACCCACCTACCCCAATCCAAATCTACCAACTTAGACCGACTCCTTAACCAAAGAAAAAAGTCCCTTTTTATCTCATCTATCACCATATCGTCCGGGACTTTATGACCTTTAATCTCTTTCTCATTATGGTTCTTCCAAATGTGCCACATGGTAACCTGAAAAATCAAATTTTAAACTTGTTTCCATTGTCTAGAGCCTTTCATTCCTTCAACAAACTCCAAAGCATCTTTTGGGGATCCAAACACCACATTTACCGGCAGCTTAACCCAAGCCAAAACATTCCACTAGATGAACTTCGACATCGAGCAGCCGCAAATCAAATGATATACCGATTCAATATGACCATGTCACACCCCGATTTTCATACCACAATCCCGGTGGGTCCATGTGGGGAATATCGTGACGTAAGATTGGTATCGTCATAGTCAAACAATCACAGATAGCACAACGGAAATCTTGGTGTATAAATATTATTACGAACGTAAGCGTCCAAATGCTCAAAAATAATTATACAAAATTGTTTGTAATAAAATCCACAGGCGGATCAATAAATGTACGAAAGGGAGAACATCAGACTACTAGGCTTTATGCAAAGGAGTTGCAAATTTCTCTTCTAGCATTCTGAGCAACTTCCAGCCTATTTACGTATTTGCACCTGTTACTTTGTCTTTTGAAAATACGTCAGTTTACACTGGTAAATGCAATCAACCGACACATTTTGAAAATAATTCAAAATTGTTTTCATGTACACAATGGTACATATAATTTTCATAAATAACTTGGGATAAACTATTTCTCATGTTATCAGTTTTACAAGCTTGACAATACATATGAGGCCCGAAAACTATACAGAGACATGATTAATCAACACACCACTTATTCCCTTCTTGGAAATACCCATATTAGGCAAAACCCATATTGGGTTATAAAAACATTTTTAATATAGCATTAGCATCTGTCAGGTGTATGCCTACACCCCGCGCTTAGGTCGTGGCCACTTACAATTAAATGAGCCAAGGATATCCAGGACACAGTCGTATTAACCCCCAATGTTTAAATCAAAGCAATTCGAATTAAAACAGGTTATTTGGATTTCCCGACTTGGTCTTTGAATCCCATACCCGACCATATGGTAATAATATATCGTACCCCAAGCTCGTATAGGGAAAATAGGTCAAAAGTATTTATTTGAGCTAACACTCGTCTTATAATGCAAGATTTATAAATAACTCAGCCGTTAATCAATTGAAAAAGTGTAGGTAGCAATTTACTGAAAGGCTCTAGTCTGGAATAATGGTATAAATAACCAATTAGAATGTTAAGGGGTCCTATTCAAGTCGTACACTTGGACCGGTTAACTCTACATATCGAAAACGGTACCATACGTTTGATTAAGCGATGACCAGAATAGAATGTAGTTTAAACCCAACAAGTACTAAGACTTGTATAATATGGGTAAACAAATAACATTCCGGAATTTGAGATAAAAATGATAAGGTTAAACCCGTTTCGTTAAACTTATGCAAACTAGTCACATAATCCTAACCGTACGCGTATAAGCGATATCGGTAAACCGGATGAGTCATGAACAAGTTCTATATGCCAATATACTTTAAATAAGTTCTAATATCGGTAGGATATCAACTTACATGCCCGTTAAGGTTTTAAAATCAAATTATGCCTCGAAAGGGCGTTTTAGTCATTTAACGATGTATAAACGGAAGTTGCGTATAAATTGATGTTATGATCATAAAAATTCTGCAAAAATATTATATTTGTGATATAATATCAGTAGGATATCAAACATATGTTAATCTTATGGTTTAAGACCAAACTATGCACCGAAGGGGCATTTTGGTCATTATGAATATAGTTTGAGAACTTGTTTATAAATCTGAGTTTAGATCATGTACCTACTGTAAAAATATTTTAAATAAGTTTAAATATTAGTAGGTAACAAGTTTTTGATTGATAGTTATGGTTTAAAACCATACTATGCTCGAAAAGGGCGTTTCGGTCATTAAATGATGATATTTGCGATCTTTAGTCACTCAGGTTAGGAACTGATTTGATATCCCAAAATATTTTAAATATGATATTATATCAGCAGGTAAACCATTTGCTAGTTCATTGTGGATTAAAACCTTATTATTTGCAAAAAGGCCATTTTAGTCAAAGTATGGCATAATAACGGAACTTTGCATAAAACTCAAAACATGATTATGATCGTGTAATATAACCTCAGAAAGTTATGCTACATTAACTTACGATCATAATGCAAGCTTAGATCAGTAGCAAACTAATCTAAATCGGGTCAGAATCGAAAGTCAAAGCAGAAGTCAAACTTTGCGACTTTCGGTTGCGAACCGACCTTAAAACTGGAATTGAGGAGCCGAAAATGTTCACACATGTTCTAATAATTATTATCAAGTTGTTTAAGTGTTAAAACATATTTTAGAACATATATAAACTCAGATTATAATATTTATAAAATCTAACCGGTTGACTTTTTAAAACAATAAACTTTGACCCGTCAACTGACCAAGCAAACGTAATTTTTAGGAGGTGCCATTTTGAGGGATTAACACCTACCTAATTACGATCACGTATCCATGTTCGTCTCGAACAATGGCTAGACCATTAAGGTATAAACCGAAAGTCAAAGCATTTATCGAAAATGCTTGACTTTGTCTTTAAAAGCCTATAAACGAAAATAGAGCTGAAAGGAGCACTTACTAGTGGTCCTTAGATGAAAATGCACTTGCTTAGGAAGTCCCTATAGCTCAGGAACCTCCAAAAGTGAAGTGAGGAATGAAAAGAGAAGGTGCAAGTTCAAATGAATGAGAATTGCACCTATTTATAGTGTTTGGAGGATTCTTGTGATGATTCCAGGTGTAATGGGGGCTTAGGAGATGATAACAAGTGTCCACATACGTGTATAGTGCATACATAATGCCCATAGTTTCGAATATGGAGGTTTGGCAGCTTGGTGTGGGCTGCAAGGCAAAAATTCGCAGCTGCGTAGGCCTTGGCGGCCCGCGACAGCCTGGCCTGATGCCTACGCGGCCTGCGGCGTCCATTTATGAACTTTAAAACTTTGGCACATTTAACCCCTAAACCTCCAAACTCCTATATATTATTACAAATGGCATAAATAGCCCCTATTAGCTAATATTTGGCACACCCGAGAGTATGACCGAACATCATCAAGCTCCCGGTTCGTTAAAGGGTCACTCAGAGGTATAAATTAACATGTTGACGCCTTTAGTTCTCCAAATATCAAACTTTCATATAAATTCACAAACGGTCCTTCTCATCCAACAAGTGGCTCATTTGAGAGTACGGACATCGTAAAAGGTCACTTAGAGGCATAGTTTCAGCATGTTGACACTTTTAGTCCCTCCACATTCATAGTTTCCACATTTGGCAAAATTAGTCCCTCCTAGGAAACACTAGGCATAATTAGGAATAGGGACATGTGTCAATACATTACTGGACACGATTTTACAAGGTGTTACAGACCATCACACCTGGAATAGTTTAAACAACTTACCGTGACACCCTTTTTCACAAGCTGGTCTTTAACCGGAATCCTTCCTAAATCAGCCATCCATGTAAACATATTAACCTTAGGAGGAACCCACGTGTTCCAGTATCTCCATACATTTTCATTAGCGACCGACGGACTCTGAATATGATCTCGAACCGCAGCAACTGTAAAACTACCACCATCCGGTTTCCACAACCAAGTATCAAACCCCTCTTTTAACTTAACCACATATAGAATACACATCAAATCTGACCATTGAGCCCATTCCGATTCATTACAAGGAGGCCGTAAACAACGTATGTTCCATTGAACTCCATCACTAGTTCTAACATGATTGTCTTCCATAGTCACCTTTCTATTTTCCACGATTTTATATATTGCTAGAAACCGATCCATCAGCACCTTCCCATCCACCCAACAATCTGCCCATAAACTTACCGAAACCCCCAAACCAACATTAACAACAATATTCTCTTTTAAAGGAATACCAAAAGTATCAAATCCTTTACTTGCCGAGACTATGTCGCTCCAAATTCCGATAAACTTTTTATTACACGAAATATATCTAGCTTGTCTCTTATTAGCATGAATCGCTTCGATCACCCTAACCCAACACGCATTTGGTTGAGTCTTAAAATTCCACCCTACTTTGCCATAAAAGCACACTTAATACTTCTTAGATCCCCAATGCCTAACCCCCCAAATTTTCTAGGTTTAATCATCTTTGCCCAAGGAATCCATCTGATCTTATAAGACCCTTCATTCCTTCTTAAACAAAGTCTCTTCTTATGGATTCTAAAGAATCTAAAACCTTTTTCGGAGCACGAAACAGAGAGAAATAATAATTCAATAAAGCCCTCATCATCGCCTTCGCTAACACTATCCTTCCAGCAAACGAAAGATGTTTAGCCTTCCATGCCGATAATTTCGACTTAATTTATCTATAACGGGCTTCCAAAACTTGACCCTCTTCATATTAGCTCCAATAGGGAAGCCTAGAAAACTAAACGACTGCTCTCCCACCCTACACTTAAGCTCAAACGCCATCCGCCCTACATCCGTCTCTTCCACCCCCACCCCATATAACAACGATTTATTAAGATTAACCTTCAACCCTAAACATAAAAAGAAGCATCTCATGATCCTATTCAAATTTTTAATATTGACCTTCGACCATTCCCCCAAAATAACAACGTCATCCGCATAGCACAAATGGGAAATACGACCATCATTCGAAAGTTTAACACCCTTAAAAACACCCCTGGACCCCACCCTATCCATAATTAGATCCAAGGCCTCCATAGCTAAAATGAAAAGGAAAGGAGAAAACGGGTCCCCTTTCCTAAGACCAAGAAATTATTTCGCTGGTAATCAACGGACCGTCAAGAATGGATCTTCCTTCTACAAAAGCCGTTCGGATCAAAGCCACCAAAGATGAAATCACATATTTCAATCTTAAAGCAAGGACCTTCGCAATAAATTTATAAATGACCCCAATAAGCGAAATCGGATGAAATTCATTAACAGTCTTTGGATCTCTAACCTTTGGAATCAGAGCAATAAACGAAGCATTACACCGTTTCTCAATATAAGCTTTCTCATGGAATTCATTCATCACGTTCATGAAATGACTCTCCAACGATTCCAAACATTTTTTAATAAATTTGAACATAAATCCATCGGGCCCCGGAGCCTTATCAGTCCCACACGCCCACACCGCATCTTTTAACTCTTGTTTAGAAAATTTGGCAATAAAAGACTTAGCTTGACCATCCGACAATCTTCTAAAACCCCTACCATCAAGAGATGGTCTCCGCTGAAGCGGCTCCTTGAATCTGGCCATAAACTGATCCATCACCTCTTTTTTAATTATAACCGGATCCGACACAATAATTACCATCGATCACAAGAGAATTAATACAATTTTTTACTTTCCGGCTATTAATTAACCCATGAAAAAATTTTGAATTTTCATCTCCCACTTTTGCCCACCTCAACTTCGTCTTTTGCTTCAATTCACGGATCTTGCCACACCCATCGATCATGACAATGTTCACAATCACATAAACCAGATCGGGTGTTTATATCTTATCATTTATCTGTATTTACACACTATTCCCTCTATTTTCTTTTCTCTCTTTTAGACCCTCTAGTGTTATTATTGTTTCTTCTTTTCTATCTATATAGAACTGTCGAACCTTTCGGATCTTATATGGAACTGTCGAATCTTTCGGATCTTAAATTTGTGTCTTGGATTATCGTAAGAATAAAGACAAACATTTTACCCCCGAAAAAAAAGAATAAAGACAAACAAATATGTTCAAACTTATTCTCTCAATAAAACATGATATATGTTCGATTAGGTGATCTTATTATGATTCTCATATTTGTAGAAGAAAAAAATAAATAAATTTGGGTGTAAGAAAACACTTCAATGAGGGGCCAAATATGTAAATATATTTAACCATATACCAATCTGCTATTTTAGCTAAACCACAGGAGCAAAAATATAAATTATTTAAAACTAGATTGTATAAAGTATATATTTACTCCATAATCCATATCGTTTACTGTTTTTCAGTTTTCTACAATGGCTGAGGTTTCTCATGAGGATTTGGTTGAGCAGATACTCGTAAGATTGGACGTGAAGGATCTGATCCGTTTCAAAAGTGTGTGCAAGTCATGGCATTCTTTAATCACAAGTCCTCGTTTCTTTTTGAAAATAAAGCTGGTACATGCTGATGTGGTTGAGCAGATACTCGTAAGATCAGATGTGAAGGATCTGATACGTTTCAACAGCGTGTGTAAGTCATGGCATTCTTTAATCACAAGTCCTCGTTTCGTTAATCGGCATCTGAACCTTAGTTCTGGCTCCCACTATCTACACACTCACTTTGCCTATCTGCACACTTAGGGTTTAAATACGCTGCGTATTGGTCACTACGCAGCGAATAGGGTTAACCCTATACACTGCGTATTGACCAATACGCAGCGTATTTAAACCATAGATCTCAGTGCCTGTAACCAATCATTGCACAGAAAACAAGGTACACATACGATGCGTATTGAGCAATACGTAGCGTATAACCAGGGACCATTTTTGTAAATTTATGAAACTTCAGGGACCATATTTGTCAGTTTTCGAAACTCTAGGGACCTTTTTGTAAATTTTCGAAAAACCAGGGACCATTTGTGTAAATTAACGAAATCTCAGGGACCATTTGTGTAAATTAACGAAATCTCAGGGACCATTTTTATAAAAAATATCAAAAAAGGGGAAAAAGGGGGTCTTCATTTAAGAACCGGCCCTTGCAAGACTCGAACTCGTGACCTCTCGTTTAGAACCGCAACGCCTTAACCAGTTTATCCTCTGTCCAGAGCTGTTAGAATATGAAACTTAATTCCTTATATGCACTCGTTAGGTAATACGATGCGTATTGCTCAATACGCAGCGTATGTTAGTGGTTGGTACACTACCAGACAGTCAAACCTAGTACCATGGTCAAATTAGTCTGACATAGGGTGCGTAGTGATCAATACGCATCGTATATTTGTAAACCTATACGCTGCATAGTGGTCCATACGCATCGTATGTCAGACTGATTTGACATTGATACGATGTTGTCCAGGCACGTGAATAAAGTAATACGGGGAGTAGAGAGCAATACGCTGCCTATTGAAGTGTCACATGAAAGTCTATTTATCCATCTGTTCACAATTCGAATTCTCAATCTCTGCTTTCTTTTTCATCTTCCTCTTTCAGTAAACAATTTACACCCTTGATCCAAAATCATTTATTCCGTTTTTTGTTCAATCTTGTTAAAATGTCATCATTTTGGACCGATAATTATTTCGGTAATCGCTATTCTAACGACACATGGGGAGCAAATGCTGCCAAGGAGGAGGAGGAGGTTGTGTCTGGAGTCCCCGTTGATCAAAAAACACAGTTACCAGACTTGAACAAGACTCCCACTCCACCTGTTGATGAACCAAATTACCCGGCGCATCAAGTGTATCCAGATTACGGATACGGGTATGAATCTCCGTACGTGCAACAAAGTGGATACGGTGCTGAGAATGCACCTGTTGATGAAACATATTACCCGACGCAGCAATCGTATCCGGGTTACGGGGTATACGGGGATGAAGGTGGATACGGTGGTGAAGGTGGTTACAGTGGATACGATAGATATGGGGGTGAAGGTGGTTAGAGTGGATACGGGGGTGAGGGTGGATACGGGGGTGAAGGTGGTTACAGTGGATACGGGGGTGAGGGTGGTTACAGTGGATACGATAGATATGGGGGTGAAGGTGGTTACAGTGGATACGTGGGTGAAGGTGGATACAGTGGATACGATAGATATGGGGGTGAAGGTGGTTACAGTGGATACGTGGGTGAAGGTGGATACAGTGGATACGATACATCACTTTATGAACCATCTACCCCGGGCAATCCGTTTCAAATAAATGAGGTATCACATTATTATTATTATTATTATTATTATTATTATTGTTATTATTGTTATTATTGTTAATATTATTATTGTTATTATTGTTATTATTGTTAATATTATTATTGTTATTATTGTTATTATTATTATTATTATTATTGTTATTATTATTATTGTTATTATTGTTATTATTATTATTGTTATTGTTATTATTGTTATTATTGTTATTATTATTATTGTTATTATTGTTAATATTATTATTGTTATTATTGTTATTATTGTTATTATTATTATTATTATTATTATTGTTATTATTTTTATTATTATTATTGTTGTTATTATTATTATTATTGTTATTATTGTTAATATTATTATTGTTATTATTGTTATTATTGTTATTATTATTATTGTTATTATTGTTATTATTGTTATTATTATTATTATTATTATTATTGTTATTATTATTATTGTTATTATTGTTATTATTGTTATTGTTATTATTATTATTATTATTGTTATTATTGTTATTATTGTTATTATTGTTATTATTATTATTGTTATTATTGTTATTATTATTATTATTATTATTATTATTAACGTAACTTTTTTTAGTGTTTCATGTCTCTAACTGATTTGAAGAATTGGGTACAAGAAACGGGAAAGAAGTATGGTTACGTAATTGTTACCCGCCGATCAAAAAATTTTGGCGGTACTACTGGGATGGTATGGATTGTGTGCGACCGTAGTGGTGAGCACCGTAGTAAAGCAACAGTTAGGAAAGCAGGTAGCAAAAAAATCGGTTGCCCATTTTCATTACTCGCCATCCGGGACGTGACGAATGACACGTGGGAGTTAAAAGTGGACTGTGCGAACCATAACCACGAACCTACGACGAGTCTGTTGGGCCACGCTTTTGTGCGAAGATTTACTAAAGCCGAATACAAGCTAGTGGAGCAGCTAACTGCTCAAAACATGGAGCCACGTATCATATTTCAAACCCTAAGAAAGCAATTCCCCGACAGCCTGCACGTTCAGAAAGACGTGCAAAATGCGGTACAAAAAATTAGAGCGACAATAATGGACGGAAAGAATCCTATTCAGGCACTGGAAAGCCTGCTGCACGACCACCGATTCATTTACGACACCCGACAGGAACCCAAAACAGATGTCGTAACAGAGATTTTCTTTGTTCATCCTTATTCAATCACTATGTGGCGTGCATTCCCGCACGTGATGTTGATCGACGCGACCTACAAAACAAACCTCTACAACATGCCATTTGTCCAGGTTGTGGGTATGACGTCGACTGCGAAGTCTTTTTGTATAGCACATGCCGTTATTTGTAAAGAACGAAGGGGTAACTACGTGTGGGTGCTTGAGCGGATCAAGTCAATATTGCATGAATGTATGATGCCGCGTGTGATAGTCACGGATAGGGAGCTTGCCCTAATTAAAGCGTGTTCTAAAGTATTCCCGAACGCAACCAGGCTTCTATGCCACTTTCACATCCAACAAAATATAGCTAGAAATTGCAAGAAAGGGTTCGATAAAGAAGATTGGGGGAAATTTATGTCGTACTGGAATAGATTGTGCGAATCTTCATCAGAGCCCATGTACAAGTACAATTTGGAGAAAATGTATAACCGACTCGTGGTTGCCAACCGAGAAAGTAAGTGTTCCTTCAACAAACGACTCACCCAATCTATTATATTTTACACACGCTTTTACATTTCATTATTTTATTTTTGCAGGTGTCTATGATTACCTCTATGAAAACTGGCTCAAAGACTATAAAGAAATGTTCGTTTATGCGTGGACCGATAAGTGTCGCAACTTTGGTCAGCGCACCACCAACAGAGTTGAGAGCCAGCACGCAAATTTAAAAAGATACATTACGCGCGGGAGTTCATTGGAGCGAATAGCAAGATGCGTCATTGATATAGTTGAAACTCAGTACGATGAAATACAAAAAAGTTTCACTGAGAGCATCGAAAAAACGATGAACCACCACAGAAAACGAATGTTGGACAACCTATGTGGAAAGGTTTCCCATGAAGCACTTGATTTGCTGGAAAAAGAGCTATTGAGGAAGATGGAGGTGTTGCGGAAACTTAACGCATCATGTGGTTGCCATATGTGGCTTAGCAATGGATTGCCGTGTGCTTGTAGGCTGGAAAACTACAAACAGACATGTAAAAAATATTAAAACTACAAACCTTTTGTTATTTTGTACGATTTAGCTGTTTCTCACACCGTATTAACTTAACTGTGCAGGGCGTATTATACAACTCGACGACATAGATGTATTCTGGCGTAAGCTTGACTTGCTCCCGTGTAAACTGGTAGACGAGGAGGTCGATGTTGTAGCAGAGCTAAATAATGTGCGGCAACATTTAGAGGCGCAGTCCCCCGTTCAGCAAAAGAGTTTGCTTTCAAAGATAAAAGCGGTCTTCAACCCGAAATCGTCAACCAAGAAACCACCGATCGTCCAACAAAATACTCGCGGTCGGCCTACATTAAAGAAAGTACAAGAAAGGCTAGATGAAGCTGCGAGGTTAGACGAAGCTGCGAGACACAGCTCCTACGGCGAGGACAGCAACGTATATACCGCTTCCCCCAAACATCTGAGTTTCGACGCTCGTAAGGCGCGTACGGTCCTAACGAGCGCCGAAACTAAGTTCGTCGTTAAAATATATATTTTTTTTATTATTTAGTCGAAGTCGAACCGTAAGGCGCGTAGGTCCCTAACGAGCGTCGAAACTAAGTTCGTCGTTTTATATTTTAACGACGAACTTATTACGACGCTCGTTAGGGACCATTTGTGTCAATTTTTGAAACTTCAGGGACCAAAGTGTAAATATATCAAAAAAGGGACCATTTGTGTTAATTTTTGAAACTCCAAGGACCATTTAAACCCAATTTCTTTTTAAACAAAATTTTTTTTAAACATATTTTTTTTTAATTATTTAGTCGAAGTCGAACCGTAACCGGCGTTTGAACGATGTTTAAACCGGCAGCCGTTTGGGGCTGCGTTTGCAGCCGTAAACCGGCGTTTAAACGGCTGCAAAAACAGCACCAAAGGGCAGCGATTTCGCAGCCGTTTGGGGCTGCGTTTGCAGCCGTTTAAACGCCCGTTTACGACTGCAAACGCAGCCGCAAACGGCAGCGAAATCGCAGCCGTTTGTGGCTGCGTTTGCAGCCGTTTAAACGCCTATTTACGGCTGATTATTATTTACTGACTGGTTTCTATTTATGCAGGTATTTGCACAAGATGATTTCCACTTCGATCACTGCTCGAAACAAAAGCCGGGAGTGGTGTACGAGTGGTGACTTGTTCTTTTTATATTGCCTCTTATACAAGAGGCCGTGCGCTCTCGCCCACGGGTTGGCGCAGTATTTCGCCTCCGCGCATCATCGACAGGAGCGCGGAATGCTATTCGGCGGCGCCTACGTGACCAAGATATCCCATTCGTTGGGCTATCATCCGGAGAACGACCGCGGCCGTGTAGGCCCGGCGACACAGCCAAAGCGGATGGGGATGAACACAGTAAACGGGATGCATATTACCAAAGACTTTCCATGCGGGAAGCGGTTAAAGAAACTGGACGGCACGCAATACGAGCTTACAAAACTGCCAGAAGAGTTCCCTCTGTTTTATCCCCCGCACGATCCGGAGCCGCCGGAGCCGCATGAGCCGGCCGCCGTTCTTCCGCAGCCACCACAGCCGCGTGGACCACCCGGGGCGCCCCAGTTCCCACGCCATGTTTGGCCCGGTCCTGACCCGTCACATCAGCGGCTGCTTCGAAACGTTGAAAGAAACAACTATTTGTTAGAGTGGGTGGCTGCGGCGCTGCAGCAGCAGCGACAGCATGACGGGTTACCTCCACTACCCTTCATTGCGGATGCGGACTGGGATCAGCATCAGCAGCAGCAGCAGCAGCAGCAGCTGCAGCATCAGGAGCAGCAGCAGTAGTATTTTATCATTTTGTTATGTATGGACAAACTTTGTTTTGTATTTTGCTATGTATATATCAAACTTCGGTGTAAATAGTTTCACATATTTTGAAATGTTATATTTTGAAATTCAGGCAGGTTATATAAAATTCTGGCAGGTTATTTAAAGTGTTTTGTTGTATAGATAAACTTCTGGAAGTTGTACCGTAAGGCGCGTAGGTCCCTAACGAGCGTCGAAACTAAGTTCGTCGTTAAAATATAAAACGACGAACTTAGTTTCGACGCTCGTTAGGGACCTACACGCCTTACGGTATGACTTCGACTAAATAATAAAAAAAATATATATTTTAACGGCGAACTTAGTTTCGACTCGAGTAAGGCGCGTACGGTCCTAACGAGCGTCGAAACTAAGTTCGTCGTTAAAATATATATTTTTTTGATTATTTAGTCGAAGTCGAACCGTAAGGCGCGTAGGTCCCTAACGAGCGTCGAAACTAAATTCGTCGTTCAAATATATTTTTTTTATTATTTAGTCGAAGTCGAACCGTAAGGCGCGTAGGTCCCTAACGAGCGTCGAAACTAAGTTCGTCGTTTTATATTTTAACGACGAACTTAGTTTCGACGCTTGTTAGGGACCTACGCGCCTTACGGTACAACTTCCAGAAGTTTATCTATACAACAAAACACTTTAAATAACCTGCCAGAATTTTACGGTATGACTTCGACGTAATATGTTCAGATTTCGAATGCCAATGTCTGCTATTTATAGCTGAATTTGAGAAACCATACGCACCGTAGGCCTAACATACCCTACGCATCGTATGGTAAGCATACGCACCGTAGGCCTAACGTACCCTATGCATCGTATGGGTTTGAAAGTCGGTTATAGAGTAGCCACGTGTGGGACTAGGCCTGATGACTTGACAAACTCGAATTCTCATATGTTGACAGCAATTTAAGTGGATAATCATCCACTAGGGTTTACCCCCTCTGAGTTTTAGGGGCCCTAATCCAGATTCCAATTGTTCTAGAAATTTTAGGGTTTGTTCAGAATCACTTGGGTGTCTCAATTAGGGTTTCCTATTGGTCAAATTAATTTAATAATTATGACTTTTGATGAGAGTTGTTACATTCTCCCCAACTTAATAAAAATCTCGTCCTCGAGATTTACTGGAATAATTGATACATTCTCTTCCTTTTGGATTCCAGTTCCCAGGTATATTAGGATCCTGTCTTTGAATCCTACTTTACTTAAACTAACATTATTTGTTTACCTTTATATCTTGGAAAGGTACTACCAAAGATTCATCTTATAGACATTTCTTGAGATTAGATATATGAAATATATCATGTATTCCAACTAACCTTCCTGGTAGTTGTAAACTATAAGTAACTGTTCCAATACGTTGAATTACTGGAAATGATCCTAAGTACTTTGGTCTTAGCTTTCCTTTCTTACCGAATCTAACAACTCCTTTCCAAGGAGATACTTCCAATTATATTTTGTCTCCAACTCGAACTCCAACGGCTTTTATCTATTATCTGTATAATCCTTATGACTATCTCTTGCCGTTTTCAGCTTTTCCTTTGTGATACTAAATATCACAGTCGTAGTCACTTAGGATTTTCATTCATCTCCTTCGCCTTAAATTCTTTTTGCCCAAAAATATATATCTTAAATTCTTATAATCCGTATAGATAGTATCCTTACTTCCATACAGATAATGTCTCCAAATCTTAAGGCAAAAATTATGGTTCCAAATTCTAAATTATGCGTGATAAAATTTTCTTCATACTTTTCCAATTGCCTTGAGGCATACGCAATTATCTTTTTGCGTTGCATTAACATATATCCAAATCATAACTTTGAAGCATTACTGTATACTTCAAATTCTTTAGTTCCTTCTGGTAAGGCTAGGATTTATGTTTTAATATCCTAAAAACTTCTTCTTGTTTAGATCTCTAATCAAACTTAACTATTTTACAGGTTAACTTAGTGAATGGTATAGCTATTTTGGAAAATTCCTTAATAAACTGCCTATAATACTAAACCTACAAAATTCCTAATTTCCATTGCGGTTTGCAGAATCTTCCATTTGGTAATTACTGCTATCTTAGCAAAATCTACGTGAATACCTTCATGATTCACCATATGACCTAGAAATTGCATTTCTAGCGGCCAAAATTCATTCTTCGAAAATTTGGCGTAACGCTTTTCTTTTCTTAAAAATGTTATGAGTACATGCCAGTGCTGTTAATGTTCTTCCTGACTTTTGGAATAAATAAGTATATTATCTATGAAGACAATTACCAATTTATCCAAATAGAGTTTATAGACCCTATTTATCATGTCCATGAATGCTGCAGGTGCATTCTTTAATTCGAAGGGCATGACTGTAAACTCGTAATGACCATACCTAGTTCTGAAAATAGTCTTAGGTACCTCTTCCTCTGATACTTTTAATTGATAATATCCGTAACGTATGTCGATCTTAGAAAAATATCTATTTCCCTGGATTTGATCGAATAGATTATTAATTCTAAGTAATGAGTATTGATTCTTAATTATAACCTTATTCAATTTACTATAATCAATACACATTCTTATTGAATCATCCTTTTTCTTAACAACCAATACTGTGCTAACCAATAAGGTTCCTTGGCTTATCGGTAAAATTCCTGGAATTAGATGAATCTTAAATTCTATCTTCATATCTGGTGGTAATCTAGGTAAATCTTCTGGAAATACATCTGGGTATTCAGAAATTACAGAAATTTCCTTAAATTCTGTATCTTTAGTATTAATGATTACTGAAATCATATATACTATTCCTTGCTTTCGTTCATAATTAGCAATTTCCATTACTGATATGAACTTCATAGGCTTACATGGTTTATCTCCTGTAATCATAATTACTTCTCCGATGGTTGATTGAATTTCCAAGAATTCTGATCACAGATAATGATCACAACATCGAATTCAACTAATTTCATAGATAATAGGATTGCAGAAAACTTATAACTTATTTCTATGTTCTACATAACCTTATTTATTTTAACTGAATTCCCATCCGCCGTTTCTAATATAGAAATTCATCTAATGCTGGTTAATGGTAAGTTAAGAGTTTGGCAGAGTAAAGTATTTATAAAACTTTGGTTTGCACCAGAGTCAAATAATACTGTTGTGTAAACGTTATAGGCTAAGAACATACCGGCTATCACATCTGGAATCATCTCGACTTCATGAGTAGTCAGCTGAAAGGCTCTCGCATTCCTTTTTGCTCCTTCTGCTGGTTTGACTTGATTGTCAAATGATTTATTCAGTTTTGGACAATCTGGCCTAAGATGTCCAGTTTCTCTACAGTTGTAGCAAACTGAAAATTTCTTCCTCCTACAGTCTTCTTCTTGATGCCCTGGAATCTTGCAAAAATTGCAATATCCTTTGCATCTTCCAAAATGCTTCCTTTTGCAAAAATTGCAAAATGGACTAGTAGAAGATTGCCCATTCCCTCCTTTCTTGAAATTGTTATGGTTACCCGAACTGAATTCTTGGGTAATCTTTTGGGCTACTTCCTTCCTTCTATTTTCTTCTGTTGTCCGTACTAGCTCGTCAGTCATAGTATTGGCTAATTCTACTGCATCATCAATTGTACGAGGTTTCGCAGCTTTGACAATATTACGGATTTCGGAAATTAATCCCCAAATATAACGAGAAATAAGTACCGGTTCTGGCGAAGCCAGGGTTGGTACCACTCTAGCATATTCGAAGAATGTCGTAGTATACCCTCGACAATCTACATCCACCATCCGGTGGGTTAGAAACTTATTTGCCATTTGATCTTTTTCATATTCGGGACCGAATTTTCTTTCTACAAGACTCTTAAATTCTTCCCAGTTCATAGCATACGCCATCCTTCTTCCTTTTGCCTGTAACACTGTGTTCCACCATTCTAACGCCACTTCTTTGAAAAGGTTTGATACATACATAACCTGATCATCCTGAGCACATTTACTTATGGCAATTACTGCCTCGGTTTTCTCTAACCAACGCAGTGTCGCAGTCGCTCCTTCATTGCCTGCAAACTCAGTGGGTTTACAAGCAAGAAATTCTTTGTAAGTGCAACCAGGCGTTGCAACTTTCCTTTTCTTAGGGAGCGGAGCTTGCCGTGGTTCATCATCATGATTAACATGATTACTACCTCCATTTACGCTATTACTGAAATTATTTTCAGAAATGCGTTTGCTAGGAACAACTTGTTGCGGTTCGATTGGATTTTTAACAGCAGCAATGATTGCTGGAATAGCATTGGCTATCTCTTGAGCAACTATTCCTGGAATAGTGTTGGCTATCCCTTGAGCAATGATATTTTCTATATCTTGCCTAGTCACATATTGGTCCCCTGGTTGGTGCTCAGATTGATTACCCTCATTAACTGGTTCATTATTAGCGTTTTCCATCTGATATCTAATTTATAGATACATAATTAGTATAAAGGAAATAATCCAATGTCACAATTTAGTTGCACATAATCACATAAATGAATATACAAACAAAATTTGTAACTTTCTAAAATTTCCTTATATCTTGCTTCTATATACACCCGTTTTATTATTTATTTTACACATACTGATTTTACTATTACTATTACACAACCACAGTTTCATAATCCCCTATCCTTTATCAGGTGATGTTCTAGTAACGGCGTTCCTTCTCATCGTATTTCCAAGAGATCTGTCCCAAAATTTCTTGGATCCTATTCCCAGCATCCATTTTGTCAAAATGATGGAGTTCAGTCCTATTCTTGTTACTTATTGGTGAATTTAGTAAAGGTTCTGGTTTGATATTAGGAAAAAGCCTATAGGGATGGTTTTGTAACAGTATTTCATTATCCAACCATTCGTCTATATTCCAGTGATTAGAAGAGTTTGGAATAGATGGTTCTAAGTTCATAAAATTATTTTCATTAACCGGCTCAATAGTATCATCGGTTGCCATTATAAAATCTAGTTCTTCTTGAGATGGTAATCCCTCCATTTGCCTAAAACTTTCCCTAATTTCCATTTTCTTAGGCTTAGGTTTCTCAAGAGGTAAAGCATTGAATTCTATAGGTCCTTCTATATCTGGTATATACTTATTGAAATCTCTGGAAACTTCTATTCTTACTGGATAGAGATTTAAATTCTGAAGGGCTTCCGACAGATCACTCATGCTGTTTAGCAACATACACATAATTACTAAGTCATAACAAAATTTTATAGAACAACTTGTTAAATAGTATTTCATATTACCAAAACAACTAAAAATTAAAACATACTAGGTTTTATTTGTAATTTATTTATAGATTTTCTTGACTGTAGATAATAAAAATACTAAACTTTAAATCAGAATATTTAAAGATTTATATTTACTATTACAGTAGTTAACATATAAAAATCTATATACTAAATAAGTATGATGACTTAATTTATATATATTAACTAGTCATTATCATTGTGGATATTGGTTAGTGCTGCCTTGTTTAAGCATAGGTGATCAGTCCATGCCTAACTAAGGCTAGGCTATCCAATATCTGCCTTTGATAATAACCCTAGTATTTAAAAATAATCTTAATACTACTACTATTAATATATTTATTATTAATAATAAAATTATTAATAATAAATAACTAAACAATAATTTTAAATAAGAGTATACCTCAAACATAAAAATATAATTTCTTTACCACAATATAGTAATACTATATTTATAAATTAGGTAAATATATATAATCAAGTAAATTTATATATAATGTTTTTCGATTAACGATGATAGAGCAATAAATATTACAATATTGTTAACATATAAAGATCTGCCCATACTATTCAAAATTAGTCAGATAATAAACATATAATCACAAAATAGCAATTAATAAAAATTATTAAGTATTTTCTAAATACTTAATTGGCTTAAATCAGTGGCTCGATAAGTGGCTCTGATACCACCTTTTTCTGTCACGGCCCATGACCCGGTTTGACCCGTTTCAAGAGCCGCGGGACAGAAATACTGCGGTATTTAATTAATTGGGTTTGACAGCGGAAGTTTCCATCAGGATCTTTTAAAATGTAAATATTTCCCGATTATTTTATTTCACAACGCGGGATAAAACCCAGTAATTTACAATCATTTGATTTCACAAAGAAATCTTTTATTTTACAAAACATGTTTCTTTATTTTATACTGAGCCACTTTCTTGAGCTTCTAGTGCTATATGGCACTTTTCCTGATTCATAATAGGTCACCTGAAACATGTTTGAAAAAGGTTTTGTCAGCGGGAAATACTGAGTGAATCATTCTATTTTGCATAATGATGCATAGTTATTAATTACAGCATAAGAGCGATTACAATGGCTTCTATCTTATTTTTATCTGGCATTCTGTCACAATGGTGACGATGGTCATACCACTATTTAGATCAATGAACCTAAATAGTGACGATTATCGCTGTAGGTCAATGAACCCAACAGTGATTATCCTGAGTAGGTCAATGAACCTAACTGGGAGACAATTAGTAATGTGCACAATACCCCACTAACCAGTGATTCAAGATATCCACGACTTAGTCCCTGTAATTATAACCTTGAAAATAATTTGAGGTATTGTAAAATAGTTTATAAAAAGAGAATAACTCACAAACTGTGAGAAAAGAAGAATGACTCACAAACTGTGAGAAAATGAGAATGACTCACAAACTGTGAGAAAAGGAGAATGACTCACAAACTGTGAGAAAAGAAGAATGACTCACATTGCAGATTTATACGGGCAGAGCCTAGCCTACTGATTAGCCTTTTATCCTAATTTTAAGCACACAATTTAGGGTTAGTAATCAATCCAGCATTTACGATAACTCACGAGATCAAATTCTCACAACGAACGACAAAGTGCAATACTTCATCCATCGATTTAACGATGATTCGTTGAATTAACAACGAACGACAAAGTACAATACTTTATCCATCGAATTAACGATGATCCGTCAAATTAATGACGAACGATAAAGTATAACCCTAATGTGGGCGGCACTTAAACATTCATTGGATATATTGATCAATCGGACAATGAATCGTAGCAGCGATTGTGCTAATACCCTGATTGCAGCATCAATTTAGTGCCTGTGTATGTTAATTGAAGTATACAGTAGTAAACTCGGTGTATAATTGTGAATTCTTTCGACGTAATATGTTCAGATTTCGAATGCCAATGTCTGCTATTTATAGCTGAAATTTGAGAAACCATACGCACCGTAGGCCTAACATACCCTACGCATCGTATGGTAAGCATACGCACCGTAGGCCTAACGTACCCTACGCATCGTATGGGTTTGAAAGTCGGTTATAGAGTAGCCACGTGTGGGACTAGGCCTGATGACTTGACAAACTCGAATTCTCATATGTTGACAGCAATTTAAGTGGATAATCATCCACTAGGGTTTACCCCCTCTGAGTTTTAGGGGCCCTAATCCAGATTCCAATTGTTCTAGAAATTTTAGGGTTTGTTCAGAATCACTTGGGTGTCTCAATTAGGGTTTCCTATTGGTCAAATTAATTTAATAATTATGACTTTTGATGAGAGTTGTTACAGATGATGTATGGTTGATGAAAAGTTACAATGTAAAAGAGTCATGGGAACATCTGTCAAGTGACCATGAGATGAAATTTGATATTGTATACGGTTTATCTGATAACTTCTCCCATCTGCCTGATCAACCGTGGCTTAACAAGACGTTGGGAGATATTAACTCCCCTGTATTTGTGCAAAGCCTTGTATCTCCCCGTGTTAATGTGAGGCCGATGCGGAACAAGAGGAGTGTCGAGGTGGGATCTATTTGTTATGTATTTCTATCATTCATACATATGACCTTCATTCACTTCTCTTCTTGATATGTCCTGTTGTAACTACTTTTACTCGCTCTAATCCCTCAGCAGTTTACATCTTGTTGTTCTCCACTAGGATTGAACTAACGCGCTAGTATATTTGTGCAGAGCCTTGTATTTCGCTCTGCTAATAAGAGGCCAAAGCCCGAGAAGAGGAGTGCCAAGGTGGGTTTTGTTCTTTTATCTCATCGCATATTATAACAGATTTTCCTTGTGTTTTGATTTCTAATGATGCATTTGTCCTTCATTCACTTATCTTCTTGGTTTGTCCTTCAATTCTAACTACTTTTCCTCAGCAGTTAATCAAGAGACCACATGCCTGAGTTTGATGCTGTTGAAGAAGTCAAGATGACATAGCTAACAGCACATAAATCCACTATCCATATAACATGCGATCCACCATCACTTTACATCCTGGCATCACTTATTGTACATATTTTTATATTCATTGCTTTTTGCTTTTATGCTAGTGCAGTGTATTATGTTTCCTATATATTGTAAACATCTTAATGGAATATACATCAATTTTTGGATCCTCACATGGTATCAGCCATCTTCCCGATCCCACTCTTCATCCCTTTGCAACTCTAGTTCTTCTTCCTCTATTATTTCATGGCAACCTCCAGCAACCAAACCACCATTCCCCTTCACTCTCTTCTTCACTTCATTACTATTAAACTATCCTCCACAAATTACTTGGCATGGAGTCACCAAATTACTCCTGTCCTCTCAATGCAGCGGCTGTTAGGACATATTGACGGCTCCGCCTCACCACCACCGGAAACCATTACCACCAATAACACGGACACGGTCAATCCTGACTATACTGCGTGGCTGGAGGCTGACCAATCGGTCCGTCTTCTCATTCAATCTTCCCTAACCGAAGAAGCCATGTCTGAAATAATCGGACTTTCAGACGCGAGACACATCTGGCTTTCGTTGGAATCGGCCTACAGCCATCCCTCTATGGAGCGAATGCACACACTATGTGACACACTCCGTCAACTCCAGAAAGGATCTTCCACAGTGACCGATTTCGGGCGCAAGTTCAAATCTATCTGTGACCAGCTTGCTGCCATTGGCCACCCGGTTGCCGAAAGTGACAAATGTCACTGGTTTTTATGTGGTCTCGGGCCAACATTTGAAAATTTTTCAACTACCCATCGTGCTCTTTCTGGCTCCCGTTCCTTCCGGGACCTCTTTTCCAAAGCCGAAAATCAAGAGATTTTCTTGCAATCCATCCATGGTTCATCAGCACCACAGGCCTCTTTTGTTGCTCAACAGTCCCGTTCCGGTAACTCTTTTAAATCCTCATATAATTCTTCGTCTTCTAATCGTGGCCGTGGCCGCTCGTCGGGTCGTAGTCGTACTCGTAGGCCACCCCACTGTCAACTTTGCAGGAAAGACGGACATTATGCAAATTCATGTCCGACTCTTTCAAGCTTTGCCCAGCGTGCCCCCTCTCTTGATGCAAACCTTGCTCAAGCCTTTCACGCACAATGTCACATAAATGGCAACCATCCCGATTGGACCGGTGACACCGGTGCTACTGCACACATGACCCCGAATGAAAAAGATCTCACCAATATCTATGACACCTACGGTAATGAATTTGTTACTTTCGGAAATGGAAAATCTTTACCTGTTACTAAGATCGGAACTACATATCTTCACAACAAAATTCCATTAAAAAATGTTCTTGTAGTTCCACATCTCACAAAGCGTCTCCTATCCGTCAGTAAACTCACTCATGACTCTCCCGTTGATGTCCTTTTTTCTAATAATTCTTTTTCCATTCAGGACCGAAAAACGAAGCAAACTCTAGCGAGAGGAACATGTGAAAATGGCCTCTGCGTTCTTCGAGAAGGACAACATTCGTTTGTGGCGTCCTACTCCTCCCAACATCTCAAAGCCTCGTTTGAAAAATGGCACGGCCGTCTTGGTCATGTCTCTTTTGATATTGTCTCTAGATTACATAAGAATGGTTCTTTGTTTGTTACTTCTTTATTACCAAAGCCAACTCTTTGTTCTCCTTGTCAATTGTCTAAATCTCATCGGTTACCTTTTGATTTGAATTATAAACGTGCTTTACATCCTTTAGAGTTGGTACATTGTGATCTTTGGGGACCCACACCCGTTACTTCAAGGATTGGTTATCGCTATTATGTTATCTTTATTGACGACCATTCACGCTTTACTTGGTTCTATCCACTTAAACATAAGTCCGACTTTTATGATGCATTGTTGGTTTTTACACCATTTGTCCAAAATCAACTATCCCGCAAAATTAAAATCTTTCAAAGTGACGGGGGCACCGAATTCGTCAACAACCGTGTTAAAAATTTCTTTCACGAACAAGGCATTCATCATCGCCTTTCTTGTCCACACACACCACCACAAAATGGTAGAGCCGAACGTAAACACCGTCATATCACTGAAACAGGGCTTGCTATGCTCTTCCACTCCCAAGCACCGGCACCATTATGGATCGATGCTTTTGCTTCCGCTACTCACATCATCAATCGCCTACCCACCAAGTTATTGGATTACAAAACACCTTTTGAACTGTTATATGGCCACAATCCAACCTACTCTAACTTCCGTGTCTTCGGCTGTCGCGTTTTCCCTTACCTACGAGACTATGCAAAACACAAATTATCTCCAAGAAGTGCCGAATGTGTCTTCATTGGATATGATTCAAAATACAAAGGCTACAGGTGCCTTCATGTCCCAACAAATCGTGTCTATGTCACTCCTCATGCTCAATTCGATGAGGAAACATTCCCGTTTAGCGGACAAGTACTGCCTGTTGATGAAGCAACCTTAGTGTTTTCCAACTTTGATGAATCCTTGCTCATCTCACCCAGACCGAATCCACCATCAAACCCATCAACTGTTTCTGTTCCGCATACATCTTCTTTAAATACCTTGCCCTGTACCGTTTGTTCATCGGACTCCTCTCCGTCCGTTCCATTACACGTGGCCAACCTACCCAACACTCCTCCTGATTCTCCCGGTTCCCCAGCCCACTCGTCACCTACTACCAGCACGGCCCAACAACCGGTTCCATACATCTATGAGCCCAATCAACCACAACCTGGACCCTCTACCACTAGTACCCATACAATGGTGACGCGATCCAAAAACGGTATTTACAAACCAAAACATCATGCGGATTTATCTTTACTCACTAATACTTTGCATCATGCTTTGTTTGCTGCCCATGATCCGCGAGGTTACAAATCTGCAGCCAAACATCCTAGGTGGGTCAAAGCTATGGAAGACGAGATAACTGCCTTGCGCAACAACACTTGGGTATTGGTTCCGCGACAATCGAATTCAAATGTTGTTGGTTCCAAGTGGATTTTCAGAACCAAATACAATTCTGATGGTACGGTGGACCGATACAAAGCGCGCTTAGTTGCTCAGGGGTTTTCTCAAGTTCCTGGTTTAGATTTTTCACACACTTTCAGTCCGGTCGTCAAAGCTTCTACCATTCGTGTTGTGCTTGCACTTGCTACCATTTACGAATGGCCATTACATCAATTAGATGTTCGAAATGCATTCTTGAATGGAAATCTCACTGAAACTGTATACATGGAACAACCACCAGGTTTTGTTGACTCTCGTTTTCCTAATCATGTTTGTCACTTGCAGAAAGCCCTATATGGTCTCAAACAGGCTCCACGTGCATGGTTTCATCGCTTGAGCAGTTTTCTCACAACTCATGGTTTCGTATGTAGTCAAGCAGATACCTCTCTTTTTGTCTTCAAGAAGGAACATGTACTGGTTTATCTTCTTGTGTATGTTGACGATATTATCCTCACAGGAAATGATGCGTCTTTCATTCAGCGCTTCGTGACCAACCTACACAAGGAATTTTCCATTAAAGATTTGGGAAAACTGGGTTACTTCTTAGGCCTTGAGGTATCTCACATGTCCACTGGAATCTTTCTAAGCCAGGCAAAGTATGCGTATGACATCCTAGCGCGTGCTGGTTTACTGGATGCCAAACCGGTTGCAACCCCCTTGTCCACATCTGAAACCTTCATCTCTAATGGTGCTTTGTTTCATGACCCTACTCTCTACAGATCCCTGGTTGGTGCCCTCCAATATCTCACCATCACAAGACCGGATATATCTTATGCAGTTAATCAAGCAAGTCAATATCTTCAGTCGCCTACCACATCTCACTTCCAGTCTGTGAAACGAATTCTGCGATATGTTAAGGGGACACTTGTTTTTGGTCTCAATTTTTCAAAGCCCATCACCACTTCACTGATTGGCTACTCAGATGCTGACTGGGCTAGGTGTCTTGAAACACGCCGGTCTACTTATGGTTATTCTATTTATTTGGGTGGAAATCTGGTCTCATGGAGCGCCAAAAAGCAACCAACAGTGTCAAGATCCAGTTGTGAATCAGAATACCGTGCCATGGCCAATACTGCTGCTGAGATTATTTGGCTAACACATCTTTTACGAGAGCTTCATGCATTGCCTATGGATCCTCCAACTCTTCTTTGTGACAACAAGAGTGCTCTCTTTCTCAGTCAAAATCCGGTGTCCCACAAACGAGCAAAACATATTGACATTGATTATCATTTTGTGCGCGAACTTGTTTCCTCAGGCCGTCTCAACACCAAATTCGTTCCATCCAATCTTCAGGTGGCAGACATCTTCACCAAGAGTCTTCCAAGACCTCTCTTTGAGAAATTTCGTGCTTTACTTCGTATTGGTCCCCCACCTGCTAGATTGAAGGGGGGGTAACAGCACATAAATCCACTATCCATATAACATGCGATCCACCATCACTTTACATCCTGGCATCACTTATTGTACATATTTTTATATTCATTGCTTTTTGCTTTTATGCTAGTGCAGTGTATTATGTTTCCTATATATTGTAAACATCTTAATGGAATATACATCAATTTTTGGATCCTCACAATAGCGTTGGGGTATAAAACTATAATGTAGTAGTTTGTAATGAACTTCATGTGCTGGCTCAAATGAACATACTCTTTTTCCTTGCTAAATGTGACTTTTTGAGTAGTTATAACTTATGTCATTTGAATAGTTAAGCTTGATGAAACAATTTGTCGCTAATATGGTAACTACTAAGTTACGGTCACCGCTATGTGACACATCATTCCCTTCCAGACCCAACAAATCTCTCTTTTTTTTCTTTTTATTTAAGGTAGACTTTATTTGGGGTAACTGGATCAGTGGGCTGTTTGTTTGCCGCTTAATGGTTCCATTAATAGGCCACCTCTAAATTGGTCAGATGTGTTTGGTTCGCTAAAACACAACCTCTTAATTTCATTGTTAATGTACAGAATGTTGACATGAGAATATGGGTCTTGTAGAGGAAGAGTTGAAGAAATGGATCAATGTGAAGATTAGGTTAAGAAAGCATTCAACAATAGATTTCAATGATTGTTTATCACTTCTTAGGACTGGTGGTTGCTTATAGATATCATAGGACTAGTGGTTGCTGATATGAATCAATATTTTAAATCCTCAAGTTTTAATTTTAAACTATACTACACCAAATAATGTTATAGTAACCCCGCTTATTAAGAGGGGTAAAATAGTAATTCTGCACGATTATTCACACTACAAGAACATGCCTCCTTTAGCGACGACAGTCGTCGCCGGTATTGGTCCATTTTGTCGCCGCTATTGACTATTAGCGGCGACACGTCGCCGGTAAAGTGTGGCCGGTATTGATTGGCCGGTATTGGCCCCCTGTCGTCGGTAAAGGTAAGCGTCGCCGGTATTGATCTTGTCGTCGCTAAAGCGTCGCCGGTATTAACCTTGGTCGCTAAAGGTTGTATATCAATAGCGGCGACACATGTCGCCGCTAAAAGTCTTTTTTTTTTAATACAGCTGCTGTATTTACAGCACCCAGCCATTTTTTTCGGCCGAACAAACAAAACCTGCCTATTTCAAACAACACAAACATACGCCACGAACATATACTAAAGCTAATATAATTAAAAACTACGTTTAAGTCGTACATTATAATCCTACAACGTTTAAATCTAAATCATACATTAAAAACAAGTCACTCATCGTTATCGTTGGCTTCATCGTCGGATTCATTATCGAATAAGTTGTCAGAATCGTAGTCTTTTGACTTTCCTTTTCCTTTTCCTTGTGAAGCAAGATAGTTGTTAAGTTGGTTCAAAAATGACGGGGTTTGGAACAAGCTGTTAACAAAATCTTACAATAATAGATAGCAAAACGTATATTAGCATATTAATTAACGCTACCAACATATATTTAACAAGGAAGCATGCGTTCGTTTGTCATTTTATAAATTGCGTAGCTTACCTCGGAAAAGGGTTCTTACGTCCGAGCTTGCGAAGACGACATGTTAGATGACGAGTGCGAGGACGTGTTGGAAGAAGGTTTAGGCCCCATCCCGCGGTACCATCCTCGCCGCTCACCCAATGCTTCCTGATACGGGGCAATTGGCGGACCCTCACCGCTCCATTCACTTGTGGCCTGTTGTATGTTCCGCTGTATTTTACGAAGATGATTAAATATATATGTGTATATATATATATATATTTGTTATAGAAAATAATACTTAAAAGAAATACTTACGTAATTTTGTTCAGCAACCGGATCAACCCAATTCCCTTGATTGTCCGTGTGGGTTTTAGCATACGTAGGTACCCAATCCATATCCTGTTTAACATTAAACTTAGATTAGACATTAAATAAACAAAAGCTTACACACACGCACACATACATAAAACATTACATTTTTATGGGCGGTGCTACCGTACGACGATGTCCCCCCACGGTATGGGAATTGTTGTTTCTGGCGTACTAGTGTGTTGGCCTTGCTTTTTTTAATATATTTTTCTTGCCGGATACCTTCGATGGTTCTCAACCAGTTTTCATAGGGCATATCCACGGGATTGTATGCCCTTGCACTCTCAAGATCATCGTAACCTCCCTGGGCATCAAATAATTGTCTAGCTTCATACTTGCGGTCATTGTACCGCTTCATAAGCACACTCCTAATACCACCCTTCAAGTTTTTCGCCTCATAATCACGTTCCACTTCATCAAAATTGAAATTTTCCTACAAATTAAATAAAAAGGTTAAAATATCATATATAAATTAGATTTGCATGTGCTTAAATATTTGATAAAATTTTATGCATATAACTTATTTACCCGTAAGTGGTTCATGACGGCATCCTTGTAATGTTGTTCAACACTATCCCATCCAATTTTATCAAACGGGATGCTCCGCCACATATACAAGCCGGCCTCCCTTGAAAACATGTCTCTGGATTTACCAACAGGGGTAAACGTGACCTGTCTGTCAAACGTAAGCGATACAGGCCCCCCCGCTTTTACTAGACGTCGTAGTTTCTCGTTTTTAGCTTTCCCCCTAACCCTCTTTGGGGGAACCGCTGCAATTAAAACAAAAATAATTAGTAACAACATTTATAATATATAAAATATAAGGACTATAAAATAATTTAGTAAAAGACTTACCGTCTGTCTCGTGTGTGCCACGAAATCCACCAGGAGGAATCGGTGGATCACCAGCGCCGTCACCCCCATGTCCCCAGGGGGCCACATCAGCCATCAGATAAGCAAATATCAACAATATCGAAAACATAATCCCTATAAAGTTAGAAATGTTACAGCATGTGTATCTAATAGAAATTAAGGGAAAGTACAACAAGTGTAACTCAAATTCAAATAAATATTTCAAACAAGTGTTTATCAATTACAAATCAATATAAATTACAGTAACTTTTCTTTTAGTCAGACTCCACATAATCGGGATCATCCTCATCACAATCAGCCTCGACCTCATCACAATCAGTCTCGACCTCAAACACTTCATCGACGGTAGCCGTTGGGGGATCAACTTCAATTGAAGGCTCACCCGCAGTAACATGAGAAGATCCAATTTGAAAGTATTGGGTTAAGTCAATGACAAGTGGACAGTCAGATGAATAGTTGTTGTCGACAACGTCATTATCTTCTAAGCCTTCTGGCATTGACTCTCGCAACAACGAGAGGAGTCGATCTACTCCTTCATTTTGAAAATGGTACGTATCCTTTATATTCAAAAGCTTTGCTAAAAAGTCGATAGAAGAAAACTTGGTACAACCAGGATATAATTCTGTTTCAGCTTCCTTTACCAGGCCTTCAAAATCATCAACAACACCGCTACTATCTCCATTCGAGTTCTCTTGGTTAAGGTATGTATCTTCTTCCATACGCTCCCCCCTAATGTCTTCAATAACGTTTACCATACCGTCTTGTGGCGTAACATCGTTTACTTCTGCAATTGGAGTCGTGTCCCTGTGATAGGACCACTTCGTGTATTCCTTCCAAAAACTGTTAATACGCAAATGGTATTTCATTTCTGCCATAGTTTTTAAGCCGGAATTTTTACATTTGGTACACGGACATCTAACTTCATCGTGGTTTTTTTATCACTCTTTCACACATCTCGATAAATGACTCGAGTCCTTGCTTGTAGTGAGGTGAATGACGTGGGGAATCAATCCAACTTTTATCGATAGGCATTATGCAACTGAAAGAAAATCTAATTTAGGATTAACAAGACAAGGGTAGGCTGCTAAACCCACTTTTTGAACACTTTATCTCATATGTGAATGTGTATTACATGATTGTTTGTTTAAGAAAAATTCGGCAGCATTTCCTCTTAGCTCCCAAGTATATATGTAATGATATATATACCCGAGGAGCAATGAGAAAATGATAACCGAATCCTTCTTAAACAAACAATCATGTAATACACATTCACATCCAAAATGAGATAAAGTATTCAAAAAGTAGTCCCAAGACAAACGGGGACAACCCGAAATTAATTTCTAAATCAATTTCGGGCGGGTATTTCTAAGCTCGTTATGTTTAAAATGATTAATTCAAACACATGCACAATTTTTTAAGCTTGTTATGTTCTTAATGATTGTTTTAAATTTTGGGCGGAACGTTATGTTTTAAATCATGATTTCAATTTCGATTGGGTGTTTTCTTAGCTCGTTATGTTTGAAATGATGAATTCAATATCAGGCACAGTTTTTTAAATATGTAATGTTCTTCATTTTGTTAGCTCCTTTTGTTTTATAAATGTTTTCAAACCTAAACACAAACATACTAATTATCAAACTTAAACTTTTTTTTTTCAAACCTACACATAAACATACTACCAACACACATACATACTTATAAAGACACATTTACATACGTACACATACCTACCTACAAACACACATTTTGACCAAAAACACAAAATTTATACTTACTTACATACACATTTGCATATTTTATACAAACATACATAATAACATACACATTTTCACCAATTACAAACATTTACATGCACAATTGTTCATCATTTATAAACACCTACATACATACATTCATAAACTTACATACACACATACATGCTTACATACACCAAAATACACAAATCAATAGATTTTCATATACACATTTTTATTAAATACACCTACATTATACATTTGGCATACTAACATACACCTACATACATACATTAATTCATAGACTTACATACACACATACATGCTTACATACACCTAAACCAAAAATTATACAATTTCTAAATTAAAAAAAAAAATAATAACCGTTCAAGCTAATTTGAAGAAATGTTCAAGCTAACATTCATCCTAACATACGTTCATCCTAACATACATTTACTTCTAAACATTTTCACCAAGCTAACATTCATCCTAACATATATTTACCAACATTTACATCTTGGAACAAAAATAAACATACACTAACCTTTTTTTGAAGGAGGAGAAGAGGTGGTGCCGGTGGAGATGAGGTGGCGGCCGTGGAGACGAGGTGGTGCCGGTGGAGAAATTCTCTAGCATACACCCGAACACACAAAAATATACAAAAATTAAATGCTATAACATGTATATAACAAAAATAAAGAAGAAATGTAACACAAACAAAGGTTCACTTACCGATTTGGGTGAAAATCGCGTGTTTCCGGCGGTAGAGGGAAGGTTTTGGGGGAAAAAGTGAAGAAAGAGGGAAAAAAAGGCGCTGATATGGGTCTGATATCGTAACACCATTAACGGCGACGTGCTGTCGCCGGTATTGACACTTGTCGCCGGTAAAGCTCTGACAACAGATAAGGTTTGTGTGGCTAGGGTTTAAAGTTCTGACGCCTACTTTTAGCGGAGGCACATGTCGCCGGTATTGACCCTAGCCCTGTCGCCGCTAATAGCTTTTAAATCCCCAACCGTTAGATCAGGATTTTGATCAACGGCTGGGGTTTGGTCTCAGGCTTCGTGACACGGATCGACCAATAGCGGCGACACTTGGCCCGTCGCCGCTAATGGTGTCGTCGCTAATGGTGTATGATTCTTGTAGTGTCAGTGGTCCAACCAAACAGCACTTACACTTACTAGCTCAGAATCTCATACTCAATGATTGTAGTTATTAGATTCTATATGTGATTGTAGTTAGTAGTGTTTCTAACGCAAACCTTTGTTAGATTCAGACTCTAATTTTAATAATTGACAAGATTCGTCCTTCATTCATGTCACACATATAGCTATTAGATTCTATATGTAAAATGACATTTAACTCAAAAAAAAAATCTTTGGTTTGTGAGAGATGGTATATCTCGTCGCTGATTTTGCCACACACATGTTTGTGTTGGCTCCCTTCACTCATAAAGGGTGTGTGGTTTGGTCTATTGGGGCATAGATAGTGCTTTTTTAACTCATGTTTGAAAGGGCTCTTTTCGTACGTCATTTGTGGCCTTTGAATAGTCATAGATTATTGTCACAAAGATAGGACCAACTATGACACATCATTCTTCGTGACAACCTATCGTTTTTTTGTCTCATGACTCGAGCTAAGAATTAGTAATGCTTACATTATTTATCTCAAACTGAAAATCAAGTTTTCGAAACATATTGAACCAAGAATTAGGGGTGTTCAGAATTGAGTTTATAAATTATAATATGATTATTTACTTACGGTTTCATATATAAAGTAAAAAGTTTTTTAGGCTTACGGTTTCATATATAAATTAAAAAAGTTTTCTCAACTAAATATGATCTCCTTTGAAATGAAACACATATACCAAACACTTTTTTGTCTCTAAAAACTATGAACCAATAGGTCTGATAAAGCAGTGGGAAAAGAATTAGTGGTCTGACCCGATCCACATACCGTATTGGCCTGTTTATCAAAAACTTTAAATTCTATAAATAACGTTTTGGAAGAAATTGGCTCACCGTTCGCGTTTGTAGTCCAACGGTTAGGATAATTGCCTTCCAAGTAATAGACCCGGGTTCGACTCCCGGCAAACGCATATTTTTAAGCATTTTGGTTTTTATGAATAAAATCGTGTAGTTTCATAGTTTTGTATAGAGGTGAGTAAATTAACCACTATAACCAATAACCGATATAACTGAATCGCTATTAACCGGTAAGCAATATAACCGATGATTATGATTATAAAACCTTGATTAACCGACCAAACGGTTATGTTATGGTTATGAAGCTTTGGTTAACCGAATCGAACTGGTCATTTTACTCTATATTATGGATTTATGTTTTATCTTAACCATATAAATGATTTTTACGAAGATAAAAGTATGTTAGTAACAAAAAACGTAGTCTTGTTTGTTTTATAAAAGAAGATTCAAGTTAAGTTCAAACTGTCCACGCCCCTAATGCACACCCTTATTTATTTTAAACATTGCTTGGTTAGACCGTGGGGTATGGTGGGGCGTGGGTTGGGGGCATGGTGCGACACGTGGAATATGGGGCACCCAAGACCAAAAGCCAATTTCAAAGGGGTATGGTGGGGCGTGGCTGGGGTGGCGTGGAAAAAAAAGCCAATTTGGCCAATGAGGTTCCGCCATGTCATGTGGGTTGCCCCGCCCAACGCCCAGGCTGAAACCCCCGCCAGGCCATGCCGAAACCCAAGCCCACCCGGGGTGGTGACGTGGGCGTTTTTACCCAACCCACGCCCCAACCCCTGCCCCATACCCCATAGTCTTAAATAACCAAAATTAACCAAAACCGACCCAATAACCTAGCGATTACGATTTTGGAATGCCATAACCGAAGCTAGCGGTTATGGTTATAGTTATGGTTAATGGTAAAAACCGTACCAAACTACTCATACACACCCCTAGTTTTGTATAAGCTAGCTTACTATTAAATAATATGAAAAAATAAATCTATACATGGAATCATTTTTGAACATATATAACTAGTATTACGGACCCGAGCGTTGCAATGAGACCGTTGAATCGAACAAAAATAGACGTAAATACATTAAACCACGCACGCACGCACGTTACGGTATTTACTAAAAAAATCAACACATCCATGTATTCCACCCCCGAACACTGGTTTCTATCTGTGTTGAACCCATTTCCATGTTTTAATCTAATCACGAAGAACCAACTTACCATTAAAACAGCGTTAATAAAGATTAAACTCAACAATTGAAGTCAAGTATATTTGTTATACCTTGATACATTGTTTACATTTATCTTTTAAATTAGAGTAAATTACAAAACTCGTCCTTTATGTATGTCTAATATATCAAAGTATGTCCTTTGTCTTCAATAAGCTCAGAAAACATACTTAATGTTTGCAAACCCTTACACATTATGTCCTTTAGCCCTAACTCAGTTATTTTTTATGGTTAAATCTAATCAAATGGAACCCATATGAGGGTATTTTGGTCATTATACTGTTTATTTATATTAACCAATTTACTCTCTCACAATTACATTTCAGTCTCTGTAAACACAATTACAGTGTCTCTATCCTCTCCAGCCAAAAGATCTTTGTTCACCACTACCGTACCACCTACCAACGGCGACCAAGCCACCACTCACCTGCCACTGCCTCCAAACTCCACACCCCACCTGTCACCACTAATCAAACCAACCACCATCTGCCAAGCACGAGAGGTTCTAGATCTGGATTTGTGGAACGACGACGGTGGATCTAAATCTAGGGTTTCGAAGACGGCGGCGCTGTTATGGTGCAATGGCATCAGATCATCGACGGTCGGTAACCCACCATCATTCAGATCTGACCTCACCATACAAGATTTGAGCCAGATGTGGTCGGCGAAGAAACTGTTACCGGAGAAGAAACCGGTGCTGGTGGTCTCTTGGAGAACAACACGATCTGTCCAAGTAATTCGCTTTTGCCCCTGCTCCGACACCGACGTCTGACGCCACCACCGTCTTCCTCTCCACCGGCGTCGCCTCCGTATCCGCATTCATATGGTGTGGGAGCTGGCGGTGGTGGGGTTGTGCAGCGGGGGTGGAGGTGTTTACTTGTTATTGGGTCTCTCTCTACACTTGTGTTTCTCTCTCTACAAACAGGTTTTGAATCAGATCTTTCAAGTTGAAGAAGATGGTATAGAAATGAAGAATATATTGTTGTTTTCTTTGATGTTGTTGTAAGGATTTGTTCTTCAAAATATGGATTTGTTCTTCAAAATATGGATTTGTCTTTTGAAGTTTCGAATTGTTTATTTTTTCATTGTGTTTTGAAGATTTGGGTTATTGATGATAATCTGGGTTTTGAAGTCTTGAAGATGTGGGTTATTGATGATAAATTTTTATTTTTTCTTTGTGTTTTGATGTTTTGAAGATCTGGGTTTTGAAGATATGGGTTATTGATGATAATGTGTTTTGAAGTTTTGAAGATCTGGGTTATTAATGAAAATGTGCAGATTATGAAGATTAGAGTCAAAGAGAGAAGATCTGAATTTTTTATAATTTTTTTAGTGTTTAGGGTAAAATGACTAATATACCCTCATGTGCTTCTCACATGACCTGATTTAACTGGGAAAACAAACAAGGTTTAGGGTAAAGGACATAACCTGATTGGTTTTTCAAACATTAAGGATGTTTTCTAAGGTTATTAAAGACAAAGGACATACTTTGATATATTAGACATACATAAAGGACGAACTTTGAAATTTACTCTTTAAATTATCCTCACGAATGGATCATAGTTGATTTCACCACCAACAACACACTAAATAATTTAACAAAATGTTTTTACTTTTGTTGTAGACTACAAGATACAAATACTAAATTAAAATAAAAAGGATACCAAAGACGAAGAGAATAAACAATGAAGTAAAATAATGATGAACTTTAGTTGCAAGACTTGTATCATATGCTAAGAAACATGTAAAAAATTGAATAGTAAACTATACTCACAAAAGAAATTTGAAAATTAATATATAGGTAAAATGAATGATTTTTGTATAACAATCAAGTATTTTGAATAAAATGATTCAAAAGGTTTTATGCACTATAAACACACTTTCTTTCAGCCTGTTCGACCCAAAACCTTTATAAAGTATATTTTGCATTCTAACTGTTATAATTAAAAGAGTAAACTGCTATTTTGGTCCATGTGGTTTGGGCAATTTTGTTATTTTAGTCCAAATCTCAAACCTTTTAAATTTGGGTCCCTGTGGTTTCACTTTTATTGCGATTTTAGTCCAAAGCTCAAAAAAACCTCTTATTTGACTATTAAAATTTGGTTATTTTGTCTTTTTGTTTAGGGGCAATTTTGTTCATCTCAATTTATTATAACATATTAATAAACTAAATTAATTATACATAATTCATTTAACCCCTATATAAACAGCAGATTATATTCCCCCATTTAATCATCATCTTCCCCAAATTGAGTTGGACAAAATTATGTATAATTAATCTACTAACAACCTTACCGCAGAGGTTAGGGTTTAACAAGAAGGCTGAAGCATCGAATCTCGAGAGAACCGCCGGTATCGGTCCGGTGAGGTTGTTGCCGGAGACATTTAACACTTGGAGAGTGGTTTGGTTGAGAGGCGGAAGCAAGCCGGTGAACCGGTTCCATTCCAGGCGGAGGTTGTTGAGCCGATCTAGGTTACTGAGCTGAACCGGGAGTGAACCGGAGTGGTTATTGCGAGTGAGATCGAGTGACTGGAGCCGGTGAAGCGAAACGAGTGACACCGGGAAGGTTCCAGCAAAAGTTTTGTGGTCAAGGAAGAGTGCTTTGAGGTTGGTGAGAGTAGAGAGGTTAGGTATGGACCAGTGAGTGAGTTGTTGCGGAGGCTGATGACACGTAGCTGGTCCAGACGAGCCAATGTGTTATCAGCAAAGGTGTCGCTTAAGCCGCAGCTATGGAGGACGAACCGAACCACTCGACCTTGGACACATTTGACACCTTGCCATTGACAGTAGTCGAACCGCTCGTTGAGGTTGTGGAGTAGCTTGTTGTTAGTATCAGCTTTGAGTTTGAATTTGAGGAGTGAAACGGCGTCGGAGGGGAGATGTGTTTGTGATTTTACTGGGTTTGGGACGGCGGTGGAGACGGTGAGGAGGAGGAAGAGAGTGAAGAAGCGGTGGTGGTGGTGGTGGTGGTAGTGGTGGCGGAAGGGTTTAGGTAGGGCAATTTTGTCCAACTCAATTTGGAGAAGATGATGATTAAATGGGGGAATATAATCTGCTGTTTATATAGGGGTTAAATTAATTATGTATAATTAATTTAGTTTATTAATATGTTATAATAAATTGAGATGGACAAAATTGCCCCTGAACAAAAAGACAAAATAACCAGCTTTCAATAGTCAAATAAGAGGTTTTTTGAGTTTTGGACTAAAATGGGAATAACAGTGAAACCACAGGGACCCATATTTAAAAGGTTTGAGATTTGGACTAAAATTGCAAAAGTGTCCAAACTAGAGAGACCAAAATGGTAGTTTACTCTAATTAAAACATAACCTAAAATGACTCATTCATGGTTAAAGTTACCACCTCTAATATGCAACAAAATATTTTATTTTACTTTTGACTATCACAAGATCATATTTAAATAGGGGTGTGAATTTATAACACGACATGAATCTAAGACGAAATATGCGGGTTTAGGTTGAGTCTAAACGGGTTCGGCTTAATTGCAGATTGAGCCCGCGAACCGGTTGACAGTTTGACCCATTTAACCCACTTATATTGTATTTTATTTTTTTAAATTGTTTAAATTGGTTGGGTATTCTACGCTATTATTATAACATGAACAAAAATCAACATTTAATTTTATAATTAAAAATTAAAATGTAATTGTTTAATATGCGAAAAAATAACAATAAAAAAAAATCAGGTCACACAAGTCGTGTTCGGGTCAACCTATGAAAATTTGTGTCGTGTTCGGTTTCATGTAAATATTCGGGTTCGGGACGGGCTGTGCCCGTCAACCCACACAAACATGTCCCGTTTAACATCCCTACAAATAATGTATCTAACAATCTATGCAGGGTCTATTGCCAAACCAACACATTCACACTCTCTCCCTCTCAACTCTTTCCCTCTCAATTCCCCACCTTTAGCTTTTCTCTATGAGGGGCCAAATATGTAAATATATTTAACCATATACCAATCTGCTACTTTAGCTAAACCACAGGAGCATAAATATAAATTATTTAAACCTAGATTGTATAATAAAGTATATATTTACTTCATAATCCATATCGTTTACTGTTTTTCAATTTTCTGTTTGCTGACCCTATTAGGGTTACAATGGCAGAGCTTGCTCATGACGATTTAGTTGAGCAGATACTCATAAGATTAGACGTGAAGGATCTGATCCGTTGCAAGAGTGTGTGCAAGTCATGGCATTCTATAATCACAAGTCCTGGTTTTATTATTCGTCATCAGAACAGTAGTTATAACGAATATAATAACATATACGGCTACACCAGTAAAAGAATTGTTTTATCAGCTACTTATGGTCATGGTCATAGGCTTGTTGGTTCTTCCAATGGCCTGGTATGCATCATCAGCATCTCTGAGTTTAGTTGTAATGTTTTAGTATGCAATCCGTCGACCAGAGAAGTACGACAGCTGAGACCTTATTCCCGTTTGATAAGTTCACCATTATTATGTTGGGGTTTTGGTTATGATTAATCCAGAGATGATTACACGGTTTTCGTAGGGGCCGGGAAAGGAGAGAATCAAACATGTTTTCAAGTGTTGAGTTTGAAATCAAATGTGTGGAGAGTTATTGGAGAAGCGAAGTATACATTTATGACTAAGGCTGGTATCTTATGCAATGGTGCACTCCACTGGATTGTAGAAGATCAAAATAATAAGAAATTAATTATTTCTTATGATTTGTCTAAAGAAGAATTTAAAGAAATTTCTCAACCTGAAGATCCAAGATATGAATGTACTTTTTGTAGCTACCTGGGAAGTGTCAAAGAATGTCTGTGCATTTACCGTGGACCTCAGTATTCTCCTGATGTTCATGACATATGTTTGATGAAGAAGTACAATGTAAAAGAGTCGTGGGAACCACTGCCACATGATCGCGAGATTAACTATGAATATGTACACGAATTGACAGCACCGCGGGAGGATGAGGATCATATTTTACCCCAAACTTCGTGTTATAGAATTCATGTTGGTTGGGATCATATTTGGACCCCCATATTTGTGCCGAGCCTTGTATCTCCCCATTCTAATAGGAGTGCCAAGGTGGGCTCTATCAATTATGTATTTCCTATTATTTTTTTTCATAGATTTGCCTTCACTTTTGATTCTTATTATGCATATATTTTGCCTTCATTAACTTTTCTTCTTGGTATGTCGTTAATTCCTCAGCAGTTAATCAAGGAACCAAATGCCTGAGTTTGATGATGTTGAAGCAGTCAAGATGACAAGAGTTCTGGTATAAATCTATCTTCTAGTTGTTTCTAGTATCTTGTGAATGATTATTTCGAGGAATTCGTGTTTAAGTAACTCAACATTTATGGTTTTTAAACTTGTTCTATTCATCCTTCCAGTTAATATTTGGCACCCATGATCTAGTGATATGGTGTTTGCCCCTCACAAAACTGGTGTGGGTTAAATTCCTTGCAAATGCAAGGTTACATGGTATTTAGGTGTAATAAATTGTTGTTAAGGAAAAAAAATGATGATATTTGGCATTCATTCACTTCCTTTTTTTTTTCTTTTTTGATATTTCAGTTGAGAGGGGAGATCCAGGATCAAGTGCAATGATTTGATGCTTTTAAATTTTTCAACAGGGGAGATTTTTCATCAGTCTAATTATTTTGTCTATCAGAGATTCAGTAACTGTTTAATACATTTATCTTAGAGTGTGCCTATTGGCACACTAAAGTGCCTATTGGCACACCAAACCCTAGCAAAATTAGGGTTTATCTACGCCGCGTATTGGTCAATACGCATCGTATAGGGTTAAACCAATACGCTGCGTATTGACCAATACGCAGCGTAGATAGCCCATAGATCTCAGTGCCTGATAACCAATCATTGCACAGAAAACAAGGTGTGTCTATGCTGCGTATTGACCAATACGCAGCGTATTAAATTTTACACAAATGGTCCCTGGAGTTTCAAAAATTGACACTAATGGTCCCTTATTTTTGATATATTTACACTTTGGTCCCTGTTGTTTCATAAATTGACATAAATGGTCCCTGTCAGGGACTATTTTTGTAAAAACTGAAACTTAAGGGACCAAAGTGTAAATATATCAAAAATGGGTAAAAAGGGGGTCTTCTTTAAAGAACCGGCCCTTGCAAGACTCGAACTCGTGACCTGTCGTTTAGAACCGCAACGCCTTAACCAGTTTATCCTCTGTCCAGAGCTGTTAGAATATGAAACTTAATTCTATATACACTAGTTAGGTTATACGATGCGTATTGCTCAATACGCATCGTATGTAAAACATCTGCAAAATTGGGGTCATTTTAGTAGGTTTGAAGTATCAAAAGTTTACCAGGTTTATATACGCTGGTCAATACGTAGCGTATATAACCTTCCTGAATTTTAAAACTTCCAGAACTTTATCTAGAACTTTATCTATACAACAGAACATGCTAAATAACCTGCCAGAATTTTATATGTACACCATAGTATATAACATTTCAAAATATGTTAAACCGTTTACACCGAAAGTTTGATATATACAACAAAAGTTTGTGCATACATAACAAAATGATAAAATACTACTGCTGCTGCTCCTGATGCTGCTGCTGCTGATGTTGATCCCATTCCGCATCCGCAATGAAGGGTAGTGGAGGTAACCCGTCATGCTGTCGCTGCTGCTGTAGCGCCGCAGCCACCCACTCCAACAGATAGTTGTTCCTTTCAACGTTCCGAAGCAGCCGCTGATGTGACGGGTCAGGACCGGGCCAAACATGGCGTGGGAACTGAGGCGCCCCGGGAGGTCCACGCGGCTGTGGTGGCTGCGGAAGAACGGCGACCGGCTCATGCGGCTCCGGCGGCTTCGGATCGTGCGGAGGATAAAACAGAGGGAACTGTTCTGTCAGTTGTGTAAGCTCGTATTGCGTGCCGTCTAGTTTCTTTAACCGCTTCCCGCACGGAAAGTCTTTGGTAATATGCTTCCCGTTTACTGTGTTCATCCCCATCCGCTTTGGCTGTGTCGCCGGGCCTACACGGCCGCGGTCGTTCTCCGGATGATAGCCCAACGAATGGGCTATCTTGGTCACGTAGGCGCCGCCGAATAGCACTCCGCGCTCCTGTCGATGATGCGCGGAGGCGAAGTACTGCGCCAACCCGTGGGCGAGAGCGCACGGTCTCTTGTATAAGAGGCAATATAAAAAGAACAAGTCACCACTCGTACACCACTCCCGGCTTTTGTTTCGAGCAGTGATCGAAGTGGAAATCATTTTGTGCAAATACCTGCATAAATGGAAACCAGTCAGTAAATAATAATCAGGCGACATCGATTAAATGAGGATAAAATAACAATATATTTTTTACTCGTTACGGATTTTGACGCACGTAACGGCTGCCGGTTTAAACGCCGGTTACGGTTTGACTTCGACTAAATAATTAAAAAAAAAATTATGTTTAAAAAAAAATTCTGTTTAAAAAGAAATTTTGTTTAAATGGTCCCTGGAGTTTCAAAAATTGACACAAATGGCCCTTTTTTGATATATTTACACTTTGGTCCCTGAAGTTTCAATTTTTACAAAAATGGTCCCTGATGTTTCAAAAATTGACACAAACGGTCCCTAACGAGTGTCGAAACTAAGTTCGTCGAAAATATAAAAAAATAATATATATTTTTTTCTTATTTAGTCGAAGTCGAACCGTAAGGCGCGTACGGTCCTAACGAGCGTCGAAATTAAGTTCGTCGTTAAAATATATATTTTTTTATTATTTAGTCGAAGTCGAACCGTAAGGCGCGTAGGTCCCTAACGAGCGTCGAAACTAAGTTCGTCGTTAAAATATAAAACGACGAACTTAGTTTCGACGCTCGTTAGAGACCTACGCGCCTTACGGTTCGAATTCGACTAAATAATAAAAAATATATATTTTAACGACCAACTTAGTTTCGACGCTCGTTAGGACCGTACGCGCCTTACGAGCGTCAAAACTAAGATCGTCGTTAAATTATATTATTTTTTTATTATTTAGTCTATGTCGAACCGTAAGTCGCGTAGATCCCTAACGGGCGTTTAAACGGCTGCAAACGGCTGCCGGTTTAAACGCCGGTTACGGTTCGACTTCGACTAAATAATTAAAAAAAAATTCTGTTTAAAAAGAAATTTTGTTTAAATTGTCCCTGGAGTTTCAAAAATTGACACAAATGCTCCCTTTTTTTATATATTTACACTTTGGTCCCTGAAGTTTCAATTTTTACAAAAATGGTCCCTGAGGTTTCAAAAATTGACACAAACGGTCCCTAACGAGCGTCGAAACTAAGTTCGTCGAAAATATAAAAAAATAATATATATTTTTTTATTATTTAGTCGAAGTCGAACCTTTAGGACCGTACGCGCCTAACGAGCGTCGAAACTAAGTTCGTCGTTAAATTATATTTTTTTTTATTATTTAGTCGAAGTCGAACCGTAAGGCGCGTAGGTCCCTAACGAGCGTCGAAACTAAATTCGTCGTTAAAATATAAAACGACGAACTTAGTTTCGACGCTCGTTAGAGACCTACGTGCCTTACGGTTCGACTTCGACTAAATAATAAAAAAATATATATTTTAACGACGAACTTAGTTTCGACGCTCGTTAGGACCGTACGCGCCTTACGAGCGTCAAAACTAAGATCGTCGTTAAATTATATTATTTTTTTATTATTTAGTCCATGTCGAACCGTAAGTCGCGTAGGTCCCTAACGGGCGTTTAAACGCGATTTAACTGCCGTTATATGTTTCGAATACATGCTTCCAACGCGCCTCGTTATGGCCAATCTCCAGTAGTAAATCTCTTCGAATATTGGGCCATGCATGTTCCAGAAAACCTAATCCGACAGCCACAGACCTGTACCCATAATGATCGTCTGGGGTCACATCTTGTATACGCGATATGTAAGAGTGAAACTCTGATGGAATTTGATCCTTAAACCTCTTAATGCTTAACAAGTGCTCGTCCCCCTTCATTAATGGAAAACCATTATCATCCCGCGTCTCCTTCTTTTTATAACTCGTTGAACTGTTTCGTTGCATTTTAGGTTTTTTCAGACTTTATAACCGAACCAGTTCCACGAGAGCCCTCTGATAGTACGTATGAGCTGTGTCGGGGGTAAATCGTACCTATGTTTGGGGGAAGCGGTATATACGTTGCTGTCCTCACCATAGGAGTTGTATCTCGCAGCTTCGTCTAACCTCGCAGCTTCATCTAGCCTTTCTTGTACTTTCTTTGATGTAGGCCGACCGCGAGTATTTTGCTGGACGATCGGTGGTTTCTTGGTTGACGATTTCGGGGTGAAGACCGCTTTTATCTTTGAAAGCAAACTCTTTTGCTGAACGGGGGACTGCGCCTCTAAATGTTGCCGCACATTATTTAGCTCTGCTACAACATCGACCTCCTCGTCTACCAGTTTACACGGGAGCAAGTCAAGCTTACGCCAGAATACATCTATGTCGTCGAGTTGTATCATACGCCCTGCACAATTAAGTTAATACGGTGTGAGAAACAGCTAAATCGTACAAAATAACAAAAGGTTGGTAGTTTTAATATTTTTTACCTGTACATTTGTAGTTTTCCAGCCTACAAGCACACGGCAATCCATTGCTAAGCCACATATGGCAACCACATAATGCGTTAAGTTTCCGCAACACCTCCATCTTCCTCATTAGCTCTTTTGCCAGCAAATCAAGTGCTTCATGGGAAACCTTTCCACGTAGGTTGTCCAACATTCGGTGTCTGTGGTGGTTCATCGTTTTTTCGATGCTCTCAGTGAAACTTTTTTGTATTTCATCGTACTGAGTTTCAACTATATCAATGACGCATCTTGCTATTCGCTCCAATGAACTCCCGCGCGTAATGTATCTTTTTAAATTTGCGTGCTGGCTCTCAACTCTATTGGTGGTGCGCTGACCAAAGTTGCGACACTTATCGGTCCACGCATAAACGAACATTTCTTTATAGTCTTTGAGCCAGTTTTCGTAGACGTAATCATAGACACCTGCAAAAATAAAATAATGAAATGTAAAAGCGTGTGTAAAATATAATAGATTGTTGAAGGAACACTTACTTTCTCGGTTGGCAACCACGAGTCGGTTATACATTTTCTCCAAGTTGTACTTGTACATGGGCTCTGATGAAGATTCGCACAATCTCCGCCAGTACGACATAAATTTCCCCCAATCTTCTTTATCAAACCCTTTCTTGCACTGTCTAGCTATATTTTGTTGGATGTGAAAGTGGCATAGAAGCCTGGTTGCGTTCGGGAATACTTTAGAACACGCGTTAATTAGGGCAAGCTCCCTATCCGTGACTATCACACGCGGCATCATACATTCATGCAATATTGACTTGATCCGCTCAAGCACCCACACGTAGTTACCCCTTCGTTCTTTACAAATAACGGCATGTGCGATACAAAAAGACTTGCTGGTCGACGTCATACCCACAACCTGGACAAATGGCATGTTGTAGAGGTTTGTTTTGTAGGTCGCGTTGATCAACATCACGTGCGGGAATGCACTCCACATAGTGATTGAATAAGGATGAACAAAGAAAATCTCTGTTACGACATCTGTTTTGGGATCCTGTCGGGTGTCGTAAATGAATCGGTGGTCATGTAGCAGGCTTTCCAATGCCTGAATAGGATTCTTTCCGTCCATTATTGTCGCTCTAATTTTTTGTACCGCATTTTGCACGTCTTTCTGAACGTGCAGGCTGTCGGGGAACTGCTTTCTTAGGGTTTGAAATATGATACGTGGCTCCATGTTTTGAGCAGTTAGCTGCTCCACTAGCTTGTATTCGGCTTTAGTAAATCTTCGCACAAAAGCGTGGCCCAACAGACTCGTCGTAGGTTCGTGGTTATGGTTCGCACAGTCCACTTTTAACTCCCACGTGTCATTCGTCACGTCCCGGATGGCGAGTAATGAAAATGGGCAACCGATTTTTTTGCTACCAGCTTTCCTAACTGTTGCTTTACTACGATGCTCACCACTACGGTCGCACACAAGCCATACCATCCTAGTAGTACCGCCAATATTTTTTGATCGGCGGGTAACAATTACGTAACCACACTCCTTTCCCGTTTCTTGTACCCAATTCTTCAAATCAGTTAGAGACATGAAACGCTAAAAAAAGTTACGTTAATAATAATAATAATAATAATAATAATTAAGTATAATTGAAACTCATACTTCAGGGACTAATATGGTCATTATTGAAACTATTTTAACTGAATGGTTTAACCAGGTTAACTTTCATATAAAGATTTCTTCTTTAAACACTAACTCAGTTATCATACTTAACTGAACAGTATAGGGACCATTTGTGTCAATTTTCGAAACTTCAGGGACCATTTGTGTCAATTTTCGAAACCTCAGGGACCATTTGTGTCAATTTTCGAAACCTTAGGGACAATAATAACAATAACAATAATAATAATAATAACAATAATAATAATAACAATAATAACAATAATAACAATAATAACAATAATAATAATAATGTGATACCTCATTTATTTGAAACGGATTGCCCGGGGTAGATGGTTCATAAAGTGATGTATCGTATCCACTGTATCCACCTTCACCCACGTATCCACTGTAACCACCTTCACCCCCATATCTATCGTATCCACTGTATCCACCTTCACCCCCCGTATCCACTGTAACCACCTTCACCCCCGTATCCACCTTCACCACCGTATCCACTATAACTTCCGTATCCACCTTCATCCCCGTATACCCCGTAACCCGGATACGATTGCTGCATCGGGTAATATGGTTCATCAACAGGTGCATTCTCAGCACCGTATCCACTTGTTGCACGTACGGAGATTCATACCCGTATCCGTAATCTGGATACACTTGATGCGCAGGGTAATTTGGTTCATCAACAGGTGGAGTGGGAGTCTTGTTCAAGTCTGGCAACTGTGTTTTTTGATCAACAAGGACTCCAGACACAACCTCCTCCTCCTCATTGGCAGCATTTGCTCCCCATACGTCGTTAGAATAGCGATTACCGAAATAATTATCGTTCCAAAATGATGACATTTTAACAAGATTGAACAAAAAACAGAACAAAAAATTTTGGTTTAGTGTGTAAATTGTTTACTGAAGAAGAAGATGAAAAAGAAAGCAGAGGATTGAGAATTCGAATTGTGAACAGATGGATAAATAGACTTTCATGTGACCCTTCAATAGGCAGCGTATTGCTCTCTACTCCCCGTATTACTTTATTCACGTGCCTGGAGAACATCATATCGATGTCAAATCAGTCTGACATACGTTGCGTATTGACCACTACGCAGCGTATAGGGTTAGATCTATACGATGCGTATTGATCACTACGCACCCTATGTCAGACTGATTTGACCATGGTACTAGGTTTGACTGTCTGGTCGTGTACCAACCACTAACATACGATGCGTATTGAGCAATACGCAGCGTATAACTTAACTATTGTATATAAGAATTAAGTTTCATATTCTAACAGCTCTGGACAGAGGATAAACTGGTTAAGGCGTTGCGGTTCTAAACGACAGGTCACGAGTTCGAGTCTTGCAAGGGCCGGTTCTTTAAAGAAGACCCCCTTTTTACCCATTTTTGATATATTTACACTTTGGACCCTGAGGTTTCAGTTTTTACAAAAAAGGTCCCTGATATTTCGTAAATTTACCAAAATGGTCCCTGGTTTTTCGAAAATTTACAAAAAGGTCCCTAAAGTTTCGAAAACTGACAAAAATGGTCCTTGAAGTTTCGTAAATTTACAAAAATGGTCCCTGGTTGTACGTTGCGTATTGCTCACTACGCAGCGTATACGAACCTTGTTTTCTGTGCAATGATTGGTAATCAGGCACTAGGATCTATGGTCTAAATACGCTGCGTATTGACCAATACGCAGCGTATTTAAACCCTAAGTGTGCAGATAGGCAAACTGAGTGTGCAGATAGTGGGAGCCATCTTAAATTAGTTAAATATTTGACATTCATTCACTTGCATTCTTTCTGTGTCTTTGAAATGTCTCACTGTTCTTGAGCCATTGGGCTATGATTTTCTATTGGGATCTTGTCATTTTCTTGTGGTTACCTTATCTTGGTTATCGGCTCGAGTCAGGGCCGGCTCAACCATTTTGGTGGCCCAAAGCTTGTTACAAATTCGGGCCTTTCTCTGGATTAAAAAACACACACACACACACAAACCTGTTGTAGACTTGTAGTCGAATATAATGTTACACTTTCTCTGTATTAATCAACTAGCAAATTAATTTCAGTTAAGACCTTTTAGCTTACTATATCACAAACCTGTTGTAGACTTACAGCCCAATGTTACACTTATAACTTTTTTTTTTGGAAAATTGAGGCCCTATAGATTTTGGGACCTAAAGCCCTAGCCTCATTTGGCTTGGGCTTGGGCCGGCTCTGGCTCGAGTGTTCTATATATATGATGAATATGTTGGGAGGATCTAAGACAAAGGGTATGTTTGGCAAAAGTAGTTGGTAGCTGGTGGCTGGAGGCTGGTAGCTGGTGGCTGGAAGCTGGTAGCTGGTAGCTAGTAGCTGTAGCTTTTTAGATATATTTGGTGTTTGGCAGAGTAGCTGGAGCTTTTAATAAAATGTATAAAATGACCAAAATGGACATAACTAAAAATTTAAAAAGTTTGTGCATTAAAAAATTTATTATCTTTAGAGGTTAAAATAGTCATTTTTCCCTAAAAGCTTGTAGCTCCTTCTAAACGCTACTACTAGGAGCGTTCAACCAAAAGCTTCAAGCTGCTAACCTAAAAGCTTCAAGCTCCTTCAACCAAACAAGACTTTTTACTGGGTATGAGCTTTTTCTTAAAAGCTTAAAGCTTGAAGCTCCTAAAAGCGCCTAAAAGCTCCATGCCAAACATACCCAAAGTAGCAGTTGTGGGGTCATTATATTCTAGTGAACAAAGTATCCCATATAGAGTCATTATATGCAATATGCAGTTATCTGTATAGTCTTTTATCTCTTTATGCCTAAATTTATGGTATTGCAATTATAGTTTGTTTAGTGTTTATCTTTGCTTAGATATATGGATATTAAGAGAAATAGAGTTTTGGTTGTGCGGTTACCCTTTGAATGACAATTAAATTCATCACAGAGCGGCAACCTAACCAACTGGGGTAGCCCAGTTGGCCACCGACACCCACCTCTTCCCAGATGTACCGGGTTTGAGTCTTGGGAGTGGCATATGTCGCCCAGGGTAAGAACTCGGCAAGGGGAATTCACTGCGGAGCTAGCTTGGTCGGGTAGCGGCTCCCGGAGTGGGATCCATATCTAAACGCCTATAGCATCCCAACATGCCAAATGAATGAACATGTAATGTCACTTTTTTTCGCTGATTTTATCAGACACTTTTTGTCAGTCGCGAAAACCCTTTGAATAATCCATATCTAAACGCCTATAGCATCCCAACATGCCAAATGAATGAACATGTAATGTCACTTTTTTGAGCGGTTATGATTTGTTTTGTCGCCAAAACCACTGTTATTTTCATTTGAAAACCAAACCAAACCAAAACCATTTAAAAGCGAACCAAATCATACATGACGAATATCTAGATATTCGGTTTTAAGAAATTCAGCTCAGTTAAAATAGAACAAACGAAACTGAATTTATATATATATATATATATATATATATATATATATATAGTGTGAGGTTCATTGGGGAACACTAAAAAAGTGGGGAACCGGGGAACACTCTTAAAAATTTAACTTAACATGTTAAAAATTAATTTTTTAAACATCTTTTTCTGCGCCTCTCCTTATATATACTTGTAGAAGCATTTTTAATAAAAAAAAAATCAAAAACTAAAAATATTAAAAAAACAATAAAAAAAGGCTAAAAATTGTTTTTTTTAGAAAAATTATTTTTTTACTCGACTAGTTTCTCCTCCTTTTTATAAAGAAAAGCGCTGAAAAATTTAAAAAAAATAAATATTTTTAACATGTTAAGTTAATTCTATAAGATATAACTGTTTTTTAAACATTTTTTTATATTTTTAGTTTTTGATTTTTTTTATCAAAAATGTTTCTACTTGTATTTATAAGAAAAAGCGCCGAAAAAAATTTATAAAAATATTTTTTTAACATGTTAAGTATAATTTTTAAGAGTGTTCCCCCGTTCCCCACTTTTTTAGTGTTCCCCAATGAACCCTCCCCTATATATATATATATATATATATAGGTAAAGAGTACGGTACAAATTACCTTATCGTACATTATATACGCGAGCTTAATAGCCATACACGTGTCCTGATTGGTTTTTTCATATTGGTTTTTTTCATATATAAGGTTAAATGAGACAATCAATTCAATTATCTGAGGGTAAATTCGTCTCTTCATTCAATCAGCGAGCGAGAAGTTCGTTACACTAATATCCCGGTATTTATCTTTCGAATCAATTTCAAATTTTTTCATAATTCTCAATTTGCAGTTATCGTTCTTCTGTGTTAGGGTTTTATTCAGTTGTTTTTTTTTTGATGGATCCAGAGCAGCGCTGGACGTGCAAATGTTGTTGATGTTGAAGAAAGTCGACCTATCGGTGATCATGATCAATTATCTGCATGTCAGAGAGTTTCTATTGAGGATGTTTTAAATCCGCCATCTGCAAATTCAAATCCAATTGCAAGTTCAAGTGCTCTAAACGATTGTTTTAATGGTAATTATGTTAATTCAGATCTCTAAAATGTTCGTATACCTGTTTTTTGTTTAATCGTTTCTCTGATTTTACATTTTGTAACTGTTTTTTGAAGTTTGAATGTTGAGTATTTTTTTGACCTGAAAACAACATGTACAAATTCGCATGTTATTAGTCTGTTCAATTCGCATTTAATGTTTTTTTCCTTAACTATTTCGCATGCTATGGTATATTAAATCGCATAGATAAATCACATTAATCAAAATCATCAATTTCGCATGTTTTCTTTTATAGATTTCGCATGTTTTTTTGATTTTTCTGATTTGATTCATTTAGATGAAAGGGTATACACTCCGGAGGTTCAAGCATCAGCTACACCTGTGGTTGGAATGCAATTTATCACTATTGAACAAGCATATGCGTTTTACCAATCATATGCTAAGTTAGCTGGTTTTTCTATTCAGAAAGGTGGTGAAGTACACAGTGGTGGTATAATCAAAACTAAGTATTTTGTTTGTTCTAAAGAGGGACATAAGCCAATGTGTATTGACGATCGTTCGAAGTCAAAAAAACAATTCAAAACAAGGAACAGGGGGACTATTAGAACTGGATGCAAAGCTCAACTTATGATTTGCACTGTGGATGGTAGATTATATACAGTAAAGAGATTTGTTGATGGCCATAATCATAAGTTTGTATGCCAAGATGATATTCACATGTTGCCAGCTTACAGACAATTGTCAGATGTCCAGGAGGAGATGGTATGAGAACTAGGCACTTTAAACCTTGGTCCTGTCAAAGCTTTCCATATAATGAGGAAACGTTATGGTGGTTTCGAAAACGTTGGTGCCACGGTTGATGATTGCAAAAAATTTAGGAAGCGAATTAACAGCTATATAGGAGAATATGATGCTGACATGGTGATTAATAGGATGACTGACAAAAAACAGTATTTAGCTGATTATTCGTTTGAATATTCTGTTGATGATGGCAAACGTTTAACTGGTTTGTTCTAGGCTGATGGTTTATGCAAGCTTAACTATATGGAATTTGGGGATGTGATATCCTTTGATGCAACTTTCAAGACAAAACAGGTTAGTGTTTGAAGTCAAACATGTTTTTTTTTTTTTACTATTTTTCGCATGTTATATGTCTTCATGAGCTGTGTATATCGCATGTGTAAAATTTTTGTTAATGATATCGCATGTTTTACTTTTGTTTTCGCATTTGGGTTTTTGTAATTCGCATGTTTTACTTTTGTTTTTGCATGTGTTGTGCAGGTACAAGATGGTGTTTGTCCCGTTCACTGGCATTGACAACCACTGTCGAAATGTAACATTTGGAGCTGGGTTGTTGGCATCGGAGAGCATTGAATCATATAAATGGCTATTGAATTCATTTTTAAAGTCATTTGGTCAGCAGCCAAAGGTTGTAGTGACTGATCAAGACCCAGCTATGAAACAGGCTATTGAGGAGGTTTTCTATGTCAGCAGACACAGATTGTGCATGTGGCACATAATGAAAAAAGTGGCAGATAAGGTATAGTATGCTATATTGTCTTCTGTTAGTGTTATTTTTTTGTATATTATATATTTTTTTATAGGTTGATATTAAGAGCATTTATTTGTCATAGGTTGGACACGAGTTGTGCAATAACGATGAGTTTAAAAGGAGGATGTGCGACATTGTATGGACTGATTCGATTGAGCCTGAAGAATTCGAGAGACAGTGGAAGTTGGTGGTGATTGATTTTGGTCTCACAGAAAACAAATGGATCGATGATATGTTTGTGATGAGATCCATGTGGATTCCTGCTTTTTACCGACACAAGCCAATGTCGGGACTTATGAGAACAACATCAAGATCAGAGAGTGAGAACCATTTTTTCTGCCAGGTGTCTAATTCACAACTCACTCTCGTAGAGTTTATGAATCATTTCGACGGTGCAATGGATGTCCAACGTTTTAATCATAGAAAGAATGATCATATTTCAAGATATACGGAGCCTGCTGATTTGAGCGGAACTTCTTTGGAAGAAGATGTTGCTAAGAGATTCACCAGGTCTATATTTTTTGATCAGCAAATAGAGATTTTAGGTACAATTTCTGAATGTCTGCCGATGGACACCAAAGTAGAGGGTCCACAGATCAGGATAATGTTGAAGGACTTTAAAGCACATGGAAATGGTTTATTGGAGGTATTATTATACATGCGAATTTATTATGTTACACATGCGATTTTAAAGTTATCCATATACATGTTTGTAAAACATGCGAATTTAATATGTTACACATGCGATTTTAAAACTGATTCAATTACATGTTTTTTAAGACAAGCGAAATTGTCAAGTTTCACATGCGAATTTAATTTTGAATATATATATATTTTTTTTGTTGGTTTTTCCTAGGTGTGGTTCAAGAACCTTGAAAATGATGTAACTGCACAATGTAGCTGTTTGCGTTTTGAGCAGTATGGGCTGCTATGCAAACACATCTATTTTCTTTTCAAGATGTTTGGTGTTAAAGAAATACCAAACAAGTATGTTACGAAGAGATGGACGAAGGATGTTGTTCCGAATGAGTTAAATGTGAAGTACAATCTAAATGTGGGTGGCAAGGATGTGCAACACAAGGCTAAACGGATTGCTCGTGAAATCATCCACACAGGGGAGTATTTGGTTAGCAATTTGATTTCCGACCTCGATCAACTTGTTTTAGTGAGGGATCAAATGATGCAGCTTAAAGAGAGAGTTGATCAGAGTCGTATAACTAAGCAACTTGATCCAAAATTTGAACGATTTTCAAAGTTGATTGGTTATCAACAACCAGTAACTAATGCTCCTCCTACTGTCCGTGTGCCGGCTGGTATAAGAAACAAAGGTCGAGGCTCGCATAAAAGGATTAAATCTAAGAAAGAACAAATGATCAGCCGCAAGGGGAAAAGGTCAAGGACATGTAGTGTATGTAATGTAAAAGGTCATGACATTCGGACTTGCGAGGAGCTGAATGCCAAACTACAAGGTAAACATCAAAAAAAGAAGAAGAAGAAGGGCATCCAGATCGAAAATGTTGATAGAGACAAAGACAATGAGGTTGAAGATGATGAAGAGGAAGATGAGTTTGAAGATTACAGTAGTGATGATGGATCTGAAGAAGAAGATCAGTGGGAGGAGGTTTCGGAAGATGGTGAGGATGAGTAGTTTTTTTCTAAATGGACATGCGATTTTATACGAAACACTTGCGATTTTTTATATTCATCTGTTTATATCAGTTTTCATGCGATTATATTTTTTAAACATGCGAATTTATAATCAACAGTTAATATAAATTTTTACATGCGATTTCACTGTTATTACATGCGATTTGTTAGTTATATTGTTTTTTGTTATGTGACAATGATGGCTATATCATTCATGCGATTTAATATTAATAGATAACATAATATGCTAAAAAATATGTACCCAAAATATAACAATAGTTATTGTCTAACACAGCCATTACCAAAAAAACGATTAAAAAGAGTTTTTTAGTTACTTGGAGTAAATATTTTGTCACGTTCAGAAGAGCTGAACTCCATCTTCTCCTTCACAGTGTTCAGAGCATCTGTCAGGAAAGAGAAGGCCAAGTCATCAGCTTGAGATTGCTCTTTAATGTGATCCAAAGCTCTGTCCTTGAAGCTTGATGGTGGTTCTTGAAGTAGGCGTTCCCATATATCTTGATTTTTCTTGATTTTTTCAAGAATTTTACCCTGCACATCAAGAACCAGATGAGAAGAGTTAACATCAGTGCTTAGTTCTGTCAACGTGCGAGTTGACAATAATTCTTTGATTGCAATGTTTTTGATTTGTTCCGAATCATCAGATGCCATGTTTGTTTTGTATGTTTTGTGTGTGTTTTTGATATCTAGGTTTTTTATATTAATATAGTAAATTTATTATGTAGGTAGGGTGGTAAGTTCAATATTAATTATTGTAAAATTGATCATTACATGTCAATTTACAGTCACATCGGTCATAAATCAAGTATTTTTTATATATAATACTGTTATAAATCAGACATTTTAGGCCCAACCCATTACTTATGGGCTTTAGGGTTTCCAGCTATGTTTATCTCTATATATTGAATGTTGAATATTGTGAAAGTGTGAATGAAGTTTATCTCTGTTACTCTTTGGTTTTTATCACGTTATCAGCACGAGGCTCTAACCAACTGAGATTTATCGGAAATCTGAGATCAATCGCAAGAATTTGTAGCCGTTTCCGTCGACCGGCCAACAACACATATTCTGTTTCGGCTCATACATCCAGGTACACGTCATCATAATCTTCACAATGTGTTTTACAAGTTTTTTATACAGTATATATCCAAAGGATGCAAATAAATTTAAATTTTACAAATCAGTAATCGGTAAAGGATTTTTTTTTTCATATAGCAACATTCTTTTTCACATACAAACACAAAGAGACAGAAAGGATACTAGCATCTTTTTAAATGATTTTCGAATTAAATTATAAATCTAATCCTTTGGAAGAAAGACTTATGTTTTTCGATATGGGTTTTTCGAATACCCAGAACATGATTTTTTTTCTTTCATCCTCAAGTGTCGTTCTAGATTTTAGAAAAAAAAATAGGAATAAGTTTTTCCTTTGATCCGTACTTACCAATACAAATTTAGAGGAACAAGCGGTCACTGCCGCCTTAAACAACATAACTGAAAAGAAAAAACCAACATCCCATAATACATAAAACTTATGACCTGAAAATCTCTCTCCGACGATTGTCCTCAACATCCAACTGTTAAAATAAAATCAAAGACGTCAGTGCGGAAGGGAACGGTTTATCGGCGGCGTGGTTCGCAACGGTTTAATGGCGGCGTTTTCCCCCGATGACGGAGTCGCCGGAAATCCGGTGGTTCGAAACGGTTTAACGGCGGTTGCGGTTCCTCCGATCTCCGGCTGTGATGACAGTTTTTTTTTTGGAAGGCGATATAACATAGTTGTCTGAAACTTCATGGTTGGAATCGTCCCCGATGAATGGAATCGTAATGGTTTTTTTTCGTTTTTAATGAGGCAGCATAGCTGATCCAGTAGTATCAGTTTATTTATTCAGGTCCTGAAGTACCTATTTAACATCATCCTGAAGTATGTTGTTAAACTGTGTTTAATTCTAAATGTCTAAGGGGGAGTGTTATAAATCAGACATTTTAGGCCCAACCCATTACTTATGGGCTTTAGGGTTTCCAGCTATGTTTATCTCTATATATTGAATGTTGAATATTGTGAAAGTGTGAATGAAGTTTATCTCTGTTACTCTTTGGTTTTTATCAAATACTACTATTTTTAGTTTTTTAGATTCGTATTTTGTTTTTTTTAGTTATTTATTTATTATTTAATTTTTTTTATCATTTTTAAGAGAATGCAATTTTTAATTGTTTTGCACTGTTTTTATTCGAAATCGCATTTGAATGGATACAAATTCGCACACTATGTAAAATCTCAAAGAATACTTAACATTTTTACTGAAATCGCAATGCTTTATCATTAATTCGCACACTATATGAAATTATAAGAAATACTTAACCTTTTATCGAAATCACATGTATATTGTTAAGAATTCGCACACTATATGAAATTTGAAAGATTTTTTTTTTAATACAAATCGCATGTGAATTGTCCATGAATTCGCACATGATCTCAAAACCTGCATCATCTTCTTGATTAGTTAATAATTTCTAAATTCATCCGAATTTCATTTTTCACATAAGGATTTTGGTGAACAGGAATCGATCGCTTTTTGATTAATTGTTATAATTTTGATTTCGGTTTTGATTTTAGAATCTTACGTTATGATTTTTGAGGTTTTTGTTTGCTGATTATCAAGGGTTTTGATCTCGCATTAGACGATTTTAACCTTGGCGGTTTCTTTGCATTAATTTTAATTTGATAAATTTAATAGTAAAACACGATGTTTAAATCAGATGATCCGACGGTTGTGGATGAAGCGTACATAATGTACGATTAGGTTATTTGTATGATAACCGGCCTCTATATATATATGGGACCGCTAGAATGAGAACCACCTCGAGTTATGAGAATCGCGAGAACCACACCATCCGGGGCGAGGTGGACCAAAATTTTTTTTTACAACTAGATGTGTGTATTATAAACACATTCGTAAAAAAAAAATTTTAAAAAAATGTCGTGTGGGTAGTTTTTTACACCATAAGTTTGGTGTAAAAAAAAAAACAAAAAAAAAAACACCAAACTTGTGGTGTAAAAAACTACCCACACGACATTTTTTAAATTTTTTTTTTTTTTACGAATGTGTTTATAATACACATATCTAGTTGTAAAAAAAAAATTTGGTCCACCTCGCCCCGGATGGTGTGGTTCTCGCGGTTCTCATAACTCGGGGTGGTTCTCATTCTAGCGGCCCCCTATATATATATATATATCGGGATATTTATTTTACAATTCGTACAATCCTCCAAACACTTTAGCCTATTACAAGATAACCACAAACCCGAAAAAAAAACCAAAATTTAAACTGATGAACGACCATCTTGTTAAAATTCAGTTATTCGGTTTGAAACTAAAATAGAACAAAATTTAAATGTTGTCTTTGATTCTATTTAGATCATTTTGAATGCAGTTCAGTTCAATTTGACCGGAAAATTAATCAAAGCCGAGGAACCCAAAACCTTAGCCAGAACATCCCTACAAATAATTATGTGAGACTTGTGAACCGGTAAGGGACTAGGGGTCTGTTTGGTATGACGTAATGGAATAGACGGGTGAATGGAATGTACGAGGTAATGGAATGGACGATGTAATGGAATGGATCATTACCATTCCATGTCTTGTTTGGTTACCATGTGAGAATGAAATGAATCATTACTTTGTGTTGTTTGGTAGGAAAGAATAGACGAAGGAATAAAATCGGTCATGAGTGACGGTAGTCGGCGGTGGTGGGTGGTGATAGGTGGCAATGGTAGTGATGGACGGAGGTGGTGGCAGTGGGTGGCGGCGGTGGGTGGCGGCGGTGGGTGGTGGCGGGGGCAGAGGTAGGTGGTGGCGACGACAATGGTGGTGGGTGACGGGGACGGTGGTGGGTGACGGCGACGGGGGTTGTTGGTGGTGGAGGTGGGTGGCGACTGACGGCGGAGGCGGGGGTGGGTGGCAGCTGTGGCGCGGTGGTGTCGGGGGTGGTGGGTGGTGGCGAGTGACGGCAAGGGCGGAGGTATGGATGGTGGGTGACGGTTGGTAGCGGCGGAGGTGGGGTGGCGACTGGGGTGGAGGTGGGTGGTGGCGGGAGACAATTGGGGTGGAGGTGGGTGGTGGTGGTGGCGACGGAAGTGGGTGACGGCGTCGATGGTAGTCACGGCGGCAGCTATGGCAGTAGTGGTGTCGCCCGTGAGTGAGTTATTAAAACCAATAAGAATAATAATAATAATGGTAAAAAATAATAATAAAAATATTGTTGATATAATAATAATAATAATAATAATAATAATAATAATAATAATATATCTTTCCATTCCTTGAAGGAATGAAAAAAAAAAACACCACCTTACCAAGGAATGAAAATTATTATATTTGGAAGGTTTACATTCCTTGTGGAATGCTTCATTCCATTACCACTTGACAACCAAACATGTTTTCTTTTCATTCAAATAGAATGCTCCATTCCATTCCGCCTTCTATTCCTTCGTACCAAACGCTACCTAGTTTTTCTATTTGTTAATTTTTTATATCGGTTAATTCATTCACTCTCTAAACCTAGAGATGGGCATATCGGGTATTTTTTTTGTACCCGGACCCGGTTCTTGTTTTAGTGTTGGGTAACCGGTTGTTCTTGTAGGAACCGGGTCTGGTTCCTAACCGGGTTTAGATAGTGAATACTGGAACCGATGGTAACCGATCCCGGGTAGGGTTGGAACCAGGTTCTCTGAAAAACCGGTTTGACCGGGTATTTCTAAAAAAATCGCTGAAATGATACTATAACCGGTTCTTAAAAAAATTCCTTATATTGATCAAAAAACATACAGACATATTAAAGAAAATACAAACATATTGAAGCCGGTTTATTTCTTTGACCGTTTACTTGTCGATGTCGTGGATGCTTCCATTTGACTTGCGGCTCGCTTTGGTGGTGCCACTTCGGTACAATCGTCTTCCGAATCATTAGTTTGTACTTCTTCATCCTCCTCTTCATCAACTATCTTGTTCTCTAATTCCACTTCGTCTTCTAGACTTGTCTTATCTTGAATACGGTCCACGACATCCAAATGATCCTTTAGGCAAATTGGCATCTGTGGCGGACCCAGGATTTTTTTTCATTGGGGTCCATTTTTTGTGTTAGAATTTTTCACAACCAAACATTAAAATTTTCGGGTCTGTCATCGTAGTCGGGTCGGGTCGGGGATAGGAAATAATGTAGAAGCATTTAGTGGACATGAAACCACTCACTACTAGAAAAGTGGTCATTTTGCTACGGAAATTTCCTACGCAAAAAAATGCGTCGCAAATTCTGACACATTTACTACGCATTTCCTACGGAAAAAAGACCTTGATTTTTTTGGGCAATTTGTGAGACAATAGTGAGAAATATACTAATTCTAAGTATTGTGTTGGAAATGCGTAGCAACTTGCTACGCATTTCCGACGGAACCATTATTTATTTAAATATTAATTGTTGCGTCAGAAATGCGTAGCAACTTGCTACGCATTTATGACGAATTATTTATTATTATACTTAGATTATATTTTAATGTTTAATCAGCATTATTATTAATTATTGCGTAGGAAATGTGTTGCAACTTGTTACGCATTTGTGATGGAAAATTTATAGTGTAGAAAATGTGTAGCAACTTGCTACGCATTTGTGATGGAAAATTTATTATCATATTGCGTAGGAAATGTGTAGCAACTTGTTACGCATTTGTGATGGAAAATTTATTGTGTAGGAAATGTGTAGCAACTTGCTACGCATTTATTGTGTAGGAATCGTTCCTTCGACGTTTTTCCTGGCTATGTTGATGCAGTTTTGTGTCCGATGCTTGTCGAATAGATTAGATTTATTTTATGCTGAATTTGTAATAGTTAGTGAAACGGTCTAACGAACGTGTATAGACCCGCTCGTTTGAAGTGGTCAAACGAGAGGGTTATTTGTTTGACCGTGTGTGTTTGAAAGACAAAGGGGTGTAGCTATAAATAGCAACCCTTTGCCATTTCAAACACTTGTAGATTTTAGGAGGTTCGAGTCCTTACCAGGGAGAGATCACCACTTGATCTCTCCCCGGAACCAAACGGCTCTGGTAAAGGTTCGGTTATCTTGTTAATCGGGCCGGCTTGTACTCTTATGTTATCAAATCAATACAGGTTAGTCGTTTATCCGTCTATGATCTTCCCGTCTATGAACATAATCATGATAATCACGGTTTCGGTCCAGAAAACGGTCCTACAAGTGGTATCAGAGCCATGGTGCCCGATTTAGTGAATCTAACAGTTTGCTAAATCACATGTGCTCTAGATCTGAGTTTATTATGATTTTTGTTCAAGATGTTAAAAAGGTGTAAAAGAAGAAAAACCCAGATCTGGACCGTATATGCGGGTCTGTGCTGAAACGGAACACACCAGTGGGTTAGTTTTTATGTTTTACACCAAAATTATCAATTTTTCATCATCAAATATCACTTTATAAGTGATTTTCGTCAAGATCTGCAAAAGAACAGTACACTTTGTTCTTGAGATGTTCTTGGCGGCTGCTTAAAGAAACTAGGGTTTCTTCATACCCACTCCCGACGAAACTGAAACCATGACGAAACACCACCTCCACTTTCGTCGTCGATCAATAAACAATCTGTTTCGTCGGACCAGATCTCATTCTGTTTCGTCGCAAGTTGATCATAACCAGTTTCGTCGATTCACAAAAGGATCTCATTTTCGTCATCAAAGCTTAACATCAGTTTCGTCACTCAATCAGATCTGTTTCGTCGTCACTCACATCTGTTTCGTCATACAACTTAAAAAAAAAAAACTGAACTCATTTATGGCAAATCGAGCTTGTATTTGTTATTTACCGACTGCAGTGTCTCCGATGAGCATGATCTTGAATACGTAGTCGATTTTCTGGCTCGGATTGCTATAACCGCCACCGGTAGCCATAGATCTGCAACTGGAGGTGTATATCACTGATTGTTCATCGATGTTGAGAGATGATTCAGCTGGTGTATGACTTATGTGTTTGGTATCGCACAAAAAGAAGAAGATGATGGCACAAATTTTCTTTTGGGGTTTTTGTTTTGTATAGAGAAAAACAAAGAAACAAAATAAAGGGGTTTGAATGTTTGGGCTGTGAATCGAAAGAAAGAGATGAGACAGATGTGCGATTTTTTTTTTTTTTTGGGGGGTTTTCAGCAAGTTTATCGCAGATGAGGGTTTTGGATTGGTAGTTGCTGTGAATAGGAGTTGTCGGCTGAAGATATTGACTTATGGGGAATGTTTTTTTTTTCTAATATGTGATGTGTGATGACAATTTTTCTGTTGGGCCCACCTTAAGAAAGTTTAATGGATAGTGGGCCGATGACATCTATTACAAAGTGAATTGGATTTTAGTTTGCAACTTGGGCCAGCATCTCATTCTTTACAAAACAACAATATTGGGCCACTAAGTTATGAAACTAATTTGTGTGGGATTTCAAAATTAATCCAAAGAATTTTGATGCCATCAATCCTTTTACAAAGTGGGGTCGGGTGTTTGCGAAGTTGAGTTAAACGGTGCTTCTAAATTTCAACGTCAAATTTGCACGGGGTTCGGGAGCACGCGGAATGATGCAGCATGATGAAAACAAAAGATGATGATGATTTTTTTTGTGGGGTAGTCACGGTTACCAATGCAAATGTCAAAAATGGTGACGCGACTATTATGGGCCAAAAACCAAAAACAAAACGGTATGTTCACTTCCGCACGTCAGTATTTATGTTTGTTATCGGTTATTCGAAGATGTTCGAAAGCATTTTGTTTATTGTCATATTTTCGCATTTGAAAACGAACGTATGAACCTAGAATGTCAATACCGGTCCTAACGAATCCAAAAGGTCGAAGAGTATATGCCTATGATGAAAGTTTTCAGATTAGGTGTTAGCAGAACCTTGGGGGGATACAAGTCGGATCCTACGGGGTATTAGGGGACGTTCTTATTCAACTAGAATATGCAAAGAAGAAAGCCGTTTTCGTGATTTTTTGAAAAACCGAGAACATTTGAAAGATTCTACTCAGTGGAGAGGGTTTGTTCAGTAAAGATTGACGACAGTTCCGCTAATTGAAGGGAACTGGTGAACATTTGAAACTTAATGACAGTTCCTTTAAAGTGGAAGGGAATCTGTTAAGGTTTAGAGATCTTACCAAAGAAATGGGGGAATAAAAATTTTCGTATGTTGAATTTCTTCGGTAAATTTCTAAACGCAATCACAGGTGGTAGAGTTTGTAATTTTCTAGTGACACAAAGACGGTTTACAGAAGACAGTTCACCAGAAACCTCTATCAATGTAGTATGCTTGAAGATCAAGACTTGATGCAGCTTTTAAAAGAATGGAACCCTTATCAATGCCGGTTGGAGTATTGGAAGATCAGCGGAAGATCGGTCAATTGAGCCTTTTGAGGAAATTGCACAACGCCCAACACGGATACGCGTACTTTGAGGGGGAACTATTATACAAGAAGCGTCAAGATACTACTTACCTGGATCATCGGTCAAGGGGGAATTTGTTAACACAGAGAAGATGAATACTTGACTGAAGATCGATTGCAGTTGCATTTTCAGCATTCGACAGCAACGGACAAGGGGGAAATTGTTGATGCAGTTTTGTGTCCGATGCTTGTCGAATAGATTAGATTTATTTTATGCTGAATTTGTAATAGTTAGTGAAACGGTCTAACGAACGTGTATAGACCCGCTCGTTTGAAGTGGTCAAACGAGAGGGTTATTTGTTTGACCGTGTGTGTTTGAAAGACAAAGGGGTGTAGCTATAAATAGCAACCCTTTGCCATTTCAAACACTTGTAGATTTTAGGAGGTTCGAGTCCTTACCAGGGAGAGATCACCACTTGATCTCTCCCCGGAACCAAACGGCTCTGGTAAAGGTTCGGTTATCTTGTTAATCGGGCCGGCTTGTACTCTTATGTTATCAAATCAATACAGGTTAGTCGTTTATCCGTCTATGATCTTCCCGTCTATGAACATAATCATGATAATCACGGTTTCGGTCCAGAAAACGGTCCTACAGGCTACTTTAACGGTTTGGTTTTGATGGTGAAGACGATTTGCTGTTGTTGGTAATGTTGGTGGTTCGGATACTTCCAGATCGATTCAGGTTTGGTTAAAATAGATGACATCAGCTTCATGATGGTTCCGGTTTTGTTTCAGCTCGGGTCACGGTTCGGTTCAGGTCAGATTTAACGCGGGTCAATCTGTGTATACCCGTGTTATACATATGTATTGTTAACCTGGTCAATATCAAACTTCTTCAACTCAGCCGGTCAAAGACGGCAGTAGTGGTAGTGGCTTGGTTCAGACTCAGTGGAGGCAACTAGTTTTATTATTACCATATTTTATTATTACCATATAAACACGTGATGGAGGCATGTGGTAAATAAATCACTTTCAAATATAAACACGTGAGCCAATCAAAATGCTGTGACAATCGGTAAACTGTTCGCCGAACGTTTAAGGCGAACGTTACCTCTGTTCATGTTCTTTTATAAATTGTTCGCCGAACGTTTGGTTCGTATGCAGCCCTAATTATTATATAACTATAATACATTTAATTTTTGTAAGTATGTTTTGGAATTAATAATTAAATCTTATTTGATAGTTGTAAATAAAAAGAATAACGAAACATATTTATACATTATAAATTATCAACATGTTGATGCATTGAGTAGTTGTACTCTATACTTAAGGGAGATTTAAAAAAAAAATTGATATAATTACACTTTTAATGTGAGCCAATCAAAAGCTTTAGTTAAACTTCACACGGATCACCATCCTACGGTTCATTGCTCACCTAATTTTCAATCCAACGGTTTAAAAATACCTCTAGAAACACAAAATCCTTAAACCCACAAATATCAAAATACCACCCTTCAAAGTTCAGTTGAACTTTACGCAACCAACACTGCCAATCGATCTTATCTTCTCCATCTCCTCAAAACAACTTTACGGCAACCAAACTGTTTCAAAGTTTACCACCCTTCAAAGTTCAGTTCAAGTCGATCTCATCTTCTCCATCTCCTCAAAGTTCAGTTCAACATATATCACCGCCCCCCCCCCCTTCGGTTCTTCACCTAGGTCGTGCCGGCGGCTGACGCGGGCGAGGATGGGGTTCCAAACAGGGTTCTTCACCTATGACGCCGCCGTGAATGATGATGGTGGTGACGAGATCAGATGAAGACGATGAGGTTTTGAGGGCCGGCGACCGGAGACGCCGCTCGCGGCGGCGGTCTTTATCTCCGACCGGAGACGCCGCTCACGGTAAACCCTCCTGTTTGTGATCAATCACCTGATACATCTTGCAAAGTCCCCCTCTGCAGGTACCCATTTATCAATTTGGATTTAAAAATTTAAACCCCACTGTTGAAACTTTTTTTATATTTAAAATCTGATTTTGATTGTAATTTGAAATTTTCAGGAAATTTAAAACGAAAGGGCAGCAAGTGAATAACAAAAAGAAAGAAGCAAGATGGGAATTACTAGTTAGAAAAGTGGAAGCAGCTAAAGCTGTAACGTCGGATATGTAATTTTATTTTCTTTATGCTCGTAGATTTTAAACATTTTTTGTATGTAAATTTGTATAAATTTATGATTAATGTTATTGAATTTTTATAGTTTTTAGTTTTATTTGCTTTTGTATCCGATCTCTCGGATGTTTTATAAATAGAATAAAACTAGAAAAACCATTAAATTTCGTGACAATTGTGTAGCAAAATTTAAAAATTAACTTCCACTAAATGGGTAGGAAAATGCGTAGAAAATGTGTAGCAATTTGTGACAGCCTTTTTCTGTCAGAAATGGGTAGGAAAATGCGTAGAAAATGCGTAAAGAAACCAGTTTCCTACGAGTGGTTTAACTACATATGCATTTCGTCACAGATTCGTAGAAAATTAAATTTCGTGACAATTGTGTAGCAAAAATTAATCGTCACAAATTCGTAGAAAATTAAATTTTGTGACAATTGTGTAGCAAAAATTAAAAATTAACTTCCGTTAAATGAGTAGGAAAATGCGTAGAAAATGTGTAGCAATTTGTGACAGCCCCTTTTTTGTCAGAAATGGGTAGGAAAATGCGTAGAAAATGCGTAAGAAACCAGTTTCCTACGAGTGGTTTTCCTACATACGCATTTTGTCACAAATTCGTAGAAAATCGCGAGTTGTGACGCTTTTCCTACGGAAAATGGTGTCAGAAATTTTAATTTTTCTAGTAGTGACTACATTATTAAGAACCATTTTTAAGAATCAAGTTATCAAATCGTGGTGATTAATAAGTTGCTTGAAACCATTAGCTACCTAAACAACATAACTACTTCACATAGTTTCAAAAAAAAATTTAAGTTTTTTTTTAACGCCACTATATGTTGAAAGTCTTATTTGGTAACAAAATGTGAAATAAAATCATTCGGAGACATTAAATTTATCATTTTAGAAAAACAAATTAGAGGATCAATGGGTGGTTGTGGTGTTTTAAAACACTAGTTTAATTTAGATGGAAAAAATAAACTTAAAAACAAGAGATGTAAGACTTGAATTTGAGACCTACTTGTTGAACCACAAGGAGATTTACCACCATACCATCTTTGCTTTTAATACTATGGGGCCCAACTAATTTATTTTATGGGGTCCTTAAAAAATTCAACTTACCGGTTCTACTATTTTTTTCAAAAAACATTGGGGTCCGTGGACCCCGACCCGCATCATGTGGGTCCGCCCCTGATTGGCATCTCTATTGATTCCGGTGTTAGTCTTGTTCTTCGTATGGACAATACCCTGCCACTAACGGTGTGTTCCCGAGTTAAAAATCCCTCCCCTTCCCTCCCCTCCATGTCTTTCCAAATTGGAAAGACTATTTTCAGGCAAAAAAAAACCCCATTTTCCCTCCCCTCCCCCTGTTAAGTGGATCTCTGGAACACCATTTTCCCTCCCCTCCCCTCCCCTCCCCCTGTTAAGTGGATTTCTGGAACACAGCGTAAGAGAAAACACATTTTCTGAAGCTACGGTGGAAGCTTGGACCGTTAGTACATCACGAGCCATGGTGGCTAGAATCGGGAATTCCGATTCTTTTGATTTCCACCATGACAAAAGATCAAACTTTGTATATTCCTCGGCGGTCATAGTACGAGAATAACATGTTTCTTTATATCTACCAAGTTCACTTGATGGGGCGTTACCTCTTTGTTGTTTACCGTTTCATCTCAAACGACATTCAACATCGTTATGAGTGGGTAGGATAAAGAATTTAGTGCACCGGGTATTGTTTTCTATACGGAGGAACCGGTTCCGGGTACGACCCTATTTTTTTTTATAAAATGTGAAACCGAGTAAGAACCAACGGGTATTTTGAACCTGGACCCGGTTCTTATATACAACGGGTAGGAACTGGAACTGGTTCAGGTAGGTTCTACCGGGTCGGTTTTGGAAGTGGGTATTATGCCCATCTCTATCTAAAACTACTCTTAAATCTATCTATGACACTCGAACTGTAGGCTACAGGCCCACCCTTTGGTTATTAGTTTGACAAATACATATGCAAGATACCTCCTCAATAACCTGATTAAACTTTAAAACGAAAATGCGAATTAAGATGTAACCTGAATAAAATTTAAAACGAAAATGCTAATGAAGTTGTATACAGGCAACCACTATTTTAATTAGACATTCTTAATCTTCTAGAAATCTTGCCTATTTTTTATAAATTAGTAGTTTTTATACAAGTTTACTCCGTCATAACACCGTGTGGTATGGTGGGGCGTGAGTTGGGGGCATGGTACGACACGTGGAGTATGGGACACCCAAGACTAAACCCCAATTTCAAAGGGGTATGGTGGGGCGTGGCTGGGGTGGCGTGGGCGTTTTCAGCCAACCCCCGCCCCATACCCCACAGTCTAAGGGGGTGGGGGTGGTTATCACTCATCACTCACTCATCACTCACAACACCCAATCAAGTTCCGCCATGTCATCAACCATTTTTCCATCACTCACAACCTTTTTTAGTGGCGATGGTCATCACTCACCACCACACCCAACAATTTCCCCCCAACCAACAATTACCCTCACAACACACAAACCATCATGCGTTGAAGAATTCACGCGTGGAAAAATGAAGGTGGCGGTGGTATGTTGAATTCCATCACTCGTGAAACTCACTCCATCACGGACAAAACTTCCCCACCCCAGTCCCTTAACTATAATAAAAAATCTCATATAATAACTATCATGAAGATGATCATATTGGTTGACTCACGAGTAAAGTTATATGATTAAAAACACTTAGGGTGAGCGGGGCACCTTCGGTGACTCCATTCGGTGACCCAAGTCACGTTAGGGGAACACCGCCGCCATCCATTAGGGGAGTGAATTAGGGGACCAATTTGGGGGAGTATGCACCGAAGAGAGGAGGAGAGAGAAGGTGGGCCACCCACTTTTCAAACCAATGAAAATTTTTCTTTTTTTTTTCTTTTTTTTTCTTTTTGAATAAAAAAACAAGGGGAGTGCCGCCATCAAATTGGGGTGTTAGGGGAGTTTAAGAGGGGAGTTGACGTAGCACACGAGGATTGGTTATACGTAAGAGAGGGGACTCCCCTCTTAGGGGAGTGCCCCCCTCACCCTTAGATGTGTTGTGAAAAATAATTAATTACTAACTTTAAGAAAATAAAATTATGCAGGAGCATCGAATTCAACAAGTGGACCGGACCGAACTTGCACCGTCGGCAATCCGCAAGAAAAGTGATGAAAAGTGACAATTATTTTTGGAGATTATTTTTAAAGATTATCCTCTATTAATTTCTTAACTATTTTCATTCCAATCAGCAGGGCAAATTACATAAGGATAGCAGGTAGACAGGCAACAAACTGCGCTGCCATCCCCTTCTGAATAGAAAACCCTAATCTACTAAAAACAAAGACACGCCCCTAGGGGTCGAACGTGTCAAACGACAGGGGGACAAAAGCATGCTGATTATCCTCACAAGCTTTCGCGTTCTTTTCCACCTTCTTTGACTTTGCTTTCAGTACCGTTTGCCCCGCCACAAACCCATTTTCCCAGAACCCGGCTAGGTGGACACACCTGTGAGATCCACACAAGCATGTTTCTCGCCCTCCCAACCAAAAAATAGCACGTCAGCGGGGCGTAGGGTGGACCTCCCTTCCGCCGGGTCTGTAAGAAAATTAACCGGTGCCTCTTTCTTTGCCGAGATCCCTGCTCGTCTGAGAATATCCATTAACGCATCTCGAACAAAGTCATGGCGATACTTAACTATTTTGATCTAGTTTTTGGGAATTTGAAATTTCTAGTTTATCTTATTAGTTATTATAAATATAAATTATAAGTTCGGATCTATAGAGTAGCTTATTTTGGTTATTGATAATTGTAACCGAGTCTCTAAGACTTGAGACAGCCGACTGATTGGAACTTTCGGGTTTAAGCCTTAGAATTGAATCAATCGTTTTAAGTCATTTGATTGATTTTGTGTCCGTTTCATTAAACTTAATTAATTATTAACTCTGCCATAAAACCAATTCTCGTTGATATAAGTCTAAACCCTAAAGTATTTATATTTTCTTTACTTGTGTGATCTCTATATTTGCAAATTGGTTATCAGGTCAAAACCCAAAGAAATACATGCACAAATAATATTTTGAGACATGTTTAAAATAAAATAAAACGTGGAATTGGGCTCCACCAAACTAGGCTTTCGGCCCAGAAGGACCAAGCAACAACTGCAATATGGATTCGGCCCACCAAATTACAGGGAATTATTTAAAGTTGACTTTATAAAGTGTATATTACCTCTTGATTTTATTACTCCATATCGCCTAGGCCTCTACAAGGCAGAGGCTGTTCATGCAGATGTGCTTGAGCATATACTGATAAGATTAGATGTGAAGCTTCTGATCCATTGCAAGAGAGTGTGTTAGTCATGGCACTCTTTAATCACAAGTCCTGGTTTCATTAATCGTCATCTTAATCCAATGAAGATCGCTACAACAATAAACTCGACAGTAGAAGAATTAGTTTACCTGATAAGTCATCCTCCCATGGTCGTTACAACGGTTATTACGGTCTGTTGTGTACCGAAGCCCAAGTCACCCTCCGAGTCCGTTACCGAGTCCAAAAGATGCATTTCAAGTGAAGCCCATGCATATGTGCATGAGTAAAGCACGTGTCGTCCAGCCACTTTATTTTGAATGTTCAAGTTGTTAGTCGTGTGTTAAAATAAAGGAAAATAAGGGAATGCCCATGTTTTCCATGTAACGTATTTTTCCATATTGTTAGGAGTAGTTGGTAACTAATTTGTGAGTAGTGGGTACATCTTATTAGGGTTAGTGGCATGAATGTTAACTATATATATAGTCCTGTACATTTCCATTTGGGATTATGAATGATAGTTATCCAAGTCTAATTATCTCTCTGTTTTCTAGTCTGGCTTCTATCTATTTTCTTTGGTGAATTAATCAAGAACTATAACACAGTCTTGTTGGTTCTTCGAATGGCCTGGTATGCATCATCTCTTGTTTAATTAGTTGTAAACTTTTATTATGCAATCCGTTGACTAGAGAGGTAAGACAACTGAAACTTCCGTTCCGTCGTTGATCGGGTTACCCCTGCTATGTCGGGGTTTTGGTTATGATATATCCAAAGATGATTACATTGTTGTCATGGGGGTGGAGAAAGGCGAGAATCAAACATGTTTTGAAGTGTTGAGTTTGAAATCAAATGTTTGGAGAGTTATTGGAGAAGTGAAGTATACATTTATTACTATAAGGCTGGTATCTTATGCATGTTGGATATTTATGTCCGGTTTGATAAGTCAACGCTGCCGACCGGGTCTTGACCCGTAAGAGTTACACCGTGGGCAACGAACTAAAATCCACTTAACTAATTTAACTGGTAATTACGAACGATACGCGGGTATTAAACTGAGAGACGGGTACATGGACAGGGTGGGCCAAGAACACTTCTCTACGCCAGTTGTCGCGCATGCACTCTTGCATCGCCACTTGTCGCGCACCTAAATCTTGTCCAATGGGATCGCATGCACTATGCATGTCTGCCACTTGGCAAACATGCATGGATCTTCATCCATTATTTATATGCATGTTGGTCTTGCACTTTGGGGGTTGGAAGACTTGAACCAAAAACACACACAACTCCAAAACGGCCAAGACCGCCGCCGCCGCCGGTCATCGCCGCCGCAAGACCGCCTCCCACCTCCGCCGTTTTCCAACATATTCCCGCGTTTCGATTGTTCGTACAACTAGCACTTGTTCGTTGAAACTCGGTGTCTCAACCGGATTTTCACTAACCGAAGGTATATCTAAACTCCCTATGGTTGATGTTCTATTTCATGTTTGCATGTTGGTGATCTTGTTCCATCACGGGTGCTCCTTGGTATAAAAGTGTTCGTGTTATTTTGCTACATACGCTTCCGTTGCTTAAAATGTATATATAGTTTTAACTAGTTAAAGTTTATTTTGAATAACATATATATACATGTATTTTTATTTGTTAAAAGTGATTTGACTAATCTTTGTAACGAAATAAACACATATATAATATGAACCGTGTTCATAAAATAAAAGTAAAATTATACCACGGATATCCTTCAGTGGTATTAGAGCCGATGCTCACCACATGCAAATCGAAACCGGTCTTTTTTCACCGGAATAATAAATCACAAACTTTAAAAGTCTAAAGTTTTTGATTTGTTTTATTTTTGGGTTTTATATATATATTTTGGTCATATTTTATTTGTTGATATTTTGTTGACCAAAATTGCCCAAACATACTTTTGGTTATGTTGAATATGTAAATCGGGCCTGACCTTGTGGTTATGTTTATATTTGGTTTTGTTCATGGTTTTGGCCCATTTTGCGGCTCAAAGTTGTAATAGATTAGTTTAGATGTGAAGGATCTGATCCGGTTCAAGACTGTGTGCAAGTCATGGCATTCTTTAATCACAAGTCCTGGTTTTGTTAGTCGTCATCTTAACCGCAGTTACAATGAGCTGGGACATAGAAGAATTACTTTATTTGATGACCTCACCTCCGGTTATGATCTTGTTGGTTCTTCCAATGGCTTGGTGTGCCTCATCTCTAACTCTCCTTGTATTATTCCTAAAGTTTTTGTAGGCAATCCGTTGACTAGAGAGGTCAGACAATTGAGATCACCCCCCCCCCCCATTCGATCGGTTCACTAACATGCAATGGCGGAGCCACACTTTGAATAACGGTGTCATCCGACACCATTGAATTTTGTGTAGCAAATACAATGTATAATAGGAAAAATTCAAGTGACGCCACTGTTTTTTACGAGCGACACCATTGTCCTTTTACAAACGACACCATTGTTTTGTTTTCTTCTAAAAGAATTACATAATAAACAAATTTATATTTCAAAAATTAAGCCTAGTTACTTGAATTTAATTAGTATACTTTAAATCATTAAAAGTTCATGCTTAGTTTTTATTTTTTTCTTATCGAGTAACCATTATAGCCCCATGTCTAATTGGTTTTGTTTCAATTGTTTAACCTAACAGGATGTTTGATGATCATTTGAATGATGCGTGCACTTGTTTGTTATAATGAAAGAGGTTTTTTTTTTTTGTAAGTTGCCATTAAAAACATTATGAATCATTTTCAAATCATGAAAATACGTACGGAGCAACTATTAAATGCATTTTTTATATATTTCAAATGATTTTATAATTTTATTATGTGTTTTTATTCAATGAAATTGTACTTTTATTGTGATATTTGCTTTTATTATGTGATTTGACCCGACTAGATCCGAACCGATCCAGAAAGTTCGACTCCGAGTTATTATAAACCGGGGTATCCATAAAAATTGACACCATAAGAAAAAATTTATGGCTCCGCCACTGCTACTATGTTGGGGTTTTGGTTATGATATATTCAAAGACGATTACACGCTTTTCGTGGGGGCCAAGAAAGGCAAGGATCAAACACGTGTTCAAGTGTTGAGTTTGAAATCAAATGTTTGGCGAGTTATTAGAGAAGTGAAGTATAAATTTCTAAGGAGTTGGTTTACTAGTAAGGCTGGTATCTTATGCAATGGTGCTCTTCACTGGATTGTAACAAATAATGAAAACAAGAAGAATTTAATTATCGCTTATGATTTAACTAAACAGAAATTTAGAGAAATCCCACAACCTGATCATCCAAGGTATGAATGTACTTTTCGTAGCTACCTGGGACTTGTCAAAGAATGTCTATGCATATTTCGTCGTTACAATTATTACACTGTTGATGATGTATGGTTGATGAAAAGTTACAATGTAAAAGAGTCATGGGAATATCTGTCACATGACCATGAGATGAAATATGATATTGTACACGGTTTGTCTGATAACTTCTCCCATCTGCCTGATCAACCGTGGCTTAACATGACGTTGGGAGATATGAACTCCCCCGTATTTGTGCAAAGCCTTGTATCTCCCCGTGTTAATGTGAGGCCAATGCGGAACAAGAGGAGTGTCGAGGTGGGTTCTATTTATTATGTATTTCTTCATTCGCTTCTCTTCTTGATATGTCCAGTTGTAACTACTTTTACTTGCTCTAATCCGTCAGCAGTTTACATCTTGTTGTTCTCCACTAGGATTGAACTAACGCGCTAGTATATTTGTGCAGATCCTTGTATTTCGCTCTACTAATAAGAGGCCAAAGCCCGAGAAGAGGAGTGCCAAGGTGGGTTTTGTTCTTTTATCTCATCGCATATTATAATAGATTTTCCTTGTGTTTTGATTTCTTATGATACATTTGTCCTTCATTCACTTATCTTCTTGGTTTGTCCTTCAATTCTAACTACTTTTCCTCAGCAGTTAATCAAGAGACCACATGCCTGAGTTTGATGCTGTTGAAGAAGTCAAGATGACATAGCGTTGCGGTATAAAACTATAATGTAGTAGTTTGTAATGAACTTCATGTGCTGGCTCAAATGAACATACTCTTTTTCCTTGCTAAATGTGACTTTTTGAGTAGTTATAACTTATGTTATTTGAATAGTTAAGCTTGATGAAACAATTTGTCGCTAATATGGTAACTACTAAGTTACGGTCACCGCTATGTGACACATCATTCTCTTCCAGACCCAACAAATCTCTCCTTTTTTGCTATCCAGAAAGGGGTAGCGGCGCAGCTTGTTGCTCGCCTATCTGCGATATTGATGTAAAGTCTATTACTATTACTTTTTTAAAATAATAATAAATAAAATTAAAAAAAAAAGGTAGACTTTATTTGGGGTAACTGGATCAGTGGGCTGTTTGTTTGCCTCTTAATGGTTCCATTAATAGGCCACCTCTAAATCGGTCAGATGTGTTTGGTTCGCTAAAACACAACCTCTTAATTTCATTGTTAATGTACAGAATGTTGACATGAGAATATGGGTCTTGTAGAGGAAGAGTTGAAGAAATGGATCAATGTGAAGATTAGGTTAAGAAAGCATCCAACCATATATAGATTTCAATGATTGTTTATCACTTGTTAGGACTAGTGGTTGCTTATAGATATCATAGGACTAGTGGTTGCTGATATGAATCAATATTTTAAATCCTCAAGTTTTAATTTTAAACTACACTACACCAAATAATGTTATAGTAACCCCGCTTTTGAAGAGGGGTAAAATAGTAATTATGTATGGATTATTCAGTGGTCCAACCAAACAGCACTTGCACTTACTAGCTCAGAATCTCTTACTCAATGATTGTAGTTATTAGATTCTATATGTGATTGTAATTAGTAGTGTTTCTAACGCAAACCTTTGTTAGATTCAGACTCTAATTTTAATAATTCACAAGATTCGTCCTTCATTCCTGTCACACATATAGTTATTAGATTCTATATGTGATTGTAGTTGTCAGTAGTGTTTCTTTGAATGACGGTCAAGTTCATCAGTTAACGACAATCTAAAGGGTCGCTGGAATATGATTATCAGGATCAATCGGCAACAACAACGAAAGAGGTGTCATTGCTGTTAACTACAAGGGCAATTCGGCCATATAAAAAGACCTAATTGCCCTTCTCGTTAACAGAAAAAAATGGATGAAGTTAACTAAGTGGACTAAAATAGCAACGGTGAAATCTTTTTGGACTCACATGCGAAAAATGAAACCTTTGGACTAAACTGGCAAAATGACCCAAACCACAGGGACTAAAATGACCTTTAACTCAAAAAAAAAAATTATTTGGTTTGTGAGAGATGGTATATCTGGTCGCTGATTTTGCCACTCACATGTTTGTGTTGGCTCCCTTCACTCATAAAGGGTGTGTGGTTTGGTGTGTTGGGGCGTAGATAGTGCTTTTTAACTCATGTTTTTAAACGGCTTTTTTCATCAGTCAGGCCTTTGAATAGTCATAAATTATTGTCACAACTAAAATTGTCACTAAGATAGGACCAACTATGACACATCCTTCTTCGTGACAACATATCGTTATTTTGTCTCATGACTCGAGCTAAGAATTAGTAATGCTTACATTGCTTATCTCAAACTGAAAATCAAGTTTTCGAAACATATTGAACCAAGAATTAGGAGTGTTCAGAATTGAGTTTATAAATTATAATATGATTATTTACTTACGGTTTCATATATAAAGTAAAAAAGTTTTCTTAACTAATATGTGATCTCCTTTGAAATGAAACACATATACCAAATACCTTTTTGTCTCTAAAAACTATCAACCAATAGGTCTGATAAGCAGTGGGAAAAGAATTAGTGGTCTGACCCGATCCACATACCGTATTGGCCTGTTTATCAAAATCTTTAAATACTATAAATAATGTTTCGGAAGATACTGTCTCACCGTCTGCGTTTGTAGTCCAACGGTTAGGATAATTGCCTTCCAAGCAATAGACCCGGGTTCGACTCCCGGCAAACGCATATGCTTAAGCATAAGCATCTTTGTTTTTATGAATAAAATCGTGTAGTTTCATAGTTTTGTATAAGGGTGAGTAAATTAATCACCATAACCTATAACCGATAATTTTGTATAGGGGTGAGTAAATTAACCACTATAACCAATAACCGATATAACTGAATCACTATTAACCGATAAAATGATATAACCGATGATTAAGATTATAAAACTTTGATTAACCGACCAATCGGTTATGTTACTGTTATGAAGCTTTGGTTAACCGAATCGAACTTGTAATTTTACTCTATATTATGGATTTATGTTTTACGTTAACCATATAAATGCTTTTTACTAAGATAAAAGTATGTTAGTAACAAAAAGAGTAGTCTTGTTTATTTTATAAAAGAAGACTAAAGTTAAGTTCAAACTGTCCACACCCCTAATACACATCCTTATTTATTTTAAACCTTGCTTGGTTAAATAACCAAAATTAACAAAAACCGACCGAATAACCGTAACCGAAGTTCGGTTACGATCACGGTTATGGAATTCCATAACCAAAGCTAGCGGTTATGGTTATGGTTAATGGTAAAAACCGTACCAAACCTACTCATACACACTGTTTTGGTCAAAAATTACCTAAGTAATTAAGTGATCAAATTAGTTTTGTGAGGTAGGGTGCTAACAATGTGTATTGAAAATATCCTGGTTTAGTTATTTGCAAAAACAGCTTTCAGGATATAGCTCAGGATATCGAGCTATATCTATAATCAAACGATGAGCAAAAAAGGTAAAGGGTGACACAGAATGTACGAGGAAAGCCCTTGATCAATCTAGATCGCCGACACAAAATCTCGGGAGCTGACAATCGCAGCTGCCTTGTTCTTCCTATTACTTCAAATGTCAGGATACAGTGCAGGATATGATGCGGATCCACTAAGTATTACAATGTAATTCAAGTGAAAGTGTAAGTGATTGAGAGTGGTTGCAGCTAGTAGAAAGCAAAAGTGTGTGAAAAATATGTGTGTTCTATCTGATCCAATCATTCCTATATATAGCAAAGGAAATAACAACCTATCCTAAAAATGGGGGATGCTTCGAATATTCCCTTATGAACGTTGGAGACCCTTTCTTTACGGCTTCAACGTCCCCTTTTCAACTGATTATTCCGAGTCATCAGGAGAACTAGTCCACTCGAACGTTATAAGCTTGCCGTGTTAATCTGCACGTGAACTAATTAGTTAATATCAAGATACCCCATCAGGATGTTACCAATATCCTGATCACAATCAAAAGTAATAGAGTCATAATATTATCAAGTATATATGTTCAGAAAACCACCCATAACACACACCCCTCGTTTTGTATAAGCTAATTTACTATTAAATAATATTAAGCATCTTTGTTTTTATGAATAAAATCATGTAGTTTCATAGTTTTGTATAAGGGTGAGTAAATTAACCACCATAACTAATAACCGATAGTTTTGTATAGGGGTGAGTAAATTAACCACTATAACCAATAACCGATATAACCGAATGGCTATTAACCGATAAGCGATATAACCGATGATTATGATTATAAAACTTTGATTAACCGACCAATCGGTTATGTTATGGTTATGAAGCTTTGGTTAACCGAACCGAACTGGTAAATTTACTCCATATTATGGATTTATGTTTTATGTTAACCATATAAATATTTTTTACTAAGATAAAAGTATGTTAGTAACAAAAAGTGTAGTCTTGTTTATTATATAAAAGAAGGCTCAAGTTAAGTTCACACCGTCCACGCCCCTAATGCACACCCTTATTTATTTTAAACCTCGCTTGGTTAAATAACCAAAATTAACAAAAACCGACCGAATAACCGTAACCGAAGTTCGGTTACGATTACGGTTATGGAATTCCATAACCAAAGCTAGCGGTTATGGTTATGGTTAATGGTAAAAACCGTACCAAACCTACTCATACACGCCCCTCGTTTTGTATAAGCTAGTTTACTATTAAATAATATTAAAAAATATCTATCCATGGAATCATTTTTGAACGTATATAATATGAATCATTTTTGTATAAAACTAGGCTTGTCTTGGTTTCTACAAAATCACCTATGGTTATTACTAATTCTTTTAAGTAAATCAGAAGCTAAAAAAAATCGAAACATTGACAAACAAACGGAAAACAAGCATAATGTTTGTGGACTCCGTCACAACACGCGGGTTCTCCACCAGTATACACATACACACACGTGTTTTGAGCCAAAAAACACAAAAAGCGCCAATTAGTTTAAAAAATGTATTATTTTTATATGTAACAGGTGTATAACAACATTTTTTTACTAAACAATGCATATGTGATTTTTGGTTACCCATATGTGAATAGAATAGATTATTATAATTACTTTGTATAGTTTGCTAGATAAAAAAAACGAAGTAATGGAGTACAATATATTAAAAACGACAGAAGTTTTATTAAATCAATATTATTATTATTATTATTATTATTATTATTATTATTATAATAGATATAATATATTATCATTATCATTAACAACAACAATTATTGTTATTGTTGTTGAAGATTTCCTTCCTTAACTAAATAAAAGAAATACCCTCTCACCAAGGAAATGCGATACTTATTGACATATTTCTATTATGTATTTTTAGATTTGATCTCATGTTTTTATTACGACCCAACTGGGAAAAATAATATTTAGAGATAAACAACCCTCAAAAGTTTCAGACCCAAGAACAAAATTGTGAGTCTGCCGCCCACTGGTGATATATATTATCTCCTTAACAATACTGCCTCAAGTATTAAATCAAGAAATAAAACTATCTGATTTTTCAATAACATCGTCAATTATCATAGGGTGTGCCTATTGGCACACCAAACCCTAGCAAAATTAGGGTTTATCTACGCAGCGTAGAGGGTTAACCCTATACGCTGCGTATTGACCAATACGCTGCGTAGATAAACCATTGATCTCAGTGCCTGATAACCAATCATTGCACAGAAAACAAGGGTCATATACGCCGCGTATAGGTCTATACGCAGCGTATATAAACCATTAGATTTTTTTGGGTCATTTTAAGAGGTTTGAGGGATCATTTTTTCACAAAGTTTAAATAAGCTGCGTATTGACATCTAAGCAGCGTATATAAAGGTCTGAAAATGTCTTTTATACCCTTGTGTTGAGGCTATACGAAGCCAAATACAAGGGTAGTTGTGTCATTTTTATCTTATACGCTGCGTAGGGACCTCTAAGGAGCGTATATAAAGCTCAATTTTTGTATTTTTTTTATTGTGTATTCCCTTGTTTATTTATAAAAAAAAAGAAAATTATTTATAAAAAAACAATATTATTGGTAAATAATACAAATATAAATTATAAAAATAAAAAATAATATAAATATTATGAATTATAAAAATTAAAAAAGAAAATTATTTATAAAAAAACAATATTATTGGTAAATAATACAAATATAATGTTTTGTTATCGTTTAAATTAAATTATCGTATTCCTTTGTTTATTTATAAAAAAAAGAAAATTATTTATAAAAAAAAATATTATTCGTAAATAATACAAATATATTATATTGTTATCGTTTAAATTAAATTATCTTATCGTATTGCATCGTATCCTATCGTATTGCATCATATCGTATCGTATAGTGTATAGTATATAAGTCTCGTATAGAGGCCTATACGGGTGTTATTGTATAGTATAGTATCGTATCGTATCGTATCGTATAGTGTAGTATAAGTCTCGTATAGGTTTCCTATAGGTCTTGTATATGCATATAGGATTAGACGGGACCTAAACCACACCTATACGATACGATATCACACTTATAGGCTTATACGAGGTCAATACGGGACATATACTATGCTATACGATACGATACGATATCACACTTATAGGCTTATACGAGGTCAATACATGACCTATACTACACCTATACGATACGATATCACACTTATAGGCCTATACGGGACATATACTATGCTATAAGATACGATATCACACTTATAGGCTTTTACGAGGTCAATACGGGACATATACTATGCTATACGATACGATATCACACTTATAGTCTTATACGAGGTTAATACGGGACATATACTATGCTATACGATACGATATCACACTTATAGTCTTATACGAGGTCAATACGTGACCTATATTACACCTATACGATACGATATCACACTTATAGGCTTATACGAGGTTAATACGGGACCTAAATCACACCTATAGGCCTATACGGATGTTATATCGTATCGTATAGTATCGTATCGGGTGTTATTTTCCTTTTTTTATAAATAAACAAAGGAATACACAAAAAAATACAAAAATGGAGCTTTATATACGCTCCTTATAGATCACTACGCAGCATATAAGACAAAAATAACACAACTACCCTTGTATTTGGCATCGTATAGCCTCAATACAAGGGCATAAATGACATTTTCAGACCTTTATATACGCTGAGTATAGGTCAATACGCAGCGTATATAAACTATAAGGGTTAAAAAGATAATTTTACCACAGGTTTGGGGTTAAAAATAATTTTACCACCCTTTATATACGCTGAGTATAGACCTATACGCAGCGTATATAAAGGTCAAAAAATGTCCTTTATACCCTTGTGTTGAGGCTATACGAAGCCAAATACAAGGGTAGTTGTGTCATTTTTGTCTCATACGCTGCGTAGGGATCTATACGCAGCGTATATAAAGCTCCAATTTTTTTTGTGTATTCCTTTGTTTATTTATAAAAAAAAAGGAAATTAACACCCGATACGATACGATACTATACGATACGATATAACACCCGTATAGGCCTAAATGTGTGATTTAGGTCTCATATTTACCTCGTATAAGCCTATAAGTGTGATATTGTATCGTATAGGTGTGATTTAGTTCCCGTATTGACCTCGTATAAGCCTATAAGTGTGATATTGTATCGTATAGCGTAGTATATGTCCCGTATAAGGCTATAAGTGTGATATCGTATCGTATAGGTGTGGTTTAGGTCCCGTATTGACCTCGTATAAGCCTATAAGTGTGATATCGTATCGTATAGGTGTAGTATAGGTCACGTATTGACCTCGTATAGATCCCTACGCAGCGTATGAGACAAAATGACTTATACGAGGTTAATACGGGACATATACTATGCTATACGATACGATATCACACTTATAGGCTTATACGGGGTCAATACGTGACCTATACTACATCTATACGATACAATATCACACTTATAGGCCTATACGGGACATATACTACGCTATACGATACGATATCACACTTATAGGCTTATACGAGGTCAATACGGGACATATACTATGCTATACAAAACGATATCACACTTATAGGCTTATACGAGGTCAATACGTGACCTATAATACACCTATACGATACGATATCACACTTATAGGCATATACGTGACATATACTACGCTATACGATACGATATCACACTTATAGGCTTTTACGAGGTCAATACGGGACATATACTATGCTATACGATACGATATCACACTTATAGTCTTATACGAGGTCAATACGGGACATATACTATGCTATACGATACGATATCACACTTATAGTCTTATACGAGGTCAATACGTGACCTATACTACACCTATACAATACGATATCACACTTATAGGCTTATACGAGGTCAATACGGGACCTAAATCACACCTATTGGCCTATACGGGTGTTATATCATATCGTATAGTATCGTATCAGGTGTTATTTTCCTTTTTTTTATAAATAAACAAAGGAATACACAAAAAAAAATACAAAAATGGAGCTTTGTATACGCTCCTTATAGATCACTACGCAGCATATAAGACAAAAATGACACAACTACCCTTGTATTTGGCTTCGTATAGCCTCAATACAAGGGCATAAATGACATTTTCAGACCTTTATATACGCTGAGTATAGGTCAATACGCAGCGTATATAAACTATAAGGGTTAAAAAGATAATTTTACCACAGGTTTGGGGTTAAAAATAATTTTACCACCCTTTACAAATGCTGAGTATAGACCTATATGCAGCGTATATAAAGGTCAGAAAATGTCCTTTATACCCTTGTGTTGAGGCTATACGAAGCCAAATACAAGGGTAGTTGTGTCATTTTTGTCTCATACGCTGCGTAGGGATCTATACGCAGCGTATATAAAGCTCCAATTTTTTTTGTGTATTCCTTTGTTTATTTATAAAAAAAAGGAAATTAACACCCGATACGATACGATACTATACGATATAACACCCGTATAGGCCTAAAGGTGTGATTTAGGTCTCGTATTTACCTCGTATAAGCCTATAAGTGTGATATTGTATCGTATAGCGTAGTATATGTCCCGTATAAGGCTATAAGTGTGATATCGTATCGTATAGGTGTGGTTTAGGTCCCGTATTGACCTCGTATAAGCCTATAAGTGTGATATCGTATCGTATAGGTGTAGTATAGGTCACGTATTAACCTCGTATAGATCCCTACGCAGCGTATGAGACAAAATGACTTATACGAGGTTAATACGGGACATATACTATGCTATACGATACGATATCACACTTATAGGCTTATACGGGGTCAATACGTGACCTATACTACATCTATACGATACGATATCACACTTATACGCCTATACGGGACGTATACTACGCTATACGATACGGTATCACACTTATAGGCTTATACGAGGTCAATACGGGACATATACTATGCTATACGATACGATATCACACTTATAGGCTTATACGAGGTCAATACGTGACCTATAATACACCTATACGATACGATATCACACTTATAGGCATATACGGGACATATACTACGCTATACGATACGATATCACACTTATAGGCTTTTACGAGGTCAATACGGGACATATACTATGCTATACGATACGATATCACACTTATAGTCTTATACGAGGTCAATACGGGACATATACTATGCTATACGATACGATATCACACTTATAGTCTTATACGAGGTCAATACGTGACCTATACTACACCTATACAATACGATATCACACTTATAGGCTTATACGAGGTCAATACGGGACCTAAATCACACCTATTGGCCTATACGGGTGTTATATCATATCGTATAGTATCGTATCAGGTGTTATTTTCCTTTTTTTTATAAATAAACAAAGGAATACACAAAAAAAAATACAAAAATGGAGCTTTGTATACGCTCCTTATAGATCACTACGCAGCATATAAGACAAAAATGACACAACTACCCTTGTATTTGGCTTCGTATAGCCTCAATACAAGGGCATAAATGACATTTTCAGACCTTTATATACGCTGAGTATAGGTCAATACGCAGCGTATATAAACTATAAGGGTTAAAAAGATAATTTTACCACAGGTTTGGGGTTAAAAATAATTTTACCACCCTTTACAAATGCTGAGTATAGACCTATATGCAGCGTATATAAAGGTCAGAAAATGTCCTTTATACCCTTGTGTTGAGGCTATACGAAGCCAAATACAAGGGTAGTTGTGTCATTTTTGTCTCATACGCTGCGTAGGGATCTATACGCAGCGTATATAAAGCTCCATTTTTTTTTGTGTATTCCTTTGTTTATTTATAAAAAAAGGAAATTAACACCCGATACGATACGATACTATACGATATAACACCCGTATAGGCCTAAAGGTGTGATTTAGGTCTCGTATTTACCTCGTATAAGCCTATAAGTGTGATATTGTATCGTATAGCGTAGTATATGTCCCGTATAAGGCTATAAGTGTGATATCGTATCGTATAGGTGTGGTTTAGGTCCCGTATTGACCTCGTATAAGCCTATAAGTGTGATATCGTATCGTATAGGTGTAGTATAGGTCACGTATTAACCTCGTATAGATCCCTACGCAGCGTATGAGACAAAATGACTTATACGAGGTTAATACGGGACATATACTATGCTATACGATACGATATCACACTTATAGGCTTATACGGGGTCAATACGTGACCTATACTACATCTATACGATACGATATCACACTTATACGCCTATACGGGACGTATACTACGCTATACGATACGGTATCACACTTATAGGCTTATACGAGGTCAATACGGGACATATACTATGCTATACGAAACGATATCACACTTATAGGCTTATACGAGGTCAATACGTGACCTATAATACACCTATACGATACGATATCACACTTATAGGCATATACGTGACATATACTACGCTATACGATACGATATCACACTTATAGGCTTTTACGAGGTCAATACGGGACATATACTATGCTATACGATACGATATCACACTTATAGTCTTATACGAGGTCAATACGGGACATATACTATGCTATACGATACGATATCACACTTATAGTCTTATACGAGGTCAATACGTGACCTATACTACACCTATACGATACGATATCACACTTATAGGCTTATACGAGGTCAGTACGGGACCTAAATCACACCTATAGGCCTATACGGGTGTTATATCGTATCGTATAGTATCGTATCGGGTGTTATTTTCCTTTTTTTTATAAATAAACAAAGGAATACACAAAAAAATACAAAAATGGAGCTTTATATACGCTCCTTATAGATCACTACGCAGCATATAAGACAAAAATGACACAACTACCCTTGTATTTGGCTTCGTATAGCCTCAATACAAGGGCATAAATGACATTTTCAGACCTTTATATACGCTGAGTATAGGTCAATACGCAGCGTATATAAACTATAAGGGTTAAAAAGATAATTTTACCACAGGTTTGGGGTTAAAAATAATTTTACCACCCTTTACAAATGCTGCGTATAGACCTATATGCAGCGTATATAAAGGTCAGAAAATGTCCTTTATACCCTTGTGTTGAGGCTATACGAAGCCAAATACAAGGGTAGTTGTGTCATTTTTGTCTCATACGCTGCGTAGGGATCTATACGCAGCGTATATAAAGCTCCAATTTTTTTTGTGTATTCCTTTGTTTATTTATAAAAAAAAGGAAATTAACACCCGATACGATACGATACTATACGATATAACACCCGTATAGGCCTAAAGGTGTGATTTAGGTCTCGTATTTACCTCGTATAAGCCTATAAGTGTGATATTGTATCGTATAGCGTAGTATATGTCCCGTATAAGGCTATAAGTGTGATATCGTATCGTATAGGTGTGGTTTAGGTCCCGTATTGACCTCGTATAAGCCTATAAGTGTGATATCGTATCGTATAGGTGTAGTATAAGTCACGTATTAACCTCGTATAGATCCCTACGCAGCGTATGAGACAAAATGACTTATACGAGGTTAATACGGGACATATACTATGCTATACGATACGATATCACACTTATAGGCTTATACGGGGTCAATACGTGACCTATACTACATCTATACGATACGATATCACACTTATACGCCTATACGGGACGTATACTACGCTATACGATACGGTATCACACTTATAGGCTTATACGAGGTCAATACGGGACATATACTATGCTATACGATACGATATCACACTTATAGGCTTATACGAGGTCAATACGTGACCTATAATACACCTATACGATACGATATCACACTTATAGGCATATACGGGACATATACTACGCTATACGATACGATATCACACTTATAGGCTTTTACGAGGTCAATACGGGACATATACTATGCTATACGATACGATATCACACTTATAGTCTTATACGAGGTCAATACGGGACATATACTATGCTATACGATACGATATCACACTTATAGTCTTATACGAGGTCAATACGTGACCTATACTACACCTATACGATACGATATCACACTTATAGGCTTATACGAGGTCAGTACGGGACCTAAATCACACCTATAGGCCTATACGGGTGTTATATCGTATCGTATAGTATCGTATCGGGTGTTATTTTCCTTTTTTTTTATAAATAAACAAAGGAATACACAAAAAAATACAAAAATTGAGCTTTATATACGCTCCTTATAGATCACTACGCAGCATATAAGACAAAAATGACACAACTACCCTTGTATTTGGCTTCGTATAGCCTCAATACAAGGGCATAAATGACATTTTCAGACCTTTATATACGCTGAGTATAGGTCAATACGCAGCGTATATAAACTATAAGGGTTAAAAAGATAATTTTACCACAGGTTTGGGGTTAAAAATAATTTTACCACCCTTTACAAATGCTGAGTATAGACCTATATGCAGCGTATATAAAGGTCAGAAAATGTCCTTTATACCCTTGTGTTGAGGCTATACGAAGCCAAATACAAGGGTAGTTGTGTCATTTTTGTCTCATACGCTGCGTAGGGATCTATACGCAGCGTATATAAAGCTCCAATTTTTTTTGTGTATTCCTTTGTTTATTTATAAAAAAAAGGAAATTAACACCCGATACGATACGATACTATACGATATAACACCCGTATAGGCCTAAAGGTGTGATTTAGGTCTCGTATTTACCTCGTATAAGCCTATAAGTGTGATATTGTATCGTATAGCGTAGTATATGTCCCGTATAAGGCTATAAGTGTGATATCGTATCGTATAGGTGTGGTTTAGGTCCCGTATTGACCTCGTATAAGCCTATAAGTGTGATATCGTATCGTATAGGTGTAGTATAGGTCACGTATTAACCTCGTATAGATCCCTACGCAGCGTATGAGACAAAATGACTTATACGAGGTTAATACGGGACATATACTATGCTATACGATACGATATCACACTTATAGGCTTATACGGGGTCAATACGTGACCTATACTACATCTATACGATACGATATCACACTTATACGCCTATACGGGACGTATACTACGCTATACGATACGGTATCACACTTATAGGCTTATACGAGGTCAATACGGGACATATACTATGCTATACGATACGATATCACACTTATAGGCTTATACGAGGTCAATACGTGACCTATAATACACCTATACGATACGATATCACACTTATAGGCATATACGGGACATATACTACGCTATACGATACGATATCACACTTATAGGCTTTTACGAGGTCAATACGGGACATATACTATGCTATACGATACGATATCACACTTATAGTCTTATACGAGGTCAATACGGGACATATACTATGCTATACGATACGATATCACACTTATAGTCTTATACGAGGTCAATACGTGACCTATACTACACCTATACGATACGATATCACACTTATAGGCTTATACGAGGTCAGTACGGGACCTAAATCACACCTATAGGCCTATACGGGTGTTATATCGTATCGTATAGTATCGTATCGGGTGTTATTTTCCTTTTTTTTATAAATAAACAAAGGAATACACAAAAAAATACAAAAATGGTGCTTTATATACGCTCCTTATAGATCACTACGCAGCATATAAGACAAAAATGACACAACTACCCTTGTATTTGGCTTCGTATAGCCTCAATACAAGGGCATAAATGACATTTTCAGACCTTTATATACGCTGAGTATAGGTCAATACGCAGCGTATATAAACTTTGTGAAAAAATGATCCCTCAACCTACCAAAATGACCCAAAAAAGTCTAATGGTTTATATACGCTGCGTAGAGAGCTATACGCAGCGTATATAAACCTTGTTTTCTGTGCAATGATTGGTTATTAGGCACTGAGATCCATGGTTTATATACGCTGAGTATAGGTCAATACGCAGGGTATAGGGTTAACCCTATACGCTGCGTATTGACCAATACGCTGCGTAGGTAAACCCTAAGTGTGCAGATAGGCAAACTGGGTGTGCAGATAGTTAGGGCCTTATCATATCATTTGATTCTAAATGCTTGGAAAGAAAATTCATTACCAAATGACATTGACAAGAAACTCTAAACAGGCCACCAAGCTTTTTCATGTCTCAACGCAATCAATAATTTTCATATTTATTTAAAATTTTGAGGCCTTGTGCACAAGCATAAATCACATACCCTCAATTATTGTCGAGATTTTAATAGTAATAAGATGAAACATGATGAAGAACAACTAAGTTGATAAGGAACCACATATTAACAAGAACATGCTAAGAAGAAATGTAACTTACTTAGGGATAAACTTCGATAACAGATCTAAACCCCAATATCGGTGTTATTTTGTTATGGTTATGAAGCTTTGGTTAACCGAACCGAACTGGTAAATTTACTCCATATTATGGATTTATGTTTTATGTTAACCATATAAATATTTTTTACTAAGATAAAAGTATGTTAGTAACAAAAAGTGTAGTCTTGTTTATTATATAAAAGAAGGCTCAAGTTAAGTTCACACCGTCCACGCCCCTAATGCACACCCTTATTTATTTTAAACCTCGCTTGGTTAAATAACCAAAATTAACAAAAACCGACCGAATAACCATAACCGAAGTTCGGTTACGACTACGGTTATGGAATTCCATAACCAAAGCTAGCGGTTATGGTTATGGTTATGGTTAAAGGGAAAAACCGTACCAAACCTACTCATACACGCCCCTCGTTTTGTATAAGCTAGTTTACTATTAAATAATATTAAAAAAAATCTATCCATGGAATCATTTTTGAACGTATATAATATGAATCATTTTTGTATAAAACTAGGCTTGTCTTGGTTTCTACAAAATCACCTATGGTTATTGTTGTGGGTGGAATTTTCTGACCTATATCCCGAAATTATATCCTGACTTTATATGTCTATTTTCGCTGCCAGGATACTGGACCAGGATATTGGTAACATCCTGCGAGGGTATCCTGCGTGCTGTAAACGATTTGCTTTGGCTGCAAGGTACAAACGGTCATGAGGCTTGGTCTCCCTGAAGAATAGGTCAAGGTGGTTACAAGAAAGACGTTGGAAGCTTGGAGAAGGGGTTTACAACGGTCAAAAGGGAATATTCGCAGGATCCCGGAATAATAGGGCAATATCCCGGATTTTTAGCATAGTTTGTTATTTCTTGTAACTATAAATAGGAGTGCTGGATCAGTAGGTGGAGACACATAATCCCGTCCACTCTCACACACACATTGCAGCTACGATCACCATTTCAATCACAAACACTCACAACACTCACAAATCACAATCATTGTAACACTTAGATTTGATCCGAGCATTATCCTGCACTGTATCCCGGTTATTTAAGCAATAAGAAGAACAAGGCAGCTGACGATTGTCAGCTCCCGAGGTTTTATGCCGGCGATCTGGAAAGATCAAGGGCTTTCCTCGTACATCTCGTGTCAATTTTTACTTTACTTGCATTTTGTTTACAAATTGATATAGTTCTGCATCCCGGAACTATATCCTGAAACTGTTTACATTTTCAACAAAGTTAACACATTTTTACAAGTTTACATAGCACACTACCTCACAAACTAACTTTGATCACTAAATTGCTTCGGTAATTTTTGACCAAAACAATTTGGCGCCCACCGTGGGGCAAGTGGTGCTATTTTTAATCAATACTTTGTTAAAATCATTACTCGGTTTTCTGTTTTCGAAATTCTTTCAAAACTATTTCTAATGGCTTCTCAATCGAATTTGAACTCTTCTTCCATGTCTGTTTCAACCTCTGCTGCTGCTGGTTCATTACCTCCTCCACCTTCACGAGTTCAAACTTTTCAGAGGAGAAATGAAAGCAACACAGCGAGAGAAATTCCTGCTGCTCAGAATGTTTCTAGATCCAGAAATTCAGGGAGAACCCATATCCTTGCTTCTAATGACGAAATTCTGTCTTTGTTTGGTAGTATACAGGAACAAATGATGAGGCAACAAGAAACTACCTAGACGATCATGAAGAATATACAACTCTTGAAGTCAAACTCCAGGAAACCTGTGGAGGATACAACTACTCCTCTACAGCCCAGGATGCTGAACTTTAGTTCAGCGACATTTACCGAGGATAACCAAGGCAACATGATACCGAGTCAGTCCCGGAGCAACATGCTGGACATACCATCATCCGCCAGGATATCGATCATGAGGGATCCAGGATATGGCCCAGGATATGGTCCAGGATATGGCAAAAGTCAACAGGCTGGTAACATGTTTGCCAATATCAGTATCCCTGCTACTAATAATTCTGATTCTTTGCAGGATATAGGTGTAACACCAGCATTGACCAGGGAACTTCAAAAATTGAAGGATATGATATCAAGTGTTCATGGAGTAGTGCAACCTATACCGGAAGTATCCCATGATATTCACAGGATATCCCAATTTGCTCATCCAATTTGTGATGCTGAAATTCCAAAAAGATTCCAGACTCCCAGCATGAAATTGTATGATGGGACGACATATCCTGAGGATCATATTGCCCAGTATAGGGAAAGGATGGAAATAAATCCAATCCCACCAGAACTTAAGGAAGCATGCTTATGAAAAGGCTTCAGTTCAACTTTAACAGGATCGGCCTTAAAATGGCTTTTAAATGTTCCACCTTATTCTATTACATCATTTTCTCATTTAGTTAATTTGTTTATCAGTCAATTTTCTTGTAGCAGGAGCTTTGAGAAACTAACAAGTGATCTTTACAGGATAACACAAGGATCACAAGAATCCCTAAGGGATTATGTTAACAAATTTAGTAGAGAATCCCTGGATATCCTGAATCTTGATGTTGCTACGGCAGTACAAGCGTTCAAAATGGGGTTACGGAAGGATTGTCAATTTTATCAGGATCTTGTAATGAATCCTTGCAGGAATTTAGATGAAGCTCGGAATAGGGCTTTGAGATACATAAGGCTTGAAGATGACAAGAAAATGCATGAGAGGATGAACACGTCTTTAACATATGAATGGACAAATAGGAAGTCAGAATCTTCCTACAAACAGTATCGTTCAAAGCCATATGCTAAGAACGATAATAAGAGAATGAATGTTGTTGAGGATGAGGACGATGAAGAATATCCTGAAATCTCAGAGTATTGTTTTTCTGTAAATGTTCCTGAGTTAATGTATGCTATGCAGGGACTGGGGGACAAAGCTAGGTGGCCGAAAAAGAATCCAAGGAATACATATTGGAAGGATAAAGCTAAATGATGTGCCTTCCATGAAGACTGTGGGCATATGATAGATGATTGCATAGCCTTGAGAAAGGAGATAAGCTACTTGCTGAGCAAAGGATACTTGAAAGAAGAAAGCTCCGGAAACTGACCAGGATCCTGAGAGAGCTGCATCTCCACCACCAGATGCCAAGATAATTAACTTTATCTTTGGGGGATCTGACATATGTGGAACTTCTTACTCTACAACTAAGAGGCATGTCAGGAAGGCTAAGGAGGAAATAGGAGATAAGCCAACAAGGATGACCATGCTTACGGATGATAAAGTCATTACTTGGTAAAGGGTCATGAAGGTCAGCAGTTTATTGTCTATTATGTTAGTAAAAGTTTACTAGATGCTAAGACTAGATATTCACGCTTAGAAAAATTAATATTAGCTTTAGTTATGGCATCGACTAAACTTAGACATTACTTTGAAACACATAGAATTCCTATTAAACCAACTATCCTGTTAAAAATGTGCTTAGGAAACCCGAGATGTCAGGTAGGATGTCTAAATGGTCAGTGAAATTAAGTGCCTTTGATCTAGTATATGAACGCCATAAAGTCTCAGGCTTTAGCTGACTTTGTGGCTGATTTCAGTAGTGATATTCAAAATGAAGTAGACCTAGAAGTACAACAGCTAGGAGAAAACTTAGAATCATGGATGTTATATACTGATGGTGCATCTAATGTAAGAGGTGTAGGTTTGGGTATACTACTAAAATCGCCACAGGGGGACATATTACCCCAGGCTATTAGATGTGATTTTCCTGCCACTAATAATGAGGCAGAATATGAAGCTTTAATTGCATGATTAGAATTGGCTAAAAGTATGAATATCAAAAGTTTGCAAGTATATGTTGATTCTTTGTTAATTACTAATCATTTTAATGGAACCTATGCAGTTAAAAGTGAGAAGTTAATCGAGTATCTCGAAATTCTCAAAAAAATTAGCAGGATATTTCGATGTTTTTACACTTGAACAGGTACCAAGAGAATATAATGCTGAAGCAGATGCCTTGGCAAACCTAGGATCATCAGTCGGGATACCTGAGGATCCTGATGAGTATCCTGAGAAGGATCCTAAGTCTTTGATGGCTCCGATCATAAGATATCTCAAGGAAGGACACATCCCAAAGGATGAGAATCCTAAGGCCTTTAGAATGAAGGTATCACGATTCACTATTATAAATAATGTCTAGTATAAGAAATCTCTTGCAGGACCATATCTGAGGTGCTTAGAGGATCCTGAAACCAAGGAAGTGCTTCAGGATATACATGAAGGGGATTGTGGTAACCATACTGGGGGCAGGTCGTTGTTCTCAAAGGCATTAAGAATAGGATATTATTGGCCGACGATGAGAAAAGATGCTGCAGAATATGCTCGAAGATGTGATGCATGTCAAAGACACAGTAATATATTACATCAGCCGGCCGAGCCACTTTATCCTATAGCTTCCCCTTGGCCATTCATGAAGTGGGGAATGGATATAGTAGGAAAATGGCCAAAAGCTCCAGGAGGAAAGGTCTTCATGCTGGCAATGACCGATTATTTCTCTAAGTGGGTCGAAGCTGAAGCATTCGTTCAAGTTAGAGATCAAGAAGTGGTATCCTTTATAAAAAGGAATATCCTGACTAGGTTCGGAGTACCAGCTGAGATAATTTGTGACAATGGATCTCAGTTTATAAATAAGAGGACTACTAACTTTTGTAAGAGTTGGGGAATCAAGATGATTACATCTACACCGGTACATCCTCAAGCAAATGGACAAGCAGAATCCTCAAACAAGATAATTGTCAACAACCTGAAAAAGAGACTAGGAGCTAAAAAAGTAAGATGGACAGAAGAACTACCCTTTGTTTTATGGGCCGATAGGACGACGGTGAAAAATGAAACTGGCCAAACCCCGTTTTCCTTGGTATTTGGAGCAGAAGCGGTGACCCCGACAGAAATGGTAATACCCACAGCAAGATTCAACCTCCGGGATCCTGAACAGAATCCTGAAGTCCTATGCGAGGAATTGGATACTGTTGATGAAACAAGAGACGCAGCAAGGCTAAGGATGGCAGCATACCAACAGAGGATATCTAAAGCATATAACAAGAATATAAGGACTAGAAGGTTCCAGGTCGGAGATTGGGTATTAAGAAAGGCTTTCCAGAATGCTACTAATCCTGCCGATGGAAAGTTGGCTCCAAAATGGGAAGGACCCTATGAAATTGAGTCAGAATCTGGGAAAGGAGCATACCGACTCAAGAATATGGAGGGGGATATGCTACCAAGATCCTGGAATGCTATACAAGTGAGTTTATATTTTAATTTCTAACTCATAATGGTACGAACTCTATAACTCATTTATAATTTTTATATTATCTTTTATTTTGATACCCAATACTGACTTAAGCATCGGAGAGGTGTTAGCCAAGCTAACACCCACCTTAGTTTAAAGGTGTTTTGCAGAATATGCTTTGGGATATAGCTCCAGGATACACACTTGGGATACTTCGAAAGATTAGAGGATTGGCCCCCTCTCTCACGTTTAAGGGATCCTGATCCCTTCACAGGTTTAAAGGTATTCACCTTTCTCACGAATTGGGTTTAAACACGCCGCCTGGAGCGCAAGTTATCCAGGGATAGTTCAAGGTGGCAGGACCAGTTCATGTAAAAGTGGCTGACAATTTCGTTACTGTTGGCTATACCCTGGATCCTTAAGGTATATGAGGATTGATCACCCTCTCTCACGAAAGGGTATTTTCATACTCTCTAAGGTTTAAAGGTTATCACCTTTCTAAGTCTTGGAGTTTATACACTCCCGCCTGTAGCGCATGAAAATTTGGGATTTTCCCCGGGATTAAAGGTTTTCACCTTTCTAAGTTTTGGGGTTTCCACACCCTCGCCTGTAGCGCACGAAACGTGGGTAAAATCCCCAGTAAAACTCAAAGACTTAAAGGCTTTCACCTTTTCAAGTCTTGACGTTCTTATACTCCGGCTTAAATGCCTGGAAAATGGGTTTAGTCCCAATAAAATACAAAGTTTTTGGATAATCCCTAAGTATATTTTCAAAAAACATAATCATTTACAAGTCTACATAAATTTTTGAAAAAAGATTGCTAAGTTTAAACAACTGGTTGAAGAATTGCTAAAGGATCATATCCTGGTACAACATACTGGTCCTGCACAGACAGGGGACATCCGTGATAGAACATGACGTATGCTGATACTATATCCTACTGGGGACATTTATGTTGGAGCAAGAAGGAAACCTATGCCAACACTATATCCCACTAAGGCATTGTGAGGAACTCAAAGGATCAAGTTTGGGCATAATTCGCCAAGTATCCTGGACTGGGGACACCTTCGGTGGAATGGTTGCGAAAGGACTGGAATGAAAGGATTGAGATGTCTTCTGTTTCGGTATGATCTTTCCTATTTTTGTTCTTTAAAAAACCTTATCTAGATTGTCTAAATTTCTGAAACTATATTATAACACTTATGAGTATCCTGATCGGGATATGTTCTCAGGATATATTCTCAAGATGTATTCTCAGGATATACTTCAGGATACTTGGATTGAAAATTGAAACTATGTGCAAAATAAAAATGAACCATCCTTTTTTTTGAAAACTTTATCGAAATTGTGTGAGTTGTAAGAACTTTATTTGGCAAAAAACTTGGCAGGATATCTGCTGGTAACCTGATCAAGATATTTTCAGGACATTTGGTCAGGACATTTGAAATATTACACTAAGTTTGGAACATTAAAATCATATTCAAACTAAGCAATGCATAATAAGAATAGAAAAAGGACAACGATAGATAAGGTCATAAAAAGGTTATATTGTTAACATAGAAAAAGTTTGTGCTTTTGGTTTCATCTCAAACCGAGACCCATCCGCCAAAAGCACAAATTCGTTTTTTGCCATACTTACTTGACAATTGAAGGCTTCGTCTTGGAACCCAAGATACCTCCCCCTTCAATTGTTAGAATGTTCAAAATTAAACATACTAATTGATGATCAAGGGCTTCATCCTGAAACTCAGGATCCCTCCACCCTTGGTCATCATATTGTACTAATGTCTAAAATGCAGGAAAGTAAATCGTTCAACATGCAAGAAAAAGAAAAGTGTTCAACAACCAACAACCATTGAACTTAAAAAAAGGGCTCCGGCGTAGGCATAAATATCCATCATCGCTCACTTTGCCACCCGCTCACGGGGTAGCACCAGATCCACCATCACCAGCTTCTTCCGCCGTCTCACCCGCCTTGGAAGATTCACCAATCTCAGGCTTGATAGGATACGTCACAGGACTGCAACCAAGATCCTTCAGTTTCTTCTCCCAGACATCAACGGTCCAGGTTGGGCATTTAAAGCCCGCTGTCCTGGCTTCATAAGCCATCTTAAGCCTGGCCTGAAGGAGGGAAACTACGACGGAACCCTTGAGGCCATCCCTGAATGAAGCCATATCTTGATTATGTTAGACCTCGGCGACAACCAGCTCGATCTCAGTGGCCTTCTTCACTACAGCTTCGGCATCCAGAGTCACCTTTTTTAACTTATCTTCATAATGTTGTGACCTGGCTGCAATGATATTCCCCTTATCCACGATAGTGATCTTAGCTTTCTTCAACTTGGCCTCTGAGATCTTCACTGTTTCACAAGCTTCGGTGTAGAGATGCGTCAGACGCTCAAGACCCCACAAAACAGAACTCAGGTATTGTTAATATAATCTAACCGGGGTATCGATTCAGCATATGTGTGCATGATGTAGGATAAGGATATTTACCTGGTTAAGGAAAGAAGTCATGAAATGGCTAGATTCCATGAAACCAAGGTTCTCGTAGGAAAAGACTTCAGCGATGACGAGAGAATCAGATTCTTTCCTCTTACGGGAACTAGAAGCACAGAGCTTCGCTGCTGAGGAAGGCTTGGGCATGGCTGCAGGTTCAGAACTAGTTGAAGGCTTGGATGCTATGAAAGGCTTGGAGCTAGGCTCTTTCTTTACTGGAACGGTTGCCGGGAAACTGTCAAGCTCTTCCAGATCAAAAATTGAAACAAGATTGTTGGAATCTACATAAAAGGGAAGTGATTTCAATTTTTATATGTTAATACATCAACTAACCAAACATGTGCAGAAATGAATTTAGAACATACATCCTTACCCGACGTATTGGAGGATGAATGCTAACTTGAACTTGAGTGACTAAGCCAAAAAACAAACCCACTCAGCTGAAGAAAAATCTGACCGGATGTTCCAATCAAATGGCCGGGTGACGCAGGGAAGGCTCCAGAGGCACGTAGAGCGGCCATGTCGGCATTATCAAAATTGCAAACCTTTTTCTCAGGTTTGCCAAGCAGATTGTGTGCCATGAAGGTTGGCTTGGAGTCCCCGGGGCATGAACGAGTGCATTTTGCCATGAGATCGGAGACGACGGAAAAGATGCACAAAGAAAGAATAGAGAGAGAGGGAATACCTAAATGGTCCGGTACAATGTGATAATTAACAAGAAGAAAGTAGAAGATATAGGGAGAAGATACCTAACTATGAGAAATACTAGCCTTGAAAGCTGTATCAGGTCACATCACATCTCTATCCATTAAGACTTCAGATAACGTCAGAAAAATACATCTGTTAAGATCAAAGGATCCCAACAGCTATATTTTTGGGGACAATTGTTGTGGGTGGAATTTTCTGACCTATATCCCGAAATTATATCCTGACTTTATATGTCTATTTTTGCTGCCAGGATACTGGACCAGGATATTGGTAACATCCTGCGAGGGTATCCTGCGTGCTGTCAACTATTTGCTTTGGCTGCAAGGTACAAACGGTCATGAGGCTTGGTCTCCCTGAAGAATAGGTCAAGGTGGTTACAAGAAAGACGTTGGAAGCTTGGAGAAGGGGTTTACAACGGTCAAAAGGGAATATTCGCAGGATCCCGGAATAATAGGGCAATTTCCCAGATTTTTAGCATAGTTTGTTATTTCTTGTAACTATAAATAGGAGTGTTGGATCAGTAGGTGGAGACACATAATCCCGTCCACTTTCACACACACATTGCAGCTACGATCACCATTTCAATCACAAACACTCACAACACTCACAAATCACAATCATTGTAACACTTAGATTTGATCCGAGCATTATCCTGCACTGTATCCTGGTTATTCAAGCAATAAGAAGAACAAGGCAGCTGACGATTGTCAGCTCCCGAGGTTTTATGCCGGCGATCTGGAAAGATCAAGGGCTTTCCTCGTACATCTCGTGTCAATTTTTACTTTACTTGCATTTTGTTTACAAATTGATATAGTTCTGCATCCCGGAACTATATCCTGAAACTGTTTACATTTTCAACAAAGTTAACACATTTTTACAAGTTTACATAGCACACTACCTCACAAACTAAGTTTGATCACTAAATTGCTTCGGTAATTTTTGACCAAAACAGTTATTACTAATTCTTTTAAGTAAATCAGAAGCTAAAAAAAATTGAAACATTGACAAACAAACGGAAAACAAGCATAATGTTTGTGGACTCCGTCACAACACGCGGGTTCTCCACCAGTATACACATACACACACGTGTTTTGAGCCAAAAAACACAAAAAGCGCCAATTAGTTTAAAAAATGTATTATTTTTATATGTAACAGGTGTATAACAACATTTTTTTACTAAACAATGCATATGTGATTTTTGGTTACCCATATGTGAATAGAATAGATTATTATAATTACTTTGTATAGTTTGCTAGATAAAAAAACGAAGTAATGGAGTACAATATATTAAAAACGACAGAAGTCTTATTAAATCAATATTATTATTATTATTATTATTATTATTATTATTATTATTATTATTATTATAATAGATATAATATATTATCATTATCATTAACAACAACAATTATTGTTATTGTTGTTGAAGATTTCCTTCCTTAACTGAATAAAAGAAATACCCTCTCACCAAGGAAATGCGATACTTATTGACATATATCTATTATGTATTTTTAGATTTGATCTCATTTTTTTATTACGACCCAACTGGGAAAAATAATATTTAGAGATAAACAACCCTCAAAAGTTTCAGACCCAAGAACAAAATTGTGAGTCCGCCGCCCACTGGTGATATATATTATCTCCTTAACAATACTGCCTCAAGTATTAAATCAAGAAATAAAACTATCTGATTTTTCAATAACATCGTCAATTATGATTATAAAACTTTGATTAACCGACCAATCGGTTATGTTATGGTTATGAAGCTTATTTAAACTTTGTGAAAAATGATCCCTCAAACCTCTCAATACCCTGAGTATAGACCTATACGCAGCGTATATAAAGGTCAAAAAATGTCCTTTATACCCTCGTATAGCATAGTATATGTCCCGTATTGACCTCGTATAAGCCTATAAGTGTGACATCGTATCGTATAGCGTAGTATATGTCCCGTATAGGCCTATAAGTGTGATATCGTATCGTATAGATGTAGTATAGGTCACGTATTGACCCCGTATAAGCCTATAAGTGTGTTATCGTATCGTATAGCATAGTATATGTCCCGTATTAACCTCGTATAAGTCATTTTGTCTCATACGCTGCGTAGGGATCTATACGACGTCAATACGTGACCTATACTACACCTATACGATACGATATCACACTTATAGGCTTATACGAGGTCAATACGGGACCTAAACCACACCTATACGATACGATATCACACTTATAGCCTTATACGGGACATATACTATGCTATACGATACGATATCACACTTATAGTCTTATACGAGGTCAATACGTGACCTATACGATACGATATCACACTTATAGGCTTATACGAGGTCAATACGGGACCTAAATCACACCTTTAGGCCTATACGGGTGTTATATCGTATCGTATAGTATAGTATCGTATCGGGTGTTATTTTCCTTGTTTTTATAAATAAACAAAGGAATACACAAAAAAAAAAATACAAAAATGGAGCTTTATATACGCTACTTATAGATCACTACGCAGCATATAAGACAAAAATGACACAACTACCCTTGTATTTGGCTTCGTATAGCCTCAATACAAGGACATAAATGACATTTTCAGACCTTTATATACGCTGAGTATAGGTCATTACGCAGCGTATATAAACTATAAGGGTTAAAAAGATAATTTTACCACAGGTTTGGGGTTAAAAATAATTTTACCACCCTTTATATACGCTGAGTATAGACGTATACGCAGCGTATATAAAGGTCAGAAAATGTCCTTTATACCCTTGTGTTGAGGCTATACGAAGCCAAATACAAGGGTAGTTGTGTCATTTTTGTCTCATACGCTGCGTAGGGATCTATACACAGCGTATATAAAGCTCCAATTTTTTTTTTTGTGTATTCCTTTGTTTATTTATAAAAAAAGGAAATTAACACCCGATACGATACGATACAATACGATACGATATAACACCCGTATAGGCCTAAAGGTGTGATTTAGGTCTCGTATTTACCTCGTATAAGCCTATAAGTGTGATATTGTATCGTATAGGTGTGATTTAGTTCCCGTATTGACCTAGTATAAGCCTATAAGTGTGATATTGTATCGTATAGCGTAGTATATGTCCCGTATAAGGCTATAAGTGTGATATCGTATCGTATAGGTGTGGTTTAGGTCCCGTATTGACCTCATATAAGCCTATAAGTGTGATATCGTATCGTATCGTATAGGTGTAGTATAGGTCGGTCATGTATTGACCTCGTATAGATCACTACGCAGCGTATGAGACAAAATGACTTACACGAGGTTAATACGGGACATATACTATGCTATACGATACGATATCACACTTATAGGCTTATACGGGGTCAATACGTGACCTATACTACATCTATACGATACGATATCACACTTATAGGCCTATACGGGACATATACTACGCTATACTATACGATACGATATCACACTTATAGGCTTATACGAGGTCAATACGGGACATATACTATGCTATACGATACGATATCACACTTATAGGCTTATACGAGGTCAATACGTGACCTATAATACACCTATACGATACGATATCACACTTATAGGCATATACGGGACATATACTACGCTATACGATACGATATCACACTTATAGGCTTTTACGAGGTCAATACGGGACATATACTATGCTATACGATACGATATCACACTTATAGTCTTATACGAGGTCAATACGGGACATATACTATGCTATACGATACGATATCACACTTATAGTCTTATACGAGGTCAATACGTGATCTATACTACACCTATACGATACGATATCACACTTATAGGCTTATACGAGGTCAATACGGGACCTAAATCACACCTATAGGCCTATACGGGTGTTATATCGTATCGTATCGGGTGTTATTTTCCTTTTTTTTATAAATAAACAAAGGAATACACAAAAAAAAATACAAAAATGGAGCTTTATATACGCTACTTATAGATCACTACGCAGCATATAAGACAAAAATGACACAACTACCCTTGTATTTGGCTTCGTATAGCCTCAATACAAGGTCATAAATGACATTTTCAGACATTTATATACGCTGAGTATAGGTCATTACGCAGCGTATATAAACTATAAGGGTTAAAAAGATAATTTTACCACAGGTTTGGGGTTAAAAATAATTTTACCACCCTTTATATACGCTGAGTATAGACCTATACGCAGCGTATATAAAGGTCAGAAAATGTCCTTTATACCCTTGTGTTGAGGCTATACGAAGCCAAATACAAGGGTAGTTGTGTCATTTTTGTCTCATACGCTGCGTAGGGATCTATACACAGCGTATATAAAGCTCCAATTTTTTTTTGTGTATTCCTTTGTTTATTTATAAAAAAAAGGAAATTAACACCCGATACGATACGATACGATACAATACGATACGATATAACACCCGTATAGGCCTAAAGGTGTGATTTAGGACTCGTATTTACCTCGTATAAGCCTATAAGTGTGATATTGTATCGTATAGGTGTGATTTAGTTCCCGTATTGACCTAGTATAAGCCTGTAAGTGTGATATTGTATCGTATAGCGTAGTATATGTCCCGTATAAGGCTATAAGTGTGATATCGTATCGTATAGGTGTGGTTTAGGTCCCGTATTGACCTCATATAAGCCTATAAGTGTGATATCGTATCGTATCGTATCGTATAGGTGTAGTATAGGTCATGTATTGACCTCGTATAGATCCCTACGCAGCGTATGAGACAAAATGACTTATACGAGGTTAATACGGGACATGTACTATGCTATACGATACGATATCACACTTATAGGCTTATACGGGGTCAATACGTGACCTATACTACATCTATACGATACGATATCACACTTATAGGCCTATACGGGACATATACTACGCTATACTATACGATACGATATCACACTTATAGGCTTATACGAGGTCAATACGGGACATATACTATGCTATATGATACGATATCACACTTATAGGCTTATACGAGGTCAATACGTGACCTATAATACACCTATACGATACGATATCACACTTATAGGCATATACGGGACATATACTACGCTATACGATACGATATCACACTTATAGGCTTTTACGAGGTCAATACGGGACATATACTATGCTATACGATACGATATCACACTTATAGTCTTATACGAGGTCAATACGGGACATATACTATGCTATACGATACGATATCACACTTATAGTCTTATACGAGGTCAATACGTGATATATACTACACCTATACGATACGATATCACACTTATAGGCTTATACGAGGTCAATACGGGACCTAAATCACACCTATAGGCCTATACGGGTGTTATATCGTATCGTATAGTATCGTATCGGGTGTTATTTTCCTTTTTTTTTTATAAATAAACAAAGGAATACACAAAAAAAATACAAAAATGGAGCTTTATATACGCTCCTTATAGATCACTACGCAGCATATAAGACAAAAATGACACAACTACCCCTGTATTTGGCTTCGTATAGCCTCAATACAAGGGCATAAATGACATTTTCAGACCTTTATATACGCTGAGTATAGGTCAATAGCAGCGTATATAAACTTTGTGAAAAAATGATCCCTCACCCTACCAAAATGACCCAAAAAAGTCTAATGGTTTATATACGCTGCGTAGAGAGCTATACGCAGCGTATATAAACCTTGTTTTCTGTGCAATGATTGGTTATTAGGCACTGAGATCCATGGTTTATATACGCTGAGTATAGGTCAATACGCAGCGTAGGTAAACCCTAAGTGTGCAAATAGGCAAATTGGGTGTGCAGATAGTTAGGGCCTTATCATATCGTTTGATTCTAAATGCTTGGAAAGAAAATTCGTTACCAAATGACATTGACAAGAAACTCTAAACAGGCCACCAAGCTTTTTCATGTCTCAACGCAATCAAGAATTTTCATATTTATTTAAAATTTTGAGGCCTTATGCACAAGCATAAATCACATACCCTCAATTATTGTCGAGATTTTAATAGTAATAAGATGAAACATGATGAAGAACAACTAAGTTGATAAGGAACCACATATTAACAAGAACATGCTAAGAAGAAATGTAACTTACTTAGGGATAAACTTCGATAACAGATCTAAACCCCAATATCGGTGTTATTTTGTAATCTGTATAGCCTGTGTCAAGGAAGAGCTTTGCCCAATCTTTTTTCGCTCCTCTCTCTTCCGGTCACTAAACTCATCATAAGCATATCACTCAAAAGTTGAGTCTCAAGTAATTCATTCTCTTCTTTGTTGACCTTCACAACCATGTCTATGATGATTAATTTTCCTCCGTTGTCTTTGCTTGGAATCGCTTCTTTGCATCGCTTTAGTATCTTTATGCATTCTTCATCACCCCAATCGTGTAAGATCCACTGTTTTATATTTTTTTTTTTTCATAAATCACAATAAAAAGTTGTTGTACACAATAAGTAATTGTTAAAAGTTTTGTTCAAAAGATTGAGATTATTTGTCAAAAAGGAACTAACGATTACCTTAAAATAAAACAAAAACGGTGAAATATTAAGAATACCTTGAGCAAAACTGCACCAGCTTTAAGCTTTAGGAATGGCTTCAAACATGTCTCCACCAACATAACTCAAGTTTTTACCTCCAACCAAACCATCAACTACATGAGGAAGATGAAAGCTGATGCACCTAATATTGGGAAATGCTTTGGCAATAGCTACGGCAAAAGTCCCAGTACCACCGCCAACATCGATAATGGATTCTATCCCCTCAAAAACACCTCCACAATGTTTGAGAATAACACTTGTAACAAGCCTTGCATAGCTAGCCATTGCTTCATTAAATAACCGATTAAGCTTCGGCTCTTGACCTGCAAGATCCAAAAACATCCTCCCATGGGTTGTGTGAAAGGGGGTGACATCATTGTTTTGGAACCATTTGCTCATGTGCTGCCATGGGTCTACCAAGATTGGATCCAACACAAGTCGCAAAAAGGGCCAAACTCTTAATGGCTCATCCTTAAGAAGCAACCGAGAAGCAGGAGCTAGCAAATAGCCTTCTCCCTCCTCATCATCGCATGATACACTTTGTTTAACAAAGAAACCAGAGTGAACAAGGATGCGCATAAGCCGAGAGACAAATGGAGTTCTCTCCTGGTTTATGCCGAGGGCTTCGACTAACTCGGAAAGCAACATTGGTGAACCATGGTGATCGATGATATCAGGTATTTCAAGCTGAACTGCACATTTAAGTGACATGGAGTGTATAAAGCCGAATAGATGATTCCATATGTGAGCTTGAGAATGAAGCAACTGATCTCTAGATAGCTCAGAATTTTGCAATGCCATCTCTTTTCTTATGATCTATGATTCTATGTATATCTCATAGAGAATTTGACATGAAGTGAGCGTACGCCTTGTCAATATATAGAAGAAAATTGAAAGGATATGCTTGAGATAGGCTTGATAATCTGTAACATATCATTTTTGTATTAAAAATATATGACTCCCATTCCAGCTGTGCTTTAGAGCATGTGTAGTTGTAAATTCGGAAACCCACAAGTCATTACCAACCCCATAAATTTCTATATTTAGAAACATCTCTATCTAAAAAACGTGGTCATATTTCTCTATTTCATCGTCAACCAATTTAGCTTTTAATATTGAATAAATAAATTTTGTATCATTAAATTTTATATATATTATCAACGAAAATCTTATATTTTGCTAAACCAGTAGTTTACAATAATTGCAAACTTTATTATGACATCCTCAAAAAAGTTTTCTTTGGGAGCAACTTAAAGATTAAATTAGAGTTAATTACGGTTGATTTCGGTTTTTCTTTTTTTTTTTTTAGAATGAAATTTTCATTAAAATGCCAAAGTAACAAATTACAAACAAGTGGCAGGTAAACGGGCAAAAAGCTGCGCCGCGACTCCTTTTTTAGAATGAAATTTTCATTAAAATGCCAAAGTAACAAGTTACAAACAAGTGGCAGGTAAACGGGCAAAAAGCTGCGCCGCAACCCCTTTTTTATTATGAAATTTTCATTAAAATGCCAAAGTAACAAATTACAAACAAGTGGCAGGTAAACGGGCAAAAAGCTGCGCCGCAACTCCTTTTTTAGAATGAAATTTTCATTAAAATGCCAAAGTAACAAGTTACAAACAAGTGGCAGGTAAACGGGCAAAAAGCTGCGCCGCAACCCCCTTTTTTATTATGAAATTTTCATTAAAATGCCAAAGTAACAAATTACAAACAAGTGGCAGGTAAACGGGCAAAAAGCTGCGCCGCAACCCCCTTTTTTAGAATGAAATTTTCATTAAAATGCCAAAGTAGCAAATTACAAACAAGTGGCAGGTAAACGGGCAACAAGCTGCGCCGCAACCCCCTTTTGAATTGCAAAACCAATCCTACTAAAGACGAAACGACCCTTAAAGGTTGAGAGATTGCTATTCACAACCCGTTGAACCCTGTTTAGGAATTCCACAGCCTCTGGAGCTAGGGAATCAAATGTATCAAAAGCGAATGGGATAAACACATGTTGATTCTCTAAACAAGCCTTCTCATGTTTAGTAACCTTGCTTGATTCCGCCTTCAACGCAGCCTGGCCAGCAACAAACCCATTATCCTTGAGCCCAACAAGAGGGGACACTCCTGTAAGGTCCACACAAGCGTGTTTTCCCCTGGCCCACCCAAACACAAGAATATCAGCTGGTCGAAGAGTAGACCTCCTATCGAGCGGATCCGTCAGAAAGTTCACCGGATCCTCCTTTTTTGCTGAAATCCCCGCCCGTTTTAAAGTATCAAACAGATTTCGGTCGTTTGATAAAATTCTTGGTTTCATTCCTATATTTTTTTTCTCTTACGATTACGACACTTTCTTTGGTTTCCATTTCTTGCCTTCGTCCTTGTCTATTTTTTATTTTAAATTTTTATGAATCGATCATGTTACCCTTTTAGTTAAAAAACAAAATAAATTAAAAAAAAAATCAAAACAAACCCTCCCCACACACATCACTATCGACCTCATCTTCCCTTCCCTCGATCACCACACAAATCTGTCATCCTCTCCCCACTGAGCTTAGACCGTGGGTATGGTGGGGCTTGGGTTGGGGCGTGGGTTGGGCATTGGTTGACACGTGGAATGGGTGGCAGACATGGGCTAAACCCACATTCAACACGGTATGGTGGGGCGGGGGTAGGGCTGTTCAAATTGCTCGGCGCTCGACGCTCGTTCAATGCTCGCTCGAAAAATGCTCGGAATTTGCTCGTTTGTTTCAGCTCGATTGAAAAAATGCTCGGTTCGGATCGGTTCGGTTTGTAAATGAACCGAGCACGAGCAAAGGTCCGCTCAGTTCGGTTTGGCTCGGTTGGCTCGATTTATTTTTTAATATATATATATATATATATATATATATATATAGAGGCCGGTTAACGTACAATACCTCTTATCCTACATTATGTACGCGATGCCCTCAGCCGTACGATCTTCAATCGATCAAACGCGGGCGAAACTAATTTAAATGATTAAATTAATCATTTCACTACAAGAAATTGGGGTGTTTACCAACACATAATTTACCTACACATGTAAATGTGTGGGTATTTACCTACACATGTTTGTATATGTGTGTGTAATAGTTCATGATATATTTTCATAATAATTAACACTTAATATGTGTTGGTAATACATTTTAGCCACACTTGGTGTTGGTGGGAAAATTTCCCCCCCAAAAATTGCCTACACATGTAGCAAATTTCGTCATGTGTAGCTAAATTATCTACACATATGTAAAAAAACTAAATATATGTAGGTAAATGATTATGTTTACCAACACATAAGAATTTTTAAAAAAATATGTAGATAAACTAAGTTAATATATACTTTTTTTATTTTTGAAAATGACGTGGCAAATTAAATACCTACACATGAGTAAAAATGTACAATATATGTAGATATTACATACATATAAAGTAAGTAGGAAAAATTACAAGTTTTGTCCATTATCTTTATACCACTTTTCAGGCGGTGTCCTTTTTAACGAATGTTGACAGGCGGTGTCATTTACTAGGTATTTTCTTGCAAGTTTAGTCCTTTACACCCAACCCAGTTAAAAAATCCTGTTAATTGATGACAGGCGGTGTCCTTTACTAGGTATTTTGTTGTAAGTTTAGTCCTTTACCTAGGTATTTTGTTGCAACTTTAGTCCTTTACACCTAACAATTAACAGGGTTTTTTAACTGTGTTAGGTGTAAAGGACTAAACCTGCAACAAAATACCTAGTAAAGGACATCGCCTGTCAATATTTGTAAAAAATGACACCGCCTGAAAAGTGGTATAAAGATAAAGGACAAAACTTGTAATTTTTCCAAGTAAGTAAATATATATTTTTAGATGATTTGACAAAACAAATATCTACACATATTTAAAAATGTATAATATGTGTAGATATTGAATACGTATAAAATAAATAATTAAATCTTTTTTAAGATGACGTGGCAAAAAATACCTACACATATTTAGAAATGTACAATATGCACTACAAAAAAAATGCCATATAGTGACACACACTTTTAGTGACATTTAGCTATTATGCCACTAAATTTGGTTTTTTATTGCACTTTATGTATGTCATGTTTGTTTAACACAAACGTATAGTGGTATTTATCTTTTATGTCACTAAGACCCCCCGTAGTGGGGCGTTTAAAAAAAATGCCGAAAAACGCCCCCACCCATTACATTTGGGCGTGTTCGGGCGTTATTTTCGAAAAAAATTTCGTTGCCGTTGTTTGAAAAACGCTGAATTGTGCATTGGGGCTAGATATGACCGTTGCCAAACGGTCATTTATTTAATATTTTTTTAATTCCAATATTTACGCCACTATATATATATATACTACCCACTTTTTCCTATTTTTTTTAAAAAAACTTTAACATTCTCAAACTTTCTCTCCTACTTCTTCTATATTTTATACAAACATGCATCTATTCCGACCCCCATTTGGTGTCCCCTCAAGACCCATGAACCCGAACACAACCCAACCGCAACACCCGTTTAACTTTCAAGACGAAGGAGGAAGAATACACGTTGGCTCGGTCGTTTCGGAGGACCCCGAAATTGGTAACTTTTATTTTTTTTACTTATTTTTTAATTTTATTTTTAACATACAACTTATATTTTACTTTTATTTTTTCAACTTGTAGCAAACTTTCAAACAGGCCCCGTTTTTTGGGATAGGGTTCGTGCACTCTTTTTTAACACGTGGGGTAAAGGCGAGCATCGTGACAAAAATTTCATTTCTAGCAAATGGACTGACATCAACAACAAGTGTCACTCCTTCCAAGAAATGTATCAACGTATTTACGATAATTGCCCGAGCGTAGAAGGTGACGTCGGGGTTTTAACGAAGGCTTTGGATGAGTACAAGAGAACGAAATGCCCTTTCCCATACTATAAGTGTTGGGATCTACTTCGAAAAAGTCCAAAGTGGGCGGGCGTAGTGACCATGACGTCGAGTAGTAGACGTCGAGCTAAACGGTCAAAAACATCATCCTCCGTTGACCCTGAAACACCGACTTCGGATGCCCGCAATGTCAATCTAAATGATGTTGCGGAGGTTGACGAAGAGCAACTTGAAGAAAAGTTGGCCCGACCGCCCGGTTGAAGAAAGGATAAGCGAACCGGGAAAAAAACGGTGGAGTCGTCTTCCGATCTCGAGTTGAAGGAAGATTTCAAGGAGATGAACCGTCGTCTCCAAGACAAGACATTCGAGACCTCGGCCACCAACGTTTGTAGACTATGAAAGAACGCGTCGCCGAAACAAAAAAGTTTAACGAGATGCAAGAGGCGAGGCAAATGGAAAAGGACATTGAGTTTTTGTCCAAACCGCTCGACCACCTCCAAGGCGACGCGTTGATCCTTGCGCAAATTCGTCGCCAAAAAATTCAAGAAAAATATGGACTCTAGATTATCATCCTTTTTTTTTAACTTTATTTTATTTTATTTCGGTTTTTTTTATATTATGTTTTTTATTTCGGTTTTTTTTATTTCAAGTAGTGTAATTTTTTTTTAAATTAATGAAGAATTTTAATTTTTAAATTTAAATAAATAAATAATTGTGAAATGATTGCATGGACGTTATTGGGCATTATTCCCACTACGGCACTTTTGCAATAACCCCCAATAATGCCTCCATGCTGACTGGACTGCCAAATAGCAGAAAACGCCCCATGGTGGGGGCATTACTGATAAAACCACTACGCATGATCTAATCTAATTTTTAAATGCCGTTAAAAAGTTTCAAAGGTTTTTAATTTCCCTCTTACCCCGTTCAAAAGTTTTAGTAAAAAACTCTAAAATTAAAATTTCCCTCCGCCTTAAACTTTTGTTCCCTCCCAACACCAAATTTCACTTTCAAATAAACCCTAAAGCTACTTTTATCTTTTGAAACCTTCCCCAAAATTGAGATCGAAGACCTCGCTTCTTGAAATCCAATATCCAGAAGAGAGCAAGGCCACCCACCCAATTGTCGTGCTGGTGCCGTGGTGCCGCGATGTGAAGGGACTCTTCAAGTCAAAGCCCAAGACGTTGGGAAAATGTTCGGAACAGTAACTTAGGTTAACTTTGCTATTCCATTGCATGCCATTCCATTCTATTCTGTTACTATATTGAAATTGTTTTTGTTTGCTTCATTTTTGTTGATACATGCGATTGCGATTCCATTAATCTTCTTGTTATGGAAATAGTGAAGTTGCGCTCGTCTTTGAAGCTTGTGCTTAACTTACACATGAGTTTATCAATGTACAGTAGGTATGTTTTGTTGTTTTATATACTGTTGAGTGGTTATCTAATTACTTTCAGATTATACTTACCGCATTTGATTTATTAATTTGATTGATTGTTGAGATGCACTTTGGTTCTAATAGTTAAGGGTTGTGCTTACTTTTCGTGTTTTGAGATATCTGAATGTGAGCTCTTTGAACCGATTTCATTTAGTGATCTTAGCATGTGTTTATTAGGTTATTACTGTAATTGATAATTTTTGGTTGGTTGAGTGAACTTGGGACTACTAATTTTTGATGGATGGATTAAAATCAATAAAATGTTGTTAGTTTGATTAGTAATTGAATTGCCAGCAGAAGAATTAATCAACTAATGAATAAAACATTCAGAATTTCACTAGATTAATTGGCTAGTGTGTTAAAAAAATTATGAGTTCCAATATTTCAATGCAACTAAGCAAATGATTAGTGGAACAAATATAAAATGCAGAGGTTGTAAATAAAAAAAATACACTCTTAGACTATGGGGTATGGGGCGGGGGTTGGGGCGTGGGTTGGGTACAAACGCCCACGTCACCACCCCGGGTGGGCTTGGGTTTCGGCGTGGTCCCTTGGGCGGGGGTTTCAGCCCGGGCGTTGGGCGGGGCTACGAACATGACATGGCGGAACCTCATTGGCCAAGAGCCCTAGCCCTTTGAAATTGACTTTTTTTCCACGCCACCCCAGCCACGCCCCACCATACCCCTTTGAAATTTGCTTTTTGTCTTGGTTGCCCCATACTCCACGTGTTGCACCATGCCCCCAACCTATGCCCCACCATACCCCACGTTCTTAATAAGCATTTTACAATTAATTACTACTCCTTTCGACCCTCTACCTAAATATTACAATGCTATTAACGAAAGTGTTTGAATTTTTTTTTTTCAAATATCTAACAATACCCTCTAAATTGTAAAACATATAGTAGAAAACTCAACTTTTGTGTAAACTATGTTTCTATACGTGCAGGGTAGTAAATGAACCACTTGAAAGTATATTTCATGTTCTTGGATTTAGTGGGAATAGTTTGGCTGAAGGTATGTTTTTTTTACATTTGACGTGATTGACCCTTTTTTTCTAAAATCCTTTCATAACCCGACCAGTATAACCGGAATATCTAATAACCGGCGATCGCGGATTGCAGCAGCTGCGAAACCAGTAAAGTATGGTGATGACGGTCATGTATCTAGTTCTACTCAACAATGGTCTTGTATTGTAGGACATTCTATATATGTGGATAAACTATGGTATATATGATTCGTCATAATTGTTATGGTCTTGCAGGCTGCAGCCTAGGTGTTGCTCTAACAACTTTGGTCTCGTCTTCTAATATGGTAGGTGTTAGTAAATATTATCCTTAAATTAGAAATAATATTTTAAAAACAGGAAAAAGGTAAACGAGCCGAGCCCGAGTTCGTGGGATCGGGCTTGAACTTGTTTAACTTATAAGAGCTCAAGCTCGAGACTGGCTTGGTTCAAGCTTTGTTTATAAAGCTTGAGGCCGGCTTGTAGGTAGTTTTTCAAGCTTGAGCTCGGCTTGGCTTGTCTCGTTTATTATTTATTAAATAATTCATATTAAATATAATAATTATTCTTATAAATGTTTATATAACATAATATCTGTATATATAGTTTAGTCATTTTATTATATTTTTATATATAATAATTACTATTAATAGTAGGCTCGTCAGCGGGGCTTGGACTTAGCTTGTTTAAGCGCGACTTGTTTTGAGTTTTTTCGAGCCGAACTTGAGTAGCTCGCGAGTAGCTTGGCTTGTTTGCACCCCTACTTAATTCTTTATATTGAGTTCTAATTTATATTTATCGACGTCATTTTCACCTACTTTTTATGTTATTTGGTTATCTGAATATTACTTGTTTCTGTTTCTTATATCCGCATTGCAGCATTATGTAGAACCTGAGGGGTCAGATCTCTTGATGGAGGCATTCTGCTTTATGGTTTTAGAAACGGATGATGGTTCCAGCTCAACATCCATCCTCTGAGGTATGTGTATTTGAGTTTCATTGACTAACCTATCATACATTATACATATTTAGCTTATGAGGTCATGTTTTTTTGTTTGTTTGAGATCATGTGTAGTTTGTTTCATTTTCTAGACTGATTTTGCACATCAAAACCTGTTTACTAGCTCATCGAAGAAGTTTGGCAGCAAACAACCTTTGGTGAAAGATTTTGGCAATTGTTCATATCTGAAAGTGTACATATTTGGTGAGAGACAGATGGAAAGACATTATAGATTCATCAACTGGTTGCAGCATTTTCAAACTAAAATATCTATTGTTCATTTGTTCTCCTCACCCCCTCAATCTTTCTTGCAGTAGGTAGGAAGAGAGAACACAACTCTGGTAATATTTGCATACGATGGTGATGATGGTGGTCATTAGTGACCACGTCAACACCTTCAATGGTTGAACCGAGGAGAAAGACGATGACAGAAAACCCTAGCTGCCGCCTCCGGCGATGGCGGCTAGGGTTTCTCTGATGAAGCTTCAGTAAGTCCTTCTTCACTTATATGTTCCATTGGTTGTTAGATCGGTCCATGTAATGACTATTCTGACCATTTGTTACAGAAATTTTAGAGTGAGACGGATAAGTTTCGATTGGTGATCTCCGGTTGGATATTCTTCAAGACAGAGCGATTGTCTCTACTGCACGACACTTAATGGCGAGACATATGAGAGCCCTAACTACTACACGACGCTCCAGCAGGCGGAACATTTAGCGGCTGAGGTGGCTCTGGATGCACTCGCGGATCGTGGTCTATCGAATACTTTGGCTACTCGGATAATGGTGAGTTTTTCATGGTTTCTAGGGTTTGTATGTCTAAATATGTGGAAGCTGGTTTTTTAACTTTTGATTTGGTTAAGTATTTTGTGTAAGGTAGTGTGTGTTGCTAAATTTAGTGTTTCTACGGTTTATCAGATGTGGATTGTGATCATCAATTCTGTAAATTGACTGTTTTCTTGAGCAGTTGGATTGGTGGTAACAATTTCTCTAGGAAGATCCTTGAGTTCATCGGACAATGGATAAGTCTCGAATCCTTGTAAGGCATTTTCTTATTGTTTCATTTTATAGTTGTATATATTTAATTGAAGCTTCTGAATAACAGAAGGATTCAGGCCAGTGGACTGGAGGGGCCAATACCTTCTAGCATTACTCTATTGGAAAGCCTAACAGACTTGTTAGTAATTTTTTTTATATATTCTTTATTTTGGTTGCAACATTGGTCAAATATATGTGTTGGCTGAGTCAAGAAATGCAGGAGAATCAGTGACTTGAGAGGACGAGACACCCCCATTCCACCCTTTAGTAGTACAACGTGTTTCAAGAACCTGTAAGTTGATTCGCTTCTTTATAATTGAGTGTTATTGGTTTCTTCTCTTGTTACAGCTGTGTTAAGAAAAGACTATTCAATTTTTTTTTAGTTCTATAAATTACAAATTCACAAAACTTCATACCATTGTTAATTCTATTGTTCTCCCAGAGACTTCAGCTTTAACAAGCTTAATGGATCCATTCCTATAGGGTTCGCTGAACTAAACCGCACCGACTCCATGTAAGTGTTTCACTCTAATTTATTGTTAACCCACACACATCTTAATGGAAAATATTATGAACTTTTAGCTATCTTACTGGAAACTTGCTATCTCGAAAAGTGCCTGATTGGATGCTCACTTTTGGAGATGATATGTAAGTTTATCGAATGTAAAACGACCAATACTTGGTTCTTTTGATAGTTTTGCATTCCATGTTATATGTGCATTGCGAATGTAAAAATTGCAACTCGGATAAGTCCCCTTGTTTGGTTGTTGAATACTTGGTTCTTTTGATGCCTTTTGCAGGCCATGGTGGACTTGGAGATGTCGTTTTATGCAAGAATAAGTTGGATGGAAGACAATATGATGTTAAGAAGATCCAATTAAAAGGCGGAAGTCATCCTTTAGATGATAAAATCAAGTATTTAGTTGGAATTGCTAACAACCTTGCTTTTCTAGTTCTGTACCCGTCCGGTGGACTGGCATATTAATGGTATAATGACATAAGTTTTAACCTGACTATGTTTTAACCTCTCTTCTAGTTTTGTTTTGTTTGTTTTAGTATTTAAATTTCTATAACTAGTACTTTTATTTAGTTGTTTGTAAGATTAATGTTTATTAGTTCAATTAAGAATCTTAATTTGTTCATGTATGTTTCCATAATACTTTGGTATTTGTTTGTACATATTGAACATTTTTATCTACATATAGTGTGGTTAATCTCTACAATTTAAAATATATTTACCAACACATTAACGTGTTTTTTCAACACAAATTAAGATCAATACCTACACATCTTCAACATTTACCTACATATAATATTACTTTTACCTACACATAAGATTACTTTTACCCACACATATATTCATGCCACGTCGGATGCCATGTCATATGCCACATCAGCTGCCATGTCACATGTCTTCTAAACAAATTGTTGTACTTTTAACCACATATATAAATGGCTTTTAGCCACACATATATGCGTAGGTATAGCTTGCTATATGCCTACATATAACTTATGTGTGGATAATGACCTATATCCACTGTCATGAGCCTACACATCATTACACTTCTTTTATGTGTAGGTAAAGAAACCTAACAACGCATTTTATGCTTTTTCCCACATATACTTTGTGTTGGTAAAGAACCAAATTTCTTGTAGTGTTTTAATATATCTAAATCATACCAGGAAGGTTAAAACGTCATTGCGATGTCATAAATCTCTGTAATTGACCGATGATAGTTCAAAATCAAACCCTAAATCAAATTCAAAAACCTGAAAATCTTCTTCCCCAACCTCCCTTCGTTCCTTTTAGTGCGATATCGATAATAAGAACTACTAATTTGGGAGTTGTAAGGGTTAAACGGAAGAAGACTGACAATGATCGACCAACAATCGAAGAAGATGAACAGTAACACACACACAGATTTTTCACATGCGATATTCAATTTTCCACATGCGATTCTACACACCCCATGCCATTTTTCACATTACCCCATGCCATTTTTTCACATGCGATATTCAATTTTCCACATGCGATTCTACACACCCCATGCCATTTTTCACATTACCCCATGCCATTTTTTCACATGCGATATTCAATTTTCCACATGCGATTCTACACACCCCATGCTATTTTTCACATTACCCCATGCTAGCCATTTTTTCACATGCGATATTCAATCTTCCACATGCGATTCTACACACCCCATGCCATTTTTCACATTACCCCATGCCATTTTTTCACATGCGATATTCAAATCTTCCACATGCGATTTTGTCCATCTACACACCCCATGCCATTTTTCACACTACCCCATGCTAACCATTTTTTCACATGCGATATGTATTGAATTCGCACCAGATCTGCACCTGATCGAACGGCTGGGATGATCGCGTACGTATCGTACGATAAGCGCATTTGTATTTTACTCTTTACCTATATATATATATAGGGTAAGGTTCAGGCGAGAACCACCCTTATTGCGAGAACCGCGAGAACCAATGTGAACACAACCTAAAATAGCTAAAAAACCCTAAAAAAAACCTAACCCCCACCCCCCCCCCCCCCAAAAAAAAAAAAAACTAAACCCCCCCACCCCCCCCCCTCCCCAAAAAAAACCTAACCCCCACCCCCCCCCCCCCTAAAAAAAACCTAAACCCCCCTCCCCCACCCCCAAAAACCCCCAATCTTTGTCCTATATATATATATTTGTGTGTGTACCATTTTTAATGAAATGACTAGAGACCAACATCAACAATGTTTGGTCCAAGATCCAAATAGATTTCATTTAATTAATTAGAATTGAAATCCAATACCAATAATTCATTGTTCAATACTGAAATGTCCATTTGAGTAATTGAGTCAAAATTTCAAATACTAAAATGTGAAGAGTCGATCAATATTCAAGTCTCAACCCGTCATTCGATTCGGAAGTATAAGACCCTAATCAAAACCCCCAATTGGCCATCGTTATTCGATTTCTCCATCGCCACTCACCAAGACGGCAACTCGCAGGGTTTTGCTTCAATCGGTTCATTCAATTTCAAACTTCCGATAAAACAAGGGTATGTTTCAATCGGTCAACAGTTATCTTCCCGCTTAGCTAATCTCGATAGAACTAGTTGAGTTTTTTTGTATTCCTTGTTATTTGTTAAATTTTTACTTGTGTTCTATTGGACGAAACATCGGGGACGAAAACTGCACTTTATTCTAGTAATAGCACTCCCATCGACACTTTCCTTGTTTGTTCTCCGACGCTCGATACTCGCTCGACGTTCGTTCGAAAAATGCTCGGATCGAAAGACGCTCGCTCGACTTTGGCTCGGTTGAAAAAACGCTCGGTTCGGTTCTGATAGGTTTGTAAACGAACTGAGCACGAGCAAAGGTCTGATCGGTTCGGTTCGGCTCGTGAACAGCCCTAGGCGGGGGTTTGGGGCGTGGGTTTGGTGGGCTTCGCTGGGCTGACCCGCTGGGCTATTTCAATATTATTTAAAACAACAAATTTAATTTTTTTTTACTATTTTTAAATAACGAAAATTACAAAAAAAAAATTCCTAACTTTTATATTTGTTTTTTTATCTCTTCTCTCAACGCCAAGACTAGTTGTAACTCGTCACCCTGTAGGTGATCAATGGGCTGGGATAGAAATTTCAAATCATCGCGTTTTTGTTTCTGGGCATCTCTAGCGGCATCTCTAGCTTCTTTGCTCCTTCGTATTTCGGCCCTTTGTTGTTGGAATACGTTGAATGTATCCAACTTGCATGAAATGTCATCCAACTACTCGCTGTATATTCCCATACGCGAGCCAGAACTCCCAGCCGAAGGCGATGCCGTATCAGATCTAGATTTTTTAGCACGCCTTCTTGAGGCATTTCTTCCATACTCAGGCCGGTTTGGGCTTGGCGAATCATCCAAAAGGTCCTCAAACTCTTGATCTCGTGCATCAGATTGGGCTTGGGACGAGGCCCTTGACCTTTTGGAAGACGAGTTAGTTTCGCTACCAATGGGGATAGTCACCCACTTTGGATGGAACTTACAAATCTCCCAACAATGCATGAAACGGAAGTCGGTCTTCACATTTGATTTGAATGTGACCACTGCATTTGTCAAAATGTCGGCTTCGGTTTCACCACTTTTAGGGTTTTGCTTTGCTTTATTTAAAAAACCACTAAATTTTGTAAGTTGGGTGCTTATCTTGCTCCACTTTGAGGATAAGCTATCGTTTTCACGATAAGTCTCCCTACCCATTTCTTCATGGAATAGTCTACTAACCGATTCCCACAGGGCGGTTCGATGTTGCGAATTTCCTATTTTAATAAAAAAATAATATATTACAAACTTATATAAAAAATAACCATTAATAAATACAAAGGTTAAGAATACCTAAAGTTGAATGTTGAGATTGTTCACACCAAGCCCTCGCCAATGCAACTTCTTCAGCAACGACCCATTTTTGTTGTTTTCGTTTGGCGGTTTCAACTAATTTATCCTCCTCGGTTTTTTTTCTTATGACTTCTCTTTTTGATGTGTTTCGATGCGGAAGGACCATCATTGTGTGGTTGAGTTTCGGGAACGGATTCGTTTTGTGAAAGGTCGATGGAGGTTGGCGAAAGGTGGCTTGGGCGTTTTCCCCCAACCCAAGCCCCATATCCCATGGCCTTACGCAACTCCATTATTAGCCAAGGTCCTTCCAGGGGAGGACCCACCACCATGCCAAGGTGGGCGGACGCACCCCCAAGAAAAAAAAATTTATGTAAATTTCCGACGAAAATCCCGTCCGCATCCCTTGGAATTTTTCGTCCGCACCCCTTGGATTTTTTCAAGCGCACCCCTTGGAATTTTTTGTCCGCACACCATAGGTAAAAAATATTATGGATTTATATTATACATTTTTTTAGTAAAGTTTTATTTTTTTATAAAAATACTACCTATTTTAATACATTTTCAACATATACAATTCCCAAGGGCGGGAATAGTAGTTTGTAGCCATTGGCTGAAATGGGCGGCCGCTCCTCTCCTATTGAACCAGCCAATTTATTATTTTATACACGCTTTAAAATTACGGTTTCGCCCCGGAATAGTGTTTCTCTGCCATTGGTTCAAATGGGCGGCGAGCAATACCCATTGGAGCAACCAGTTTACTATTTTATACCCACTTTAAAGTTAGGGTTTTGCCCCAGCTTCAAAATACATTTACCCTTTTGCCCCGAGGCTAAAAATACGATTTCGCCCTCGGTAAAAAAATTACGCTTTTACCCTCAGCCTAAATTACGTTTTCGCACCAGTTCAAAATAAAATTTTGTTTTTCCCCCCGGCTCATAATTACGAATTTACACCAGTTTATTATTTTATACTTACTTTAAAATTACGGTTTTGCCCACAGTTTAAAATTGCGTATTTGCCCCCAGTTCAAAATAAATTTATGCTTTTGCCCCTAGCTAAAATTTACGAATTTCCACTCGGTTCAAAATTATGATATCACTCTCAATTCAAAATTACGTTTTTGACCCCCATGAAAAATAAAAATCTGGTTTTTCCCTAGCTAAAAATTAGGATTTTACCTTCGGGAAAAAAATGATTTCCCCCAAGTAAAAATAAAAATATGACTTTGCCTCTAGCTAAAAATCGTGTCAAAAAACTGCCTAACACTCTTTTTACTTTTTATTTCTATCAAAACTATAGTACTGTTTTTTTAATTGGTTGAGAATTGTTCGGCCATCGCCCCGCAACGCGGACGGGGCATCACCTAGTTATATACATTTAGTAATTAGTCCATTACCCAAACCAAATTCTGCCCTCTTGCCCATTAGCCCAGTAGCCCACTAACATAATTTGTAGCCCATGTCCATTACCCAAATAACTTAAATAAAAATACTAAACTAAAGCCCATTTATCAATCGCACCCCTTCAATTCCCATCATCCCGCCCAGCGATCACTGCGTTCTTTCCCTCCTGCCCAGCGAAGCGACATCATCAGCAGAAACAACACAGGTCGATCACAGCCGGAAGGTGACCGGAATCCGCCCCAAAACTGACCGGCGATCTTCAAAGGTAAGTTTTATTGTTTTTTTTTTGATGAATTTACTTGATATTAAGGTAGAAAAGGGGTAATAAAATTCTTAAATAGGTTTGAAAAATCTTGTGTTTAGTCGTTGCTTTACTGCTTTAGATGATTATTATGTTATTTAGATGATTTTTAGGGGTGATTACACTCACAATTCTAGGGGACTAGGGCTTGATTGCTTGAATGGTTGAAAGTTAAAATTAAACAAAATGGCTATGGAACGATGAACTTTTGGTCATGGATCAATTTTATTGTGATAGGATTATAGGAACCATGAGTAGAGACGTTATGGCGCGATTTCTCAAGAGGAAAGTGGATACATCTTCGGAACTAATTGATTTGGATACTCTTCCTTCGGATTCGTATGATCGCAAGCCGATAGAATCATATAACGTGAATCAACGGGATGAGATTAGAAGGGCATATATACTAAGAGGACCGTATCAACCAAGAGGTATTGAATTCCCACGAACAACGTTTCAAGGTGACGAGTTAAGAAAATTTAAGGAAGAATGGTATGACAAACATGAGTATAAGGGATGGTTAGTGTAACACCTCGAAAATTCACGTCCTTTAATGTGTTGAAACGTGTCATAAGTTTGAAAGTATGAAAGAATGTTCTTGAAGGACTAAAGTTGACAAACCTGGAAAGTATGTGAATATACGGGTTTTAACTGTCAACAGTGAATAAATATATTGTACATTAACCCTACATGATGCTCATACCTTCAAACGAATAAATCATGGATCATACGAAGCTAAATATGGAAGAAAGTGAGAGATTACAAACTACAGGGGTTAAATGTGTCAACATGTTTAAGTTATACCTCTGAGTGACCTTTTAGCAAACCCGAAGCTTTGTAACGGTAAATTATGCTCACTAGAATGCACGATAAAAAATTTCATAAAGTTTCGCTATCGTATGAGAAAGTTATGATCAAATTCGTGTGCGAGGGGTTAAAGCGTAAACATTGAAAGTTAAGACTTTTCGGGTTAACCGGAAGTGTCCAGGGACTTGGCAAAGTGGGTACAAGTCCTAAAGCCCTTGTAGATAAATAAGAAGGGGTCAAATTGCAATATTTAAAGGTTAGTTGACCTTTCGGAAGGGCCAAGAGTCATTTATGCAAGAAATAGAAAATGTGAAGGCTGATCAGAAGCCTTGCGCACCTCAACACCAATACCGTTACGGTGCGCAAGGGATGCCCAGATGCAGCAGATTGGCTGTTGGCTGTCTTAAACGTTGCAACTGATCTTTAATCGATTTTCCTCATCCTTCTTGGCCCCTAAACAACCCCTAAACATATAGGGACACATGTAAAAGATTTGTGGGCACTTGTAGACTTGGGTGTCAACTTCTTATGGTGATTAAGAACACTATATAAAGGCATGAAGTTGCAACTCATTCCTCACACCTTCATTCTGCAATTGAGGAGCCTTCTGGAGCTTCAAAGCAGACCCAAGTCCTTCCTAATCAAGCTTAGGACTTCAGTAAGTGTTCTAATCCTTTCTTAATTAAGTTTTAGCTTAGTTTTAGCTTAAAAGTCAAACCGTCGTAATTAACGGTTGACTTTAAGATTAATCACTAATGGTTCAGTGAATAGTCGAATCAAAAATAGTTATAAGTTGGTAATTATGTGGGTAATAAAACCTCAAAAGGGTTCCCCCTGATTATCACTCTAACTAGGTCAAAAGTCAGGTCAAACTTGTATTTAAAAAGTCATCAGGAAGCTTAAAATGCTATTTATGCATAATTAACATTGTAGATCATATACAACCTGTTGGATCATTGTTATAACTTGGTAATAAGTGTAAGAACATGTCTAAACATGTTCAACCCGACAATTTCCTGTTTAGACCCGGTTCGGAACCGAAAGTCACATAGTTTGACTTTCACTTTGACTTTCCGTTCTGACCCGTTTAGGCATGTTTTAGAAATGCCTCAGAGCTTTAATTTGGATTAGGATACATGTTAGAATAACCCTCTGTGATCATACACCTCGGATCATTAGTTATCCAATTAATACGCATGATTCCGTTAATTGCTCATATGTTGACCATTATGCCCTTTATACCTTAAAACGTGATTTTTGCAAAAGTAAAAGAGTAGAAACTTTAATTACTGATATATAAACTTGTATGAAAAGTTTGACATCAGTTTGAGGTATAGATTGAGAGTTATGCTCATTATCGCAAATTTAGAGCTTTATGTTAACTAAACGGCATATTTAGCGTATAGCCTACTTAAACATACTTTTTGGTATCAAACTTAATACCCACTGATGTAATATATTATTTTCGGATTTTTAAATATTTTTAATTAATTTTAGGCTGAGCATAACTCAAAGTCGTAGGCTTAATCCGGTAAATGTCGGTTTTGCCCTTACGGGCCATAAAATGAGTTTTACATATCAAAACGACTCCAAACCTTTTGCTACTGATTAGTTATGATAAATAAATTATTTTAAGCCTTCTGGAAATATAAAAATATCAGATTTAAGTATCGAACCCGGAAATGGCCTTTAATCGCCTTATTAAGCGTTTTTAACGCATAGTATGTATTAAAACTATATTAATCATACCCGGGTTGATACCTACTGATATTTGAGGTAAATTATGATATTTTAACAGTAAGAAAAGGTTGATAAACGCAGACTTCAATTTTGAGCTTTTCGGCTTATGTGAAATTAACAAAATACCCTTACGGGGCGTAGTTTGGTTATAATTGATAAATTTCACATATCTAAAGTACCTTACTGTTATAAATCAGTAAACTAAGTATTTTTGCTGATTATATCAGACCTGTAACTCAGTTAAGCATTTAAACTCTTTTATAAACTTTTAAATGACCAAACTACCCCTACGGGGCCTAGTTTGTGTTTAAACACGTTTTGGGCATAATGAAAGACATCTTACTGATGTCACAACATATTTGAGGCATAATTAACTTAGGAGACCTGTCTATAGCTCTCATGAATACCCGTCACGCTTATTACGCGTACGGTTCGGTTTATGTAACAAGTTTACATAAATTAGCCATAAATTAGTTATCCAATTAATACGCATGATTCCGTTAATTGCTCATATGTTGACCATTATGCCCTTTATACCTTAAAACGTGATTTTTGCAAAAGTAAAAGAGTAGAAACTTTAATTACTGATATATAATTTTCCACATGCGATTCTACACACCCCATGCCATTTTTCACATTACCCCATGCTAGCCATTTTTTCACATGCGATATTCAATTTTCCACATGCGATTCTACACACCCCATGCCATTTTTCACATTACCCCATGCCATTTTTTCACATGCGATATTCAATTTTCCACATGCGATTCTACACACCCCATGCCATTTTTCACATTACCCCATGCCATTTTTTCACATGCGATATTCAATTTTCCACATGCGATTCTACACACCCCATGCTATTTTTCACATTACCCCATGCTAGCCATTTTTTCACATGCGATATTCAATCTTCCACATGCGATTCTACACACCCCATGCCATTTTTCACATTACCCCATGCCATTTTTTCACATGCGATATTCAAATCTTCCACATGCGATTTTGTCCATCTACACACCCCATGCCATTTTTCACACTACCCCATGCTAACCATTTTTTCACATGCGATATGTATTGAATTCGCACCAGATCTGCACCTGATCGAACGGCTGGGATGATCGCGTACGTATCGTACGATAAGCGCATTTGTATTTTACTCTTTACCTATATATATATATATAGGGTAAGGTTCAGGCGAGAACCACCCTTATTGCGAGAACCGTGAGAACCAATGTGAACACAACCTAAAATAGCTAAAAAAACCCTAAAAAAAACCTAACCCCCACCCCCCCCTAAAAAAAAAAAAAAAAACCTAAACCCCCCCCCCCCCCAAAAAAAAACCTAACCCCCCCCCCCTAAAAAAAACCTAAACCCCCCTCCCCCACCCCCAAAAACCCCCAATCTTTGTCCTATATATATATATTTGTGTGTGTACCATTTTTAATGAAATGACTAGAGACCAACATCAACAATGTTTGGTCCAAGATCCAAATAGATTTCATTTAATTAATTAGAATTGAAATCCAATACCAATAATTCATTGTTCAATACTGAAATGTCCATTTGAGTAATTGAGTCAAAATTTCAAATACTAAAATGTGAAGAGTCGATCAATATTCAAGTCTCAACCCGTCATTCGATTCGGAAGTATAAGACCCTAATCAAAACCCCCAATTGGCCATCGTTATTCGATTTCTCCATCGCCACTCACCAAGACGGCAACTCGCAGGGTTTTGCTTCAATCGGTTCATTCAATTTCAAACTTCCGATAAAACAAGGGTATGTTTCAATCGGTCAACAGTTATCTTCCCGCTTAGCTAATCTCGATAGAACTAGTTGAGTTTTTTTGTATTCCTTGTTATTTGTTAAATTTTTACTTGTGTTCTATTGGACGAAACATCGGGGACGAAAACTGCACTTTATTCTAGTAATAGCACTCCCATCGACACTTTCCTTGTTTGTTCTCCGACGCTCGATACTCGCTCGACGTTCGTTCGAAAAATGCTCGGATCGAAAGACGCTCGCTCGACTTTGGCTCGGTTGAAAAAACGCTCGGTTCGGTTCTGATAGGTTTGTAAACGAACTGAGCACGAGCAAAGGTCTGATCGGTTCGGTTCGGCTCGTGAACAGCCCTAGGCGGGGGTTTGGGGCGTGGGTTTGGTGGGCTTCGCTGGGCTGACCCGCTGGGCTATTTCAATATTATTTAAAACAACAAATTTAATTTTTTTTAATATTTTTAAATAACGAAAATTACAAAAAAAAAAAATTCCTAACTTTTATATTTGTTTTTTTATCTCTTCTCTCAACGCCAAGACTAGTTGTAACTCGTCACCCTGTAGGTGATCAATGGGCTGGGATAGAAATTTCAAATCATCGCGTTTTTGTTTCTGGGCATCTCTAGCGGCATCTCTAGCTTCTTTGCTCCTTCGTATTTCGGCCCTTTGTTGTTGGAATACGTTGAATGTATCCAACTTGCATGAAATGTCATCCAACTACTCGCTGTATATTCCCATACGCGAGCCAGAACTCCCAGCCGAAGGCGATGCCGTATCAGATCTAGATTTTTTAGCACGCCTTCTTGAGGCATTTCTTCCATACTCAGGCCGGTTTGGGCTTGGCGAATCATCCAAAAGGTCCTCAAACTCTTGATCTCGTGCATCAGATTGGGCTTGGGACGAGGCCCTTGACCTTTTGGAAGACGAGTTAGTTTCGCTACCAATGGGGATAGTCACCCACTTTGGATGGAACTTACAAATCTCCCAACAATGCATGAAACGGAAGTCGGTCTTCACATTTGATTTGAATGTGACCACTGCATTTGTCAAAATGTCGGCTTCGGTTTCACCACTTTTAGGGTTTTGCTTTGCTTTATTTAAAAAACCACTAAATTTTGTAAGTTGGGTGCTTATCTTGCTCCACTTTGAGGATAAGCTATCGTTTTCACGATAAGTCTCCCTACCCATTTCTTCATGGAATAGTCTACTAACCGATTCCCACAGGGCGGTTCGATGTTGCGAATTTCCTATTTTAATAAAAAAATAATATATTACAAACTTATATAAAAAATAACCATTAATAAATACAAAGGTTAAGAATACCTAAAGTTGAATGTTGAGATTGTTCACACCAAGCCCTCGCCAATGCAACTTCTTCAGCAACGACCCATTTTTGTTGTTTTCGTTTGGCGGTTTCAACTAATTTATCCTCCTCGGTTTTTTTTCTTATGACTTCTCTTTTTGATGGGTTTCGATGCGGAAGGACCATCATTGTGTGGTTGAGTTTCGGGAACGGATTCGTTTTGTGAAAGGTCGATGGAGGTTGGCGAAAGGTCGATGGGCGATTGTGAAAACGGGGTAGGTATCGAATTGTCGGTGTTTGGGAAGTTAGTAAACACACGATTCCCGATATACGATGCATAACCCGCAAAGTCGGGCATAGGAGAGTGTATGAAAAATGGACGAGCTATTGGACGAGTGGGTGGTGGGCTAGGATTATTTTCTTGGAATCCATACGGGTTGCTCGCGTCAAAAGGACGGTTGTAAGGATGCATTTTTTCGTTTTGTAGAAGGAGAATTGAACATGTATAGAAGATGTGGTTGAATGTGGTAAAAAATGGAAGAAAAATGTGAGTTTTATAGTGAAAAAATGAAGAAAAAATTAATTTTTTTTTAATATAGCCGTTGGCCAACGACTCTTTTCTTTTGGCCATACACAGCCCGCCATGTCAGCTCGCTTCCCCCGCCCCACGCCCGGCTTGAAACCCAAGCTCCAAGGGCCACGCCCCAACCCAAGCCCACCCGGGATGGTGGCTTGGGCGTTTTCCCCCAACCCAAGCCCCATATCCCATGGCCTTACGCAACTCCATTATTAGCCAAGGTCCTTCCAGGGGAGGACCCACCACCATGCCAAGGTGGGCGGACGCACCCCCAAGAAAAAAAATTTTATGTAAATTTCCGACGAAAATCCCGTCCGCATCCCTTGGAATTTTTCGTCCGCACCCCTTGGATTTTTTCAAGCGCACCCCTTGGAATTTTTTGTCCGCACACCATAGGTAAAAAATATTATGGATTTATATTATACATTTTTTTAGTAAAGTTTTATTTTTTTATAAAAATACTACCTATTTTAATACATTTTCAACATATACAATTCCCAAGGGCGGGAATAGTAGTTTGTAGCCATTGGCTGAAATGGGCGGCCGCTCCTCTCCTATTGAACCAGCCAATTTATTAATTTATACACGCTTTAAAATTACGGTTTCGCCCTGGAATAGTGTTTCTCTGCCATTGGTTCAAATGGGCGGCGAGCAATACCCATTGGAGCAACCAGTTTACTATTTTATACCCACTTTAAAGTTACGGTTTTGCCCCCCGTTAAAAATACGGTTTTGCCCCAGCTTCAAAATACATTTACCCTTTTGCCCCGAGGCTAAAAATACGATTTCGCCCTCGGTAAAAAAATTACGCTTTTACCCTCAGCCTAAATTACGTTTTCGCACCAGTTCAAAATAAAATTTTGTTTTTCCCCCCGGCTCATAATTACGAATTTACACCAGTTTATTATTTTATACTTACTTTAAAATTACGGTTTTGCCCACAGTTTAAAATTGCGTATTTGCCCCCAGTTCAAAATAAATTTATGCTTTTGCCCCCAGCTAAAATTTACGAATTTCCACTCGGTTCAAAATTATGATATCACTCTCAATTCAAAATTACGTTTTTGACCCCCATGAAAAATAAAAATCTGGTTTTTCCCTAGCTAAAAATTAGGATTTTACCTTCGGGAAAAAAATGATTTCCCCCCAAGTAAAAATAAAAATATGACTTTGCCCCTAGCTAAAAATCGTGTCAAAAAACTGCCTAACACTCTTTTTACTTTTTATTTCTATCAAAACTATAGTACTGTTTTTTTAATTGGTTGAGAATTGTTCGGCCATCGCCCCGCAACGCGGACGGGGCATCACCTAGTTATATACATTTAGTAATTAGTCCATTACCCAAACCAAATTCTGCCCTCTTGCCCATTAGCCCAGTAGCCCACTAACATAATTTGTAGCCCATGTCCATTACCCAAATAACTTAAATAAAAATACTAAACTAAAGCCCATTTATCAATCGCACCCCTTCAATTCCCATCATCCCGCCCAGCGATCACTGCGTTCTTTCCCTCCTGCCCAGCGAAGCGACATCATCAGCAGAAACAACACAGGTCGATCACAGCCGGAAGGTGACCGGAATCCGCCCCAAAACTGACCGGCGATCTTCAAAGGTAAGTTTTATTGTTTTTTTTTTGATGAATTTACTTGATATTAAGGTAGAAAGGGGGTAATAAAATTCTTAAATAGGTTTGAAAAATCTTGTGTTTAGTCGTTGCTTTACTGCTTTAGATGATTATTATGTTATTTAGATGATTTTTAGGGGTGATTACACTCACAATTCTAGGGGACTAGGGCTTGATTGCTTGAATGGTTGAAAGTTAAAATTAAACAAAAAGGCTATGGAACGATGAACTTTTGGTCATGGATCAATTTTATTGTGATAGGATTATAGGAACCATGAGTAGAGACGTTATGGCGCGATTTCTCAAGAGGAAAGTGGATACATCTTCGGAACTAATTGATTTGGATACTCTTCCTTCAGATTCGTATGATCGCAAGCCGATAGAATCATATAACGTGAATCAACGGGATGAGATTAGAAGGGCATATATACTAAGAGGACCGTATCAACCAAGAGGTATTGAATTCCCACGAACAACGTTTCAAGGTGACGAGTTAAGAAAATTTAAGGAAGAATGGTATGACAAACATGAGTATAAGGGATGGTTAGTGTAACACCTCGAAAATTCACGTCCTTTAATGTGTTGAAACGTGTCATAAGTTTGAACGTATGAAAGAATGTTCTTGAAGGACTAAAGTTGACAAACCTGGAAAGTATGTGAATATATGGGTTTTAACTGTCAACAGTGAATAAATATATTGTACATTAACCCTACATGATGCTCATACCTTCAAACGAATAAATCATGGATCATACGAAGCTAAATATGGAAGAAAGTGAGAGATTACAAACTACAGGGGTTAAATGTGTCAACATGTTTAAGTTATACCTCTGAGTGACCTTTTAGCAAACCCGAAGCTTTGTAACGGTAAATTATGCTCACTAGAATGCACGATAAAAAATTTCATAAAGTTTCGCTATCGTATGAGAAAGTTATGATCAAATTCGTGTGCGAGGGGTTAAAGCGTAAACATTGAAAGTTAAGACTTTTCGGGTTAACCGGAAGTGTCCAGGGACTTGGCAAAGTGGGTACAAGTCCTAAAGCCCTTGTAGATAAATAAGAAGGGGTCAAATTGCAATATTTAAAGGTTAGTTGACCTTTCGGAAGGGCCAAGAGTCATTTATGCAAGAAATAGAAAATGTGAAGGCTGATCAGAAGCCTTGCGCACCTCAACACCAATACCGTTACGGTGCGCAAGGGATGCCCAGATGCAGCAGATTGGCTGTTGGCTGTCTTAAACGTTGCAACTGATCTTTAATCGATTTTCCTCATCCTTCTTGGCCCCTAAACAACCCCTAAACATATAGGGACACATGTAAAAGATTTGTGGGCACTTGTAGACTTGGGTGTCAACTTCTTATGGTGATTAAGAACACTATATAAAGGCATGAAGTTGCAACTCATTCCTCACACCTTCATTCTGCAATTGAGGAGCCTTCTGGAGCTTCAAAGCAGACCCAAGTCCTTCCTAATCAAGCTTAGGACTTCAGTAAGTGTTCTAATCCTTTCTTAATTAAGTTTTAGCTTAGTTTTAGCTTAAAAGTCAAACTGTCGTAATTAACGGTTGACTTTAAGATTAATCACTAATGGTTCAGTGATTAGTCGAATCAAAAATAGTTATAAGTTGGTAATTATGTGGGTAATAAAACCTCAAAAGGGTTCCCCCTGATTATCACTCTAACTAGGTCAAAAGTCAGGTCAAACTTGTATTTAAAAAGTCATCAGGAAGCTTAAAATGCTATTTATGCATAATTAACATTGTAGATCATATACAACCTGTTGGATCATTGTTATAACTTGGTAATAAGTGTAAGAACATGTCTAAACATGTTCAACCCGATAATTTCCTGTTTAGACCCGGTTCGGAACCGAAAGTCACATAGTTTGACTTTCACTTTGACTTTCCGTTCTGACCCGTTTAGGCATGTTTTAGAAATGCCTCAGAGCTTTAATTTGGATTAGGATACATGTTAGAATAACCCTCTGTGATCATACACCTCGGATCATTAGTTATCCAATTAATACGCATGATTCCGTTAATTGCTCATATGTTGACCATTATGCCCTTTATACCTTAAAACGTGATTTTTGCAAAAGTAAAAGAGTAGAAACTTTAATTACTGATATATAAACTTGTATGAAAAGTTTGACATCAGTTTGAGGTATAGATTGAGAGTTATGCTCATTATCGCAAATTTAGAGCTTTATGTTAACTAAACGGCATATTTAGCGTATAGCCTACTTAAACATACTTTTTGGTATCAAACTTAATACCCACTGATGTAATATATTATTTTCGGATTTTTAAATATTTTTAATTAATTTTAGGCTGAGCATAACTCAAAGTCGTAGGCTTAATCCGGTAAATGTCGGTTTTGCCCTTACGGGCCATAAAATGAGTTTTACATATCAAAACGACTCCAAACCTTTTGCTACTGATTAGTTATGATAAATAAATTATTTTAAGCCTTCTGGAAATATAAAAATATCAGATTTAAGTATCGAACCCGGAAATGGCCTTTAATCGCCTTATTAAGCGTTTTTAACGCATAGTATGTATTAAAACTATATTAATCATACCCGGGTTGATACCTACTGATATTTGAGGTAAATTATGATATTTTAACAGTAAGAAAAGGTTGATAAACGCAGACTTCAATTTTGAGCTTTTCGGCTTATGTGAAATTAACAAAATACCCTTACGGGGCGTAGTTTGGTTATAATTGATAAATTTCACATATCTAAAGTACCTTACTGTTATAAATCAGTAAACTAAGTATTTTTGCTGATTATATCAGACCTGTAACTCAGTTAAGCATTTAAACTCTTTTATAAACTTTTAAATGACCAAACTACCCCTACGGGGCCTAGTTTGTGTTTAAACACGTTTTGGGCATAATGAAAGACATCTTACTGATGTCACAACATATTTGAGGCATAATTAACTTAGGAGACCTGTCTATAGCTCTCATGAATACCCGTCACGCTTATTACGCGTACGGTTCGGTTTATGTAACAAGTTTACATAAATTAGCCATAAATTAGTTATCCAATTAATACGCATGATTCCGTTAATTGCTCATATGTTGACCATTATGCCCTTTATACCTTAAAACGTGATTTTTGCAAAAGTAAAAGAGTAGAAACTTTAATTACTGATATATAAACTTGTATGCAAAGTTTGACATCAGTTTGAGGTATAGATTGAGAGTTATGCTCATTATCGCAAATTTAGAGCTTTATGTTAACTAAACGGCATATTTAGCGTATAGCCTACTTAAACATACTTTTTGGTATCAAACTTAATACCCACTGATGTAATATATTATTTTGGGATTTTTAAAGATTTTTAATTAATTTTAGGCTGAGCATAACTCAAAGTCGTAGGCTTAATCCGGTAAATGTCGGTTTTGCCCTTACGGGCCATATAATGAGTTTTACATATCAAAACGACTCCAAACCTTTTGCTACTGATTAGTTATGATAAATAAATTATTTTAAGCCTTCTAGAAATATAAAAATATCAGATTTAAGTATCGAACCCGGAAATGTCCTTTAATCGCCTTATTAAGCGTTTTTAACGCATAGTATGTATTAAAACTATATTAATCATACCCGGGTTGATACCTACTGATATTTGAGGTAAATTATGATATTTTAACAGTAAGCAAAGGTTGATAAACTCAAACTTCAATTTTGAGCTTTTCGGCTTATGTGAAATTAACAAAATACCCTTACGGGGCGTAGTTTGGTTATAATTGATAAATTTCACATATCTAAAGTACCTTACTGTTATAAATCAGTAAACTAAGTATTTTTGCTGATTATATCAGACCTGTAACTCAGTTAAGCATTTAAACTCTTTTATAAACTTTTAAATGACCAAACTACCCCTACGGGGCCTAGTTTGTGTTTAAACACGTTTCGGGCATAATGAAAGACATCTTACTGATGTCACAACATATTTGAGGCATAATTAACTTAGGAGACCTATCTATAGCTCTCATGAATACCCGTCACGCTTATTACGCGTACGGTTCGGTTTATCTAACAAGTTTACATAAATTAGCCGAAACGGGTCAAACCTTATCGGTTTTATCTCAAAATCAAGAATGTGAATAGTAAACCCATATTAAGCAAGTCTCTGAACTTGTCGGGTCTAAATCGCATTCTATCCGGTCTTCTCTTAATCGTGCGTACGAACCGTATCTTTGAAACTAGCCGGTCTAAGCTTAAGCTTAATTAAAGACCCGTTAGGATTCTAATAGGTTATTATAAACCTTCGTTCCAGATTAGGAGAACCAGTAAAAGCTACGTGCATTTTTCTTATTGTGATTTATACATTGCTCAGGTAAATACTTTTAACTTATTTTCCCTATACGGGCTTGGGTTACGGTATATAGCATACCGCTTGATCGAGCATCAAATCTCCACAGTTAAGTGGGTAGTTGACTAATTTGATCGGCTCGTTTAAACAGTCTTGATTACTTAAAGCCTTTGGGGGGGTTAATGACCATGTCCCGGATATCCTTGGCATCATCTTACGAGATGGCCACGACCTGAGCACGGGGTGTAGGCGTACACCCGTCAGTGTATAACTCTATGATGTGGTGTGTCTATTGATCTTTAACCCGAACAAGATCCGGGCTACTGAACGCACAAGTAACATGTAATTCGTTCACAAGATTATAATATTAAATAATTCTCCCAAGTTAAATAAAATATTTATGCCATGTGCATCCAAACAAATTTTCAATCAATTTCCAAAATGAGTTAGTTGAATGTATTTACCAGTGTAAACTGACGTATTTTCCCAAAAAGATTAAATGCAGGTACTAAGCGAAATTGGCTGGGATTTCTCCTTAGCATCCTTAGAAGTCTCGCAAGCTTAAGATGCCTGAAGTCTGTTGAACCATTGTTTCCATTTTGTTATCGATCCTACTATGGATAAACTTCCGAATATTGTGACATTTGATATTACAATATTAAATTCGGATGTAGTATATCTTTTTAAATTCGCTTCCGCTGTGCATATTAAATATTGTGTTGTTTGACTATTATGTTGCTAACCACGTCACGATACTCCCCCACCGGGCCCACCGGTGACACGTGGAAATCGGGGTGTGACAGTTAGAGTATAGCTCAAAATCGGACCGCGTGTTTTGCTTATGTTGCTATTTGTTTAGGAGCCACTTCGGAGATGGTAGAGACACATTTGTGAGCGGTGGGTATAACAATTGGAAAAAGGTACATGCGTCACTTAAAAAACATGTTGGTTTAGTTAATAGTCTACACAACAAATGTTTCCAAAAGAGTGCCGATTTAATTAACGAAAATCAAGCGGTACACACACAATGGGACAATAGGACCCCTAAGGAGAAACGTGAATACCGACTTAGACTTAGTGCTTCTACTTTGCTTGGGAAAAGGTTGTTGAATGGCGGATTGGCGTTTCGTGGACATGATGAATCAAAAGATTCATTAAATAAAGGGAATTTCTTAGAGCTTTTAGAACTCATGGGTGAAATGAATGAAGAGCTTGCTAAAGTTATCTTAAAGAATGCACCCGCGAATAACCAAATGACAAGTCCTAAAATTCAAGCGGACATCAAACATTGTTATGCTCAAGAGGTAATTAAACAAATTTTAGAAGAACTTGGTGATGATGTTTTTTCTTTATTAGTAGATGAATCATGTGATGTATCAAAAAAGGAACAAATGGCAGTTGTTATTCATTTTGTTGATAAAGTTGGGATTGTTAAGGAGCGTTTTATTGGGCTTGTTCATGTCAAAGAGACAAGCGCAATAACACTCAAAACGTTGGAATTCCCATTACAAGACACTTTCCCGTTTAATTTCTTTATATCCAAACATTATGGAAGTTCTTGGATGGTTAGTAGAAACGGGTCAAACTCTTCCTTGTAGTAGACAAGCGGACGAACTTCTAGAGGATATGAAAAAATACGACTTTGTATTTTACATACACTTGATGGAGCATATTCTAAACATCACACATACGTTGTCCCAATGTCTTCTAAGAATGGAGCAAGATTTGATGAATACGGTTAAATTGGTTTCTTCCACCAAAAACCAACTTGAAAAGTTTAGGTTGGAAGGTTTTAATGAATTCTTGGAGAAGGTTAACTCCTTTTGTGACATGTATGAACTTGAGGTGAAAAAATTGGATGATGAATATGTTAACCCAAGGTGGCCAAGAAGAAAGACGAACATCACAAATCGGCATTATTACGAGTATGATTGCTTCAATGCGGTTCTTGATTTGCAAATACAAGAATTTGGGAACCGTTTTAATGAGGTAACATCTGAACTACTTGTTTGTATGAGTTGTTTGAGTCATTGTGATAATTTTAGTGCATTTGACATTCCAAATATACTAAAGCTAGCCGAGAAGTATCCATATGATTTCAATGAAGAGGACAAACGAAGGCTTCCGGTTCAACTCGAAAACTACTTTAATTTTGTGAAAAAAGATAAACAATTCGCCAACTTGGATGGTTTGTCAAGTCTTGTAAGGTTAAAGGTTTCAACAAATATTACGTAACTTTTACATTGGTATATCGGTTATTGAAGCTTGTTCTCGTATTACCCGTCGCAACCGCAACCGTTGAAAGACGTTTTTCGGCAATGAAGAATGTGAAGACCGACTTGCGTAATCGGATTGGGGATGAGAATTTAAGTGATAGTTGTGTATGTTATATAGAGAAAGACTTGCTTAAGAAAGTAGTTTTAAATGATGTTTTGGATAGATTTCAAAAAATGAAAACCCGTAGGGCGACGTTTTAATTATGTTTGTACAAAGTTTGACGTGTTTGCCAAATATATAAATTTAGTTTGATGTTCTTTTGACTTACATGACCCGACCCGACCCGGCCCGATACAACCGATTTTTTTTTATGTACCTAGGGGCCTAAAATTTTTAAAAATCTTCCGCACCCCCATGGAAAAATTCCTGGATCCGCCACTGGGTCCTTCCCTACCAAATTTCTTGATTTTCCAACCTTACAAATATTATCAGTTTAGCAACATGAAACGGTTTAAATCATTAAAGGTGATTGTTTGGGTTGAAACTGGCATCCCAAAGCCACACAAATTGCTATGAAATCAAGCATTAAATTGAAGAACCCTTAAGTAATGTTGACTTATGTGTGATTTATCAAGAACCCTAGGGTACCTATCTAGTAGTACCCATTTGGCTTTGATTCTTACATCAAAGAAAAAGTTGATCTAGCTTGTTGTTTAATTTCATAAAATGGATTTATCTAAAGACTGTATATTTTTATTACAGAATGGTTTCACTAGACGTTGATCATATTTGAGGACTGCTATGCTATCCTATTACATATAATAGATATATAGAACTTGTTACTTTTTATATTTAAAGTTTGTGGAACTAAAATAAAGATTTAAGATAGGTACATAGAAGATGAAAATTAAATTGCGGATTAATTTATCTGTTTGCGGATTAATGATGAAAACATGCCTGTGTGGATCTAACAGGGGTTTCCCCGCTTGTGGGTTTAGGGGGTAATGCTTTCACAGTGGGTCAGACTGCTTTTAAGGCTGCTTCGCGTAAAGTGACCAAACACGAGAAAGCGTGCCTTGACAACCAGCATGTGTTTATCCCATTTGCTTTTGATACTTTTGGTTTTTCTGACGCCAGAGGCTATGGACCTACTTAGTCGAGTTCAAAGGTTCATGCATAGTAATGTTATGACCCCGAGATCTATGGACGTATTTTTTAAAAGACTTAGTTTTTGCTATTAAAAAAGGGGTAGCGGCGCAACTTGTTGCCCGTTTACCAACTATCTCGATGTAATGAGTTGTTTATAAAATAAGAGGGTGTACAAAAAGGTATTTTTGTGACATCCCGTGGAAACACTTAACCACGCTGGCTTATTGAGTGACTGCATGCTAAATTTCGGGACGAAATCTCTTTCAACATGGGGATGATGTAACACCTCGTAATTCGGGGTTATAACTTCGTATCATTTTTGTAATTATGTGAAGTCGATTGCTCGGAAACATCAGGGCGGGACGAAATAGATTGCTCGAGACATCACAACTTGCTAAAAGTGGCAATAATTAATTAAACTCGTTTTCATTGATAACTAAATGGTACATTGTCTTGAAATAGAAATGCAACAAGGAAAGTTCAAATACGACAAATTAAAAGTACATAGATTTAAATGCGTTTCTATAATCCATCTTACTAGATTCTTGACGTCATAGCATTAGTTTCCTGCAATATATATTAAAATAAATGTCAACACGTAAAGTATTGGTGAACATATATACAAGTTTTGACTACTAACATAGATAGCAAATTTGTCATCAATCCTACATGACATAACAATATACTAAGGCATGAAAGCATAGTAATACTAGCATGCATCAAATATAGGTCAAAGCCCAAACAACGGATTCAATAAGTTCTTGCCAATAACCACGTCCGCTGAATAAAATCTCTATCCTCTCTTTTTCCCTTTAAAATTAAGTATTTATGTTCGTTTTCATTATAGGATAGCAAGATGATTAGAAACCCTTTACTTTTTGATAATTGTGTCCACAAAGTTGCGTATTTTGTCACCAATGCGAACAAAACCATGATCGAATCTCTTAAAATAGACCCTTCCTAAGGGCGGTGTGCTACTCCTATAGCGCTATACATGTTAAGGTTGGCTCATGACGTTAATAAAAGATATTGTGCAAGAAAGGCTTCTAGCATGTGTGTATCCTAAGCATATCGATTAAGCATGTAATAATGGATTGATTGATTTGAATAATGTGATTGATCTTCTGATTGTGATTTTGATAAAGTTGTATATATTGCACCCAAAAGTGAATAAAATGTAAAATGAGATCATGTAAACTCACGGTTTGCGTAAAAAGTTCCTCGAAAGTGAGTTGATGTGAATTAGAGTTTGGAAACACCGAGTTATCCTACAAGGATAAGCGAAGTGTATAATTTCGACGAATTTAGATTTAGGAGTGTGTATGCAAATGCTTAACTCAGTATAAAATTAAATAAAAGCTATCTTATTAAAACACTCAAGTTGGACACCATGATTATGTGTTTTTCATAGGCACAAGTTCACCCATTGGAAGTCCAAATATATGAGGAATTTTAATATAAGATATTATAACAATAACTCTTAACATCAATCCATGAATTGGTTAGTGTTTAAGGTTCGGTTTTTGGGATAATATTATAGATATATGTTATGTATTATTGAGCCGGGGTTCTCACTGGAAGCAGCCTCTCTATTCCTACAAGGTAGAGGTAAGGTTGTCTACATCTTACCCTCCTCGAAGTCAGACCCTACCTTTGCTTTGCTATTGGTGGGATTTACTGAGTATGATGATGATGATGATATATGTTATGTATTATAGTTATATGGTCAAGTAATATCATGTAAAGGTCAAGCAAGGAGGTAGCATCATTTTCATCCATTAAACCTCATTATATGATTCACCAAAGCAACAAATCATCAACTTAGTTGATGATTTCGGTCGGTCATAAATAAGATTTAAGTGTAAGAATACCTAAATTGCTAACTAGCCAAATAAGAACAACCCGGGCGTGTACATACCAAACATGACAAATGTTGGAGACGAGGTGGGGTTGGGAAACGTCGATAAAAGTTGATCTATCTCGACGACCCAGTTGAGCAACAGCGTCGCAGCTATGCTGACTAGACTTTTCCCGACGACTTGTCGTCTGGGCACGTGTCAAAGAAGATTTCTTGTAGTGACGGTTTAGCTTCATCGAGATTAATATTTATCTCTACATAAAAGATAAAACTTTGAGGCCTTTAGCACACCCATACTTCACATATCCTCAAGAATTGATACAAAAGAATCACATACAAGAACATTTATTTTCATGAAACTAAAATGATGAAGAACGACAACGCGAATATAAAGACAAGAACATGCTAAGAAGTTTTATATATTCATGATCAGCAATTATATTGTATAGAGATCAGTGTAACTTAACTATGGATAAACTTCAATGAGAGATCTTAGCCCTAAAATCGGAGTTATTTTGTAATCGCCAAAGCCAGCATCAAAGAAGAGCTTTGCCCAATCTTTCTCACTCCTTTCTCTGCCTGTCACCAAGGTCATCATAAGCATATCAAAGAAATACTGAGTCTCGAGTAATTCATTATGTCCTTTGTAAAGCTTCACGACCATGTCCATGATAATTAGTTTTCCTCCATTTTCCTTGCTCGGAATTGCTTTTCTGCATTGCTTCAGTATTTTCAGGCATTCTTCATCATTCCAGTCATGTAGAATCCACTATTTTTTCGTAAAACAAATCATCAAAATATGAAACTTTGAAACTTTTTGTTCAAAAAGATTGCCATAATTAAATTAATTGTTGAAAAGAAACTAATTATGAAATAGGAAAAAGGGAAGTATTAAGAATACCTTAAGCAAAACAACATCGGCTCTCGGAATGGCTTCAAACATGTCTCCACCAACAAAACTTAAGTTCTTACTCCCAACCAAACCATCAACTACATGAGGAAGATCAAAACTGATGCACCTAATATTGGGAAATGCTTTGGCAATAGCTTCAGCAACAGTCCCACTACCACCCCCAACATCAACAATTGAATCTAACCGTTCAAAAATACCCCCACAATCTTTAAGAATGACACTTGTGACAAGCCTTGCATCGCTAGCCATCCCTTCATTAAAGAACTGATTAAGCTTCGGCTCTCGGCCTGCCAGATCCCAAAACATCCTCCCATGTGTTGTGTGAAAGGGGGTGACATCGTCGTTTTGGAACCACTTGCTCAAGTGTTGCCATGGATCCATCAACATTGGATCCAACATGGCTAGCAAAAAGGGCCTAACACTTAAGGGCTCTTCCTTTAGTAGCAATCGAGAAGCAGGGGTTAGCAAATAGCCTTCTCCCTCCTTATCATTGCCTCCGGGTGTTGATACACTTTGTTTCACAAAGAAACCAGAGTGAACAAGGATGCGCATAAGCCGATAGACAAATGGAGTTCTCTCCTGGTTTATGCCGAGGGCTTCGACTAACTCGGAAAGCAGCATTGGTGCACCATGGCGATGGATAATATCAGGTATTTGTAGCTGAATTGCACACTTAAGTGTCATGGAGTTTATAAAGCTGAAAATATGGTTCCATATGTGAGCTTGAGAATCAAGTAGCTCTTTAGATAGCTCACCATTTTGCAATGCCATCCTTTTGACTTTCTTACAATCTCTTTATATTTGAGAGACAAACTGATATGTTGTGAACATGCACACCTTCTCAATAAATAGAAAAAAAATGTAAAGGGATGTGATTGAGATAAACTTGACAGTCTAAAAGAGATCATTTTTTTATATTCATAAATATTAAAGGTTCCCATTTCACGTGTTCTTCCCGACAGTCTAAAAGAGATCATTTTTTTATATTCATAAATATTAAAGGATCCCATTTCACGTGTTCTTTTATAACATATTAACATCGTTTAAAAATGTAAACAAGTACATGCGCAGATTGGTTAGAGTAATATTAAATTACACCTGTACCTTCCGAATCAACTATGGATCTGAGAATCACGTTCGAAAATTTTTATTTTATCGCCTAATCAATAAATTAAAGGGTAAATTACAAAAATGTCAGTTGACCAACTTATTTTATCAAAATGTCACTTTCAAACGTCTATAGAGTGACGCCTCAACCATGGGAAGCGTCCGTTATCAGATATTGCGTCTGTTTAAGGGCGTGGTGACACGTGTCCGACAAACCTCTTGCGTCGACGGCCGACGCATTAAAGCCAAAAAGGCCGCTGATGCGAGGGGCGCAGGTTAGAATGGGCCCGGGGGGGGGGGGGGGCGACCCCTCGAAGTACGTTTCGCTCAGTAGTGTTATGTCGTAGCTTTCGTATAGAAATTTTTGGGTCTATACGTTTTCGACCCCCCGGTTCTATAAATTTTTTTGGGTATATACATTTTCGACCCCCCTCCGGTCGGAAATCTCAAGCTTCGCCACTGCCTGATGCGTCTGGCTTATGGCATGGCTGACGCACTTGTGCTTGTTTTGTTTGGTTTATGTGGCTTGGCTGACTCTTCCCTATGGCTTGGCTGACTCCTCCCTGTGACCAGTTGCGGACCCAGGAATTATTTGTTAGGGGTGCGAATGAGGTGTTCAACCATATTTTTAAGGGGTGCGGTCGGGTTTTTTTCCCAAAATATACACTAAATTTCTTTTTTCAAGGGGTGCGGCCGTCCACCTTGGCCAAAGGGTGGGTCCGCCCCTGCCTGCGGCTTGGCCGACTTCTCGTGGTTTGGCTAACCACTCGCAGTGGCTTGGCTAACTCCTTAAATTTTATTTTAACTAATGTTAAGCCCCCCCGCGTTGCGGTGGGGGTGTAAAACCGGGAGAAATAGCACTAATGCCACACCACCGACAACGACCACCAACACTAAAGTTGCGGCGTGTTAATGTGAAGAAATTAGACCGAAACATAAAGTATGGAAAGTAATAACTAAGTCAATTTAGAATCCGCGCATTGCGACGAACTTGTCAAACAGGTTATAATAGACGACGTAAAAACGTTGAACCACACACGCACCTTGCGTCGTGTTAAGTCGCAAAGTTTAGAAGAAAACATAAAAACGTTGAACCATATACGCACGTTGCGCCGTGTGAACTCGCAAAATTTCGAGCAAAACATAAACGAAAAATTTGCAAAACATGAAAAGTAGAAGACAAAAGTTGAAAGTAAAAAAGTTGCGAAGTTAAATTTGCAAAAGATGAATATTGTTGGATTAAAAGTGAAAAAAAAAACCAAATACTTTTTAGTTAAAAGTAGAGTAAACTGCTAAAATCGTCCCTGAGGTTTGACTCAAATTGATTGATCAGTCCAAAATCAACTTTTTTTGCTAAAACAGTCACTGACCCTAAGTTTTGTTGCTACATCAGTCCATTTTTTTGACGCCGTTCAAAATCTGGATTTGACTGGAGGGCAAACTTGTCATTTTTGTCATTTTCTATTTTAATTTGTTTTCCCATTTATTGAATGCTTTTTAAAACTCATGTTCTTATATAAAGAAAGTCCCTGCATCATCTTCTCCTCAATCACCCTTTTAACACAAAAACCCTAATTCTCAAATCCTTCAAAGAACAACATGGTGGTTTGCAGATGCGGGTCTCCAACTGTAATTCGAACATCTGCGACTGAATCTAACCCTGGTAGAAGATTCTACTGCTGCGACAAACGGGTGAGCATTTGTAATTTTGTTAAATTAGGTACGTATATGTTATCTCTGAAGTGATTCTAATAATCATAGGCAAACCGTCGTGGATGCGGCTTTGTTTGCTGGGCTGAGCCATCAATTTCACATAACAGTGAAGTCGTGATCCAAGGGCTGCTGAACGCTGTTCATCAGCATAAAGAAAATTCAAGAATGTTGCAAAACAGGATTATAATGTTGGAAGATGATGCAAAGAAGCACGAAGAAAATTCCGGAATGTTGCAAAACAAGATTATGATCTTAGAAGATGATGCAAAGAAGTTGAAAGTAAAGAACAGAAGGCTTAAAATGATGTTGATTGTTACTTGGATCATCATGTTTTGGTTTTATTTTTAGTTGTAGTTACTGAATGTTGAAACCTGAATCTTGAACGAATGAATCAACGTAATTTTTTGTATCATGCTGTATTGTATTGTTGATGGAACTAATGGAATCTAAGGTTGATTATAATTGTTATCGCTGCACATAAATTGACCCATTTGCTGCACATGATAATCAATAAACTGAACATAAAACCTTACAATAATACCACACAATACATTAATACATTAATACCAAAACAGGTGGAATTTTATCCGTCCAAAACTAAGCGTAACATACAAAAACAAAATGCTGCTGTTGATCCGAAAGACAAGTCAAGCAAACAAAAAACAAACAACATACAATTCTAAGCACCCCCACCTGCAGCTGTTGCACCATCAACACTTCATCACCACCTGTTGCTCCACCATGTTTGCATCTTCTCCTGTTATGTCCCGTTGCACCACACAATCCACAAGTTAATGACTTTCCCTTCATAGGCAATTTTGGACCTGTTTCAACAGCTTTCTTCAATTCTTCAAGCTCCGCAGCAGACTTCTTTCTTTTTTTCTTAGGCATCCCAGCTTGTTTGTGATACTTAGGTGCAACTAAGGTCGTTGGACATCTAGAAACAGGCCACATGTCTCTGCCATTTATGAGTTCTATTGTATTCATATAAACAGCCTTCCATGTGTCAACCCAATAGGCTCTATCAACAAACCTTTCTGGCATTCCATCACCCCGTCCATTCATCCTCATGTTCCAAATGCATGCAACTGCATGCCTACATGGCACTTGCTCGTCTTCATTTTCTACATCTTCAGTTGGCACTTGCTCGTCTTCATGCACAACTGTAGCTCTAAATAATTCCATGTCATCTACAACAACTTCATCAACTATGTTGTTTTCATCAACAATGTAATCTGGATCATCATCATCCTCCCTATCTTTACCACTTGTATCACTACCATCACTTTCACTTGTATCACTACCCTCATCGGATTCATCACTACCCTCAACCAATGTTGACTCTTGTGTGACCTGACCTTGATCTTGGCTAACTTTCCTAGGGTAGGTCTCTAAATGCTCAACATACACTTCAATAACCTTACTTGATTCAGCATACTTAATCAAATTAAGAACATCTGAATCATTACCCAATGGCCTCAAACCTAAATCCAAACTTTCTTCTTCGGGTACTTTGAAATGGTAAGTTACTATATCTTCATCCGAATACCCCAAACAAACAATCATTTCATTCATAATAATAACCGAAAACAAATCTGAGTTCACCTTGTCAATGTAAGATACATAACCACCATTATACTTCAAGTCCGGAAATTCAGTAAATCTTCCACCATGATGAACCATTAGAGTGAAATAATCTAGGTGTTTAACTAAAATCGTCAAATCGCAAACAAGATTAGAACATTACATAAATTAGGGTTTAATCGAACAATGGGAATCAACATACCATACTCTCCAGTTGGATTAAAAGTCGACTCCTCTTCTCGAACGCACCAGCAGCTCCAATTGTCGATCATCGTCAATCAATTGCTTAGGGTTTAATCGAAGGTTTGAATGAAGAGCTGTGAATGTGTTTGTGTTTGTGCGGGAATTCAGGGGTTAAAAGAAATAAAATATGTAAATGACAATTTTACCCATCCATTAACGGCAGGTTTGAACGCCGTCTATTATTTGGACTGATGTAGCAACAGAACTTAGGGTCAGTGACTGTTTTAGCAAAAAAAGTTGATTTTGGACTGATCTAGCAATTTGAGTCAAACCTCAAGGACGATTTTAGCAGTTTACTCTTAAAAGTATAATAACAAATTTATTTTGAAAACTCCCCTAAGCCTCTTGTACAACTCTTTTATGCATAAAAATATATAAAACTCCCATAAGCCTCTGCTACAACTTCTTTATGCATAACAATATATTAGTATAACATCAAAATTATTTTGAAAACTCCCCTAAGCCTCTATTACAACTACTTTATGGATAACAATGTTGAAAATTTATAATGTGGAAATGAATCAAAAGGTTTTATGCACTATAAACACACTTTCTTTCAGCCTGTTTGACCCAAAACCTTTATAAACTATATTTTGCATTCCACCTGTTATAATTAAAACATAACCTAAAATGACTCATTCATAACTAAATTGGTCAAAGTTACCACCTCTAATATTATGCAACAAAATATTTTATTTTACTTTTGACCATCACAAAATCATATTTAGATAGGGGCGTAAATTTATGACACGACATGAATCTAACACGGAATTTACAGGTTTAGGTTGAGTCTAAACGGGTTCGGCTCAGTTATAGGTTAAGACCGCGAACCAATTTAGCTAAAAGGAACGGGTGACAGTTTGACCCGTTTAACCCACTTATATTATATATAATTTTTTTAAATTGTTTGTGTCATAAGGGAAATTGGTTGGGTATAAGGGTATTCTACGCCATGATTATAACATACACAAAAATCGACATAAGATTTTATAATTAAATATTAAAATGTAATTGTTTAATACACGAATAAAAAAAATTAAAAAAAAATCAGGTCACACACGTCGTGTTCGGGTCAACCCGCGAAAACTCGTGGTGTGTTCAGGTCCTTGCGTCTAATAAGATTTTCAGGTTCGGGTTCATGTAAATTTTTGGGTTTGGGATGGGTTGGGCCCTATATTTATATTGTATCTAACCATCTATGCAGGGTCTATTGCCAAACCAAAACATGAAAAATTGTCTCAATGATTCTAAAGAACCAGCATCAATCTCTCTTATAAAAGTTCTTTGCCTTCATAAGAAGAATCTTTATTTTTCACAAGCTAACACAAACCAATTGAAGATATGTACAAAAACATTTTACCAAAACATAATACTATCTATTCAAACTCCCATCTACACATGAAATCACCAAACTTTCATGGGGCAAGTTTCCACATTTTAAACCTGTTGAAAAGCAACTCGATGGATTTTTGTACCCTCGAGATTTCACTTTGTTCAACCGCCTGTGACGCTTGCTGTAAACTTTCAACCCCACGACCCAAACACGCAATCGACGGTGCAGAGGGAACCGATTCGACAACACATTCAATACCATCACCGTACACAAGCAAACCGCTGCAAGTAACCACACTGCACCCGAACGTAGCCCATGGAAGAACCCCAACTGGACGCACGCGTCTTTTTCTCATTATTTCATAAAAAGCAGATCTCATAGCCGAAAGACTTGTTTTTTCAACAGATGCAATGACGCTGTGAACAACGGTTCGAATCTTCTCCGCAGAAGCAGCTGCTTTCATCGAAGATGTTGTATTCAGTCCAGAGTTTAACGCACCCGGAGCTATTATTTTTGTCGGGCCGAGAATCTTGCTAACCGATATGGAAACGAGCTTTTGGGTTTGTGTCATTATTAGTTTTAACGAAAATGGAACTTTGAATGTAATCGCTTTTACAAACGCTGATGCTGGAACGACTTTCGAAAGAGATGAAGCTCCGATTACAGCTGTTGCTCCCGCACCCACTGCGACAACCGGTTTATCTTTCAGTTTTCGCTTTTTATCGCTGTGATTGTTGGTTTCGGTTTCACCGTCCTTTGCTGACTCATCAACCAGCTCATCGACAGTGTTCATAATATCCGGAGGAACAACGGTTTTCCAATGTTTTCTTAAACCGGCCAACGTACTAGCATCTAAAACCGCAACTATTGAGTTGAAGTTCTTTGTTTGACTACGAAGAGCGTTTGCAAGAAGTGCGTGTGACTTTTCTTCATCAGGTAGAGAAGAAAAGTCAACATTAGGCGGTTGACTTCCGGTTTTGATAGGCATTCGACCAGCATTATTAAGAGCGATACGTAACCCCTCAACTGCAATTCTAAATGCGTAAACTTCTGAAAGGATTTGAGTACCAACACTCTCTCCTTTGCTGACATCATGAAGCATTTTTTGTGCGTAAGCTAAAGCCCTTCCGATCGAAGGTATTTCCACAAATATGTCGTGCAAATCTTTGAGTAAGGGATACACAGAACGCGCATATTGCGGGACCTCATAATCATCTTTCGGCTGAATGTCTACACGACCCGTATCTTGTTCAGAACTTAACTGAATCAAATGAGACATTAACGATTTTAACGTCTGGGAATGAAGCAAATCATCTGAAACGAAGAATCTACTTGAACCTGACGTAATTATTGAACTCGCTTTTTGTGGCATCAAGTTATTAGGCTGTAAACCGAAAGCATGTGGGCTGTTACCAGATTCAACCTCAGTTGAGTGACCGTAATCCTTTCCTATATTCACGAATGGCGATTCGAGCAACAAAAACGAAGAACCAACTTCTTCAGCAGCTCGTTTCGCAGCTGAAAAATGACCGTTAAACCCAACACCAAAAATCTCCTTCAACACTAAACTCCCAGCCACATTCTCATACTTATCTTTCCCAATTTTATGAAGAAAACACCGCTTAAGTACTTCTAACGAAGAAGTCGGAATCGAATGCTCACCATCACCACTATCACCTACCAACTGAACATCACTAAACTCAACCTCTTTAACCTGAACGACAACCGCACCTGGCTTAACACATCTAACAACACGCTCCGCATCAACAGCCGATCTCTCCGACAAATTCTGAGCACAGAGTACATAAACCACGCCCTGCGTTTCCGGTTCACGAAACGCAAACACAAATCGCTTCGTCTCATCCGGTACCTCCAATCTACTCAACAATCCATCCGATACTCGCAAATCATCATTCACAATCCTCGAAAACGGCCATAAACTCTGTACGTAACTCAAAATTGCAGTGGCCATAAAATCATACCCTACGATTTCGATGAATCTTAACCTAGCTCTTCAATTCCAGTCAATTCACCACACGAATTGAACGATTTCGATACGATTCATAACAAACATCAAATTCGAACAGATTCAGAGCCAAAAACGTAATTAGTTATCAACAATTTCTCTGAATCTTAACCTAACGCTTCAATATCAGTCAATTCATCACACGAATCGAACAATTTCAATACGATTCATAACAAGCACCAAATTCGAACAAATTCAGAGCCAAAACCTAATCAGTGATCAACAATTTCTCTGAATCTTAACCTAACGCTTCGATTTCAATGCGATTCATAATAAACATCAAATTAGAACAGATTCAGAACGAAAACCTAATTAGTGATGAACGATTTCTCTGAATCTTAACCTAACGCTTCAATTTCAGTCGATTTGTTACACGAATCGAGCAATTTCAATGCGATTTATAACAAACACCAAATTCTAACGGAATTAGAAGGATATGAACGAAAACCTAATTTGTGATTAACGAAAAGTGAATGAATTGTGTCATGTAAAGAGTGTTTACGAACGGAAACAATCATATATATGTGATTGTTACGTGATTGATAAAGGAGTATTGGTACCTGATTGCGAATCGGAAACTAGGGTTTATGATTCTGGAAGAATGTTGAAGAATATGAATATCAAACACTAGAAAACTCTAAACTAAGCTAGAATTATTTTGAGAGTTCATAGTTAAAAAATAACTAGGACCCGTGCTTTGTGACGGACTGTTAAACCGAAAAAAATGTTAACTCATAAAAATTAGAGCAAAATCTTCTTATTATACTAATAAACAAAAATCTTTTTGTACACGTGTCACTCTCTGTGCCTTCTCCCTTTTAATAATAGTATTACATATTAATTTTTATACACAAAATATAATATAATATTAATTAATATAGTTAGAAATATAAACGTATAAATTCAAATTTAATTAATAATTATATATAACAAATATAAATGTATAAAATAATATAATAAGTATAATATTATTTAATATAGTTAGAGATCAAACGTATAATTTCAAATTTAATTAATAGTAAATTACTTTTGGAGTCCTTATGTTTTAGTGGTTTTAACCACTAAAATCCAAAATTAAAAAGTTTAACGTCCTGAGTCTCTAACCGCTCATTCACACCCCCTGTAAAAAATTCAAAAAACTTTTTGTAAGGCCGAGTTCTCTAAGTTCTCATAACTTGTAGAACTTTTCATTTTACCTTAACCATATATATTTGTTAAGTTAAAATATATTATTTGGATATAAACAATAATTACTAATAAAGTATCAAATCACATGTACAAGTACTTATAGTATAGAGTTAATTACATAGTTAGTCCCTGTGGTTTGTAGAAGTAACACATTTAGGTACTAATAGTTTAAAATCACATTCTGGGGTATTAACTTTTCATTTTGTAACGTTTGGAGGTATTAACGTTATTTGTAGGTTTAAAATCCCATTCTATTATTACCTAAGTATGTTATTTTGTGCAAGCCACAGGGACTAACTATGTTAATACCCAATACGTTAATACCTCCAAACGTTACAAAATGAAAAGTTAATACCCTAGAAGGTGATTTTAAACTATTAGTACCTAAGTATGTTATATTGTACAAACCACAGGGACTAACTATGTAATTAACTCTATAGTATATAACTTAGAAGACTAAAATTACAAATGGATTATCTAAATAAAGTACCAAATTATCTTTAAAGCGAACACAAAATGGTTTTTAAAAGACATTTATTTTTGCTATTAAGTATATAACATTATATTTACTTAAGCCGTGTAATACATGTGTTCAATATTTTCTTCCAATTCTAAATTTATGTTACTATCAATATGTTTTCATCTTAAAAAATGGTTCAACTTCCTAATAACATTGAGTTTTAAATGTTAAACTTAATTTCAATCATATTACACAACTAAAGACATTATCATCATGCTAAATAAAGACATTATATAATATTATAAAAATTTTAATTTGAATATTTAAATGTCAACTACTAATTAAAAAAGTTGTTTTAGACGCTCAAATTTATAGTTTAAAAAACTTTAGTCATATTTTTTTAAACGTATACTTTATTTAGTATGATTTTTTTTAATATGTAATATTTTGTATACATTGATAAAATTTGTATCTTGTCTTATGATCCATATATCTAAAATAGTATTTATATCAAAGTATTTATTATATCATTAACATATATAGTAGAATTTAATTACAATTCATTTACCATAACCTCATAACTTATAATTATTTTTAAAAATACATACAGTTTTATTGTAACACCTCGAAAATTCACGTCCTATAATGTGTTGACAATTGTCATAGGTTTGAACGTGTGAAAGAATGTTATAGAAGGATTAAAGTTGACAATCATGGAAAGTATGTGAATATACGAGTTCTTAATGTCAACAGTGAATAAATATACTTTGCATTAACCCTACATGATGCTCATACCTTCAAACGAATAAATCATGGATCATACGAAGCTAATTGTGAATGAAAGTGAGAGATTACAAATTACAGGGGTTAAATGTGTCAACATGTTTAAGTTATACCTCTGAGTGACCTTTTGACAAACCCGAAGCTTTGTAACGGTTAATTATGCTCACTAGAATGCACGATATAAATTTCATAAAGTTTAGTTATCGTATGAGAAAGTTATGATCAAATTCGTATACAAGGGGTTAAAGCGTCAACATTGAAAGTTATGACTTTTCGGGTAACAATAAAGTTAACCGATGTCTTAACAAAGTGGGTATATGTCTTGAAGCCCTTATAAGTCAAATTGGAGGGTTCAAAGTGCAAGAAATAAAGTCGTAGCAAAGTTTCCAAGAGCCAAGGATCAAAGCATAAAAATCAAAAAATTCAGATTTGATCAGATGGGGCGTCGCGCCACGTGAGGACCCTGGGGGGGGGGGGGGGGGTCTACGCGTGCCGCGAGGGGCCTTCTGCTCCGAAATTTTTGGGTTCTTGTCTGCCAACTCCATTTTAACCGACTTATAATCGATTTTCCACATCTTGGACGACCCCTAAGCAACCCCTAGACACTTAGGGACATCTGGAAGTGATCCATGGCCATTGTTAGGCTTGTGTGTCAACAATCCATGAAGTTTTGAACACTATAAAAGGCCACAAGGTTGCAACCATTTCTTCACACCTCATTTCTGCATTTCTGGAGTTTCTTGGAGCTTAAGAGCAGACCCAAGTTCTTCCTAATCGTGCATAGGACTTCAGTAAGTATGCTTAACCTTTCTTAGTTGAATTTTTACTTAGTTTTAGCTTAAAAGTCAAACCGTCGTAATTAACGGTTGACTTAACGATTAATCACTAATGGTCCAGTGATTAATCGAATTGAAAGTAGTTATAAGTTGGTAATTATGTGGGCAATAAACCCTTAAAAGGGCACCCTCTGATTTCCACTCTAACAAGGTCAAATGTCGGGTCAAACTTGTTATTAAAAAGTCAACAGAATGCTTAATTTCCAATTTATGCATCTTTAGCAATGTAGAACCCTTACAACCTGTTTGATCATTAATATAACTTGGTAATGAATGTAAGAACATGTCTAAAACATGTTCAACCCGACAATTTTCAGTAGAGACCCGGTTCGGAACCGAAAGTCGCATAATTTAACTTTTGCTTTGACTTTCAGTTCTGAACCATTTAAGCATGTTTTAGAAATGCCTTAGAGCTCTAATAGGACCAGGTTACATGCTAGTATAACCCTCTGTGATTATACACTTTGGTTCATTAGTTATCCAATTAATATGCATGATTCCGTTAATTGCCTATATGTTGACCATTATGCCCTTTTCACCATAAAACGTGATTTTTGAAAATCTAAAAGAGTAGAAACCTTAATTACTAATTTATAAACTTGCAACCAAAATTTGACATCAGTTTGAGGTGTAGATTGAGAGTTATGCTCATTAGCGTAATTAGAAAACTTTTTAGCGATTAAATGACATAATTAGCGTATAGCCTATTTAAACCCACTTTTTGGTATTAAACTTATTACCCACTGATGTAATATATTATTTTGGGATTTTTGAAGATTTTTAATTAATTTTAGGCTGAGCATAACTTAGGATCATAAGCTTAATTCGGAAATTGTCGGTTTTGCCCTTTCGGGCTATAAAATGAGTTTTACATATCTTTTTGACCCTAAACCTTTTGCTACTGATTTTAAATGATAAATAAATTATTTTAAGCCTTCTGGAATAATAAAAATATCAGCTTTCTATATAAAACCCGGAAACGGCTTCTAATCGCCTTTTTAAGCGTTTTTAACGCATAGTATGTACTAAAACTATTTTAAACATACAAGGGTTGATACCTACTGATATTTGAGGTAAATTATAATATTTTAACAGTAAGCAAAAGTTGTTTAACTCAGACTTCAGTTTTGAGCTTTTCGGCATATGTGAAATTACCAAAATGCCCCCACGGTGCATAGTTTGGTTATAATTGATAAATTTCACATATATACTTTACCCTACTGTTATAATTTATTAAATTAAGTATTTTTGCTGATTATATCAGACCTGTAACTCAGGATAATACTTAAACTCTTTTATAACCTTGTAAATGACCAAACTACCCCTACGGGGCATAGTTTGTTTTTAAATTCGTTTCGGGCATAATAAAAGATATCTTACTGATGTCACAACCTATTTGAGGCATATTAACTTAGGAAACCTGTAAATGACTCTCATGGTCACCCGTTACGCCTCTTGCGCGTTCGGTCCGGTTTATGTAACTAGTTTGCATAAATTAGCCGAAACGGATCAAACCTTATCGGTTTTATCTCAAAATCCAGAATGTGTATAATATACCCATATTAAGCAAGTCTTCAAACTTGTTGGGTCTAAATCACATTCTATTCCGGTCTTCGCTTAATCATGCGTACGAACCGTATCTTCAAAACTAACCGGTCTAAGTTTAGGCTTAATTAAAGACCCGTTAGGATTCTAATAGGTTATTATAAACCTTCGTTCTAGAATAGGAGGACCAGTAAAAGCTACTTGCATTTGCTGTTTGTGAATTATACTTGCAAAGGTAAATACTTTTAACTTATTTTCCCTATACGGGCTTGGGGTACGGTATATAAAATACCGCTTGGTCGGGCATTAAATCTTCCATCGTATGGTGGTTAATTGATATTGATCGGCCCGTTTAAATATGTTTTGTTTGCTTAAAGCCTTTGGGGGGTTAATGACCATGTCCCGGATATCGTTGGCATCATTTTACGAAATGGCCACGACCTAAGCGCGGAGTGTAGGCGTACACTCGTCAGTGCATAAATAAGAAATGTGGTGTGTCTATTGATCTTTAACCCGGCACGATCCGGGCTACTGAATGCATAAGGAACATGTAATCCTTTTACAAGTTTATATATTTAAATAATTATCCCAAGTTATAAAATGTTTATGCCACGTGCATCCAAATCAATTTTCAATCATTTTTAAAATGAGTCAGTTGATTGTATTTACCAGTGTAAACTGACGTATTTTCCCAAAAAGATTAAATGCAGGTACTACTCGTAATAGGCTGGATTTCTCCTTAGCATCAATAGAAGTCTCGCAAGCTTAAGATGCCTAAAGTCTGTTGAACTACTGTTTCCATTTTCTTTGATCCACCTGTGGACAAAACTTTCGACTGTTGTGATATTTGATATTACACATTATTCGGTTGAAATATATTTATATCTTTCAATTGCTTCCGCTGTGCATTTATATATTGTGTTGTTTGACTATCATGTTGCCAACCACGTCACGATACTCCCCCACCGGTGACACGTGGAATTCGGGGTGTGACAGGTTGGTATCAGAGCCAACGTTGAGTGAATTAAACACTAGCCTTTTGTGTTTAATCTCAATGACACAATTGCACATTTCTAAACTTCCGAGTCTAGACCAATAACATAGGACAAATTCCACCTTGTTTTGTTTTGTCCTTTATTTTATATATTCTTGTCGTTATCTTATGTTATATTGACAGGACCAAATATGCCGCCAAGATTCTTTCGAAGAAGAGGACGAGGCAAGGGGCCAATCACCGCCCCCAATGATCATGAGGCCGGGCCTTCGCACATGCAAGCTCCTTCGACCACCGCGAGTGCCGATCCTCGCGAGAACAGGAGAAACCTTTTCGAGCCTGCAAGACGGTCCGTCTTGCACAGTTCGACACCTCCTTTTCATAACTCTTATGGGCCACAGTCGGAAAATGAGCCCGATAACCCTCAACCTTCTTACATACCTCTACAGCGATCCCTATCGCACCATTCCTTTGGAGACCCCACACCTGTTTTTCGGGGCCGGTTTAACCCGGCAAACTACATACCAGAACCAGTGGGTTTTAACCCATTGGGGCCAGAGGATCATTTCTCCGGCGATCATGCAGAGGACATGGACGAGGACACGGATCCCGTCGAACCTGCAAGCGGTACACCGAACTATCCCATCGAGATCTCGGATGGATCTTCTTTTAACGGATCACCCTACGGTGGTCCAGACAGCTTTCACACGAGGTTTAACCAGCACGAGTGGTATTTTACACCCTCGCACCATTCATCACCTCACCAGCAGCAGCAGCAGCAGGATCCCTCTGGGGATTCACGATTTGTGGCAGTCACGCCACCGCCTCCACCACCACCAGTTAATCAGGCACCTCCAGAACCGCCGAGGCGTAGGAGGACAGGCGCACGTATGTCTGCGTGAGCAGGGGATTTCCACTTTAGCTCCCCTCGTCAATCAAGTGGCAGTCATTATCCGCCACTACAAGAAGACCCGCAAATGGGTGGGCCTTCAAACCCAGTTGCACCACAGCCACCACCGATGGGTTTTGATAACCCGATTCCTGCTTACACTGGTTCTATGGCGTACAACCCGTTTGAGCCGCCGGCTCACACCCACTATAATTACGCTGAAGCCGACCCATACTTGGTAGCGGCCAATTACAACGCCCTTAATCCAGAAGGACCATATGGAGCTCCATGGGGAGTAGGTTACCCAACTCATGGGTACCAAATACCTGCTAGACCTATAATTCGACAACAATCACAGCCGTCAAGGTTCTCCCCACCAGAGCATGAAGAAATTCTTCAAAGGTTGGACCAAGTGGAGCGAGATTTTCACAGAGACCGCAGGGAGCGACAAAGTTTCTTCCAAGGATTGACAAGCCTAATAAAAGGGAAGAGCAAGAAGGACCATTGAATCCTTCCACTATTGTTGTAATTTCCTTGTATCAGTTGAGCCCCTGCGTGGGCCTGTCTTGCTGTATTGACCCCTACGTGGGTATGTTTGTTTGTTTTGACCCCTGCGTGGGCCTATCTTCTGTTAACCCCTACGAGGGTATGTTATTTGTTTAAGTCCCTGCGTGGACTAGTATGTTGTTAAGCCCCTGCGTGGGTAAGTCTTTGCTTATACCCCTGCGTGGGTGATTTGTCTATCAAAAAGTCCCGTTTAGGGCGATATGTAATCTTTTAATAAATTAATGGAATGTAAGTTTATAAATTTCATGTTTGCCATTATATGCATAAATAAATTATATATGAAATAAATAAATTAAAATCATTCCTTTTAAAAATAATCTGCCTACTTTAAGTGTTAATTAAGAATCTTAACGGTATAACCTAGCCTCTGTGTCATTATAAGACCAGGCCAAGATGGTAAGGCCTATTTAAAAGATTCAAATCCCAGTTAACATCTGAAAACATGTTAACACTCCTGGCAGACGTGATTCGTTAAAATCACACACGTCATTTTTATATAAGGATCATTCCAAGGATTCCTAACCCAACTTAATGATCTATGAATCATGGGTTAAATCATCAATTAAGATGATCATATTTTGACCATACATTGGTAATATAGTGCCTACGGGCCCTGCTCATTTTCATATGAGACAAAAGACAGTAATAGTCTGCGACCCTGTCTGAAAAAGGTAATGAACTATGTTCAAACCTTCATGCCTTGATTCTCTGAAATCCTGGCTTATAATTTAAAATGTCCCTATGACTAGGCCTTGTGTGCTAATAATATTGTTATTGTTTATAATTAGGATAAATTATAATAGAAATCCTAAATAAATGTGAGTAACAAATTAACCAAATATGGTTTATGTTTACCATGGTTAATGAATTACCCTAAAGGGCAATTCCATAATAAACTCCCAAATAAACTATTGTCATTGTCTTATGTAACAGTTCAAATTAAAATGGCTGACTCGGACGAAATTAATAGTCACCCAAGGGAGAATAATGATAATGCCCGGATTAATATAACGGGTGCTGAACTGAAAGCGTTAGTAGACGACGCTGTTACAAAGGCCTTAGAGCGGCAGTACGAAGAATATAGTGGGACTTGAAGTAGGACCCTATCTACGCCGCATTCGAAGTCACCTTCCAAGAAGGAAGAACCAAAGAAAGATGATGATCGACTCTCCTCCAACCACCACAGTGCTCCATCTCAACAGATTGTACTAAATCAAGAACCCCGTAATAAGGGTTGCTCCTACAAATACTTTGTTTCATGCAAGCCTAGGGATTTCACTGGGGAAAAAGGAGCCATTGACTGCATGACGTGGTTAGATGAGATGGACATAGTAGTGGATATCAGCGGGTGCGCTGAGAGGGATATAGTCAAGTTTGTGTCACAATCGTTTAAAGGCGAGGCCTTAGCCTGGTGGAGATCACTGATTCAAGCCACTGGGAAGATCCCATTGTACAACATGACATGGGAGCAATTTGTTGCCCTCATCAGGGAAAACTACTGCCCTCAATACGAGGTTGAAAAGATTGAGTCTGACTTCCTATCGTTGGTTATGCAGAACCTTGACTGCCAAGCTTACCTCACGAGCTTCAACACAATGTCCCGATTGGTTCCGTATCTGGTGACCCTGGAACCAAAAAGAATAGCTTGTTTCATCGGGGGTTTAGCCCCAGAAATAAAGGCAAGCGTGAAGGCCTCTCGGCCAGCTACTTTCAGATCTGTAGCTGACATATCCTTGTCCCTCACTCTGGATGCGGTCAGACAAAGATCGCTGAGGAATAAGGATGCTGAGAAAAGGAAACGTGAAGATAACAATTCACGTAGGTCAAACAAGAAGCATCGAGGGAGCAATGACCACAAGAAAGGGTCTGAGGCAAAGAAGTATTGGCACCAGTCTGGTGATAAGCCCAAGTGCAAGATCTGCAAGAAACAGCACTTAGGAAAGTGCAGGTTAGAATCAAACTCGCAGACTCAGTCGAGAACTTTTGCTTGCGGGATATGCAAGTCCAAGGAACACAAGACCTTGGATTGCAAAAAGTTGAAGGATGCAACGTGTTACAGTTGCAACGAGAAGGGGAATATCAAGACTAACTGCCCAAAACTCGCAAAGAAGGCTGATGAAGGAAAGAAGACCAATGCTAGGGTCTTCAGAATGGATGCAAAGGAAGCAGTATTGGATGACAATGTGATAACAGGTACATTCCTCATAAATGATGTCTATGCAATAGTGCTTTTTGATTCAGGAGCTGATAAATCATTTGTAGATAATAAGTTTTGCAAATTGTTGAATTTACCTATTAAAACCTTAAGTGTGAAATATGAGGTGGAGTTAGCAGATGGCACCAAAGAAACCGCCTCAACCATATTAGATGGATGTTTCATATCCATTAAGAACCACTCTTTTCCTTTGTCCCTACTTCCTTTGAAGTTAGCTGGTTTTGACATCGTTTTAGGCATGGACTGGTTATCTCATAACCAGGCTCAGATTGTCTGCGATAAGAAGCAAGTGGTGATCAAGGCTCCATCTGGTGAACCACTTACCATTCAGGGAGATACCCGGTATGGACTGCCTGAGCAAGTGACTATGCTCAAAGCCTCGAGATGTTTGAAGAAGGGTTGTGTCATCTAAATGGCACAGGTTACTGTTGATGAGCCGAAACCTAAGATGGAAGACATCCCCGTTATTTCTGAATACCCTGAAGTTTTTCCTGAAGAACTACCTGGTTTACCACCAGATAGGCAAGTAGGATTCAGGATTGACATCATCCCTGGAGCAGCACCTATTGCTAGAGCACCCTATAGGCTGGCACCAACAGAGATGAAGGAATTGAGAACGCAACTAGACGAATTGCTAGCTAAAGGTTTCATTAATCCTAGTTCGTTTCCTTGGGGAGCGCCAGTCCTGTTTGTCAAAAAGAAGGATGGATCGATGCGTCTGTGCATCGATTACCGTGAGCTTAATAAGGTCACTATAAAGAATAGGTATCCTTTGCCCAGGATCGATGATTTGTTCGATCAATTGTAAGGGGCAAGTTATTTCTCGAAGATTGACTTAAGGTCAGGCTACCACCAACTGAAAGTTAAAGATGAAGACGTACACAAAACTGCATTTAGGACTCGTTATGGTCATTACGAGTTCCTAGTGATGCCTTTTGGGCTCACTAATGCACCGGCCGCATTCGTGGATCTCATGAATCGCGTTTGCAAGCCGTACTTAGATAAATTCGTCATCGTTTTCATCGAAGACATTCTCATTTACTCAAAGAACCAAGCTGACCATGAGAAACACCTTCGCTGTATTCTTAAACTTCTACATCATGAGAAACTCTACGCCAAATTTTCAAAGTGTGAATTTTGGCTTCGAGAAGTCCAATTCCTTGGACATGTGGTTAGCGAGCGTGGTATCCAAGTGGATCCCGCTAAGGTTGAAGCAGTTATGAACTGGCAAGAGCTGAAGACGCCCACAGAAATTCGTAGTTTCTTGGGATTGGCAGGATACTACAGGCGCTTTATCGAAAATTTTTCAAGGATTGTGGCGCCCCTAACTTCCTTGACTAGGAAGAAGATTAAGTTTGATTGGGGCCCTAAGCAGCAAGAATCTTTTGATATTCTGAAACAAAAGTTGAGCAACGCTCCTGTACTAACATTGCCCGAAGGTACCGAAGATTTCGTAGTGTACTGCGATGCATCACACACTGGCATGGGGTGTGTGCTTATGCAGAAAGGCAAGGTTATTCCCTATGCATCACGTCAGTTAAAGGTGCATGAAAAGAATTACACCACCCATGACTTGGAGTTGGGTGCCGTTGTATTTGCACTGAAACTATGGAGGCATTATTTATATGGTGTCAAGTGTATGATCTATTCTGATCACAAGAGACTCCAGCACCTGTTTAATCAGAAGGATTTAAACATGAGGCAACGCCAATGGATGGAGACTTTAAATGATTATGATTGTGAAATCAGATACCATCCCGGCAAGGCGAATGTAGTCGCCGATGCCTTGAGTCGAAAGGAAAGGGTGAAACCCATCCGAATCAATGCCAAGAGCATTGAAATAAATAACAGTTTGAATGAAAGGTTGTTAGCTGCACAGAAGGAAGCTGTGTTGGAAGCTAACTACCCTAATGAAAAGCTAGGGGTAACTGAGGAGCAGTTATCTCTTGGCAAGGACAGAATTCTGAGATTAAATGGACGAATATGGATTCCGATTTATGGGGGACTTCGAGACGTTATCCTCCAGGAAGCCCATAGTTCTAAATACTCCGTTCATCCTGGAGCTGATAAGATGTACCAGGATCTGAAGGCAAATTTTTGGTGGATAGGCTTGAAGAAGTCTATAGCCACCTATGTAGCTAAATGCTTGACATGTGCACAAGTCAAAGCTGAACATCAAAAGCCGTCAGGTTTGCTACAACAACCTGAACTTCCCACATGGAAGTGGGAAATGGTGATGATGGATTTCATCACCAAGTTACCCAAGACCAGGAAAGGAAATGACACAATATGGGTGATAGTCGATAGACTGACAAAGTCAGCTCATTTCCTACCCATTAAGGAGACCTATAGCTCCGACATGCTAGCCCAACTGTACGTAGATAAGATTGTAGCTCTACATGGCGTACCTGTGTCTATTATCTCTGACAGAGATACTAGATACACGTCGCATTTTTGGAAAAGTTTTCAACAATCTCTGGGCACGCGTTTGAATTTTAGTACGGCTTACCATCCTCAGACTGACAGCCAGAGTGAGTGTACTATTCAAACTTTGGAAGACATGCTTCGAGCATGCGTGATCGACTTAGGTGGTAGTTGGGATAACCACCTACCATTGATCGAATTCTCCTACAACAATAGCTACCATACCAGCCTTAAGGCTGCGCCTTTTGAGGCATTATACAGTAGAAAGTGTAGAACGCCCGTTTGTTGGGCGGAAGTTGGAGATGTCCAATTATCAGGACCAGAGATAGTCTTTGAAACGACGGACAAGATTGTACAGATTCTTGACCGACTCAAAGCTGCCCGAGATAGGCAGAAAAGCTACGCCGATTTAAAGTGTAAACCTTTTAACTTCGAGGTAGGCGACAAGGTGTTGCTTAAAGTATCACCCTGGAAGGGAGTGATGCGATTTGGTAAGAAAGGCAAGTTAAGCCCGAGATACATAGGACCGTTCAAAGTCATCGAACGTGTCAGATCAGTTGCCTATAAGTTAAACTTACCTAAAGAGCCACATCTGCAATCTGAAGAAGTGTTTCGCTGATGAATCACTAGTCATACCACATACAGATGTGCATATAGAAGAGAGCTTAAACTTTGTTGAAAAACCTGTGTCGATCGAGGATCGACAGGTTAAGAAGCTTCGAAGGAAGCATGTGCCTATTGTAAAGGTAAAATGGGATGCCCGAAGAGGTCCCGAGTATACGTGGGAGGTTGAGTCCACAATGAAAGAAAAGTACCCTTATTTGTTTCAGTAAATCTCGAGGTCGAGATTTCTTTTAAGGGGGTGAGGATGTAACACCTCAAAAATTCACGTCCTATAATGTGTTGACACGTGTCATAGGTTTGAACGTGTGAAAGAATGCTATAGAAGGATTAAAGTTGACAATCATGGAAAGTATGTGAATATACGAGTTCTAAATGTCAACAGTGAATAAATATACTTTGCATTAACCCTACATGATGCTCATACCTTCAAACGAATAAATCATGGATCATACGAAGCTAATTGTGAATGAAAGTGAGAGATTACAAACTACAGGGGTTAAATGTGTCAACATGTTTAAGTTATACCTCTGAGTGACCTTTTGACAAACCCGAAGCTTTGTAACGGTTAATTATGCTCACTAGAATGCACGATATAAATTTCATAAAGTTTAGTTATCGTATGAGAAAGTTATGATCAAATTCGTATACAAGGGGTTAAAGCGTCAACATTGAAAGTTATGACTTTTCGGGTAACAATAAAGTTAACCGAGGTCTTAACAAAGTGGGTATATGTCTTGAAGCCCTTATAAGTCAAATTGGAGGGTTCAAAGTGCAAGAAATAAAGTCGTAGCAAAGTTTCCAAGAGCCAAGGATCAAAGCATAAAAATCAAAAAATTCAGATTTGATCAGATGGGGCGTCGCGCCATGCGAGGACCCTGGGGGGGTCTACGCGTGCCGCGAGGGGACTTCTGCTCCGAAATTTTTGGGTTCTTGTCTGCCAACTCCATTTTAACCGACTTATAATCGATTTTCCACATCTTGGACGACCCCTAAGCAACCCCTAGACACTTAGGGACATCTGGAAGTGATCCATGGCCATTGTTAGGCTTGTGTGTCAACAATCCATGAAGTTTTTAACACTATAAAAGGCCACAAGGTTGCAACCATTTCTTCACACCTCATTTCTGCATTTCTGGAGCTTCTTGGAGCTTAAGAGCAGACCCAAGTTCTTCCTAATCGTGCATAGGACTTCAGTAAGTATGCTTAACCGTTCTTAGTTGAATTTTTACTTAGTTTTAGCTTAAAAGTCAAACCGTCATAATTAACGGTTGACTTAACGATTAATCACTAATGGTCTAGTGATTAGTCGAATTGAAAGTATTTATAAGTTGGTAATTATGTGGGCAATAAACCCTTAAAATGGCACCCTCTGATTTCTATTCTAACTAGGTCAAATGTCGGGTCAAACTTGTTATTAAAAAGTCAACAGAATGCTTAATTTCCAATTTATGCATAATTAGCAATGTAGAACCCATACAACCTGTTTGATCATTAATATAACTTGGTAATGAATGTAAGAACACGTCTAAAACATGTTCAACCCGACAATTTTCAGTAGAGACCCGGTTCGGAACCGAAAGTCGCATAATTTGACTTTTGCTTTGACTTTCAGTTCTGACCCGTTTAAGCATGTTTTAGAAATGGCTTAGAGCTCTAATAGGACCAGGTTATATGCTAGTATAACCCTCTATGATTATACACTTTGGTTCATTAGTTATCCAATTAATATGCATGATTCCGTTAATTGCCTATATGTTGACCATTATGCCCTTTTCACCATAAAACGTGATTTTTGAAAATATAAAAGAGTAGAAACCTTAATTACTAATTTATAAACTTGCAACCAAAATTTGACATCAGTTTGAGGTGTAGATTGAGAGTTATGCTCATTAGCGTAATTAGAAAACTTTTTAGCGATTAAATGACATAATTAGCGTATAGCCTATTTAAACCCACTTTTTGGTATCAAACTTATTACCCACTGATGTAATATATTATTTTGGGATTTTTGAAGATTTTTAATTAATTTTAGGCTGAGCATAACTTAGGATCATAAGCTTAAGTCGAAAATTGTCGGTTTTGCCCTTTCGGGCTATAAAATGAGTTTTACATATCTTTTTGACCCCAAACCTTTTGCTACTGATTTTAAATGATAAATAAATTATTTTAAGCCTTCTGGAATAATAAAAATATCAGCTTTCTATATAAAACCCGGAAACGGCTTCTAATCGCCTTTTTAAGCGTTTTTAACGCATAGTATGTACTAAAACTATTTTAGACATACAAGGGTTGATACCTACTGATATTTGAGGTAAATTATAATATTTTAACAGTAAGCAAAAGTTTTTTAATTCAGACTTCAGTTTTGAGCTTTTCGGCATATGTGAAATTACCAAAATGCCCCTACGGTGCATAGTTTGGTTATAATTGATAAATTTCACATATATACTTTACCCTGCTGTTATAATTTATTAAATTAAGTATTTTTGCTGATTATATCAAACCTGTAACTCAGGATAATACTTAAACTCTTTTATAACCTTGTAAATGACCAAACTACCCCTACGGGGCATAATTTGTGTTTAATTTCGTTTCGGGCATAATAAAAGATATCTTACTGATGTCACAACATATTTGAGGCATATTAACTTAGGAAACCTGTAAATGACTCTCATGGTCACCCGTTACGCCTCTTGCGCGTTCGGTCCGGTTTATGTAACTAGTTTGCATAAATTAGCCGAAACGGATCAAACCTTATCGGTTTTATCTCAAAATCCAGAATGTGTATAATATACCCATATTAAGCAAGTCTTCAAACTTGTCGGGTCTAAATCACATTCTATTCCGGTCTTCGCTTAATCGTGCATACGAACCGTATCTTCAAAACTAACCGGTCTAAGTTTAGGCTTAATTAAAGACCCGTTAGGATTCTAATAGGTTATTATAAACCTTCGTTCTAGAATAGGAGGACCAGTAAAAGCTACTTTCATTTGCTGTTTGTGAATTATACTTGCAAAGGTAAATACTTTTAACTTATTTTCCCTATACGGGCTTGGGGTACGGTATATAAAATACCGCTTGGTCGGGCATTAAATCTTCCATCGTATGGTGGTTAATTGATATTGATCGGCCCGTTTAAATATGTTTTGTTTGCTTAAAGCCTTTGGGGGTTAATGACCATGTCCCGGATATCATTGGCATCATTTTACGAAATGGCCACGACCTAAGCGCGGAGTGTAGGCGTACACTCGTCAGTGCATAAATAAGAAATGTGGTGTGTCTATTGATCTTTAACCCGGCACAATCCGGGCTACTGAACGCATAAGGAACATGTAATCCGTTTACAAGTTTATATATTTAAATAATTATCCCAAGTTATAAAATGTTTATGCCACATGCATCCAAATCAATTTTCAATCATTTTTAAAATGAGTCAGTTGATTGTATTTACCAGTGTAAATTGACGTATTTTCCCAAAAAGATTAAATGCAGGTACTACTCGTAATAGGCTGGATTTCTCCTTAGCATCAATAGAAGTCTCGCAAGCTTAAGATGCCTAAAGTCTGTTGAACTACTGTTTCCATTTTCTTTGATCCACCTGTGGACAAAACTTTCGACTGTTGTGATATTTGATATTACACATTATTCGGTTGAAATATATTTATATCTTTCAATTGCTTCCGCTGTGCATTTATATATTGTGTTGTTTGACTATCATGTTGCCAACCACGTCACGATACTTCCCCACCGGGCCCACCGGTGACACGTGGAATTTTGGGTGTGACATTTATGATCATTATTTTTATATTTTTTAGTGTTACTTCTTTTTAATACATAATAAAATAGATTGTAGTATCTCAAAAGAGAAGTGAAAACTTAGAAAATTATTTTGAATAGCGAAAATTAACTGTTCTTTTGTTTTACTATTTTATCTAAATAAGTTATTTCATTAATAAGGATTATATACAAGTTTATATTTACATTTTTTCGTCATTTAACCCGTGTAATACAAGGGGTTGAAAGCTAGTGTAAAATATAGAAAATAATAACAAAGTCGGCTTAGGACCCGCAAGTTGTAACAGGGCCTGTTAAACCACTAAAAAGGACATAATAACGTTGAATCACACATGCACATTGCGACGTGTTTACTAGCAAGATTTAGACCGAAACGTAAAACGACAAATCTGTAAAAGATGAAAGTTAAATAGGTTAAAAAGTAGAAAAACTAAAGGGGTTGATGTCTATAAAAATGAAAGTTTAGAGTCAACTATGTAAGAAAAATGAATATTCAAAATCACTAACAAACTTTTGTTGCTAAATTAAGGATGGATCATCATCATCATACTCACTAAATATCACCAATAGCAAAGCTAAGGTAGGGTCTCAGAAGGGTAAGACATAGACAACCTTACCTCTACCCCGTAGGAATAGGGAGGTTGCTTTCAGTGAGACCCTCGACTTAATAATAGTTTTGCATCAAGCCTTGGACATAAGGCACATAACACTCAGCAATTGAGACTACTGCCGATTAGTGCATGTACCCCTTGTCTTTCGGCTATCAACGCCACCACATGATGCATGATTAACCATCCCTTCTTGTAACGTTATTTTCACGAAATTATTAAAATAATGTTAAAACTAGTGCATTTTCACTTTCACGTTAAAGGAGAACCGGATAAGGGTGTTATCGATCCAGGTTTGATTATTTTTTGGTTTACTTGGTTTGATTGTTTTTTGGGCAACAAAAACTTGAACCGAATTTAAATGGCCTAAATTAAACCAAAAATCAAATTTGAATTCCGTTCGCCTTTAGTTTCAAACTTAGAAAAAAAAAATTTAACAAGATTATATTTAGAGGTGGTCATCAGTTTGGCTTCAGATTCCTAGGTATTGTAATGGGTTCTTGGATCCATCATATTGGATTCCTTAAAACAAATTTAACTAATTCGGTTATGTAGAAAATCAAGCTGAATATTAACCATGTATTTTGTTCAGTGTTAAATGGTTTCGGTCTAGTTTGTTTTCGCTTAATTGGTTTGTAACCGGATATTGAACAATCCTACCTAAGGATTGAAATCTCCCACTCCCTTACCTCTCTTATTGATGACGTGGGTACCCGGAAACCCCACTCAACAAACCTAAGACCAATAACAATCGCAACAAATAACGAAAGAGAAAATACATAACTGGAAACAAGAGGCTGGACGCCGGAAGCCAGAAGCTCTTGGCAGGAAGCTGATACGTCAATAGCTGATGACCAGAATCTAAAGTTACTAGTACACGGTGGAATTTGAATTCAACATGTCAAAAGTGATCGGACTTTGCCCAAAAGCACATAAAGGTGACCTCGAGACAAGCAAACCTCAACATTACCCGAAGAGGCAAGGCTAACCCTGTAAACAACATCAAATGAGTATAAGCTTTACCAAGTCAGGAAGGTATGAACTGGCACATGCTCCCATAGGCAGAACACTCTGTTTTTTTTTTTTTAAATTATATGTATTATAACATACCTCATTATGTCATGCAATATCTTATAATTATTATTATATATGTAATAGATGAATTTGTTAGCACGAGTCATCCTTCTTAGTTTTTGTTTTTTCCATAAAAGTTTGAATGATTTTCAATCTAGCCTCATAATTGCTACACACTAATTCTACTTGAGTTTTGACTTTGTTTAGCCTAAATCTTTTAACTTTTAATATTGACAGTTTAACCCTTTAAATTTCTAAATGCTTTGTAAAATGTCACTTTGACCCCCTCATGTTTTGTATTCTTATTTTATGTACGTGTTAATATAAATTCATGTTAATTTACGTTCTGACATAATTTTTTCTTCTAATACGAGTCATGTTAAAAATAGTACTTTTTTGTTAGACAATATAAATTCGAATTATTTTACGTTTCATGAGTCGTGTCAAATATAATACGTTTTGGTGCTTATTTATATTTACGTTTTCAGTTGATCCACGTTTTGACGTTTATGTACGTACTGATATAAATTCAAGTTGGTTTACGTTGTGTATTGCCATTTTGACCTCCGCGGTTTCTACGTTCTTATTTTTATATACGTTTTGGTATAAATTCAAGTTGGTTTACCTTTTGACGTAATTTGTTTAGAAAATGAGTCATGTCATGTTAAATATAATACATTTTTATGCTTATTTTTATGGACATTTTTGTTGGACTATATCTACTCCATAAAAACTATACAAAAAAGATCAATGTGCTCAAATCACCGTAAAAAAAATGACCCCGCAATGCGGGGAGTCAGTTCTAGTTCTATATATAAAAGACAAACATGTTAGCTACATGAACACTTTGGGTTTTTCAATTTTGACCACAAAAGTTATTTTAATAGGATTGACACATAAGTTCAACTATTTTTAACCTTACTTTCTCAACTTTCAACATTGATACCTACACCCCCTTAACTTTTTAAAAAACTTGGTCAAATGTCATTTTGACCCTCTCGAGTTTCACATGCTTATTTTTATGTACGTGTCGTTATAAATTCAGATTGATTTATGTTTTGACGTATTTTTTTCTCAAAAATGAGTCATGTCAAGTATAATATCTTTTTGTGTTTATTTTTTATGGATGAATTCAGTTGGTGTATGTTTTAAGGTAAACTTTGTTGGGAAACGAGTCAGGTCAAATGTTATACGTTTTCACTTACGGTATAAATTCGAGTTACTTTACGTTTCATGAGTAATGTCAAATATAATATATTTTCATACTTATTTTAATTGATATTTTCAGTTGGTCTACGTTTTGACGTTTATGTACATATTAATATAACTTCAAGTTGTTTATGTTTTGACGTAATTTGTTTTCGAAAATGAGTCATATCAAATATAATAAATTTTTATGCTTATTTTTTAGAGTAGCAAGTTCAAAAAAAATAGTACACTTAAATCTTATTAAAGAACGGACCCCGCAACATGAGGAATCGATTCTAGTTATAATAAGGGTCCTAATAAATCCACATGGCATCATCTTATTCTAACATGGTTGATACGGGCCGCATAAGGTTATACGGCTCGTATATAATAAAGTGAACCGACAAAGGCTGTGCCAGCAGCCAGCCTTTGTCAACAAAGGCTACGCCAGCAGCCTTTGTCGGTTCACTTTATTCTATACGGGCCGTATAACCTTATACGGCCCGTATCAACCATGTTAGAATAAGATTATAGTGTGGTCGTATATATATTATACAACGATGTTATACGGGTCGTATATACCTATACGGCCCGTATAGGATGAATTTCGTTTATTTTGTTGTTTTATTACTATTTGATGTGACGTATTATTCCTCGATTCATGTGCGAGTAGACGTAAGATTCTCTGATTCGATGTTACATTCCTCGATTCTCGTGCGAGTTATGTGATTAGACGTTAGATTCCTCGATATTCGTGCGAGTTATTTGATTCGACGTTAGATTCCTCGATTCGCGTGTTAATCATTTGAAACGATGTAATATTCCGTAAAATTCTCTATATAAACGACACTAATTTCATTCATTTTCATTCAACTTCTATTCCTTTCTTCTATTTTTCTCTGTATTCAGATTATTTACGCTATAATGTCGGGTTGGCGTGACTTTTTCGGTTTGTTTGATAACGAGGCGAATCAGGGGAGTTATGATAACAATCAAGATAACAATCCGGGCGTGTTTGATCTGAATGCTCCGTTCGATCCCAGTCTTGCGTCTGATGCAGGTCAGGATACTTGGGGTTTCCATGGCTTTCAGCCTAATTATGCTGGTTATTATCCATCGCAACACCCGGTTAATTTTGAAGCCCCTCCTGTTAGTGTTGGACCACCGACTGATAGTTCTCATTCTCCTCCCATAAGTGGTGGACCGCACGAGGGTTCAAATGCTGACCAGGAACCTAGTGACTTTCAAAACAAGCAGGTATAACATTTAATTATACGTTTATTTGTTGTACGTTAACTATTTTAGTGTTTTTACGTTTGATGTTGTTTTTATTAAAATCTTATATTAGGGGTGCTAAACGGGTCGTGTTCGCGGGTTGATGGGTTGACCCGAACACGACCCGTTCAACCCAAAATTAATATATTAAAATTAAAATTTACTTAAAAAACACAAATATATATAATAATATCATATTTAAATTATAAAATCTATGTTAATTTCTCTTTTTAAGTTATAATCATGGCATAAATATACACACCCCATTTAATTTAGGAAAAATTACAAGTTTTGTCCTTTATCTTTATACCACTTTTCAGGCGGTGTCCTTTTTAACGAATGTTGACAGGCGGTGTCCTTTACTAGGTATTTTGTTGCAAGTTTAGTCCTTTACACCCAACCCAGTTAAAAAACCCTGTTAAAAATTTGCTAGTATGGATGAATTGGTAGAGTGGTGTAGAGATGTCGGACGCGAAAATGGCTACGCCATCGTCACCAAACGCACCATCTACGATAAACCCCCAAGCGGTCAGCAGTTAAAAATTTGGCTTTCGTGTGATTGTGCCGGCGAGCACAAAACAACAGCCACGGTCAGACGCAGCGGGACCAGGAAAACCGGTTGCAAGTTCGAACTGATGGGGACATACAGAAAGAGGTTAGGTTATTGGCATCTAAGGGTTGAGGAAGCTAAACATAACCACAAACCATTTCTGTATCCAGAGGGTCATCCGTCCCTAATGAGGCTGACTCCATCGGAAGAGAGGACGGTGGAGCAAATGACGCATCAGAACATAAAAGCACGAGACATTCTTGCTGCCATTAAAGAACAGAACCCCCATAATGTCTCAACAAGAAACACCATATACAACGCTCGGGCCAAATTGGGTCGAATGGAACAAGTCGCGAGACTCCAATGCAGATACTTTTCGACCGGTTGGAGAAGGTTGGGTTTTTTTTTTACCATAGAACATCTGAAAACGGCGAACGGGTCGAGGATGTTTTCTTCATCCACCCGGAGTCGAACATGTTGTGGCGCGCCTTCCCGCATGTGTTGCTTATAGACTCCACCTACAAGACTAATCGGTACAAAATGCCGCTAGTCCAGATTATCGGTGTTACATCCACGTTGATGTCGTTTTGCATTGTTCATGCGTTCGTAAGCAACGAGAAACAGGAAAACTTCCCATTGGTTCTACAGAGGTTGAAACACTCATTAGACAGTGTTATGGAACCCCGTGTAATAGTAACGGATAGAGATCGCGCCCTAATGAACGCATGTGCAACCGTGTTTCCCAGGGCTAGACATTCATTGTTTAGGTGGCACATACAGCAAAACATCCTAAAACATTGCAGGCCAAGCTTTAAAACCGAAGAAAGCTGGGAAAGGTTTCTTTACAAGTGGCGCAAGCTAATTAACTCAAGGACTGATCTTGACTACAAGTATTGGTACGAGCAAATACGATCAAAACTGCCAAGCAAAAAAAGCGATGGTAAGTTTTTATATTATTTTTTGTTTAATAATCGTATTTATTTGACTTGTCTTAACTACACTTGACTTTGATTACAGAGATTATGGACTATTTGCATTCAAACTGGTTACAACCATAGAGACCAGTTTGTTTCGTTCTGGAGCGACCAACATCTGAACTTCGGTCAACTTACAACGAACAGGGCCGAGGGTCAACATGCCCTTTTGAAGCAGTACCTAGGCGACTCTAATTACACCCTGGATAAAGCGGTACCACTTATTGATAAGCTCATAAGTAACCAGGTGACAGAAATCAAAAGCAGTATTGAAACAAGCAGGAGCCGAACATTGGGTCCACATAACAAACCAATATTTGATCTCCTACGAAAGAAGGTTTCACATGCCTGCCTAGAGTTGATATCCGCCGAAGTAAATGAAATAGAAAACTTAAAGTTATCTAACGGTACATGCGCGCGCCGTTTGTATACAAGCTGTGGGTTACCGTGCGCGTGTCGGTTGGAACCGTATACAACGAATGGTAATACATTATTCGACCAACCACATTTTATAATCATAACATTTCATCACGCAAAATCTTATTCACGTTTTATGTTGTTTGTTGATATGTTTCTTAGGTCAAATGATCCCGTTGGAGTTGATAGACCCTTTTTGGCAAAAGTTAAATTTGGACTCCACACTGAAACCGAGCGAGGTGGACTGTTTCGACTTAGACGACGAACTTGCACTTCTCAAACAACATTTAATTGCCCAGCCGAGAGAAGTCAAGAAAAACCTGGTTCAAAAGATGAAGGATTTGGTACAACTCAATAAGACGAAGCTCAAACAGCCAGTTGTGCAAAAAAAAAAAAAAAAAACACACGAGGTCGTCCAACTTTAAAAGCTCAACAACAAAGAAGGATGATTCATTTACGGAGCCTTCAAGACACAACCTTTTTACAACGCAGGACGCATATAGTAATTCACCCGTTGGGTTTGGCACACAAGAGTCAACCATCGAACCTACCAGGCATAGCTCGTTTGTCGAGTCACAAAGTTATTGTGCTGAAACACCTATGTTCTTTGGAGAGATTGCGAAAGGCGCTAAGAATTTGAAAACGAAAAAGAAGGTCGCAAAATCAAAGGAAGAGCAACCACACTTACCTTTGCCGCCTGTCGCACAAGTTAATATGTTCATGCACTTCAAACAGTTCATTCCACCTTGCTTCTATCCACACCTCAGTCACATACAAAATGTGCAGGGTGATGGTAATTGTGGGTTTCGATCTATAGCGGTCGGCTTATCGCTTAAAGAATGGGACTGGCCGTTAATACGGGGGGAGCTTCAGGCTGAGTACAACTGGTACCACAACTTATGGAAAATGATAAATGAACCTGAGTATCAAAATGTTCTGGAGTCATTACATTGGTCTGGTATAGACGCAGCACCTGGACATAAGTGGCTACAAATGCCTTTCACGGGGCTTCTGATAGCAAACCGGTGGAATGTCGTTTGTCTCTTATTAAGTGACACTAGTTCTGCTTCATTTTTTCCCATGTTCAGAACAGCCGAAGACTGTATTCCGCATCGAACAGTCGCGCTTGTACATGTACACAGGAACCATTTTATTCACGTCAGATTAGAAGAGGAATATCCAATGCCAACCCCATCAGGATACTGGCGACAACCGACACGGAATACGCCAGCAGAAAGTTGGTATCACTATTACAAGGAACGTATTGACCAATATAATAGGATCGTTGATGAATACAGGACCAGGGCATACGTGGATTTAGGTTGCCTATGAATATAAAATGTTATTTGAATGTTTTGACAATTTGTAATGATGAACACACACGTTATATGAATGTTTTGGCAACTTGTTAAAATTGAACTTGAAAAAACGTTTACAATGTTATTTCATTTTTTGACAATTTGTAATGATGAACATACACGTTATTTAAATGTTTTGGCAACTTGTTGAAATTGAACTTGAAAAAACGTTTAAAATATTATTTCATTTTTTGACAATTTGTAATGATGAACATACACGTTATTTAAATGTTTTGGCAACTTGTTGAAATTGAATTTGAAAAAACGTTTAAAACGAATCAAAATTAACACATACCGACTGTATCTTCGTCACTTCTGCATATAGTAATTTAAGAAAAATGAAAAATACTGAATTGTATACGGGTCGTATAAATGTATACACCTCGTATACAGGGATCGTATATGGAGAATACGACTGAATTAAAAAATAATAAATGATTGTATACGGGCCGTATACATATATACGGGCCGTATACATAAAACAAAAGGTCGTATAAGATTTATACGACCTCATTTCCACCATACGGCCTCAACATTCTCTAAAAATTCTCTCGGTTTTCTCTCGGATCGTTCTTGGATAGCGTTCTTCGGCATTTGTAATTGTTATTTTTACAGACGATATGGCTGAGTCATCAGCAGCTGCTGCGGCCCGTAGAGGTGGAGGTCACGGTCGCGGCCGTGGACGTGGATGTGGAGGCGGACGGGGACGTGGACGTGGACAGGAGGAGGAAATTGTGCCCGATTTTACTGAGACGGGGCAGTTTATTAAAGAAATCCCCCAAGGTACGGCTGCCTATAGGGTTTTGGGCAGATTACGAGAGATGGTGCTGGATGCGCCTCGGACCATTGATATTCAGTTTTTGATCGATATTGGATCGATCGGTCGGGTCGGGTCCGGGAGCTCATGCCAGCTAACTCCGCGTGGGACCGCTTATTTGATGCCGCCGCAGAGCGGGCCCACAAGGAGATTAATTTAGAGTTTTATCTACTTTTTCGTTTTCGGACACCCGGGTGGGGGTTTACAGCATTTTTTGACGACACACGCCGTAGATTTTACTATTTGCGGCAAGCCTCAGAGGATAACACTTTCTGATTTCGCCGTTGCCTTGGGTCTGTACTCACAGGAGTACTCAGTGTCCCAGGCATTTTTTGATGCGCACATCAGCACGTCCAGTGACGTGTTATGGCCTTGGTGGCACACTATTGGGTCTAGGGAGTTCGCGAAACCGACTTCGCGATCCCCGAAGGCACGGGCGACTTGCCTTTACGACCCGTTACACCGATACCTACATCGGTGTAACGTCGTGACGATCGCCGGTCGTCATGATAGCAGGGAATGGGTCACCCAAAATGACCTATTCTACTTGCACGACTTACTTACCGGTGGGGGGGTGACGTGACCGTGTCGTCTCGATCAGTCAAAAACCCAATTAAACCTAGGTAGCTAGGGTAACTCGGGTATCGTATCCACGAAGAGCATGTGGTTAGTATCGCACAACCCGTTCGATTAGTTAGACTATTTACAAATAATGTACAAAGTGATTATGAAGATTGCTATTTTTATTTATTTGTTTGGTTTTTAAAATAAATCGGAATGAACCGACAAATTGATGTTATCGAAATCAATTGAATATTAACTAAAATTGTAAACTAAACTAAAAAGTTGAAACAAGAAATTAGAATACGGATCACACCCGGTTCGATAATTGCAAGACCTAGGGTTCCTACATGTTTTAATTCAACTCAATTGCATAACGATTAACGGATTTAGTGTACCGTGACTTAGGTGCCAATAACTATCAACGTCCCGAAGAACGGACAAGAATGCACTTTGTAATCAACACAAGTAAATCCTAACCACGACAACGCATAATTACACATAACCATTTCGCAAAGTCATAACTTTATCATCGTTCGACAATTCACGAATACGAAACAAATGCTAACAATTGTCTATGGTTTACAAAATCAACACAAATTGTCACAAAGTCGAATCAAACTACAAATACATAAACCCTAGAAAATCTTACAACAATCTACACCGGGGTGAATCCGACGAGACTATCCGCTCATTGTTGAATGGACGCGATCACAAGCTTGAGATAGTTATGAAGACATGATTGGTATGGTTGGGTGGTGTGAATGATGATGTTGATGATGAGATTTGAGAGCTTCCCAAAACCCTCGAGTGCGGCTGCCCAGGGGCGGACCCACGTTAAGCGGAACGAGGTCCTCGGACCCCAATATTTTTTTAAAAAGTAGTAGAAGTGGTATATAAAATTTTCTATGCACCCCATAGAATAATTTAGTTGGACCCCATAACAATCAGAGTGGCCTGGTGCAATGGTAAAACTCCTTGTTTACACACAAAAGGTCCCCGGTTCGATGCCTGTTTGTTTCGTTTTTTTTTTGTGTTTTTTTTAAACCTGATTTTAAAATTGGGTATTCTAATACCCTTTCAAAACAATCAGATCACACAGGGAAATCGAATCTGTTTTCTCCGCGTATCTGCACATCTAGCTCATATGCTACCCAGGTAATTATATTTTCGAAATTGATGATTCCTTTTTTGTTCTCTCATCTGTTACACGTAGGATTGGTCATAATTGTTAGAGATTAGGGCTTATTCTTTTTTTTTTAAATCAAGTTTTTGAGATTAGGGTACATATGTAAAGTTGTTGATTTGTTGAATTTGCAATTACATACTTACAGTTCTTGAATCTTGATGAATTCTTGCACTGGCCCATTTTTAGAAGTTGAATATTGTTTCAAAACTTTGTTTTTTTTTTTCCAAATAATTGATTGTCATAATCAAGCAATTTGATTGTTACCTTTGGATGGGCCAACACTTGACAAATACCAAAAAACGAAATTAGTTCTATCTAGCAGAGTTTTGATGTTCGAATCCAGATTGTACTAATTTTCTACCGTTAACCATTTTGGTATTGGTATGATTTCAAGTTTAAACTGTTGTTCTCAAACTAAAACCATTAGTAAAATGTTCCCGATCAGCTAGTAAATCACTTGTAGTTTAGTTATGATATTGTTTTCTATTATGTTTCTCGACCCGACCCGACCCGAACAACGAACGATCCAAAAAATTTGAACACCGGAAAAATGGGACCCCATTGTCCAAAAATCCTGGGTCCGCCACTGCGGCTGCCAATGTCGTTAGTTATCATATGTCCATCTTTCGATGATATGATGATGTTGGGCCGATTACTAGAGCCCAAAAGTGTGTAATATTGCTGCCCAGTTGTCGAGATGGATTCAAGAGCCCACAAAGTAAATGAAGGCTGCTCCTTTTGTGATGATGTGTTTGATATATTGTGATGACATATGATGATGAAATTAATTAAATAGCCCTTCAACAATTTGCCAAGCCTCATGTGATGTTGATGATTGATTTCAACTAGAAAAGTCACCCGCCGCGTTGCGACGGGGGCTTAAAACCAAGTCACCCGATACTACCCGTGTTTTCAACTTTGACATGAGCCTCCCACCCCATCCATTTTGGCGGTTATTGACATCTATTTCTAAAAAAAAACTTGATGATTATAAAACAAAAATAATAAAAACAACTTCTGTAAGGAACAGTCACTATTTCCTGCAATAGGCTACACTTTCACTGGTATGGAACTAAGGGGCTGTTTGTTTTTGCTTATAACATCTGCAAAGAGCTTATGTCTGTAGGCGGACAGACATAAGGCTTTGAAGACCGTTTGTTTTTTTTTTTAAAAGAAGATCTGAAAAGTGCTTTAATTAACTTAAAAAAAGCCAATGTCTATCATCTTCTCAAACCTACAGATCTTCAAAAAAAGCACAGATCTTCCTCCGCCACCACCTCCACCTGCCACCACATCTCCGCCACCACCTCCACCACCACCACCATCTTCAAAACCCACCACAACCAAACCCATCAATTAAACAAAACCCAGACCGTAGAGAGAGAGAGAGAGAGAGATCGGACAGACATAAGGTCTTCCTCCGCCACCACCTCCACCTGCCACCACATCGGTGAGAGAGAGAGACCGTAGAGAGAGAGAGCGGTGAGAGAGAGACCGTAGAGAGAGAGAGATCGGTGAGAGAGAGACCGTAGAGAGAGAGAGAGATCGTAGAGAGAGAGAGAGACCGTAGAGAGAGAGAGAGGCGATGGTGTGATGGCGAAGGTGGTGCGGTGGTGGTGGCGGAGTTGGTGCGGTGGTGGTGGTTGTAGAGAGAGAGAGAGTTTGTAGAGAGAGAGAGAGAGATCAGAGAGAGAACTGTTGTTGTGTGTGTGTTGTGTGTGTGAAGTTGTTTTTGAAGGAAAAAAACAAACCCTCTTCTCCTTGCAGACTGCAGACATTTGGTCCACATCTTCTCTTGCAGATGCCTGCAGATGTGGTCCGCAGACTACAGACATTTTACCTCTGAAAAAACAAACAGCACCTAAGTTTACAAATGAATACAGTAATGTCTAACTGAAACAGAACTCAATAACTTCATATGATAGCTTCAATGGATTCCAATGCAAGAAATATTTTCCAATTCTTGTATTAGCCCACATTTCATTAATAAGGTGAACTAAATAAAACCTATAACAATGAAGATCTACACTTATCAAACACAGGATTTAGCGCTTAATTACAAAAATAAAACAATACAACAACTTCCACAGTACGAAACATTCACCAATTCCTGGTTAGGCTGCATTTTCACTAGTATGAGATTGAGTAAACAAATGAATACAATAAATCCATAACTAAAACAGACTCAATAACTTCATATAACATCTTTAATAGACTCCAACTTTGCATTAACATGATGAATTGAATAAAAGCTATAGCAATGAAGGCCTACACTTATCTAAAACATGAGTTAGAGCTTAATTACACGTGTAAAACAATTAAAAAACTTCCACAGTAAGAAACATGTAGGATTTTCACTGGTATGCAATTGAGTATACAAATGATCACTGAAACCTATAACTAAAACAGTCTCAATAACTTCACATAACAACTTCAATGGACTACAACTCTGCATTAACACGATGAATTTAATAAAACCTATAGCAATGAAGATCTACACCTCTCCAAAATAGCCGCAAAGACACCACAACCTACAATACAAAGCAATTAAACATCACTTACGCACAGATCACCAAAACCATCGACACATAAGAAACCCAAGGAAAATCAAGCTGGAAACCAGGTGAAATCTAGGTTTATGAGGCTCAGAATTCCAAAAAAAAAATGGCTGCAAGGAGGGTTGCAGGTGTAAACCAACCGTCCAACATCCTTGTGAAACCATCTCCATTAATTTTCAGCAAAATATCGGAACTCATCACAGCCATAACATCTATCAGACATAGATTTGGCACCATCGCAACCATAAATCAGAAATAACACTTTCCGAAGAGTGACCATCCACGCGAATAGCCACAATCGTCGCCATCAACACCGACACAAACATACGACGAAGACGGCGAAGGGTATCAACTCTAGACAAATTACAACCCACGTCGGCGGCGAAGGTTTTCATCACTGTACCAAAGGCCACAAAAGCGACCAGACCGGAGCTTTTGGCAACCGTAGGTTGCCGGGGAACAACACAGTGGCAGAGAGAAGCAAAAGCGATGGAGTGGGGTTTAGAAACCCCAAAACAATGTGAAGAAGAAAAATTATCCTCTTCATCAAAAGTCCAAACACGTGTGAGAAGAAAGTACAACCCACAAAGGAGAGGGTATGGCCCAAAACAGCAAGAGAAACCCATTAAGCAGCAACAACAATACCGGTGGCGGTGACGACAAATCCACCAGCGGTGGCGACTGGCGACTATAAAGACACAAACAAAACCACTGACTACCACAATATTTTGCCGCCATAGACGGCCGTAGCCACCGGCAACGACGGGGTAACAACCATCGCATCTTCTAAATCCGCCGCCACCATAGACGGTCGGAGCCGCCGGTAACGACGGAGCAACACGCATTGCACATTGTGCGTTCGCCGCCGCCATACACGGCTAGAGCCGCCGGCAACGGAGGGGCAAACCCACTTCACTTTTTGTTTCTCACTTTAGAATACCAACAGAGAGAAGAGAGCTCTGAAGAAACACAGAACTTGTGGATAAGAGAAAAGTCTGATCTTATCAAACCCTACATTAATTCATCAACGGAATCATCAAAACCAGAGTACAAACAGAAGCAACAAAAGGTACAACATCTAATGCTAAGAAAACAAAACATGCAGGAAGTACAACAACTTATAGCCTAAGTATGTTGTAAATTAGAATGTTATATAACTAGTATTATACCCCGCGTTGCGGGGTGGTATAATCGTGCTAAACAGTAAGCAAACGCCGGTCAAAACCGGTAAAAATTTTAAAGAAAAAACATGAATTTATACAGGCTCGACGTAAAACGAAGGCAAAGACAAATACGAACTTACATTGTGTCCCGACATAAATTGTAGTCAAATTTGAACTTATACCGATATGTATTCTAAAGTCGAGTAGGTCAAAATGATATTTAGGTCTTGTTTACAATTTTTAATAAGTAGTGGCAAAACCCCTGTTGCGGATAATACGCAAATGACTAATCTAGAAAATCGTAAAAAACATTGGCGGTAAATTAATCCACCTATCAACCCCTTTTTGTAAAATCTTCAACGTTTTTCAAACAAGAGTAAATTACTTTTTGAGTCCTTATGTTTTAGTGGTTTTAATCATTTGAGTTCAAAATCAAAAAGTTTATCACCCTAAGTCCCTAACTGTTCATTTTGTAACGTTTTGAGTGCTTATGTTTTAGTGTTTTAACCACTCAAATCCAAAATCAAAAGTACACGTATTAAAAATGTTATTACATGAGTGCTTAAAGACTCAGAACGTTAAACTTTTTGATTTTGTACTCAGGTAGTTAGATTAAAATAGTAATTTACTCTTTGAACAAATTAACCATGGATAAATAAATCTAGATGAACCCATTTCATCCATCTTTCATCTACAAGAGTACAACCCCTACAAAAGCCTTCAATCTTTAACCATTTCATTGAAATCCAACATCTGGGCATTCTTCCATTCTTAATTTCAATAAAACCCCACTTCAATTAGCCAAACCTCCACTACACAGTACCACCACGGCACCACCTGATCTCCGTTTGTCTCGACCTCCGATCTGATACGAAAATGGTGTTCAAATCAACAAATGCAAAAAATAAACTAAAACCCACAAAAAAGAGTCGCCGGACATGTGGCCTGTCTTTGCCGGAAGCCTATCATCAATGTAACCACCACCATTGTCAACGTCACAACCATATAACCCACCCCCATCCACACCTACCTACGAACCACCGCCTACCGCCTATGCCGGAAAATGGAAGCAGCTACTTGCACAGGCCTTTTACTGCTAGATCTGAAAACCAATACTCACTGTCGTATTTATCGTACATATTCGACAACCACCACCTACGCCGGTAACGGAGGTCTCGGCCGCCCATGTTTATCTGCTTGGTTCTGATAATGCAAGGTTTGTCTCAGAAGGGCAATCTTGAAATTTGAGAGGAAGGACAAAATTGTAATTTCGTCGTTTACTGTAGATAAGACTACGCAAATTGTATATGTATATAATTAAGGCTCAAAGATTCCATTCACACTTTTGTTCACACTACCATTTACACTTTGCACCCTGGTAGTTGAGATATAAGCCGTAAACCCCATGAATCACACGTAAGCCACAACTCGATCATTCTGTTCTTTTTTTTCTTATTCACGTATAAGAAGTCTGCCCTTCTTATCTTTTACTTTTCAAAAGAGATCTTGCCAATTCAAGTGCTAGCTGTTGGTTCAGTTCTGTTTATACATGGAGGAAAACATGAAAACATACCTTTGATTGCATCAGCATAAACCAGCAGAGAATCCAGATGAAGACGCAGCAACAGTGTTTGACATGATTGTCAACTTGGTCTGGTTCCTCCTTAGGGTGCTGACTGGTGATGGTGACTGAGAAACCGAAAGGGTATCGGCTGTAGGAGATGGAGGTCGAATTATGATGTTATGATCTTATGGGGTGTGTCTGATTGTGTAACTGAGTAACCCATTAACCTCCACATAATTCTCCTTATATAAGCACCCAGGAGGAAACCTAATTAGTTAATAAGGGTAATATGGTCCATCAACAATTACCAACTAATTATTTAATAGGTTGTTATATATTTTGATCTATATTATGTAAATGATTATAATGGCTATAGATTAAATATTAAATACATAATATATTTAATCTTACATTCTCCCACTTAGCCGAGTAATCATTTACTATGAGTATTAGATAAGCCTGATCAGGAGTTAACACTCATTTTAGCCTTAAACAAGTACTATAGCAGAGAAATACAGCCGTTGAATCATTATGCGACTCAGGACCCCCATTAATTATACTATAGCCTTAATTTAAAACCGAATCGTTATTATCAAAATACGCATAAGCCCCTTGTTTGATTTGTAACTATATTTGTCTATATGCCATTATGCTAGCTTGACATATTCTTAGAGACATACAAAATCAAACTGATGAGGAAAGATTAACTAATACTTAGTCATTCATAGTACGATATGCAGTTGCGCATGGCCATCAATTAATACCCGTCTCTGAGCTCTCTTAATAAGACTTATGGGTAATAGCCCTTCAGTTATAGGATCCTTAAGCATATCATGAATGTATTCGATACAAAACTTAGTTTCCTCAATTCGTTCATAAACGAATAATTAATTGTGTATCGAAACTTAATGCAGCACCTCTTGAACTGTTACTGTTCAATGAGTCATGGTAGCTGACTTTATCACACTAAGTCTTCAAAACATTAAATATATGGAGTTAATAAACTTATGAGTCCACTGATATATTTCCAACAACATTTAGTGACTATATTATGTCGTTATAACTTAGGTTGTTAATATCAGTGCATTACGACTCCTCCATAAGATAGGTTTTGTCTGCTGACATAAAGATGTACCCAGAATTACATTCTTGCATCTTTGAATATCACAAAACTAAAGTAATAAACCGGTTTTAATTCTCACTTCTTCTTCAAATTATAGCTTCTCGTTTCCTTTAAAGATATTGTAAAACTCCATTAGATGCTTCACATTAATCTAGACATATCTAGTGTGTTGCAATGTGAGTAATATCTAAACGAGTATAGACTTAAACTTACATAAGGCTTCCAATTAATGAAGCGTAAAAAATAATCTCATTTACCATATTATCCTCTGAAGGAGAGCAATATTGATTGTTACATATGTAAGGACCCATTTAATGTTAAACTTATGGAACGGAACTAATATCCCATTTGGTCTATCTCAGTATGTTATGATATCTATTACATAAGAGATATCTCTGAGATCTATTATATCAAAGTTTGTGTTAACAATGCTTTGACTTATGTAACATATACTTGTCAAAAGAATGTCATCTATATAGACAAGTTTATTTTAGATGCCCCCACTCATCTTGAGGTAGGTACATTAATCCACTTGGTTCTTGATGAAAATAATTACGTTAGCTTTTCATCACATTATGATGTTTGCATTAACCCATACATGGATATTATTGGCTTACAAATAAAGTGTTCTTTAACCTTCAGTTTGAAACTTTAGGTTGTTTTCTAATGAACATGTAAATATGCTAGCCATTTGTTAGGGAAAATTGTTTATAATGTTCATCTAATGTAGCTTTAAACTATTATAAGCTACTAGAACAGTGATGATCCTCAAAGAAATCTTCTGTAAGATAGGTAAGAAAAAACTCTTTGATAATTTATCTCTTTCTAAGTATGACCTTTGACAATCAATCATGCTTCTTCGTGTCTTAACGCTTATATTAGGATTTGATTTAGTTATGAACACTCTTAGGTAATTCAATCAAATCCCAAACGTTATACGAACACATAAAATCAGTTTTACAAGAAAACAATTTTATTCCATTCAGAGGATTGATTGATACTAATGGCTTAATTTGAAGAGATATAATCAGTAAACTTTTCCAAAATCCATTTCAACTTCAATTAGGGAGGTTATGTAATCATCAAAGTTAGTAGGCTTTTAAACCTAGATGACCTCCTGAGTTGATTATTGGGTTCATTAGAAGTTTCAATTTTATGGATTAGCTCTTGGTTAGGTTGCTATCATTTTCAGGATTCTAAGTTTGTAATAGTTGATGCAGTATGGTGTACAAGAGGTGTAATCGGAGTTAAATTCAGAGTGAAATTTAATGACACTCTTCCCCCCGCCTCTTGTATTCCTTGCAAATCATAATAAGGACTTTGACTGCTCCCACTGACCTTAGAAATCTTTAGGAACTCAGCATGCTTAGGGTCAATATGTAACGACCAACAAATTCTAATAGAGAAACAAGTTAATGACTTTAGTCATGATTTCTCTTGTTGAGGATTATGCTAGTTTTAGGTAAGAAATCTAAGTGAATCCACAATTAGGCAACAATGAAACTTTTGTAAGAGTAGCATTAGATTTAAGGAGATAAGTTATGATAGAACAGTGTCATAATGGAGCAGTGTCTTGTACAAGAGGTGTAAATTGAAGTAATATAAAGTTTTCACTCCCCCACCTCTTGCAACTATTGCAAGTTATTATTAAGACACTTAATACTCCCACTGATCTTTGATATCTCTAGAAATGCTACAAGAGAAGTTTCAATGAGGTACGTGACGTGGGAACCTATCATATATATGTTAGACTTTAATTGATTTCCTTAACGTCCAAATGTCATAAGAAACTTAAGAACATATTTAATAGAAATCTTAATAAGTAAACATATGAATAGATTTCTTCTAAGACCGTGGGCCATATGCGACAAAATTTAGATACAAGTTGATAGTCTTTCAAATGATAAATGAATTATGTCTGAATATTCCATTTGGAATAAGTTACACGAATGTCAATGAATGACTTATGATGGACCCATACTTATTCCTTAAACCAAGTAATATTTAGGGCTGTAACGTCATGATTTAAAATTCACTTAGAATGAGATTAGATAAAAAAATCATCCTCATTAACCATGTCATGATTACTCATGAATTTCGGTTATAATGGATGAAATTTATAAGTCTCATTTTCCTTTTGTCAAATTCTCATTTGCATGATGACAAAAGTTGTGAAAGCGTAAGGTATCATCTAGTTCTATCTTAGCAATGTTTCAATCCAGATATTAAGAACAAATAAAATGAGAGTTTAAGGTAAGTGTGACTTTATGTTGACTATGCAAACCTAAAAACCTTCATAACATTGCTTAATTATGATACTATATTCTGATTAATTTTCAGAATATATAAGGTATCGAAAAGCGTTGTTAGAAGACTGCTTATTATGGTTCTTATAGCCTTAACATTCAATTTTGTCACTAACTCTCATGTTAATTATTTGTCGAGCTCTGGTAAGGAAACGTATGGAACTAGAGTCAACTAATCATGTGTTAATTGGAATATTAAAATTATCAGACTTAAATATCATTAGTAAGTGACTACCTAATTAACTTATCCAACTGTTCTTCTGAATAATGGATAGTCTCGTTGCTTATGCCTAGTCTAATGGCACAATTATGCAGTGAGATTTTCCCTTGAAGAACCTTAGAGTTGGGATTTTGTACTTTTGACTATGGACCTTAGAACAATCCTCTTTTAAAGTTTTAAATGGTTCTAAGGTGAGTAACAACTTATTTTCCAGCTTCAAACATTTATTTCTTTGTACATATGTTGCTTATCAACACACTCATTATACTTTAGTACTTTTAAGTGTTATAGTTGATTTATAAGGCATCAAATTGTACAAGTGAAAATCTTAGTATGTAATGTACTGGAAAAATGTACTTATTTCCATGCCTAAGCCCTTAACTTTATGGGTCATGGTATTGTACATTATAATATATTCACATACACCACTTAACTTTATAGCTTAGAATTTTAAATGAAGGCATGCACCTTAGGAGTTCTTGTGATTATTCCAAAATTATAGATTAGTGTTAGGAAAGACTTAATCTGGAATAACCTTTTAGTGACAGCACTTATTCTTGATTATCATAAGAGACATCATGTTCGATTTATCCTAATCATCATGCTCTACTTTTCTTCTGTAGTGCTTTATCAGAAGAGAGCAATAGGATTATCGTGTCTTAAGAGATAAGCAAGGATTTAATTTAAGAGCTAATTCTTATAGAAACTTTAAGCAAAACATATTAGATTCAGGAATTAGAGTGGATGAGATATAGACTTATAGAAGAAAAATTATAGTGAGTAAAATTATGGGTACTAAGAAATAAGGCAGACGAAATGATCATAAAATAAAATAAAGGATCATTAATCTAAGGATCATTATGTGAAGATGTTGTGATATGTCTATTACTAACATCAAAATAATAGACTTAGCTAAAATTCTACTTAAACGAAGACAAAACAGCTTTGGCCAGAAGTGTAATCATTTAAGCATATGTGCAAAGTGGTTGTAACAAATCAGCTTTGGCCAGAAATTGAGACAATCACTTTAGTTATGCACTTGTTGAGTATGCCATCTATGAATGAATTAAATCAGCTTTGGCCAGAAATTAAGACATTCATGCTTATGATGCACACACAACATAGCTTTCGTAATACTTGGATGATAAGTAGATGCATCAAGTCAGCTTTGGCCAGAAATGATACATCAGAAGCTCATTCAAGTAAAGCCATTTTGGTTTTGTAAAACATTATTTGATCCTTATTAATTAACTAAGTAATTACAAAACCAATTATTTAATAGCAAACCACCCGTTAGCGCGGATCGAACTAATGCCCAAGTCTTGTGCGATCAATAAGGCCCAAAACTTGTGCGATCAATAAGGCCCAAGTCTTGTGCGATCAATAAGGCCCAAAACTTGTGCGGTCAGTAAGGCCTTGTGCGATCAATAATGACTTGTGCGATCAATAAGGCCCAAATCTTGTGCAATTAGTCAGGCCCAAGTTTTGTGCGATCAACACTGTCTTGTGCTATCCACAAGTCTTGTGTGATTACCCTTGTGTGACTGTCTTGTACGATCAGACCATGTCTCATGTGATCTGATCTTGTGCGACTGAAGGGAAAACTTGTACGATTAGTTCATTGATAATTTCGAACCTACTGTTAATAGCTGTTAATGTGAAACATAATTGAAAATTCGAAATTTAAGGGATTGTGTGATAATGTTTCCTATTTCAGTGTTGATCTAATTCTACCAAATATTTCGAAAATCATAATCTGTTTATCTAATAACAGTTTTCGAAAAAACTTTAGAAGATAAGATTGGATCAAACATGGAAAAACACTCATCAATCCTAAAATACATTCCAAAACATAACAGAATTTTCGAATTTTCCTAAGAACATGATGAACCCTAAAAAAATAAAACATAAATCTGGGTTCCGAAATCTAAATTTTAAGACTTTCTTTAATGGATTTCGAATATTAGTTTACCCATTATAATTTCGAGTCAATTTATCAAACATATTTTTCCGAAAACAGGGATTTCGGTACCAAGGGACCCGAAAACAGCCGAGACCTTTTAAGGCTTTAAAATTTTCGTTTTCCAGATTTTTGATCCCAGAATAATGGATACAAAACCAGAACTGATTAATCAACATATGCTCTGATACCACATGTTGGTTCAGTTCTGTTTATACATGGAGGAAAACATGAAAACATACCTTTGATTGCATCAGCATAAACCAGCAGAGAATCCAGATGAAGACGCAACAACAGTGTTTGACATGATTGTCAACTTGGTATGGTTCCTCCTTAGGGTGCTGACTGATGATGGTGACTGAGAAACCGAAAGGGTATCGGCTGTAGGAGATGGAGGTCGAATTATGATGTTATGATCTTATGGGGTGTGTCTGATTGTGTAACTGAGTAACCCATTAACCTCCACATAATTCTCCTTATATAAGCACCCAGGAGGAAACCTAATTAGTTAATAAGGGTAATATGGTCCATCAACAATTACCAACTAATTATTTAATAGGTTGTTATATATTTTGATCTATATTATGTAAATGATTATAATGGCTATAGATTAAATATTAAATATTAAATACATAATATATTTAATCTTACACTAGCCTCCCAATGTCACGTGATGTTTGTTGTACACCTATCAAATGCCATCCAATTCCCATGTCTGATGATGATGATGATTATGTTGGCTTGATGTGTTAATATGGTTAGGGTTGTGATGAGAATTAATCATATCCATGTGCACTCCAACAACTCAGCCGCCACTTTATATACATATGTATTTATGTATGTTGCCAACTCACATGACTTATCCAACAAAGCCTTCACCAAAAATTTGTCTTCTCAAAAGCTCACCAAGTATCACGTGTGATCTCTGCCTTGTTTAGCGGCCCAATCAAAAGAAATCCAAGCAATCCCCTCTTTCTTCCTTGGCATTCGTGTGTATGATGATATGATTTAATTTAGGATGAGGACAAATTCCATATGTCAGCCCAAGTGTCTTGTGCTTCTCAATCCGAACAAGTCCCACTTAATGTCATTCATTTGATTATTATCCCGCTTGTTCAACTTCCTCTCTTAAACATCTTAACTTCACCAAATAAAGTGATTAACCTGTAAAACCATAAGCTCTCGTAGTTATCACATTCACGTCATATAATCACATAAAACGGATTAAATCACGTAAGATAAACACTTTAGCACCCATGTTTCACACTCTCCATCAAGGGGGCCAACTTGGCGTACAGGTTGGCCGCATATCTCGCCGAGTACGCTTTTAAGCGTACCTTTACCCACATCAGCTGTGGGGGCTTCGTCACCCGTCTGGTGAAGCATTTCTCTTACTTCTTGTCCCCGCAAGTGCAAAAGGGTATGGCCCTGACACTCCAGCTTGACAGGGTTGGGAGGGACACAACCCAATCGATGAGTTTGGCTCACAAGGTCGAGGGAGGGCGGCTAGTTTGGGCGTATGGTGTTGGTGAGGGACCCCAAGGAGAGGGAAGCGAGGGGGAGGGAGGCGAGGGGGAGGGAGGCGATGGAGAGGGAGGCGAGGGCGAGGGAGAGGGAGGCGACGGAGAGGGAGGCGGGGTACATGAGGGGGTCGATCATACTGTCGATCGATCACAGGTAGCTGCGGAGGATTTACAGGGTGATCGCCCGTACTTTCGACGGAGTGTGAGACAGCGTGTGATGCCTCCACCGGGGTCGAGTCGAGACTCGTTCAGGTCGAGTCGAGACTCGTTCAGGTCGAGTCGAGACTCGTTCAGGTCGAGTCTGATGTAGCTGCAGTCAGAGGGGATGTACAGTGGATGGTTGAGGCGATTGTGGCTATGCGTTCTGGCGCACCCCTACCTCCACGAGCTGGCGCTGCACCACCACCGCCGTAGCTGCTTATTGTATTTTTTTTTGTTATTTTACGTTTGAAACATTGTAAAAATTTATCTTTTTGTTTGTTTTAGATGTAAAACATTCTAAATATTAATCTTATGTTTAGATGTTAAGTTGTTTGTTTAATAATTGTTGTCGTAGTTTATCATAATCATATCACATATTTATCGTTTTACAAAGTGGAAACTTATTAAACATTATAAATACGTTTAAATACAAACTTGTAACATAATCCGATATATACAACACTATTTTAAAATTTACAAAACTTAATAAACGGTTTCCCGATTACAACAAAAAATTAACTTTTCTTTACATATTTATCGTTTTACAAAGTAGAAACTTATTAAACATAATAAATACGTTTAACTACAAACTCGTAACATGATCCGATATATACAACACTATTTTAAAATTTATAAAATCTATTAAACGGTTTCCCGATTGCAACAAAAAATTAACTTTTATATACATATTTATCGTTTTACAAAGTGGAAACTTATTAAACATAATAAATACGTTTAACTACAAACTCGTAACATAATCCGATATATAGAACACTATTTTAAAATTTACAAAACTTATTAAACGGTTTCCCGATTGCAACAAAAAATTAACTTTTCTATACATATTTATCGTTTTACAAAGTGGAAACTTATTAAACATAATAAATACGTTTAACTACAAACTCGTAACATAATCCGATATATACAACACTATTTTTAAATTTACAAAATTTATTAAACGGTTTCACGATTGCAACAAAAAATTAACTTTTCTATCGGGCTATACGGGCAGTATAACATTATACGGCCCGTATACAAATTTCAAAACTAAAAACCCTTATCAAACCTTCGAAACAAAATTATACAAATAAGTATACGGCCCGTATATAACTATACGTCCCGTATACGTATAAAAACAAAAAAAAATCCACCACATTAAATTCTGTGCATAAACATTCTATACGGCCTGTATCAGTCTATACGGCCCGTATAGAAATAGAGATATGAAAATAAGATTATAGAGACGTGGAAATAGAAAGCCCTATAATTGTGTGGCTTTCTTAATTTGTGCCCCTTAGTTTGTCTTTTATGTTAATGACAAAAACAAGTCTAAAATATGACGAAAATGTCCAAATATGGGACAAGTATGTCTAATATGAAAAGTCCAAATATGGATTGATTTTAGTCTTGTGTGTGGGCCTGAAAGCTGAAGAAAATAAACTTGTTTGATACGTAAATCATTAATAAAAACAAAATAAACCATAACTGTAGTTTATATTTTTATGTATTTATTTTACAGGTCACATTGTTTGATGATATAAAAATTCATGAGATTGGGAAACTTCTCTAATACATACAAATTGACCAAGAAATAAATTGGGTTGACTATAGCCATCCAATTTGAGGATGATTGTAACTTCAGTTTATATAAAGCAAGGCACATGTGTTGATAGATCATATTACAAAAAAAATCAACCTCTATTGAAACAGCATGATGAGAAATAATATTTGTCAGAAACATTTTGTGCTTCCTGTTTTATTCTATATTTCGGTAGTACTTGTGTTGGTATCGTTTAAAAAAACAAATGCCGATTCCCGTGGCCACCAGAATGGAGAAGGAGCTGGTAATTATAAGTGCATCGACAAGGAAAGAGATGCGCTTCTTCATTTCAAAGCGTACATTCATCAAGACCCATATGGCCTTCTCTCTACATGGACAAATGAAGAAGAAGCAACTGATTGTTGTAAATGGAGTGGAGTAACATGCAACAACCAAACGGGTCATGTTACAGGCCTTGAGTTGCACGATGGAAACCTTGAAGGTATGCTTAGCCCTGCATTGATTAACTTAAGTTACTTGAATCATCTTGATCTTCACGATAATTCATTTATCGGGACCATTCCCACGTCCATTGGTTCCTTGACCGAATTAAGGTACCTTCACCTTTCCGATAATTCTTTGAATGGAAGCATTCCGAGGTCCATTGGTTCCTTGACTCAGTTAAAGCACCTTTACCTTTCCTACAACTCTTTCTATGGAACCATACCTCGAGAACTTGGAAACCTCACAAAGTTGAAAAACCTTTCACTTTCATACATGGGCAGTTGTACAATTGGAAACCTTGATTGGCTGGGTCATATGTCTCAGTTGGAGTACCTTTATATGGATGGTATCTCTCTAGCCAAAGAAAACAATTGGGTAAATGTGATTCTCGGTCTTCAAAAGCTATCATATTTAAGTTTATGTGCATCTGATCTCTCGCAGGTCGTGCATCCGTATTCTTATTCATCTATCAACTCTTCCTCATCAATTGTTAGCTTATATCTCATAAACAACAATCTCAACTCATCAATGTATCGTTGGTTATCCCCATTAACTAGCAATAGATTGGAATATCTTGATCTTTCTCACAACAAGTTACATAGGATTTCCGAATATCTTGGAAATCTATGTAGTTTGAAAGTCTTAAATTTTTATAACAACTCATTGTCAAAATTTCATGAGTTTCTCAACAACTTGTCCGGATGCACATCGGTTGCATTAGAAACTTTGATTGTTTCAAATAACCAATTGACTGGCTCATTGTCCGATGATATCCAAAATTTTGCATCCTTAACATCTTTGTACTTATCTAATAATCAATTAAATGGAACTATAAGTGAAAAAGTGTGGCAACTACCCAAGCTTCAAGTTCTTGAGGTTTCTTCCAATTCTCTCAAAGGTGCGATCTCTGCAAACATTGGAAAGACGAAGATTATTTCTATATATCTTTCAAACAACTCACTTGAAGGAGTTCCTTTGGAAGCACACATGTCAAAAGTTTCCACTATAGAAACTATTGACTTGAGCTCTTGCAAACTAGGGCCTCTTTTCCCAAATTGGATTCAAACACTCAAAAATCTTACTCATATTAATATTGCCAATACCGGAATTTCAGACACAATTCCGGATGAGTTTTGGAATACGTGGCCTTCTCGATTGATGTATTTGAATCTCTCTTCCAACAACATTACTGGGAGACTAACCGATTTGCTATCAAATTTTGACCCTGAACTATCAGTAATAGATTTAAACTCCAACAACTTTTATGGCTCGATACCTAATGTTCCCTCCACGTTGGAAAGATTAGATCTTTCCAGAAACAAATTCTATGGAGAAATATCCTTTCTGTGTCAAATAGTTGGTGGTTTTATGTACTTTCTTGATCTCTCTCATAACTCATTCACGGGACAAATTCCAGACTGTTTATGGCATTTTAAAGAACTAACCGTTCTTAGTCTTGGACATAACAATCTATCTGGAAGGCTACCTACTTCTATCAAGTATTTGATCAATCTAGAGGTTTTGTATTTATACAAAAATAATTTCTCGGGAGAATTGCCCTTGTCATTAAAGAATTGTACCAAGTTAACATTTTTGGAACTAGGGGTCAACAATTTCTCAGGCTACGTGCCTGATTGGATTGGGGGAAATTTGTTAAGGTTGTATGCTCTTAGCCTAACATCAAATAACTTCTTTGGAACCATCCCCTTACAACTCTGTCAACTGATAAACCTACAAATTTTGGATTTGTCGATAAACAACCTATATGGATCCATCCCCTCATGTTTGAATAATCTCACTACCATGGCTCAAGATGGATTCTCACTATACCAAAATGTGCACTTTTATTCTTGTCCGGCCCAAATATGTATAAAAAAAGGTGGAACGATCCATTTGGGTCAGTTTGTGGACCATGCAATAATCAAGTGGCAAGGGAGTGTACGTGAATTCGGCCTCAATCTAGGATTGTTAAAGAGCATTGATCTTTCAAGCAACAATCTAACAGGAGGAATTCCACATGAACTTACAAGTCTCCATGGACTCATTGCGCTAAATTTGTCAAACAATGTTATTCTTGGGGAGATTCCACATAGCATTAGTGAGATGAAAAAGCTGCTAACTCTAGATCTATCTAGAAACAATCTTTCTGGAGGGTTACCATCAAGCATGTCTCAGATGAACTTATTAAACTATCTAGACTTGTCGTATAATAAATTGTCAGGGAGAATTCCATCCGGCACTCAGCTTCAATCATTTCAACCATCGAGGTACAGTGGAAATGCAGAACTATGTGGACCTCCCGTTTCCAAACATTGTCCAGGAGATAAAAATTTGGAAATTCCACCACTCATTGGTGAAAGTGAGGATGACAAGGAAGTCATAGATGATGTTGAGAGATGGTTTTATATTGGTGGAGCTACTGGTTTTGCAACTGGTTTTTGGATAGCATGTGGCGCTTTACTTGTCAATCGTCGCGGTAGGAATGCTTTTTTTCACTTTTTTGATAGCTTGAAAGATTGGATTTATGTAAAGGTGATGGTCTTCATTGCAAAGTTGCAAAGGGTTGCACATTCATAGATGTCTGTTATATTTCGTTCTTTTTTTTACTTGGTATCTATGTTTATTTGAACTACTTATTATAGTTCTAATTTAGGGCCACAAGTATAGTACTATGTAATATCTTATCATTGTTCTTATTAATATATATGTTGCTTTCTTAATCTGGTCCCATGACCGAAACGTGGAGAAAAGATGTAATAAATACAAATTACCAAGACTTTGAGGGTCTTCGGATGTCTAATTTGGGGCCAATAATTAACTTATTTTTGTAGGAATCCGTTCGTGTAAAATAAAAAAAAAATCCTTTATTAACTTGTATTACAAGAACTAAACAGAAACAAAGTAAATACAATACTATTACAACTGAAAAAGGAAATACAAGATCAGAAAACACGAACAGACGAAACTGTTCTTGGCTGAGGATCGTGTTAGACACGGGTCCCTTAAAACAAATTTCGTGTCTCCCAGGAGAACACGTTTGTTTCCAGGATACAACAACCGCAAGCAGTTGCACTGCCGGTCTTGAATCCAACACGAAGGTATACCTTGCTGCTTGTAGAAGATGTAGAATTCAGAGGGAGAGAAAGAATTAGCTATGTAATTCGGTGTTTCAAATCTGCAATAGGAACCTCCCATTTATACTGCAGGTCTTGAAGAAACTGAAAAACAAATTTAATAGGAGAATTAAACTGCATTAAACGTCTTCAATGCACTTTAATTCGTCATTAAATTCTCAGTCAAACGCATTAACTTCGTCAGTTTCGAATGCTGAATGTAACTACACTGGCATTAACTGCAGCTGGAAGCTTCTCCGCGCGCAGGTCTGCACCCTCACGCGCGGTGCATCCACTTGGCTCACTGCCATGCGCGCGTGCGCCATTCTCACTCAGGTCCATGCTCACCTGCGCGCGTGTGCCACGTCACCTGTGAGCCTCTACGAGCACGCCACACAGTCGCACCGTTTTGGCTCACTTTGGTGCGCCGCGCACGTCACATCAGGCCCATGCACCATGCGCTAGTGCGCGCCATGTGTACCCCGCGCGCATGATTGCCACGTCATGCGCCATCGCGCGCGGACCCACCAGGGTCATGCGCATGCATGCCACATCACCAACCACTTGGTCCTTGCAACCCTTGTGCTTCCACCACGCGCACATGGTCAAAAATACAAAGGCGGCTCTCAAGCGGCTCGCGGCGATGCGAAGTGCAAAGTGCGCCATCAAAGCGCCACATTGCGCCTCATCGCCCACGCCACGCGCGCGTGCGTGCGTGTGCGAGTGCGAGTTAGGGTGCTCCGCACCCTTCGCGAGTACACTAGTGAGTGCTTCCATGAAACAATAAGGATGGAGAGTTCCCACTTAAATACCCCTTTAAGTTTCAACTCTCATCCGATGTGGGACAAGGTGCCACTTTCCCACTTATTTCAGCATTCAAGTTTCAAACACCAAACTTTGAGCATCGATATCTCATTCATCTTAGCTTCGTTTTGGACGTGGTTTAGTTCGTTGCGAAGCTCTTCCGACATAGAACACAAACCCACAAATAAATATATAAACCCCGCTCATTTTATTATATTTATTTCTAGTCCAAAATAGGAAAAAATCATTTTCCTATATTTGTGAAAAATGCTATTTTCACAAAATTTCCAACAATCCCCCATATGAATAGAAATCGATCTAACAAGTTTCAACGATACACGTTCAACAGTTGAGCATTGCAAGTTAGGTAGGTGTAACCTTTGAACCTACTTTTGTGAAGCATACTTAGCCTCCTAGGGTCATGTAGACGCGGTGTCTTTGAACAATCCCCCATTTATGTAGGCGACAATATACATTCACACAATACTCTCCCTAGTCGAGTTAAGACCTCATGGTTGTGTCCGTTCATGGTCATGGAACACGTTCCTGGTTCTGCGAGAGCTCTAGGATTTGCGCCTCCCCACAAATCCATTCGAAACGACCCCACTTCTCTCTAACATAGGAGATTCCTCTGAATCATTAAAAGCATCATGGTTAATTTGGATTTCCTCAAAATTCTTAACCTCAACATGCTTAACCTTTCCTTCATGTCACTGATTGGAATGGACTAGGAAGTATACAACTCCCTTTATTGATTTTGGGGCACCCCCCACAGTGACTCCCTTTGGGTTTATGATTACGTTTGCCTATTGAACCTAGATCTTGGGATCTCCAGTCAACTAGGTTAGGTTTCCCTCATATTCCCTTCATCTATGGGCTTTAGTCCCATTCCTCTTGACAACCTATACACCTTATCTATGCTTAAGCCTTTCGTTAACGGGTCCGCAATGTTCTCATTTGACCTCACATAGTCAACTGAGATAACACCCGTTGAGATAAGTTGTCGTACTGTGTTGTGTCTACATCGAATGTGCCTTGATCTGCCATTGTACATCATGTTTTGTGCTCTAGCAAGAGCAGACTGATTGTCACAATGTATGCAGATCGCCGTCAATGGCTTTGGCCATCTTGGAATATCTTCCACAAATTGACGTAGCCACTCCGCTTCTTCCCCGCTTTTATCTAAAGCGACGAATTTGGATTCCATCATAGATCTAGCTATAACCGTTTGCTTGGAAGACTTCCATGCTATAGCTGCGCCAGCAAGTGTAAACACATATCCACTTGTCGATCTATGATCTTTTATATCCGATATCCAGTTCGCATCAGTGAATCCTTCGATCACTGCTGGATCACGGGTATAATGCAATCCATAGCCTCACGTGTATCTTATGTATCTAAGCACCCTCATGATAGCTTTCCAATGATCCTCGCTCGAATTACTGGTGTATCTACTTAGCCTGCTCACAGCGTACGCTAAGTCGGGTCTAGTACATGTCATTAGATACATGAGACTACCAATGATCCTTGAGTATTCTAACTGAGAAACACTCTCGCCTCTATTCTTCCTTAGGCGTTGGGTATTATCAATTGGAGATCGAGCTATACTCGTATCGTCCGAATTGAATTTCCCAAGGATCTTGTCCACGTAGTGAGATTGACTCAACACAAGACCATTTTGGGTTCTAGTGATTTTTACTCCAAGAATCACATCCACGAGACCCATGTCTTTCATGTCAAACCTCGCTTTCAACATGTCTTTCGTTGAGTTGATCATCTTATCATCACTCCCAATGATAAGCATATCATCTACATAAAGACATAGAATCACATAACCTCTTGGTGTGTCTTTAAAATAAACACACTTGTCGCACTCATTTATTTTGAAACCATTGTCAATCATGACATGATCAAACTTTTGGTGCCATTGTTTTGGAGCTTGCTTCAAGCCATACAAAGACTTGACCAATTTACATACTTTACCCTTGTTTCTAGGGGCGGAAAAACCCTCAGGTTGTTCCATGTAAATTTCTTCTTCTAAATCGCCATTTAGAAATGCGGTCTTTACATCCATTTGGGGAACTTCCAAATTTCTTAGAGCCGCAATTGCAAGAACCAATCGTATAGAGGTTATTCGCGTTACAGGCGAGTAAGTATCAAAGTAGTCTAGACCCTCCTTTTGTCTAAATCCTTTGATTACTAACCTTGCCTTGTATTTATCAATACTTCCGTCAGCTTTCATCTTCCTTTTGAATATTGATGTGTTCAAAATGTAACATATAAATTTCATCAAATGAGGCATAAAACTAACCCTTTTTTAGTACTAATGTTGGAAAAAGTGTGCTTTTGTCTTCCTTTTGTATTTTCAGGATTAAATGAGCTCAAATTAACAAAAGAAGCAAAAAGACATCAAAATCTAACATAAATACAAGAAAAGGGACAAGACATGACATGCCCGACCCCACGACAGCATCTTCCCAAGCAAAACAAGAGATCAGAAGCCTGAACACGCCCCGTGCTCAGCCAGCACGGGGGCGTGCTCAAGTGTCAGCAGAAAAGACAAAGTGGTAGAAGCTTCTATTGCACACCACGGGGCCGTGCTCAGCGGACACGGGGCCGTGCTCAACTATAAGATTCGCACAATCCAGGCAAATCTTCATAGTACAAAGATTCTTCTACACACGGGGTCGTGCTCAGCGGACACGGGGGCGTGGTCAACTAATAAGACAAAGCTGCATTAAATGAAGAAAGAGAAGATATGGACACGGGGCCGTGCCCACTGGACACGGGGCCGTGCCCGAGCTTCTGTTCAGCCTATAAATTGAAGTGCTTGGCTCAAGCTCAAACCATCCCTTGGCACACCACCTCTCTCACACTTCACCCACCACCCACCACCACCATAACACCATCATCCACCACCATCATCCATTGTCCATCGTAGAGTGTGTGAGTCGTCTCGGGATCCAAGATTGATCGTAAGAGTTCTTGACAATCAAGGCCATGTTTGCCTAAGTCTCTTACATCACTTGGTGAAGACAAAGTGTCTAGTGTAATACTTTTTATTTCTAATCTTTTCGCACTTTTTATTTGGTTTCGTATTAATGACTTTAATAACTAGTTGCTTATGTTGAAGGTGATCTTTCTTCACCATTCATATCTCCACGGTCTATATGGAGGTATGTTGGCTACCTGGTCGGGGGTTAAGGGAACGGTTTGGTAAAGGTCTTGCCATTGTTCAGCGTTTAGAGGTCCTGCAATGGACCTGGGTCAAATTTAGTAGGACCACCTTCAATACTTAACGGTATTGGATGGCGGGGGTCCAAACTCTTTGATCCCTTCATAAGTTAACTACTATTAATACTATAACCCGGCTATTTAGGACTGTATCCCTGCCGACTCAGACTACTTAGTCGAGGGTAACGTCACCTCCAAAAGAGGGGCCTACTATAATATTGCATTAATAACTTAATTAATTATCTTCCAATAATCCACCCTTTTAGGATTGTATCCTTGCTGACTCAAACTACTGGGGTGAGGGTAACGTCACCTTCAAAAGAGGGGCCTACTACAATAACTAAGATAATCTCTTAAATATGTGCAAAAGTGCGGAAATAATCAAAGGTTACACTAGATACGAGTCGGAAACAAGTGATTCATCTTGTCTATCTGTTTTTATTTTTATTTTTATTTTCAGCATTTTAGTTAGTTTTTACTTTTCTTAGTTTAAAACATTTTTCTAAACTTTTTATTTTGATTAGACGTTGAGGATAAACCGGTACTAAAAGCTCTTGTGTCCTTGGACGACCTCGGTATCTTACCAACACTATACTACGCTCACGATGGGTGCACTTGCCCATATGTGTGTTTAGTGTTAGTAAAATATCATGTTTTATAAATTTAAAACTTGGCTAAAAATAAGTGTTAAAGGGGCTTAAAATATACACCTAATATATATAACACTTCACACGCATCAAGTTTTTGGCGCCGTTGCCGGGGACACAAGGATTTTAAGAAAGTTAGGAATCAACGGCCTAATTGTTTTTCTTATTTTTCATATTTTTTAGGATTTTTTTTTAGTTTTTCAGCTTCTGCAGAACTCAGCACGGGCCGTGCCTGCTGAACACGCCCCGTGCCCAATCATTGGAACTGGCAATCCTGTTTTAAGTCAGACAGTAGGCTGAACACGGGGCCGTGCCCACTCAACACGCCCTCGTGCCCAAGTTTTAGTTACTGAAAACAGAACCGTAAGATCCCGACGGTTGGTAATTTCTGACACAAACATGAGTGATACTTATACTTTTTACTTTCGGCACTCTTATGGTACTATGTGGTGTCAATTATGTGGTGGTAATCATAAAGAATTAGAATGCTTTTTTCTAAATTATAAACCCCACTATATAGACCCATCTTTTCCTAGTATCCTTAAGAGGGGCGAAAGTAAAAATAATCCCTATCGCTCCCTCGAATGCGCCCAACCGGATATTCTAGGGGAAATGCTTCTCGATGAATTATTTCAACTAGAAGATCTAATTTTTAATTGGTTAAAAGAACTTAGGGAAGATTTCAATAATCTTTTCCAAGACAACAACCAAGAAGAGAGGTTGGAAACGCATTCAAACAACTTCATTGTTTCCAATGATACTTCTAACTCTAGTGAGGACTTGAGCGATAGTCGTCCCTGTGTCGATTGTGCCGTGAAGGACTCTCCATCGACTTCGTTCGATGCATACATAGACCTGAGCGATTCGACATACACCTTCTTTAACGAGAGCCCGGAAAAGGGTTGGACTTGTCCACCTACATATAGCTTAGGAATCACCCTCACCGACAACCTCTTGCGTTCTCGTCTCAATCTAGAACAATTAAGGTATCTTAGGCACTTTGGAGTTGTTCCATCTAGTAAGGAACCACCCGAACCGGGGAAGCTCCTTGAAATTTGAAGAATTCCTTAAGACAGCTTCTAGACACGGGGTCGTGTCCAGGTCAGCACACCCCCGTGTCCACCCAAAAGATTCCCTTCTGATTTTGTCAGAATGCGGACAAAAACGTGTCAGGATTCCATCTGCACACGAGGCCGTGTCCAGCCGACACGGGGCCGTGCGCAGCGTACTGTCGTTTTCTATAAATGCAGCCAAGAATCCAGCACATTTGAACCATTCCAGGGACAGAGATTTGAGGAATATTCTCACATACCATCCTAGGTATTTTCTAAAAGAAGTTTCTCAACTATCTTCTTGTCCTTTCCTCTTCTATCCACTTTCATCTTCTTCAATTTTCCTCATACTTCCATTAAAGCTTGAACCTTCTATAGTTTCAAGCCTTATTGAGATGTTTGTTAGATTTTTGTTCATGGAATCTTGATAAAGACAAGTTCTAAAACAATGTTTTAAGTTGTTTAAGTGCAAAAATGTTCCAAAAATTATAAAAACAATTTGAAACCCCAAGATTCCTTGTTCAATAAATCCTGCAGATACCTGAACACGGGGCCGTGTCCGAAGTACTGGACCCATAAAATTGAACTCTTTTCGGCATGTTTTCTCAGAATGGCAAGCAGAATAAGCGGAAACTCTTCGTCGCATGCCAGGAACAACCGGCAAGGGAGAAGATCATCTACGGTTGAGGATTCTCTTGTAAACTATGTTTACGCCTTAAGAGAAGCTCTTGATGAAGTAACAAGTGTGGAAGAGGCATTGGTAGACCGCATTAACCATTTGACGGTAGGACTAGAAGGATGTCTCCGGGAGGTCAGCCTTTTGCACCAAAGGTTGAACATTCTCGCCTCTCCTCCTTTGGTGCCGATTATCACCCAAAGGGCATGGAATGTGGTGCCGGAAGTCGTCATTCCGGCCGAATGGTACGCCCTACATCCGGAACCTACTCAAGGCATACTCCAAGGGGTTCCGGTTGGTGTCGCTCCTCCTCCACCAGATGTCGAGGAACATGAGGCCGCCTCCCTTCTCCCGAGAGAAATCGAAGAATGGCTCTAGCAACATCTAAGGAACACCATTCGGCTTGGAGTTCTACAAGACTTTTAAACCGGAAATCTATTCCCGGAATTTTGGTTCCTATTGTAGAAGTAGAACTCCTTAGGAAGATTTTACGGATCACTTGACCTATTAGGACTTTTAACTTTTATTTTCTGCTTTATTTTTCATTTTTAGGACTATTATGTAATTCTCTCTATGATTAATGAATGATGGTTTTAGTTAATTTGGTGTTTGGAATGGTGTTGAAATGAATAAAACATACTTGAGATGCAAGGGAAACTTGAACCAGCACTCTATACAGGAAAACAGAACCGTCCGACAAAATTCTTCATTTACAGTAAGCTCGGTACGGGCCGTGTCCACCCAACACGGCCCCGTGCTGCACTGTCTGCAGAAAAAGACCCAGTTCAGGTAACTGGACACAGGTCGTGTTCACCCAACACGCCCCCGTGTCCAGACTTCTGTTTCTCTTGTTTTAAATTTGTTACTGGCACTTGAACACGGGGCCGTGCCTGGATAACACGGGGTCATGTTCAGCGCCCAGTAACACAAAATTTTTGCTTTTTCACACCTTTTACACATTCAATCAACCGAAAAACTTATTTTTGGGACACATTGAGGACAATGTGTAATTTAAGTGTGGGGGGGATGCTAAAACCTTGAATCTTGCAAGTCCTAAATACAAGCCTTACACAAAACTCTATTGGAATCGCTAATCACCCCAAAATTTTTTTCAAAAATTTTTTTTTGTTTTTTTTCTGTTGTTGTTGCGGCTGCTGCTGCTGAGGCGACGAATGGTGAGGAGGTGTATAGTACCATTCGTGCCGGGTGAACATAGCTTGGAAGCTCTCTGGACCAACATAGGGTGATCCGTGGAATGAAGATCCGTCGGATATTTCGATCGGATGGTTCGGTGTCCACTTGCGGGCTCGACGGGGTCCGTATCCTCGTCCATGTCATTCGCGTGATCTCCGGAGTAGTGATCTTCTGGACCCAATGGGTTAAAACCCACTGGTTCTTGGATGTAATTGGCCAGGTCAAACCGGCCCCTGAAAGCAGGTGTGGGGTCCCCGAAAGAATGATGCGATAAAGATCGCTGCAACGGTATGTATGAGGGTTGAGGGTTGTTGGGCTCATTTTCCGAGTATGGCCCATATGAGTTATGCACTGGGGGCGTTGAGCTGTGTGAGACCGACCGTCTAGCCGGCTCAAAGAGATTTCTCCGGTTTTTTCGGGGATCATCACTCTCTGTTGTCGAAGGAGCTCGTACATTCGAGGGTCCTGCCTCGTTGTCATTTGGGGCGGTGATCGGCCCCTTGCCTCGTCCTCTCCTTCGGAAGAATCTTGGCGGCATTTTGTTAATCCTGTCAATAAAGCATGAGATAACAAAACAAAAATTATATGCAAAATAAAGGACAACACAAACAAAGTGGAATTTGTCCTATGTTATATGTCTAGACTCGAAAGTTTAGAAATGTGCAATTGTGTTATTGAGATTAAACACAAAAGGCTAGTGTTTAATTCACTCAATGTTGGCTCTGATACCAACCTGTCACACCCCGATTTCCACGTGTCACCGGTGGGCCCGGTGGGGAGTATCGTGATGTCATGGTTGGTAACGTATTAGTCAAACAACACAATGTTTAATATGCACAGCGGAAGCAAATTTAAAAGATATAATACAACTGAAGTTAATTATTGTAATATCAAGTATCACAACGTTCGATTGTTTATCCACAGAACGGATCGAAATAAAATATGAAACAATAGTTCAACAGACTTCAGGCATCTTAAGCTTGCGAGACTTCTAATGATGCTAAGGAGAAATCCCAGCCAATTTCGCTTAGTACCTGCATTTAATCTTTTTGGGAAAATACGTCAGTTTACACTGGTAAATACATTCAACTGACTCATTTTGGAAAATGATTGAAAATTGGTTTGGATGCACGTGGCATAAACATTTTATTTAACTTGGGAGAATTATTTAATATTATAATCTTGTGAACGAATTACATGTTCCTTGTGCGTTCAGTAGCCCGGATCAAGTCCGGGTTAAAGATCAATAGACACACCACAATGTTCTTTTGTGCACTGACGGGTGTACGCCTACACCCCGCGCTTAAGTCGTGGCCATTTCGTAAAATGATGCCAAGGATATCCGGGACATGTTCATTAACCCCCCAAAGGCTTTAAGTAACAAGACTGTTTAAACGAGCCAATCAAATTTATTCAATTACCCACTCAACGGTGGAGAATTTGATGCCCGATCAAGCGGTATGCTATATACCGTAACCCAAGCCCGTATAGGGAAAATAAGTTAAAAGTATTTACCTGAGCAAAGTATAATTCACAATAAGCAAATTGCACATAGCTTTTACTGGTACTCCTAATCTGGAACGAAGGTTTTATAATAACCTATTAGAATCCTAACGGGTCTTTAATTAAGCTTAAGCTTAGACCGGCTAGTTTCAAAGATATGGTTCGTACGCACGATTAAGCAAAGACCGGATAGAATGTGATTTAGACCCGACAAGTTCAGAGACTTGTTTAATATGGGAATTTCATACACATTCTGGATTTTGAGATAAAACCGTTAAGGTTTGACCCGTTTAGGCTAATTTATGTAAACTAGTTACATAAACCGAACCGAACGCGTAATAAGCGTAACGGGTATTCATGAGAGCTATTTACAGGTTTCCTAAGTTAATATGCTTCATATATGTTGTGACATCAGTAATTTGTCTTTCGTTATGCCCGAAATGAATTTAATTACAAACTATGCCCCGTAGGGGTAGTTTGGTCATTTTAAAGGTTGTAAAAGAGTTTAAGTGTTTAACTGAGTTACAGGTCTGATGTAATCATCAAACATACTCAAATTAATGATTTATAACAGTAGGTTAAAGTATATAAGTGAAATTTACCAATTATAACCAAACTACGCCCCGTAGGGGTATTTTGGTAATTTCACATAAGTCGAAAAGCTCAAAACTGAAGTCTGAGTTTACCAACCTTTGCTTACTGTTAAAATATTATAATTTGCCTCAAATATCAGTAGGCATCAACCCTTGTATGTTTAATATAGTTATAGCACATACTATGCGTTAAAAACGCTTAAAAAGGCGATTAGAGGCCATTTCCGGGTTTGATACATAAGTCTGATATTTTTATATTTCCAGAAGGCTTAAAATAATTTATTTATCATATGTGATCAGTAGCAAAAGGTTTGGAGTCGTTTAGATATGTAAAACTCATTTTATGGCCCGTATGGCAAAACCGACAATTACCGGATTAAGCCTACGACTATAAGTTATGCTCTGCCTAAAATTAATTAAAAATCTTTAAAAATCCCAAAATAATATATTACATCAGTGGGTAAAATATTTGTTATCAAAAAGTATGTTTAAGTAGGCTATACGCTAAATACGCCGTTTATTTAACATAAAGCTTTAATTTTACGCTAACGAGCATAACTCTTAACCTACACCTCAAACTGATGTCAAATTTTGTATGAAAGTTTATATATCAGTAATTAAAGCTTCTACTCTTTTACATTTCCAAAAATCACGTTTTAAGGTAATAAGGGCATAATGGTCAACATATGAGCAATTAACAATCATGCGTAATAATCGGTTAACTAATGAACCATAGTGTATAATCACAGAGGGTTATACTAGCATGTAACCTGGTCCAAATAAAGCTCTAAGGCATTTTTAAAACATACCATAACGGGTCAGAACTGAAAGTCAAAGTATAAGTCAAACTATGCGACTTTCGGTTCCGAACCGGGTCTAAACAGGAAATTGTCGGGTTGAACATGTTTAGAGATGTCCTTACACTAATTACCAAGTTATATTAATGATCAAATAGGTTATAAGTGTTCTACATTGCTAATCATGCATAAATCGCATTTTAAACTTTCTGTTGACTTTTTATTAACACGTTTGACCCGACATTTGACCTTGTTAGAGTGGGAATCAGGGGGAACCCTTTTAAGGGTTTATTACCCACATAATTACCTTCTTATATCTACTTTTGATTCGACTAATCACTGGACCATTTGTGATTATTCTTAAAGTCAACCGTTAATTACGACGGTTTGACTTTTAAGCTAAAACTATGCTAAAACTTAATTAAGAAAGGATTAGTAGACTTACTAAAGTCCTATGCACGAAATGTGATCACTTGAGAGTAGGCTTGAGCTCCAGAATCGATCAGAAGTGCAGAGAATGGTGTGAAGAACAATGTTACAACTCTTGGCCCTTTTATAGTGGAATTTCACCACAAATCTTTGGCACTTGGGGTCTACAACTCTCCATACCCTTCCAACAAGTGTCCTAGATGTTTAGGGGTCGTTTAGGGGCCAAGGGGGATGTGAAAAATCGATTAAAGTTGATTACAAGAGCACCTAGCAGACACACATCCAAGAATTTCGGAGTCTGTCCAGATGTGGCCGTCGCGTAGCGCGACGGCATGTGTCTTCAGGCTCGCGCTACGCGAGCATGCTTGGTTCAGCCAAACAAATTTTTCGTTATTTGCAGTTTTGGTCCTTGGCTCTTCAAACTTTGATTAGGCACTTGTTTCTTGCATTGTAAACCCTCATAATTGATCTATAAGGGCTTTAAAATATATACCCACTTTGTTAAGTCCCCGGGTAACTTTATTGTTACCCGAAAAGTCCTAACTTTCAACGTTTTCGTTTTAACCCTTCGCACGCGAATTTGATCATAACTTTCTCATACGATTACGAAACTTTATAAAATTTATATCGTGCCTTCTAGTGATCATAATTTATAGTTACAAGGCTTTGGGTTTGTCAAAAGGTCACTCAGAGGTATAACTTAAACATGTTGACACATTTAGCCCCTGTAGTTTGTAATCTCTCACTTTTAGCTTCGTATGATCCATGATTTATTCGTTTGACGTTATAAACATCATGTAGGGTAAATTTACAATACATTTATTCACTGTTGACACTTAGAATACGTATATCCACATACTTTCCATGTTTGTCAACTTTAGCCCTTCGATAATATTCTTTCACACGTTTTAAACATATGACACGTGTCAACACATTATAGGACGTGAATTTTCGAGGTGTTACATTTATAACCGATAGCGTCATGATAAAAAGAACCAACATAAGAAAATTATGAAAAGGCAGGACAAGCTTAGTTAAAATTTGATTATATATACTTGATCACATAAAAACCCATTCCCACAAAAGTGAGTTTTGAGCCTTTATTGAGCATACAATTACATATCATTAGAACTAATTGCTCATTTTTCGTTTCTTGTGTTAATAGCAGCTTGGTTCTTACGACTCTAGAACTTGCCATGACGATACATTCCCGGTCCTTACCAACTTAAACCCGAGTAAGTAAATGATGGAGGCATTAGGACTAACCCTTTTTATTTTCTACACCATTATTTTTCTTTTTTTTTACCACCTACCCAAAATCCCCCTAGCTAGCCCCTTAGAGCCTAAACCTTTTCATTTCATAACCCAAACCAAACACCCTTTTACCCACCAAAACCTTTTTCATTTTTACCCCTTTGTTTTAGTAACTAGTTCGATTTTTCGTATGACTTCAAAATATATATATATATATATATATATATATATATATATATATTTGTGTTGATGATGAAGCAAAAGAGAATAAACAAACAAGTTCATCAAAAATAACTTTGTTTCAAGAATCTGGCAATCATTTCAGGAAGCCTTTGGATCTCAGTTAGATCTGAGCACGGCATTCCATCCACAAACAGACGGCCAGAGCGAACGGACTATACAAACATTGGAAGATATGCTTCGCGCTTGTATCATGGACCTTGGCGGTAGCTGGGATACTCATCTACCTTTAGTTGAGTTTTCCTACAATAACAGTTATCATACGAGCATAAAAGCCGCGCCGTTCGAAGCTCTGTATGGCCGCAAATGCCGATCGCCCTTATGTTGGGCAGATGCCGGAGATAAACGTATGGTTGGTCCTGAACTTGTACAAGAGACAACCGACAAGATTGCGCAGATCCGAGAGCGCATTAATGTGGCTCGAGATCGACAAAAGAGCTACGCTGATCTGAAAAGAAAATCAGTAGAATTCAAGGTGGGAGACAAAGTGTTGTTAAAAGTCTCACCATGGAAGGGCATAGTCAGATTTGGAAAGCGTGGAAAGCTGAATCCACGATACATCGGACCATTCAGAATATTGAAAAGAATTGGTACCGTGGCATACAAGTTGGAGTTACCGGAAGAATTTAATGGAGTACATGATACGTTTCATGTATCCAACCTGAAGAAGAGTCCAACACAAGAAAACGTGATCATCCCGATGGATGAAGTGCATATTGATGAAGCCCTCCGATTTACAGAACAACCCGTTGAGGTTACCGACTGGAAAGTTAACAAGACCAGGAGGAGCAGTGTGAAACTTGTCAAAGTACGTTGGAGCTCTAAGCACGGACCCGAGTACACATGGGAACGTGAAGACCAGTTCAAGGAAAAGTATCCCCAGCTATTCAAGAAAACTCCAGCGAGAGTTAGTTCAGCCTGAATTTCGGGACGAAATTCTTTTAACGGGGGGAGACTGTGACAACTGGCACAAACCGGTAATTTTCGTACACTTTAATTATTATTTAATGACTGCAATTATGTGCTTAATTGTCAGCAATGTCTGATTACATACTAAACAAGTGAATTCATGCACGTTGTATACTACAAAATATTGCTTTATGCATAAACGAGAGCGTTGCGTCAGAAATAATAGTAAACTCACCGGTAAGACACTCTGTGTCAATAGAACTGCAGAAAGCAGTCAGTCAATAAAATTGGAGCCTAGGTGTAGGTCCAACAACAAGAATACATTAAAACCCAAGAGTACATACAAGGGTTTAATATATAAACTCTCCGAAAGCAAAAATAAGCACTAAAAAGCACCCGAAACGCACTTTAAGTGCAGAATTTATATAATTCAGCAATAAATCAGCATTTAAACATATGAATATTATGCAGAAATATCGTTTTATTATCCAGAATATTTCCCTAAGTGTTGGGAATCAAAAGTGTTACAAAAGGGTACTTAAAAGACACTAAAAAGTGTGATTTAGCACTTTAACGAACCAGTGTCTAACCGAACAACCGGATTTTACCCGGAACACCAAAATAATGCTAGAAGCATTGTTTTTATTTTTTCTAAGCCAGTTAGGGTCCCCCGAGTACCCTAACACCCGTTGTAAATTACAACACACATGACACTAGTCTTGAACACCTAATTAACATAACTAGATTACCTAACTAAATAGTTAGAAACCAACCCATGAACCCCCCCCCCCCCCAACGATTTTGTTTAGAATGAGGGGACACCCTCTTACATATTTAATTAAAATAATCCCTCTTGTTTCATATCTAGTGGACATAAGATCCTATGGACAATTATGTTGAAGTGAATTATAAAGATATCTCTAGGACTATCACATTCATTTAAACCATCACACAAAACTTGATCACCTCTCTCCCCTCTCTTGAACTTTCGGCCGAGATCCAAGGCACCACCACCACCACTTTTCAATTTAGATATTATAAATCCATCTACAAACAAGTGTGTTAGAACTCGTTCGAGGAGACCCGGTGCATACGGGATCGCAAGGACCTCACCACAACGCTATTAACCGCCTATTTTTCGTCTAGTTTCTTCCCTAGCCACGAGCTAGTAGTAAGTGACTCTAAACACCCTATTGATCTTGTTTAAAGTGGTTAATAAGAAATTTAACGGGTAAAAAAAATCATGAACACTAGAGACCAACACTAAAAGTCTACTAAAAATAATAAATATGGTGGTTAATGAGTAAATATTAGTGTAAAACTTGTGAAACTTGTTTTGTTATGATTATTTATTATTGTTGGATGCTAGTAGGGGAATGGATCGTCATCTAACCACGCTAGGTCATGTTCATGGAACACGAACTAGCACTATGTTTAGAGTAAAAATAACTAGATGACGAACCCTTTCACTCACAAACATGAACTTGTGTAAAAACGATTTTTCTTATGAAATGGAGTTCTAAACTAGTAGATCTACGGATCTACAAGTGGTATTTTTGAATAACCAAGTGTATGATGAAATCATGTTTAAAAAGCCGGATCTTTCTCGAAATAAAGACATTTTTTAGAACCAAAAAGTGTGTAGACACTTGTGTAACGAAAGGATTTACCAAAGAAATATTTCGTAAATACCGACTAGCAGTTGTAAAACTTCATATTCTTTAAAAATAAAGTTTTTGAGATAATGATTTTATTTTTAAAGATGGAAAGACTTACTAAATGTGCTAGTAAGTTACTACACATTTTTACACAACTTGCAAGTTCATGTGATTGCGATATATGTTTATGCTGGACTAGTTTGATGATGATTGGAAATTGATTGGTTGAATTTTTAAAAGAAAGTGATACGCTAGTAAGCGTGGCCACCTCCAGTTACAGAGAAAACTCTGGCGAATTTTTTCCAGAAAATAACACTTAGAATATTTTTGGTGACAAGTGTTATAAATACATTTTTAACTTGTTTTCCAAAATATAAGTTTCGCCATGGTTTTTATTACAAAATAACCAAGTGTCGGAGGTGGATTTTCGTAAACGAAATTTGTTAAATATATATTCAGAACATATATTTCGTAGTTAAACGCTTGCGTGATTCTATGATTATTTTGTGAACTAGGCATATATTATTTTTTTTTGAGTAAAAATAATATGACCTGGAGATACTCGTAACGAGTAAAAATACAAAAGAATACACATGCAACCTATTTAGACAAAATACATAATTCGGGTGCAAAAGTGCAAAATACAAAAAGCTTATATTTATTTTTTTTTGAGAAAATAATATAAGTAAGACACGTAGTTAAAAATATAGAATATTTTTAACACAAGAATATATACAAAAGAGAGTGACTGTACTTGTGTGACGCAAGTCTAGTGACTAATGTTAAGAAAACGCGTATAGGTTACGACGTTAATTAAGCAAATCCGGTGAAGTTTACGACGCACAGGAACGCAAAGTTGTGAGTTCATGCTCCCCCTTTTCTCTTTAACTGTTTTCAGTTTTTATAACTTCGGGGGTGAAATACATGTACAAATGTACAATATTTATAATTGGTATGATATAAATACAAGAAGTACACTTGGTGAGAACGAGAACCAAGTGTGACGAAATATAAGAATACAAGAAGTACACTTGGTGAGAATGAGAACCAAGTGTGACGAAATATAAGAATATGAGAAACGCACTTGGTGAGGACGAGAACCAAGTATGAGGCGTTATGAGAAATGATACGAGAAATCGTGTCACGAATAGGGTACCAGAAGCACCATTAATCAACAATATACCTAGACCGTAGAACAAAAGGTTAGATCTAACGGGTGCCGGGCAGCCACACTCTCGGTGAGGGCGAGAATCGAGTAGTGCTTTTGTGTCTCAGAATATACCAATTAAATGCCTAAGGTTTGGTGACTTCCTATGTCGTGTCACATGTTAATGGCTTTGCAACCCATTAACAATCCTGATACTTACAGGAATACTTTATTTACATAAAATTCATACCATACTAAAACTTGATGAATACTTGAGTACATGGGGTACTCAAGAAAAGCTTGAATTATACTTGAAGTACGTGGGGTACTCAAGAAAATGGGAATTATACTTGAGTACGTGGGGTACTCAAGAAGAATTTGAATTATATATGAGTACGTGGTGTACACATGAAACTGGATTTATATATGAAAACTTGATTTATTCACAAACTATGTTTTCATACAAAGTATACAAACATGAAATACAAAACTGCATGAATTCACACCAACATTATGTTGACGTTTTTTTTTCAAAACTCACATGTATTTCAGGTAACTAGGATGGATGTGCGCGTGGTCTCGCTTATGCTCGTGGATGTCGCTCGTGTTTAACTTTAAATAAAGTTGTAAACTTTTAAGACAATATTTTATGCAGTCTAGCGATGTAAACGCTAAACTTATGTTTTCAAATTATGGTATTTGATGTTATTTTACTAGCATGTAGCATGTTTACTCTTCGTATGCAATGAGAACCTTTCATGATCACACCTCGTGCTTCCGTCGCAGAAAGGGGTGTGACAGATTGGTATCAGAGCTGCGATTGTAATGAACCAGGATTCCTTCTCGAGTCTAGTCTACAATCTCTAGGATCCATTCACGAAAACAGTTTTCAAAGAGTTTTCATTGCATAAAACGTCCCGCGACATCCACTGCCTGAAACTGTCTACATGAGGCTAGAAAGGACACTACGAGACTTGGAGTGCACTTGAGTAGCACTTGTCGTTGACTAGAAATTACTTGCAATTATGTGTGATAATTAGCATGTACTAGAAGTAGAACGTCACAAGTATACGTGACTTTATCTAAAAGCGATGGCCCATCTGAAGGAAGAAATACGAGGATGAAACGAACTGTGCGGACTGTGCAAGGAGTTACGTAATTATGGATGCATACATAATTATGGAATTCAGTGCACAAAAATCACAGCAAGTCTTGTCACGTATAGATTCCCTCAGTGCAAGCCTACTAAGTACTCTGCTAGAGTAATAATTGTTTGATGTCACTTATGTGGTATATATACCTGTGAATATATATGATAATACTGTCTAGTGAGACGATATCAAACAAATGTCTAACCCTGTTGTGTTATGTTCTGTCAGAACATGGCACCCAGGAAAGTTGTGAATGCTCGCAATGATGATCAACCTCCACCTCCCCCACTGCCAAGAACTGCTGAAGAGCTGAACGCTCTACTAGAAGAAAGGATCTCCGCTGCTATCCCCCAGTATGAGGCGAACCGTACTCAGGACAGTGGAGGACCAAGCAACGCTAGACGTAATGGGAATGGAGATTCATCTGGAGGCAGCGCAGCTCAAGGTAACCTTAAGACGATTTGCTAAGCATGGAGAAATTTATGAACGGTCTTTGTTTCATTATTTCTTCGATTGCTCACATGTGAATTGGTTGAATCAATTCCAGGCTGCACTTTCAAGCAGTTCCTCGACTGCAAGCCGATGAACTATGATGGCACAGGAGGTGCAGTAGCATTTGTGCGCTGGACGGAGAAGACTGAAGCTACTATCCGCAGAGCAAGTGTACCGCGGATCAGCAAGTCACTTTTGCTACTGGGTTATTCGTCGATGAAGCTCTGACTTGGTGGAACTTGCAAGCCCAAACCTTGGGTGATGATGCCGCTTATGGCTTAACTTGGGAGGAACTGAAGGAAAGAATGAGAGAGAAGTATTGCTCTCGCGCTGAACTCCAAAGGCTGGAAACGGAGTTCTGGCACTTGACCATGGTAGGTGCTGACATTAATGGTTATACTCGAAGGTTCCATGATCTGTCTAGAGTGCTTCCCTACGTGGTGACTCCCGAATTCAAGCGCGTTGAACGCTACATTTGGGGACTGGCCCCAGAGTTTCGTGGCATGGTGACGTCGGCCAAACCACAAACAATCACTGAGGCTGTAACTCTGGCTGTCAGTCTGACTGAAGATTGTGTTCGTATGAAGAAGTTATCACTAAACCCAACAGAGAAGACCGAGACACATGCTGAGTCGTCCGGCGACAAAAAGAGAAAGCATACAAGTTTGAACCAAGCAACTCGTAACAACAAGGGTTTCAGCAAGAAGCGTGACGCTAACCCGTCCCAGGAGGCGAAAACCCATGCAACCAAAGCATACCAAGGCTCCATACCTAGATGCCAAAAATGTAAGTATCATCATGAAGGAGCTTGTCGCATCCCAAGGTGTGACAAATGTGGTAAATTGGGTCATCAAACAGAAGACTGTTGGGGAAAAGGAAAGAACCGAAAGGGAAATGGTGCTGGTAACAAGAATGGTAACGGGAAAGTGCGGAACCAAGGATGCTTCAAGTGTGGAAGCAATGATCATTTCATGAAGGACAGCCCAGAGGGAAACAATGCTCAGGCTAGAGCATTTGTGATTGGAGCAAAGAACGCACGCGAGGACCCTAACGTGGTCACCGGTACGTTTCTCATTAACAATCACTTTGCATCCATATTATTTGACACTAGAGCCGATTATAGCTTCATGTCTGTGGAATTTAAACGCATACTCGGAATAGAATCAAGTAGATTAGAAATTCCTTATTCCATAGAACTAGCCAATGGTAAACTTGTTGAATCGGGCGAAGTTGTCAGAGGCTGCACATTAGAACTTGGCGAACGAAATTTTAGCATCGACCTCTTACCTATTCAATTGGGTAGCTTCGATTTAGTAGTCGGAATGGACTGGTTGTCCAAGAACAAAGCTGAAGTTATTTGTCATGAGAAAATCGTTCGCATCCCTTTAGCGAATGGTGAAACTCTCATCGTGCATGGAGAAAAACGGGACGCGCCTCTTCGAATCATCAGTTGCATGAAGGCACAGAAGTGCTTGAAGAAAGGATGTGTCGTTTTCCTAGCACACTTTATAGACAAGAAGGCTGTGGAGCCAAAACTCGAAGACATTCCTGTGGTGAAGGAATTTCCTGATGTGTTCCCTGAAGATCTGCCAGGACTACCTCCGCAACGACAAGTCAAATTCCGTATAGACTTGGTTCCAGGAGCCGCTCCTGTGGCCAAGGCTCCCTATCGGCTTGCACCATCAGAAATGAAGGAATTATCAACACAACTCCAGGAGTTGTTGGATAAAGGATTTATAAGGCCAAACTTCTCACCTTGGGGAGCTCTAGTATTGTTCGTGAAGAAAAAAGATGGAACTCTGCGGATGTGTATTGATTACAGGGAACTGAACAAGCTCACTATCAAGAATCGGTACCCGCTACCGAGGATTGATGACTTATTTGACCAACTGCAAGGATCAAGCTACTATTCCAAGATCGACCTTCGATCTGGATACCATCAGCTGAGAATCCAAGAGGAAAGCGTACCCAAGACTGCATTCAGAACGCGATATGGGCACTACGAATTTCTTGTGATGCCATTCGGACTGACAAATGCACCAGCGGTCTTTATGGATCTGATGAACCGCGTATGCAAACCATATCTCGATTAATTCGTGATTGTATTTATCGATGATATCCTGATTTATTCACAAACGAAAGAAGAGCACGAGCAACATCTCAGAACCATCTTGGAACTACTGAAGAAAGAGAAGCTTTATGCAAAGTTCTCGAAATGCGAATTCTGGATTCGCGAAGTACAATTTCTTGGTCACGTTGTGAATGAGAAGGGCATTCATGTAGACCCGTCCAAGATAGAAGCAATAAAGAATTGGGAAGCTCCCAAGACCCCAAACGAAGTACGACAATTTTTGGGCTTAGCGGGCTATTACCGACGTTTCATCGAGAACTTCTCAAAGATAGCTCAACCGTTAACGACCCTTACACAGAAAGACAAGAAGTACAACTGGGGTCACAAACAAGAAGAAGCGTTCCAGTTACTTAAAAACAAACTATGTGATGCACCGATATTATCATTACCCGAAGGCACTGAAGACTTCGTGGTATACTGCGACGCCTCACGACAAGGCTTGGGTTGCGTACTCATGCAACGCCAAAAAGTCATCGCTTACGCTTCGAGACAACTAAAGATACATGAAAGAAACTATACCACTCACGACCTGGAGCTGGGAGCAGTGGTATTCGCCTTGAAGATCTGGCGACATTATTTATATGGTACTCGATGTACAATTTTCACAGATCACAAAAGCTTACAACACATATTTAATCAGAAGGAATTGAATATGCGCCAGCGGCGATGGGTCGAGCTGTTAAATGATTACGACTGTGAGATCAAGTACCATCCTGGAAAGGCAAACGTTGTAGCGGACGTGTTGAGCCGAAAAGAAAGGGTTAAGACCCTAAGGGTTCGAGCGTTAGAAATGACCATTCGAACGAACCTCACTGCACGCATTCAAGATGCACAACAAGAAGCTCTTAAAGAAGAGAACCGTAAAGCTGAATACCTACGGGGTATGCTGAAATACATGGTGCCAAACAAAGAGGGAGCCTTATACTTCAAGAAGCGTATTTGGGTTCCACTCTATGGTGGCATACGAGAAGTCATCCTTAATGAAGCCCACAAATCGAAATATTCGATCCATCCAGGATCGGACAAAATGTATCAAGACTTGAAAGAATACTATTGGTGGCCGAGACTCAAAAGCGACGTTGCTGTTTATGTTGGAAAATGCCTAACCTGTGCCAAGGTTAAGGCAGAATATCAGAAACCGTCCGGCCTACTACAACAACCAGAGATTCCCGTGTGGAAGTGGGAACAAATCTCGATGGACTTCATAACGAAATTACCCAGGACCCCGAGAGGGCACGATATGATATGGGTAATAGTTGATCGATTAACGAACTCTGCGCACTTCCTACCGATCCGAGAAAAAAAGACAGCACTGGAAAGCTTGCTGAAATATACTTAAGAGAAATTAGGGCACGTCATGGAGTGCCAATCTTAATCATTTCAGACAGAGATGGACGCTTTGTCTCGAGAATCTGGCAATCATTTCAGGAAGCCTTTGGATCTCAGTTAGATCTGAGCACGGCATTCCATCCATAAACAGACGGCCAGAGCGAACGGACTATACAAACATTGGAAGATATGCTTCGCGCTTGTATCATGGACCTTGGCGGCAGCTGGGATACTCATCTACCATTAGTTGAGTTTTCCTACAATAACAGTTATCATACGAGCATAAAAGCCGCGCCGTTCGAAGCTCTATATGGCCGCAAATGCCGATCGCCCTTATGTAGGGCAGATGCCGGAGATAAACGTATGGTTGGTCCTGAACTTGTACAAGAGACAACCGACAAGATTGCGCAGATCCGAGAGCGCATTAATGCGGCTCGAGATCGACAAAAGAGCTACGCTGATCCGAAAAGAAAATCAGTAGAATTCAAGGTGGGAGACAAAGTGTTGTTAAAAGTCTCACCATGGAAGGGCGTAGTCAGATTTGGAAAGCGTGGAAAGCTGAATCCACGATACATCGGACCATTCAGAATATTGAAAAGAATTAGTACCGTGGCATACAAGTTGGAGTTACCGGAAGAACTTAATGGAGTACATGATACGTTTCATGTATCCAACCTGAAGAAGAGTCCAACACAAGAAAACGTGATCATCCCGATGGATGAAGTGCATATTGATGAAGCCCTCCGATTTACATAACAACCCGTTGAGGTTACCGACTGGAAAGTTAACAAGACCAGGAGGAGCAGTGTGAAACTTGTCAAAGTACGTTGGAGCTCTAAGCACGGACCCGAGTACACATGGGAACGTGAAGACCAGTTCAAGGAAAAGTATCCCCACCTATTCAAGAAAACTCCAGCGAGAGTTAGTTCAGCCTGAATTTCGGGACGAAATTCTTTTAACGGGGGGAGACTGTGACAACTGGCACAAACCGGTAATTTTCGTACACTTTAATTATTGTTTAATGACTGCAATTATGTGCTTAATTGTCAGCAATGTCTGATTACATACTAAACAAGTGAATTCATGCACGTTGTATACTACAAAATATTGCTTTATGCATAAACGAGAGCGTTGCGTCAGAAATAATAGTAAACTCACCGGTAAGACACTCTGTGTCAATAGAACTGCAGAAAGCAGTCAGTCAATAAAATTGGAGCCTAGGTGTAGGTCCAACAACAAGAATACATTAAAACCCAAGAGTACATACAAGGGTTTAATATATAAACCCTCCGAAAGCAAAAATAAGCACTAAAAAGCACCCGAAACGCACTTTAAGTGCAGAATTTATATAATTCAGCAATAAATCAGCATTTAAACATATGAATATTATGCAGAAATATCGTTTTATTATCCAGAATATTTCCCTAAGTGTTGGGAATCAAAAGTGTTACAAAAGGGTACTTAAAAGACACTAAAAAGTGTGATTTAGCACTTTAACGAACCAGTGTCTAACCGAACAACCGGATTTTACCCGGAACACCAAAATAATGCTAGAAGCATTGTTTTTATTTTTTCTAAGCCAGTTAGGGTCCCCCGAGTACCCTAACACCCGTTGTAAATTACAACACACATGACACTAGTCTTGAACACCTAATTAACATAACTAGATTACCTAACTAAATAGTTAGAAACTAACCCATGAACCCCCCCCCCCCAACGATTTTGGTTAGAATCAGGGGACACCCTCTTACATATTTAATTAAAATAATCCCTCTTGTTTCATATCTAGTGGGCATAAGATCCTATGGACAATTATGTTGAAGTGAATTATAAAGATATCTCTAGGACTATCACATTCATTTAAACCATCACACAAAACTTGATCACCTCTCTCCCTTCTCTTGTTTTGTTATGATTATTTATTATTGTTGGATGCTAGTAGGGGAATGGATCGTCATCTAACCACGCTAGGTCATGTTCATGGAACATGAACTAGCACTATGTTTAGAGTAAAAATAACTAGATGACGAACCCTTTCACTCACAAACATGAACTTGTGTAAAAACGATTTTTCTTATGAAATGGAGTTCTAAACTAGTAGATCTACGGATCTACAAGTGGTATTTTTGAATAACCAAGTGTATGATGAAATCATGTTTAAAAAGCCGGATCTTTCTCGAAATAAAGACATTTTTGAGAACCAAAAGGTGTGTAGACACTTGTGTAACGAAAGGATTTAACAAAGAAATATTTTCGTAAATACCGACTAGAAGTTGTAAAACTTCATATTCTTTAAAAATAAAGTTTTCGAGATAATGATTTTATTTTTAAAGATGGAAAGACTTACTAAATGTGCTAGTAAGTTACTACACATTTTTACACAACTTGAAAGTTCATGTGATTGCGATATATGTTTATGCTGGACTAGTTTGATGATGATTGGAAATTGATTGGTTGAATTTTTAAAAGAAAGTGATACGCTAGTAAGCGTGGCCACCTCCAGTTACAGAGAAAACTCTGGCGAATTTTTTCCAGAAAATAACACTTAGAATATTTTTGGTGACAAGTGTTATAAATACATTTTTGACTTGTTTTCCAAAATATAAGTTTCGCCATGGTTTTTATTACAAAATAACCAAGTGTCGGAGGTGATTTTCGTAAACGAAATTTGTTAAATATATATTCAGAACATATATTTCGTAGTTTAACGCTTGCGTGATTCTATGATTATTTTGTGAACTAGGCATATATTATTTTTTTTTGAGTAAAAATAATATGACCTGGAGATACTCGTAACGAGTAAAAATACAAAAGAATACACATGCAACCTATTTAGACAAAATACATAATTCGGGTGCAAAAGTGCAAAATACAAAAAACTTATATTTATTTTTTTTTTTTGTGAAAATAATATAAGTAAGACACGTAGTTAAAAATATAGAATTTTACAAAGGCATGTTATGCCCTAATAAGTAATTTCTCTTATGAAAAGTTTTAAATAAATCATGACGAATAGGATTGTAAATAAATAAAAATAAAATTAAATAAAGAATCTTGGAAATCCCGGCACTCTACGACAAGCCCAAAAACCTTCTTCTCTACCCATTCCATTTGGGAGTGTAATAGCCACATATTAAAGAGTTTTGCTTGAGGACAAGCAAAGATTCAAGTGTGGGGGTATTTGATGTGTTCAAAATGTAACATATCAATTTCATCAAATGAGGCATAAAACTAACCCTTTTTAGTACTAATGTTGGAAAAAGTGTGCTTTTGTCTTCCTTTTGTATTTTCAGGATTAAATGAGCTCAAATTAACAAAAGAAGCAAAAAGACATCAAAATCTAACATAAATACAAGAAACGGGACAAGACATGACATGCCCGACCCCACGACAGCATCTTCCCAAGCAAAACAAGAGATCAGAAGCCTGAGCACGCCCCGTGCTCAGCCAGCACGGGGGCGTGCTCAAGTGTCAGCAGAACAGACAAAGTGGTAGAAGCTTCTATTGCCCACCACGGGGCCGTGCTCAGCGGACACGGGGCCGTGGTCAACTATAAGATTCGCACAATCCAGGCAAATCTTCATAGTACAAAGATTCTTCTGCACACAGGGTCGTGCTCAGCGGACACGGGGGTGTGGTCAACTAATAAGACAAAGCTGCATTAAATGAAGAAAGAGAAGATGTGGACACGGGGCCGTGCCCACTGGACACGGGGCCGTGCCCGAGCTTCTGTTCAGCCTGTAAATAGAAGTGCTTGGCTCAAGCTCAAACCATCCCTTGGCACACCACCTCTCTCACACTTCACCCACCACCCACCACCACCATAACACCATCATCCACCACCATCATCCATTGTCCATCGTAGAGTGTGTGAATCGTCTCGGGATCCAAGATTGATCGTAAGAGTTCTTGACAATCAAGGCCATGTTTGCCTAAGTCTCTTACATCACTTGGTGAAGACAAAGTGTCTAGTGTAATACTTTTTATTTCTCATCTTTTTGCACTTTTTATTTGGTTTCGTATTAATGACTTTAATAACTAGTTGCTTATGTTGAAGGTGATCTTTCTTTATCGTTTGTCCGTGGTGTCTTGAAATTATTTTACTGTCTATATAAAATAAAAGATTTTCACCATTCATATCTCCACGGTCTATATGGAGGTATGTTGGCTACCTGGTCGGGGGTTAAGGGAACGGTTTGGTAAAGGTCTTGCCATTGTTCAGCGTTTAGAGGTCCTGCAATGGACCTGGGTCAAATTTAGTAGGACCTCCTTCAATACTTAACGGTATTGGATGGCGGGGGTCCAAACTCTTTGATCCCCTCATAAGTTAACTACTATTAATACTATAACCCGGCTATTTAGGACTGTATCCCTGCTGACTCAGACTACTTTCTCGAGGGTAACGTCACCTCCAAAAGAGGGGCCTACCATAATATTGCATTAATAACTTAATTAATTATCTTCCAATAATCCACCCTTTTAGGATTGTATCCTTGCTGACTCAAACTACTGGGGTGAGGGTAACGTCACCTTCAAAAGAGGGGCCTACTACAATAACTAAGATAATCTCTTAAATATGTGCAAAAGTGCGGAAATAATCAAAGGTTACACTAGATACGAGTCGGAATCAAGTGATTCATCTTGTCTATCTATTTTTATTTTTATTTTTATTTTCAGCATTTTAGTTAGTTTTTACTTTTCTTAGTTTAAAACATTTTTCTAAACTTTTTATTTTGATTAGACGTTGAGGATAAACCGGTACTAAAAGCTCTTGTGTCCTTGGACGACCTCGGTATCTTACCAACACTATACTACGCTCACGATGGGTGCACTTGCCCATATGTGTGTTTAGTGTTAGTAAAATATCATGTTTTATAAATTTAAAACTTGGCTAAAAATAAGTGTTAAAGGGGCTTAAAATATACACCTAATATATATAACACTTCACACGCATCAATATCCAACGATATCCAAGTGGTTTACAACCAGGTGGAAGATCTACTAACTCCCAAGTATGATTTTGCAATATAGAATCAATTTCATTCTTAATTGCTTCTTGCCATTGAGGTCCTTCTGCTGAGGTAACCGCTTCGCGGTAGGTATTGGGCCCACCCTCAACCATGTAGCTCATAAAGTCTGGACCAAAAGATTTTTCAACCCTTTGTCGTTTACTTCATCTAAGCTCACCCTCCTCGACCTCGGGGCGTTCATGACTTTCATCTAATCGTGTAGATGAACTTGGTCCTGCTTCATCTAACCATGTAGACGAACTTGGACCTGCTTCATCAACCGCTCTTGATGAAGGCGCATGTGTTTGTCCTAACATAGGAAACACATTCTCAAAATGTAACAACTCTCATCAAAAAGTCATAATTATTATTTTAATTGACCAATAGGAAACCCTAATTGAGAAACCCAAGTGATTCTGCGCAAACCCTAAAATTTTCGGAACAATCAGAATCAGGATCAGGGCCCTAAAAACTCAGGGGGGGCATTTCCTACTTGACGATTATCCTCTTAATTCGTTATCAGAATAAAAAATTCAAGAATCGTCGACTCAGCAGGCCTAGTCCCACACGTGGCTACCCTATAAGAATTAAGTGTCCCTTACGGACCGTAAGGGAATATTTGTTACGGTCCGTAAGCCTTGCCAAAATTTCACTATAAATAGCAGACATTGGCACTTAGTTTCTGAAGTTTGAGCGACGAGAAAATTCGTTATATTCTCTGAGTTTTGGTTCGATTACTACAATTAACACACATAATCACTAAATTGACGCCGCAATTAGGGTAATAACTCGATCGCTATTACGATTCAACGTCCGATCGATTATAACTATCCAACGATTGTTTAAGTGCCGCTCAAATTGAGTTTATACTTTGTTATTCATTGTGATTTCGAATTGAATGTTTGAGTGTTGTTCGAAATCGGACTATACTCTGTCATTCGTTGTGAATCCACTGAATTGTTAAGTATTGCACTTGTAAATCGTTGTGAGGGTTTAATCTCGTGAATTGTCGTAACTGCTGTATTAGTTACTAACCTGTTTGTGTGTGTATTGTTATTTAAATTAGGATAATCAAGGCTAATCAGTAGGCTTATACTCTGCTCGTTAAATCTACAATGTGAGTCATTCTCTTTTTATCAACTATTTTACAATACCTCAAATTATTTTCAAAGGTTATAATTACAGGGACTAAGTCGTGGATATCTTGAATTACTGGTTAATGGGGTATTGTGCACATTACTAATTTGCTTCTGGTTACGTTCATTGACATAACCGGGATAATCCCAGTTAGGTTCATTGACCTACTCGGGATAATCACTGTTAGGTTCATTGACCTACAGGGATAATCGTCACTATTTAGGTTCATTGATCTAATAGTGGTATGACCATCGTCACCATTGTGACATGTCACCATTGTGACATGTCACCATTGTGACATGTCACCATTGTGACATAGAGCCAGATAAAGATAATATAGAAGCCATTGTAATCGCTCTTATGCTGTAATTAATAACTATGCATCATTATGCAAAATAGAATGATTCACTCAGTATTTCCCGCTGACAAAATCTTTTTCAAACATGTTTCAGGTGATCTGATATGATCTAGGAAAAGTGCCATAAAGCACTACAAGCTCAAGGAAGTGGCTCAGTATAAAATAAAGAAACATGTCTTTAGAAATAAAGATTTCCTAGTGAAATCACTTTATTGTAAAATTATGGGATTTATCCCTATATTATATATAAATGAGCAGTTTTAATATTAATCGATCCTGTTTAAAAAGACTTCCGCTGTCACCTAATTAGATACCACGGGATTTCCTGCCTCGCGGCTCTGGACCGGGTCAAACCGGGGCCGAGGGCCGTGACAGGAAAAGGTGGTATCAGAGCCACTGATTTAAGCTTACTATTGATTTTAGCCTATTAAAGTAATTGAGAGATACTTAGGAAATTTAATTGCCATTTTATGATTATGTGTTTTATTATCTGACTAACTGTGTACAGTATGGATAGATCTCTATATGCTAGCCACTGTAGCAATAAATACAAATCTTTAAATTAATCTGACTCAAAGTTTTAGCACCCTTATTAAATATAAGCCAGAAACCTGATTCAGTGAATAAATAAATTTACAAATAAAACTTAAGTTTCAGTTGTTTTGGTAATTAACCAGTATGAAATACTATTTAAAAAGTTTTTCTATAAAATTTTGTTATGATTTCTAATTTAGTAATGGTGTGTGTTTTGCTAAACAACATGAGTGACTTGTCTGATGCCCTTCAGAATTTAAATCTCTATCCAGTAAGAATAGAGGTTTCCAGAGATTTCAATAGGTATATACCAGACATAGAAGAACCTATAGAATTCAACGCTTCACCTCTTGAGAAACCCAAGCCTAAGAAAATGGAAATTGGGGAAAGTTCTAGGCAAATTGAGGGGTTACCATCTCAAGAAGAACTAGATTTTATAATAGCAAACGATGATACTATTGAGCCTATTAATGAAAATGATTTTATTCATTCTCTTGAAACACAACTACCAATGAAGTTAGAACCAGCTATTCCAAAACCTTCAATCCACTGGCAAATAGACGAATGGTTGAATAATGAAATACAGTTACAAAACAATCCCTATAAGCTTTTTCCTAAATTCAAACCAGAACCTTTACCAAATCCACCAATGAGTAACGAGAATATGATTGAACTTCACCACTTTGGTAAAGAATTAATAGATACTGGGAATAGGATCCAAGAGATTTTGGGACAGATCTCCTGGAAATACGATGAGAAGGAACGCCGTTACTAGAATATCACCTGACAAAATATAGGGGATTATGAAACTGTGGTTGTGTAATAGTAATAGTAAAATCAGTATGTGTAGAATAAATAATAAAACGGTTGTATATAGAGGCATGATATAATCTATAAAACAAATAAAGTTTTAGAAAATTTACAAATTTTGTTTGTATATTCGTTTACGTAATTATGTGCAATTAATTGTGACATTGGATTATTCCCTTTATACTAATTATTTATCTAATAAATTAGATATCAGATGGAAAACGCTAATAATGAACCAGTTAATGAGGTTAATCAATCTGGGCAACAACCGGGGGACCAATATGTGACTAGGCAAGATATAGAAAATATCGTTGCTCAAGGGATAGCCAACGCTATTCCAGAAATAGTTGCTCAAGGGATAGCCAATGCTATTCCAGCAATCATTGCTGCTGTTAAAAATCCAATTGAACCTCAACAAATCGTTCCTAGTAAACGTATTTCTGAAGATAACTTCAGTAATAGCGTAAACGGAGGCAATAATCATGTTAATCATGATAATGAACCACGGCAAGCTCCGCTTCCTAAGAAAATGAAAACTGCAACGCCTGGTTGCACTTACAAAGAATTTCTTGCTTGTAAACCCACTGAGTTTGCAGGCAATGAAGGAGCGACTGCGGCACTGCGTTGGTTAGAGAAAACCGAGGCAGTAATTGCTATAAGTAAATGTGCTCAGGATGATCAGGTCATGTATGCGTCAAACCTTTTCAAAGAAGGGGCGCTAGAATGGTGGAACACGGTGTTACAGGCTAAAGGAAGAAATAAGGCTTATGCCATGAAATGGGAAGAATTTAAGAGCTGTGTAGAAAGAAAATTATGTCCCGAATATGAAAAAGATCAAATGGCAAATAAGTTTCTAACCCACCGGATGAGAGATGTAAATTGTCGAGGGTATACTTCAACATTCTTCGAATATGCTAGGATGGTACCAACACTGGCTTCGCCAGAACCAGTACTTATTTCTCGTTATATTTGGGGGTTGATTTCCGAAATCCGTAATATCGTCAAGGCTGCGAAACCTCGCACGATCGATGATGCGGTGGAATTAGCCAATACTCTGACAGACGAACTAGTACGGACAAGAGAAGAAAATAGAAGGAAGGAAGTAGCCCAAAAGATTACCCAAGAATTCCATTCAGGTAACCATAACAATTTCAAGAAAGGAGGGAATGGGCAATCTTCTACTAGTCCATTTTGCAATTTTTGCAAAAGGAAACATTTTGGAAGATGCAAAGGATATTGCAATTTTTGCAAAATTCTGGGGCATCAAGAAGAAGACTGCAGAAGGAAGAAATTTTCAGTCTGCTACAACTGTGGAGAAACTGGACATCTTAGGCCAGATTGTCCAAAACTGAATAAACCATTTGACAATAAAGCCAAACTGGCAGAAGGAGCAAAAAGGAATGCGAGAGCCTTTCAGCTGACTACTCAAGAAGCCGAGATGATTCCAGATGTGATAGCCGGTACGTTCTTAGCTTACAACGTTTACACAAAAGTATTATTTGACTCTGGTGCAAACCAAAGTTTTATAAATACTTTACTCTGCCAAACTCTTAACTTACCGTTAACCAGCATTAGATAAATTTCTACAGTAGAAACGGTAGATGGGAATTTAGTTAAAATAAATAAGGTCCTGCAAAACGTAGAAATAGAACTTTTAAGTCATAAATTTTATGCAACCATATTGGTTGAATTCGATGTTATGTTAGGAATGAATTGATTAGTAAAACCACTATGCTCGAATTCTTTGTGATAAGAATTCCATAGAAATTCAGGCAACCACTGGAGAAGTAATAATGATTACATAAAGTTCATATCAGTAATGAAAGTTGCTAATTATGAACGAAAGCAAGGAATAGTATATATGATTTCAATAATCATTAATACCAAAGATAAAGAACTTAAGGAATTTCTGTAGTATTCAGAATACTCAGATATATTCCCAGAAAAGTTACAGGATTACCATCAGATATGGAGGTGGAATTTAGGATTCATCTAATTATATCGATAGCAAAGGCACCTTATCGGTTAGCACAGTATTAGTTGTTAAGAAAAAGGATGGTTCAATAAGAATGTGTATTAATTATAGGAAATTGAATAAAGTTACAATTAAGAATCGATACCCATTACCTAGAATTAATGATCTATTCGATCAATTCCAGGAAGATAGATAGTTTTCTAAGATCAACTTATGTTCCGGATATTATCAATTAAAAGTATAGGAGGAAGACATACCTAAGACTGCTTTCAGAACCAGGAATGGTCATTACAAGTTTACAGTCATGTCTTTCGGATTAACAAATGCACCTGTTGTATTCATGGACATGATGAATAGGATCTGTAAACCATATTTGGATAAATTTGTAATTATCTTTATCGAAGATATACTTATTTATTCCAAAAGTCAGAAAGAACATTGTCAGCACTTGCATGCACTCTTAACTTTGTTAAGAAAAGAAAAGCTATACGCCAAATTCTCGAAGTGTGAATTTTGGTTACAAGAAATGCAATTCTTAGGACATATGGTGAATCATGAAAGTATTCACGTAGATCCTGCTAAGATAGCAGCAATTACCAAATGGAAGATTACTCAATCCGCAATGGAAATTAGGAGTTTTATAGGTTTAGCCGAATACTATAAACAGTTTATTAAAGAATTTTTCCAAGATAGCTATACCATTAACTAAGCTAACCTGTACAACAACTAAGTTTGATTAGAGATCTAAACAAGAAGAAGCCTTTAGGATCTTAAAGTAGAAATTAACAAATGCCCCAATCCTAGCCTTACCAGAAGGAACAGAAGATTTTAAAGTATATGGTGATGTTTCAAAGCTAGGAATTGGAAGTATGTTAATGCAATGCAAAAAGGTAATTGCATATGCATCAAGGCAATTGAAAAGGTACGAATAAAACTATACCACTCATGACTTAGAATAAGGAGTTATAATTTTTTTAGATTTGGAGACATTATCTGTATGGAAGTAAGTTTACTGTCTATACGGATCATAAGAATTTAAGATATATTTTTGGGCAAAAAGAATTAAACATGAGGCAAAGGAAATACGACTATGGTATTCAGTATCACTAAGGAAAGGCTGAAGACGGCTAGAGACCACCAGAAGAGTTATACAGATAATAGAGGAAAGCCGTTGGAGTTCGAGTTGGAGACAAAATGTCATTTAAGGTATCTCCTTAGAAACGAGTTGTTAGATTCGGAAAGAAAGGAAAGCTAAGTCCAAAGTACGTAGGATCATTTCTAGTAATCCAACGTATAGGACCAGTTGCTTATCATTTACAACAACTAGGAGAGTTTACTGAAATACATGATATATTTCATGTATTCCACATCAAGAAATGTCTATTATACGAATCTTTGGTAGTACCTCTCCAAGATATAAAGGTAAACGAAAAATTAATAGAGAAACCTCTTCAGATAGAAGATCGAATGATCAAATTTCTCAAATCACAAGTGATTAGTGTTAGTTCAAGTGGGATTCAGAGATAGGACCCCAATACACTTAGGAGCTGGAATCTAAGATGAAGCGAAAATATTCTCAATTATTCTAGTAAATCTCGAGGACGAGATTTTTTATTAAGGTAGGGAGAATGTAACAACTCTCATCAAAAAGTCATAATTATTATTTTAATTGACCAATAGGAAACCCTAATTGAGAAACCCAAGTGATACTGCGCAAACCCTAAAATTTTCGGAACAATCAGAATCAGGATCAGGGCCCTAAAAACTCAGGGGGGGCATTTCCTACTTGACGATTATCCTCTTAATTCGTTATCAGAATAAAAAATTCAAGAATCGTCGACTCAGCAGGCCTAGTCCCACACGTGGCTACCCTATAAGAATTAAGTGTCCCTTATGGACCGTAAGGGAATATTTGTTACGGTCCGTAAGCCTTGCCAAAATTTCACTATAAATAGCAGACATTGGCATTTAGTTTCTGAAGTTTGAGCGACGAGAAAATTCGTTATATTCTCTGAGTTTTGGTTCGATTACTACAATTAACACACACAATCACTAAATTGACGCCGCAATCAGGGTAATAACTCGATCGCTATTACGATTCAACGTCCGATCGATTATAACTATCAAAAGATTTTTTAAGTGCCGCTCAAATTGAGTTTATACTTTGTTATTCATTGTGATTTCGACTTGAATGTTTGAGTGCTGTTCGAAATCGGACTATACTCTGTCATTCGTTGTGAATCCACTGAATTGTTAAGTATTGCACTTGTAAATCGTTGTGAGGGTTTAATCTCGTGAATTGTCGTAACTGCTGTATTAGTTACTAACCTGTTTGTGTGTGTATTGTTATTTAAATTAGGATAATCAAGGCTAATCAGTAGGCTTATACTCTGCTCGTTAAATCTACAATGTGAGTCATTCTCTATTTATCAACTATTTTACAATACCTCAAATTATTTTCAAAGGTTATAATTACAGGGACTAAGTTGTGGATATCTTGAATTACTGGTTAATGGGGTATTGTGCACATTACTAATTTGCTTCCGGTTACGTTCATTGACATAACCGGGATAATCCCAGTTAGGTTCATTGACCTACTCGGGATAATCACTGTTAGGTTCATTGACCTACAGGGATAATCGTCACTATTTAGGTTCATTGATCTAATAGTGGTATGACCATCGTCACCATTGTGACATGTCACCATTGTGACATAGAGCCAGATAAAGATAAGATAGAAGCCATTGTAATCGCTCTTATGCTGTAATTAATAACTATGCATCATTATGCAAAATAGAATGATTCACTCAGTATTTCCCGCTGACAAAATCTTTTTCAAACATGTTTCAGGTGATCTGATATGATCTAGGAAAAGTGCCATAAAGCACTACAAGCTCAAGGAAGTGGCTCAGTATAAAATAAAGAAACATGTTTTTAGAAATAAAGATTTCCTAGTGAAATCACTTTATTGTAAAATTATGGGATTTATCCCTATATTATATATAAATGAGCAGTTTTAATATTAATCGATCCTGTTTAAAAAGACTTCCGCTGTCACCTAATTAGATACCACGGGATTTCCTGCCTCGCGGCTCTGGACTGGGTCAAACCGGGGCCGAGGGCCGTGACACAAAATATGAGACGACATTAGGATTTGCCTCTATGATAGTGTGTTTGTGTACATCGGGATTCTTGGACTCATGTACAAGAAAACGATGCGCACTACTTTGATGTGCATATCCAATGAAAATGCAATCAACAGTTTTGGGTCCTATCCTAAGAGCCTTAGGAGGTGGTACAATCACCTTGGCTAGGCACCCCCACACTTTCAAGTATTTGTACGAAGGCTTCCTTTTTCTCCATAACTCATATGGAGTTTCGTCCTTATTTTTCAAGGGTATCTTGTTCAACAGATAGTTTGCTGAGAGAATGGCGTCCCCCCACATTTCTCGGTTCACTCCCGAGCTTATCAACATGGCGTTCATCATTTCTTTCAATGTGCGGTTCTTTCGTTCCGCAACGCCATTTGATTGTGGAGAATAAGGAGGTGTACACTCGTGTAGAATGCCACTTTTTGCGCATAAATCCGCAAAAGGTGCAACATATTCACCTCCTCGATCGCTTCTCAAAGCTTTTATCTTCTTTTTAAGTTGATTCTCAACTTCGTTTTTGTACAAGATAAACTTCTCTATTGCTTCGTCTTTACTCTTTAGTAAATACACGTAGCAATATTTCGTACAATCATCAATAAACGTGATGAAATACTTATTTCCTCCACGCGTGGGAAACGCTTTTAAATCACACACATCGGTATGAATTAAATCAAGGGGTTCGGTTATTCGTTCAACCGATTTAAACGATGATCTCGTAAGTTTGGATTCAACACATGTCTCGCATTTGTGATTGGACTCGATATGGAATGTTGGTATCAAGTTTAATTTAATTAAACGTCGTAATGAATTAAAATTTACATGCCCTAGTCTACCATGCCAAACATTAGAAGACTCAACCATGTAAGTAGAAATAGAAATTTCATTCATTTTCTTGTTTTGGTTTACAACCAATACATTCATTTTGAACATTCCATTTAGGGCATAGCCCTTACCAACAAACATTCCACGTCTAGACAAGACAAAATTGTCCGATTCAAACACTAGACGAAATCCAAACTTGTTGAGCATCCATCCCGACACGAGATTCTTCCGTATCTCTGGGACATAAAGCACATTGGTCAAGGTAAGCTCCTTGCCCGAAGTCATCTTCAAAACGACCGTGCCTTCCCCCTTGATGCTTGCGGTAGCTTTATTCCCCATATAAAGCTTTTCTTCACCCGAAGCTTCCTTGAATGTAGAGAAAAGAGCCTTGTCTCCACAAACATGGCGGGTTGCACCCGTATCAACGAACCATCCTTTTGGGTTTTCACCCATTGCGTTGACTTCTTCAATCATAGCCGCTTCCTCGGTTATCATTGCAATCAGAGGCATACCATCCTCATCAACCATATGCACACGCTCACGCTTAGGTTTATTGCATTGGTTAGCACGGTGCCCCGTCTCGTTACAATTGTAACAAGTACCTTGGAAAGGCGCAGGCTTCTTTTTCACAGCCCCCTTTTTCGGTCCAAGGTTGTTAACCTTTGCTTTCCCTTTGTTGTCCTTTTTACCCTTGCCTTTCTTGCCCTTTGAGGACTCCCCAACTTCCACCATGTTTGCTTTAGCCGAGGCTTGCAAAATGGTGCATTTTTGGGCTACCCTGTTTTCTTCTTCTATACGAAGACGAAGAACAAGGTCCTCGACCGACATTTCCTTTCGCTTGTGTTTAAGATAATTCTTAAAATCCAACCAAGCGGGAGGTAATTTTTCGATCATGGCTGCCACTTGAAATGTTTCGCTAAGTACCATTCCCTCAGCATGGATGTCATTTAGTATAATTTGCAACTCTTGGACTTGGTTCATAACAGACTTGTTATCAACCATTTTAAAGTCCAAGAAACGGGCGACAACAAATTTCTTTGTTCCCGCATCCTCCGTTTTGTACTTTTTCTCCAAAGACTCCCATAATTGTTTGGAAGTCTTGATATTATAGTACACATTATACAATGCATCCGAGAGACTGTTGAGAACATAGCCTCGACATATAAAGTCCGAGTGCTTCCACGCCTCTACCGCGCTCAGAGCCTGAGCATCGGTCTCCCCTTCCGCAGGTTGGGGAACGGTCTCCGTCAAGAACCTCGCAAGGTTCATGGTGGTCAAGTAGAAGAACATCTTCTGTTGCCACCTCTTGAAGTGGAGACCCGAGAACTTCTCGGGTCGTTCAGCATGATTTGCCACTGTGGACGCTCCCACAGTGTTGGCAGGGGTTCCAACGACAACATTAGTGTTGCTCGTGTTCACATTTTCAGTCGACATTCTGAAAAAGTTTCAAGAAAACAAGTTAAATTCTGTTTTCTAAATAATAAAGACGCTACTTTATTATTATTAGAAGTTCAAAAAATTCAGCGGTGTAGCTTCTAAGTCCAACTTTGAAGACTATAACAGGAAGATTTTTAGAACTTCAGCGACAGAAAGGAGTAGAAGCAGATTCTGTTTTGACAAAGTCGCTACTTTGAAACAAAACAGGAAGAAAATCTGTTTTTTTTTTTAAACACAACTGTATGAATTCAAAACTGGTTCGAATTCACAACAGAAAATGTTTGTGATCCTACACGAACGGTGTTTTAAAAAAATTGTTTTAAGATTATAGGAATCCGTTCGTGTAAAATAAATAAAAAATCCTTTATTAACTTGTATTACAAGAACTAAACAGAAACAAAGTAAATACAATACTATTACAACTGAAAAAGGAAATACAAGATCAGAAAACACGAACAGACGAAACTGTTCTTGGCTGAGGATCGTGTTAGACACGGGTCCCTTAAAACAAATTTCGTGTCTCCCAGGAGAACACGTTTGTTTCCAGGATACAACAGCCGCAAGCAGTTGCACTGCCGGTCTTGACTCCAACCCGAAGGTATACCTTTCTGCTTGAAGAAGATGTAGAATTCAGAGGGAGAGAAAGAATTAGCTATGTAATTCGGTGTTTCAAATCTGCAATAGGAACCTCCCATTTATACTGCAGGTCTTGAAGAAACTGAAAAACAAATTTAATGGGAGAATTAAACTGCATTAAACGTCTTCAATGCACTTTAATTCGTCATTAAATTCTCAGTCAAACGCATTAACTTCGTCAGTTTCGAATGCTGAATGTAACTACACTGGCATTAACTGCAGCTGGAAGCTTCTCCGCGCGCGCGCGCAAGACACACTGATGCGCGTGCAGGTCTGCACCCTCACGCGCGGTGCGTCCACTTGGCTCAGTGCCATGCGCGCGTGCGCCATTCTCACTCAGGTCCATGCGCACCTGCGCGCGTGTGCCACGTCACCTGTGAGCCTCTACGAGCACGCCACACAGTCGCGCCGTTTTGGCTCACTTTAGTGCGCCGCGCACGTCACATCAGGCCCATGCACCATGCGCTAGTGCGCGCCATATGTACCCCGCGCGCATGATTGCCACGTCATGCGCCATCGCGCGCGGACCCACCAGGGTCATGCGCATGCATGCCACATCACCAACCACTTGGTCCTTGCAACCCTTGTGCTTCCACCACGCGCACATGGTCAAAAATACAAATGCGGCTCTCAAGCGGCTCGCGGCTATGCGAGTGTGCGAAGTGCGCCATCAAAGCGCCACATTGCGCCTCATCGCCCACGCCACGCGCGCGAGTGCGAGCTAGGGTGCTCCGCACCCTTCGCGAGTACACTAGTGAGTGCTTCCATGAAACAATAAGGATGGAGAGTTCCCACTTAAATACCCCTTTAAGTTTCAACTCACATCCGATGTGGGACAAGGTGCCACTTTCCCATTTATTTCAGCATTCAAGTTTCAAACACCAAACTTTGAGCATCGATATCTCATTCATCTTAGCTCCGTTTTGGACGTGGTTTAGTTCGTTGCGAAGCTCTTCCGACATAGAACACAAACCCACAAATAAATATATAAAACCCGCTCATTTTATTATATTTATTTCTAGTCCAAAATAGGAAAAAATCATTTTCCTATATTTGTGAAAAATATTATTCTCACAAAATTTCCAACAATTTTCTCATCTTTAGTCTTGTATGTTCCACAGTCACGTAATTTTTTCCACACGTAAGTGGACATGAAAGATGAAAGAAAAGTAACTTGTTGATCCTCTTTTTTGTTAACTATACATTAATGTTTAATTAAAACGGTTAAAAAGTTGTATTTATTAATTTTTAAAAGAAAATAACAGACCAACTTGAACTGAGTCTATCTGAAATGGTTCAGAAAATGACCCAAGCAAAACTAGCGGGTCAACTTTATTGGACCATTTGACCCGATTTAAAAAATGACCCTTTTTACCCCTTACTATTATTTTGCCACACCAACTCTATGTTGATCTTTTGCGATAAATGATAGTAAGAGATATTTTTCCAAACAGTATAAAGTGATTAAATAATTAAGTTCTCTCTTTCGTAAATGATAAATCTTATAAGTTTTGTTAAAAATCTTGAAGTGTATTTCTTGAGTTTAGAAGGAAAACTCATTAATGGGTCAACTTGTATTTGTCAAGGTTTTATGTCAAAGTAAACAAAGGTGATAGTTTTCACCCATTTATTTCAACAGTCAATTCAAGTTAAGTTTTTTTTGCTTATGGGTAAAATGAGTAAATTAAAACTATAAATAAAAAATTGCTTACAAATTGACTGAGTTTTTGGCCGTCTAAATTGGACAACAAAGACTAAAGGGTGTGGGGACATCCCAGGGTCGTCGAAGGTCATCCACACTGCCCCCCCTTTGGTCCGTCCCTGTCCCCGTCGTCCCTCCATTGCCGGTCGCGACGGACCCACCTTTTTCTTATCCAACAAACACATACACATGCATACATCTTGTATATATAAAGGGGCTCATCCTCACCCTGGGATGAGAGAGGATGAACGAGGATGTGAGGGCGAGTGAAGAGAGAGAAGATAATGTTGTTTTTAAGCCACTTAGGCTATGGCCTAGTGGTAGAGGGAAAAAAAAACTCTTGGAGGAGACTTGAGTTCGAATCCACCAAAGGTGGTTTTAGCTGTCAAATTTGAGGTGAAGGAGAAAGGTCACTAGTCACTACAAGAATCTTGGTATGTTGCGATGAAGGTTTTAGCGACAACATGTTGTCGTTAACAAAAGTTACCCTACAGCGATGACATGTCATCGGCCCAAGATTCCTAAATATATTTGTTAGGTCACTCTATGGCCAGAGAGGATGAACGAGGATGTGAGGGTGAGTGAAGAGAGAGAAGAGAACGTTGTTTTAACTTTTAAGGGTGAGAAGGTTATTAGAGCATTCTCATCCAATCCATCAAATTATACATGCAATCCACAAAAAAACAATTCATATATCAATATATTTCCACTAAAAACAAATACTTTTTCTCTCTCCATTTCAATTAAATAATATTATCATCACATTTTTCTCTTTTCTTCACTCACAACCACTTTTAATATATATTAAAAAAATTATACTGGGTGAACAGTGTCCCCCCAAATATACAGATGAACAGTAACATTTTCTCTCTCCTCCACTCACAACCACTTTTTATACCCTTTACAATATAAAAACTCACCATCACAAGTTTTGATGGATTGGATGAGAATGCTCTTAGGTAGTATAATGATCAAATACAAATAGGTCTTAACATACAAAATGGCCTTAAGAGCACCCACAACAACAAATGTGATACATCCAACAATCTGTCTAGTCAGCATGTCACATCATTCCAAACTACCACCATTTCAAACCTCACTTTTTCCTCCAACAATAAACCATTCCAAATCTCTACATCACATCCCACGTTTTACACTAAAAATACAAAAAAAAAAAAATTATTGTGAGTGAGTTGTCCCCACTAAATCTAAACCACACCCGTCTGCTCCATCAAACCTCCTCCCACCTGACCACCTCCTCCAACAAGGAGGTTTGTTTAACACTTGGTTTGTTGAGCGGACTTGAGCAACGGATGATCCGTTGTTTATCTCTAATAAGAAGTGAAAGAAGCTTTTTTTAATCTACTTGAATATGATATTTAATTGCAAAATTTTAAAAAAAAATCATGTATTTACTCTAGTAGAGTAATTACATAATGACTCCACTAATGTAAAAAAAAAACTTGTATTGAATTTTTAACCACCAACCAGATACTTGTTGATCATTGCACTTACGACCATGGTTAACATTTTCCTTTATACTCAAAATTATAATAAGTTTGACGTCCAATATGGGGCAAATTATTTCAACTCATCATTATCACACTATAGACCTTCACTCCTTCGTGGTCAACCATGATAATAAATCCCATAAATATATTTTATTAGATTATGTGATAGGTTACAAATGGGATCCTTGGGTATGTTTGGCATAGAGTTTTTAAGGGCTTTTAGGAGCTTTAAGCTTTTAAGAAAAAGCTCATACTCAGTAAAGTAAAAAGTTTTGAAGATTTTAGGTTAGCAGCTTGAAGTTTTTGGTTGAACGCTCCTACTAGTAGCGTTTAGAAGGAGCTAAAAGCTTTTAGGGAAAAATGACTATTTTAACCTCTAAAGATAATAATTTTTTTAATGCACAAACTTTTTAAATTTTTAGTTATGTCCATTTTGGTCATTTTATACATTTTATTAAAAGCTCCAGCTACCAACGAAACACGAAATATATCTAAAAAACTACAGCTACTAGCTACCAGCTACAGCTACCAGCTTCCAGCCACCATCTTCCAGCCACCAGCTACCCTACTTTTGCCAAACATACCCTTTGTATAGAGACCATATTACACTCTAGAGTTGGGTACGGTACAAACCATATTTATTCTACACAGACCATAAGAATAGATTTTAGCACTTAAAAAAAGTTAAATTAGCACATACCAAAACAATACATACATAAAAGTAACACTTTTAATTATATTAACACATGAAAATTAATCAAGATAATTGATTTTTGCAAATATTTGAATGATATCAACACTTTTCTTAATCAGCACATTAAAAACAAAAGAAATATCCAAATAAATAATTAATTGCTTGTTAGCATATTTATAGGGAATTCAATATAATTGATATTATTTAGGATATTATTTTATCATTTATCTAGAATTGGTTGGTCGCATAGATGGCACGTGACACTTTTTAAATGGTTCTTAGAGTTTGTATACGAAATATGGTTTGTATTTGGTCGTACTCCTTACACTCTATACCCTGTGCTATAACAAAATATCAATTCTTGGTCTAATATGAATACTCTCGCAAGCTAAGCACGAGAGAGATTCAGACCATATTACACTATACCATGACATGATATTGATTCTTGGTCTAATAAATTTTTGTTTTTGATAGAATTGGATTTTTCGTAAAATTTCTTATAATATTACCGAATATATCTATATTTGAATTCAATAATTAAATATGTGATTCTTTACACAAGTGAACAAAAGTTGATTCGACACACAACCAACAAACTCCGATGTACGACTGTTTTTTTTTTTCCAAAGTTCCAAGAGCAATCAAATCCTTACATTATAAACTAATTGATTTCAACCTTTTTTCTTTACGAAGGGGATTATAAATTAAAACAAGCAATCAAATCCTTACATTATAAACTAGTTGACGTGCACCTAACCTATAGAAATTTTAACCCAATTCAAAATACTTTTAATCTTATCTAAACATAAAATAAATAATAATTATTTAACTCTTATCTAAATAAACTAGTGGGTACGTTTTAGTCAACCACAATCACGAAGACTTGGGTCAATATTCATGACTTTGTAGCCATTTTAACACGCTCACGTCGTAGCTTTGAAAATTTACATAATTTTGGTAAATTTGAACAACTTATAGGATTTAATGATGGTAAAGAATAGTATATAAGATAGCGTTCGTTTCACAAAATGAAATGGAATCTTAATGGAATTAGAATTTTGATTCCACTCCTTATTTTGTTGGTTTCAACAAGAAAATGAGGAGTTTGTTTACCTCTTAATAAGGCTCTTAATGGTTCTGACCTCTTACTGATTCAGCACTTTATGGTTCGGACTGTTTGTTTCACGAGCAGAAGTCTGAATGGTTCAGACATTTGTCTCTGAATGATTAAGCATTATACAGAGTATGAATGTTAAGACCTCTAATCTGAATTGGTCAGACATTTGCCTCTGAACGGTTAAGCATTATACAGGCTCTTAATGGTTCTGACCTCTTACTAGTTCAGCACTTAGGGGCTGTTTGGCAACATCTGAATGGTTAAATGCTGAACCAGTAAGAGGTCTGAACCATTAAGAGCCTGTATAATGTTTAACCGTTCAGAGGAAAATGTATGTATTCAGATTAGAGATCTTAACTATTTAGACTTTGTATAAATCTTAACCATTCAGAGGCAAATGTCTGAACCATTCAGACATCAGCTCGTGAAACAAACATTCTAAACCATTAAGTGATGAACCAGTAAGAGGTCTAAATTAATAAGAGCCTCATTAAGAGGTAAACAAACATTAATAACTATAGTGTTTCGTGGCAGAAAACATGCTATACTCTTATTGGATATTATTACAATAACTAATTATGCAGTTCTACGTATGTCTACATTTCTTGTATCATCAAAATCTATCTTTCATTCTAATATTGAGTCTTTTATAATAAGCCTCAAAGCGGGTGGTCACGATGGTAAGATGGTAAGGTAACGGGTGAAACTGGTTTGAAAACGGGTCATTTTCTTAAGTATAAATTTGGATCAGGTCGAAATGTGTTCAAATCAAAATGGGCAAAGGTCGAAACTGGTTCAGACCATCCACATATAGAAACAAAAAAAAAAAATACTTGAAAGAAGTGACATATGATGGTGTTATGTCTCACATAATAGTAATCAAGTTTCAAAAGTGTTCTAATTAGGTCACTCGTATCGTTTTTGTCCCAATTAGATAACTTAACATTCAAATCGAGTCCTGTTCTTTTTTCTATGTGTCAAGAAAAAAATGAAGAATAAGATGTTGGGGTCAGATTATTTTAATATATGAAATTATATATATTAAAAATAAAAACACTTTAATTACATTAAAAATTAAAAAAATAAGTTACAATTCACGTCATCACTCAAAGTTAGCATCAAATAAAAGGGAAAAAAGAAACAAAAATTCACATCACCATGATTACTTATAAAATGGATGAAAAAACCCTTAATTTTAATGAAAAATGAATGTTGAGTGGCCTGATTGAAACACTTTTGAAACTTCAGTGACCTAATTAGAACACTTTTAAAACTTGGTTACTATTCTACAAAGTTACCCCAATACTAAACTATACATGACAATCTTGAGTTTTTAACTATTTACTATGACTAAGTCGGGTTCGGATTAAGTTTTATCTCTAGTGGATGAAACGGGTAAAGTTTAGAATGGTTGGGTCAACCGGTGGGAAGTGGTTTGTTTTTTTAACACATAAAACATCCTAACTCATTTTATTCTGTTTAGATTACACTGAATAATTTATCAAAATGATTGTTGACACTAAATAATTATACAAAATTATATCTTTTAGATAAAAAAGTGTCTCACGCAAACCCAAACCCGACCCAATTGAACCTAAACACTATAGGGTTTGATTCCCTACTCAACTCATCCATTTTGCCACCTCTAGTATAATTGAACCGGATGTAATGTACATCTTTTTAGAATAGTTATGGATTGTTTGTTTGGCACCTAATGAGCTACTATATTTGCCTCCTGATAGAGTCTACACTACTTTTCTCACAATCTACAATTTATTTGTCGTTGAATCATTCGAAACTGTTCATTGTTATACATTTTGTCATTCAGATTTATTCAAAAATACCTACCGAGGACATCACACTTGTATTATTTAGGGACTTTTACGTCCCTGCTGCTCAGATTGGTTACTTTTTGAGTGATTTGGAAGCGAAAGTGGGTGAGGTGAGGGAGAGAGGTCACCGTACACTTCAAGAATTTTGATCGGTTGGATTTGGGTGGCGATGATGGAAAAAAAAACCTAGATTTTGATGACGATGGCGCGGCAACGATGGTGGAGGATAGGTTTTTGAGCCTGCAACCCCATTAGCAGCCTTTTGATTATCGAAAATCTGAGCCAAACCCTGTTTTTTTTCGAGATACACTTTTGTTTTGATGTTGTTGGTTTTTTATATTTTTTTCCCTAGTCGATGACGATAACAATCCATCTGAGACACCTACTGAGTTTGCCATTTCTGGGTGCGTTCGTTTTTGCGTAAAATAGTTTTTGTAAAAAAAAAAGTTAAACCGTAAATTTTTTAACGTAAAACGTAAAAAGTTTTACGTAAAACGTAAAATGTTTTACGTACTGTGTAAAACGTTTTATAAAACGTAAAACGTAAAAAGTTTTATGTAAAACGTAAAAAATTTAACGTAAAAACATAAAACGTAAAAAGTTTTACGTAAAACGTAAAAATTTTAACTTAAAACGTAAATTTTTTTACGTAATACGTAAAAAGTTTAACGTAAAACTTAAAACGTAAAAAGTTTAAAAGTTTTAACGTAAAACGTAAAGTGTAAAAAACGGCGCGTTAAAAAAAACGACGCTTGAAAAAGCCTAGCGTAAAAACGACGCGTTAAAAAAACGACGCTTGAAAAAGCCCGGCGTGCAAAAACCGGTGCTCAAAAAAATTTGTCTTGTTAAAAAAATTTGAATTTAAATTTTTTTTCATAAAAATATTCTTTTTAAAAAATAAAAAATAATATAATAAAACAAAAAAGTAATAAAAAATAATAAAGATAAAAAGACCAAAAAGAGTAATTTTACTAAACTAAACTTTTGGATTAAAATATTAAAGATACAATAAGACAAAATGTATTTAATATTCATTTTAGTTACTTTTAATCTCATCCATCTATCTTGTTGATCTAATGGTTAGGAACTGGTTCTCGCGGTTCTTACAATTGGAGGTGGTTTACATTTTAGCGGTCCCATATATATATAGGGAGCCGCTAGAATGAGAACCACCCCGAGTTATGAGAACCGCGAGAACCACACCATCCGGGCCGCCGTTGACCACGATTTTGGACCGCTAGAATGAGAACCACCCCGAGTTATGAGAACCGCGAGAACCACACCATCCGGGACGCCGTTGACCACGATTTTTTTTTACAACTAGATGTGTATATTATAAACACATTCGTAAAAAAAAAATTTTAAACGCCGCGGCCGAGGGGGTAGTTTTTTACACCACAAGTTTGGTGAAAAAAAAAAGAGAAAAAAAAAATAAAAATAAAAACACCAAACTTGTGGTGTAAAAAACTACCCCCTCGGCCGCGGCGTTTAAATTTTTTTTTTTTTACGAATGTGTTTATAATATACACATCTAGTTGTAAAAAAAATCGTGGTCAACGGCGGCCCGGATGGTGTGGTTCTCGCGGTTCTCATAACTCGGGGTGGTTCTCATTCTAGCGGTCCCCTATATATATATGTATATGTAGGGTCCGGATTTAGAGAAAACGGTGAAAAGTGTGAGAACGGTGAGAACGCTTATGAATCGTCTGATCAAAACAATCTATGGACTAGATTGACGCAGTGGCTTTTTCGTAAATAACACGAATTCTATTGAGTGGACTCGCTTCATTAAGGGTAAAAAAGTCTTTACACTTCTATACCAAAACGCCAAGTAATGAATAAAACGCCATTACTAGCCAAAACGCATCCCTGCATAAACAAAACATTCTCATACATAAGAACACAGATCCCCCACCTGAAAACGCCATATTTTCTACTATATAACATTCAACTTACAACGCCAAAAATTCCAAAACATCAAACACACCTACTAAAAAACGTCATATTTTACTATATACCAATCATCTTAGAAAATGCCAAATCTCTCAAACATCAAAAATTTCCAAAAAATGGACGTTTCTTTCAGATACACTATTTCCTCGGTAAAACGCCAAAAATGTCAAAAAAACGTTTCTTGTATATTCAATATTGTTCTACGCGAAGTTTGGGAGAATGCATTCTTTTCTGAGGTGTTGTGACTCAAATAACATTTTGGTGAATGAGATGGACAAAACTAGAACAAAAAGATACTGGTGTCAGACTTATGTCAGTTTTTGTGTTTTGTTATTAATGAATAATATAATGACATGAATAGAAGAATGACACTGAGTGGTTTGAAGATACATATTCAAACAAAAAACTCATGTCATGTTTTCTTTCCAAACGGCCACAAAAACACAAGCATGACAAAGCCAAAACCACCGGTAAACATGTTTCAAAGAAGAAAGAGACTGATGACAGTGAAGATTTCGAAGATGAATTGTTTCTATTTTAAGTTTTTTAATTTTCCTTTTCTGTAGTTTGTTATGTATATTTCGACTAAGAATAAAAAAGTTTAATAAAGAACCAAAAAGTCATAAAGATTGGGAAACGCCATAATGCAGTAAAACGCCATAATGCAGTAAAACGTCAAAAACTCCAAACCTATAATAAAAGTAATTTGGAGAAGTATTATTAAAAGCTAAAAATGAAAAAAAAAAAACGCCAAAAACTACTTAAAGCTATTAAAAAACGCCAAAGTTGGAAGATGGAATGTCTATGACCAGAAAAGCTCATAAAAAGCTAAACAAAAACAGTAAAAAAATACACACAGTAACCGAAAAAACGGCTACTTTATTAATACCATTTATTATAAATAAAAATCTCGCCTAAACTACGCGCCAAAAACATCCTATAAAAGAGACGTCTCTGCACAATCAACTGATCACAACACCAAAAAAATAAACGTCATCTTTCCAGGAAACCATTCACTTTAAAACGCTAAAAAAGATACTTAAAAAAGCCACAGATGCGGAACATCATTTCTTCTATATTGAGTATTGTTCTGAATGAAGTTTCACTAAATGGATTCTACTCTGAAGTGGGTATATCTATAAGCTTTTGCTGAATGAGATGGACAAATATTCAGGAAAAAAACGAAGTGAAAAAGACACTTTTACCCCTTAATGAAAACGGGCGTTATGTAGAAAAATAAGGATCTACATAAGGTATTCAAAACAGGTTCAAAAAACGCCAAAAAAGTTAAAGTAGAAGAGCCTGATGACAGTGAAGATTTGAAAGAGAAATTATATTATAATTTTTATTTTTTTTTTCAATTTCTATTGTTTGTTATCTAATTCTCTGATTTTTTTTTATCTAAATCTCTACTTACAAAAAAAATTTAATATAAAACGCCAAAAACACCAAATCGCCTGATAGTGTGAAAACTGAGAGAACGGATGCTAGCAAAGCACTATGTTGCTATAAAACGCCAAAAACGCCAAAACATACTTAAAACGCCAAAATGTTTACTATGATCCTGATCTACAAACAATAAAAAGCCGCGTATTTATTAAACGCCAAAAAAAAATGGGAACGGGATGTGACACACGTTTAAAAAAAAGAAAGATGAAAGGACAAAAAAGCCCCTCCGCCCTTCTCTATGCCGCATGACACGTGTTGGGCCAGGATGCGTTCTCACCGTTCTCACACTTTTGAGCGTTTTCTCCTGATCCCGTTTATATACATATATATATATATATATATATATATATAGGGTCGAGTTCATTTCAGAACTCTAAATAACTACAGAACTTTCAGAACTCCTAATAAACAATCATTTTATATATAAGTTTTTGTATTTAGGATCTTTTTATCATCTATTATATGTATTTCTTTGATTACATACATGTTAAAAGTAGTTTACATATGTTTAATTGCCAAAATTATATATATGTGTCATAACTAATTACAGATATGTAAAAAAACTAGTTTACATATGTGTAATTATAAAATTACATATAAAAAATGATAAAATTACTCTTAACATGTATGTAATCGTGAAAATACACATAATAAATGATAAAATTATCCTAAACATAAAAATATATAATTAAAAAGATTGTTTATTAGGAGGTCTGCGAGTTCTATAAATATTTATGGTTCTGAAATGATCCTGGCCCTATATATATATATAGGATGAATAAAAAGAAACCACACTTAAAAAAACCTTATGTACCAAAAAAATTTCTAAAGAATTATGGAATGTAAGTTACATGTTATCGAACGTTTTGTAACAAAACAAAAAGCGACAAGGGGATTTTTTTATAAAAAAATTTAAAACTTCTGTTTTTAGCATATATATATATATATATATATATATATATATATAAACCTTGAATTTTTAAAAAAAATTATAAAAATCTTATCGGCGTTTTTTTGTTACAAAACGTTTTATAACATGTAACTTACATTCCCTATTTTTTTTAAAAAAAAGTCTGTTACATAAGTTTTTCTTTAGTTTTCTTAACTTAAGTGAGTTTTCTCTCTATAACATGCGATTTGTTTGTGTGTAACATGCAATATTTCTATATATATATATGAAGGGGAAGGTTCATTTGAGAAGAAAATTTAATTGAGAATAAAAAAAACAAAGGGTAATTTTGTAAAATATTAAACAGTTTTTTCACTTATCTCATTTATTATCCTTTTTGACTAATTAATTAGTCATAAAGACTATTATCCTCCACACTAACTTTTTTTTTTCCTACACACATTAAAAGTTATCCAACATATTTCAAAATTCATCCTACACATTGAAATTTATAATACACAACTCGTAGTTTATCCTACACAACTTGAAATTTATCCTACACTTTAAATTATTTTATTTTATGTTTTAAAAAAAATATATATTTTGAAGATAAGTTACACAAAATTTAATGTAGTTAGCTATTAAAGAGTAAGACTACAAATTAATGACCTATGTAGATTTACCAATGTACCCTTATATTAACATTAAATACTTATATTAAATGAAGTAAAATAAAGCATTTTTATTGGTTAAAATTTCTTCTTTTTTCTTCTTACAAAAAAAATCTTCTCATTTGAACTCTCCTATATATATGTATAACATGTGATTTGTTGTGTATAATGTTCATCTTTATAACATGCGAGATTGTATTTTAACGTGCGAACTTTCGTTGCGTACGCGTCGTACGTTAAAGCCTCTTGTACGATACACTTTTTCTATATATATATATATATATATATATATATATATATATATATATATATTTAATAGAGGGTTCAAATGAAAATAATTTTTTTTGTAAGAATTAAAAAAAAAAGAAATATCAACCAATAAGAATCCTTCATTTTACTTCAATTAATTTTTGTATTTAATATTAGTGTAAGGGTATATTGGTAAACTTAGATATATCATTAATTAATATTCTTTCTTTTTAATAGCTAACTACATTAAATTTGTAACTTATTTTCAACAAATATATTTTTTCAAAGAAGAAAAAAAATTATTTAAAGTGTATAATAAATTGCGAGGTGTGTAGGATGAATTACGAGCTGTGTAGGATAAATTTCAATATGTTTAGGATACATTTCAAAACGTGTATGATAAATTTTGATGTATGTAGGCAAAATTTTTGTATGGAGGATGATAATATTTATGACTAATTAATTAGTCAAAGATAATAATAAATGAGATAAGAGAAAAAATATTTAATGTTTCACAATTATATCATTTGTTCTTTTTTATTGTCAATTTAATTTTCTTCACAATTATATATATATATATATAGGGTAAGGTTCATGCGAGAACCACCTTTATTGCGAGAACCAATGTGAACACAACCTAAAATAGCTAAAAAACCTAACCCCCACGCCCCCCCCCCCCCCCCTAAAAAAAAACCTAACCCCCGCAAGCTAAATGCTAAAAACTAAAACCCCCAAAAAACCTAAAAAAAAACCTAAACCCCCCTCCCCCACCCCCCAAAAACCTAACCCCCCCCCCCCCCAAGCTAAAATGCTAAAAACTAAACCCCCAAAAAACCTAAAAAAATCTAAATTTTTTTTTTATTATTTTTTATGTTAAAATCGCTACTTTTCCTAGTCAATTTTTTTTTTGCTACGAAAAGTAGCGATTTTTTTTATAAAAAATATTAAAACAAAAAATCTTTGTGTGATTTTTAGCTATTTTAGGCATTTTTTGTTGTGTTCACATTGGTTCTCGCGGTTCTCGCAATAAGGGGTGGTTCCTAACGGATTTTTGTCATATATATATATATAGGGAGAAGATCATGCGAGAACCACCTCTTATTGTGAGAACCGCGAGAACCAATGTGAACACACCAAAAATGCCTAAAAATAGCTAAAAATCACACAAAAATTTTTTTTTTGAATTTTTTATAAAAAAATCGCTACTTTTCGAAGCAAAAAAAAAAAAAAAAAAAATTTTTTTGCTTCTAAAAGTAGCGATTTTAACATAAAAAATATTAAAAAATTCAAAAAAAAAATTTTAGATTTTTTTTTGATTTTTTAAGATTTTTTTTAGATTTTTTTAGGTTTTTTGGGGGTTTAGTTTTTAGCATTTTAGCTTGGGGGTGGGGGGTGGGGGAGGGGGGTTTAGGTTTTTTTTTGGGGGGGGGGGGGGGGTTAGGTTTTTTTTAGCTTGGGGGGGGGGGGGGTTTAGGTTTTTTGGGGGGGGGGGGGGTTAGGTTTTTTTAGGTTTTTTTTTAGGTTTTTTTAGCTATTTTAGGTTGTGTTCACATTGGTTCTCAAGGTTCTCACAATAAGGGTGGTTCTCGCATGAGCCCCTCCCTATATATATGTATATATATATATACATATATAATTACATGCCTTATAATTTGAAAAAAAAAAAGAAAAAACAAAAATAATTTTGTGGCAAGTAACTAAACAAATTCCATGGCCAATTTGTTTGAAAGCTATAGCAACTTGTTTGTTATAAATGAAAGCCTTGTGTATGGACCTGAAAAATAAAAGAAGATCAACTTGTTTGAAAAAATCATGAGAACGGAATAATCCACTACAAATCCACCTAAGATGTATATTGGGTTGTCTGCTTCAAACTTGAGTATATAAAGGTGGCCATAAGATTAAGTTGATATATCACATAAAAAAAGATTTAACACATTGCACACTTGATACAACAATGATAACAAATAAGATGTGCCACAAACATTTGGTGCATCCCTTTTTCTTCTTCATGTTTTATGTGCTTGGGTTGGTATGGTTAAAGCCTACAACCGCCACCTTCGTTGGCCAACAAGCTGGAGTTCATACGTGCATTGATAAGGAGAGACATGCTCTTCTTCATTTCAAATCATATATTCATCAAGATCCTAAAGGCCTTCTCTCTACATGGACACTTGAAGACAAAGCAACCGACGATTGTTGTAAATGGAGTCGAGTCAAGTGCAACAACCAAAAAGGTCATGTCATAAGCCTTGATCTAAGCTATGGACATCTTGAAGGTGAGATTAGTCCTTCACTGTTTAACTTAAGCTACTTGAACAATCTTGATCTTTCTTACAATTTTTTTAATGGAACAATTCCCATGTTTATTGGGTCCATGACTCAGTTAAGATATCTTGACCTTGGTTCAAACAACTTTAGTGGAACCATTCCTCCCGAACTTGGAAACCTCTCAAACTTGCTAAAGCTTTCACTTAGACACCTCAACAAATGTACAATTGAAAACCTAGATTGGTTGTCTCATTTACATCAGTTGGAGGTCCTTAGGATGGATGGTATTTCTCTAGCCAAAGTAGATAACTGGGTAAATATGATTCTAAGTCTTCAAAACCTATCGTTTTTAACTTTAGGTGGATGTGACCTCTCACAAGTCATGCATCCATATTCTCCGTCTGTCAACTCTTCTTCTTCGTCTATTGTTACCCTTTCTCTCGTAGAAAACAGTCTCGGCTCATCCATGTATCATTGGTTGTTCCCAATGATTAGCAACGCACTTGTACAACTAGATCTACAAGGAAACAAGTTAGATGTGATTCCCAAACAGTTTGGAAATCTCTGCAGTTTGAAATATTTACATCTTTATAACAACTCTTTAGCTGTCAAATTTCCTGAATTGCTGAACAACTTGTCTGGATGCACATACAAATCATTAGAAGAGTTAGATGCTTCGGACAACCAATTAACAGGGTCACTGCCTGACGATATCCAAAAGTTTTTATCCCTACAAGTGTTGTCTCTGTCTAATAACCAATTGAATGAAACTATAAGTGAAAATGTGTGGCAGCTACCCAAGCTTATAATTCTAGATGTTTCTTCTAATTCTCTTAAAGGTGTCATCTCTAAAAACATTGGAAAGACGAACATTTTGGTCATTGATCTTTCAAACAACCCACTTGAAGGGGTTCCTTCTGATGTTCACATGCCAAACCTTTCAAGTGTGGAAGAGATTGACTTAAGCTATTGCAAGCTAGGGCCTCACTTCCCCAAATGGATTCAAACACTGAAAAGTATTACCATTCTTAGTATTTCCAATTCCGGAATTTCAGACACCATTCATGTAGACTTTTGGAATACGTGGCCTTCTCAATTAATATATTTGAATCTCTCTTCCAACAACCTTTACGGGGATATACCAAATGTTTCATCCAGTTTGCAAGGGTTAGACCTTTCTAAAAATAAATTCTATGGAGAAATCTCCTTTTTGTGCCAAATTATTGACGGATCTTTATTATTTCTTGACTTGTCAAACAACTTATTCACGGGACAAATCCCAGATTGTTTGTGGCATTTCAAAGAGCTACGTGTTCTTAATTTAGGACATAACAATTTGTTTGGAAGTCTTTCTCCTTCTATTAACAATTTGATCGATCTTGAGGTTTTATATCTATACAACAATAACTTTTCTGGAGAGCTGTCATCATCTTTAAAGTATTGTACCAAGTTAACCTTTTTGGATTTGGGGGCCAATAAGTTTTCAGGTTACGTGCCCGGTTGGATTGGGGAAAAGTTATCAGGGTTGTATGCTCTTAGCCTTACAACAAATAACTTCTTTGGAACCATCCCTTTACAATTATGCCAATTAGTAAATCTACAAATTCTTGATTTGTCAATGAACAATCTCAATGGGAGAATTCCTTCTTGTCTCAATAATCTCACAGCTATGGTTCAAGACAAACTCTCGCCTCATCAAAATGCGCACTACTTTGATTGGGGTTTCTATTTTATTCATAAGCGTGAGTATGTTGACCATGCGATGATTAAGTGGCAAGGAAGTGTGCGTGAATTTAGCAGCACTCTAGGTTTGGTGAAAAGCATTGATTTATCAAGCAACAATCTTACTGGAGAAGTCCCATATGAACTAGTTGATCTCCATGAATTGATTGAATTGAACTTGTCAATGAACTCTCTACTCGGAGAGATTCCACCAAAAATTGGTCAATTGATGGAACTTCAAATTTTGGATTTATCTAGAAACAAGTTTTCTGGAAGAATACCATCAAGTATGTCTAACATGACTTTATTAGATTATCTTGATGTGTCACATAATAACTTGTCTGGGAGAATTCCATTAAGCACTCAACTCCAGTCCTTTGAAGCTTTAAGGTATATCGGAAATACAGGACTATGTGGACCTCCTTTGACCAATTCTTGCCCCGGAGATAAAGAGTCACACGTAGCACCCCACGTTGGTCGAAGTAAAGGTGGAAATGACGATGCAGATGATCTTCAGAGACTGTTTAAAATTGGTGGGTGTATTGGTTTTGCAACTGGGTTTTTCATAGTATGTGGGACTTTAGTTGTCAATCACCGTGGGAGGAATGCTTTTTTTCAGTTTCTTGATAGCTTGAAAGACTGGGTATGTCTAAAGGTTATATTGCTCATTGCAAAATTTCAAAAGGGTACAGATGCATAGTATAATAATCTATATGTCATGGTTCGAGTTTTGTAACTTATATATGCTTATTCGTGTTTATATTAGTGTGTGAGAGAGATAACATTGTAAGGCCACGCTTCGCTTGTATTTGGCTAGGGGTTTTTAAATCCTCATCATGAATAAAATTGCCACCAACACCATGGGTGGCCATTTCTCCGTGTTGTGTTAGATAATGGGATCTTGAACAAAAATAAGCATGTGGATATCAGCTTCCATGACTTATGTTGTTTGGTAGGCCATTTCTGCCTAACGGTGTATCTTCGAATTTTAACATGACTCGTTATTAGCCTGTCAACTTCCTATGATGATAAGGAACTAGTAGGTAGTGTGCCGCAAATTAAGATATGCAAACTGAATCTGATCACGTACAATTCAGCTTTTGTAGTAGAAAAAATGATAAGGTTTGGACCGATTGATATTTATAGGTTTATTGTGGTGATAGTGTTCGTTGAAACCTCAAATGACCTTGTGACCCGGTTAAAAAAACTGAACTGTTTGGCTGTGACCCTGTTTAGACACGTTACTTAATCGACAAGCCCATTTTGCCGAATCTACTTAACCTTGAGTTTTACAATAAACGATGGTAATATATTTACTTCCAGACAATTAAATCACTTTCAAAAGAATAATATAGAAATAGTCTTATTTTTGTTAAATTTCGAATTTTAATATGATTAAAGTGATAATAATTTAAATTAAGTGTACTTACTGAATTCAGAAGGAAAACTAATTTCCTTCACCCGAACCCATTGTTCTATCACTAATTGACCGTTTGTAATCCAAACCTAATTTGACACGTATTCTAGAGTTGACCCGGTATACAAATGACCCGAACCTAGAGGCGCAAAAAAGTAGTTATTATAACCGTAACTGGTAAATAACCAAAACTGTAACCGCTTTGAAACCGTTATAGGGATAACTGGTTTAGGCTAAAAAAATCATAGAATAGGAACCGATTTGGATTTCTAGAGCAAGGACCGTTTTTTTTTTTAACTTATAAGATAACTGGTTAACCAGTTATAGCCATTGGGAAAAATCTTGCCATTTTTAAACGGCTATATAGGCATTTTTATACCATTTTGCCCCATATGTTAGTATAAATAGGTATGAGGTGTATCGGTTTGGTCACAATACTTCTCTAGCATTAAAAAGCACAAAAACGAACACGGGCTCTCAAGTCTCAGAAACAGGCTCAAATGCTCAAATAGTCATATGGCATCCGGAAGCTTATTAAGACCCTCTAACCGCTTATTAACCTAACTGCTTTTAGTAGCCGGTTTTCACCATAATTAAAAAAAAAAAACGGTTCCGTTGATAACCGTTCTAAAAAGACTCGTTAACTGTCATGGCTACCTCTACCCAAACTCTGTACCACCTAATTATTGAAATGATCTGACCCATTACCCGAACCCACGAGTACATACTAGTTCTAGACCCGGGTGTTGCAAAAAGAACCAAACCGGACCGACCCGATAGAACCGGAAACGGTTCCACCTCTACCCGGACCAGAACCCGAAAGAAAAACCTGGCCAAGCTGGTCAAAACCGGGTCAATTATCCGAATGTACCCGGAACCGGTTCCTACCCGACCCGGTCCTTGACTTTGTTGACCAAACCCGGAACTGGTTCCTACCCGGCTCCCGGTTCTTGAAAAAACCCGTTTTGTGCACCTCTAGAAATCTAATCTCATTGGGCTAGGGGTTGAGTTTGATGAGGTGGGCCGTATGGCTGCTTCTGTTACATATAAATTCCGCGCACTTCTTTTGTTTTTGGGCTTCTTGTTGACGCTAAGGGGGTGTTTGGTGTTGCGTTTTCAAAATAGATTATGTGTTTTTAAAATAGATTTTGCGTTTTCAAAACTACGTTTTGAAAAAGCATGTAGGTACATGCTTCTCCAAAACTGCGTTTTGGAGGCAGATAATCACTTTTTCATCCAAACACTTTTTTAGATTATTTATGTTTTACAACCGCAATAATCAAATAATCGCTTCAAAACGTAATCCCAAACACCCTCTAATATGAATAGTCAATAACAGGGATCACGTTTTGGACACTTTTGATGCTAGACTTTCTCTTTGGAAGTCTTCAATTTATTGGAAACCAAGAGAAGAATTTTTTTTTGGGTGGTAACTCTAAGTTATTGTTTGGTATGTAGTAATAAGTGACGGGATGAAATGGACCATTTTAAAGGAATTAAGAAAAAAAGATGTTTTGTAAGTCATTAGAATGGAATCACCTATTACACAAAGATTCACATTTCCTCTAAACACCCAAATTCATTCCATCCTACGAGGCTGCGATTTCGCTTAATCTTAACCAAGCTGTTTATTTTTCAGTTATTTTGTTCCGCGAATGGAACAATTTCAACATGATTCATAACAAACAATAAATTCGAAGAAAATTAACAGAATCAGAACGAAAACCTAACTAGTGATGATTTGTCTCAATCTTAACCTACCGCTTCAATTTTAGTCAATATTTTACGCGAAACGAACAATTTCAATGTGATTCATAACAAACATTAAATTCGAACATGTTACATACCAAACGAGAGAACTCAACCCAAAAGACTAGTCTGGTGGGTGAGAGAGAGCCCATTTGGTATATAAACCCCACATTGATTGCCCATACAACCGATGTGGGACAAGTCCCATACCTTGCAATGGTTCGATCCATAACAATCGACCCTCCTTAAGGGCCAACGTCCTCGTTGGTCACGGCCATGTTGGTCACGGCCATGTTAGTCACGGCCATGTTGGTCACGGCTGGCTCTCTCCAGGCCACCACTCCGAGTTTGGCTCTGATACCACTGTTACATACCAAACGAGAGAACTCAACCCAAAAGACTAGTCTGGTGGGTGAGAGAGAGTCTATTTGGTATATAAACCCCACATTGATTGCCCATACAACCGATGTGGGACAAGTCACATACCTTGCAATGGTTTCGATCCATAACAATCGACCCTCCTTAAGGGCCAACGTCCTCGTTGGTCACGGCCACGTTGGTCACGGCCACGTTGGTCACGGCCACGTTGGTCACGGCCACGTTGGTCACGGCCACGTTGGTCACGGCCACGTTGGTCACGGCTGGCTCTCTCCAGGCCACAATGTTACATACCAAATGAGAGAATCATCCCAAAAGACTAGTGTGGTGGGTGAGAGAGCTCATTTGGTATATAAACCCCACATCAGTTGCCCATAAAACCGATGTGGGACAAGTCCCATACCTTGCAATGGTATTAGTCCATAACAATCGACCCTCCTTAAGGGCCAACGTCCTCGTTGGTCACGGCCATGTTGGTTACGGCTGGCTCTTTCCAGGCCACCACTCCGAGCCTCGTTGGTCACGGCTGGCTCTCTCCAGGCCACCACTCCGAGTTCTGGCTCTGATACCAATGTTACATACCAAATGAGAGAATCATCCCAAAAGACTAGTCTTGTGGGTGAGAGAGCTCATTTGGTATATAAACCCCACATCAGTTGCCCATATAACCGATGTGGGACAAGTCCCATACCTTGCAATGGTATTAGTCCATAACAGAACATAATCATAACCTAGTTTGTGATTAACGAAAAGTGAATGAATTGTATCATATAAAGAGAGTTTACGAACAAAATCAATCATACATATGCGATTGTTACGTGACTGATAAAGCAGTATTAGTACCTGATTGGGGGCCAATAAGTTTTCTGGTAATGTACCTTTTTGGATTAGGGAAAAGTTATCAAGTGTTATGTACCTTTTTGGTAATGTACCATATGCGATTGTTACGTGACTGATAAAGCAGTATTAGTACCTGATTGGGGGCCAATAAGTTTTCTGGTAATGTACCTTTTTGGATTAGGGAAAAGTTATCAAGTGTTATGAAGTGTACTTGGACCCAGGCAAGGCCCAACCACACAGCCCAGCCCAATGGCCCAACGAAATGAACACCAAGGAGAGGATGAAAACAATAAGGGCATCATGAATGCTAAGCAAATTGAGTGTTTCTCTTCCCATCTAAAATCTATCTCTATCTTCCCATCATCTTCTTAATTTCTTATTATTTAGTTAATTGTATTGATTCATACAACTTCAGTTGTAATCCTTCAGTTAAATACCAAGAAATATAGCCGCTAATTGTCTAACTCCATTAGTAATCTGTTGTGTTAAAATCCATTAGTTGTATGCTCTTAGCTTAACATCAAATAACTTCTTTGGAACCATCCCTTTACAATTATGTCAATTAGTGAATTTTCAAATGCTAGACTTGTCAATGAACAAACTCTTTGGAACCATCCCCTCTTGTCTCAGTAATCTCACTTCCATGGTTCATGATGGATTCTCATATCACCAAATTGTGCACTTTATTATTGGCGCATCCAGGGTACCTTATATGAGCATAAGTATGTTGACCATGTGATGGTCAAGTGGCAAGGAAGTGTATTTAGCAACACTCTAGGATTGTTGAAGAACATTGATTTATCAAGCAACAATCTTACAGGAAAGATTCCCTATGAACTAATTGGTCTCCATGAATTTATTTCCCTTGACTTGTCGAACAATGCTCTATCAGGGGAGATTCCACGAGAAATTGGTCAGATGAAAAAATTGTTGACTTTGAATTTATCTAGAAACAGTCTTTCAAGAGGGATGCCATCAAGCATGTCGCAGATGACTTCATTAAATTATCTAGATGTGTCTTATAATAACTTGTCAGGGAGAATTCCATGTGGCTCTCAACTCCAGTCCTTTGAGCCTTCAAGGTATGCTGGAAATGCAGGACTACGCTGAGCTCCCCTTACCAAATATTGTCATGGAGATAAAGAGCTAGAGGTACCCACCGCCGTTGGTGAAAGTGAGAGTGATGAAGAAGGCATAAATGAACTTGAGAGATGTTTTTATATTGGTGTGGTTATTGGCTTTCCAACTGGATTTTGGATGGCATGTGGGACTTTACTTGTCAATCATAATGGGAAGAATGCTCTTTTTCACTTTCTTGATGGCTTGAAAGATTGGGTTTATGTAAAGGGGGTAGTGGTCATGGCATATTTACAAAGGGTTGCACATCCATAGTTATGGTTTAGACTTTAGAGCCACAAACATTTATGTTGTGTTCATTCTTCTTTTGACGTACTGTTTTCTAGTATTTATATTTTTCTTGTGAAAATTTTATTGTCTAAACAATAAACAATTCTTCTCTTGCATTTGCCTATGTTTTATAGTCCCTCTTATCAATAAAAATGCCTCCAACACCATGGGTGGTCATTTCCTTGTGTCAAGTACGAAATTATGTAGAGAATAGGCACGAATTTCTAATGTCATGTCTAAATGTTTGCATGAACTTGTTAAATGCGCAAAACAGGAGGACATGCTGTTACAAAGGTATTGTTGCACTGGAATGGGTGCAATACCATGGAGAAGACCCTTAATGACATGTATTTATGAAGTGCATGTAAGATTAAATACGTTATGGTGTTGTATTTAATCTAGTAGCCATTGTAATCAGTTACCTTATATAGATCAAAATATATAACAACCTATTAAATAATTAGTTGGTAATTGTTGATGGACCATATTACCCTTATTAACTAATTAGGTTTCCTCTTGGGTGCATATATAAGGAGTCTAATGTAGAGGTTAAAGGGTTAGATGTAACAACTCTCATTAAAATTACCATTTCTTATCTTATTTTACCCAATAGGAAACCCTAATTGAGACCCCCAAGTAATCCTGCATAACCCCTAAAATTTTCAGAACAATCAAAATCAGGATCAGGGCCCCTAAAACTCGGGGGGGGGGGGTATTTCCTATTCGGTATTATCTAAACAGTTTTTTCGTAGAAATCGAATTTTGAGAAACCGCCGACTCACCCAAGCTAAGCAGACACGTGGCTACCCTATGGTAGGGTGGTGCCCTTCACGCCACGCGAGGGAGCCGTTTTCCAGATATAAATAGGGGAGTTTGACACTTGATTTCTTGCGTTGGTTCGACGTTAAAATTCGATTCGTACACTGAGATATCTTCTAAACAGTCCAAAACACACACAATCACGAAACGCTGCCGCAATAACAGGGTAATAACTCGGTCACTGCTACGATTTAATGTCCGATCGATGAAAACTATACGATGGATGTTTAAGTGCTGCTCAAATTTGGGTTACGCTGTGTCATTCGTCGTAAATTCGATGGATGTTTAAGTATCGCACTTTGTCATTCGTTGTGAAGGTTTTGAATCTCGTGAGTTGTCGTAAAAGTTGGATTAAAGTTACTAACCTAGTTTTCGTGTGCATTGTTATTTGAATTAGGTTACAAGGCTAATCAGTAGGCTAAACTCTGCCCATTTAAATCTACAATGTGAGGCATTCTCTTTTTATCAAATTGCTTTACAAAACCCTAAATGTTTTCAAGGTTATAATTACAGGGATTAAGTCTTTGTAATCTTCAATTACTGCCGGTATGTGGGGTTTTGTATACATTACTTGTTTCCCGTCACCATTGGACAACGAGTTAGCCAATGGGTGATCTGACCATAGTCACAGATACAGTCGAGTGACAAATACCGATTTGGGGTAATTGGTTGATAAAAACAATGTAATCACCCTTAATATTGTATATTATAAAAATGTGTCGTTTTGTGCAACTCGAATGACTCGCCAGTATTTCCCCGCTGATAAAACCTTTTTAAAACATGTTTCAGGTGATCTGCTGTGATCCAGGAAAAAGTGACGTATAGCACTACAAGCTTGAAAATGTGGCTCAATAAAATGAATAAACATGTTTTTTTTTTTAAATAGGGGATTTCCCAGTGAAATCACCTTTATTGTAAATTGTGGGATTTATCCCTAAATTATGAAATAAAATAATTGGGCATTTTCAAGTTTTAACGATCCTGTTAATAATTCCGCTGCCAAATTAAATAAATACCATGGGATTTCTGTCTCGCGGCTTCTGGACCGGGTCAAACCGGGCCAGGGGCCGTGACAGAAAAAAGTTGTATTAGAGCCACTGATTTAAGTCAATTAAGTATTTAAAAATACTTAATTTTTCTGATTGCCATCCTGTGCTTATGTGTTTTTGTGTTATTTGACGATTTGTTAGTTTACAGTATGGGTAAGCAAAGAATTTTGGACATCTATCGTCAATTAGATAGTTCATCAAAAGATAAGGAAACTTCATTTCAATCAAATTCCTCAAGATACTCAGCAAATACCGAGGAAGAAATATTTGTTCGTAAGGCACAGTTTGAGAAACCACTTACCATTAAGAAAAGAAGTTGGATTATTAGAAAAAGTCAAGAGAAAATAAAGAAGTCACAACCAAAAGGAATGATGGTTAATAAGGAAACTCAGGAAATAGGCAATAACCCACCCTGGGAAAATGAATTAGATGAACAATGGCCAAATCTCTATATGTTAGCCACTACAACAGTAAATGTTAACTTTTAATTAAGTTAAACTGCCAACACCCTGACCCAGTACTAGCACCCATATTATCTATAAGCCAAAAACTTTAAAGAAGCTTTGCCCATTAGATAAACAACTTAGTAAGAGAAGATAGAATAAACCTTATATAAAGGCATGTTGAACATAATAAATTATGAATGCACAACCCTTAGTATATATTGAATTTCAGTTGTAATTTGTAATAAACATATGAGTAAATTGCCATTTTAGTCCCTGAGTTTTGTCCAAATTTGCCATTTTGATCCAAATAGTTTTTTTTTTGCATCTGGGTCCCTGACTTTTCACTTTTATTGCCATTTTGATCCAATCCACTAAAAATGTTTGGATCAAAATGGCAAATTTTGGACCAAACTCAGGGACTAAAATGGCAATTTGGACAAAACTCAGGGACTAAAATGGCAATAAAGTGAAAAGTCAGGGACCCAGATGCAAAAAAAAAACTATTTGGATCAAAATGGCAAATTTGGACAAAACTCAGGGACTAAAATGGCAATTTACTCTAAACATATATATACAAAAGTCGCAATGTTTGACATTTTTTTATTTGAACAATGATACTTGAATGGTTATACTAAATATTAGCTTGTGAAAATTTAACTTACTAAATTTTAACCTAGAATTTGTGTGTTTTCTTCATATATGCTAAATAGCATGAATGAGTTGTCTGAAGCTCTTCAGAATCTCAATCTCTATTCGGTGAAGGTGGAAGTTTCTAGAGACTTTACCGATTATTGTGCTGACACTGATGAACCTATGGAATTTCAAGCCCAACCTCCGGAGAAACCCAAACCGAGAAAGAAAAGAAGATTCGTGGGCTGGAGGCGTGTGCGCAGGAAGAAACCAGCGACACGAAAAGTTATAAAGACTGTGGATCCCAAGGATAAAGGCAAGGGAATAGAAATCGGAGAAAGTTCCAGACAGGACCAAGAAATGCCATCTTGGGAAGATCTGGATCATAAACTGGCACTTAGTGACCACATCGGACCTGCCGATGCAAATCTCTTTAATTACCCAGCGGAAGCACAACTTCCAGTTGATTGAGTACCTGATTTCCCAGATCCTATTATCCACTCCCAACCTCTACCAGCAGAGCTAGAAGAGTGGTGGACCACCAACTGGCAGTTTCAGAATCTCCTCAATAACCCTAATACCTTTTTCCCCCAGTTTGACACGGAGCCTCCACTACACCCACCTATGAGCTCCGAAAATTTGGCAGAACTCCGCCACTATGGCGAGGAGCTAGTGCACGCAGGAAATAGAATCCAGGAAGTAGGGGAGAGAATATCCTGGAAGTACGATGAGAGGGAACGTCATTTCTAACATGCCAGCAAATGAGATCGTGTGTGGTTGTAGGAATAGGTGTTTAATAATAATATGATAATAAAAATATAATCATATAAAATAACTTAAAATTAAAACTTTTGTAAGATAACTGGTGTGTACGGATGCATACTACAATATAAAAAAAATGGACGTCGCAAAGTCGATAATTTTGACTATATGTGTTGACGTGACTATGTGAAAGTATTTTATTGTGTTGGTTTTTGTTTATTTTATGCTAATCACCTATATATATATACATATATATTAATTACTTATCAGATGGAAAACGCTGATAATCAACCAGTCAATGAACCTGTTAACGAAGTTGACCTGTCTGAGCAAAATAATGAGGGTCACTTCCTCAATAGGCAAGACATAGAGAATATTGTTGCTCAGGGAATAGCCAATGCTATTCCAGCAATCATTGCTGCTGCTCAAAATCCAGTTGAACCTCAACAAATTATTCCTAGCAAACGTACTCATGAAGACAACTTCAGTCATAGCATAAACGGAGGCGGTAACATTAATAATAATGATAATGATGTACTGCAGGCCCCAATTCTCAAAAGAATGAAAGCTGCAAAACCTGGTTGCACTTACAAGGAATTTCTTGCCTGTAAACCTGTTGATTTTGCAGGCAATGAAGGGGCGACTGTGGCGCTGCGTTGGTTAGAGAAAACCGAGGCAGTAATAAAAATAAGTAAATGTGCCGCAGAGGATAAAGTCATGTATGCTTCTCACCTTTTCAAGGAAGAAGCACTAGAGTGGTGGAATACGGCATTACAAGCCAAGGGAAGTGACCTGGCCTATGCCATGAGTTGAGAAGAATTTAAGTGTCTGGTGGAAAGAAAATTCTGCCCAGTATATGAAAAAGAGCAGATGGCAAACAAATTCCTAAACCACCGAATGGTGAATGTTGATTGCCGAGGGTATACTTCGAAGTTTCTCGAATATGCTCGAATTGTGCCTACTTTGGCTTCGCCAGAGTCGGTACTTATTTCTCGCTATATCTGGGGTTTAATTAGTGAGATCCGTGATATTGTCAAAGCTGCGAGACCCCGCACGATCGATGATGCGGTGGAATTAGCCAACACTTTGACAAACAGACTGGTGCGTACGCTAGAAGAAAATAGGAAGAAGGAATTGGCTCCGAAAATTACCCAAGGATTTCGTGTGGGTAATAATAGCAATTTCAGGAAAAGAGGAACTGGGCAATCTTCCACTCCGCCGTTCTGCATAAACTGCAAAAAGAAACATTTTGGAAAATGTAATGAACGCTGCAACTTCTGCAAAGCTATAGGACATCGTGAAGAAGATTGCAGAAAGAAAACACGGGTCTGTTATAACTGTGGAGAAGCTGGGCATTTCAAACCAGAATGCCCTAAATTGGTCAAACCAGCGGATAACAAGGCTAAATCTGTAGAAGGAACTACCAAGAAAAACATAAGAGCCTTCCAATTTACTACGCAAGAAGCTGAATTGATTCCTGATGTAATAGCTGGTACGTTCCTAGTTCACAACGTGTATGCAAGAGTATTATTTGACTCTGGTGCAAACCAAAGTTTTATAAATACTTCATTCTGCCAAGCTCTTAAGCTACCCTTAACAAAACTTAGGCAAGTTTTTACAGTAGAAACGGCAGACGGGAACTCTGTTAAAATAGACACGATTTTGCATAAAGAAAATATAGAACTTTCAGGTCATAAATTTTCTGCAAACCTATTACCCATGAATTTAGCTGGATTCGATGTCGTATTAGGAATGGATTGGTTAGTAGCCAACCATGCTTGAATCCTTTGTGATAAGAACTCCATAGAAATTCATGCACCCACCGGAGAAGTAATCATGGTTACAGGAAATAAGCCGCGAAAAGCCATGAAGTTCATTTCAGTAATGAAAGTTGCTAGTTATGAACGAAAGCAAGGAATAGTGTACATGATTTCGGTAATCATTAGCACTAAGAGTAAGGAACTTAAGGAAATTCCTGTAGTATCAGAATACCCAGATGTATTCCCAGAAGAGTTACCAGGATTACCACCGGATAGGGAGGTAGAATTTAGAATTCATTTGATTCCTAGAACTACACCCGTAGCAAAAGCACCTTATCGTTTAGCACCCACCGAGATGTTAGAACTAAAACAGTAATTAGACGAATTGCTCAGTAAAGGATTCATACAACCTAGTTCATCCCCTTAGGGAGCACCAGTGTTGTTTGTAAAAAAGAAGGATGGTTCGATGCGAATGTGTATTGATTATAAGGAATTGAATAAGGTTACAATTAAGAATCGATACCCATTACCTAGAATTGATGATCTCTTTGATCAACTCCAAGGAGCTAGATATTTTTCTAAAATAGATTTACACTCCGGATATCATCAGTTGAAGGTGCAAGAAGAAGACATACCTAAAACTGTTTTCAGAACTAGGTATGGTCATTATGAGTTTACAGTCATGCCCTTTGGACTAACAAATGCTCCTGCAGCATTTATGGACATGATGAATAGGGTATGTAAACCATACTTGGATAAATTTGTAATTGTCTTCATCGACGATATACTTATTTATTCCAAAAGTCAGGACGAGCATTGTGAGCACCTACATGCACTCTTAACTTTGTTAAGAAAGGAGAAGCTTTACGCCAAATTCTCGAAGTGTGAATTTTGGCTACAGGAGGTGAAATTTTTAGGTCACATGGTGAATCATGAAGGTATTCACGTGGATCCCTCCAAGATAGAAGCAATCACCAAATGGAAGGTCCCGCAATCAGCTACGGAAGTTAGAAGTTTTCTAGGATTAGCTGGATACTATAGGCGCTTTATTAAGGATTTTTCTAAGATAGTTGTACCATTAACTAAGCTAACCTGTAAAACAGTTAAGTTTGAATGGGGACCTAAGCAAGAAGAGGCCTTTAGAATTTTAAAACAAAAGTTAACAAACACCCCAATTCTAGCCTTACCAGAAGGAACAGAAGATTTTGAAGTTTATTGTGATGCTTCCAAGCTAGGATTAGGATGTGTGCTAATGGAACGCAAAAAGGTAATTGCGTATGCCTCAAGACAATTGAAAAACCACGAAGAGAATTATACAACGCATGACTTAGAATTAGGGTCGATAATTTTTGCCCTTAAGATTTGGAGGCATTATCTGTATGGAAGTAAGTTTACTGTCTATACAGATCATAAGAGTTTAAAATATATATTTGGGCAAAAAGAATTGAACATGAGGCAAAGAAGATGGATGGAAATTCTAAGTGACTACGATTGTGATATTCAATATCACGAAGGAAAGGCAAACGTAGTTGCAGATGCCTTAAGTCGTAAGTATCACGAAAAACAAAAGCGAGTTCGTGCTCTTAGATTAAGTTTACACTTAGACTTAATGGAACAATTAAGGAATATTCAAGAAATAGCAATCAAGGATGATGCTGAAGGAATGAAAGGACGAATAAAAGAATTAGAGCAGGGAAGTGATGGAATTTGGAGATTCCACAAGAGAAGGATTTGGGTACCTAAGCAAGGAGAATTAAGAAATAAGATTTTAGAGGAAGCCCATAACTCTAGGTATACCATGCACCGTGGAAACAATAAAATGTACCAAGATTTAAGAAATAATTTCTGGTGGATAGGAATGAAAAAGGACATAGCTAGATATGTATCTAAGTATCTAACTTGTTCACAAGTTAAGGCAGAACACCAGAAACCTTCAGGGCTACTTCAACAATTAGAAATGCCTGTAAGGAAATCGGAGCTCATAACAATGGATTTTGTTACTAAGTTGCCCAAAACCAGAAAAGGTAATGATGCTATTTGGGTAATTGTGGATCGATTAACCAAATCAGCTCACTTTCTACCCATGAAAGAAACCTTTAGCATGGAAAGGTTAGCAAAATTATAGGTAGACGAAGTAGTGTCCTTACATGGAGTTCCACTCTCCATTCTATTGGATAGAGATAGTCGTTTCACTTCGCATTTCTGGACAAGTTTCCAAGAAGCCATGGAGACTAAACTAAACTTGAGCACTGCATATCATCCTCAAACAGACGGACAAAGTGAAAGGACGATCCAAACCCTGGAAGACATGCTCAGGGCATGTGTGATAGATTTTGGGGAAAATTGGGATGACCACCTACCCTTAATTGAATTCTCCTATAATAATAGTTATCATTCAAGCATTGAAGCTGCCCCATTCGAAGCATTATATGGACGAAAATGCAGAACTCCAGTCTACTGGGCAGAAATAGGAGAAAATCAATTATTAGGACCCGAAATTGTACAAGAAACTACCGAAAAGATCACTCAAATCAAGGAAAGACTAAAGACTAAAGACGGCTCGAGATCGCCAGAAAATTTATGCAGACAATCGACGCAAGCCGTTAGAATTCCAAGTGGGAGACAGAGTACTACTGAAAGTTTCTCCTTGGAAAGGAGTAGTTCGATTCGGAAAGAAGGGAAAGCTAAGTCCAAGGTATGTAGGACCATTCCCAATAACCCAGCGAATAGGACCAGTTGCCTATCGTTTACAACTACCAGAAGAACTAGCTGGAGTACATGACGTGTTTCATGTATCCAACCTCAAGAAATGTCTATCTGACGAATCCCTGGTAGTACCTCTTCAAGAGGTAGAGGTAAATGAAAAGTTAAAATTTGTTTAGAAGCCATTGCAGATAGAAGATAGAAAGGTCAAGTTTCTCAAGCACAAACGACTAGTGCTAGTCAAAGTCAAGTGGGATTCGAAGAGAGGACCTTAGTACACTTCGGAGCTGGAATCGGAGATGAAGTGAAAGTATCCCTACTTGTTCCAATAAATCTCGAGGACGAGATTTTTATTAAAGGTGGGGAGGATGTAACAACTATCATTACAATTACCATTTCTTATCTTATTTTACCCAATAGGAAACCCTAATTGAGACCCCCAAGTAATCCTGCATAACCCCTAAAATTTTCAAAACAATCGGAATCAGGATCAGGGCCCCTAAAACTCAAGGGGGGTATTTCATATTCGGTATTATCTAAACAGTTTTTCGTAGAAATCGAATTTTGAGAAACCGTCGACTCACCCAAGCTAAGCAGATACGGGGCTACCCTATGGTAGGGTGGTGCCCCTCGCGCCACGCGACGGCCCCTCACGCCACACGAGGGAGCCGTTTTCTAGATATAAATAGGGGAGTTTGGCACTTGATTTCTGGCGTTGGTTCGACGTTAAAATTCGATTCGTACACTGAGATATCGTCTAAACAGTCCAAAAACACACATAATCACAAAACGCTGCCGTGATAACAGAGTAATAACTCGATCACTGCTACGATTTAATGTCCGATCGATGAAAACTATCTGATGGATGTTTAAGTGCTGCTCAAATTTGGGTTATGCTTTGCCATTCGTCGTAAATTCGATGGATGTTTAAGTATCGCACTTTGTCATTCGTCGTGAAGGTTTTGAATCTCGTGAGTTGTCGTAAAAGTTGGATTAAAGTTACTAACCTAGTTTTCGTGTGCATTGTTATTTGAATTAGGTTACAAGGCTAATCAGTAGGCTAAACTCTGCCCGTTTAAATATGCAATGTGAGCCATTCTCTTTTTATCAAATTGCTTTACAAAACCATAAATGTTTTCAAGGTTATAATTACAGGGATTAAGTCTTTGTAATCTTCAATTACTACCGGTATGTGGGGTTTTGTATACATTACTTGTTTCCCGTCACCATTGGACAACGAGTTAGCCAATGGGTGATCTGACCATAGTCACAGATACAGTCGAGTGACAAATACCGTTTTGGGGTAATTGGTTGATAAAAACAATGTAATCACCCTTAATACTGTATATTCTAACAATGTGTCGTTTTGTGCAACTCGAATGACTCACCAGTATTTCAGTATTTCCCCGCTGATAAAACCTTTTTAAAACATGTTTCAGGTGATCTGTTGTGATCCAGGAAAAAGTGTCGTGTAGCACTACAAGCTTGAGAATGTGACTCAATAAAATGAATAAACATGTTTTTTTTTAAATAGGGGATTTCCCAGTGAAATCACCTTTATTGTAAATTATGGGATTTATCCCTAAATTATGAAATAAAATAATCGGGCATTTTCAAGTTTTAACGATCCTGTTAATAATTCCGCTGCCAAATTAAATAAATACCACGGGATTTCTGTCTCGCGGCTTCTGGACCGGATCAAACCGGGCCAGGGGCTGTGACATTAGACTTCAAGACAACCTAATTACTTAATAACATCAATCGACCTCCTTTCCTCAACCGATTACCCTTTATCGATTTTCATCATTACCATCATTAGATTGCATCCTAAGGAGGAACCAGATCAAGCTGACAATCATGTCAAACTCTATTACTGCGTCTTCATCTGGATTCTCTGGTGGCCTGTTCTGCAATCACAGGTATGTTTTCATGTTTTCCAATATGCCTAAAACAGAACTGATCAACATGTGGTATCAGAGCATATGTTGATAAATTAGTTCCGTTTTCGTATCCATTAATTCTGGGATTGAAATCTGGAAAACAGAGTTTTGAAAACCTAATAAAACTAATAGCTTGTTTCGAGTCATATGACACTGCCGAAATCACTGTTTCGGGAAAAAGAAAAAGAAAAAAAATGTTAACTGTTGACTCGAGATCATAATGGTTAAAATTAACTGTTCCGAAATCTGTGTAAAACTATTAAAATTCAGGTTTCGGGTTCCAGAAATTATGATTTTATTTTTAGGGTTCATGATGTGTTCTTTGGAAAATTCAAAATTCCCTTATGTTTTGGAATATGATTTGGATTATTAGGAGTTTTTACTATTTTGATCTAATTTTATCTATTAAAGTGTTCAAAAACTGTTAAAAGAATAAACGGATTATATTTTTTGAAACATTTTGATAAAATTAGATCAGTATTAAAACAGGAACTCTATCACAATCCCTAAAAATTCGAATTTTCAATATTATCTCCAATCACAGCTGTTGATAAACAGATTCGAGACTTGGAGAATAAGTTTCGAGATTAGATGGTTTCGACTAAGGTTCCAACCGAGATTCCGACTCGAAACCTCATAATGGACTCGAAATCTCACTAAAATTCAAGAAGAACTGAGATTGCGACTCGCAATCAGGTTGTTGCGACTCGAAACCTCATAAGTCACTCGAAATATCATTAAAGCATTAGTCTTCATTACTCGAAACCTCGAGATTTCGAGTGAGGTTGCGACTGATATTAGTGACTCAAAATCACCAGAGATCTCGAGACCCTACTTAGAAGTCGAAATCTCATAAGATCTCGACATCATTAAGGGACTCGAAATCTCATTACGGTTTCGAGATTAAAAGGCCACTCGAAATCATAAAGGGACTCATAATGAGTCGAAATCTCACTCGAAATCTCAAGTTAAGTTAAAATTTCATAACTGAGTCGAGATCCCGCTCGAAATCTAAGTTGAACTCAAAATCTCATTAATTTATCAACTACTATTAAATAATTGGTTTTGTAAATACTTAATTAATCAGATATTTTTTTGCAAAACCAAATAGCTTAACTTGAATGAGCTTTTGATGTATCACTTCTGGCCAAAGCTGATTTGATGCATCTATTTATTGTTCAAGTATTATAAAAGCTATGTTGAGTATATGCATTACAAACGTGAATGTCTTATTTCTGGCCAGAGCTGATTTAATTCATTCATGTCTCGCATTCTTTACAAGTGCATAACTAAAGTGATTGTCTCATTTCTGGCCAAAGCTGATTTGTCGCGATTACTTTGCACACATGCTTAAATGATTACACTTCTGGTCAAAGCTGATTTGTCTTCGTTTAAGTAGAATTTTAACTAAGTCTATTATTTTGATGTTAGTAATAGACATATCACAACTTCTTCATACAATGATCCTCAAATTAATGATCCTTCATTAATCTTATTCTTATGATCATTTTTTGTTTGCCTTATTTTCTGTACGCATAACTTTACTCACTATAACTTTCTTCTATAAATTAGTATCTCATCCACTCTAATTCCTAAACCTAATATGTTTTTCTTTATTTAAAGTTTCTATAGGATTAGCTCTTTAACATAATGCTATCACTAAAGTTATTCCGGATTAAGTTTTTCCTAAGACTAATCTATTATCTGTGGAATAATTACAAGAATTCCTAAGATGCATGCCTTCATTTAAAATTCTAAACTATAAGGTTAAGTGATATATGTGAATATATCATAATGTACAGTACCATGACCCATAAAATTAAGGGCTTACGCATGGAAATAAGTACATTTTCTAGTACATTACATACTAAAATTTTCACTTATACAATTTGATGCCTTATAAATCAACTATAACACACAAAAGTACCAAAGGAAATGAGTATGTTGATAAGCAACATATGTACAAAGAAATAAATGTTTGAAACTGGAAAATAAGATGTTATTCACCTTACAACCACTAAAACCTTAAAAGAGGATTGTTCTAAGGTCCATAGTCAAAATACAAGTATAAAATTCCAACTCTAAGGTTCTTCAAGGGAGAATCTCACTGCATAATTATGCCATTAGGCTAGGCAAAGCAACGAGACTATCCATTATTCAAAAGAACAGTTTGATAAGTTAATTAGGTAGTCACTTACTAATGATATTTAAGTCTGCTAATTTTAATATTCCAATTAACACATGATTAGTTGACTCTAGTTCTAAACGGTTCCTTACCAGAACTCAACAAATAACTAACATGAGAGTTAGTAACAAAATTAAATGTTAAGGCTATAAGAACCATAAGAAGCAATCTTCTAACAACGTTTTTCGATACCTTACATATTCTGAAGATTAATCAGAATATAGTATCAATACTTAGGCTATGTTATGAAGATTGTGAGGTTTGCATAGCCAACATAAAGTCACACTTACCTTAAACTCTCATATTACTTGTTCTCAATATCTGGATAGAAACAATAATAAGATGAAACTAGATGATACCTTATACTTTCACATCTTTTGTCATCATGCAAATGAGAATCTGACAAAAGGAAAATGAGGCCGATAAATTTCATCAATTATAACCGAAATTCAAGAGAAATCATGACATGGTTAATGAGGATGATTTTTTATCTAATCCCATATTAAGTGATTTTAGATCATGATGTAAAGCCCTAAATATTACTTGGCTTAAGGAATAAGTGTGGGTCCATCATAAGTTATTAATTGACATTCGTGGAACTTATTCCAAATAGAATATTCAGACATAATTCATTTATCAATTAAAGACTATCAAATTCTACCTAAATTTTCACATATGGCCCACGGTCTTAGAAGAAATCTTCATAACTTAATAAGATTTCCATTAAATATGTCCCTAGGTTTCTTATGATATCTAGACATTAAGGAAATCAAATAAAGTTTAACATATATATGATAGGTTCCCACGTCACGTACCTTATTGAAACTTCTCTTGTAGCTTTTCTAGAGATTTCAAAAATCAGTGGGAGCATTAAGTGTCTTAATAAAAACTTGCAATAGTTGCAAGACGTGGAGGAGTGAAAACTTCATATTACTTCAATTTACACCTCTTGTACAAGACACTGCTCCATCACTATTCCATCAAAACTTGTCTCATTAAAATATAATGCTACTCTTACAAAAGTTTCATTGTTGCTTAATTGTGGGCACACTTAGATTTCTTACCTAAACTAACATAAACCTCAACAAGAGAAACTACAACGACTAACATCGTTAATTTGTTTCTCTATTAGAATCTATTGGTCGTTAAACATTGACCCTAAGTATGCTGAGTTCCTAAAGATTTCTAAGGTCAGTGGGAGCAGTCAAAGTCCTTATCATGATTTACAAGGGATACAAGAGGAGGGGGAAGAGAGTCATTAAATTTTACTCCGAATTTAACTCCGATTACACCTCTTGTACACCATACTGCACCAACTCTTACAAACTTAGAATCCTGAGAATGATAGCAACCTAACCAAGAGCTAATTCATAAAACTGAAACTTTTAATAAAACCTAATAATCAACTCAGGAGGTCATCTAGGTTTAAAACCCTACTGACTTTGATGATTACATAACCTCCCTAATTGAAGTTGAAATGGATTTTGAAAAAGTTTACTAATCCAATCTCTTCTAATTAAGCCATTAGCGTCAATCAATCTTCTAAATGGAATAAAACGGTTTTCTAGTAAAACTGATTTTATGTGCTCGTGTAACGTTTGGGATTTGATTGAATTACCTAAGAGTGTTCATAACTAAACCAAATCCTAATATAAACGTTAAGACACTAAGAAGCATGATTGATTGTCAAAGGTTGTACTCGGGAAGAGATAAATTATCAAAGAGTCTCTCTCACCTATCTTACAGAAGATTTCTTTGAGGATCATCACTGAATAAGTAGCTTATAATAGTTTAAAGCTACATTAGATGAACATTAAAACAATTTTCCCTAACAATTGGCTGACATATTTATATGTTCATAAAACAACCTGAAAGTTTTAAACTGAAGGTTAACGAACACTTTGTTTGTAAGCCAATAAAATCCATGTATGGGTTAATGCAAACATCATAATGTGATGAAATCTTAATGCAATTATTTTCATCAAGAGTCAAGTGGATTAATGTATCTACCTCAAAATGAGTGGGAGCAACTAAGATAAACTTGTCTAAATAGATGATATTATTTTGACAAGTATATGTTACATAAGTCAAAACATTGTTAACACAAACTTTGATATAATAGATCTCAGAGGTATCTCTTACGTAATAGATATCATAACATACCGAGATAGACCCAATGAAACATTAGTTTCGTTCCATAAGTTTAACCTTAAATGGGTCCTTACATATGTAACAAACAATACTGCTCTCCTTTAGAAGATAATAGGATAAATGAGATTATTTCCTTACGATTCATTAATTAGAAGCCTTATGTAAGTTCAAGTCTATACTCGTTTAGATATTACTAACATTGCAACACACTAGATATGTCTAGATTAATATGAAGCATCTAATAGAGTATTACAATATCTTTAAAAGAAACGAGAGGGTATAATTTAAAGAAGAAGTGAGAATTCAAACCGGTTGATTACTCTAACTTTGTGATATTCAAAGATGACAAAAAATAATTTCGGGTATATCCTTATCGTCAGCAGACAAAACCTATCTCATGGAGGAGTCATAATGGACTGATATCAACAACCTAAGTTATAACGACATAATATAGTCAATAAATGTTGTTGGATATTTATCAGTGGACTCATAAGTTTGTTAACTCCATATAAATTATACATTGAAGACTTATTGTGATAAAGTTAGCTACCATGTCTCCTTGAACAGTAACAGTTCGACAGGTGTTGCATTAAATTTCGATACACAATTAATTATTCGTTTGTGAACCAACTGAGGAAACTAAATCTTTGTATCGAATACATTCATGATATGCTTAAGGATCCTATAAATGAAGAGCTATTACCAATAAGTCTTATTAAGAGAGCTCATAAAAGAAACGGGTTTTAATTTATGGCCATGCGCAACTGCATATCTAACTATGAATAACTAACTATTAATTAATTTTTCTCATCAGTTTGATTTTGTATGTCTTTAAGATATGCTCAACCGGTATAATGGCATATACACAAATAAAGTTACAAATCAAACAAAGGGCGTATGCGTATTTTGATCCTAATGATTAGGTTTTAAATTGAGGCTTTAGTATAACTAATGGGGGTCCTGAGTCGCATAATGATTCAACGGTTGTATTTCTCTGCTACAGTTCTTGGTTTAAGGCTAAAATGAGTGTTAACTCCTGATCAGGCTTATCTAATATTGATAGTAAATGATTACTCGGTTAAATGGGAGAGTGCATGATAAATTTCATTCTTGGCTATAATATGATATATTGATCCAAGTCTAAGACAGGGCTCTGTGAACAGAGCTATGTTGTTGACATCAACATCGGGTTAGATTTTTCAAAGTGTTTTTACATGCTTTTTTTTTGTAGGTAAACTATTTTAGTTTTTCTTTATATAAAGTATTTAAATATATCCATACTCCTTTTTTTTGTGGGAGACACAATATTACAATACCGTTGCTGAAATTATTGATATAAATGCACGACTTTTCTAAGTTTTCTATTGTAGATGGTATCCACTAATCCCCAAGTCATAAGTGTATGCAGGGGCGCAACTTAAGAGGGGCCGGGGGCGCCCGACCCTTCAAATTTTCCGCTCAGTAGTGTTATATGTGTAGTTTCCGTATAGAAATTTTTGGGTATATACATTTTCGTCCCTCGGCTCTATAGAATTTTTTGGGTATATACTTTTTCGACCCCCCCCCCCGGTCTTCATTGTCAAGCTTCGTCACTGAGTGTATGCTATGGTAATGGTCAGATATAGTGAGACAGGTGGGGTGGTCCATGGGGAGAAGAGTGTTCTGCCAAAAAAAAACCGACTTACAAGATTTTATGAAGTCTAGAGGCATGAAATTTAGAACGAAAAGAAAAAAAAAGTACTCAAGGGGCACTGCCTTGTTCAATGGGAAATCAAACTTCATGTTTGTGTTTTAACCAATGTTTTAAAATCCGGTTTTTATACCGTACCGGATTTGGCTCAGAAACGGTTTAACCGGGTGTATCGGGCGGTTCAACCGGGTATACCGGACGGTTTAACCGGTTCTACCGGATGGTTCAACTGATACAAACGGCCGGTTTGAACCGGTTTTTAAAACATTGGTTTTAACTAGTTTTATGAGACCCGCCTGTGTTGCTGGACGATAAGCGGAATATTTCTCAGTTTGATAACATGCACGCCTGTATTTTGGTTCATTGTATATACTACTCATAACAAAATGTCAATAAAAATTACATTGATACATAGATAAACATACGCCCTCCAAAGAATTTTTTTTAATAAAGTTTATGAATTATAGAGTAACTTTATTAAAGTTCGGGAGTAATAGCAGTTGTCTACCAATAGCAAACGGTCATTATTCCCCTAGATTGCTTTATGAACTTGTATCCCATGTATGGGGAGTTTTTCATAAAAAAAACATTGATTTTCCATTTTTAACCCAATTCTTTTCATCTTTTTGCAATTTAATTTTAATACTTTTTTATTTTCATCTTCAGCTCCTTATAATTTTCATCTTTCACAAGTTATTCGTTTTACGTTTCGTTCTAAATTTTGCAAGACACGCCGCAACGTGCGTGTAGGGTTCACCATTTTTTAGTATATCTTTTCCCATTTGACAGGCCGTCGTAACACGTTTATTTTCCCCATTCAACTTAGTTATTCTTTTCTACGTTTTACGTTTCGGTCTAATTCTTCGCATTAACGCACCGCTACGGGAGTGCATGGTTCAACGATTTTACGTCTGCTTTTCGTTTAGTGTTATTTTTTCCTTTTTTATTTATTTATTTTATTTTGACAAACTCTTCCAATGTTGGGGTCGCTAACAGTGGTGTGGCATTGGTGTCATTTGGCACGGTTTTACAAACGTTTTTAACCTATTAAGTTTTTTACTAATATTTTGTTTCGAGTTTACCCCTATATACTTCCTTGACTTAAAAAACTATTTTTACATGCATATTTTTATTTACGTGTCGGCAATGTTGTAGAAGACGCTAGGCGCTAGTCGGGCGGTGAGGTACAGCCTAGGGATTAATCGGGATTAATCGGAATGGGATTTTTATATGTATTTTTTCAAAATTATATATATATACCCAATAATATAAAAATAATACTTCAAAATTCACATAAATACTTCAAGTTTCAGATAGTATGGTTCGATTTTGACCAATTTTGACCGCCTAGGACCGCCTAAGACCGCCTAGGACCGATTTTGATCAATTTTTACCGACTAATATTGTCCGATTAATCCGATTTTTGACCGCCTAGGACCGATTTTGACCGCCTAGGACCGATTTTGACCGATTTTTGACCATGACCGATTAATTGACCGCCTAGCTCAAAATTAGGCAGTAGAAGACCGCCTAGCGCCTAGGCGCCGATTAATCGGCCGCCTAGGCCGATTTCTGCAACCATGCGTGTCGGTATAAATATGATTTGCTCTACGTTTCAACGTAAACCTTTTCTGGAAAACGAGTCAGATCAAATATAATACGTTTCATTAAAAAAAACATTTTTACGTGCATATTTTTATGTACTATAAATTTGAATTGATTTACGTTTCGATTTGGGAGTGAGTCAGGACAAATATCATATGTATTCGTCCGTATTTTAATGTATGTTTCGTAAATTTTGTTTCGCACCATGTAGAGTCAAATTGTAGTTTCTTTTCTATGTATGAGTCGGATCACAAATAAATTCTATTTACTTTACGTTTTGATCAAATCGTAATTCTTATATAGGTTATATCGAGTTCAATCGAATACATCAAAACGCGTTTTTTCGTATGGTTAACGCATCACACAACGTTTGGACTAATCCATTCGATGTTTGCGATGTTCTCTCGCCGCAACGCGCGCGGGACTTATTGCTAGTTATTATTATATAATATATGAATTAGTTAGCACCGGTCATCCTTCTTACTTTTTATTTTTTCCATAAAAGTTTGAAAGATTTTCAATCCAGCCACATAATTGCTAGACACTGATTCTACTAAAGTTTTGACTTTGTTTAGCCTAAATTTTTGAACTTTTAATATTGACAATCTAACCCCTTAAATTTCTAAAAACTTTGTTAACTTATGTACGTTTCGGTATAAATTCAAGTTGGTTTACCTTTTGACGTAATTTGTTTCAAAAATAAGTCATGTCATGTTAAATCATAATACATTTTTATGCTTATTTTTATGGACGTTTTCAGTTGGACTACGTCTATTCCATAAAAATTATATAAAAGAGATCAATATGCTCAAATCACGCTAAAAAATGACCCCGCAACACGGGGAATCAGTTCTAGTTATATATATAAAAGACAAACATGTTAGCTACATGAACATTTTGGGTTTTTCGATTTGACCACAAAAGTTATTTTTCATAGGATTGGCACATAAGTTCGATTATTTTTAACCTCACTTTCTCAACTTTCAACATTGATACCTACACCCCCCCCCCTTAACTTTTTAAAAAACTTTGCCAAATGTCATTTTGACCCTCTCGAGTTTCACATGCTTATTTTTCTGTACATGCCGTTATAAATTCAGATTGGTTTATGTTTTGACGTCTTTTTTTTTCTCAAAAATGAGGCATGTCAAATATAATATGTTTTCGTGCTTATTTTTTATAGACGGATTCAGTTGGTGTACGTTTTAAGGTAAATTTTGTTGGGAAACGAGTCAGGTCAAATGTAATACGTTTTCATTTACGGTATAAATTCGAGTTACTTTAGTTTCATGAGTAATGTCAAATATAATACATTTTCGTACTTATTTTAATTGATATTTTCAATTGGTCTACGTTTTGACGTTTATGTACATGTCAATATAAATTTATGTTGGTTTATGTTTTGACGTAATTTCTTTTCGAAAATGAGCCATATCTGTTGGACCGTTCTACGACCTCAAAAAGTCAGTCAAGGACGTTCATCTTCATGTGTAAAGGGGGAATCAATGCACACAAAGTTACAACAGCTATTCCTTTCAATTTCTTCTCTTTTATTGCTTTCAGAATACAATTTGACAGAGTTCCGACACCTAAGCAATGATACAGGTCCGCTCCAATGATCAACCTATTTATAGTGTGATGTGGTTCACTTATATGGACGTCCGTATAAGCGGACCTATTAGCTTATGGTTCGCTTTTATGGACAATGTCCATATAAGCGGACCTACTACATTGACAAATAAGCGGACCTATCAACATAGGTTAGTATATACGGACCTATCTGACATATAAACGGACCTATCAACATATGATCTAATTTTGACTATCGAAAACCTATGTTGACCTATCTTGACCTAAGACGTAATGCAGACGAAGTTAACAGACATTCTGTGCACTAACAGACTCCCCCTTGGATGTTGACGAAGTCTTTAGCTCCTGAGTCTTCAGTCTTGGTCTTTTTATCTTCTTATTCAGATTGTAACATTTTAAGCATCCATCAATCTTTCTTTTTGATCTGCTTCACACTTTGACTCTTACACCAGGATCTCATCACTGGTTCTATCATCAACCTCTTTATCATCAGCAGGCTCCCCCTTTCGTCAAGCTTCCGTGCTTTTAGGGATCGACACCTCTCTTTCCAGCTACAAGCTCATCCTAACTTTCAGCTTGTCTTCAGACTCCCCCTTAAACTCTGCTCTCGGGATCGTAGTCTGGACTTTTCCTGCAATCACTCATACAACTATAAGTAACAACATTTTAATCTTCCAGATATTGTAATCTAACAATTCAATCTCCTCAAAATCATTTCTCATGAATTTTGCAGTTTCATCGAATCGTATCGGAAACTAACTCTATAACAATATAAGCATCCAAAACCTCACAGTTAATCATCCAAGTCCAAACTAATGACCTTGGAGATATCACAAACTGTTTTTGAATTTTTAATTTTAAAACTCCAAGTTTCAAATTAATGAACTTGTTTTATTTTCAGAAACACGATCAGCTTACTTAGATTTTGAAACTCAGCACTCAGATATCGGTTGTCGAAAATAAAGCAGAAATCAAAATCTTTTTGTATTTTCTGAAAATTTAAAGCAGTAAAGTAATATGTACAAACATATTTACAAACAATATTTTTGTTTTGAGTATGCGTCAGAGGATCATATCAGTTTTTGACAAATCACAAGTACCGTTGAGCTTAAATTTCACTTTAAGAATTAAACAATTCACTTAGATTGTCGATATACTTGTCCACTTAAATTTTCATACAAATTTCAACTAATTCAGGATACGAATTAGGTGTATTAAGAACTTAAACCTATTCATGTGTCCCACCTCTTGAATATACTCCCGTATCCAGATCCCAATATTCAGTCTTACAGGCAATTATAACACAAATGATATCTGTAAGGGGTTAATAATTTATGAAGAATCATGAGAGCTCAGGTCAGAACTACCGTTCAGCAGAGAGATCATGACTCAACTTAGGTGTGTCCCCTTTAGAGAATCTTTTTTTACAACAGCATTGCTAAGCAATTTTATTGTCTTATCATTGATGCTGAGGGTGATGCTATGTTTCAAGCATTTGCGGAAAGTATTATTCGAGGACTAGGTCAGAATTTCCATTCAGCAGAAGTCCCAGAATAATAACCCAGACATCATTGAGTATAAAAACCTGTATATCAGAATACGAAACCTTTCAAACGAGATTTCAGGGGTTACCTATATATCCAAGTAGTGTTCCCCACGAAATAAGCAAGTGTGAAATTTAGGTTTATATCCCGAAAAAGTTTACTAAATGTATAAAAATCTACCGACACATCCACAGTGAGATCGTTTAACACATTTAAACTTTCCAATTCTTTAGCATACTGTAACTGTCTACTGATGTACTATCATTTCCTCTTTTTACGCAAAAACTCAATTTTTAAATTTTATCATATTTTTGGCTTTTTCAAATTTTCAAATGTTTTTGGATTTTCTAACAATATTTCTCCCCCTAAAATGCAAAACCATTTAAAGAAAATTTGACAACCAACACTGATAGCTTTGTCTCGCCATCCATTTTCTGCTTCTCATGCACTGATTTGCAGAAAATATAATATACCCCCATGATTTACAACACATTGATATTTTACAGTTTGAAAACCGTTTTTCAATCTGATGAAAGTAATCATGTTTGTTCAGCCGTGAGGGTTTCGGCGTATTCAATCAAAACTCCCCCTTACAACAAACTATTTTCCCATAATGATTTCAAAACACTTAAGTTTGTTTTAATCAGAATGGTTTTTCCAGAAAAATTAGTTTGTTTATCCATCACTTGTGGATTCGGGGTTATCACATCACCTTGTTCTCTTTTAACCATTTTGTACAGATTTTAACAATATAAGATCAAACACCACAATCACTTGTAGAAAATCAAGTACAACTTAATGTCCTTGATTGACCACTAGTAACACGAAATATCACAGTTACCATCCTGTGAATTTCTCAAGAATGATGCCGATACCTGCTTCACACTTACCAACCTGGAAGCTCCGGCAAGTAAGGAATTCAACCAACAAATTTTGACACCCAAGCCTGACCAGCCTTAGGCGCATTTTGAGCTTTTCTCTTTTCTTCATAAAACTCTTTCACTCCTTTTTCCTTACCATCAACCATCTTGCTAAAAATATGTTTAACATTGCTATTAAACATTTTTCCAGCATCAACACCTTTTGATTTTAGGTTTGCGGCTCGTAATGGTGGAAAGTTCTCATCATTCATTAACGGAACTGTCTCTTCCTTTTTTACCTCAACTTGTGGCTCCTCTGATTTTGTGGAATCAGATTCATTGCCCGAACTTGGTTTGTCTGACTTGGATAAGCCAGATTCATCGCCAATAACTTTCTTTTTCTTCTTGTTTGTCCTCAGATTTGCATCTGAAGAATTCGATTTGCTTGACTTTGCCGTCGAGTGAATTGATTCATCAGAACTTTTATTCGAACCAACTGGTGAACCTGAAGACAAAATTTTCTCCAGATATTCTCTCGCCTTCTTCCTCTTCTTCCTCAGTCTGTCTTTCTGCCCTTGAGAAAGCTTCATTTTCTTTTCTTGAACTTTAGGTTCTTGAACCTTCTGTTATTTGGGCTTGACGTTGACTGGTTTCTTTGCCATTCTTTGAGATTCAACTCTCAATCTTCCCATCGATCTCCTCGAGCAATCTCTGGCAATATGTCCTCTGATATGACAATTATAGCATCTTCTTGTTTCATAATTCCAATTCTGACAGTTAACAGCAATATGTCCTTTCACATCACAGGTGTAGCACACTCTGTTATCGTACCATCCTCTTCTATCAGTCCAAACCTTCAGATCATAACATAGTTTGGGTTGATTATAGTCATTTCTCCTTTTCAATGCTGGATTTGGCTTTTGAGCACTGTGGTCAAACCTGCACCACTTATTACCAACATTTTGTGAGTTTTCATTTTTAAATTTTTGTGATTTTTTATAATGATTGGATGATTTATCTGATGAGCTTTTATTTTCAATTTTAGAATTTTTCAAATTTTTATCTTTTTGTTTCTGTTCTGCATTCTTCTTAACAAGTTTTTGTTTAGAACATTCACCTGTTTCAGTAGATTGCAAAACAGTATTTTGAAATTTTTCTTGTAAATCTAAAAATATTTTTCTTTTCTTTTCTTTTTCGTCATCAGATATTTCATCACAATTTTCAATTTTGACTTTGTCAAAATTTGTGACATTGTCACTTATTGGAACAGAATTGGTCGGTTTTGGACAAATATGTGATGCAGAAGTCACAAAATCTTTAAATTTATTCTCAAGCTCGGTAATTTTATTTCGAGCAATTTCAGCTTCATTTTCAAGCCGAATGATTTTCTGAAGATGAGAATTTATTTCAATCTGTTTTTCAAGATTATTGTTAAAAATAACAGATTTTTCATCTTCTAAAACCTTCATTTGACTTTGAAAATCTTTTTCTTTTAACACTTCATTTTCCAACTTTATCCAAGAAACGTTTTCATTTTCAATTTTGATTTTTCCAAAATCTTTTTCTTTTTCTTTCAAATTGTTAATTTCCAATGTTAAACTGTCCAAACTACTCAACAGTTTGACATTTTCTGACGTCAATTTCTCACAATTTTCTCTCATTTCAAGAATCTGTTTATTATCAGATTCTTTCTCATCCTTCAAACTTTTGATTTCCAATGTTAAATTCTCCACATCCTTCAAGAGTTTGACATTTTCAGCTTCAAGTTTATCACATTTTGAGCATTTTTCATTCGTCTTTTCAACATCAACTTCTTTCTTTGTAATTACTTCTTCAAACACCTGTTGTTTTTCAGTCATCACAACTTCACATTTTGTTTGACTTGAAATCTGCTCCTCTTCAGAATCTGAATCACCATGATCAAATATTGGCATGTTTTTAGCTTCTTGATCATCATTCACTGCCAACTAATTACCAGTAGCAACTTCATCATCATGATCACCAGCATTACTAGAATCTGCTTCATTGTCATTTAAAGTTTCATCTTTTTCTTTTTCTTTCTCTTTGTCACCTCCCCACCATTTTCTCTGTAAAGCTTCTTCTTCTTCAGCAAAACATTCAACTAGAGCTTCCTCACTAAGAGTTTTATCATCAATAGCAATGTTTCCATCTTCATCAAGATAACACTCTCTGTCCGGATCCCATCTATTCGCTCTTCTTGCTTCCAAATAGATACGAGAAATACGCATCATCTTCCAGTGAGCTCTCTGTTTTCTGTATGCTAATTTTTGTTCTTCTGTTCTTGTATCTTTGAAAGGTTTTATTTCATCCATCTTGAGTGTACCTACAAGAATCAGTCAACACTTAGTGAATTTTTCGAAGTTTTGAAAGCTGTGATAAATAATGAAATCACCACACTTGATTTGACTAAGATAACCACTAACTCGACAACAATCTGTTATATCGAACAATGATTGGGCCTTTTGAACAATTAAAGAATGTAATTGGGCCGTTCAATTACTTGTGACTTTTTTAAAAAAATAACCGACAAGTTATATGATCAATCGATTCTCATTGGACCTTTACTAAAAATAGGCTGACTACAACTTTACTCTAATTGGATCTCAATGTCTTGGTCCTAGAAGATCACGTGACAAACTAATACAATTAATAAAGCACAATATGATTGGGCCGCAAAGTTTTATAACACTTGTTTAGTGATTGGGCCTCACATGTAAAATCTGACAAACTTCACTTAACCGACAACTTTAGTGAATTGACACAATGATTTTAACGTTCAAAATATGGTTGGACCGTTCACTTGCAACTTTAAATCACATGCAACCTTCACTGACAACTTTAATTGTTCAACTAAATTCCAAACCGTCTGATGAGCGGATCTCACTTGTTCAAATAAGCGGATGTGTAATGTCCGGATAAGTGGAAGTGTCAAGTGTTCAAATAAGCGGACCAGGTAATGATCAAATAAGCGGATCTACAATGTCCGTAAAAGCGGATCTAAATGTTGTACTGATAAGCGGACCACAAAAACGGATCTCAAGTAACTGTCACTACAAGCGGATCTCTAGAAACGGACCTACCAGATTATCCGGATAAGCGGACCTAAACAAGTAATTACAAGCGGATCTCTATGAACGGACGTACCAGATGTCCGGATAAACGGATCTAACAAGTAATTACAAGCGGATCAGATGTGATTTACGAGCGGACCTATTGATGTACGTAAAAGCGGACCTAACTTTTTAACATTTTTTACCCATTTTTAAGCCGAGTTTTAACCTAAAACTTTCTAGGGTTTGTTAATAGAGTGATCCGCACGTAATACTTAAAAATCCGACAATTTCAACCGAAGGAACCACTTCAAATCGAAAAAGTATGAGAAAAAGAGAGTAGAAATCAGAGAATTCGGTAGAATCAAGCTGTAGTAGTATGAACTCCTCGTCCTGAGCTCTGATACCACTTGTTGGACCGTTCTACGACCTCAAAAAGTCAGTCAAGGACGTTCATCTTCATGTGTAAAGGCGGAATCAATGCACACAAAGTTACAACAGCTATTCCTTTCAATTTCTTCTCTTTTATTGCTTTCAGAATACAATTTGACAGAGTTCCGACACCTAAGCAATGATACAGGTCCGCTCCAATGATCAACCTATCAACCTATTTATAGTGTGATGTGGTTCGCTTATATGGACGTCCGTATAAGCGGACCTATTAGCTTATGGTTCGCTTTTATGGACAATGTCCATATAAGCGGACCTACTACATTGACAAATAAGCGAACCTATCAACATAGGTTAGTATATACGGACCTATCTGACATATAAACGGACCTATCAACATATGATTTATTTTTACTATCTAAAACCTATGTTGACCTATCTTGACCTAAGACGTAATGCAGACGAAGTTAACAGACATTCTGTGCACTAACAATATCAAATATAATACATTTTTATGCTTATTTTTTTAAACGATTACCAGTTTGGTATACGTTTTGATGGATAAGCAAGTGAAAAAAAAATTAATACACTTAAATCCCATTAAAGAACTAACCCCGCAATGTGTGGAATAATCTCTCTTCTCTATTAAAGGAGAAAGAGGATGACCTAGCCTTTTCGGTGTCAACCAATGAGCTATGCCAACTCAGCTTTTACTTACTCCATTATTACATCATAAATATCACTTTTATTTATTTAAAATACATAATATATAATTGTTTTCAAATTCACACCCCTCCAAACCCTCACGTTATTATATCCAATTTCAAATTCACATTTCTCCAAACCCTCACATTTCAAATTCACATTTCACTTTCTCTCTCTACATCCTCTCATCCAGATTCAAATTCATTTCAAAACCCTGGTCTCTCTCTCTCTCACCAGCAACCAAAAAACTGATGCCATCCATAATCGGTCCAAGCTTTCACTGCTGATTCTGACGAAGATGACATCGGAATCCCCGCCGTTGACGCCGCCAGCGAGGAACCGGAGGAAGAAGATGATGAGGTTAGGTTTTTTTAAATCATGAATGTTTCTTGGTTATATCTATTGAAATCATGAAGCAATCATCAGTTACAGCCATTAATCTGCCATTTGAATGCAATCATCAATTTCTTAACCCTAGAGATGAGAGTGCGACGACTTCAATCTTTCGTCACATACTGAAGAGTTCCTCAATTCGATGATTTTAGTTCACAAATATTAGGTTAGTATACATTTTTTGTTCATATATTTGACGATTAGGTTAGTATACGTTTTTTATTCATATATTTGACGATTTCAGTTAACAAATACACCTACTCGGTTGTAAGTTTGGATTTTACAAGAAGAATGTTGATCTAAAGAGTACTGCTATGGGTGATGATACACCCCATTCTATTTCTAAGCTAGGTGTAAAGACTTCTATTCATGTTGCAATTATCTTCTGTGTCAGTGCTTCAAAATTTTATGTGATAGTAATTCTTTAACTGGTAGGATAATTGATGTGAATTTTTACTTGGTAAGTTAGTTTATTTGTCGGTGAATGATTTATTGGTGTTATTTGAATGCAAGTAATTTGGGTATTTATGCACAGGGACTATGATAGCAAGCTAACTCTTAAGGAGTTGCGTCTGCAGCTATGTACGGGAAACTATGGAAGAAACATTGGGCAAAGATGGGCTTGAAGAATTTATTAGCAATCTTCGTGAAGATAGAGGTGTGCAACATTTATATGCACACTTTTCTTTACAAAAAGATGGATTATTAACAATATAGTTTTTATAGTTCTATTTAACATGTTAATTAGTTTTGTTTTAGATGGGAAAATTTATGTGTAAGACATCACCATGTTAGGCATTCAGAAGGAAGGAATGAAAGTGAAGGAAGAATATGAGTATGTTCAAAACTTGCTTGTAATTTAAAATTGTCTTTCCACTAAATACACATCAAAACAGTTCCAGGTTTGTTTGTCTATCATATCATATTTTGATCAACAATTTTGATACAAAGTGTATCTATCATTTCTCAGACCTTCCATCCGCTTTGAGTATTTTGACTTTCAAGAACATGAGTTGGTTAAGAGGCAAACTTTAGACGTTCATTTGGAGAGGCGACATCATCTACTAAGGTACTGAATATTATTTTATTGCACTAGATATTGACTTATGGAAGCTATTTATTGATGACTCTTTATTTATTTTTAATGTACCTCTCGGACACCCGTTTACCCACTCGTTATAGCTGGTGTTTTGTCTCCTATATGACCCATTTGATCTGGAACAAAACCCAAATTGAGTCAAAATTTCCACATCTAAGTATACCATACATTTCGAGTATTTTCTACCCATTTGACATGTATTGATGTCCTGACAACCGTCGTTGTTGTCTTCATATGTATTGAAATATGGTTGTTCTACAAAGGGTTATGGAGTTTGGTTCAATCAAAGGAAGACTACCACAAGAACTTTTCAGTTTATCAGAAATTCAACAAGTGTAAGATTTGAAATTTGACTTTTGAAGTCAACCCATTCAATTTCAAGATCCAATTTTGACTTTAAAAGTAATATGTTTGTTATCTGAAATCCATTGAACAGGAAACTAAAGAACTGTTAGGTCATGTAATCAAGCCTGAAAAGAACAGATGATATGGAAAGCCAAAACTGGATCCCAACAGTTGATCCACAATAAGCAATGCTAATCTAAGTTCCCTCCATGGCAGTGATTATAACAGCTGATCATGCTAAGGACTGTTATAACTAACCACTGCTCCTTATAAAGACTGATGGACTTAAAGACTGATGAGGCCTATCCACTATTGAAGACAAAGCCCTGTTAAAGACAAGCACTGATGTACCTAAGGCCTGATCAACCAAAGGAAAACCACTGCTCAGTAACAACAGTGGTTCAGCATCTACAGCGGATTCAACATCGGTATTTATGTATCAGTGTTTCTTATGTAACAGTGTTTAGTGTATCAGTGTTTAGAGTTTGTTACAGGTTGTTAGATTTATGAAAATGTCTAACAATTTCGGATTGGGTATATTCATTCACAGTTTTATGATACTTTAGTGTTTATGATGAAAATTATGTTGGTTCCATGATTGACTGCTGCTAAGGGTTCATCTCAAGTCATTAAAGATCTATGTTCAGAAAATTGCTTTTATGCTTTTGATAACATAAGAGAGATGAACAAAAATCTTAGGAACAAGATCTTATATGTGAACAACAGTTTTGAAAACCCTCAAAAGATTAAATCAAAATTGTTTAAAATTAACGAGAAAATCAGTAGTCTAAAATATGCATCAAACATAACCAAGGATCAACTCCAAACTATGGTAGTAAAATACCAGTGTTATAACTAACCACTGCTCCTGATCAACCAAAGGAAAACCACTGCTCAGTAACAGCAGTGGTTCAGCATCTACAGCAGATTCAACATCAGTATTTATGTATCAGTGTTTCTTATGTAACAGTGTTTAGTGTATCAGTGTTTAGAGTTTGTTACAGGTTGTTAGATGGTTGTTAGAATTATGAAAATGTCTAACAATTTCGGATTGGGTATATTCATTCACAGTTTTATGATACTTCAGTGTTTATGATGAAAATTATGTTCCATGATTGACTGCTGCTAAGGGTTCATCTCAAGTCATTAAAGACCTATGTTCAGAAAATTGCTTTTATGCTTTTGGTAACATAAGAGAGATGAACAAAATCTTAGGAACAAGATCTTATATGTGAACAATAGTTTTGAAAACCCTCAAAAGATTAAATCAAAATTGTTTAAAATTAAAGAGAAAATCAGTAGTCTAAAATATGCATCAAACATAACCAAGGATCAACTCCAAACTATGGTAGTAAAATATTAGTGTTATAACTAACCGCTGCTCCTTATTAAGACTGATGGACTTAAAGACTGATGATGACTATCCACTGTTGAAAGCCTGATCTCTAGAATTGGAATGCTTAACATGGAATAATAGGAAAAATCCTGTTATTCTATGAATAAGAACATCAAAATGTTTTCAGAAAATCAAAAATCTATCTTTAAAAATAGTTAAAAAAAATGAAAGTTTTCATTAATCTCTAAAAGTCTGGTACACCCACTGTTTGGTTCAAACATCTGATTGATAAAGCTTATCCACTGCTGAAAGACAACCTCTGTTTATCCACTTTCCTTTTGAATCACTGTTGCTCAAACATCAGTTTTTTTTAATCACTGATGGCTATCCACTGACAGTTAAAATCAGCCACTGTTTTCATTTTCACCACTGTAAAGTGGTTTCCTAAACAACTTCATCCATTATTCATCAGAGGTTGTCACGTGGACAGTTTTTAGCCGTCAGATCTTTGTAACCGCTGCCATGTCAGCATTCACTTTTCACCTTCTAAAAAACCCTGATTAAAAATCCAATCAGAGGTTTCACTGCCGAATCAAAATAAAAATTCCTTCAAAAGCGGTTTCCATCTCTTCTATTCATCTTCTTCAACTCGCAAATCTCTACAAATAATCATGGCTCTTGCTCTCAAAAACCCTCATAACTATCTGTGTTCCCTTGAGAAAACAAGTAAAAACACAGATTTCCACTCAACCATCGATGCTCTTTCATCATCAAAGTACAAAACTTTGTTGACCTGCAACACACCCATTTATCAAGAAACCCTACGAGACTTTTGGAAAAATGCAAAATTGGAAGTTCAAGACAAAAAGCCTTGGGCTATTATATCAAAAGTAGGTGAAATTCTTGTTTCAATCACACCACAAACTATATCTGAGGTTTTTGAGATGAACGATCATACAGGTAAGAATTATTTTCCTAAAGATGAGTATCAGACAGATCTGATCGAAAGATGGTATGTGGGAGAAATGACTAAAGCTACTTTGCAAAAGGGAAATTTCCCACCTCCCATGAAATTTTTATTTCATACCCTGCTCATGTGTGTTTCAAACAAAACAACAGCTTTCAATGAAATACCATTGAAAAATCAATACTTGGGATATACTATCATTGCAGAAGTTGGTTTTAATTACTCCCAAGAGATTTTCAATGATTTGGTTAAAAATGTAAATAATATAAAAGAAAAGAAGAAACTATTTTTGCTGTTTCCAAGATTTTTGAGTTACTATTTACAAAAGAAAATCCCAAAGGATAGTGCACAAGTGCTTATCCAAGGTGCTTCTTGTCAAATAAACAGCCTTTCTTCTTTCTTCTGAAACTTTTACAAGGCGGTCAGAGTCAAAATCTTCTGAAACACAAACATAGGAGCCTGAGCAAACTTTGGATGCGTCCACATCTGCTCCTCAGGTTTCTGCTGTTGAGCCCACTGCTCTTGGTGACTACAGTAACCAAACCACTGCTGTGCAACCCCCACCAACCCTACCCAAAAAGACCAAAAAGAAAGTTACCAAAAAGCCCACCAAACCCTTCAAAAAAGGATCTTCTGGAAGATGAGATCACAGAAGTAACTCATGTGACAACACAAACGTCACTAACAACCACTATTGCTACTTCCTCACAACAGTTGGTTAGATCTCCACCCAAAACCTCAACTCCTCCTGCTTCCTCACAAAAGGAACAGGTTGTAAGCACAGGGACACCACATAATGAAACATTTTCCTCACTTGAGGATATGTTTAATAGCCCATATCCCTGGGCAAATTCTCTTTCAACACCCATCCCCACATCTCAAATTCCACCATCAATAAAACCTCTGTTTGATGACATTGAGCTTCAGATACAAAACAGCCCCTCTCACCAACGCATTACTAAGAGTACAACCACAACATTGGCTGTGTCTGAAATTCCTCAATTGATTATCCCACAAACAGTTGAGGAGGTTACACTGCAGGAGTTCCATGAAATTCTTGTCAGTAGTTCAAGTGGAGCAGCTACTACAAGTGTTGGATCCACTGATCTACACCTGGACTGTAGTTTCATAAGTCAGACTCCCTTGAAGGCAATTTCTTCTTTGGGAACCAAGGTAACCACTGGTGTGTTCCAGTTAACCACTGGTGAGCTTACTAAGGTAACCACTGTTGAAGAAAGAACTCCCCAATACCAAGAAAAAGGGGCATCAGTGGACGAACCACTGGAGACTTCTCCTGGTCCAACTACTGATACAACCACTGCTGGTGGGAAATCAGATGATCCCATTAAATTAGGTGATGGTTTAAAATATCAGGAATTGACGGAGAGAGTTACCAATATTGAAACATCTGTGGCAGATTTCAAAAATATGCTGCAACAGTTGTTACAATCATCTAAGTCTCAATCCACTACTTCATCATCTTGTACCACAACAAATGAGCTATGGCAACTCCTACAACCTCTACTTCATCAACAAAGAGAATATGCTGATCAACAACATGAAATCCAGTTACAATTTTTCAGAAATATGATGGATGCAAGGGATAAGGACACTCAAGCTGATATTAAATCCATCAAAGCTCACTTACTCCAAACCACTGGTACTTCTCCTCCTACAATTAACTCTGTAAACACTGATGATGCCAAAAAGGGGGAGAAAGGAAAGTAAGGAAATGAAGGTTTACACCTAGAGCCTGATCCAAAAGCTAAACCTATTATAGAGATTCCAAAACCAGATGGTTCAAAGAAGGTTGATGTGACTCTCAACATGTTTGCTGAAGAAAAGCAAAGGGAAAAGAGAGAATGGAACGAAAGGGCTCTGTAAGATTTGAAGAAGAAAAGAAAGTTCTAATGGGAAAGGAAGAGCAGGGTACTTCAAAAAGAAGAAGGACTACCAGAAAGGTCAGCAAACCCACTTCCACACCTTCCAAACCCACTGAACAACCTTCTGAAATCCCCAAAAGTTCCACACCTCAAATCATAAAGCCAACAGATGTTGAGACACCTGTTATATCAACAGTTGTTGATACATCAGTGGTTTCAACAGATGTTGTCACAACAAATGCTCTCATCACTTTACCAACCACCACTCAATCCACAAATACACCTCCAAATTCAACACCTCCAACCATACCAAAAATCAAGAGAAGGAGGATAACAAATGTCATACTTGAAGATGACACTATACCTTCTCCACTTCCAATATCTTCACAACCTCTGATCCTATCCACTGTGCAAAAACCTACTTCAATCTCTTCAATTCAAACCAGTGAGGAAACTACTGCCTTGGTTCCTTTGGGAGTGAAATATCCTCTGGATCTTCCAGCTGTTAGAGAGGAGATTAAATCCTTCTATTCTGAAGATGATCCTCAAAAGAGAAACCTCCCTTCTCTTCATGGTTATCCTTTGCCAAAGAACATTGATGAATACCTTCAATTGAAAGCTAAACAAGCAGAGGATATCTCAAAAAGAGACACAAAAGGAAAATCTGATAAAGAAATATAGAGAAATCTGCAATACCTGCTCAGCCAAGTCAAAACATTAGAACAGTTTTCAAAAGATCTTTGTCAGCAGTTATCAGAAAGAGATGATGAAAGCCTAAGGAAAGATTACATTAAGCACATCATGGAAAATAAGAAATACAAGGCAGAAAGGTATCAATTCAAAGACTGGACCATAAGTGAGCTCAAGCAAGAAATTGCAAGAATACAAAAGATGCTTGATAACTCAACAATAAAACCAACCCCACCAGTCTGGTCCTAGTATAAAAAGAATGTACCTGAAAGGGTTGTGAAATTGAAGAGAATGAAGGAAGAGCTTATAACTGCAAATTATGGCTTAAGGAATCAAATCACAAGGTGGATAGAGATTAAAGTGATGAAGACAAACAAAAAATTGGAAGAAAGAAGAAAGAAAGATCCCTCTGTTCCTAAAAAGCCCGATTATCCAGCATCAGAGGTTTCAACCAAACAGACCCAACCAACTAAAAGATCTGCTAAACCCACTGTTCCATCTGCTATTGCCCTTTATCAAAGAAAGAGGCAAAAATAGATGGATGAAGAAGAAGAGTCACAAAAAGAAACCAAAATATTGAAAGTGGCCATCAACCAGATGTTGGTTGAAAATCCTGACTTAGCAAAGCTACAAGAAATAGCCAAGAGATTCATGAGCAGGCCTTCATTACCAAACCCCTCTCAAATAAAAACTCTCCCAAGAAACCCACCAGACTCAAAAATACTAAAGTGGAAGTCTGATCAAAAGACCCACGTATTGACATTGCTCAAGTCCAGTGGTGAAGTTGAACACATAACAAGGGAAGATGCACTAGGTCTGAGTGTAGCTGACCTCCATATAACAACCCTCCAAAAATTTTCTGACACCCCTAAAATATTTAAACTAATCCTATATGTCTTAAAACATATCCCGTATGCGAAAACCGAGCCCTAAATACCTTATCTAATTAAAAATAAAATAAAAACCAGATTTTTGGGTCGCTCGCGGGGCGCGAAGACACCCTTATGTTCCTTCGCGGGCCGCGACAGCAAGTCACCAGGGCGATACCCGGTGCTGCCATGTGGCAGCAACATGTTGGAGCTAGGGAGTGAGTCGGATCAGCTAGGGCCTACCCTAGGGGTTCTCGCGGGCCACGGAGGCCCTGAAGGATGTTTACGCGGGGCGCGACAAAGACCCTGAACAACCCTATAAATTTAGTCGACAGGCCTTCAGTCCCAGTCGCTCACATAGTTTTCTTTCTCTCGAATTTCTCTTTAGTATAAGCTATACTCGGGTATAATATCCCCCTAATTAATGAAGTTCTGCCACGTTGTAAGTATTATAACCCCGGTTACGTATTAGATACGCTGCCCGATTGATCCAGCGTTCCGTAACGGCTGTCGTGGTTCTGCCCGACATAGTCGTTGGAATGCCGTCTCGGGGAGGGTATTACTAATGTAAATATTGGGTTATTATACTAACGCATGTGCATTTGTGTAAATTATAGATAATCACCAGGAAATCCTTAAAGAAAACCTAAGACAGCAATGTGAGTAATCTCCTTTTTGTAAACTGTTATCACAAAACCTTATATATTTTTCCATGCGAACAACAGTGATTGAGTCTTTGTAGTCTTCAATTACTGCTGGTATGTTGGGGTTTTGTATACAAAATGTGGAACACGTTACCATTGGACAAAGAGTTAGCCAATGGGTAATATGACCCACCAGTCAGGATTGACAATACTGAATGATTAATTGTGTAGATATAAACAATGTAATCGCTCTCAATACTGTGAAATGATAAAACCTGTTTTGATTAAACTGGGATTCACTCACCAGCATTTCTCACTAACAAAATGTTTTTAAACGCGTTTCAGGTAACAAAATGTGAAAGCCAACATAGAAGCCAGCTGGACAGCACTGAAGGCTTGGAAAAGTGGCTATAAAAGTTACATAAATAAAGAGATGTTTTATTTGAATAAAATGGGTTTTATCCCTATGAAAATGCGTGTAATGAAAACTTGGGATTTTCCCATGTGTGGAATATTATAAAAGCGTGGTATTTTACTCTGATAAAATATTTCCTAACTACGGTCCTGATGTAAATTCCGCTGCCAAAATGATAAACACCCGATACCACCAAGACTGGTCGCGGCCGCTCGTTCCCAGGGTAATTAGGGGACGGGGGTTGCGACAGAAGGTGGTATCAGAGCTAAGCCACTGATTCAGCCACAGAAATGTTCTGCTGACACCAAGATATTATTCGAAGTGTTAGGAAATAAACTATGGAAATACATGCATATCTGTATTTTATTGTTGTGTGTTATTTGACTATTTGTTAGTTTACAGTTTGAGTGACCAAGGACCTTCCGACGTCTACCGTCAGTTGTCCAGCTCACCTAGGAGCGAAGGCACCTCTTCCCAGCCTGCCCTCTCAGTGTTGTAAGAATCGCTAGGCGCTAGTCGGGCGGTGGAGTACTGACTAGCGATTAATAGGGATTAATCGGAATTAATCGGATTGAGATTTTTATATGTAATTTTTAGTTACATATATATACACACATTTGTATATGTAGTTTTTTAAAGTAGACATGTTTTAACCCATCATTAACCCATTTTTTTAAGTAATTGGAAGGAATTTATATGGTTTGGTCAAAATTTGGCTGGCACCAAGCCAAAATTTGGCCAGAATAGGACCGCCATTGACTGCCTAGCTATTAATCGGCCATTAATCGGTGAACCTCCGATTAGTGATTAATCGGCGACTAATCGGAGACTAGTCGGGATTTCTACAACCATGCTCTCAGGGTATTCAGCTGACAATGAAGATGGGATATTCGTGTTTAAGGCTCAGTCTGAAGAGCCATTCCCTCCTAAAAAGAGTGGATGGTTCAGTAGAGGAGCACATGAACGTAGGAAAAGAATGAAAAAGTTACAACAACAGCGGGCTTTAGCAGCCATTAAGCGAGAGACAGATGCTCACACCCAGGATATGCTCAATAGGAGTCTAGCAAACTTCCATATTTTAGCAACCACAGCTGCAGACCCTAACCTGGAGCAACTTGTAGCACCCCAGCCTTTACCACTGTTTCCTACCCAGCCAATGGAAATTGAAAACAACCCAGAAAACCAAATCCAAATGCATGATTTTGACCCAATGGAGATACCTAGGGTACCAGTACCTAATCCCTTAGACCCAGACTACGACCCGTGGTTAGACGATCATAGGGATTACCAGCAACGTTACCCAATACCCGAAGACGAATCCATGCCAAATTTAGCAGCTTACCCAGGTTTGGACCCTGTAGATCCCTACTATGATAGCGACCAATACATCAGGGAAATTTTAGTGAATCCTTACCTGTACAAAGAACCCATGCCCCAGTTCCCAAACCCAGTCCCAGCACCTGCACCCCCAATGAGTGCAGAAAATGTGCAAGAGCTCTGAACCTTCGGAGAAGAGATTTTGGAAAATAGTGAGAGGATGAGGCAAGTAGGAGAACGACTCGTCTGGAAATATGACGAGCGTAATATGGACTTTTGGATGAGCCCTACCCGTAATAATAGTAGTAATAATAATAAAATCATAATATATAATATGTATGTTTGAAAAAAAAAGTATTTTATATAATAGTAATGTATTGTAGTATAGACCACCTTGTGGTTCGTGATGCCTAATAGTATTGTAATTTTAAATTCCAGTATCAGTTTATATTAGATGCATACTATATATAAGAAAGAGTAAGTCGCAATGTTCGACGCTTTTGATCAATATGTGTGTCATATGATTGGTGATATTAAATACTATCTTGTGATATTAATACGTGGTAAATGTTTAGAATTCAGATGGCTGACCAAGTGAATCAGGAGAATCCGGATAATAACCCGAAAAACCAGAATGACAATAACCCGAATAATGATAATCCGAACAATGATAACAATGGAAACCCAGTGGATAATAGTGCCATCCAACACATAGTGGCACAAGGAATTATAGATGCGATGCCATTTATTATCCAAAATGTTAGGGACGCTGATAATAAATGTAACCGTGATAGTAAACGACCAACTGAACCTGAACACAACGTTAACAATGGACCCATACTTCAAGTGCCCATTCCCAAAAGAAGAAGAATCATGTCTTATGATTGTTCTTACAAAGAATTCTGGTCTTGTAAACCAATGAAATTCTCGGGCAATGAAAGAGCCATTGCAGCTCTACGCTGGATAGAAAAGACTGAAGCAGTCTTAAAAATAAGCAAGTGCGCAGAAGAGGATAAGATAATGTTTGCCTCCAATCTGTTTAAGAACTCATCTTTAGAATGGTGGAACACTATCCTCCAATCTAAAGGAAGTGATTGGATTTACAATATGGAATGGGAAGAATTTAAGAATATGGTGGAAAAGAAATTATGCCCTCCCAATGAAAAAGAACAGATAGCAAATAAGTTCTTAAACCTTAGAATGACTGGAGTGGATAGTAAGGGTTACACTACGTTATTCTTTGAATATGCTAGAATAGTACCGACCCTTGCATCACCTGAACCAGTGTTAATCTCCCGTTACATCTGGGGATTAATCAGTGAGATTAGACATGTAGTCAATGCAGCCAGACCTCAAACCATAGAAGAAGCTGTAGAACTAGCAAACACCTTGATTGATGAGTTAGTACGTACACAAGAAGAGGACCAGAGGAGAAACCTAGCTCAAAGACTCACCCAAGAATTTTGTTATGGAAATCCCAACCGTGGGAAAAATATAGGTTCTACCTCTAATCCTTACTACAAGTACTGCAAGAGAAAGCAATCTGGAAGATGCTCAATATACTGCAATTTTTGCAAAATATCAGGACACAAGGAAGAAGATTGTAGGAAGAAACTCAGTAATGGAATGTGCTTCAACTATGGAGAAAATGGTCATATCAAGCCAAACTGTCCAAAACTAGCTCCAGTCATGGGCAACAAGACTACTAAAAATGCTAGAGCATTTGTTCTGACTACAAAAAAAGCCAAGATGATTCTGGACGTGATTGCCGGTACGTTTTTAGTTAATGATGTTTTTGCTAAAGTATTATTTGACTCTGGTGCGAACCAAAGTTTTATTAATACTTCGTTTTGCAAACTTCTCAAACAACCATTAACTAAAATCCCACAAGAATGTCTAGTAGAGACAGCAAATGGATAAACCATTAAGATTTATGAAATCTTGCAGGGAGCAAGAATAGAATTTCTAAACCATAAGTTCATTGCAAACCTTTATCCAATCAAACTGGCAGGATTTGATGTTGTATTAGGAATGGATTGGTTAGTAGCCAATAAAGCCAGTATTCTATGTGATCAAAAGTCAATCCAAGTAATTTCACCAAGAGGTGAAAAGATCACAATTAAAGGAGATAAGCCATCTAGATCCACAAAATTCATCTCTGTAATGAAAACAGCAAGTTATATACGAAAAGGATCATTAGTGTATTTGATTTCTATAATCATTAACACTAAAGGGAATGAAATGAAAGATATTCCTGTAGTATCTCAATTTCTAGATGTGTTTCCAGAAGAATTACCAGGATTACCGCCAGATAGGGAAGTTGAATTCAGAATCCACCTGTTACCAGGGATAGCACCAATTGCCAAGGCACCATATCGTTTGGCACCCGCCAAAATGCAAGAACTAAAGAAGCAATTAAACGAATTGTTGGAGAAAGGATTCATACAGCCAAGTTCATCACCATGGGGAGTGCCAATATTGTTTGTTAAAAAGAAAGAGGGATCAATGCGTATGTGCATTTATTACTGTTAATTGAACAATGTCACGATTAAAAATAGGTATCCATTACCAAGAATCGATGATCTGTTCGATCAATTGCAAGGAGCTCGATTTTTCTCTTAAATCGATTTGCGCTCAGGATATCATCAATTAAAGGTACAGGAAGAGGACATTCCTAAGACCACTTTCAGAACAAGGTATGGCCATTATGAATTTACCGTCATGACATTTGGTTTAACCAATGCCCCAGCTGCATTTATGGACATGATGAACTGAATATGTAAGCCATATTTGGATAAATTCATAATTGTCTTCATAGATGATATTCTCATTTACTCTAAGAATAAAGAGGAACACGCAGAGCATTTGCACGCACTTCTAAGTTTATTAAGGAAAGAAAAGCTTTATGCAAAGTTTTCTAAGTGTGAATTTTGGTTAGAACAAGTTCAATTTCTTGGACATTTAGTCGATCATGAAGGAATTCATGTAGATCCCACCAAGATCGAGGCAATTACCAAATGGAAAACCCCTGAGTCACCAACTGAGGTTAGAAGTTTCTTAGGATTAGCCGGTTATTAGAGAAGATTTATTCGAGATTTTTCTAGAATAGCCATTCCCTTAACTAAGTTAACCTGTAAATCTGTTAAGTTTGAATGGGGACCAAAACAAGAAGAAGCCTTTAGAATTCTTAAGCAAAGACTAACCAACGCACCCATACTAGCGTTACCAGAAGGAACTGAAGATCTTGTAATTTATTGTGACGCTTCTAAGTTAGGTTATGGATGTGTGTTGATGCAACGCCAAAAGGTTATAGCTTACGCATCTAGACAACTTAAGAATCATGAAGAGAATTATTCAACCCATGATTTAGAATTAGGAGCAATAATTTTTGCCCTGAAGATTTGGAGACATTACCTTTATGGTAGTAAGTTTACCATTTTCACTGATCATAAGAGTTTAAGGTATGTTTTCGGGCAAAAGGAGCTGAATATGAGACAAAGACGCTGGATGGAGATCCTTAGTGATTTTGATTGCAATATCCAGTATCATGTAGGAAAAACTAATGTAGTATTAGTAGCCAATGCTTTAAGTCGAAAGTATCACGAAAAGCCAAAAAGAGTACGTTCTCTTAAATTAAATCTACAAGTAGATTTAAATGAGCGGATTAGAAAAGCGCAAGAATCAGTAATCAAGGATGATACTGAGAAATTGAAAGGAATGATTAAGGAATTATAACAGGGAACCGATGGAATTTGGAGATTCCATAAGAAAAGGATGTGGATACCTAAATTAGGAAACCTACGCCACCGTATATTAGAAGAAGCCCATAAGTCTAAGTATACGATGCATCCTGGAAGTGATAAGATGTATCAGGACTTAAGAAAGAATTTTTGGTGGATAGGAATGAAAAAGGATATAGCAGCTTATGTAGCCAAATGTCTAACTTGTTCAAAAGTTAAAGCTGAACATCAGAAACCCTCAGGATTGCTGCAACAATTAGAGATGCCAGTGTGGAAGTGGGAATTGATAACAATGGACTTTGTTACCAAATTACCCAAAACAAGAAAAGGTAATGATACAATCTGGGTGATTGTAGACAGGCTAACTAAGTCAGCTCATTTCCTACCGATAAAGGAAACTTTTAGTATGGAACAATTAGCTAAATTATATGTAAATGAAATAGTTTCATTACATGGAATTCCTTTATCAATTGTTTCTGATAGAGATAGCCGTTTTACCTCTCATTTTTGGACAAGTTTCCAAAAAGCAATGGGAATCAAGCTAAATCTAAGCACAGCTTACCAACCTCAAACGGACGGACAAAGCGAAAGGACAATTCAGACAAATGAAGATATGCTTAGAACTTGTGTAATTGATTTCGGAGGTAATTGGGACGATCACTTACCATTAATAGAATTTTCTTATAATAACAGCTATCACACAAGCATAAATGCTGCACCATTCGAAGCACTTTATGGACGAAAGTGCCAAACCCTAGTCTGTTGGGCAGAAATTGGAGAAAAGCAACTATCCGGACCTGAGATAGTGCAAGAAACAACAGACAAGATTATTCAAGTTAAGGAAAGACTGAAAGCAGCACGTGATCGACAAAAGAGCTATGCTGATAACCGACGAAAACCATTGGAATTTCAAGTAGGAGACAAGGTGTTATTGAAAGTCTCTCCTTGGAAAGGAGTAGTCAGATTCATCAAAAGGGGAAAGCTAAGCCCCAGGTATGTAGGACCTTTTGAGATTATTAGAAGAATAGGACCTGTAGCCTATCAGCTACAACCGCCAGAAGAAATGGCAGGAATAAATGATGTATTTCATGTATCTAATCTTAAAAAATGCTTAGCCGATGAATCACTGGTAGTACCTCTTAAGGATATAGAGGTCAATGAAAAGCTTAAGTTTGTAGAAAAGCCACTACAGATTGAAGACAGGAAAGTCAAAAATCTCAAGCATAAGAGATTAATGTTAGTCAAAGTGAAATGTGACTCCAAAAGAGGACCAGAGTATAAATGGGAGCTTGAATCAGAAATGCAAAGGAAATATCCGCACTTATTCCAGTAGACCTCGACGACGAGTTCTAAAACAAGGTGGGGAGGATATAACAACCCTCCAAAATTTTTCTGACACCCCTAAAATATTTAAACTAATCCTATATGTCTTAAAACATATCCCGTATGCGAAAACCGAGCCCTAAATACCTTATGTAATTAAAAATAAAATAAAAACCAGATTTTTGGGTCACTCGCGGGGCTCGAAGACACCCTTGTGTTCCTTCGCGGGCCGCAACAGCAAGTCACCAGGGCGATACCCGGTGCTGCCACGTGGCAGCAACGTGTTGGAGCTAAGGAGTGAGTCGGATCAGCTAGGGCCTACCCTAGTGGGTCTCGCGGGCAGCGAAGGCCCTAAAGGATGTTTACGCGGGGCGCGACAAAGACCCTGAACAGCCCTATAAATTGAGTCGAGAGGCCTTGAGTCCCAGTCGCTCACACACTTTTCTTTCTCTTGAATTTCTCTCTAGTATAAGCTATACTCGGGTATAATATCCCCCAATTAATGAAGTTCTGCCCCGTTGTAAGTATTATAACCCTGGTTACGTATTAGATACGCTGCCTGATTGATCCAGGGTTCCGTAACGGCTGTCGTGGTTCTGCCCGACGTAGTCGTTGGAATGCCGTCTCGGGGAGGGTATTACTAATGTAAATATTGGGTTATTATACTAACGCGTGTGCATTTGTGTAAATTATAGATAATCACAAGGAAATCCTTAAAGAAAACCTAAGACAGCAATGTGAGTAATCTCCTTTTTGTAAACTGTTTTAACAAAACCTTACATATTTTTCCATGCGAACAACAGTGATTGAGTCTTTGTAGTCTTCAATTACTGCTGGTATGTTGGGGTTTTGTATACAAAATGTGGAACACGTTACCACTGGACAAAGAGTTAGCCAATGGGTAATATGACCCACCAGTCAGGATTGACAATACTGAATGAGTAATTGTGTAGATATAAACAATGTAATCGCTCTCAATACTGTGAAATGATAAAACCTGTTTTGATTAAACTGGGATTCCCTCACTAGTATTTCTCACTGACAAAATGTTTTTAAACGCGTTTCAGGTAACAAAATGTGAAAGCCAACATAGAAGCCAGCTGGACAGCACTGAAGGCTTGGAAAAGTGGCTATAAAAGTTCCTTAAATAAAGAGATGTTTTATTTGAATAAAATGGGGTTTATCCCTATGAAAATGCGTGTAATGAAAACTTGGGATTTTCCCATGTGTGGAATATTATAAATGCGTGGTATTTTACTCTGATAAAATATTTCCTAACTACGGTGCTGATGTAAATTCCGCTGCCAAAATGATAAACACCCGATACCACCAAGACTGGCCGTGGCCGCTCGTTCCCAAGGTAATTAGGGGACGGGGGTTGCGACACTCCAAGATTTGTTAGAACTTCAACTGTGTAGGGATGAGGATGATGAAGATTCCCATAAAACTGTGAACTGCAATTCAAGGGCTAAGTTAGGGAAATGTTGATGAGACAATAAAGATCAAGAATAAGAAGTGTTTTGGCATCATCTGTTCTAGGGGGAGATTGTTGGACTTGGTGACCAGACCCTGAAGAACAGATGATATGGAAAGCCAAAACTGGATCCCAACAATTGATCCACAATAAGCACTGCCCATCTAAGTTTCCTCCAATGACAGTGGTTATACCAAGTTAATAAGGCAAATCATTGATTTGCCTAAAACTGTTGGATATAAAGACTGTTGAACACAAAGACTGATGAAGATCATCCACTGTTAAAGACCAAAGCCCTGTTGAAGATAAGCATTGATGAACCAAAGGCCTGATCAACCAAAGGTGAACCACTGCCCAACAACAAAAGTGGTTCAGCATCAACAACAGATACTGCATCAACGTTTATGTTAACAGTGTTTATATATAACAATCCTCAATTAACCGACATCCTCGATTATTTTTCCAACACCCTAATATATTTTAAAATATCCCAATATGTCCAAAAATACACTCAATACGTGAAAACGGGCCTCAAATACATTAAATAGTATTAAAATAATTAAAATTTTTAATTTTTGGGCTAAGGCGGGCCGCGTAGAACCCACCCCAACCTTTACGCGGGCGGTATAAAGGATTAAAACCAGATTTCTTTATTTTTAAGTTGAGGCGGGCCGCGTGAACCCCACCTCAACCTTACGCGGGCCGCTAGAGGCCCAAAATGTGGCGCAGCCCGGTGCGGCCATGTGGCCCAACACATGTCGAGCCTACATAGTGATCCGGATGGGCTACAAGTTGACCTGGAGTCAACGCGGGCCGGGTATGCCCTGCCCCTGTGTTACGCGGGCCGCGACAAAACCCAACTCAGCAACTATAAATAGATGACCTCGGATCTTCAGTCTGTTCGTCCCATTTTCAATTCTCAATCTCAAATTCTGAATAGTAGGCTTTATAAGCGGGTTTTATACACCCTAATTAGCGAAGTTCTGCTCCGTTGTAAGTATTATAACCCCTGGATACGTATTAGATACGCTGCCTGATTGATCTAGGGTTCCGTCACGGCTGTCGTGGTTCTGCCCGACGTAGTCATTGGAATACCGTCTCGGGGAGGGTATTACTAATGTTAAAATGGGTTATTATACTAACACGTGTACATTTGTGTAAATTATAGATAATTCTCAGGAAACCCTTACGGAAAATCTAAGACAGAAATGTGAGTAATCTCCTTTTTGTAAATTGTTTTTACAAAACCTGATTTAATTAATTATATATTAAACAGTGATTGAGTATTTGTAAGAGTACAATTATCATGAGTATGTTGGGGTTTTGTATACAAGATTTGTTACCACCTGGTCAAGGAGTAACATTTCCACAAGTCGGGTTTGACACTACCATGGATGTTAATTGTTATAACTTGGAAACAAATATAATTGCGGGATCACCCTCAATACTGTTCACTGTGAAATGGTTTTTATTTAAACTTGATTAAATTGGGATTCACTAACCAGTATTTCCCACTAACAAATGTTTTTAAAACGCGTTTCAGGTAACAAACTGTGAAAGCCAAATAGAAGCCAGCTGGACAGCACTGAAGGCTTGGAAAAGTGGCAATAAAGTTACCTAAAATAAAATAGATGTTTTTATTAAATAAAATAGGATTTATTCCTATGGAAAAGTGTGTACTACGAACTTGGGTTTTATCCCATTTGTTTAATACTATGAAAATGTGGTATTTTACTCTGATCATATATTTCCTAACTACGGTCCTGATGAAAATTTCCGCTGCCAAATTAGACAATACAAGATACCACCGAAACTGGCTCGCGACCGCCTATTCCCAGTGAACCTGGGATCGGGGGTTGCGACAGAAGGTGGTATCAGAGCTATGCCACTGATTCAGCCACAGAAGTGTTCCGCTGACATCAAAATTTAATGTGTTAGGAAATAAACCATGGGAATATGTGCATAACTGTATTTAATTGTTGTGTGTTATTTGACTATTTGTTAGTTTACAGTATGAGCGACCAAGGACCATCTGACGCATACCGTCAATTGTCTGGTTCGCCTAAAAGCGAAGGCACCTCCTCTTCTCAGCCTGCCCTCTCTGGGTACTCTGCTGATACGGAAGAAGGAATCTTTGTGTTTAAGCAGAAGAGCCATTTCTTCAGAAAAAAGAGGGGATGGTTCAGTAGAGGGGCACACGAGCGTAGAAAACGTATGAAAAAATTACAAGACCAGAGAGTACTAGCCGCAGCCAAGAGAGAGACAGATGCCTATGCCCAGGATATAATCAATAGGGGTATAGCCAACATCCACATACTAGCAACCACTGCAGCTGACCCTAATCTGGAACAGATAATAGCACCCCAACCACAGCCACCAATCCCTGACCAACCGATGGAGATAGAAAACCCTGAAAACCAAGTAGAGATACATGATTTCAACCCGGAGGAAATACCGAGGGTACCTGCACCAAACCCCCTAGACCCAAATTACGACCCCTGATGGGATGACGTTAGGGACTATGTCCAACGCTACCCGATACATGAAGACACACCCATGTAGAACGTAGGAGCCTACCTAGGTTTGGATCCTTTAGATCCCTATTTCCACGATGAATACATTAGGGAAATTTTAGAAGATCCCTACCGATTCCAGGCACCTACTGATGCGTAGTCGAGTGTTATATATATTAGGTGTATATTTTAAGCCCCTTTAACACTTTTTAGTCAAGTTTTAAATTTATAAAACACGATATCTACTAACACTAGACACACATATGGGCAAGTGCACCCATCGTGAGCGTAGTATAGTGTTGGTAAGATACCGAGGTCGTCCAAGGACACAAGAGCTTTTAGTACCGGTTTATCCTCAACGTCTAATCAAATCAAAAAGTTTAGAAAAAATGTTTTAAACTAAGAAAAATAAAAACTAACTAAAATGCTGAAAATAAAAATAAAAAGAAAAACAGATAGACAAGATGAATCACTTGGTTCCGACTCGTATCTAGTGTAACCATTGATTATTTCCGCACTTTTGCACTATTTTAAGAGATTATCTTAGTTATTGTAGTAGGCCCCTCTTTTGAAGGTGACGTTACCCTCACCCCAGTAGTTTGAGTTAGCAAGGATACAATCCTAAAAGGGTGGATTATTGGAAGATAATTAATTAAGTTATTAATGCAAATTATGGTAGGCCCCTCTTTTGGAGGTGACGTTACCCTCGACTAAGTAGTCTGAGTCAGCAGGGATACAGTCCTAAATAGCCGGGTTATAGTATTAATAGTAGTTAACTTATGAGGGGATCAAAGAGTTTGGACCCCCGCCATCCAATACCGTTAAGTATTGAAGGAGGTCCTACTAAATTTAACCCAGGTCCATTGCAGGACCTCTAAACGCTGAACAATGGCAAGACCTTTACCAAACCGTTCCCTTAACCCCCCGACCAGGTAGCCAACATACCTCCATATAGACCGTGGAGATATGAATGATGAAAATCTTTTATTTTATATAGACAGTAAAATAATGCCAAGACACCACGGACAAACGATAAGGAAAGATCACCTTCAACATAAGCAACTAGTTATTAAAGTCATTAATACAAAACCAAGTAAAAAGTGCAAAAGATTAGAAATAAAAAGTATTACACTAGACACTTTGTCTTCACCAAGTGATGTATGAGACTTAGGCAAACATGGCCTTGATTGTCAAGAACTCTTACGATCAATCTTGGATCCTGAGACGACTCACACACTCTACGATGGACAATGGATGATGGTGTTATGGTGGTGGGTGAAGTGTGAGAGAGGTGGTGTGCCAAGGGATGGTTTGAGCTTGAGCCAAGCACTTCTATTTATAGGCTGAACAGAAGCTCGGGCACGGCCCCGTGTCCAGTGGGCATGGCCCCGTGTCCACATCCTTCTCTTTCTTCATTTAATGCAGTTTTGTCTTTTTAGTTGACCACGCCCCCGTGTCCGCTTAGCACGACCCCGTGGTGCCGAAGAATCTTTGTACTATGCAGATTTGCTGGATTGTGCGAATCTTATAGTTGACCACGGCCCCATGTCCACTGAGCACGGTCCTGTGGTGGCCAATAGAAGCTTCTACCACTTTGTCTTTTCTGCTGACACTTGGGCACACCCCCGTGCTGGCTGAGCACGGGGCGTGTTCAGGCTTCTGATCTCTTGTTTTGCTTGGGAAGATGCTGTCGTGGGGTCGGGCATGTCACGTCTTGTCCCTTTTCTTGTATTTATGCTAGATTTTGATGTCTTTTTGCTTCTTTTGTTAATTTGAGCTCATTTAATCCTGAAAATACAAAAGGAAGACAAAAGCACACTTTTTCCAACATTAGTACTAAAAAAGGGTTAGTTTTATGCCTCATTTGATGAAATTTATATGTTACATTTTTAACACATCAAATACCCCCACACTTGAATCTTTGCTTGTCCTCAAGCAAAACTCTTTAATATGTGGCTATTACACTCCCAAATGGAATGGGTAGAGAAGAAGGTTTTTGGGCTTGTCGTAGAGTGTCGGGATTTTCAAGATTCTTTATTTAATTTTATTTTTATTTATTTACAATCCTATTCGTCATGATTTATTTAAAACTTTTCACAATATAAATTACTTATTAGGGCATAACATTCCTCTTTAGAATTCTATTTATATACAAGTTCACATACCTCACGGGGATCACTCAACACTCGGCCGAAAATGTATTTTTGTGGATCACTCGAGAGCGGCATGGAACTTACTCCTACCATAGGCTTGCCAAGCAATCAATCCTCCTCCTTTTTAACTTATATACCTTTGTAAATATCAAGAGGACTTTGTGGGTGAAGGGTTAGGCTTGGGTTAAAGGTAGGTGGTTGGGTTGGTGGTTAGTGGTTAGTAGAAAAAAGGGCTAAAAAGCGTAACAAGTGTCGGTTTTCGTAAGACTTTCTATTTTTGTAACTTTGATTTTGATGAAGCTATTTATTCAAACAAAGTTGTTTTTGATGAACTTGTTTGTTTATTTTCTTTTGCTTCATCATCAACACAATTTTTTTTTTTGAAAGATCATACGAAAAATCAAACTTGTTACTAAAACAAAAGGTTAAAAAATAAAAAGGTTTTGGTGGGTAAAAAGGGCGTTTGGTTTGGGTTATGAAATGAAAAGTTTTAGGCTCAAAGGGGCTAACTAGTGGGATTTTGGGTAGGTGGTAAAAAATGGAAAATAATGGTGTAGAAATAAAAAGGGTTAGTCCTAATGCCTCCATCATTTACTTACTCGGGTTTAAGTTGGTAAGGACCGGGAATGTATCGTCATGGCAAGTTCTAGAGTCGTAAGAACCAAACGGCTATTCACACAAGAAACGAAAAATGAGCATTTAGTTCTAATGATATGTAATTGTATGCTCAATAAAGGCTCAAAACTCACTTTTGTGGGAATGGGTTTTTATGTGATCAAGTATATATAATCAAATTTTAACTAAGCTTGTCATGCCTTTTCATAATTTTCTTATGTTGGTTCTTTTTATCACGACGCTATCGGTTGTAAATTCATAAAAATATAACCTTTTTAGAACATGAAATTCCCGAGTTAAATCTAGACAAGAAAAAAATTGAAAATTTTTGAAAAAATTTGGGGTGATTAGCGATTCCAATAGAGTTTTGTGTAAGGCTTGTATTTAGGACTTGCAAGATTCAATGTTTTAGCATCCCCCCCCCCCCCACTTAAATTACACATTGTCCTTAATATGTCCTAAAAATAAGTTTTTAGGTTGATTGAATGCGTAAAAGGTGTGAAAAAACAAAAAAAATTGTGTTACTGGGCGCTGAACATGGCCCCGTGTTGTCCGGGCACGGCCGCGTGTTCAAGTGCCAGTAACAAAATTAAAACAAGAGAAACAAAAGTCTGGACACGGGGCATGTTGGGTGAACACGGCCCGTGTCCAGTTACCTGAACTGGGTCTTTTTCTGCAGACTGTGCAGCACGGGGCCGTGTTGGGTGGACACGGCCCGTGCCGAACTTACTGTAAACGAAGAAATTTGTCGAACGGTTCTGTTTTCCTGCATGGAGTGCTGGTTCAAGTTTCCCTTGCATCCTTTGCCATCTCAAGTGTGTTTTATTCCTGAAAATTGAAACTAACTGGAAAACAAGAAAATTAATCTAAACTAAGGATAGTTCCGCGGAATGCCTCTGTGGTGCGCCACGTTTATAAGGGTCCTTGGCTAGACCCAAAGCCTGGTCACATGTTACCCAAGTGGGATGTATTGCATCCCATGTTACACCGTCGGAGAGCGTCATCCAAGCTTGAGTCTATGACCTTCATGTATTTGACCGGGTCTTCTTCCTCTACTTTCTTTCCACATTCAAACTTCACTTCCTCATCCCCAAACTTCAATGTTAACGTTCCGTCATTCATATCCACCACTGCTTGGGCGGTGGCTAGAAATGGCCTCCCGAGGATGAGAGGGACATCGGTGTCTTCTTCCATGTCTAGGATGACAAAGTCGGTTGGAAAAACGAAGTTGTCAACCTTGACCAGCAGATTTTCAGCGACACCTTGGGGAAATTTGATGGACCTGTCGGCGAGTTGTATGCTCATCTTTGTAGGGCTTGTTGTTCCTAGGCCGAGTCGTTTGAACATTGACGTGGGCATAAGGTTAATGCTAGCCCCAAGATCGGCTAATGCATTACGAACGGGGGACTTCCCAATTGAGCAAGGAATTGTGAAGCTCCCGGGATCGATTTTCTTTTGTGGAAGTTTGTTGAGTACTAAAGCGGAGCATTCTTCGCCTAAGTTAACTAATTGCAATGATTCAATTTTCCTTTTGTGAGTGAGGAAATCCCTCATGAATTTTGCATATTTAGGCATTTGGGTTAGGACCTCAATAAAAGGGATATTGACATGCAATTGTTTTAGTAAACTTTCGAACTTTGCGAATTGCTCATCGGTCTTTTGACGATTTAACCTACCGGGGTACGGAATTGGAGGAGTCTTGGTGGGCTCTTGATTTGGTGAAGAAGCCTTTTCTGGTTGAGGTGTAGGTGAAGTCGTGCCTTGTCGTTGACTTCCTTCAACTGGTGGTAATGGGGCATCCTCGGGACCCACGGTTCGGTTTCTCAATGTGATGAGGTGTACTTGCGCCTTTGGGTTAGTTTCGGTATTACTTGGTAACGCGCCTTGTGGTCTCTCGGAGAAATTTTGAGCTAGTTGATTTATAATTGTTTTTCAACGTTTTGAATGCTAGCTTGTTGATTTCTAAAATTTGATTCCAATTGTTGAAATCGATCCGAGTTTTTCTTTTCGGTGTCGGAGATGAGGCGAGATACGGTATCTTCAAGCCTTTCTCTTCCACCTTGTTGTTGAGAGAAATTTTGTGGTTGTTGAAAATTAGTTCGTTGGTTTTGTTGGTTACTACTATTGCCGGGATCTCTCCAACCAAGATTTGGGTGGTTACGCCATCCTTGGTTATAGGTACCCGTTGGAGGACCCGACGGCCTAGGTATATTATCAATGTAGTTTACCGTTTCTGCTTGTTCATCTAATTCTTTCATACAACTCCAATTTTCATGTGACCCACCACACCCTTCACAAGCCATAACCGAGGCCGTTTTTGTCATTTCTAGCCTTTTGATTTTCGAAGAGAGGGACTCGATTTGGGCTTGTAAAGAGGTGCTTTCGTCAACCTTATGGGCACCCGGGGCAATAGATTTATTACCTCGGGGAGTGTGCCATTGAAAATTGGTTTGGGCAATTTCCTCAATTTGATTATATATTTCATTTGGTCGACGATTACCTAAAAGTCCCTCGGAGCTTGAATCAAGTGTTTGTCTTGTGTGTGGCAACAACCCATTGTAGAAAGTGGATACTTGTTGCCACACCACTAGACCGTGATGAGGACACTTTCTTAGAAGCTCCTTGAACCTTTCCCAAGTTTCATATAAGGATTCCCCATCCTCTTGTGAGTATGTATTAATTTCAGTCATTAATTTAGCCGTTTTAGCAGGGGTGAAATACTTATATAGAAACTTTTGGGCTAGTTCATCCCAGGTGTTTACCGAGCCAACTGGGAGGGTGTTAAGCCAAGCTTTAGCTCGGTCTTTTAGTGAAAATGGAAACATCCTAAGGCGGATGGCGTCGTTTGATGCTCCATTGATCCGAAAAGTATCACATATTTCCAAGAAATTAGTAATATGTAGATGGGGATCCTCGTCCGCAAGCCCATGAAAGGTTGCGGAGTTTTGGAGCATTTGTATCAAATGCGGCCGAAGTTCGAAGTTGTTGGCTTCGACATTCGGTGCATTGATAGCGGCGCCGAGATTGCCTACGGTGGGCCGTAGGTAATCCATGAGGGTACGTTGGTCCGCCATTGGAAGTGGGTCCCCCGAAACTTTCTCTTGATTTTTAGCTTTAAGTCTTTTTCTGAGAAAGTGTTCGGGTTCTTCTAGAGGTTCTTTTATGTCTCTACTAGAACTGGAGCTCATGCACTACGTAGGAGGTTCAAATGTGGCACCTGGGTTCCAAGTCCTGCAATAAAAACAGAAAAGAACGTTGGTCAGAAGGTTCACCACGGCCCCGTGCTCAGTGAACACGGCCCGTGGTCAGAGATACAGTAATTGTTTCCCGGATCCTTGTTACTGGGAGTTGGACACGGCCCCGTGTTGCACCGACACGGCCCCGTGTTCAGCTCTCTGTAACTTAGAAAATAAAAACTGCCGGTGATGATGCTGGGCACGGCCCGTGTCCGACCAGGCACGGCCCGTGCTGAGCTCTGCAGAAGCTGAAAAACTAAAAAAAAATTGAAAAACAAGAAAAACGATTAGGCCGTTGATTCCTAACTTTCTTAAAATCCTTGTGTCCCCGGCAACGGCGCCAAAAACTTGATGCTTAGTCGAGTGTTATATATATTAGGTGTATATTTTAAGCCCCTTTAACACTTTTTAGTCAAGTTTTAAATTTATAAAACACGATATTTACTAACACTAGACACACATATGGGCAAGTGCACCCATCGTGAGCGTAGTATAGTGTTAGTAAGATACCGAGGTCGATCAAGGACACAAGAGCTTTAAGTACCGGTTTATCCTCAACGTCTAATCAAATCAAAAAGTTTAGAAAAAATGTTTTAAATTAAGAAAAATAAAAAACTAACTAAAATGCTGAAAATAAAAATAAAAAGAAAAACAGATAGACAAGATGAATCACTTGGTTCCGACTCGTATCTAGTGTAACCTTTGATTATTTCCGCACTTTTGCACTATTTTAAGAGATTATCTTAGTTATTGTAGTAAGCCCCTCTTTTGAAGGTGACGTTACCCTCACCCCAGTAGTTTGAGTCAGCAAGGATACAATCCTAAAAGGGTGGATTATTGGAAGATAATTAATTAAGTTATTAATGCAAATTATGGTAGGCCCCTCTTTTGGAGGTGACGTTACCCTCGACTAAGTAGTCTGATTCAGCAGGGATACAGTCCTAAATAGCCGGGTTATAGTATTAATAGTAGTTAACTTATGAGGGGATCAAAGAGTTTGGACCCCCGCCATCCAATACCGTTAAGTATTGAAGGAGGTCCTACTAAATTTGACCCAGGTCCATTGCAGGACCTCTAAACGCTGAACAATGGCAAGACCTTTACCAAACCGTTCCCTTAACCCCCGACCAGGTAGCCAACATACCTCCATATAGACCGTGGAGATATAAATGGTGAAAATCTTTTATTTTATATAGACAGTAAAATAATGCCAAGACACCACGGACAAACGATAAGGAAAGATCACCTTCAACATAAGCAACTAGTTATTAAAGTCATTAATACAAAACCAAGTAAAAAGTGCAAAAGATTAGAAATAAAAAGTATTACACTAGACACTTTGTCTTCACCAAGTGATGTAAGAGACTTAGGCAAACATGGCCTTGATTGTCCAGAACTCTTACGATCAATCTTGGATCCCGAGACGACTCACACACTCTACGATGGACAATGGATGATGGTGGTGGATGATGGTGTTATGGTGGTGGTGGGTGGTGGATGAAGTGTGAGAGAGGTGGTGTGCCAAGGGATGGTTTGAGCTTAAGCCAAGCACTTCTATTTATAGGCTGAACAGAAGCTCGGGCATGGCCCCGTGTCCAGTGGGCACGGCCCCGTGTCCACATCCTTCTCTTTCTTCATTTAATGCAGTTTTGTCTTTTTAGTTGACCACGCCCCCGTGTCCGCTGAGCACGACCCCGTGGTGCAGAAGAATCTTTGTACTATGCAGATTTGCTGGATTGTGCGAATCTTATAGTTGACCACGGCCCCGTGTCCGCTGAGCACGGCCCCGTGGTGGGCAATAGAAGCTTCTACCACTTTGTCTTTTCTGCTGACACTTGGGCACGCCCCCGTGCTGGCTGAGCACGGGGCGTGTTCAGGCTTCTGATCTCTTGTTTTGCTTGGGAAGATGCTGTCGTGGGGTCGGGCATGTCACGTCTTGTCCCTTTTCTTGTATTTATGTTAGATTTTGATGTCTTTTTGCTTCTTTTGTTAATTTGAGCTCATTTAATCCTGAAAATACAAAAGGAAGACAAAAGCACACTTTTTCCAACATTAGTACTAAAAAAGGGTTAGTTTTATGCCTCATTTGATGAAATTTATATGTTACATTTTTAACACATCACCTACACCCCCACATCAGGAACCCGCACCCCAGATTCTGAACCCAGCCCTAGAACCTACACCCCCAATGAGTGCAGAAAATGTATAAGAACTTAGGACATTTGGTGAGGAAATTCTAGAAAGTAGTGAACGAATGCGACAGGTGGGAGAGAGACTCGTCTGGAAGTATGACGAGCGCAATATGGATTTCTGGATGAATCTATATCCATAGATGTGATAGTGGGAACGGTAATAATAATAATAATAATATAATATATGTGTGTACGGATGCCTACTATTATTTATTTCAGTTGGTATTGTAATTTATTTCAGTTGTTTAAAACTCAGATGGCCGACGAAGGAAATCAAGGAAATCTGAATAACGATAACCAGAGTAACATTAACGTGGTTAATGAGAATCCAAGCGTCAATGACAATGGAAACCAAGTGGATAATAGTGCTATCCAACACATAGTGGCACAAGTAATTATAGATGCAATGCCATTTATTCTTCAAACGGTTCAGGAAGCAAATAATAAAAGTAAACATAGCAGTAAGCGACCAGTTGAACCAGAACATAGCGTGAACAATGGCCCTGTACTTCAAGTGCCCATTCCCAAAAGAAGAAGAACCATGCCGTATGGTTGTTCTTATAAAGAATTATGGTCCTGCAAACCAATAGAATTCTCGGGCAATGAAGAACCTATCGCAGCTCTACGCTGGATAGAAAAGACTGAGGCTTTTCCTAGAATAAGCAAATGTGCTGAAGAAGATAAGATAATGTTTGCCTCTAATCTGTTTAAGAAATCAGCCATAGAATGGTGGAACACTATCCTCCAGTCAAGAGGAAGTGATAGGGTATACAACATGGAATGGGAGGAATTTAAAAATATGGTAGAAAGGAAATTCTGCCCTTCCAATGAAAAAGAACAGATAGCAAATAAGTTTTTAAACTTAAGAATGACCGGGGTAGATTGTAAAGGGTACACCAAGTTATTCTTCGAATATGCTAGAATAGTACCAACCCTTGCATCACCAGAGCCGGTATTAATCTCCCGTTATATCTGGGGATTAATTGGAGAGATTAGGCATGTAGTCAAGGCAGCTAGACCTCAAACTATAGAAGAAGCTGTAGAACTAGCCAATACCTTGACAGATGAATTAATCCGTACTAGGGAAGAAGACCAGAGGAGAAACCTAACCCAAAGGCTTACACAAGAATTCCGTTCTGGGAATTACAATCGTAGGAATATGGGTTCTACCTCTGCATCATTCTGCAAGGTCTGCAAGAAAAAGCATTCAGGAAAATGCTCCACTCTTTGCAATTTATGTAAGATGCCAGGACATAAGGAAGAAGATTGCAGGAAGAAAACCAGTAATGGAATGTGCTTTAACTGTGGGGAGAAAGGTCACATCAAGCTAAATTGTCCAAAATTGACTCCAGCTGTGAACAACAAGAACACTAAAAATGCTAGAGCATTTGTTCTAACTGCAAATGAAGCTATTATGATTCCAGACGTCATAGCTGGTACGTTTTTAGTTAATGATGTTTTTGCTAAAGTATTATTTGACTCTGGTGCAAACCAAAGTTTTATTAATACTTCGTTTTGCAAATTTCTAAATTAGTCATTAACTAAACTACCACAAGAATGTCTAGTAGAGACAGCTATTGGAGAAACTGTTAGGATTTCTGAATTCTTGCAGGGAGCAAGAATAGAAATTTTAAATCAAAAGTTTATAGCAAACCTTTACCCAATGAATCTGGCAGGATTTGATATTGTTTTAGGAATTTATTGGTTAATAGCCAATGTCACGGCCCCCGACCCGGTTTAACCCGTTTCAGGAGCCGCTGGACAGAAATCCCGTGGTATTTATTTAATTGAGTTTAACAGCGGAAGTTTAACATCAGGATCTTTTTAAAGCTAAAATTTTCCCGATTATTTTATTTCACAACTCGGGATAAAACCCCGGTAATTTACAATCATATGATTTCACGGAGAAATCTTTATTTTACAAAATATATTTTTATAATGAGCCACTTTCTTAAGCTTGCAGTGCTCCACAGCACTTTTCCTGAATCACAACAGATCACCTGAAACATGTTTGAAAAAGGTTTTGTCAGCGGGAAATACTGGTGAATCATTTTATTTATTAAAACGACACATTTGTTATAATTTACAGTATTAAGAGAGATTACAATGTTTCAGATATCAACCAACTACCCACAGTATTTTGTCACTCGACCCATTGGCCCATTCGTCCAATGGTGTCAGTGACTATGGTCATATCACCCCTTGGCTGCCCCAATGGTGAAGATTATCAAGTAATGTATACAAAACCCCACATACCGGTTGTAATTTGGTGATTACATAAACCTAATCACTGTAATTATAACCTTTGAAAATAAACATGATTTCAAAAGTAATTTGATAAAAAGAGAATGACTCACATTGCAGATTTAACACGGACAGAGTCTAGTCTACGGATTAGCTTTGTTAACCTAATTTAATTAACAATGCACACCAAACTGGGTTAGTAATCAATACAGCATTTACGATAACTCACGAGATCAAACCCTCACAACGAATGACAAAGTGCGATACTTAAACATCCATCGAATTAACGACGAATGACAAAGCATAACCCTAATGTGGGCAGCACTTAAACATCCATTGGATATTTTAATCGATCGGACAATGAATCGTAGCAGCGATTGAGTTATTACCCTATTTTGCGGCAGCAATTCGGGATTCGTGTGTGTTTTTGTAGTAAACAGAACATAATTCAGTGTGTATAGCGAGTTTGTTCGTCGTTTTAATTCCAGAAATCAAGTCCCAATGTCCACTATTTATACACGAATTTTAACTAGTTTACGGACCGTAAGACTCATCCCTTACGGTCCGTAAGGGACACGAAATCACCCTAGGTTAGCCACGTACTTGCCTAGCCTTGCTGAATTGACAGTTTTGTAAATTCGATTTTTGACAACGAGATTTTAAGATAATCGTAACTAGGGTTTACCCCCCTAAGTTTTAGGGGCCCTGATCCTGATTCCGATTGTTCTGAAAATTTTAGGGTTTGTGCAGAATCACTTGGGTGTCTCAATTAGGGTTTCCTATTGAACTAAATATAATAATAAATAATAGTTTTAGTGAGAGTTGTTACATTCTCCCCACCTTAATAAAAATCTCGTCCTCGAGATTTACTGGAATAATTGAGGATACTTTCGCTTCATTTCTGATTCCAGTTCCCAAGTGTATTCAGCTCCTCTCTTTGAATCCCATTTTACTTTAACTAGCACTAGTCGTTTGTGCTTGAGAAACTTTACTTTTATGTCTTCTATCTGAAGAGGTTTCTCTACAAATTTTAATTTTTCGTTTACCTCTATATCTTGGAGAGGTACTACCAAAGATTCGTCTGATAGACATTTCTTGAGATTGGATACATGAAATACATCATGTACTCCAGCTAACTCTTCTGGTAGTTGTAAACGATAAGCAACTGGTCCTATACGTTGGATCACTGGAAATGGTCCTACGTATCTGGGACTTAACTTTCCTTTCTTACCGAATCGAACAACTCCTTTCCAAGGAGAAACTTTCAACAGTACTCTTTCTCCAACTTGAAATTCCAACGCCTTCCGTCTATTGTCTGCATAACTCTTCTGACGATCTCGGGCCGTCTTTAGTCTTTCTTTGATCTGAGTAATCTTGTCGGTCGTCTCTTGCACTATTTCAGGTCCTGACAATTGACTTTCTCCTATTTCTGCCCAACAAACTGGAGTTCTGCACTTTCTTCCATACAGTGCTTCAAATGGAGCAGTTTCGATACTTGAATTATAACTATTATTATAGGAGAATTCAATTAAAGGTAAGTGATCATCCCAATTTCCACCAAAATCTATCACACATGCTCGGAGCATGTCTTCTAGAGTTTGGATCGTCCTTTCACTTTGCCCGTCTATTTGGGGATGATATGCAGTATTTAGGTTTAGTCGAGTTCCCATTGCTTCTTGAAAACTTGTCCAAAAATGAGAAGTAAAACGACTATCCCTATCCGAAACAATGGAGAGTGGAACTCCATGTAAGGATACTACTTCATCTACATACAACTTTGCCAATCTTTCCATGCTAAATGTTTCTTTCAAAGGTAGAAAGTGAGCTGATTTGGTTAATCGATCCACAATTACCCAAATCGCATCATTACCTTTTCTGGTTTTGGGTAACTTAGTAACAAAATCCATTGTTATGAGTTCCCATTTCCATACAGGCATTTCTAGTTGTTGTAGTATACCTGAAGGTTTCTGATGTTCTTCTTTAAAATGTGAACAAGTAAGACATTTAGAAACATGTCTAGCTATATCCTTCTTCATGCCTATCCACCAGAAATTATTTCTTAAATCTTGGTACATCTTATTGTTTCCAGGGTGTATGGTATACCTAGTTTTATAGGCTTCTTCTAAAATCTTATTTCTTAATTCTCCCTGCTTAGGTACCCAAATCCTTTTCTTATGGAATCTCCAAATTCCATCAGATCCTTGTTCTAATTCTTTTATTCTTCCTTTCATTCCTTCAGCATTATCCTTGATTGTTGTTTCTTGAAAATGCTTCAATTGTTCCATTAAATCTAACTGCAGATTTAATCTAAGAGCACGAACCCGTCATTGTTTCTCATGGTATTTACGACTTAAGGCATCTGCAACTACATTTGCCTTTCCTTCGTGATACTGAATATCACAGTCGTAGTCACTTAGGATTTCCATCCATCTTCTTTGCCTCATGTTTAACTCTTTTTGCCCAAATATATATCTTAAACTTTTATGATCTGTATAGACAGTAAATTTACTTCCGTACAGATAATGCCTCCAAATCTTAAGGGCAAAAATTACGGCTCCTAACTCTAAGTCATGAGTTGTATAATTTTCTTCGTTCTTTTTCAATTGTCTTGAAGCATACGCAATTACCTTCTTGCGTTGCATTAGCACACATCCTAATCCTAGTTTTGAAGCATCACAGTATACTTCAAAATCTTCAGTCCCTTCTGGTAAAGCTAAGATTGGAGCATTTGTTAATTTCTACTTTAATATTCTAAAGGCTTCTTCTTGTTTAGGTCCCCATTCAAATTTAATGGCTTTACAGGTTAGCTTAGTTAATGGTACAGCTATTTTGGAAAAATCCTTAATAAACCGTCTATAATATCCAGCTAAACCTATAAAACTTCTAATTTCCATTGCGGTTTGCGGAACCTTCCAATTGGTAATTGCCTCTATCTTAGCAGGATCTACATGAATACCTTCGTGATTCACCATGTGACCTAAAAATTGCACTTCTTGTAGCCAAAATTCACACTTCGAGAATTTGGCATAAAACTTTTCTTTTCTTAACAAAGTTAAGAGTGCATGTAAGTGCTCACAATGTTCTGTCTGACTTTTGGAATAAATAAGTATATCGTCTATAAAAACAATTACAAATTTATCCAAATACGGTTTACAGATTCTATTCATCATGTCCATGAATGCGGCAGGAGCATTTGTTAATCCAAATGGCATGACTGTAAACTCGTAATGACCATACCTAGTCCTGAAAGCAGTTTTAGGTATGTCTTCCTCTTGTACTTTCAATTGATGATATCCGGAACGTAAATCGATCTTAGAAAAATATCTAGCTCCTTGAAGTTGATCGAATAGATCATCAATCCTAGGTAATGGGTATCGATTCTTAATTGTAACCTTATTCAATTCTCTATAATCAATACACATTCTCATTGAACCATCATTTTTCTTTACAAACAACACTGGCGCTCCCCAAGGGGATGAGCTAGGTTGTATGAATCCTTTACTTAGTAACTCATCTAATTGTGTTTTTAATTCTAACATTTCGGTAGGAGCTAACCGATAAGGTGTCTTGGCTATCGGTGTAGTTCCAGGAATTAGATGAATCCTAAATTCTACTTCTCTATCTGGTGGTAATCCTGGTAACTCTTCTGGGAATATATCTGGGTATTCTGATACTACAGGAATTTCCTTAAGTTCTTTGCCCTTAGTACTAAGGATTACTGAAATCATATATACTATTCCTTGCTTTCGTTCATAACTAGAAACTTTCATTACTGATATGAACTTCATAGGTTTACGTGGCTTATCTCCTGTAATCACGATTACTTCTCCGGTTGGTGCCTGGATTTCTATAGAATTTTTATCACAAAGGATTCGAGCATGGTTGGCTACTAACCAATCCATTCCTAACACGATATCGAATTCAGCTAATTTCATAGGCAATAGGGTTGTAGAGAATTTATGACCTGAAAGTTCTATTTCTACTTTTTGCAAAACCTGATCTATTTTAACTGAATTCCCATCTGCGGTTTCGACTGTAAAAATCTGCTTAATTTGGGTTAAAGGTAATTTAAGAGCTTGGCAGAATAAAGTATTTATAAAACTTTGTTTTGCACCAGAGTCAAATAATACTTTTGGGTACACGTTGTGAACTAGGAACGTACCAGCTATTACATCTGGAATGAGTTCTGCTTCTTGAGTGGTCAGCTGGAATGCTCTGACATTCTTCTTAGTAGCTCCGTCGGTCGCCTTGGTTTTGTTGTCTGCTGGTTTGGCCAATTTAGGACATTCTGTTTTAAAATGCCCCGCTTCCCCACAGTTAAAGCAGATTATGGTTTTCTTTCTGCAGTTTTCTTTACGATGTCCTACAGCTTTGCAAAGGTTACAGGTTACATTACATCTTCCATAATGTTTCCTTTTGCAATTCTTGCAGAAAGACGGATTTGAAGATTGCCCTGTTCCTCTTTTCTTGAAGTTGCTATTATTACCCACCTGAAATCCTTGGGTAATTTTCTGAGCCAGTTCCTTTTTCCTGTTTTCATCACTTGTGCATACCAGTTCGTCAGTTAGGGTGTTAGCTAGTTCTAACGCATCGTCAATAGTGCGAGGTCTCGCAGCCTTAACAATGTTGCGGATTTCGCTAATTAATCCCCAAATGTAGCGAGAAATGAGTACCGGTTCTGGCGAAGCCAGTGTTGGTACTACTCTAGCATATTCGAAGAATGTCAAAGTATAACCACGACAATCCACATTCACCATCCGGTGGGTCAAGAACTTATTTGCCATTTGATCTTTTTCATACTCGGGACAGAATTTTCTTTCTACAAGATTCTTAAATTCTTCCCAGTTCATGGCATAGGCCACAATCCTTCTTTTAGCTTGTAATACTGTGTTCCACCATTCTAACGCCCATTCTTTAAAAAGATTCGATGCATACATAACTTGATCTTCCTCATCACATTTACTTATGGTAATCACTGCCTCAGTTTTTCTCTAACCAACGCAGTGCTGCAATAGCCCCTTCGTTACCTGCAAAGTTAACTGGTTTACAGGCAAGGAATTCTTTGTAAGTGCAACCACGTGTTGCAGCTTTCATTTTCTTGAAAATTGGAGCTTGCAGATCATTATTGTTATTAACATGATTACCGCCTCCGTTTATACTATTACTAAAATTGTCGCCTTGGGTACGTTTACTAGGAATGATTGATTGAGGTTTAACAGGTTTCTGGACAGCAGCAACGATTGCTGGAATAGCATTGGCTATTCCTTGTGTAACGATATCCTCTATATCTTGTCTATTTAACAATTGTTCTTCCTGAATTTGTTCAGATTGATTTACTTCATTTACTGGTTCATTACCAATGTTTGCCATCTGATAATTAATTTATAGATAAATAATTAGTAGAAAAGAAATAATCCAATGTCACAATTAATTGCACATAATCACGTAAACGAATATACAAACAAAATTGTAAATTTTCTAAAATTTCATTTGTTTTATAGATTATATCATGCTTCTATATACAACCGTTTTATTATTTATTTTACACATACTGATTTTCATTAATATTACTATTACACAACCACAGTTTCATAAACCTCCTATCTTTCGTCATTTGTTTTCCTAAAAACGAAGCTCCCTTTCATCATATTTCCAAGCAATTTGTCCCCCTATCTCCCGGATTCTATTTCCCGCATCCATTAACTCTTCGCCAAAATGGCGAAGTTCAGCCACATTCTCGTTACTCATCGGTGGATTTGGTAGAGGTTCTGGATCAAACTGGGGAAGAAAGGAATAAGGACTGTTGATAATGTTTTGGAATTGCCAATCATTTGTCCACCATTCATCCATGCCTAAAGGTTGGGTGTGAATGATAGGTTCTGGGATTGCTGGTTCTAAGTTCATGGGAATTTGGGTTTCAATAGGACGAGTAAAAACATTTGTATTGACAGGCTGAATAAACATTTGTTTTGTTTAGAGCTTTCTCCAATTTCCATCTGAGTTTGTCTAGAACCTTTTCCAACCTCCATTTCTATTTCCTTAGAATATTCCTCAAACTGTATTCCCATCTGTGAATCTTCTCCGACTTCAATCTCCAATTTCTGCTGTCTAGAACTTTTCCCGGTTTCAATTCCTTTTCCTTTTTCTAAGGGATTGTTTATTTTAGGAAGTCTCCTAACTGGCTTTCTCTTATGTACACGCCTTCCCAATACGAATCTCTTTCTTTTCTTTGGTTTTGGCTTTTCCAAAGGTGGAGCGTTGAATTCTACAGGTTGTTCCACATCAGGAAAGTACCCAGTAATTTTTTTAGAAACTTCTATGTTTACAGGGTAAAGGTTGAGATTCTCTAGGGCTCCTGATAACTCATTCATGTTGTTAACATATATGTAAAAATAATAAATTAAAATTTTATAACAAATTTTACAGATAAACCTCAAATATTATTACATACCCTGTGACTAATTTAATACAAAGGAAAATTGACAATAAAACATACTATATTTTATTGTAATTTTATTTATTTACTAGATGATATTTCTGGCTTGTAAGTTGCTAATACGGAGTCATGGTATTTTAAAGATTAGCATTTACTGCTACAGTGGCTAGCATATAAAAGTCCGCCCATTTTTCATCTAACTTGTCTTCCCATGGTGATTTACTGATAATTTCCTGGGTTTCCTTTTAATTTTCTTTTCTCGGGCTTTCTTTATTTTCTCCTGATTTTTCCTAAGAATCAAATTTCTTTTATCAGGAGAAAGTGGCTCCTCGTATTGGGCTTTTTGAACAAATATTCCTTCTTCAGGAGTTTGAGAGGAACTTCCCTTCTCATTTGATGAACTATCTAATTTAAGATAGATGTTTGAAAGCTTTTGCTTACCCATACTGTAACTAACAAATAGTCAGTTAATAAAACACATAATCACATAATAGTAATCAGGAAAAATTAAGTATTTCTAAATACTTAATTAGCTTAACTCAGTGGCTCTGATACCACCTTTTTCTGTCACGCCCCCGACTCGGTTTAACCCGTTTCAGGAGCCGCTGGACAGAAATCCCGTGGTATTTATTTAATTGAGTTTAACAGCGGAAGTTTAACATCAGGATCTTTTTAAAGCTAAAATTTTCCCGATTATTTTATTTCACAACTCGGGATAAAACCCCGGTAATTTACAATCATATAATTTCACGGAGAAATCTTTATTTTACAAAATATATTTTTATAATGAGCCACTTTCTTAAGCTTGCAGTGCTCCACAGCACTTTTCCTGAATCACAACAGATCACCTGAAACATGTTTGAAAAAGGTTTTGTCAAAGGGAAATACTGGTGAATCATTCTATTTATTAAAACGACACATTTGTTATAATTTACAGTATTAAGAGAGATTACAATGTTTCAGATATCAACCAACTACCCACAGTATTTTGTCACTCGACCCATTGGCCCATTCGTCTAATGGTGTCTGTGACTATGGTCATATCACCCCTTGGCTGCCCCAATGGTGAAGATTATCAAGTAATGTATACAAAACCCCACATACCGGCTGTAATTTGGTGATTACATAAACTTAATCACTGTAATTATAACCTTTGAAAATAAACATGATTTCAAAAGTAATTTGATAAAAAGAGAATGACTCACATTGCAGATTTAACAAGGACAGAGTCTAGTCTATGGATTAGCCTTGTTAACCTAATTTAATTAACAATGCACACAAAAGTGGGTTAGTAATCAATACAGCATTTACGATAACTCACGAGATCAAACCCTCACAACGAATGACAAAGTGTGATACTTAAACATCCATCGAATTAACGACGAATGACAAAGCATAACCCTAATGTGGGCAGCACTTAAACATCCATTGGATATTTTAATCGATCGGACAATGAATTGTAGCAGCGATTGAGTTATTACCCTGTTTTGCGGCAGCAATTCGGGATTCGTGTGTGTTTTTGTAGTAAACAGAACGTAATTCAGTGTGTATAGCGAGTTTGTTCGTCGTTTTAATTCCAGAAATCAAGTCCCAATGTCCACTATTTATACACGAATTTTGACTAGTTTACGGACCGTAAGACTCATCCCTTACGGTCCGTAAGGGACACGTAATCACCCTAGGTTAGCCACGTCCTTGCCTAGCCTTGCTGAATTGACGGTTTTGTAAATTCGATTTTTGACAACGAGATTTTAAGATAATCGTAACTAGGGTTTACCCCCCCTGAGTTTTAGGGGCCTTGATCCTGATTCCGATTGTTCTGAAAATTTTAGGGTTTGTGCAGAATCACTTGGGTGTCTCAATTAGGGTTTCCTATTGAACTAAATATAATAATAAATAATAGTTTTAGTGAGAGTTGTTACAGCCAATAAAGCCAGTATTTTATGTGATCAAAAGTCAATCCAAGTAAATTCACCAAAAGGTAAGATGATCACAATTAAGGGAGATAAACCACCTAGATCCACAAAATTCATCTCTGTGATGAAAACTGCAAACTGTATAAGAAAAGGATCTATAGTGTATTTGATTTCTATAATCACTAACACTAAAGGAAAAGAACTAAAAGACATTCCAGTAGTGTCTCAGTTTTCAGATGTATTTCCGAAAGAATTACCAGGACTACCGCCAGAGAGAGAAGTCGAATTCAGAATCCATCTACTACCAGGAACAGCACCGATTGCCAAAGCACCTTACCGTTTGACACCCGCTGAAATGCTGGAACTAAAGAAACAATTAGATGAATTACTGGAAAAAGGATTCATACAGCCAAGTTCGTCGCCTTGGGGAGCGCTGATACTGTTCGTTAAAAAGAAGGACGGATCAATGCGTATGTGCATTGACTACCGTGAATTGAACAAGGTCACGATTAAGAACCGGTATCCATTACCGAGAATCGATGATCTATTTGATCAACTGCAAGGAGCTTGATTTTTCTCTAAAATCGATTTAAGGTCAGGATATCATCAATTAAAGGTACAGGAAGAGGACATTCCTAAGACCACATTCAGAACAATGTATGGCCGTTATGAATTTACTGTCATGCCATTTGGTTTAACCAATGCCCCAGCTGCATTTATGGACATGATGAACCGAATATGTAAGCCATATTTGGACAAATTCATAATTGTCTTTATAGATGATATTCTAATTTACTCTAAGAGTAAAGAGGATTATGCAAAGCATTTGCACGCACTTCTAAGTCTATTAAGAAAAGAAAAGTTTTACGCTAAATTTTCAAAATGCGAATTTTGGTTAGAACAGGTACAGTTTCTTGGACACTTAGTAAACCATGAAGGAATTCATGTGGATCCCACAAAAATCAAAGCGATTACCAAATGGAAAACCCTAGAGTCACCAACCAAGGTTAGAAGTTTCTTAGGATTGGCCGGTTATTATAGAAGATTTATTCGAGATTTTTCTAGAATAGCCATTCCTTTAACTAAGTTAACCTGTAAATCCATTAAGTTTGAATGGGGATCAAAGCAAGAAGAAGCATTTAGAATTCTTAAGCAAAGATTAACCCATACACCCATACTAGCATTACCAGAAGGAACTGAAGACTTTGTAGTTTATTGTGACGCTTCCAAACTAGGTTATGGATGTGTGTTGAAGCAACGCCAAAAGGTTATAGCATATGCATCTAGACAACTTTAGAATCACGAAGAGAATTATTCAACCCATGATCTAGAGTTAGGAGCTATAATATTTGCCCTTTAGATTTGGAGACATTATCTTTATGGTAGTAAGTTTATCATATTTACAGATCATAAGAGTTTAAGATATGTTTCGGGCAAAAGGAGTTGAACATGAGACAAAGACGCTGGATGGAATTGCTTAGTGATTATGATTGTGATATCCAGTATCATGAAGGAAAAGCAAATGTAGTGGCAGATGCTTTAAGCTGAAAATATCACGAAAAGCCAAAAAGGGTACGTTCTCTTAAATTAAATCTACAAGTAGATTTAAATTGTCACACCCCCAAAATCCACACGCGGAGTATCACCGCTTGGAGGCGTGACTGACCAGGTACAAGCCACCAATCATATTGAACAAGCATGTAAGTAAACATAATTCAACCAACCAATATGAAAGGTGTTCAAAAACTAAAGCATAGTTAAGTGTTTAGCGGAAGCATAATTTGTAAAACCCATAGCACGTATTAAATATGAAATAAAGTAATGTTTAAAGCATGGCACACATCGCCATGTCCCACAACGACCGTTCCTCCCTGTGCAAGCTCCATGGGTACCTAATGACCTTGGTTTGCTCGACAGATACACAGAAAGGTCAATCGAGCTAGTTGAGGCTAACCACGTCCGGTAATGTGTAATGTGATGATGAATTAGGAAGGCCACGTTACATGAAGAAGAGGGCTTCGAGTATGAGGAAGGGCTGCCGTCGAACAAGAAAAGAGAGAGGAGAGAAGAGAGAGTTAGGGTTTGTGTGCTTTTTTGTGTTTAAAGGATAATGAGGGTTATACACCAACCCCTTAGAGTTATGCGAAAATTATAAGGATCGGGTCCAGCTTGGGCTTAAGTTGTGTTGGGTTTGGGCCGAGCACCATCATGTGCGATCGGTTAGGTCTCGTGTGACTAGGTTGGTGTTGTGCGACCATGGTTAAATATATATTTATACATACCTTCACATCACATATAAACACATAGCATGGTTAAGTATATACACATAGCATGATAAACGTAATACTCTGTTGAAACCAAATACATTAACTAGTCACGTATGTTCAAATAGGTTACATCAAAGCATAGCAAGGAGGTTCTAAAATACGAGTTGTCACATTATCCCCAAGTTGAAAGAAATTTCGTCCCGAAATTTGGTACGTACTCACTGAGGAAGCTAGTTAAGTTGTATGGTTTTTCCTGGTTTTACTGGGGTGTCACATCCTCCCCCCGTTGATCTGGAATTTCGTCCCGAAATTCCGTAGCTTCAGCCTCAGTAGTGGTTGTACTGTTTATGAACAGTTGGGGATACTTTTGTTTCATCCGATCTTCGCGTTCCCAGGTGAACTCTGGGCCACGACGTGAGTTCCAACGAACTCGAACGAGAGGTATTCTAGTGCGTTTGAGGACCTTAACATCTCGGTCCGTGATTTCAACTGGTTCCTTGACGAATCGTAACTGCTCGTCGATAGTGAGCTCCTTCAAAGGAACTATGTGGGTCTCATCTGACAGACACTTCTTCAGATTCGACACGTGAAAAACGTTGCTAACTGCACTGAGTTCTGCTGGTAAGTTCAGTTTGTAGGCCACCTTGCCTATTTTCTCGATGACTTCGAAAGGTCCAACATATCGTGGGTTAAGTTTGCCCCGTTTACCAAAACGAACCACACCCTTCCAGGGTGAAACTTTGAGTAGCACTCGCTCCCCCAACCTGGAGCTCGAGTGGTTTCCTGTCCTTATCGGTGTAACTTTTCTGACGGTCACGAGCTACCGCCATTCGTTGTTGTATTTGAGCAATTCGCTCTGTTGTGTCTACCACAAGTTCTGTACCAGTGATCTGACTATCTCCCACCTCTGCCCAACAAAGAGGTGGCCGGTATTTACGCCCGTACAATGCCTCGAATGGAGCAGCTTTGATGCTGGTGTGGTAGCTGTTATTGTACGAAAATTCCACCAGTGGCAGATGCTTTTCCCAGCAGTTTCCAAAGTCAATAACGCATGCCCTAAGCATGTCTTCGAGGGTCTGAATGGTGCGTTCAGACTGCCCATCCGTTTGCGGGTGATAAGCTGTGCTCATATCTAGCCGTGAGCCAAAGGACTTGTGCATTGCTTGCCACAACTCAGAAGTAAAACGTGCATCCCGATCCGAGATAATAGAGGTGGGCACCCCATGCCTCGAGACAACTTCCTTAAGATATACGTCTGCTAGTGTGAATAACTTATCCGTTTCCTTGATAGCCAAGAAATGAGCAGACTTTGTGAGTCGATCCACGATCACCCAAATAGTATCGTTACCACGTTGAGATCTAGGCAGGCCAGTAACAAAATCCATGGAAATTTGCTCCCATTTCCATTGTGGTATTTCTGGTTGTTGGAGTAGGCCTGAAGGTTTCTGATATTCCGACTTGACTCTCGCACAAGTCAAGCACTTGCTAACGTACGTTGCTATGTGAGCTTTCATGCTAGGCCACCAATACGTAGTTTTGATATCGTGGTACATTTTATCCGAACCAGGATGTACTGAGTAGCGAGACTTGTGTGCCTCATCCATCACAAGCTCTCGTAGGTTGCCATACAGTGGGACCCAAATGCGTCCTGTTACGTAGTAAGCACCGTCTTCTTTTTGTTCTAATCGTTGCCTTGAGCCACGTAGGGCTTCAGCCCTGATGTTTTCTGGTTTCAATGCTTCCACCTGAGCATCTCGTATCTATGAAGGAAGACAAGATTGAATCGTGAGTTGTGAAGCTCGTACGCGCTTAGGCGCAGTGTCCTTCCGACTGAGGGCGTCAGCCACAACATTGGCTTTGCCTGGGTGGTACCTGATCGAGCATTCGTAATCATTCAGTAGCTCAACCCATCGTCGTTGTCGCATATTCAGTTCCTTCTATTTAAAGATGTGCTCGAGACTCCTGTGATCGGTGTAGATGGCACATTTGGTACCGTACAGGTAGTGTCTCCATATCTTTAGTGCAAAGACAACAGCTCCCAGCTCTAGATCGTGTGTAGTGTAGTTCTTTTCATGAACTTTGAGTTGGCATGAGGCGTAGGCTATAACTTTATCCCGTTGCATTAATACACATCCAAGACCCTGAATTGATGCGTCACAGTAGACCACAAAGTCGTCTGTGCCCTCTGGCAATGAAAGGATAGGTGCACTGCAAAGTCTGTCCTTTAGGTGCTGAAATGCTAATTCCTGTGCGTTAAACAACGCCTTTCTGCGTTAGTGAGGTGAGAGGTTGTGCAATCTTGGAGAAGTCCTTAATGAACCTTCTGTAGTAACCTGCCAAGCCCAAGAATTGGCGAATTTCCGTTGGCGTACGAGGTGCAGGCCAGCTCTTGATCGAATCTACCTTGGATGGATCAACGTGAATCCCATCCTTGTTCACCACATGGCCTAGGAAATGGACTTCACGAAGCCAGAAGTCGCATTTTGAAAACTTGGCGTACAGCTGTTCTGCTCGAAGGAGTTCCAAAATGAGTCGTAAATGTTGTTCGTGTTCCTCCTGACTCTTAGAATAGATCAGGATGTCATCGATGAATACAATAACGAATTTGTCTAGGTACTGCTTGCACACTCGATTCATCAAGTCCATGAAAACCGCAGGTGCGTTTGTCATTCCAAAAGGCATGACCAAAAACTCAGAGTGTCCATAACGGGTCCTAAAAGCTGTTTTGGAGACGTCCTATTCTCGGACTCTCAGTTGGTGATACCCTGATCTCAAATCAATCTTTAAATAGTAACTCGACCCTTGCAGCTGGTCGAATAGGTCGTCGATGCGTGGAAGAGGATAGCGATTCTTCACAGTCACCTTGTTAAGTTCACGATAGTCGATGCACATTCTGAAAGTTCCGTCTTTCTTCTTCACGAATAGCACTGGAGCTCCCCAGGGTGAAAAGCTAGGACGTATGAAACCCTTATCCATGAGTTCTTGTAGTTGCATAGACAACTCTTCTAGTTCTGATGGGGCTAAGCGATAAGTCGCACGAGCTATAGGTGCTGCTCCTGAAGCTTGTCGCCATGAATTACTAAAGATTTTTAACTATCTCTGCTCGATGTTGAGGTAACAATATCGAAACCATCACAACGTTGGGGTCATTCCTAGCATCATCCTGACCAATCACGAACACTCGACCCCTGGCACCATTGCCATCGTTATTACCCTTGTTGTTGTCTCCACTATTGTCCCTGTTTCCTCGGTTGTGGTTCTGATTCTGGTTCTGGTTCAACTGTGGGTGGTGTCTCTTGAAGTGATCTTCAGCACCCCACTGGTAGCATCCCTTGCTACCCTGCTGTTGCTACTGATTTTTGTGGAGCTCGTGGCTGCTGTTGTCGGTTCTTGTTTGCAGGACGTGAGCTTCTACAATCTTTGGTTTCATGCCCCATCTTGGGAAACCTCTGACAACGACCCTTGTTGCACTGACCATTGTGGTGTCTGTTGCATCTATTGCACTCTGGGTGATTTCCTCGGCATCCACCCTGCCCTTGACTACCAGAAGATTGCTGACTGGGGCTCCTGTACTCATCCGTTTTTCGCTGCTGCGACTGAGATTGAACCGAAGTGGAACCCTTGCTCGAATTCCATCCCACTTGCGTTTGTCGTCATTGGGAGCATCTGAAGTAGTTGTAGCAGTATTAATACGTTTCTATTTCTGACCCCGTCATCTTGAGGTTGAAAAACTCTACCTCTAACTTATGATTGTCATCACGATTGCAATTTTCCTCTTTGATCCGTTCCTTGAAATCATTCCATGGGGTGGCATTAGCAGCAACCAACCCCAGCATTTGGACCTGAGCATTCCACCACGTGAGCGCTATACCCTTGAGAGTACCGGTAGCATACTTCACCCTGCGAGCCTCAGGGTATTCACACATCTCGAAAACAGATTCGAGCTTTTCAAACCAGTGGAGGAGGTCTACCGCTCCTTTAGTGCCACGGGAAGTACTAGGACGACAGTCCATGACCATCTTGAATGTGCATACAGGTGGCTGAGCGTTCTGACCTTGTTGCGCGAGGAAGAAAAGACAGGGTTAAGCGCGAGAGTTGGTTCATGAGAGTAGGATCTAACATCCTAGGGTAGGTTCGGAATAGCAAGTTATACCTCCTGCCTGAGCGGCTGCGAGTGCTGCCGTAACTTGTTCGTTGATAAGAGCCGTCAGCTGGCTTGAGTTAGGTTCACACGTTCCCTCATGATCTTCACATCGAAGGAAACACAGATAGGAAAGGTGTCGCGAATGTGTGTAAGTGTGGAGTGACAGAAGGAAGCAAGCACACATATGTTTTCAAACTATAGTTGCTACGTTTATCTAAGCATACCATAAGCAAAGTTCTATGTAATCTAGCAAGTAGGAAATAAAACATAAACCATATCACCTAGAATGTCGAGCCTTGCACGTGGAGTGAAGCGTCGTTGTGGATCGTAGAGCACTGTACATGTTATAGTCTGGTTTTAACAAAAACGTTTTCCTTTATTAAAACCAAGTTCTCTATAACCAATGGCTCTGATACCAATCTGTCACACCCCCAAAATCCACACGCGGAGTATCACCGCTTGGAGGCGTGACTGACCAGGATCAAGCTACCAATCATATTGAACAAGCATGTAAGTAAACATAATTCAACCAACCAATATGAAAGGTGTTCAAAAACCAAAGCATAGTTAAGTGTTTAGCGGAAGCATAATTTGTAAAACCCATAGCACGTATTAAATATGAAATAAAGTAATGTTTAAAGCATGGCACACATCGCCATGTCCCACAACGACCGTTCCTCCCTGTGCAAGCTCCATGGGTACCTAATGACCTTGGTTTGCTCGGCAGATACACAGAAAGGTCAATTGAGCTAGTTGAGGCTAACCACGTCCGGTAATGTGTAATGTGATGATGAATTAGGAAGGCCACGTTACATGAAGAAGAGGGCTTCGAGTATGAGGAAGGGCTGCCGTCGAACAAGAAAAGAGAGAGGAGAGAAGAGAGAGTTAGGGTTTGTGTGCTTTCTTGTGTTTAAAGGATAATGAGGGTTATACACCAACCCCTTAGAGTTATGCGAAAATTATAAGGATCGGGTCCAGCTTGGGCTTAAGTTGTGTTGGGTTTGGGCCGAGCACCATCATGTGCGATCGGTTAGGTCTCGTGTGACTAGGTTGGTGTTCTGCGACCATGGTTAAATATATATTTATACATACCTTCACATCACATATAAACACATAGCATGGTTAAGTATATACACATAGCATGATAAACGTAATATTTTGTTGAAACCAAATACATTAACTAGTCACATATGTTCAAATAGGTTACATCAAAGCATAGTAAGGAGGTTCTAAAATACGAGTTGTCACATAAATGATCAGATAAGAGAAGCACAAGAATCAGTAATCAAGGAGGATACTAAAAAATTAAAAGGTATGATTAAGGAATTAGAACAAGGAACAGATGGAATTTGGAGATTCCATAAAAAGAGAATGTGGATACCTAAATTAGGGAACCTACGTCATCGTATCTTAGAAGAAGCCCATAAGTCTAAATATACGATGCATCCAGGAAATGATAAAATGTACCAGGATTTAAGGAAAAATTTCTAGTGGATAGGAATGAAGAAGGACATAGCAGCCTATGTTTCTAAATGTTTAACATGTTCACAAGTTAAAGCTGAACATCAGAAACCCTCAGGTTTGTTACAACAGTTAGAAATGCCAGTGTGGAAATGGGAATTAATAACAATTGATTTTGTTACTAAATTAACCAAAACAAGGAAAGGTAATGATACAATCTGGGTGATTGTAGATAGACTAACCAAGTCAGCTCATTTCCCACCAATGAAAGAAACCTACAGTATGGAACAGTTAGCTAAATTATATGTAAATGAAATTGTTTCATTACATGGAATACCTTTATCAATCATTTCTGATAGAGATAGTCGTTTTACCTCTCATTTTTGGTCAAGTTTCCAAAACGCAATGGGAACCAAGTTAAATCTAAGCACAACTTATCATCCTCAAACGGACGGACAAAGTGAAAGAACAATTCAGACGATGGAGGACATGCTTAGAGCTTGTGTAATTGATTTCGAAGGCAATTAGGACGATCACTTACCTTTAATAGAATTTTCTTATAATAATAGTTATCACACAAGTATCAATGCTACACCATTCGAAGCCCTTTATGGATGAAAGTGCCGAACCCCAGTCTGTTGGGCAGAAATTGGGGAAAAGCAACTATCTGGACCTGAAATAGTGCAAGAAACAACCGACAAGATTATTCAAGTCAAAGAACGACTGAAAGCAGCACGGGATCGACAGAAGAGTTATGCTGATAACCGACGCAAACCATTGGAATTTCAAGTAGGAGACAAAGTATTGTTGAAGGTCTCTCCTTAGAAAGGAGTAGTAAGATTCATCAAAAGAGGAAAGTTAAGTCCCAGGTATATTGGACCTTTCAAGATAATTAGAAGAATAGGACCTGTAGCCTATCAGCTACAACTGCTAGAGGAAATGGCAGGAATACATGATGTATTTCATGTATCTAATCTCAAAAAGTGTTTAGCTGATGAATCACTAGTAGTACCTCTTAAGGACATAGAGGTAAATGAACAACTCAAGTTTGTAGAAAGACCTCTACAAATTGAAGACAGGAAAGTTAAGAACCTCAAGCATAAGAGATTAGTTCTGGTCAAAGTGAAGTGGGACTCCAAAAGAGGACCTGAGTACACATGGGAGCTTGAATCTGAAATGCAAAGGAAATATCCGTACTTATTCCAGTAGATCTCGAGGACGAGCTCTAAAACAAGGTGGGGAAGATATAACAATCCTCAATTAACCGACATCCTCGATTTTTTTCCCGACACCCTAATGTATTTTAAAATATCCCAATATGTCCAAAAATACACCCAATACATGAAAACAGGCCTCAAATACATTAAATAGTATTAAAAATAATTAAAAAATTTAATTTTTGGGCTAAGGCGGGCCGCGTAGAACCCACCCCAACCTTTACACAGGCAGTATAAAGGATTAAAACCAGATTTCTTTATTTTTAAGTTGAGGCGGGCCGCGTGAACCCCACCTCAACCTTACGTGGGCCGCTAGAGGCCCAAAATGTGGCGCAGCCCGGTGCGGCCACGTGGCCCAACACATGTCGAACCTACATAGTGATCCGGATGGGCTACACGTTGACCTGGAGTCAACGCGGGCCGCGTATGCCCTGCCCCTGTGTTACGCGGGCCGCGACAAAACCAAACTCAGCAACTATAAATAGATGGCCTCGGATCTTCTGTCTGTTCGTCCCATTTTCAATTCTCAATCTCAAATTCTGAATAATAGGCTTTATAAGCGGGTATTATACCCCCTAATTAGCGAAGTTCTGCTCCGTTGTAAGTATTATAACCCCTGAATACGTATTAGATACGATGCCCGATTGATCTAGGGTTCCGTAACGGCTGTCGTGGTTCTGCCCGACGTAGTCGTTGGAATACCGTCTCGGGGAGGGTATTACTAATGTTAAAATAGGTTATTATACTAACGCGTGTACATTTGTGTAAATTATAGATAATTCTTAGGAAACCCTTATGGAAAATCTAAGACATCAATGTGAGTAATCTCCTTTTTGTAAATTGTTTTTACAAAACCTGATTTAATTAATTATATATTAAACAGTGATTGAGTATTTGTAAGAGTACAATTATCATGAGTATGTTGGGGTTTTGTATACAAGATTTTTTACCACCTGGTCAAGGAGTAACATTTCCATAAGTCGGGTTTGACAGTACCATGAATGTTAATTGTTATAACTTGGAAACAAATATAATTGCCGGATCACCCTCAATACTCTTCACTGTGAAATGGTTTTTTATTTAAACTTGATTAAATTGGGATTCACTCACCAGTATTTCCCACTGACAAATGTTTTTAAAACGTATTTCAGGTAACAAACTGTGAAAGCCAAATAGAAGCCAGCTGGACAGCACTAAAGGCTTGGAAAAGTGGCAATAAAGTTACCTAAAATAAAATAGATGTTTTTATTAAATAAAATAGGATTTATTCCTATGGAAAAGTGTGTACTACGAACTTGGGTTTTATCCCATTTGTTTAATACTATGAAAATGTGGTATTTTACTCTGATCATATATTTCCTAACTACGGTCCTGATGAAAATTTATGCTGCCAAATTAGACAATACAAGATACCACCGAAACTGGCTCGCGACCGCCTGTTCCCGGGGAACCTGGGATCGGGGGTTGCGACATTATATGTAACAGTATTTATCACATCAGTGTTTTATAGTCTGTTAGGTTGTTAGATGTCATTGTCTAAGTGACGTCAGCTTTGATTCTCAGTGGTTTGATCTATACTATAAATAGAACAGTTTGTACTGTTCTATTCGAGCGAGTTTTCTCCTCCAATCCATTCATCTTGTACGACCAACCAGTGAGCTCAGGCTGAGGGGGAGTTTAGTATGTGAGCATGCATTTAGTTAATTGATTGTAAACCTTTTGATTGTAATCTTTTGACTAATGAAAAGCATGTGTTTATCAAAACTATTTCTCTTTGATTGTTTTAGAAAGTTTGTTTCCATTTCCGCTGCATTTAATCTCATTTTATATTCTTTAATTTGTTCATTATTATCAAACAAACACAATCATGACAGCCTTAGATCCTAAAACCTATCCACTGTTGAAGACAAAACCCTGTTAAAGACAAGCACTGATGTACCTAAGGCCTGATCAACCATAGGAAAACCACTGCTCAGTAACAGCAGTGGTTCAGCATCTACAGAGGATTCAACATCAGTATTTATGTATCAGTGTTTCTTATGTAACAGTGTTTAGTGTATCAGTGTTTAGAGTTTGTTACAGGTTGTTAGATTCAAAACATTTACCGAGTTTGTCATCTTGGTTTCATTATTTATACGTTTGTTTTTTTAGCAGGCAGTTTTACATTTACGGTTGATTGGATAATAGATCGATATGAGGTAAACGGCTCAGTTGCATAACAGGTAAAAAAGACAAACTTTTATACGGGTATGAGTTTTGCCAGGGGTGATCAGTTTTAGCCTTCACGTTTATAGAGATGGAGATGGCAGAATATCAAAGACTTTGATTAATCAGATATCACATGAGAAAGAAAATGACACATAAGTGTTTTTAGGCTGATAAAGAAGGTTGCAGTAAAGGGTATAGTTTTGTTTTGTTTTGTTTTGTACATCTTAAGTGTTAAAGTAGGATCGGATAATTACTTATTACTTACTAATTAATATAATAAAACGTTACTAAAACTACCCGTGTTTTACACGGGTCCGACTACTAGTTCTAGTTATAATAATTATGTGGCTTTGCCCCTTAGTTTGTCTTTTATGTTAATGACAAAAACAAGTCTAAAATATGATGAAAAAATCCAAATATGGATTGATTTAAGTCTTGTGTGTGGGCCTGAAAGCTGAAGAAAATCAACTTGTTTGATACGTAAATCATTAATAAAACCATAACTGTAGTTCATATTTTTATGTATTTATTTTACAGGTCACATTGTTTGATGATATAAAAACTCATGAGATAGGAAACTTCTCTAATACATACAAATTGACCAAGATGTATATTGGGTTGACTATAGCCATCCAATTTGAGGGTGATTGTAACTTCCGTTTATATAAAGCAGAGCAGGGCATATGTGTTGATAGATCATATTAAAAAAAGATCAATGCAGTGGCGGACCCAGGAATTATTTGCTGGGGGTGCGGATGAGTGGCTCAAGCATATTTTCAAGGGGTGCGGTCGGGTTTTTTGCCTAAAATATACACTAATTTTTTTTCAAGGGGTGCGCCCTCCCACCTTGGGCATAACCTAGGTCCGCCCCTGGATCAATGTCTTTTGAAACAGCATGATGAGAAATAATATTTGCCAGAAACATTTTGTGCTTCCTGTTTTATTCTACATTTCTGTAGTACTTGTGTTAGTATCGTTTAAGACTACAAATGCCGCTTCTCGTGGCCACCAGAATGGAGGAGCTAGTAATCATAAGTGCATCAACAAGGGAAGAGATGCTCTTCTTCATTTAAAAGCATACATTCATCAAGACCCATATGGCCTTCTCTCTACATGGACACTTGAAGAAGAAGCAACCGATTTCTGTAAATGGAGTGGAGTCACATGCAACAACCAAACAGGTCATGTTACAAGCCTTGACTTACGCAATGGAAATCTTGAAGGTAAGATTAGCCCTTCGTTGATTAACTTAAGCGACTTGAATCAGCTTGACCTCAATGCTAATTCATTTGTCGGGACAATTCCTATGTCCATTGGTTCCTTGACCGATTTAAGGTCCGTTCGACTTTCTGATAATTCTTTTAATGGAACCATTCCAAGGTCCATTGGTTCCTTGACTCAGCTAAGGTTACTTGATCTTTCCTACAATTCTTTTTATGGAACCACACCTCAGGAACTTGGAAATCTCACAAACTTGAAAAAGCTTTCACTTGAATACATGGGCGGTTGTACAATTGGAAACCTTGATTGGCTGGGTCATATGTGTGACAACACGAACTTCCAAGGTTAGTGACGTGTAATCTTACGACCTTAAATTCTCGTTATGTGTTCTATACTGATGTAATTCTGTCGCGCTTAAACTAAACGTAAGATAACTCATTTGCTTGATCGATGCACCACAAAACCTTACCTATGTATGTGTTAGTATAATTGTAGGATACCATTTTCTATGATTAAGAAACCAAGGAGACAGTGACAACACCTCTATGATGTACATATGTTACTAAAGTCAAGGGTTTCTTAGTTAATAGTTTTATACATCGCATGATATTCTATTTTCAGGCATTACTTTCAATTTATGATAAGCTACATTTGGAGCACAATTTTCTTGGACAATGGTCATATATACAAATGACCGAAGGACATATTTAACCCAGCCCAATGGTTTTAGATTATCCTTTAAACTTGCAACATCTTGGCCCAACCCAATATCTCTAAACAATCCGGCCCAACCTCCCTTCTCTCATTATTTACGTAAACTAAGTGTTGTACTTTATACTTGTTGCAAACCCTATATTGTTCCTAAAAGATCATCTACGGCAGCACCTAGAACCTCATCACCGAAGTCCCTCTCCTCTCTTGAATCACGACGACAGTGGATCCCTACCCCCTCATCAGCGAGACATCATCTCTTTCGGGCGAACCTTGGACTTGATTGACTACGTGTGGACAAGTAACGTAAGCTACCGAGCACTCTAAGGTGAGTTCGTTACATTCGAGCATGCGTCCCAGTGGTTGGGGACAGTCAGTGGGTATCCCGTGGAGGGATAAGTCTTTTGGGTAAAAACGGGTATATTGGTTAATATTCTCACCTATCATTCTTGTAAGTCCCTTATGTTGTTACCTGGAGGGTAACGGGTATTAGTTGGTAGCGCTACTTAGGTTTGGCACCCTCACACCGCTCCTAGAGAGGACGGATGTGAACTAATGACCCAGTCGGGCCCAGTACTAGATAGGAGTACGTGGGAAAGGGCAGTCATGTACTTCAGGAGCCGTCTTGTTCGGAATTGAGATATTAACAATATTACTTGCATTGTCAGTGAACTGTTTTACATACAACTGGTAACAAACGTTTTCTGAAACTGTGAACTCGCCAGCTTTGTCTGATACACTTGTTACATGCTCGCAGGTCGTTAGGTACTTGGGAACAGGAACTTGCTGGCTGGAGGGCGTGAGTGGACATGGTTGCATTGATGGGTTATTTATCAAGCATTTATTTACTATGGTTGTTTAGAAAGTGTTTACATTATGTTACGTTAACGCTTCTGCTGAACTTGATGGTTTTTTTTTTAATTACTTATGTTTGGATTTTATTACTATTAAATGATGAAACTTTATTTTAAACTTACGGATTCAATGTAATTGGTGGCTCATTACTAGTGGCCACACGCCTAACAGGGACACTCCCTAAGTGGTAATTTGAGGGTGTGACAGTTTGGTATCAGAGCCACTGGTTATAGTGAACTTGGTTTTAAAACGAATTTATAAAACCAGACTATAACCGAACTGATCCGAAACCGACCATGACACTCAGCTCCAGACTGCAAGGTTCGTTTCTCGTATACTCATTGTACTGCATAACTAGTGAACACTTACATATGATATTGCATGTGATTGCACGTTTAGCACAACAGTATGAATTCATGTATTACTTGCATGTGTTATGTGACTGATAGGGTGGTATTTCCCTAAACATTCATGACTTACGTTTTGTGATGCTCTTTGCTTGCCACTCGAGTTTGAGGAACCATTTGACATGAGTTAGGAGGAGCTGAGATGAGCATGCAAATCACAATATTATTGTGGGTGCACACATAATAATAATGTGGGATGCATGTGAGTCCCAGTAAGACTTAACGAGTGAAAAAGGGGTTCCGTTCTGTTATTTGATCAATGTGAAACACAACAGTCTATAGGAGTCATAGCAGCGATTGTCTCCTATTCGAACATGAACTTTTCACTCCTTTCTGAATCCTTACGAATCTCGATGCTATCAAGTATTACCTGAACACACATCTGAACGCCTAGCGAACTGTGTAGAATGTTAGGTGCTTGTACGAACATCCCTGAGTTGGATGTTGCAGCGTCGAATGATTGGACGATACCTTTTAACTCCTTTTCATTGGCTGGAATTATGTGTATTGACACCTTAGATTCCGTAAGTGCGATCATTTCTGCAACACCCTAGCAACGTACTGTGTATTACTCGACCAACTTGCAAGATCGAGGGCAAGAGGATGATCGTAGTATCTCACCGACTTCAACATTACAACAGCCTTGGTTTCTGGCAACGAACACCAGCAAATTGGCTTCAATCGAATCTTTAACCCTAGTAAGCGACTTAGGGGAGTCAACACTTATGAATTATTTGGAACGTAATCGATGACAATTGGCCATAGGGTGGAATGTGTAACTGCCCGCACCAGGAGTAGTGCCATAGGACATGACACGAAATATGAAAGGATGGACCCTAATAGTGAAAGGCAGCAGGACTCTGTTTCGAGCAACGACATTAGAAACAACAGTCGCGATGACATCAAGGTACTCGCAAATCATGACTTTCGGTATGGAAATGATGGTGGCTTCAACAAGGAGTGGCCGATGTTAAGTCAAGACGCCAAAAACCTATGAAACAGTGGCAGTTTTGGGAATTCTAGTAGCAGTAGCAACAACACTGGAAGTGGTACTCATGGAAGGGCATTTAGGACTGGTTTAGGCGACGCCAGGCATAATAGCAACATGGTAGCATGTACGAGTAGCTAATCGCTACGTCCTTGTTCTGTTTAACCCCGATGCTTCTTGAAACCGAACCTGTTGTGGAATCGGCTGATGGCAAGTCAATTGAAACCTCATATGTTCGTTGGAATGCAAACTCGACCTTGTGAGACAAGTGTTCGACATCGATCTTCCTTCTACTATCCTTGATGGTTTCGATGCAGTAATTAGTGTGGATTGGTTATCTAGATATCGCGCAGACACACCCAGTAAGGAGAAAATTTTGCGTATCCCTCTCCCTAGTGGGGAATCGTCGCCTGACCTAAGGTGTCAGAGTAGTGTAGAGATTAGCATCATTTCAGCAAGGAAGGCCCAGAAGTGTCTACAGAAGGATTACCCTACCACATTAACAACCGTTACTGACTTAACGCTAAGGAAAAGAGGATCGAGGATCCACCAATCGTTCGAGATTCCTCCCGGTGTACTACCCAAGGAACTTTCAGGTTTACTTTCACAACTGTTAGGCAGAATCTCAGTTTGATCTCACACCAGAGGCAACCCTGATTACTCGTACTCTCCACCGTTTTGCACCAGGAGGGTCGCAAGAACTGTCAAATCAACTGCATGAACCGTTGGACCGGAGTTTTGTTGGACCTAGTTCTTCGCTTTGGGGGAGCCCCAGTTATATTAGGGAAAATGGGCCTTTTCGTATGTGTACTAACTATTGAGAACTCATCAAGGTGACAGTCCAGAACCGTTTGTCTCGATCATGTATTGACAACATGTTGACCAGTTACAAGGGTCAAGCTCCTATTCGAAGATTGATTAACGAACGAACTAACATCAGATGGAAGTCCAAGGGGAGGATGTTCATAAAACGGCATATTGAACGCAATGCGGCCATTTCCAGGAGACACAGGAAGAATTATTCCATGACCTTTTGAGATGAACAACACACCAGCAGCTTTATGGATCACATGAATCGATCGTGTTTATTGAGGACGTCTTGAATCATTTCCAGGAGAAAGGAACACCATGGGCGGCATTTGCATCCTATCTTAGAGCTCCCGAGGGAGGAACCACTACACGCGAAGTCTCGTTAGGAGTAACTTCTGGATTGGAAAGGTACATACTCTTTTTGGTTAGTAGCCAACGAAGAGGGAATACAAGTGGATTTCGCTAATATCCATTCAGTTAGAATCTGATCGACACCAAAGATCCCTTTTGGGGGTACGGCAAACCCTTGGTTTCGCAAGATACTATCGCAGATTTATCGCAGGATTTTCAAAGATTGTGCAGCTCTAACCTCTTTAACACAACAGTGTGCTGTGTATCCGTGGGAGACCGAACAGGAGAACGTCTCTTCAAGCTCTTGAAACTCAACATTACCATGAACTGAGTATTGTCTTCACCCGACGATACGGGTGATCTAGTGGTATACCATGATGGTTCAAATCAGAGTTCCAGTTACACGCCGATGCAACACGAGGAAGTAATGGCTTACGTAGTGGATTTACAGGAAGAGTTGCACGAGTCACAACCTGCGGTGGAAACCATGGCCTTTGGATTTAAGTTGGAGGCACTACTTGGATGGTATCAAATTCATTACTTAGACCGATCACAAGGGCCTCCCGTGTACCCTGGTTTCGAAAGAGCTAAATCAGTTAATGACATCGCTGGATGGAATTTTTGGGATGATTGCGACTGCGAAACTTGAATGTGCACGAGTTCTGCACCTCATTATCGACTCTAACCTACCTGATCGGACTCGCTCTATTCAGACTGGAGAACTGAAGGAAGAGGATTTTCAAGTAGAACCCATGAAGGGCATGGAGAAGCAACCTTTGGCAGGTCGGATGATATTCGCTACCTCATGGAACGAATATGAATCTCATTATACGGCAACCATGGGGAAACTTGTGTTGACCAAGCACACCAGCCTCGATATTCTAGTCGTCTGGGTTTCGATAGGAAATATTAGGATCCATAAATTTTGTACTGGTGGTCGGGCATGAAGCCCCCCCCCCCCGGCAATGTATGTTAATGACGTTTGACTTGTGGGAAGAGTCAAGGTGGAGTATCAGCAACCGGCAACATATATATGGAAAATGAGAACTGACTGCCATGGATTTTGTCGCTAGTCTACCTAAAACTCGAAACGAAAACATTAGTGTTATCACCTGAGTGATCGTCGATTGTCTCTTGTGACCAGGACACTTTCCTGCAATCAAGGAAACTGACGAGTCTTCACAGCTTGTGAATATCCCTCTGAGAGAGACAGTTTTCAGGCACGAGGTGCCAATTCCTGATACCTTTGATTTTGATATATACCTGATTTATGTTAGGCAATACACAACACTCTTGACTCACATCTAGACATGAGCATTACTTATCACTGTAGGACAACCGGATAGAGTAACGAACCATCCTGACACACGAAGACATGCTACGAGCATGTGCGTGATTGACGTTAGTAAACATTTGGGAAGGACACTTATCTTTGGGTGAACTCTACTGTAGCCGTTACCGTGTTAGTATGCATACAGCTCTGTTTGAGGTATTGCGTGGATGATAATGCCAACCTACTTGTTGGATTAAGGTGGATGACAACCTAATCACGAGACTAGGACTTGCACTCGGTATTGAAAATTGTGTGTCGGCAACGCGTGATCGCCAGGAACCCTGATAACTTAAGAAACACCGGGAGTTCGCTGCAGTCGAACGTGTCATATTGGAAGTCTCACCCTGGGAGGGTGCGATACGCTATGGGAAATGTGGCAAGCTTAGTCTGCAGTACGCTGGGACATTTGGATTCCTGTAACGGACCAGTGATATAACTCACAAACACGAGTTACCTGATGAATTGGGTAACGGTCACAATGCCATTTATGCCTCGAATCTAAAGAAGTGGTTGCTTGACGGAAAAACTAGTGATACCCTTATTAGAACCGAAGGCTGACGACAAGTTGCAGTTGTTGTGGACTCTATTGAAATCAAGGACCAGGACGTCAGGATTCGTTAGTATAGCGAATTCCAATCGTGAGAGTTCATTGGAACTCAAAACGTGGACCGGAGTTCACGTGGGAGCGTGAAGATCAGATTAAACTCAAGTATCCTCAACTTTTTCCTGTTAACCAATCTAATTCTGGTACTACTGGTGAATTTCAGGACGAAATTCCTCTTCAAGTTGGGGATGATGTGGCACCTGAGCAAAATCCGCAACAATCTTGATTATCACTTCACTCCTCCATGCTTACTTGTCAAATTTCGGGACGAAATTTCTTTCAAGTTGGGGATAATGTGACAACACGAACTTCCAAGGTTAGTGACGTGTAATCTTACGACCTTAAATTCTCGTTATGTGTTCTATACTGATGTAATTCTGTCGCGCTTAAACTAAACGTAAGATAACTCATTTGCCTGATCGATGCACCACAAAACCTTACCTATGTATGTGTTAGTATAATTGTAGGATACCATTTTCTTTGATTAAGAAACCAAGGAGACAGTGACAACACCTCTATGATGTACATATGTTACTAAAGTCAAGGGTTTCTTAGTTAATAGTTTTATACATCGCATGATATTCTATTTTCAGGCATTACTTTCAATTTATGATAAGCTACATTTGGAGCACAATTTTCTTGGACAATGGTCATATATACAAATGACCGAAGGACATATTTAACCCAGCCCAATGCTTTTAGATTATCCTTTAAACTTGCAACATCTTGGCCCAACCCAATATCTCTAAACAATCCGACCCAACCTCCCTTCTCTCATTATTTACGTAAACTAAGTGTTGTACTTTATACTTGTTGCAAACCCTATATTATTCCTAAAAGATCATCTACGACAGCACCTAGAACCTCATCACCGAAGTCCCTCTCCTCTCTTGAATCACGACGACAGTGGACCCCTACACCCCTCATCAGCGAGACATCATCTCTTTCGGACGAACCTTGGACTTGATTGACTACGTGTGGACAAGTAACGTAACCTACCGAGCACTCTAAGGTGAGTTCACTACATTCAAGCATGCGTCCCAGTGGTTGGGGACAGTCAGTGGGTATCCCGTGGAGGGATAAGTCTTTTGGGTAAAAACGGGTATATTGGTTAATATTCTCACCTATCATTCTTGTAAGTCCCTTATGTTGTTACCTGGAGGGTAACGGGTATTAGTTGGTAGCGCTACTTTGGTTTGGCACCCTCACACCGCTCCTAGAGAGGACAGATGTGAACTAATGACCCAGTCGGGCCCAGTACTAGATAGGAGTATGTGGGAAAGGGCAGTCATGTACTTCAGGAGCCGTCTTGTTCGGAATTGAGATATTAACAATATTACTTGCATTGTCAGTGAACTGTTTTACATACAACTGGTAACAAACGTTTTCTAAAACTGTGAACTCGCCAGCTTTGTCTGATACACTTGTTACATGCTCGCAGGTCGTTAGGTACTTGGGAACATGAACTTGCTGGCTGGAGTGCGTGAGTGGTCATGGTTGCATTGATGGGTTATTTATCAAACATTTATTTACTATGGTTGTTTAGAAAGTATTTACATTATGTTACGTTAACGCTTCCGCTGAACTTGATGGTTTTTTTTGAATTACTTATGTTTGGATTTTATTACTATTAAATGATGAAACTTTATTTTACACTTACGGATTCAATGTAATTGGTGGCTCATTACTAGTGGTCACACGCCTAACAGGGACACTCCCTAAGTGGTAATTTGAGGGTGTGACAATATGTCTCAGTTGGAGTACCTTTATATGGATGGTATCTCTCTATCCAAAGAAAATAATTGGATAAATGTGATTCTAGGTCTTCAAAAGCTATCATATTTAAGTTTATGTGCATCTGATCTCTCGCAGGTCATGCATCCGTTTTCTTATTCATCTATCAACTCTTCCTCATCAATTATTAGATTATATCTCAGAAACAACAATCTCAACTCATCAATGTATCGTTGGTTATCCCCATTAACAAGCAATAGATTGGAATATCTTGATTTTCTAACAACAAGTTACATAGGATTCCCGAATATCTTGGAAATCTACGTAGTTTGAAATTCTTAAATTTTTATAACAACTCATTATCAAAATTTCATGAGTTTCTCAACAACTTGTCCGGATGAACATCGGTTGCATTAGAAACTTTGATTGTTTCAAATAACCAATTGACTGGCTCATTGTCCGATGATATCCAAAAGTTTGCATCCTTAACATCTTTGTACTTATCTAATAATCAATTAAATGGAACTATAAGTGAAAAAGTGTGGCAACTACCCAAGCTTCAAGTTCTTGAGGTTTCTTCCAATTCTCTCAAAGTTGCGATCTCTGCAAACATCGGAAAGACGAAGATTAGTTCTATATATCTTTCAAACAACTCACTTGAAGGAGTTCCTTTGGAGGCACGCATGTCAAAAGTTTCCACTATAGAAACGAATGACTTGAGCTCCTGCAAACTAGGGCCTCGTTTCCCCAAATGGATTCAAACACTCAAAAATCTTACTCATATTAATATTGCCAATACCGGAATTTCAAACACATGACAAATTCCAGATTGTTTATGACATTTTAAAGAACTAACAGTTCTTAGTCTTGGACATAACAATCTATCTGGAAGGCTACCTACTTCTATTAAGTATTTGATCGATCTAGAGGTTTTGTATTTATACAAAAATAACTTCTTAGGAGAATTGCCCTTGTCATTAAAGAATTGTACCAAGTTAACATTTTTGGAACTAGGGGTCAACAATTTCTCCGGCTACGTGGCTGATTGGATTGGGGGAAATTTGTTAGGGTTGTATGCTCTTAGCCTAACATCAAATAACTTCTTTGGAACCATCCCTTTACAACTCTGGCAACTGATAAACCTACAAATTTTGGATTTGTCAATAAACAATCTATATGGATCCATCCCCTCATGTTTGAATAATCTCACTACCATGGCTCAAGATGGATTCTCACTATACCAAAATGTGCACTTTTATTCTTGTCTGGCCCAAATATGCATAAAAAAGGTGGAACGATCCATTTGGGTCAGTTTGTTGACCATACAATAATCAAGTGGCAAGGGAGTGTACGTGAATTCAGCATCAATTTAGGATTGTTAAAAAGCATTAATCTTTCAAGCAACAATCTAACAGGAGGAATTCCATATGAACTTACAAGTCTCCATGGACTCATTGCACTAAATTTGTCAAACAATGTTATTCTTGGGGAGATTCCACATAGCATTAGTGAGATGAAAAAGCTGCTAACTCTAGATCTATCTAGAAACAATCTTTCTGGAGGGTTACCATCAAGCATGTCTCAGATGAACTTATTAAACTATCTAGACTTGTCGTATAATAAATTTTCAGGGAGAATTCCATCCGGCACTCAGCTTCAATCATTTCAACCTTCGAGGTACAGTGGAAATGCAGAACTATGTGGACCTCCCGTTTCCAAATATTGTCCAGGAGATAAAAATTTGGAAATTCCACCACTTATTGGTGAAAGTGAGGATGACGGGGGAAGGCATAGATGATGCTGAGAGGTGGTTTTATATTGGTGCGGCCACTGGTTTTGCAATTGGTTTTTGGATAGCATGTGGCGCTTTACTTGTCAATCGTCGCGGTAGGAATGCTTTTTTTCACTTTCTTGATAGCTTGAAAGATTGGATTTATGTAAAGGTGATGGTCTTCATTGCAAAGTTGCAAAGAGTTGCACATTCATAGATGTCTGTTGTATTTCGTTCTTCTTTTTTACTTTGTCACACCCCCAAAATACCACCTAGGGAATGTCCCTGTTAAGCGTGTAACGTACCAACAACGAGCCACTAATCACATTGAACCCATACAAGTTTCTAAATAAAATCCTCAATTATTAATGAAAATACCATCAACCAGTTTAAATAAAAACCAACATGTTCAGCGGAAGCAAATAGTGAACCAAAGTCAAACTGTTTCAAAACCAATGTATAGTATCAATGGTTCAACACATGAATTCCTGCAGTCGACCCATGACCACTCCAGCTACTTCAGACAGCAAGTTCCAAATCCAAGTAATCTAACGACCTGCGAGCATGCAACAAGTTAATCCATTGAATTTAAATCCGAAAGTAATGTTGATAATATCTAGATACTGAACAAGACGGCTCCTGATGTATGTTTTGCCCGTTCCCCAGTGCTCCTATCACAACACTGGGCATGACTGGGTCATTAGTTCACACCCGTCCTCTCCGGTACGGGGTGAGGGTGCCAAACCTAAGTAGCACTACCAACTAATACCCGTTACCTCCCCGGTAACACAAAAGATAGGACTTAACAATGATAGGGTGAGATTGTTATCCAACATCCCAGTTTTACCCAAAAGACTTATCCCTCCCCGAGATACCCGCTGACTGTCCCAACCACCGGGACGCATGCTCAAGAGAGATGAACTCACCTTTGGTTTGCTCGGTAAGATTAAGGTACGTATTCCAGGTTGGTCAATTAAATCCTATTAGGATCACCAGAGACAATCAGTTTCACAATCACGTAAATCACAATCTTATGTGCACATCGTACAAGTCATAACCAATATAGTTCGTACTATCACATAAGTCGTAGCAAGTATTCATACTGACACGCATTCACATTACAAGTTAGGGCCGTACACGCAATGTTTCATCTTATCACTAGTTTGTCAAACGTAAAAGATTTCAATTCAAACAGTTTATATCTGACCCATGTGTTTAACCCTTCCTCCTACCTGGCCCATGTGTGTAAAATCCACACTTACTGTGATCCAGTCACACCCGTGGGCCATTGACCAATGTGCGGCCCAATACACAATTGCAACACGAGTCATATCGAGAGGCCCAAACAGTGTAAGTGAACTCCGATATATGCGATTTGGGCTTGATGAAATCCTGTTCGGTTGTTGGCCCAAGTCTATAACAATTTCAAGTAAAGGCCCAACTCACATATCAAGTCTAACATAAATCCAATTAACCAAAGTGTGTGCGTAGCCCATGTGTGGTTCGTTTAACCCATTGTTTTCTTTCACATAAATCCTCAAACCTCCCCATAGACACGATCAGTTTATACAATGAATAAAAAGAATAATAAGTTCAACAATCAACAGGTTCATTAATCCCACTCAATGTGTCACCATAATTAATTTCCATGTCATGCAAGGTGTATATATTATCACATGCACCAGTTCTCCTTCATACACACATGTAGGGCTTACATAATTTATAAGTTACTGACACAATATTGGAATTCCCACTTTGCTTGATTAAATCAATTCCATAGCACATGAGAAACCATTTTTATTCAAAGTTATCTAACTTTTTCAACCATTAACTTCAATTCCATTGGACCGATAAAATAATGTTACATCACAATCCATTATGAATCCCAACTTGAGCATCATATAAGTCAATCAACAGCAATGGAGTTTAATATTAAAGAAATCGCTATTAGGACAAACCATTCGCACACAACACTAATAATCATGCAATCTTATCATATCATTACTAATCAATCCCAAGATCATACCTAGTCTACGCACCCACATATTCACATATCATGCATAACCCAATTTACCAAACTAATATAACTTGCATGATGAGAAGACATACCAATCGTAGGAGTATATGCAGATGAGAGGGTTACGAGAGAGAAGGGGAGGGGGTTATCCACTGCCGACGAGATATCTTGATGGGGGGGGGGGGGGAGGGGTCGTCCACTGTCGTCGCGATTCACAAGAGGTTCACAAGAGGAGTGGGGTTGTTTAGGGTTTGCAATTAACCTATGTATCCTTATACGTAGTATACGTAAACAAGGAATAAGGTAATGGGCTCGGTTTTGGCTTGGGCCTGCGAAGACTGTCTAGCTAAGCTAAACATATATGGAATCCGTAAAAAGGAGTGGGCTCATGCGTCTCAGACTGGGTTTCACACGTATATGGGCCGAGATGATATGTATCGAGCCATTTAGCCAAGAGGTGTGTGTGTCTCAAGTAGGTTTGTGGCCCAAAAGATTATACGGCCCAGTTTAGTTAATACCCAATTTCCCGATAATTAACTAGCACATGAAAACATTCCATGGTTCCATTATAAATAACCAATACGCACAAAAACATCTAATGATGCAAGAGTGTAATGTGTAGGTAATTAAACGTAGAAACACACGCCAAAGATTGTGGAATATAAGTAGCGCTAACCTCAGAGATTCTGGTTGTCACATCATCCCCAACTTGAAAGAAATTTTGTCCCGAAATTTGACAAGTAAGCACAAAGGATTGAAGTGATAAATCAAGATTGCTGTAGATGTTCCTCAGGTGCCACATCATCCCCAACTTGAAATGGAATTTCGTCCCAAAATTCACCAGGAGTACCAGAATTAGATTGGTCATTAGGAAAAAGTTGAGGATACTTGAGTTTCATCTGATCCTCGACCTCCCACGTGAACTCCGGTCCTCGTCTTGGGTTCCAACGAACCCTTACAATCGGAATACGGCTATGTTTAAGCACCTTGACCTCCCAGTCCATGATCTCTATAGGTTCTTCGACAAACTGCAACTTGTGGTCAATCTTCAACTCTTGGAACGGCACAATTAGTGTTTCATCAGACAAACACTTCTTCAACTGCGAAACGTGAAAAACATCGTGAACATTACCCAACTCAGCAGGTAACTCAAGCTTGTAAGCCACTTTACCGATCCGCTTCAGGATTTTAAATGGCCCAACGTAACGCGGATTCAGCTTGCCGCGCTTCCCAAGGCGTACAACACCCTTCCACGGCGAAACTTTCAACATAACCCGATCACCTACAGCGAACTCTAACGGTTTCCTATGCTTGTCAGCGTAGATTTTCTAACGATCACGCGTTACCGCCAAACGACTCCCGATACAAACAACCCTCCCCAAGAGTTTCGAGTACTAGTCCTGGACCAGTAATTAAGTTGTCAACCATCTCAATCTAACAAGAGGGTTGGCATTATCGTCTATGTAATGCCTCAACAGAGTTGTCTGGTTAACAAAATGATAACTGCCGCAGTAGTACTCAACCATAGGTAAGAGTCCTTCAAATTTGCACCAATGCCAGTCACACACATGCTCGCAGCATGTCTTCGAGTGTCAGGGGGGTTCGTTTATTCTGTCCATTTATCCCACGGTGATAAGCAATACTCATGTATAGACGTGAGCCAAGGGTGTTGTGTATTGCCTGACATGAATCAAGGATAGATCAAAATCAGAGATAACAGGAGTTGGCACCTCGTGCCCTAAAGCCGCCTCTCTCAGAGGAATATTCACAAGCTGTGAAGACTTATCAGTTCAACGATCACCCAGGTGATAATGTTTCCGTTTCGAGTTGTAAGCAGACCAGTGACAAAATCCATGGTAGTCTGTTCTCATTTCCCTATGGGTGTTTTCGGTTACTGATACTCCACCTCGACTTTCCCAAAAGTCAAACATTACTCACAAACATAGCTAGGTGGGCCTTCATGCCCGATCACGAATGCAAGATTTATAGATCCTAATATCCCTCATCAAACCCAGACGACTAGAATATCGAGGTCGGTGTGTTTTGCTCAACACGAGTTCCCTACGGTTGCCGTATAATGAGACCCACATTCGTTCCAAGAGGTAGCGAATATTGTCCAACCTGCAAAGGTTGCTTCCCCATGCCCCGCATGGGTCAATCTTGAGAACTCTCTTCCTTCAGTTCTTCAATTTGAACAAGGCGAGTCTGATCAGGTATGTTAAAGTCGATAGTGAGCTGCAAAGCTCATGCACGTCCAGGTTTCACGGTCGTATTCCTTCAAAAGTTCCCCCTAGCGTTGCCATCACATGTTTAGCTTTCTTGAAACAAGGGTACACCGGAGGCCCTTGTGATCGGTCTAAGTGGTGCATTCGGTGCTGTCCAAGTAATGCCTCCAATTTAAATCCAAAGACTACGGCTTCCACCGCAGGTCGTGACTCGTGCAGTTCTTCCTGTAAGTCCACCACGTAAGCCATCGCTCTCTCATGTTGCATCGGTGTGTAACTGCTTGCAGAGTTGGGTTTCAAAAGCTGAGAAGACATCCTCCTGTTTTGTCTTCCACGAACACAGCACCCTGCTGTGTTGAAGAGATTAAAGTTGCGCGATCTTCGAAAATCCTGTGATGAATCTGCGATAGTATCTAACGAGACCAAGAAATTGCTGTATCCTCGAAGGGATCCTTGGTGTCGATTAGTTTCTAACAAAATGGATCTTAGCGAGATCTACGTGTGTTTCTACTTCGTTGTTTATATGACCAAAATTGTACCTCTCGAATCCAAAAGTTACCTTTAACAAGACTTCGCGTGGGGTGGCTCCTTCCTCAGGAGCTCTAAGATGGGATACATATGCCGCCCATGTTGTTCCTTTCTCCTGGTAATGATTCAAAATGGCATCAACAAACACGGTCAATTCTCGTGGTCCATAAAACTGCTGGTGTGATGATTGACTCAATGATCATGGTATACAAAGTCGCAATGGCCATATTAAGTTCGATATGCCGTCCTAAGAGCATTCCCCCCTTGGACTTCCATCCGCTGATAATTCATTCGTTAATCAATCTTCAAATAGGAGCTTAACTCTTGCAACTGGTCAACAGGTTGTCAATACATGCTCGAGGCGAAGGGTTCTTGACTGTCCCTTTACTGACTTCTCGATAGCCAGTACATATACGAAAAGGCTTGTCTTCACAGATATAACTGAGGCTCCCTAAAGCGAAAAGCTAGGTCCGATAAAACTCCTGTCCAACAGTTCCTGAAGTTGATTAGGCGGTTCTTGCAACCTTCCTGATGTGAGGCAGTAAGGAGAACTAGTAATAAGGGCTGCTTCTGACATGATACCGATCTGATATTCCACCTGACGATGTGAAGGTAAACCTGTTAGTCCTTCTGGTAGCACATAGGGAGAAATCACGAACAATCGGTGGATCCTCGATCCTCTTTTCCTTAGCCTTAACATCAGTAACGAGTGCTAACATAGCGGGGTAATCCTTCTGTAGACACGTCTGGGCCTTCATTGCTGAAATGATGCTAACCTTTACACCACTCTGACTCCCTAGGTCAGACGACGATTCTCCACTAGGAAGAGGGATACGCATGATTTTCTCCTCACCGTGCGTATCTACGCGATATCTGGATAACCAATCCATACTGACTACTGCGTCGAAACCATCCAAAATAGTATAAGGAAGGTCGATGTCGAACACTCGTCTCACAAGGTCGAGTTTGCATCCCAACAACCATATGAGGTTTTTAATTAACTTGTCGTCAGCCGTTTCCACAACAGGTTCGATTTCAAGAAGCATCAGGGTTAAACAGAACAGAGACGAAGCGATTCGTTACCAAGAACGTGTAGGCCACCATGTTGTTATAATCCTGGCATCACCCACGCCAATCCTAGATGCCCCTCCATGAGCATCATTTCCCGTGTTGTTGTACTTGTTTCGAGGATTTCCAGTACGGCCGTCGTTTCCTTGGTTGTTGTCGTTTTGATTTGACATTGGCCACTCCATGTCGTAGGCACCTTCATTTCCATACTGTTGGTTACCATTACAAGTACCTTGATGTTGCCGTGACAGTTGCCTCTAACGATGTTGTTTGAAACGGAGCTCTGCGATCTTTCACCGACAGGGTCCATCTTTTCACATTCCATGGTACGTACTAAGGCACTACTCACTGTGCGGGAAACTTCACATTCCACTCTATAGTCAATTGTCATCGCTTATGTCCTGATTGGTTCGTAAAGGTTAGCTCCCACCAGTCGCTAACTAGGGTTAGAGATTCGATTGCAGTCATTTTGCTGGTGGTCGTTGCCGGTAATCAGGGTCGTCCTCATACTCGGGTCGGCAAGGTACTAGGCTCATCTTCTTGTCCTTCGATCTAGAAAGTTGATTGAGTAATACACGGTATGTTGCGAGAGTGTTGCAGAAGTGATCGCACTTCGGGAGCTACGACGTCAACACATTGAGTTTCAGCCAATGAAGTAGAGTGAGAAAGGTATCGACCAATCATTCGATGTTGCGACATCCAACTCAGGGGCGTTCGTACTAGCACCTAACATTCTACCCGATTAGCTAGGCACTCAGATGGGTGTTCAGGTAGTACACGATAGCATCAAGGTTCGTAAAAATTCAGGGAGAGGTGAAAAGGTCACATTCGAGTAGGAGACAATCACTGTTATGACTCCTATAGACTTGTTACGTCTCACATTGATCAAATAACAGAACAGAACCCCTTTTTCATTTGTTAAGTCTCACTGGGACTCGCATGCACCCCACATTATTATTATGTGTGCACCCACAATAATATTGTGATTTGCATGCTCATTTCAGCTCCTCCTAACTCGTGTCAAATGGCTCTTCAAACTCAGATATCAAACATGGGTTGTTAAAATGACAAGATCACAGGAATCTAAGGACTACGGCATACTATCAACACATCATAATGTAAGCAAGAAATCCATGTAATCATGCTATAGTGACGGGTGTGTGTTCGTATGTTACGTCATAAACAAATGTGTACTAGTCATGTAATGTACGCTACAAGTGAGAAAGACGAACCTTGCCGTCTGGAGCTGAGTGTCATGGTCGATTTCATTACTGTTCGGTTATAGTCTGGTTTTATGAAAACGTTTTAAAACCAAGTTCACTATAACCAGTGGCTCTGATACCAAACTGTCACACCCCTAAAATACCACCTAGGGAATGTCCCTGTTAAGCGTGTAACGTACCAACAACGAGCCACTAATCACATTGAACCTATACAAGTTTCTAAATAAAATCCTCAATTATTAATGAAAATACCATCAACCAATTTAAATAAAAACCAACATGTTCAGCGGAAGCAAATAGTAAACCAAAGTCAAACTGTTTCAAAACCAATGTATAGTAGCAATGGTTAAACACATGAATTCCTCCAGTCGACCCATGACCACTCCAGCTACTTCAGACAGCAAGTTCCAAATCCAAGTAATCTAACGACCTGCGAGCATGCAACAAGTGTATCAGACAAGGCTGGTGAGTTCATAGTTTTACGAAAACGTTGGCTACCAAGTGTTTAGTTAATCCATTGAATTTAAATCCGAAAGTAATGTTGATAATATCTCGATACTGAACAAGACGGCTCCTGATGTATGTTTTGCCCGTTCCCCAGTGCTCCTATCATAACACTGGGCATGACTGGGTCATTAGTTTACACCCATCCTCTCCGGTACGGGGTGAGGGTGCCAAACCTAAGTAGCGCTACCAACTAATACCCGTTACCTCCCCGGTAACACAAAAGATGGGACTTAAGAATGATAGGGTGAGATTATTATCCAACATCCCAGTTTTACCCAAAAGACTTATCCCTCCCCTGGATACCCACTGACTGTCCCAACCACCGGGACGCATGCTCAAGAGAGATGAACTCACCTTTGGTTTGCTCGGTAAGATTAAGGTACATATTCCAGGTTGGTCAATTAAATCCTATTAGGATCACCAGTGACAATCAGTTTCACAATCACGTAAATCACATTCTTATGTGCACATCGTACAAGTCATAACCAATATAGTTCGGACTATCACATAAGTCGTAGCAAGTATTCATACTGACACGCATTCACATTACAAGTTAGGGCCGTACACGCAATGTTTCATCTTATCACTAGTTTGTCAAACGCAAAAGATTACAATTCAAATAGTTTATATTCGACCCATGTGTTTAACCCTTCCTCCTACCCGGCCCATGTGTGTAAAATCCACACTTACTGTGATCTAGTCCCACCCGTGGGCCATTGATCAACGTGCGGCCCAATACACAATTGCAACCCGAGTCATATCGAGAGGCCCAAACAGTGTAAGCGAACTCCCGTCTATGCGATTTGGGCTTGATGAAATCCTGTTCATTTGTTGGCCCAAGTCTATAACAATTTCAAGTAAAGGCCCAACTCACATATCAAGTCTAACATAAATCCAATTAACCAAAGTGTGTGCGTGGCCCATGTGTGGTTCGTTAGCCCCATTGTTTTCTTTCACATAAATCCTCAAACCTCCCCATAGACACGATCAGTTTATACAATGAATAAAAAGAATCATAAGTTCTACAATCAACAGGTTCATTAATCCCACTCAATGTGTCACCATAATTAATTTCCATGTCATGCAAGGTATATATATTATCACATGCACCAGTTCTCCTTCATACACACATGTAGGGCTTACATAATTTATAAGTTACTGACACAATATTGGAATTCCCACTTTGCTTGATTAAATCAATTCCACAGCACATGAGTCGCCATTTTTATTCAAAGTTATCTAACTTTTTCAACCATTAACTTCAATTCCATTGGACCGATAAAATAATGTTACATCACAATCCATTATGAATCCCAACTTGAGCATCATATAAGTCAATCAGCAGCAATGGAGTTTAATATTAAAGAAATCGCTATTAGGACAAACCATTCGCACACAACACTAATAATCATGCAATCTTATCATATCATTACTAATCAATCCCAAGATCATACCTAGTCTACGCACCCACATATTCACATATCATGCATAACCCAATTTAACAAACTAATATAACTTGCATGATGAGAAGACATACCAATCGGAGGAGTATATGCAGATGAGAGGGTTACGAGAGAGAAGGGGAGGGGGTTAGCCACTGCCGATGAGATATCTTGATGGGGGGGGGGGGTCGTCCACTGTCGTAGCGATTCACAAGAGGTTCACAAGAGGAGTGGGGTTGTTTAGGGTTTGCAATTAACCTATGTATCCTTATACATAGTATACGTAAACAAGGAATAAGGTAATGGGCTCGGTTTTGGCTTGGGCCTGCGAAGACTGAGCTAAACATATATGGAATCCGTAAAAAGGAGTGGGCTCATGCGTCTCAGACTGGGTTTCACACGTATATGGGCCGAGATGATATGTATCGAGCCATTTAGCCAAGAGGTGTGTGTCTCAAGTAGGTTTGCGGCCCAAAAGATTATACGGCCCAATTTAGTTAATACCCAATTTCCCGATAATTAACTAGCACATGAAAACATTCCATGGTTCCATTATAAATAACCAATACGCACAAAAATGTCTAATGATGCAAGAGTGTAATGTGTAGGTAATTAAGCGTTATTCCATGTTTGCCTACCCTTGCACGTTATGTCCTTGAGACTAGCTCAGTTAGTTTTCATGGTTAAATATGACCAAGTGGATCCTATGTGAGGGCAAATTAGTTATTTTTACCCATTACCATATTTATTAATTTACTCAAATAAACAAACATAAAAATAAGAGTAAATTACAAAACTAGTCCTTTATGTTGACACCAGATTGCAAAGTGTGTCCTTTGTCTTCAAAAAGTACAAAAAACGTACTCGATGTTTGCAAACCCTTGCAGGTTATGTCCTTTAACGCTAACTCAGTTGTTTTTCATGGTTAAATATGATCAAGTGGACCCCACATGAGGGTATTTTAGAAATTTTACCCTAAAAACTTAAATAAATAATCAAAAAACTCATATCTCCCTCTCTCTCTCTCTCAAGACACACTCTCCTTCCTTCTCCCTCTGCAAACTGTCTCTCTCTCTATACAATCAGGGGCCACCATCACCTATAGAACCACCGACCAAAGCTCTATCATCGCACCACCACAGCCATCGCACCCTAAAAGCTGCCATCGTCGAAACCCTAAATCCAGATCCGTAGCCGCTGTCGTCGAAACTTTAAATCCAGATCCACCGTCGCCGTCGTTCGTTCTATAGCTCTGACACCGTCATTCCTTCCACAAGTCTAGATCCAAAAGTTGTCGTGCACAAATGGCTCAATATTTCTTCTAATAGTTCTGATTACAATGCAGTGCTGATTTTGACGATAGTGTTTGTGATCCTATTACTGCAGGTTAGATAATTAGATTGTTGTTTTTATTGTTTCTATGTGCGACAACCCGTACTCTCATCGTCGAGAGAAGGGTATTTTAGTAATATTCATTGTTTTTATTATTATTATTATTAGGGAAATTGGCCTGTAATAATCTCACCTAGACCTTATTGGCCATTAATAATCCCACCTCAGAATATTCCCCCCACCAGTCCCACCTTTCACTTATTTTTCCTACAATGGTCCCCCGTTAAAAAACTTAACGGAGTTGAGCTTTTTTCCAAATTACAAACAGATTTTATAGAGCTTTTGATTAGAACGACGATACAAGTCCATTGATGTAAAACTTGCCTCGAAACGGTGCTCCAAACGATGAAAACGGCGCTTCAATTCGGGTGTTTAAATTTCCAATTAACCAAAATCAAGTCACTTGGAGCACCATTTCGAAGTAAGTTTTACATCAATGGACTCGTATCATCGTTCTGATCAAAAGCCCTAAAAAATATGTTTATAATTTGGAAAAAAGCTTAACTCCGTTAAACTTTTTTAACGGGGGACCATTGTAGGAAAAATATATGAAAGGTGGGACTGGTGGGGGGAATATTCTGAGTTGGGATTATTAATGACCAATAAGGTCTAGATGAGATTATTACAGGCCAATTCCCCTTATTATTATTATTATTGTTGTTGTTGTTGTTGTTGTTGTTGTTTACTGAATAATAATAACACGTGACGAGAGATTTACTTATTTATTTATTTATTTTACCGTTATATATTTAAGTGTCAAGATAAGCGGGTTTGTCAGTTAAACATGACTAGGGATGGGAAAAAAGCCCAAGCCCGACGGACATACCCGAAACCCGAAAAATACGGGCCGGGTATACCCGAAGCCCAATGGGTATGGGCCGGGTACGGGCTTAAAAATAGAAAAAATTCGGGTACGGGTATGGGATTTAGTGATACCCGCCCGATACCCGGCCCATTTACCCGAATAATACCCGAAAGTATCATACTATAGATTTCCATATATATAAACTTAGTACATGTACTTATTACCTTCTCTATAGTCATATGTGAATATGTATTTGGCAAGTGTTTAGTGAACATATAACTTATTTTTGAGCATGTATATTGGATATGGAAGCTATCACCCTTTATTATGTGGATATTCATGCAATTAGGTTGTCCTGATACAATTACTTAATTAAGTAATCATTTTGATTTAGTTTGGTATATGTGGTCTGAACATGATATGTAAGTTATTAATTATATTTTCATTTGTTATAGTCATTAAAACAGTAAATTATATAAACATCAAAGTAAAAAATGCACATTTGTCCCAACGAGTATTTTTAAGAAATTAACGGGTATACCCGATACCCGCGGGTATGCCCGATACACGACGGGTAATTACCCGACAAATACCCACCGGGTAACGGGCCGGGTATGGGCCAAAGAATTACAACCGGGTACGGGCCTGCGATTACCAATACCCAGCCCAAGCCCGGCCCATTGCCATTCCTAAACAAGACCCCCGATATTTTACGAATCCATAGGCACGGGCCCAAGCCTAACCCAACTTCCTAAACCAAAACCCTAGCCTTTTTAAACCCCAACCTCACCCTTATTCATTATTCTAAAATAAAAACCCTAAATCTACTGTGCGACAAAAACTCCTCTGCCCCTCTCTACACACCGGCGTCCGGAGCCGGATTCCGGCGACCTCCGGCGTCGTTGGTTCCCCGGCACACACACCCACACAACCCTCATTCTTCCTCTCGTCTTCTTCGGCCGGTATTCCAGCAAGCATCCACGAAATCCCCCTTGTCTCGTTCCCACTCACACCCACCTTGCCTGAAAAGATAGAGCAGTAGAAAGAGAGAGCGAGCAGACGTGATAGAAAGAGAGAGAGAGACGATGAGGAAATCTAGGAGCCAGTCATCTCCGGCGACCTCCCTGCTTTTTCGGCAATGTACGGAACTCCGGCGACCAAATGAGTTGGCGACAGGACTCCGGTATAACATCGGTAAGCATAATCTTCCCTCATCTCTGAACATTTTGATCAATTCCTATCTTTCGACGAAACTCATGGTGTTTGGCGGCTGAGTCGATGACAGAGCTGCGGTAACGAAGGGGCAGTGATGGTGTAAGGGATAGCAGCGGTTGATGCTCGATTCAAGGTTATCGGTGGAGGTGGAACCGACGGCCGCGACAGTCGTCGGAGCTCCGATACAGCCCCGAAGTAATGGCAGCTTGCACCCTTTTTGCTTATAGTCCACTGGTTAGTGTTAGTGTGCGTTTGACATAAATTCTTCTTGCAATCTTTGAAGTTCTTGGTTATTTATTTCATCCTTGTGTTCCTGATCTTGTATAATTAACTGCTTGTTTGTTTATATAAATACATAAGATCCGAAAGTGTTTTAAACTGTTGGAATTAATTGAAAGAAGGAAAATTGTTTGCTGATGACTAATGCTTAGGATGATGATGAGATCTTCTTCCCTATAAACTGCTTGATTAGTTGGTGAAATTGTTAAGTTTTGATGAAATTTGTGGTGATAATATTTAACTAGTGATTATTGATCGAATGCTTAGTCGTTAACTGAATTGGGTGTTAGGAAATTGTTTATGAATCAGTGTTGGACATATTGTTGATTATGGCTTTTGTAGAGTAATTAAAGCGGGTGGTATGATGATTGACGCACATGTTGATTGTCCCATGCTTATTGTAGAAGTTTACAACATTCGGTAATAACACTGTGATGCTAGATAAGAATTGATGATTGGTGATTTAGGATAATACATTTAAGCTGGAAGCTTGATAATAGAGTAATGAGAAACGAAAGCTGAGGTTGGTATGATATCATGAGGATTCTTGTGGCATGTTTTGTTAAAATGATTAGGTTATGCTATGAGTTGATTTCCATGACAAGCTAGTCTTAACATGCTAAGAAATGTGCAACAATAATTGGTATAAATTACATGAGTTAAACTAATGTTTTTGCTTGATGTGATAAGTGCCGCCGCACACTTAACAAGTCGAACACTTATGATAAACCACACCTTTATTTGGTCGCACACTTTGAGTGTACAAACACATGTCACACAGTGTACAACTCAACTCTGCATGACCGCACACTTGCCAGGCAGGTCGCACACTTCAGTGCGGGCCGCACACTCATTTGGGCCTTATACCATAATTGGGTCGTGCACATAAAATGGGTCGCACAATTTTACTATTCTAATGAGCCTTGCTAAATATCTGTGATTATCTGTTACAACACATGAGTTATGTGATGGTAATTATGAATGTATATACATGTTAGTATAACATGCAAACGTTGTTACTTGTACACTACTTGTCATATACGTGTTAGATACGTGTAATTAATACCTGATTACTTGTATAACGTTCTAATAAGTGGTAACCATAATATGACGTGGTTGACCAATTTAGGACGAATGCTTTATCGACCGAGCAAAGCAAAGGTGAGTTCACAACTTTTTACTTAAAGCATGCGTTCCCGGTGGTTGGGAAACGGAACGAAAAACACTCTCCCTAGTTTGGGATTGCTTACTATCCCTGGTTTGGAATACACTGAACGGTACAAACAACATTTTTTCCTGGTTTGGGATTGCTTACTATCTCCTTGTGTGGGATACGGGTATTACTATCTCCTTGTGTGGGATACAGGTAACATTTTTCCCCTTGTGTGGGACGTTAAATTAAATACTTTTATATTAGATGCAACAAGTGTACTAAACGAAACTCTATGACGGAAGTCCCCACTTACTATACAGATTAGTCGTCGATGCCTGGCGAACGGGTTATTAGTTGATAGCGTTATTAGGTCTCACCAACCTCACATCGTGCCTGGATAGGATCGGGCGTGAACTAATAGACTCTGGCAAACCGTCAATGATATTAGACATTGACAAACGGGGCAAATCACGAAATGTGCGATCGCTAAGTATTCGGTATTACGCATGTTAGTAGCTTACATATGGGGTAGCTCCCCATGACATGGTATAAATGAGTAATTAAACAACAAAAGTTTTTGAAATAAAACTGGAAAACTATGAACTCGCCAACTTTATGTTGACACCGTACTGCATGCTTTGCAGGTTGCTCGTTACAGCTTTGGACGGACATTGCAATCGGCTGGAGTGCGTGGTTTGTAAGTTTCATGTTAACGTATAATTGGAGAACTTGTGGTTTTAAATTATGATGGGTTTTCTTTACATTTCCGCTACTAAATTAAATTGCGTTTTCGGATATAACTAATTGTGTTAATTGAGAAAAATTTATAACATACGTAAATAGTTCAACATGATTAGTGGCTAGATCCTGGTCAGTCACACGCCTCGTGTTAGTACTCCGCGTGTGGATTTTTAGGGTGTGACACTATGATGCTGTGTTTTGAGTTTTGAAAGTTAGGGTTTGCTTGGATTTTATTTGCAGAGGCGTTGTAAGGAGATTTGTAGAATGATGGTTATGGTAAAGAGATATCATTTTTCTTTTGAGATTGATGTATTTTATGTTGTTGATATATGTTTTTGAAGTTAGATTAGTGGTTTAATGTGTTGACTTTTGTGAAGAAAGGGTTGCAAATCATTAAGCTTTGTGTATATGTTTGAAGACAGCTTTTATTAGAGTTGTTACAGTTGGATATATTGGAGGTGTTTGGGTTAGCTTATTTTGGAGCAACTTATAACTTATTGACTTATAAAAGTTAATAAGTTGTTTTTATAGTGTTTGAGTTAGCTTATTTAAGATGGTTTTTTTTTGTGGTGAGAAGTTGTTTTTGAGAAGTTAATATTTGTAACTTATCACTTATGACTTATATAAGTTAATAAGTACTTTTTTTTGAGAAGGAATCCCAAACACCTCCATTATCATAAATACTAAATAGGGAATTGAATTTGAGAAGAAAACTGTTGAATCATGTGATAAATTGATTCGAATCACGTGGTCTCGTTGCTGTTTCCTGAATATGTAGGTTGGGGTTAGGGGATGGTGGTGGTTGGGCGGTGGTGGAGGTTGTGCAGCGGGGGTCGGCCGCCGGTGGTGGAGGTGCATCGGTGGTGGGTGTTGTGCAGTAGGGGTGGAGGTGTTTATGGTAGTGGATGTGCAGTGGTGTTGGTGGTGCGGTGGAGGTGCGCGTGTGGTGGAGGTGCAGTGGTGGTGGTGGTGGTGGTATGGTGGTGTGATTGAGAGAAAGAGATAAGGAGGAGAGAGAGATATGAGGGAGGGGGAGAGATGAGAAATAATCAGTATATATTCTTTTATATTTTTTGAATGAATGTTTTAATTTTTTTTGTTTTATTTATTAAATATATTTAAATAAATGAGTAAAATTACCAATATGCCCTGATTTAACATTAAAATTTAACTGTGTTAGAGCTAAAGGACATAGTGTCTAAGATTTAACATTAAAATTTAACTGTGTTAGGGCTAAAGGACATAGTGTCTAAGGTTTTGCAAACATAAAGTATGAATCCCATCAATTTTAAAGATAAAGGACATACTTTCCAATCTAGTGTAAACGTAAAGGATGCTTTTTGTAATACATTTTAAAACTAACTAGGATTGCGACCCGCCGCAATGCGGCGGGGATTCTTTAGTTATAACTAAGTCAATCTAGGACCCGCACGTTATGTTAAACCTGTCAAACGGGGGAAAAATAGACGATGTAAAAACATTCACCCAAACACGCACGTTGCGTCGTGTTAACTCGCAAAATTTAGAACGAAACGTAAAACCGTTAAACCAAAGACGCATGTTGCGATGTGTTAAGTCACAAAATTTAGAACCAAGCATAGGGCAAAAAATTTGCGGAAAATGAAAACTATAAAGGATCAAAGTTGAAAGTAAAAAAAGTTGTGAGGATAGATTGTAAAAGATAAAAAGTTTTGGGTTAAAAGTAAAAAAAATAATTTTGGGTTAAAAGTAATTTATGAATTACTTTTGGGTGAAAAGTAAAAAAAAAATCAATTTATTTTGAAAAACCCCCAAAGCCAACGTTACGACAACCATATGCGTAACCAATTCTTCTTTGAAAACCCCTCAAAGCACACCCCGCATTGCGGTGGGGCGTAAAACGGTGTGTCAAATAGTACTAATGTTACACAACCGTCATCTACCACCAACACTGACTCGACGTACGATATGCGTGTTGCGACAAACCTGTCAATTATGGAAAAATAGAGGTAAAAACGTTGAACAACACATGTACGTTGCGTCGTATTAACTCAAAAAATTTAGAACTATACGTAAAACGAAAATTTGCGAAAGATGAAAAGTACAAGTGACAAAAGTTGTTAAGTTAAATTGCAAATAATGAAAAGTTTTGGGTTAAAGTTAAAAAAACAAATTATGTAGGGTTAAAATTGGAAAAGATAAAAACCTTTTGGTTAAAAGTAAAAAATCAACTTTTTTTTTGAAAAACTCACAAAGCATAATGTACAAGTGCTTATGCACAAAAAACTTACAAACTTATATATGGAATAATTATATATATATATATGTGTGTGTGTGTGTAACAAAACGAAAACGGGTTTATTAATTAAACCAAATTAAGTGAGGACGAGCGGGTAAAAATACCGTTGATGATAAAAGTTAACCCGTAAACAAAATAACTAGGAACTAATTAACCTAGTTAGTAACACGTAAATAGGTAATAAAACAATGAGTTGTAGCCTTATCTAATTAAAACTAAACTGGAGGGACCAAATTTATCAAAAAGGAAACTTGTGTTTTAAAAATAAAAATTAAGACATAACACTCACATAGTGTGTGGGTATGTCGATCATTAGGAGAAGGAGACAAGGGGAAACCATTGTTCATCCAAGATTTTTTTTTTTTTTTTTTAATATTAATAGCATTTTAATTATCCATGATGCAAATTACAAATCATGGGTTGGTAGACGGGCAACAAGCTGTGCCGCCACCCCCTTTTGAATTGCAAATCCTACTCGGCTAAACACATAACTATGGCCTACAGACACTGTCGCATGCGCAAGTGGTGCCTTTTGAACCCGCTTCAACCAAAGGTATCGAACGCGAAAGGAAGGAAGGCATGTTGATTATCTATGCAGGCCTGCTCGTGCTTGGATATTTTCCCTGCCTCAGCCTTCCGCGTCGCTTGCCCTGAAACAAAACCACTGCCCCTGAACCTGGGAAGAGGCGACACCCCCGTGAGATCAATGCAAGCATGCTTACCCCCGGACCATCCAAAAACCAGCACATCGGCTGGTCGAAGGGAAGACCTCCCCTCCTTCGGGTCCGTTAGGAAATTAACCGGAGCCTCTTTTTTAGCAGCGATACCAGCTCACTTGAGAACGTCAAACAACACATCTCTAACCAGATCGTGTCTGTACTTGAGGCCAGGAAGCTCTTTGCAGTGAAGGGCATGTTCCCCGAAGCTATCAAGACACACCTTCCGACAAACAGGGCACGGCTCATCCTCAGGGTACAACGGTATCATCAAACGATATTTGAGGACAGACCGATATTCTACTGCCGACATACATTGTCCCAAGCCCTCGATCGGGATAACAGTAAGGAAATCTTGAGCGTGGGGGGCTCGTAAACAATCAAAAAACAGCTTTTTGCCGAGGGGATAACCCAAAAACACCATTGATTTCCTTCACGGTTTTACCATATAAAGCACTCGCCAAAATAGTTTGAGGTTCACGGGGGGCGGTGTCTTTATTAGCAAAACCGCCAAGGTCAACATCAGGAAGAACGGCTTGTAAACCATCCAACGCAGCCCTAAATTCCGAATCCAAATCACCCATACAACAAGCTCGCAGAATATGATCTTGAAGTTCCAAAGATTGCACTCTGGAGGCCACGAAGGCAAAAGACGAGACATTCCCCGCCGATAGTAATACAAGCCCACCCTCCTTGATTGGCAAGGAAGCCAATCGCCATTGCAAGTCCCCAAAGAACGGCACCCCGCCAACCACAATATCATCAATGGCTTGCCGAAGTCCTTCATCAAACAAAGTAACAGCCGCTCCAACATAAGTTGGTTGGCATGTGCGGAGACCAAAGATAAGCTTGGCAACTCCCATGCACGAACGCAGTAAAAGGAGTTCACATTGTGGATTCTTAAGTTGCGGGAGTACCCTCATGAGATCGACAGCCCGGGAGGCCCTCTTAACAGCCAGGTCACTGATGAAGTCCCGATCACGGCTGACGGCACCCCCCAATAACTTGACTCCCAGCTTAGGCCTCCCAATATCCTTTGGGAACAACCCCGCAGCAAACTTCTCCCCATTGCATGATGGCCAGAACAATTCAGTCTTCCGAACATTTAGTTGGAGCCCCAAAGAAGGGCCTTCCCTTGAGATAACTTCTAAAGCCTTAGCCACTTCAAGAACAGGACCAATAATCGTACCATCATCAAGGTACCAAGCATGAAAAAGCAGGTGACACTGCTCTTGGACCCGGGTAATGAGGGGGTGTAAAGCCAGAGCAAACAGTAAAGGTCCTAGCGGATCCCCCTGCTGAACCCCGGTGGTAGACCAAATGCAGTTATCCCCTACGTAAAGCCTAGCAGGTTGACCATACAAAAAATTCACCCATGGGGAAAGGGACGGACAAACTCGATGCACCTCCTTTAACATTGCCGACCTATCCACTAGGTTAAACGCATTAGAAAAGTCAATGGTCAGCATGACCAACGATCCATTTGCATGATAGCAATCAAGAAACCTATTTGCACCATGGAGAACCGCTTCTGCCCCATTGGGGATTCCAACCCCAAATTGGAAGTCCCTCAAGTAGTTAACCATATCTTCCCTAAGACGGCGCATTGCCACCTTAGAGACAAGCCGTCTCCAAATAGCCCCAACTGCGATCGGTCGTACCCCATTGTCCGGCTTAAGAAGAGGGGTTAGAGGGGTTAGAGGGGCCGAGGCAACAAATTCTGCCAGAGAAGCCGGACGCCGTCCAGCCAGCCAAAGATTAACCACCCCCATGATAGCTTGAAGAACCCCACCTGCAACAACAGATCCTTCTCCGTACAGAGCATCAAGAAGATGCTCAGCCCGTAACCCGTCTCTACCACACGAGGTCCCTTTCGGAAATGATTTAATACCCCCTAAGACATCCTCTACATCTACCACCAACGATTGATCAGCGAACAATGGGCCTGGCAACAAGGGAGGAGGCAAAACAGGATGTTTATCAAACAAAGCCTGCATGGTAGCGCCATTACAGGGGGCTACCCCAGAAGAAGAGAGAACTTTCACCGCAGCCGTGAAATGTCCATCTGCCACTTTTCGGAGACACTGCTTAACATTTACACTGGTCTCCGACCGGGCAGCACCACCTAAAACCTTGTCAGAAGCAGGAGAGGGGCTCCCTTGATCAGCGAACAAATCTCTAATAAGGTCACAACAACCAGCTCCATCCCCCCATACCGAGAGGGCACGCTGGATGGCAGAACACTGCAAAGATTTATGATTCCCCGATTTACGCTCCTGCCTACACGAAGGTCTAAAAACCTTGAGCGTGCAACGAGGTAGCACCATTAACTTAACCCAAGCTTCAATAGAGTGAGGATGTGCCAAAACCCCCCGTAGGGAAAGGGAGAGAGCCTGTGCGAAAGCCATCCGACAACTGTAAGGGATGCTCTTGACAGTCTTCATAGGGAGGCTAAAAACACGTTCCAAAAGTGACACATCAAGGGCAATACCCCCACTCTCAATAGGTTCAACAGGGGGGGGACCGGTGGGCATAACCCCACTATGTAGCTATCCGCACAGTCGCGGTCCCCTTGAAATTTGACCACCCGATCAGCATGATGACAAAAACGCGATAGGCCGTGCAAAGACATACACTCCCCGCATAACCACTGCCCAACTGTCTTAAGAACCACTCCCGTAGCCTGAAAGAGGTTCCCGTCAAACGAAAGGGCTTCACGCAAAGAAACTTTACGAGTTTCAGAGGATAAATGGTCACTTTTCAAATGGCCAATCATCCGCAAAACCCTTCTAGACCCCTGCCGGCCACCCGAACAACAATGGAACCCACTAAATGGGCACGCCAAAAACCCAAGAGACGAACTTGGCTCCGAAGAGGTGCCAAGAACACCATTACGCACCATGGTCAATAAGAAAAAAAAGACCCACACAACGTACAATGGTTAATTTGTCGATAAAATAGCTGAAATAACCTCAAGACATTTCATCGAACACCTGGCGTGCAAATCACAACCACTGATTTCTCAAAGAAGTTTAAAAATTTCAGCTAGACATCTGAACAAACCTGCGATTGTTTTTGTTTGATGTTCATTGAGAGTAGAAAGATGATAGTCCACCGATAACGATACCGATGATGATGATGATCGATTGACGGATAGAGAAAGCCGGAGCTGTAATGGATTGGTTGAGTTAGGGTTAGGGTTTCATAGTTTGAAATTGGTGAAGCGGTTGCTGTTTTCGGAGGAATTAGGGCGGAATAGGGGGGTTGAGATGTGCTTGGGGGTGGTTAGTTGAATTTTGAAACAATATGTTTAAAATTTTATTTCATAAATAAAAAACCTGTCATGTATGACGTACATTAATATTCCCTGATATGTTTTCCTCCGAATCTGGTTTATTTGATCGGGTTCAAACTCGTGCATGAATATGAATTTTCGATCACCTAAACTAGGGGATCATTAGGTATATTTAAAAACCTAGATTGGTGAAAGTCATGATTTGAGACAATTAGAATACTTGCAATTAGGATGTTGGATTATGATCCAAAGATGAAATTAAGTGTATATGTATGCTTGATTTCGTTAGACATAAAGAAATTATGAAATATTTGATGTAAGATAACTTGTAAGTGATTAACAAGTAGATTATGAAATGGAATTTGTATGATATGATGAAACTGATGTTATATTCATGATTATAGGTGTTTGAAATGTAACGCCCCAAAATCCCTTTATTGACCAAAATGTGTATTTAAATAATTTAACATGATGTTGGATAACTAGGAACAAATAACCTAGTTAAATGCAATGTTAACTTTTAAGAGTAAGTAATAAAGTTATGGAAAGTGAGATAGGATGGCAAACTAGAGGGACTAAATTGTAACATGGGAAACCCATGTTTTACAAAATAAGAATTTAACATACAACACACACATCATGTGTGTGTGCGTGGAATGTTCAGGAGAAGCACAAGGGGTGCCAACCCAAGTGATCAAATGTAACGTCCTGCTTTTCACAACTTCCCTAAATTAGAAAACTTATCTTGTAAATCTATTCTTGGAAGCTTGTTTCCTTCATGATCGTAATTCGTCTTATCATCGTAAATCCAAGATCTAATCGTTGAAGAATCCGAGACTTGGATCATAATAAAATTCGTATTTCTTTACAATCATGTTATACACATTTCATACTTGTTCATACTCTTGGATTGATTAAACATGTGATACCTTATTCATAATTCGTGCAAAATACGTTAAAACTTGCAAACACTTCACTTATGTACTCAATTTACGCAAATTCGATACTTAATCTCGACAAACATACTTGATCATACTTGTTTCATGTTATTCATACTTAATAAACTCTTATAATATGCTTACATATCATAAAATACCCTTGAAACACCTTAAAACCATCAAAAACAAACTCAAGGGACTAATATTGTCAACATTGAAACTTAATTACCCAGCCGCCACTACCTCACCGGCCGCGACCCGGTTCCCTTGGGTGGTTCGCGTCCCGCGAGCTAATCTGATCCGCAGAAACTCTTTCCCAGCTACGGGATTGGGCATTATGTTGTGTTTGTTTTGTGTTTTCTTCATTTAAAGCTCACCAACCCAACCCTAATTCATCCCTTATATAACCCAAGCCTTCTACACATTTTTTCACTTTGCAAACACTCTAAACTCACTCTTAAACCCTCTAAAACGCAGCTGAAAACAGAAGCAAGTCAGATTCATTTCAACTCACAAAAGTGAGCATAACTTCACCATTTCTTCATCTTTATCATTGATTTTTCTTCCTAATCACTTGGAACAACCTTAGGTATGTTTCCACAGGTTTTACATGGAAAACCAAGGCTGGAATATCACCATAAAGGCTCTAAAGTGCAATAAACTTTCTGATTTTGTATAAACACTTGTTAACACACTTTAAATTGAGATTTCTCAACACATTCCTATGTCCTTATGCTCATAATCAAGTCTATGATTAGGTGGGCTTAGAAACAAGGTTGTGACATGTAAATCCAGAGGATTTAACCTCAAAAACTTTCCGTTTTAATAGGGTTTTAAGCCACAAGTGATGAACAAGTCTTGAACTTGAAGTTGTGTGATTAAATGGTTAGCTTGGGCTATCCTACTTTCAAATCCACACATCCCTTGATGTTTTCCTTATTAGATAGTATGTATTTCATTCCTTAATGTATGTTCATAACCATCTTTGTTGTCTTATGACAACTTGTGTATTGGTGACAACTAAAGAGGTACATAAATAGAAGATTTATCTTCCTACCTCATGCATGACTTATATGATGTTCTTGTTGAATTATTGGACTAGTAATCTATGATATATACTATATAACATATATAATATAAGTAACAAAACCTTTGATGATGACCTAGTGGTCATTTGTCAAATGTTAGGTTACATCATCTAAAGACCTTAATAACGTGTTATGATTCTAATGGGTATGCTAACCCATGAAAACATTTAAACCCTCTTGGGTTTCATAGTGTCAAAACGAGTATTATGTGCTAGATGATAAATTTCTCGTATTTATACTTTTATATTTAGATCCTTAAATCCTAATATAAACATCCATTAAACTCCAAATCGAACCCATTCATCCTTCTAATCTCGACAACCTCGTCACGTTCGGATAATCGGAAAGCATACGCAATATTTGTGTGTAACACCCTTGCTATTATTTTAAGGTTTTCGTACAAATAACGACAATTAAATGAGTATTTACGATTACACATACATATAAAAATACGGGTTTATTAAGACTTTCTAACAATTTAAAATAATACAACAGAATGTGATTGAGTTCATCGTTTAAAACGACGACGTAACAAAGTGCGGAAGCTTCATTTTGATGTGTTCGGTTCTTGCACGTCGCTTGATCTTCATCCGGGTATTCTTGATATTCACCTATGATCAAAACCAACACAAATGTTAGTTTTGATAGTCAAATAACGAATTTAAACGAGTCCGGAATTCAAAATAACACAATATAAAAATGTTTGCCAGTTTAACAATCTGTCGCGGGCCGCCACCGCCTGTGGCAGGGCGCGACCGCTTGTGCTTTCTCCGTCGTGGGGCGCCAGAGACCCATTTCGACAGAATGTTTGTTTCCTGTTGCTGCATATTCCCAGCTTAAATTCACTAACTTATTATGCACAAAAATATGCATAACTTTTGATTTACAAATCCGTTTTACCTGATTCTTTTTCCTACGTGTCCGTAATTAAAATACGGACCCGTTTACCACCGTTGTTCGTATTGAAACCGGTTTATAGGCATCTAGTCTATAAATCTCTTTTCCTATTATCCGACCCGTTTTAAGTTACATTGCAAGAATGTTATCAAGAGTCGTTTTTAACATTTCCTACCCATCCCGGGCTTATCAAGCCATAGCGTTTCCGTTCCCATTACGGGGTTCGCGGGCGCATTTACATTCACCGATTTATATGCATCTTTCTAATCACTTAATCCACATTTAACTTCTGAATTTATTTTGACCCGTTTAGGGGGCTTTTAAGCATTAAGCATCAAACTCGCTATTTTCCTTTCGCACCTCGCATTTCCATACTAGTTAACTAATTATCTTCCACCACAACTATTTTTGTGGTGGATTTAACGTAAGGAATCCAAAATCCCAAATTTACCCTTCGTTTAGTCATTTTACATGAATGACCCGTTTTTAGGCATTTAACCTACGATGTTTATGCCTACAACTCTTACATGTATCTAAGGGTTACATAATTATAATACAAGTTTCTAAACGACTCATAAGGATCATTTGTCCGATTTACCCATCAAGGGCGTTTTGATCAGTTTTAGTCCCTCTTTTACGACGAAGGACTTTCACGAATTATTTGGCCAAAATCGCATGTTTAACTAACAACTTATTTATGCATACCTGGCTCGGGTCAACTTATTGACCCGTTATAATACCTTGTCTTCATTTATTTGATATTTCATAGCATCGCTAATTCACAAGCCGTTTTATCCTGCGAGCATGAGACTCGACATGCACTTATTAGTCCTTAATTGTCAAGTGGTATCATTATTACCATTTGATCCGTTTTACCCTTTTTATTAGTTTAGGCTTACTTATAAAGTAGCCGTTCGAAAGCTCATTTTATCTTAGTCTTTTCGTGACTAATTTACCGTTCCACCCTATATTACCATTAACTATGGTTTTCAACATTTATATTTGTTCCGACTAGTATTTAATCGAGTCGGAACCCTATATTTCGGATATTACAGTTGTCGCATTTATATTTTATAAAATAAACGTGTATCCTACAAAAGGGTGTAAGCTTTACTTACCTCGTATCGAGATTACGCCTTTCTTCTCATACCCGATTCGCTTGACCCGCTTTCTCCCCAAGCTTCACATAGCTTGTTAAGCGCCAACTATTATTCATCATTCACAAGATGGTTAGTTTAATCATAACTTAATATGATTACTCCACCCTACGCATTTTATATCCATGATTATCACTCATCATATCATAGGTCGGTTTGTTCTTTTTAAAGTCAACGGCCTATTAACATAAGATGCACTTTCAAGTTTATCAACTAGTTTAGGCATTCTTTGATTACCCGGTAGGCGTTATCTTTAGTCCACCGTTTTAACCAAGGTTCTAGCCGAGTTTATTATCTTTCCGACACTTTATCTTGTTCAAATGATTATCAAGACTAATTTGTTCATTTATTTCGCAAGAATTAAGGGTTTCTCATACACGAGTGAAACCCGTTTCATCATATCGCTAGCATTCATCCGAACACCTAATATAATCAAGTTCTATCTATCAATTAGTAGATAGCATGATCTCATACACCTAGTTACGTGAACAAAGTTACCAAATTTCATCATGACATTCTAAGACCCATTTTAATCATGTATGAACAAGTACTTAATCATTTAATTTGTTCAAGTACCTTGTTTCTACTATCAACTATGATGATTTTAAACACAAACTTATAATCATCTTTACTATTAAATCAAAACCCACTTAGCACATATATGGGTAATCATCAAATTTCTATTTTTCAACACTAGTTCATCAAATTATTAACTAGGGTTGTTCCTAAACAAAGATTTCATCACAACAACACTCATAGAATCATCATCCATCCCCAAATTTTGATTATGAGTGTTCATCATAATTTCAAAGTATCACGAAATAGCAAAATTCCACATACCTTGTGATCCCCATGACTAGGTGATCAATTTTATGTGTTCATGCATCGATTTAGGGCTTGAATCAAGCTTCAATTTGTTGATTTTGCTGAAGTTAGGGTTTGAACCCCATGAGAGCTCTCCTGGTCGATCTCACTCACTCACGCACACACACACACACACTGTGTGTTGTGTTATATTATTTTCTTTTTGTTTATAAAACCATTTTCAAGTTACCTAGCTTTGGTCCCTCATGTTTGGTTAGTTATTAATTAGGTCACAACCTAATTATTTTTAACAATATTCCCACTTATTAACTAGGTTAAATATTCCTAGTTAACTTAGTGGGTTCGGGGAAATTATGACTAAGTTTATTTTAAGTCCCGTTAACCCGGGCCTCTTATAAACTTTATTTCCTTAGAAGCTTTTATTCATGTTTTTTTTAATATTAGGTTTATTTATTTAAATCATAATATTTACCGGGTTAATTGTTACCGCTAACGGTACTTTACCCGTCTTTTATGCTATGTACGCAAACCTGTATACTCGCCTTTGCTTTTGCATTGAACTTTATTTTTAAACATGTTACAGGTTGAGGACGACGATGCTTGGAAACTGAAGTAGTGATGATGCTTAGATACATATTTAGACGTCTTAGGTTTTAACATGTTGTATCAATTTCGTACTTGTTTGTTGTATTGTTTTCTGGTATTGAACATGTTGTATTTCAAAGTTCCATATATTGTAACACTTTGTTATGAATGAAATCAATTTAGTTTTAAATCTATTGTTACAATTAGCGTTATGTGTGATGAGCAATCTTTCTTCGTCTCACTCCGATATTTTCGCCATCGGTTGGGGTGTGACATCAAAGATCTTCAAAATTAAAGGGTGAATCAAAGCTCAAACCTATTAATAAACATGAATTAATGATCACCTACACAAGAGGATCATGAGGTATGTCTTAAAACTTAGATTGGTGATCTTGTATGAAGTGGGTTATGTTTAATCCGTGAATTGATATGAAATTGAGTATGAATATGTGTTAGAATCATCATGTAGAACATGTTTTATGCATAATTTTGATTAACTTAATGTTTATAGATGAAAACCCACTAGTTGGCTGATGAAGGTGACATGGGGGTTTCAACATGTCCAAGTCTTGTTCAATTCTTGATGTATTAAGTGAATATGATGAGCACTTGCAAGTTAGGTAGAATATGGTGTGAAGTTAGTTTGGTGTTTTGTTGTGTTGATAGTTGAAAGTGAGGACTTAGAAGATTATGCATGAATTAGTTGTACATCGTGCTTAGAAAGTAGTATGCACACCAAGTGTATGATGAAATGTCTAAGTGAAGCTAGGATGCGAAATTGTATGAAATGGCTTGATATGTATAAATGAAATAGAATAATGATGTAATTAGTAGTATACTAAATTGAAGAATGTGCTTTGGATGGAACTCGTACAAGAATTCGGGTTGAATGTATGTGTTGGTCAACACTATGCATTAAGGGCTTGTACACTGTGCTTGAATGAGTTATACTCGCCATATGTTCTATTAGTTATCCTAATATGCAATTAAGAAGTGAATGTGCACTAAAGGTATAGCTTGTGGACTTACTAGCAAAGTATGATGTTGAGATTATGTTAAATTACTAGCTTGAATGTGGTTGATAATTATAGGATCATTAGAGCTTTAGTCTGTATTGATTTGGTTGTACATGTGCATAATACCACTACGTGATCATGTGGTTGTAAGCACATTTGCATCGTGAGCATGAAATGTATATAGTGTCATTTGTATAGCCTATTATGATGTCACGGATATGTGAGGTTAAGTCGAAAGTTCATATGATAAACCGTTGACTTCTGAAAGTCAAATACGCATAAGAAGCATGACTAGACTTGTTGTCGTGATTGTAAGATTATAGAAAGTTATATGATAAGTGTTATATCAATACGCGTTATATGGAATGACATGATTAATTATATGAGTTTGAAAGGATGTAAATTTAAGTATATGTCTTATGCTTATTAGAATTGACTAATTAGAGTCAAATGTGAAATATGCAATTGATATGATCATTAACATGTACAACTATGTATGCTAACAAGAATATGATTACAATAAGATGAAAGTATAGGGATCATGTCGAGATGGACTCAAGCACGAAAGGCTAACGGGTCAAGAGGATGCAAGGAAGTGGGTGCAAACACGGATGCATAAGGTAAGTGATTTCCAGAATCACTTCTTAATTTGTGTAAGTAAAGTTAAGTACTAGTTATTTATGTATGATAATTGACATTAAGTAGGGTTTTACATAGAATGGCAATGGTAGGATCCGGGTCAAAATGATAAGTGTATTAAAGGTTTGGTTGTATAAAAGCGATGGATTTCACTAAGTAAACCAAACGGTCAAAATGAGATTTTATTGTATACCGGAATGGTTGCATAAGTAATGACTTCGGTATAACACCCGGGTAATGGGTAGGATTGTATATAAGCGCGCTAACCGAGAAAAGGAAAGGCGGGTTAATAGTCTAAAGACTCGGTTGTGAGTTATGATTAAATGGGCAAACCATTTCGCATATGGGAATTGTACTAACAAAGTTCAATTACGTATAATGGAATGATTTTAACGCATACTGGGTATCGGGTGCATAAACCCCATGTATGGAACTCCGGATAATGTAAAACTTTTATGGTTATAATGTTCATGTGAGTTTTGTGTATAAAAAAATAGTTGTTTGATAAAAACATGAACGGGTCGAATAATTTATAAGTGCATATTAAGTCACAAACTTATAAGTTAAGAATTTACTTAATCCGGAAGTTGGATTTCGAGTCCATATGATAAAGGACCAAAGTACGATCATGTGGGAAGAAACGGATCGTAAAACGGACAAGAATTGAGAAAGTTATGACCAAAATTGTAAAAATTTGTTAAGCTGAAAGTTGCAGCTCTGAACCAGGCGCAAGGTTGCGCCCCCCAGGCACACGGTTGCGCCCATGACTTATGTCATCTGTATTGCGTCAGAACTGATACAAGGTTGCGCCAGATTGGTTTCTTCTTGCGCCAATCACTGGTTCTTTCATATTTTTCGCATTCTTCAACTCCAAACTTGTGTGAAGGCTATCTAACTACGTTATATGCATTATATAACTATATGTATGTATGTAAGCATGTACGTATAGACGTGTTTATGTTTGCATGTATGTATTCGAGTGTATGTAAATAGATGTATGAGTAGACATATATGAACGTATGTATGTATGTATTAAATGGGATTGAATGTACACAAAGGAATAGAGCTTGTATGTATTCATGTAGGTATGTATGTGTGTATGAATATACGTGTGAATGTACGTATGCATGAAGTAGGATTTATCGCCCCTGAAAGAATGGGGCATGTATGTATGTATGCATAGTTTCAGTACGTTTGAGCATTGATGTTACTAATAGTGTGCCTTGAGATTGAAATGTAATACAGGTACATTATTGAAGTCTCACCAAGAATTAGACACCCAGATGAAATGCGTGAATTTAGAAAGATATCGGAATGGAAAGTATACGAGGATAGAACATAACGAGACTCCATAATTATGAATCTTGTTTATATATAGTATGTGCTAATGTTACGAATGTATGTGGTGAGTGTAGGTTGTACATAATTATGGATCAATATTATGAAGAGCAAGTGATTGAAGATCGAGTTAAAAGGACATGGATTGTACGGAATGGGGGGGTCATGTAATCTATATTATTATGTTATAATCGGTACATTAATGAAAGGTAAACGATGTAGTACCTTACATAAAGATGTTTTAAATGATTTTCAAGTATAAAGGAACATTTTAAGAAAAAAAATTTATGGTACGTATTTCCGCTGCGTCTTTTTGATCAAAACGTTTTAGGGTCTTACAAGTTGGTATCAGAGCCCTAGTTTGAGAGAATCAAGTACGAGAAGGTAATTACTCGAACTCAAACTCGTGTGCTCTGTGGCAAGGAATCCGTACAATCCAAGACTCGATCAAGATCCAAAGGTAGAATTGAATGTAAGCATGTATTTATGTATTCATATAAAGAAGCTACGTGTATTGTGTATGCAAGGTAAACCTAAGTGTTTGAGAAGGATGATCCGAGGATGCGATCTAAAATGAACACCAAGCATGTAATTAGACGGATGGACCCCAGGTACACAATATTAATATATATGGGTACCGGGGTTAAAAGAAAAAGGAAGAAATCTCCTTGGGGAGGGTAAATATTAAACGAAAGACAATGATATTGTCTTGTAAAGTTTTAAAGATGTTGCACGAAACTGAAACCCACTTCTTCGGACATAAGGTGATATGATTACATGAAGGCACGAAACTAGTATGTGGATTGCGCACCTGGTCAATACGCATGAAACATATGACATTCATGAGACCGTGATAATTATCGCAGGTATGTTCGGTAGAATTAGGTAGTAGGTGGACGTGTGGGTGAAAGGAGTAGTAAGACTCTCAGGAAATTGAGAGTATTATATAAGAATGAAAAGCATGAATAAAAAGTTTGAACCCATAATTGATGTACGGGTCAAACTTGTAAGAATGAATGGCATGAAAGAAAATCCTGAATGAAAAGTTTGAACCCGTAGTTGATGTACGGGTCAAACTTGTAAGAATGAAAGGCATGAAAGAAAAGCATGAATGATAATGAAGAATGTATGAGTCCGTAAGTAAGAACGGATCAACCAAGTATGAATGATATGTTTGAATCCGCTAGACGGATTCAAAACATAAAAAGAGTGAAAAGGTGTGAATAATACGTTTGAATCCGCGAGACAGATTTAAAACATAAATAGGATGAAATTAATCTACATAAGAATGTGCTGACAGTTTGACCATGATGGAGTCAAACGGGTCATATGAGTAAGTATAAATTAAATGGCGATAGTATAACAAGAGAATGACCGTAATTGGCACGCAAACCTAAATTTTTATTGAAAGAAAGAATATTAAAAAAAATCAACTCAGGAGAGAGTTGGGATGAACAACAAGCTGTGGCCCAGATGCATGGTTCAAGTATGGATGAGAAAGTAAGGTCTTGCAAGAAATGCTAAAACAATGGGATGATATTTTTATAAGCATATTTGGTTCGGAGATAAGTACAACACATACCCTAAAATATGTAAACAATAAATAATAAATGGCAGTTTGACCTAGAAAAGGTCAAACTACAGAAGTCGGTAAATAATTATTTACAATTTTTGAAAGTATTACGGAAAGAATGCAATGCGTAATGTAGGATACCCATTAGTAAGGGATTTGCGAAAGTACATAGGCGAATTAACACCGAATGGAAATGGTATGTTAAAGAATGGTCATGTGTTGACCCGTTAAGAATGGATCAAACGAACCAATGTTGTAAAAGAATCTAGAAATGGCTAGTATGTAAACTAGATGATTCGAGGCTAACGTAAAGGTATGCATGGTATAAGTAACGATAGTAACTGTGGAATGATGCTTCCCGTATTAAGTACGAAAAGTAAGTATGAAGAGGGTAGCTTTGTTATAGTATTAATAAGTCATTGAATGTTTATAGTATGTGTATGGTGATACGTTGATCATTCATATGAATATGAAAGTAAATAGAAGAAATGTTATTAATGGGATGTTGGAATTTGTTTCAAGTAAACAAAATGACATATGTTGTACATGATAAATGAGTAGAATGAAATAAATCAAATAAATTGATTTACTACGATTATTAAATGTATAAATGCTTTATGTTAATTCGAAAGATAGAAACAAGGCATAAACTTAGGTTTGTACGAGCATTAGAATGATGAATGAACCGCTAGCGATGGAGTGCGTTAGAAGCTAGCACTATTTAGTGAAAGCGACACTAATAAGAACTCTGGGTCGGGTTCTTGGAGTTAGAAGATCATCATTGAGACAGCCTCGTGGTCATGTTGATAGGGCGGGAAGAAAAGATAATTAACGTTAAATGGAAGTGAAAAAGGTTTCGGGGAGGAAACCTCTTTTAAGGGGGGGTAGACTTGTAACGCCCCAAATTCCCTTTATTGACCAAAATGTGTTTAAATAATTTAACATGATGTTGGATAACTAGTAACAAATAACCTAGTTAAATGCAATGTTAACTTTTAAGAGTAAGGAATAAAGTTATGGAAAGTGAGATAGGATGGCAAACTAGAGGGACTAAATTGTAACATGGGAAACCCATTTTTTATAAAACAAGAATTTAACACACAACACACACATCGTGTGTGTGTGTGTGCATGGAATGTTCAGGAGAAACACAAGGGGTGCCAACCCTAGTTATCAAAGATCTTCAAAATTGAAGCGTGAATCGAAGCTCAAACATATTAATGAACATGAATTAATGATCACCTACATAAGGGGATCATGAGGTATGTCTTAAACTAAGATTGGTGATCTTGTATGAAGTGGGTTATGTTTAATCCGTGAATTGGTATGAAATTGAGTATGAATATGTGTTAGCATCATCATGTGGAACATGTGTTATGCATAATTTTGATTAACTTGATGTTTAAAGATGAAAACCCACTAGTTGGGTGACGAAGGTGACATGGGGGTTTCACCATGTCCAAGTCTTGTTCAATTCTTGATGTATTATGTGAATATGATGAGCTCTTGCAAGTTAGGTTGAATATGGTGTGAAGTTAATTTGGTGTTTTGTTGTGTTGATAACTGAAGTGAGGACTTAGAAGATTATGCATGAATTAGTTGTACATCGTGCTTAGAAAGTAGTATGCACACCAAGTGTATGATGAAATGTCTAAGTGAAGCTAGGATGCGAAATTGTATGAAATGGCTTGATATGTATAAATGAAATAGGATAATGATGTAATTAGTAGTATACTAAATTGAAGAATGTGCTTTGGATAGAACTCGTACAAGAATTCTGGTTGAATGTATGTGTTGGTCAAGACTATGCATTAAGGGCTTGTACATTGTGCTTGAATGAGTTATACTCGTCATATGTTCTATTAATTATCCTAATGTGCAATTAAGAAGTAAATGTGCACTAAAGGTATAGCTTGTGGACTTACTAGCAAAGTATGATGTTGAGATTATTCTAAATTACTAGCTTGAATGTGGTTGATAATTATAGGATCATGAGAGCTTTAGTCTGTATTGATTTGGCTGTACATGTGCATAATACCACTACGTGATCATGTGGTTGTAAGCACATTTGCATCGTGAGCATGAAATGTATATAGTGTCATTTGTATAGCCTATTATGATGTCACGGATATGTGAGGTTAAGTCGAAAGTTCATATGATAAACCGTTGACTTCTGAAAGTCAAATACGCATAAGAAGCATGACTAGACTTGTTGTCGTGATAGTAAGATTATAGAAAGTTATATGATACGTGTTATATCAATACGCGTTATATGGAATGACATGATGAATTATATGAGTTTGAAAGGATGTAAATTTAAGTATATGTCTTATGCTTGTTAGAATTGACTAATTAGAGTCAAATGTGAAATATGCAATTGATATGATCGTTAACATGTACAACTATGTATGCTAACAAAAATGTGATTATGATGACATGAAAGTATAGGGATCATCTCGAGATGGACTCAAGCACGAAAGGCTAACGGGTCAAGAGGATGCAAGGAAGCAGGTGCGAACACGGATGCATAAGGTAAGTGATTTTCATAATCACTTCTTAATTTGTTTAAGTAAAGTTAAGTACTAGTTATTTATGTATGATAATTGAAATCAAGTAGGGTTTTACACAGAATGGTAATGTTAGGATCTGGGTCAAAATGATAAGTGTATTAAAGGTTTGGTTGGATGGATTTCGCTAAGTAAACCAAATGGTCAAAATGAGATTTTATTGTGTACCAGAATGGTTTCATAAGTAATGACTTCGGTATAACACCCGGGTAATGGGTAGGATTGTATATAAGCGATCTAACCGAGAAACGGAGATGCGGGTTAATAGTCTAAAGACTCGGTTGTGAGTTATGATTAAATGGGCAAACCATTTCGCATATTGGAATTGTACTAACAATGTTAAGTTACGTACAATTGAATGAGTTTAACGCATACCGGGTATCGGGTGCATAAACCCCATGTACGGAACTCCGGATAATGTCAAACTTTTATAGTTATCATGTTCATGTGAGTTTTGTGTATAAAGAAACGAGTTATTTGATAAAAACATGAACGGGTCGAATAATTTATAAATGCATATTAAGTAAAAAACTTATAATTTAAGAATTTCCTTAATTCGGAAGTTGGATTTCGAGTCCATATGATAAAGGACCAAATTACGGTCATGTGGGAAGAAACGGATCGTAAAATGGACAAGAAATGAGAAAGTTATGACCAAATTTGTAAAAAATTGTTAAGCTGAAAGTTGCAGCTTTGAACCAGGAGCAAGGTTGCGCCCCCCAGGCACAAGGTTGCGCCCCTGACTAATGTCATCTGTATTGCGCCAGAACTAACACAAGGTTGCGCCAGACTTGTTTCTTCTTGCTCCAATCACTGGTTCTTTCATATTTTTCGCATTCTTCAACTCAAAACTTGTGTGACGGCTATCTAACTACGTTATATGCATTATATAACTATATGTATGTATGTAAGCATGTACGTATAGACATGTTTTGTAACAACCCGACTTTTTGAGGAAAGTCAAAGTACAAGTCAAAGTCAACGTCAGGTCTTACCCAGATCTGACATTTCTTGCTCAATTATTGCTTGTACTCTTGATACTTGATAATTAATTTAGCTCTTTGTGATAATCGATATATTGGTTAACCCTATTTTGAACTATGATTTATTACTATGTGAAGTAACAATGCGATAAACGTAACTAAACGCTATCTTACTAAACGCTATCACATCGCAATCGCGTCGCTAACTTAAAACACAATTACTGGTATAATTCTATGTGTGTGTTATTATGTGCTTTACTTGTGTGTGCCTGTATAAGTTTTGGGATGATTATTCGCAATCGCAATCACAACGAAGACTCATCGCAAACTCAAAACGCAGATTTATGTTATGCTTTTATGTGTAATTATTGGTTAATACTATCGCATCGCTTACTCGCAACTCGCTTAAACGCAACGCTCAACGCACGAAACGAAAGTCAGAAAACCAACACGCACGCGCCGTCTGATCGAATGACCATACGGTCGAATGATCATCCGATCGGATGACCATCCGATCGGATGGCCATCTGACCCACGTTCTCCACCGCTTTAGTCTCCTCCCTTGCCTATAAATACTCACATGTCACATCAGCTGTTCATTGATGTGACAGTCCTGTCCGACCAGCTCGTTCTCAAGCACTTCTCTATCGATTTCTCGCGATTCTTGTAAGTTTCCACTCTAAATCTTGTACTTCTATCATCAACACACACTTTCTCATCATCTTCTCCATCAAATCTTACATTTTCACCATGAAATCACCTGATTTGGGCTGTTGTAGGGTGACGTCACCTCGGGTTTCTTATGAACACTGAAGTGTGACCTCATCTCACCAAGAAAAGTTCAGATCTAAAGGATTTCCATACGATTTAACATAAATCTTAACAAGATCTAAACATTTTCCACTGATTTCATACTTTTCTTCAAAATTCTTCACTTTTTACTCAAAACCGTTAGAATCTAGACTCGTTCAGGCTCTCTACTCATCCTCTAGTAGAGATCCGGACTGAGAACGGATTTCTACCAAAGAAGACGACCGATTCACGGGTTGAACATGAAACATCATCTTGAACAGTTGAGTCTGATCGAATGGGGAGATTCCCATCCGATCGACTGAGCTGGACTTGGTGTGGGTCTCGTTGTTTAACACGTCGTCACGCCGTATCTGTTAAACCGCAAACCTTTTGACTTAGCAAATTTTTACAAGTTTCAGACAACTGGTTGCTCGATCGAATAACCATCCGATCAGATGACCATCCGATCAAATGACTATTCGACCAGGTGTTGAACTTCAAAGGTGTTGAACTTACTTAAACAATTTTGCAAAAACTTATCAGCTTTCAATCGAATAGCCATCCGATCGAACGGCCATCTGTCCGGATGAGCATCCGATCGAATGACTTAATCTATACTACAACGAAAACTTCAAAAGTTCAAACATTTTACAAACACACTCCCCTAGTCAAATGACCAGCCGACCAAATGGTCATCCGTTCGGATGACCATCCGTCCGAATGGTCATCCGATCGACTCATCATCCGACCACTCATCACATCTAACGCACTGTTTACATGTTGTTCAACGCTCACGCTATCGTTCTATGATCAGGATAATCTCAACGCGCTCCCTTCAATCCAAGACAGTGTTTATCTGTTAAACACGATCTGTGAGTATACTCGAACCCTTTTTCGCTTAACGCACTTTTGGGTGTTACATACGTTATCTATATCAAAAGTCAAAACACAACACACACTATACAAAACGCTTTACAAACGCTAACCGCTCTCGCATGTTATACGTGACTGGATGAATGCTTGTTTGTTATGTTTACACATTTATTGCTGTCTATCTACCTTAGCAACGATAGTACTATTGTTTGGACTCAAAACTACTTCACGTGTTCGCAGTGGTGAACATGTGTTGCGCACTCTACAACTCGCAGTCATTGGTATTGATAAGATCTTTATCGATAACTTATGTGCTTCACACTATACGTAACACATGCTGGTTATGCGTAAATCGCTTTCGCTACTATATGCTATTAAACTTGTGTACTCACCTTTACACTCTGTGTATTGACTTTATTTTAACGTATGTGATAGGTGTTTAGGATGCTATGTTTGCTGAACTTTTGTGGAATCAAGCTAGGAAGTCTAGAAACAATCTAAATAAATCTGAGTTGTCGGAACAATTTATTTGTCTTTGAGAACAATGACTGTAATAACTGTTTATGCTTTATATGTTTATGGTATAGGATGTGAACGTTAAATATATTATTACTAATAGTTGTTATGGATTCTCCTGGACAATCTGTTTCGCTCAGTGTCGCGCCCCGATGTTTTCGCCATCGGTTGGGGTGTGACATGTTTATGTTTGCATGTATGTTTTCGGGTGTATGTAAATAGATGTATGAGTACACATATATGAACGTATGTACGTATGTATTAAATGGGATTGAATGTACACAAAGGAATAGAGCTTGTATGTATTCATGTAGGTATGTATGTATATGTGTATGAATATACGTGTGAATGTACGTATTCACGAAGTAGGATTTATCGCCCATGAAAGAATGGGGCATGTATGTATGTATGCATAGTTTCAATACGTTTGAGCATTGATGTTACTAATAGTGTGCCTTGAGATTGAAATGTAATACAGGTACATTATTGAAGTCTCACCAAGAATTAGACACCCAGATGAAATGCGTGAATTTAGAAAGATATCGGAATGGAAAGTATACGAGGATAGAACGTAACGAGACTCCATAATTATGAATCTTTATTATATATAATATGTGCTATTTTACGAATGTATGTGGTGAGTGCAGGTTGTACATAATTATGGATCAATATTATGAAGAGCAAGTGATTGAAGATCGAGTTAAAGAGACATGGATTGTACGGAATGGGTGGTCATGTAATCTATATTAGTATGTTATAATCGGTACATTAATGAAAGGTAAACGGTGTAGTACCTTACATATAGATGTTTTTAAATGATTTTCAAGTATAAAGTAACATTTTAAGAAAGAAATTTTATGGTACGTATTTCCGCTGCGTCTTTTTGATCAAAACATTTTAGGGTCTTACATGAAATCATGTTGTCTACTAGTTTGTATGTGGAACTTGATTATATTAGGTGTTCGGATGAATGCCTAGTAATATGATGAAATGGGTTTTACATAGAGATGAAAACCCTTAGTTCTAGCATAATAAATGGATGAATTAGTATTGATAATTGAAAGCCAAATTAACTTGATGTTAATAATCGGTCGAACTTGTCAAAGTGAAAGAAATGAGATGAACTTGGTTGGGAAATTAGTTAAATGGTAGCCTAAAAATAATGTCTACCAAGTATTTGATAAAATGCCTAAATGAGTTCATTAAACTTGTTAGTGCATTGCATATGTCAATAGGCAGTTGACTTTTTAAAAGTCAAACAGACCCATAATAAGATCAAATGGTAATTTTGATATAAAATTTGTAAGGTTGGATAGTCGTGATAAATGATGATTAATCAAACCATCTTACGAATGATAAATGATAGTTTGATGCTTGGCAAGCTTGGTGGAAGCTTGGAGAGTAGCGGGTCAAACGGATCAAATACGTGGGAAAAAAACATAATCGGATGCAAGGTAAGCAAAGCTTACATCTTTTAAGTAGAACACCTACTTATGTATTGATTAAGAACAAGGTGATTTAGTATTTGAAATGAGTTTTTGAAATACGATGTTCCGACGCGAATCGATACGGGTCGGAACAAGTGAAAATGGTAAAAATCATAATTGATGGTAAAAAAAGGTTAAAATGGTAATCTTGTCACGAGTTGACGGATAAATAATGAGTTTTGAAAAGACACCTATGGCGTAAGCCATAATGGGTCAAACGAATAAAGAAACGACTTTTAAGTAAATATGATCATATGGTGCAAACCGAAACAGGCTAAATGGATGAAATGGTAAATAAATACCATCTCACAATACATTTTGTTTGGTCATCCTAATACAATAAGGGTAAGTCAATAGATGGGTAAAATGGTCATTTGGCCAAACGAGTCAAATGATAATATCACCATTTGACCATAATGACTAATAATTGCTTGTCGAGTTTTGTGCTCACAGGAAGTATAGCGTATGGTTTGCATTGCTTTTAATTAGCAACTAATATTGCAAGGTATTAAAACGGGTCAATGCTATGACTCGAACCAGGTACGTGTAATGGGTCAAACTCTCAATAAGGACTTAGGGTCCGAAGAGAGTTAAATGAGTCATGGGTGGACAGTGGGTTACCTAAAGTGAGGTATATCTAATAATTTAAATTGAAGATATTGTTATTAGGAACACAATGATTTTAAAATAGAACATGAGCTAAAAGTGCCCAATTGGTCAAAACAAGCTTTAAATGTCCTTCGTGGTTAAAAGGACTAAAGTTGACCAAAACGCCATCGAATGACGAACCGAGAAAACGACCCTTAAGGGTAGTTTAAATATGAGTTGTATAGTTTGAATAATCCTTCCGGTAGTATAAAGTGGAAAGCTTAAACCGTTTTGCCTTAACGCTACATAATGGATCATTTTCGTAAAAGTGTCAAACTCGAGGGTAGAATGGGAATATAATGATTTTCCTATCATAATCCATCACAATTGAAGTTGTGATGATGGATGAATAAAAATCATAAAGTGGGATTAAGAGATACGAAGGGATGTGGATAATTTTAGCTTAAGTGTTTAAATCCCATAACAGGTCAAAATAAATATGCGTATAAACCGGGCGATGGTTGCATAATCCTTAAAATTTATGAATCCGTGTTAAGGATTTTGGTTTAATTACGTAGACAAACGTTTTACGATCAATTAGGAACAAGTTTCAAGTGAAACGGATAAGTATTGAAGAAGTTATGGAGGTTTTCGTATAAAAGAGCAAACCTGGAAAATGCTGCAGCAGCCTACCGTAAGCTACGGTGGCCTGCCGTAACTTATGGCAGACAGCTGTTGTTGGAAACAGAACTTACAAGCTGTAAGTTACGACACAGAGCTGTAGCTTACGACAGGTTTTCTAACAAAAATGTTTGTTTGTTGTTTTGGGCCTTTGGGTTCAATTTGTTACGTTATAAACTCCCTAATACTAATGTATTTCATAATTTACGAAATTTTGGTAATGGTTTGAAGCACCGCATGACGATCAACCTTAACGAAGAACCGAATACGATCAAAGATCAAGCTTCCGCATTTTGGTTTAGTTGTTTATTAAACCGAACATCGCTAACATGTAATTTATGTATTGAAAATGGTTGAATTTTTAATTGACCATACAACGACGTATGGTCTTGTACTTACATTTTGAATAATAACTGAAATTCATTTATTTAATTATGATTAATTAAGTAAAGGTCTTCAAGTGTGTGTAAAACACACACATATATTTCTCTTACAACCACCAAACGATATCACCCCCAGCCACCAGCATCTCTTTCAACCTCCACCATCAGCCACCACCACCTACCCACCACCACCAAAACCTGCCACCACACCATCCAATACCCCACACAACCTAAAACCCCTAAAAATCTTCTTACCGCCACCACCACCGCAACATCACAAGTTTGGAATTTTTGATGTCGAGAAGGAACGATACAATGGCCGCCTTGACATCGATGAATCTGCGTGTTGTTCGTATTCAGATCTGATTTTGAATTTGTGTGTAGTTCAATATGAGATATATAGATCTGATTTCTGATCCTACTTGAGAGATTTAGATCTGAATACTTACTAGATCTTGTAGAGAGAGAGGTGTAGCGATGGAGGTGGTGATGCGATGGCGGTGATGGTGTGATGGCGGTGGCGGTGGTGGTGCGATGGCGGTGGTGGTGATTCGATGAAGGTGCTGCATAACAAGATTGTAGAAAGTGAGTATGTAGAGAGAGACAAATTTTAGATAGAGTGTTTGTGAGTTTTATTTATGTTTATTTATTTAAGTATATATGGTAAAATGACCAAAATATGGGGTCCACTTGGTCAAATTTAATCATTAAAATTAAGTTATGGCTAAATGACATAATGTGCAAGGGTTTGCAAACATCGAATACGTTTTTTTGTACTTTTTGAAGACAAAGGACATAGTTTGCAATCTGGTGTAAACATAAATGACGATTTTTGTAATTTACTCTTTTAATTAAAATAAGAGACAAAATTTAGTATTTTTTAATGTAAAATAGGGTAAAAATGATAGAAGGGAGTGACTGCTCTTGGTTGGTGCGGGTCGGACACCGCACCTCTACAAGAATATCACCGCATCTATTATGTGTAAAACAATATAAAAAATATTTTAAATAAACGAACCGGCTCAACCTTCCACGCGTTGGCTCGAGGTTTTTACAAGCTGAGCCCGCCAAAATTTTAGCTCGTTAATTAGATAAACAAATCGACTCAGCTCCATCTTTATCTTTAAACAAGCTGAGCCCAAGCCCATCCCGGTTCGATCCGGTTCAACTCGGCTCGTTTATGGGCCTAATGACGACATTGATCATTTAGTGATTTATCAACGTATACATCATTTGTGATCATCTTTGGGTGACCCTATTAGGCGCATGTCGATAAAGATCCCGTCTATGTATGAAGATCTATGAAGCACGGGGACTCCAAGCATCATCGAGTACCTGTCCCGAGGACGGAAACGCCATGGGGATGTTCTCCAAACGTTTTCGGGAAAGTGGGGACGACGGTATGGCGTTTCAGGGACGTTTCCTATTATATCCGGCGAAAAAATCCGACTCCTGTGATGCTTTTTGTCGGAAACCATGAAGAAGAAGATAATATAAGAAGAAGATGAAGATAGCGGCTGGGTTTCAGCATGTTTTTGGCTTTAGGGTTATATAACTTTATGTATTTTGACATTTAGCCCCTCTATCTTTCACTAGTTTTCATTTATTCATAAAACTTGTAAAATTTACATAAAAAGTGTAAAATTAATTTGTAGATGTTAACATTTAACCTCCATTATTATCACTAGTTTACATTTGGTCCATAAGTTTATAAATTTATACATAAAAAATATAAATTTTTTTTATATTTTTTTGCCATACCTTCGCCGTACCCGTATCTTCGACTTTTGAGCTTTGTTGTTTCCCATACCCGTATCGTCCCCGTACCCCAGTCCCGTACCCGTTTCTGTGCTACATAGATGAAGATTGTATTTTATTTATTTAATAAAACTATTGTTAAGGATGACATTCATGTTAGTGAAATTATCGATTGGATGTCATCATCCATGCGTGACACGTCTTTAGATCTTTTCTATGATCCATCACTAAAGCCAATTCCGGTGATCCGTTAGCGAGATAAGATAACGTGAACTGTTGTTGCACATCTCTTTTATAAAAGAAAGTCTTGTGAAGTCTTGTGTTTTGATTTCCTGATTTAACTTCCTGATTTAACGTCTTTAGATCTTTTCTATGATCCATCTCAATGAATTTGCGTACATCTCTAATGGAGTAGAACGCCGAGAAAATCCTTGTGATCATTTATCTTCCACACGTTTACGGGTACAGTTTGAAAATTAGGGTCAATCATCATTCGAGGAAAAATCTTCCACACTTCATTTATCATTCTTGGAAAAATCTTCCACACGTTTACACGGGTCAGTTTGTAAATTAGGGTCAATCATCATTATTGGAAAAATATCTTATTTATATAATATCAATTAGTAACATCTCTATTCTCTAAGCATAAAGATGTAGTACCCTAAGCTTTAATGGTTTAGCTGCATACATGTCAATATGTCATCATCATTCATCTCCTAACTCCACGTATTCATCTTCAGCTCCACTAATATTAATATACTAGCTTATAAACCCGTGTATTATACGGATGAAATATAAAAATAAGTTATTTTGAATAATATTTTAGTATAAAAAAACCTTAGATTGAATAATATTTTAATTTATAAATGTCACAAACCCATGTATTTATTATACACGTAAAATATAAAAAAAAATGTAAATCATACTTCTATAAAATCCTAATTACATAGTTAAAAAGGTGTAATAGTAGAATAGAGGAAGTTTCAAATGAAAACCACTACTTATTGCGAAAACTCGAAAACTAATTAAAAAAAGCCTAAAAAACATACAATTTTTTTTACTAATTTTCGCTATTTAAAGTATATAAAAAAAAAACTTTTTTTCAAATTTTTTTTTTTTGTAGTACACATGTGTGTACTACAATTTTTTTTTTTTTTGAAAAACACTTTTTTATAGTTTAAATAGCGATTTTTAAAAAAAATTGTTAAAAAAAATTTGGTGTGTGTTTTAGGCTTTTTTAGTTAGTTTTCGAGTTTTCGCAATAAAATGAGTTTTCATTTGAACCATCCCCTATATAATCTAATTATTGCGTTTTCCAATTGGTATTAAGGATGGTTTACTAAAAAAGATCTAATTATTGTATTTTTTTTTGTTACGATAATATTTAATAAAATACATTGTATTTATCTAATAATATTAATTAAATAGTGTATCCTAATATGATTATTAACATATTTAAATTAAATTTATTATATTAGTAAGGATAAGGTTAAAAAATATTTTAAAATAAAATTTAAGTCTAAATTGTAAGGTTGAAGGAGTGAGTGACACGTGACAATAATTGGAATCTATATTAAAAGTTAAATTAGATTTAATGTTTTATTTCTAACTTTACTATCTTTATTATTAATATTCTAAATTATTTGATTTTAGAAATATATGTGATTAATCTTAATGAGGTGTTACATTACCAAATAAAGTTAATATAATAATGCATAAATAATTAAATTAGAGATATTAATAATAATAATAATAATAATAATAATAATAATAATAATAAACAATAAGAGTTATGTTATAGATAATTAAATTGGTGTTATGTTACCAAAGTGTAATCGATGGCAACTACAAACCCCCATCTAAAACACACAATTTCTTTGCAATTTTTTGAATAACACAAATCTAGGGTTTAATCTATTTTCAACGAATTCAAACTCAATTCTAATCCATTTGAGATAATTCTTGAGTCGATTCCACATTTTTTTTTAAGTTCTACAAAAGCCCTCAATCAATTTCAGTTGATAAAAGGCAATTATTGTTCAATTAGATTTCATGAATTCTTGAGTTCATAAGCATTTAGGGAATTCTAAAATTTAATCAATTAATATGTGTTATGATGATTCTAGACTTATGTTATGATGCAATTTCGGTAGTATTCGTATTACTCATCTTTACTAACTTTTATAGAATTTATTTTTGTCATAGTACTTATTCTTATATATTTGTTAGGATTATCATGTAGAAATTCTTGTTGATTACAACTGATTAGTAGAATTATGAATTTTCAGAATATTAATTAGAAAATTCTGAAATATAATTTTTACTAATATATTTGTAGTTTATCATGCTAATCTAAAAGTGGTGCCTTTAGCTTTAGACAATTTAAACATAATATTTGGACCATATGTTTAATCAATTTAATTTTGGGTCTATAAACAAATTGATTAAAATGATTAAATTAGACATAAGTATACTTTTGGGACAAAATGGACTATAATATATTTATGCCTTAAACAAAATTATGGATTATTATATATTTTCTTCGCTAAATTTAGTCTCATGTCTATTGAAATACTTATTTGATTATGATAAGTATTTTTCGTCACATTATATCAACTACATCTATTTTATTACTAAATAGATAAATTATTTATATCATACTTGTAGCCAAAACTTAATTTTGTAAAACTATAAATCTATATTTTCAATCATTTTAGACTTATATTCATGTTCAAAATCGATATAGACACTTAATACATGTAATATATTTCATTATATCGAACACTTATAGATGTTATCTATTTATTTTTAGTGAAATATATATATATATATATATATATATATATATATATATATATATATATATATTAGCTTTTTAGTCGAAATCGTACAACTTTGTCATATTTTTACTATTATATATGAATACAAATTGTATTATTTGTACTTATACATTTTAGACATTTAAATCATTTTATAATTTAAACTAAAAAATCCCCAAATCGAGTGAACCTAGAAATCATCATCTCATCGTATTCGTTTATTCATACTTGTTTTCATATATATATGTTGTTAGGATAACTTTTGGAATATTAATTCCAGAACGCTACAACTTATCTTAGGTTATATTTGGCTATCTTTGCAACATGTGAGTATTCGTAGCTATTTTTCAATTTTCATCTTGGGTCTATCATGTTTCAAATTCAAATAGTTTTATTCAAGCAAGTGAATTTGTTCATCTCTATGTGTAGTTATGCTATGTGTTAAACTTGTTCTAGCATTTGTGTATTCTAGCATTTGGGATTCTAGCATTATGCGTTAATCATTAATAACACCAAGCCTAAGGTAGTACATAATAGCGCTATTGGATTGACCATCTGCCCAAAGGCATTTAGGTATCGAAACCAATTTTTGTGTCATAGGCTTGATCAATTCAAGATTCGTTTATCATATGTGCTTAACTTATATATTGGATTTGTGATTCGCTATTTTATTTCATGTGTGTCAAAACCTATGTTTACTCACCAAATATTTTAGTCGACCCTCTCATTTCTAAACATGATGCATGTGATGTAGTTTAAGACATTTCGAAGCATGATGAAACTTAGGATGTATGAGACTTAGTTTCAAAGTTATTAAAGACTGTATTTTTTGTTATATCATGAGACAAATTATTTTTCTTTCTACTTGAATATTTAATATGATATTATTAATTAAATATTATATTTAAATTAGTACTATGAGTTAGGAACAATTTACACGCTACTACACATTCTTCTGTCGGTTGGGGTGTTACAAAGGTGGTGGTGGCGATGGCGCCGGTAGTTAATGGTAGAGGGTAGCGGCGGCTGGGGATGGCAGTGGCAGCGTTGGCGTCGGTGGGTGGTGGTGGGTGGCTGCAGGATCGGCGGTGGCGCCAGTAGTCGATGGTAGAAGGTGGCGGCGACAGTGGTGGTCGGGGGTGGCGGTGGCTCTGGTGGGTGGTCGTGGCATCGGCGGTGCTGGCGGCGGTGGCGGCGACGGTGGGTAGTGGTGATCATGGGTGGTGGGTGGCGGTATTGGTAATGAATGGCGAGAAAGGGAATGGAATGAGAAAAAAAAAACCAAGGGGGTGGATGGAATAAATTTGAGGGAATGAAATGCCTTATGTAATGGGTGATTCCATTACACATTTTATTTCATTTTCTCGTAATAGTACATTTCATTCTTGCACACCAAACGCTACCTAAATGTTTAAGGTAGTGTTTGGTATGCAGGAATGAGAGGCGGAATGGAATGGATCATTTCGAGGGAATAAAGAAAAAGGTGTTTGGTTGGTTAATGGAATTGAATCACCCATTCCATAAGGCATTCCATTCCCTCAAAATCATTCCATCCACCCCCATGTTTTTTTTTCATTCCATCCCATCTTTCACCATTCATCAACAACACCATAACCCACCACCTTCGCCACCACCACCACCCACCATCGCCGCCTCCACCCACAACCCGTCACCACCTCCGCCGCCACCCTGACAGCCACCACTGCCGCCACCACCACCCGCCACCATTGCCACCCATTGTCGCCGCCAACCATCGCCGCCGCCAAGTCGCCAACGCCACTCGCTGCCGCCACCCACCACCATTATCGACGCCACAACCATCGCCACCACCAACCACCACCTCCACCTCTGCCGCCACCTCCATCACCGCCACCCGTCGTCGTCGCCTTCACCGCCACTCGCCGCTTCTAACACCACCCATCGGCGCCTCCGCTACCACCCACCACGCCACCTCATACCAAACAGACCCTAAGTTTTGCCAATATGAGTAAAGTAGCACTCCTGTTTTTGTAATTCCCAATTTACCCATTATAAATTAACAACATTGTGATGCATAGAGTAGTTGTACTCTTTGCTTAAGGAGGTTTTCAAAAAAGTTTGATATAATTACAATTTTAATCTAAAACTATTTTGGTTTTTTACTTTTAACCCCAAAGCTTTTTATCTTTGTCAATTTAACCTCATAATTTTTTTACTTTCAACTTTGGTACCCTATAATTTTCATATTTCGCAAAAATTCTGTTTTACGTTTTGTTCTAAATTTTGAGATTTAACACAACACAACGTTCAAATGTGGTTCAATGTTTTTACGTTTTGTTTTACGCTTCGTTCTAAATTTTGCGAGTTAACATTACGCAATGTGCATATGTGGTTCAACGGTTTTATAGTCGTCTAATTTTTCCCGTTTGATAGGTTCATCGTGACGCATGGGCCCTAAATCAACTTAGTTATTATTTCTATGTTTTATGTTTCGGTCTAATTTCTCTGCATTAACATGTCGCAACTTCAGTGTTGGTGGTCGTTGGCGGTGTTGTGGCCTTGGTGCTATTTGTCACGGTTTTATGCCCCCACCGCAACGCGGGGGGAATATGTTTGATATGTAGGCTTTGTAGTTGCAGAATGCAGTGAAACATGATAGAGCATGCACGAATGGTAGATGCTCTAATAGATACTGTAATGTTAGATGCTCTAACAGATGCTCTAATATGTGGGATGCGCTATTATGGAGCATATAGAGCAGATACGCTATTATGGAGCAGATACGCTATTGTGGAGCAGATACGCTAAATTTGTTAAGCCTTATACAGTTTCCTATTTTACCGCTTTTCTTGGTCAACAAGTTATAAACCCTAATTTGGGTATTAAAAATAGTTGATAGGTCCTTTGTAATTTGTATCACCTCAGAAATAAAATCCTAACCCTAGTTGCAACCCGTAGACGTAGGTCACCTTGACCGAACCACGTAAATTCTCGTGTTCTTTATTTTCTGCTAGTGTGTGTGTGTGTTTGTTCCGCTTCCGCTCGGGCCTACTCTGATATGATACCCTAACAAGTGGTATCAGAGCCAAAGGTTCAGTCAAATACACGGTTCACACGGTTTGCAGGAGAAGTCGCTGATTTCGGGTGCTTGGTTCCTTTTTTTTCTTCTGGTTTTCTCGTTTGTTATGGCTGAAGACGGGAAGTTCCGAATCGAGAAGTTCAACGGTATTGATTTTTCATGGTGGAGAATGCAAATAGAGGCGCTGCTTGGTGAATGCGATTTGGATGTGGCACTGGAAGAAAAACCTGTTGGAATGGATAAAGCTGCCGAAGCAATTTGGAACTCAAAGGACAAAAAGGCAAGAGGTAAAATTACATTGGATTTGACGAGGAGTGTTGCATTTAATATCATGAAAGAAACAACTGCTCGTGATATGGTAGCAGCTCTGTCAAATATGTATGAGAAGCCGTCTGCAGGTAATAGGGTATTCTTGATGAGAGAACTGTTTAATATGAGGATGAACGAGGGCAATTCAGTTGCTGATCACATTAATGAGGTTAATTCAATTTTGTCCAGGTTAGCAACTGTGGGCATGAAGTTGGATGATGACACTCAGGCTGTGGTTTTGTTATCTTCCTTACCTGATAGCTGGTCAGGATTTGTGACAACGGTTACTGAAACTGCTGGAACCATAAATTTAAAGTTTGATCGGGTCCGGGATAGTGTTTTGGGTGAAGACGTTCGCTGGAGGAACACTAGTGGAGGATATACTTCTGGTATGCTCAGTGTTAGCAGGGGAAAAGGTAATAACAAAAGCAGTGGGAGTCGTGGGAAAAGCTTGTCTAAAGTTGGGAAGAACGTGAGGCGCTGGAACTGTGGTGAAAAGGGGCATGTTAAAAACGAGTGTCCTGATCATAAGAAAGAGGATGGTAGCCAGTATGTAAACAGTGCTGTGTCAGATGAATCTGACGGTGACATACTGGTTTGCTGTGAAGAGTCTATAGATACTTGGGCTATGGATTCTGGTTCTTCGTTTCACGCCATGCACAGCGGGGAGACGATGGTGAATCTGAAAGAAGGAGACTTTCGAAAGGTACGATTAGCTAATGGTCATGTTCTTAATGTTACGGGTATGAGGGATCTCAATCTGAAGACTCCACTGGGCACTACATGGAACTTAAAGAACGTCAGGGTAATTCCAGGTTTAACGAAGAAACTTATTTTTGTTAGTCAACCGGATAAACGGGGACTAGATGTTAAGTTTGGTGGTGGAAAGTGGAAGGTGATTGATGGAAATCTTGTTGTTGCCTGTGGGAGGAGACGAGGATCGTTGTATCTAGTTGAGATACCTGTTGAGGGAGTAGCCGTCCCTGTACAACATAAAGTCTGGTTCACTGAATCTAGTAAGCGGAAGAGGGTTCAATTTGCGAACTTGAATCCTGGTGCTTTGGGGATGTCAGTTGAATGTGGTCGGGGGTCTAAGTTTAACCCAGTCAGGGGATTTGGTGATAGTGGGAGCAAGGGTCGTGTTCCGGGTACAATCACAAAGAACCGTTGGGTTTTGAAGACGAAGGTTCCGACTGAAGAAAAAAGCTATCCTGGAAATAGTTTGCGAAATGTGGAGAGTGGTATTAATTCTCGGTGTATCTCTGGAGCTGGTGGATCGTGCAAGCCGGTTGAGATAGAGAATGGGTTTGATAAGACTGTCGGGTTGGAGCTTGTGGGAGCTTCAACTGGTCTCTCAGGTACTTGATGAGAGGTGTGGTTGCAACTAGGTGGCTTGGGTGTGACTGAAGTCTTAGCTTGTTCTTTGGAACTAGAGGCTTGGAAGACTTGAACTGGTGATGGGTTTACTTAGATAGACTTTGTGGTTTATGCAAAGTCTCCAAGTGAGAGATTGTTAGACATGTAGGCTTTGTAGTTGCAGAATGCAGTGAAACAGATTAGAGCATGCGTGAATGGTAGATGCTCTAATAGATACTGTAATGTTAGATGCTCTAATATGTTGGATGCACTATTATGGAGCATATGGAGCAGATACGCTATTATGGAGCAGATACGCTAAATTAAGCCTTATACAGTTTCCTATTTTACCTCTTTTCTTGGTCAACAAGTTGTAAACCCTAATTTGGGTATTATAAATAGTTGATAGGTACTTTGTAATTTGTATCACCTCAGAAATAAAATCCTAACCCTAGTTGCAACCCGTGGACGTAGGTCACCTTGACTGAACCACGTAAATTCTCGTATTCTTTATTTTCTGCTAGTGTGTGTGTGTGTTTGTTCCGCTTCCGTTCGGGCCTACTCTAATGCGATACCCTAACAGATTAATACTAGTTTCAATTAAAGAGAAAGAGTCCGGCATTTGTACGTGTTCACTTCTGTGCTTACTTTGATCTTGTGAGGGCCTGATAACCCACAAAATTTACTTAATTGAAAAGGCATCTTTTGGGTTGATTTTTATTGTTCCAATATTCCGGCTTTTCATCTTGTGTGTTGGTTTTTTGATATATGGGGTTGGGGCCTACAATGTGACCCAATTCAATACGAGTTAGCCATCTTATGAGACTATTGATTACATAGTTCACTAAACGTGTTGGACCAAATGTTTGTGGGTTCATTGTAATTTCCATGCATTTATTCCCCAACTAATTAGATATAACCTGCATCTCATCTCTTCTCCGACTCAGGATAACAGGAAAATGTGTTCATCCTTGCAGGAAAACTTCTATTGATGTTATCTTTTATTTTCATATATTTAATCCATACCACCACCATCTTAGCTCAACCGAGAGTGCTCAGGCTATCCCACCAACAATTTTACCGCCATCACCACCGCTACCACAACCATCGTCGCCACCACCACCAGGTATGATCTGTATTTCTTATTGACAAGAATATATACATGCATCGGTTTAATTTGACTAACACTAGAAACTTGCTTGGAGTGGCACTTGCGTCTTAATCCTTTTTTGGAACCGCGGAATTTATACATAAAAAAAAAATTCTAGCAAGGAGCTAGAAGAATAAGAAAAAAAAACTCCGATTCTCCATCCTCGCACCGCCATAAAACCCCTTTCTCTAAAAACTCCGATTCTCCATCCTCTCACCGGCGAACACTTGTTCAGTTCTTCAATCCTGAAATTCTCACAGGATCTAGAGAGAGAACGCTTAATCGTTCCGATTTTCTCTCTCTAAAACTCTGATTCTGCATCCTCTAGCCGGCGAACAGTTATTCAGTTGTTCATTTCTTCAATCATGAAAAATAGGGCAAAATATGCATATTTAATTTTACCAACGGCTCCATCCATCCGACGGTCATTTTTTTTGTCTTCTAGCGAACGTCCCCAACGTCTTCCGTTGGACGAATTCGGCGACGCCGGTATGTTGGAAATGGTGTGGAGGCTCGTCGCCGCCCCAGGACGAGCGCCACACCGAGTGGTCTTACGATCGAACCACATAAAACAAAATACAGAACTGAATTTTGTTGACTATTATGAGTTGACTATTTGTAGTCATTTATCCGCTAGAGTTAAATGTCATTTTAGTCCCTGTGGTTTGGGCCATTTTGCCAGTTTAGTCCAAAGGTTTCATTTTTAACCTGTGGGTCCAAAAAGGTTTCACAGTTGCCATTTTAGTCCACTGGGTTAACTTTATCCATTTTTTCTGTTAACGAGAAGGCCAATTCGGTCATTTTATATGGCTGAATTGCCCTTTTAGTTAACAGAATTACATACAAAATGACCAAATTGGCCTTCTCGTTAACAGAAAAAACGGATGAAGTTAACCCAATGGACTAAAATGGCAACTGTGAAACCTTTTTGGACCCACATGTTAAAAATGAAACTTTTGGACTAAACTGGCAAAATGACCCAAACCATAGGGACTAAAATGGCATTTCACTCTATCTGCTATTATAAGACTATGTATGGTGGTAAAACCATATAATCCTTTTTGGTGGAGGTTATATGACAAATGATAATCGACTCGGTTTTAGGGCTGGGCAGCCCGGGAAAACGCCAAGGCCCAAAGGTTTATAGGGCCCAAAAAAATTTTAAGGCCTAGATTTTTAAGTGAGCACCATTACGTTAAATGTTTAATAAATGAGTTCAATAACCAAAAGTGAAGGAAGTTTAATGGCTAAGACACTCAAATTTGAAAACAAAGGTCACTGGTTCCAGTCCCCTCCCATACATTTTTATTTAAACATTTTTCAACTATTACTCCCTTGCATTTTTATTTATCAATCCACTTAATTAATTAACTAGTTTGATCTTGTTAACAATAAGATTATATGATTCATTGGTTACTGTTTTTGGTTATAGTCTTGAGGTCATGAGTTCAAACCCCATGATTAACTTTTATTTTTAGTTAATGATTTTATAACGATTCATTTTCTAAAAACAATATTAACGTTTTATAAAGTGAGATTATGCGACATGTTATGCCTAAAAACATCACTAATTTGAATCACATATTTATATATGCATGGGTGTATAAACATATTTTATCAAACTACACCACTTTTGGTTTGTTTTGTAACAATTATCGTTGTTTTGTGGTTTCTTGATATATAACTGATGAATTTATATTATAAAAAGTTGGCCCCATTTTTTTGTTTCGCCTATCACCAAATATAATCATTACTCAATTATTATTTTTTCATTATTTTTCATTTAATCTCTAAATTGATAAAATTTAAAAACAAATAACATTTCATTAAAATTAAAAAAACATTACAATAAAATATATTTAAGACTATACGTCTTCATTGCCGTTTTCACCTTTTTTTCTTCGTTATCTCCGTCATCCAAACCTTCGTTTTCAAAGCCTCCAACATCGGAGTCTTCCTTGGGAGTCCTCTTGGTCGTCGTCGTCGTGTCTAATGGGGCGAATCACCCAAGCATGCTCAAATAAATCCGCCTTTAACACATTATGTAACTCATCCGAAATCGGCGCCTAAAAATACTGGGGCCGTAAACAGGTGTAGGATCGAAATAATCTTTCATTAAACGCTCATTTGAGGCTTCAAGGTTAACTTGTTGCATGGCTTGAACCGCTAGGACACACGCACTTGTAACCGCTTCCTCCTTCGCCGTTTCGTCAAAAAAAAAAATCTTTGGTAGAGATCGATGAACGAATCTTCCGACGAAGGCGAAGACATTGCACAAAGTATTTTTTGTGAGTGTGTTGGATGTAGGATTGTTTGTATGCGAGATATTTGGAGGTAGAATGGTTTGTATATGAGGTTTGTTTTGTGTGTGTATATATATATATATATTTAGTAAAAAAAATTATGAAAGTTACCGTTGTTGTACGGTATTTAATTTTATGGAAAGAAGAAACAAGTTAGCCATTATAGTTTTCGCGAGATGGACCTAAAACCGAGATATAGCGCCCATCGAGACGTTGTTTGCTGGCGTGATAAGGAGCTATGACGGGGGTGGCGCTATACCACCTGCGACTATGGAAGGACTAAAACACAACCCCAACATAAAACACAACAACCCCAACATAAAACGCAACAAATTCTCTAAAACGCTATAAAGATAAAAACACTAGAAAAAAAACATCCTTTTTACAACAAAAAGCAACAACAATGATTCACGCTCTGCCCATATCTTATCTTCTCTACATTTGAACACAACAATGTTTCTTTTTCTTTTTATCGTCCCACCTGCCTCAACCAGAGCCTCATCCTCGGACGATCCGACCTCGATCGTAGTGTCATCCTCTAATAGTTGGACCTTAGTCATGACCCGATAGTGGAGACATCGAATGGTTGTCCAAATTACTCATCGCTCGCTTCTCGTTCGCCGCTCGCTCGAAAAATTACGCGCTCGAATATGCTCATTCGGATTTCGCTGTGTTAGCCAATCAAGTTTTTTTTTCTTTTCTTTTTTGATTTTTCTAACCTCTACGTAAACCACACCGTGTATGTTAAAGGACTAGTTAGTTAAAGTCCATTGCCTACGGATAATCAGAGAGGCATGTAATCACTCTCATATCAAATTATTTCGGTGGTTCTACCGAATAATTCAATCGGATACAACTCTGAATTCGAGAAAGATATAACAATCGTATGTGTGTTGAGAATTCGTAATGAACCAGAATGTGACCAAGAATCATAATTTCGAATTTGGGGATGAAGGTTGGTAACTGCCTCTTGGCAGTTATTATTTTTAAAATTAAATTTGCCTCCGTTATGCCTATAATTTTTTTAGAGTAGATTGCCAAAATTGTCCTTGAGCTTTGGCCATGTTTTTCAATTTCATTGAAAACAATTTTTTTTGTACCATGTTGCCCCTTCAATTTTGGGATCTTTTTGTCATTCTCATCCAAACATCTAACTTTTTTGCCAAAATCGTCCTAAAGATTTGGGATTTTTTTGTCATTTTCATCTAAATATTTGACAGAAAAAATAAAACAAATTAGACTTTCGGATGAAAATGAAAAAAAAAATCTCAAAAATGGACTATTTAGTACAAAAAAGTTGTTTTGGATGAAACTGACAAACATACCCAAACATCAGGAACGATTTTGGCAATTTACTTTAATTTTTATCTAAAAAATATGACGACTTTTAGAAAAATAATTTTTCTAGACCTCGCCAGGGGCTGCCGCCCCTTGGACCCGCCCCCAGACCCTTGCCAAGGGGGCGTTGCCCACTTGGAACCCCATTCGGGGCTCCGCCCGAACACCTGGAATCATAACAACTCGAATAAGCGTGCACTCCCGCACCTCCTAACTTGTTCGATGTATATTATAATTCCCTTTGGTCACCAAATTAATCATGATTACACATTTACACTAAAATATCTAACAATTTTCATAGCACACACCGAGAAAAAAACGTATTTCCATTATCTTTCTACTTATCCTACATTTCTAGATAGATGGTTTTAGTTTCGTTAAATGTTCAAACTAAATATGGTTGTTGTCCAACACTTTATTATCTTGCAGGAAAAAAGAATAGCACGACACTAAGGCTACACGGTATGGGGGCGTCGCCCCACCCGTCTTTCTTCTCGGCGCCGGCTCCGTCACCCCATCCCGCCCCCCCCGAGTCTCCATCCCGTGAACCCGTCACCTTACCCAGCGAACTAATTGTGATAATACTAATTGTTATTGTGACTGTCATTGTCACTTTACTTTGTATCATTATGAGATTGAGGAAGAAGAAGCAAAGGATGTCTCCACTACCTCCTATAAGTATTCGGAGTGATAGTCCGACTAGTGGTAAGGGTTAATAGTTTATATTGTGAGCAACAATCTTTTGAATGGCTAAAACTACAGCTTGCATGTATTCTAATTAAACAGCATATAACATTTGTTGAGTTTCACACTGTCCTGAAATTAACTTCTAACTCCTCTTTCTTTCTAATAGCTGGAACTATAGATATTGCTACCGTAGAATCATTGCAATATGACTTTAATAGTGTGAAAGCCGCAACAAATAACTTTTCTGAAGAAAATAAGCTTGGACGTGGTGGTTTTGGAACGGTTTACAAGGTAAAAACCAATCAATATATTGTAATTACCAAGGCCGGCCCTGGGGGTGGGCGGGGAGGACCACCGGCCAGGGCCCGATATTTCAAGGGGCATGTTTTTTATAAAAAAACCCGATATGTATATGAAAAATATTTTTTTAATTGGGTACATCCATACAAACACCAACATAGGCCTTCTTACAAAATTATTCTTATGGTTTAGATTAGTTATTAACCCCTTTGGCATTAGGTTTAGACCTTTGGTGAGCCAAATACCCAATTTCGTTAAGGCCTTAGGGGCACATTTTTTCGAGCTCGAACAGGGTACACGAATTCTCAGGGCCGGCCCTGGTAATTACTAAAAGAATACATTACTTGATGCTTTTTTTCTAATATATTAGGCATTAAACATCTCGACACTTATAATATGCCAAAAGCTTATATTCAAAAGCACGAATGATACAAAAAAATTGTAACAATTTTTATATTTAAATTAATGTCTATAATTTTAAGTGTAAAGATCAAATACAAATATAAATGGGTCTTAGCATACAAAATACCCTTAAAGTAAGAAATCAAGGAATCAAGGACGATTCTTTTTTTCTCTTTTTTTTTTTCCGTACTACTTAATAATGATATTTAATTGAAAAATGTAAAAAAAACAAATCATGACTAATTTTGTAGAGCAATTATAATTAGTCTACAAAATTAAATAATTATTCTACTGGTGTAAAATTACAGTTTTTTTTTTTATTATTCTGTGACTAATATATGTGCTTAGTAAGTCGGGAAAAATTAAAAAAAAAAAAAAAAAAAAAAAACCCTCCTTCACTTCTTATATATGTTAAGGGTATTTTGTATGTTGAGACTCATTTGTAAAATAACTTAACCATACATTTAATTGTAGATAAGTTGTATGTTTGTACGCACTTAAAAGCTCTATCAGATCAACTGTTCAGCCAACAATACATAAAATTCTTATGTGAGATCTTTTTACACACTTATAAATTTGTAAACATTAAAAAGTTGACGTTTCTCTATAGCGAGTAACAAGAGTACAACATATAATAATAGTACGGACAGTATATATTTGTCGTAATAATTACGAATCCATATATTACTTATGCATCGGTTTATATGCTATCATAATATTAGGGTACACTTGAAGATGGGAATCAAATAGCAGTAAAGAGACTGGCATGCGATTCCGGACAAGGTGACCTAGAATTTGAGAATGAGGTTGTGCTAGTTGCAAAACTTCAACATCGTAATTTAGTTCGGCTGCTAGGTTTTAGTGTGGAAGGAAGCGAACGACTTCTCATTTACGAGTTTTTGCCAAACGCAAGTCTTGATCAATTTATATTTGGTAAGTTATAAAGAGCACACCACATCTTGAATATCACAAGTTGCATAGAAGAAAGATAGAATAACTAAAAGAAGAACACTATAGTTGGTTTAGATATGGGACGTTTAAAATATAAATTACTCTGTTATATTATCATTTATAACACTACAAAAGATAGAATTAATTATGCTCAACCTATTTAACGTGGGAAGATCGAAGGGGAAGTTTTGAAGCAGTGAATATGTTAGTGGTAACAAATAAATTGTGGTGCTTGTAGATGCAAATAAAAGGATACTTCTTGATTGGGAAACACGATATACTATCATTAAAGGTATTGCTAAGGGACTATTATATCTTCACGAAGATTCTCGCCTAAGGATAATTCATCGTGATATGAAAGCAAGTAATGTTTTGTTAGATGCACAAATGAACCCCAAAATTGCTGATTTTGGTATGGCAAGGTTGTTTAGAACCGAAGAAACTGATGGAGATACGACCCGGATTGTTGGAACATAGTAAGTACACTTTAGATAAAACTTGTTAATGAAACGTTACTAGAGTTGCTTTAGTTATAACTCATGGACAACTACACTCTGTTTTTTTTTTTTTTTTTCTAATCTCTTTCTGATATAGTTCTGTTGTTGCAAGATATTTAGTCATTCCCCTGTTGTGAATCACTGCAAGATTAATATTCTATTGTATTTACAATGAACTATTGATTCTCCATTAAATCACAACAAACATATTTTAGAAGCGTGTCACCATCACAAACATGAACTAGTGATTTTACCTTCAAGCGTACCCATACCAAGGGTTGCTAATTAACATGGTTGTTTATGTTATTATGATGTTTTCTTCATGGCTATAAAATTTCTTGAACTTAAAAGTAACTTCAAAATAATTTTGGACATGGATTGTGTGTGTAATTGCTAACTTTTTTCTCATGTACTTTTATAGTGGTTATATGGCACCTGAATATGCTATGCATGGGCAATTCTCAGTAAAGTCGGATGTCTTTAGCTATGGAATGTTAGTATTAGAGATGATAACCGGTCAAAAGAACCAATGTTTTAAGATAGGAGACAAGAGAGAAGATCTTCTTAGCTTCGTAAGTATCTACCCTTTATATGAAATATGAACACGTATATACCAAGGTTTGAGAGTCACATTGTTTTGAGGAAACATATTCAATTGAAAAGCTTACAATTTCCTTGTAGTATGTGAATCCTAAAAACAAAAGTGTTAATATCTTTTAGGCATGGAAATGCTGGAGGAATGGGACAACATCAGACATAATAGATCCTGCATTAAAGACGGAATCAGGTTCACTGCTTGACATCATTAGATGCATCCATATTGGGTTATTATGTGTTCAAGATAAAGTTATGGATAGGCCAACCATGGCTTCAGTTGCTCTTATGCTTAATAGCTTCTCTATGACACTTCCTTTACCAGCAGAGCCTGCATTTTTCATGCGCAACAATTTTGATCCTGATGTGCCACTCCTACAAGAATACAATTCTTTGACAGGGAGCGGTGGTCTAGAATTATCTCAATATTCAATAAATGAAGTTTCAATATCTGATTTTGTTCCAAGATAGGTATCTAGAATACACTTGTTATGATATGCATACAGTTCAAGATTTATATTAAGAAACACTATTTGATTTTACCATTAAAGACCACATGTTGAGCTTTAAGATGTAAATTTGGATCCCTTTAACTGTACATGTATGTTGCTGTTCTTTGTTTCGGACATTATAACATGATTCACATACGCCTAGTTACAGTAAGTAAATAGAAAATTTTGCGCATGGGAATAGAAACACTAATCAATCAATCTGAATTAGTTCTAACGTAACTTTTATATCTATACGATATTACATTACATATAAGAAGGATAGAAATGCACCAATGTGGTGGTGGTCCTTTGACAAAGGCAAAACCTTTTAACACTTGGGTGGGGGAGTTCTTGGGTTCAAGTCCCACAAACGACCGGAATTAAAAAAACAAATTGTTGTTCAAAAAAAAGGATAGAAATGTAATTTTACCAAAATTTAAGAGTTTTACTTAAATACAAGTTTTAAACCACAAGGTGTAAACCTGTAAAGCATAATAAACTTTTCGGCGGCAAAAACTTGTTCCATTTCTTGCATTCAATTTTTGAATTCCCATTGATATCATCAAAACACCTTATTTTCATTTGCAGAGAGAGAGAACGAGAGAAAAAAGAGAGAGTTAGAGAGGGAATAGTTGGGCTGTGTGTGGAGACTCTGTTGGTCATCGATCACACTTGCAGCGGAGTAATTTGATATCGATGATTCGATGGTCATAATGATTAGAAAACGAATATACTGAAATATTGTTGAACAAGAAAACTGAAAGGAATAAGAATGGACAATTCGGATAAAACGATAAATTGTCTTGGTGCCGGTTACAGTTGCCGGACATTACATATATATGGGTGATGTTTTGGCGGTTGCATCTTGGCGGGAATAACTGCCTATGGCAGTTTGAATGTACCCGCTTATCATCATCACCATAGGTTATCATAACTACCGTAATTATAAGTTATAAACTAACATATACATAACAAACATAATTAAGTTTAATTATCAGTTCTAATACTTTCCCCTAAACTTGATTGTGTTTGGCGGCAAACATGAGCACACTCTGATTTGCTTCATCAACAGCCTTCATTGCCTGCTTGAAGTCAAACCTTCTACGTTTCTTGTGCATCTTCCAGGCTCCTTCCCAATCATTCCCTGCATACAGGGCATAATGATCCATGGCAGCTTCATCTTGAACAGCATCTGCACTCGTACTTCTCTCATGGCAGCCGGCCGATGAGGATTCCCCTTCATTCATCATCTCTTTATCGATCACCTTCTCTTGTACACTCTTGAACCTGTAATAATACACCAAGACATCGAGATACACAACATAAATTATTCTCATGAACTCGCCGTCATGATATTCGTATCCCATGTCTTTTGCAATCACCGGCCACACGTTGTCAGTGACACTCCAGTAACCACCATCACGTTCCACTACCATATACAGGCCCAGCAAATCCACACTCTTATTATCAGCCGCATGAGGAGGGATAGGTCTTGTATTAATTCCTAGTTTGACGGTAATGAACCACGTCATCGTTTCTTCAAATTTCCTTTCCAATTCGTGTTTGTATTTAAACACGAATTTGCTTTCTTCCATCATCTCAAGTAACGATTTACAATCGGTGAAATCATGAAACTCCATTGCTCTTATGATCATCACACTCCAGTCGGGTTCTTGAGAGGATATGTTTAAATCCTCAAAATAAGAATTTAGATAATTTTCTTTGTGTTTCTTGTTCACATCGTTTAATTCCATCACCCTTTGTTTTTCTTTTAAACCTAATTCCTCCTCTTTTGATAGACCATTCATGTCATTCACTGTATTCATCACCGGCGCCGAGAACATCGGAAAGATCTTGCAAGTGTCACCGGTCTGATTAACCGTGTATCCTTGCAAAGTTAATTGATTCATGCTCAAAACATTCCGATCTAATTCCGGTGTATAGAAAACGCTTTGAATTCTTAATCGTTCATTGTTTGATTTTATTTGCACTGCCCCTATCCCCCGAATGAACAAGAAATCACTTTCCCCTAATTTGGTTTCCACCCAACCAAATGTTTTATGCGTGTTAGGATCTGAGTTTGGATTGATTGTGTTTTACGTTTGAAATAAGATGAACAAGTATTGCAGCGGAATATAAATGGAAACAAACTTTTCACAATCAAACAGGAGAATTGCTTTCAACACACATTTTCACAGAGAACCAAATGATTGAATTTATTTCAACTATGATTACAATGCATGCATGTAACAAACTCCCCCTCAGCCTGAGCTCACAGTGATTGTTCGTACAGGAAGAAAGATGGTGAAGAGCTAATAGAACAGTACATGGTACTGTTCTATTTATAGGCACGGACAAACCACTGTGGCATCTTTGCTGACGTCACCATGAAAGTGACATCTAACCTCCTAACAAACTCTAACAACTGATCTGATACAAACACTGCTATGCTAACTACTGATTACAATACATTACATAAAACAAGCTAAACTACTGCTTTATCCTTCCACTGTTGTGAACCCAGCATTACTTGAATTATTCAGCAGTGCTTGACCCATAGCAGTAGATTGATCAGCAGAGCTTTAGTCTTCATCAGTCTTTGACTTGATCAGCAGTTGTAGGTCAGCAGTTGTAAAGATCAGTGGATTGGAGGTCATCAGATGTTGAAACCACTTTCAAGGGGAGAGACTTGTATACATAACATCTGCTTATTTTGGATCCACTGCTCTGATCCAGTTTTGGCTTTAATTATCTGTTCCTCTAATAGGGTTCAATCCCAACAATCTCCCCCTGGAACAGATAATGCCAAAACCCTTCATTATTTGTGGAGCTTTATTGCCTCATCAACAGTTCCCTTATTTGCCCTTTGAGTTGTAACTCAAAGTCTAAGGCATCTGTGTCATCTTCATCCCTGCACAGTGGAAGATCAAGGAGATCCTGAAGATCTTCAAGACTTAGGCCAAGTGCTTGTTCCCTTGATATTTTCTTCACTTCTCCACTAGACTTGATCACAGTCAGTACATGGGACTGTTTATTAGTTTTCCACTTTAGTACTTTTGAGTCTGGTGGGTTTCTTGGGAGATTTTTATTAGATGAGGAGTTTGGAGATGCTGGCCTTGTGATGACTGACTGAGCAGTGCTTTGAGCTTGAGCAAGTTCACGAATATCAGCCATCATCTGTTTGTAAACCATCTTTATCACTTCATTACCAGCAGCTATTTCTTCTGCTGTTTCTGCATCCATCTGTTTTTGCCTTCTTCTTTGATAAAGAAAGGCACCAGCTGGAGCAGTGGCTCTTCTGATTTGCAGCTTTGGTGGTCTTGTTGAAACCTCTGCTTCAGGGTAGTCAGGTTTTTGTGGAATCTTTGGATTTTTCTTCCTTAGATCCTCCAGCTTTTTGTAAGTGGCCCTGACCTTGTCTTCTTTCCACCTCATCACTTGGTTTTTAGACCCAAAATCAGCAGTGATCAATTCCTCTTTCATTCTCCTCAGCTCCAATGTCTTATCAGGTACATTCTTCTTATACTTTGCCCAATCAGGAGGAGTATGTGTGACTTTGTTTTTTATCATGTCTTGAATCCTGGCTGCTTCACTTTCAAGCTCAGGAATGGTCCATTCCGTGTACATGTATTTTTCTCCCTTGTATTTCTTGTAAGACATAATATTATCAATGTAGTCTTTCTCAGGGATTCATCTGCTCTTTCTGATATTTGCTGACAAACATTCTTTGCAAATTGTTCCAAGGATCTGACTTGTGTGAGCAGGAATTGATAATGCCTTTGAATTTCTTTGTCAGATTTCCCTTGTGAACTTCTTTCAGAGATATCCTCTGCTTGCAGAGCCTTGATTTTCAAATATTCTTCAATATTGTTAGGCCTGGGATATCCTCCAACTGATGGCAAACTCCTTTTAGCAGGGTCATCCTCAAAGTAGAAGGATTTTATCTCTTCTCTGACTGCTACAAGCTCTAGAGGATATTGGACACCTGCAGGAGTAATGTCAGTGATTGGATTTTGAACCTGAGCTGATGAGAGACGAATAGGGTTTGGTATTGTAACAAGTGATAAAGGTTGTGAAGATGTTGGTGGTGGTGAAGTATCATCATCTTTCAGAATTAACCTTCTCCTTTTTGGTTGGGAGAGGCTGATGATGTTTTGGATGGATCAGTGGTGGTGATTTGAGTGGTAGTTATTGTAGTGGAAGTGATTGAAGTAGGAGGTTGCTGACTAACAGTTGTTGAAATAACTGGTGTTTCAACCACTGTTGTCATTACAACAGATGATGTAACATCTGTTGTCTTCTGCTTTTTAGCAGGAGATGAAGGTGGTGTTGATGATGTTTTTGATGGTGAGGTGATCTTTGGTAGTAGTGGTAAGACAGTGGTTGTGGTGTGTGTTGAAGTGGTGGCAGGTGTTTGGCTAGCAGTTATTGAAACCACTGAAGTATCAGCAGTTGTTGATACAGCAGGAGTTACAACAGCTGTGTGGGTGGAAGATTGATGTTTGGAGCTTTTGGAAGGTGGTTTGGAAGCATGCTTTGTGGGTCTGGATGGTGTGTGTTTGGGTTCCCTCACTTTTCTAGTGGGATTCTTTCTTTTTGACTCAGGATTTTTATCATCCTTTGGCTCAGAAATACCCTGTTCACTCAGCTCCATAAATGCTCTTTTCTCCTCATTCCACCTGGATTTATCCTTAGCTGGCCTCTCTATCCCTTTTTACACTTGCTTTTGCTTCAACAAGTGCATTTGTGGTAACATCAATCTTTTTACTACCATCTGGCAAGGGAATGTCTTTAGTCATGCTATCTTTTTGTGGTTCAATATAAAGACCATCTTCAACTCCCTTCTTCTTCCACTGCTTGATTTTCTCCCCCTTTTTGGCATTATCTGGTGGTGGGTTATCAATAAAGAGAACAGTGGGAGGAGCAGTGCCAATGGTGTTCAGTATGTGGGCCTTTATAGCCTTGATGTCAGCTTAGGTATCTTTAAACCTTGACTCCATCATGTTTCTCAGCTTTTGAACATGTATCTCATGCTGCTGATCAGCTAATTGTCTTCGATGTTGGAGTAGTGGTTGAAACAAATTCCATAACTCATTTGCAGCAGGTGCAGGTTGTGCAGGTGATTGAGCTGGAGCAGCAGTGGTTGGTACCTTTTGAACTTTCAACAACTGTTGCAGCATATCTTTAATATCTGCAACAGAGGTATCCAGTTTGTCAATTCTATCCGTCAATTCTCGGTATATTAAACCATCACCCAACTTAATGGGATCATCTTATTTCCCACTTACAGTGGTTGTAACAGTGGTTGATTCAGGGAGTGTACTCCAGAAATCATCCACTGATGCCCATTTGTCTTGGAACTGGGGGACTTCTTCCTTCAAATTGAGAGACACTTTTTAGTGAACCAGTGAAGACTGGATACACAAGTGTTCCCAGAGAAGAAATTGCCTCCAAGGAAGTCTTATTGGTGTAACCACTGTCCAAATGCAAACCAGTGGGTTCAGCACTTGTAGTGGCTGCTTCACTTGGACTACCACCAAGAGTTACTTGTAACTCAAGGGGTGTAACCTCCTCAGGTGTTGTTGGTGGGTTAGAAATGATTGATACATCAGACCCAGTCACTTGTTGAGTTATGTTCTCATTGATAGGTGAGTGGGAAGGATTGGTTTGTGCCTGGTTCAAATCAAGAGCATCCAACAATATTTTTGTTTGTGGGGGAATTGTGGAGGTGAGGTTGGGTGTAGAAAGAGAATTGGCCCCGGTCATTGGGCTGTGGATGATGGAAGCAAGTGATTCCAGAGCATCATATTGTGGTGTCCCTATATGTACAACCTGTTCTTTTTGAGAAGAAGCAGGAGGAGTTTCAGGCATGGGTTGAGATCTTTCTACCATCTGCTGTGAGGAAGTAGCAGCAGTGGTTTCTTGTGACTTTTGTGTTGTCACTGGCAGTTGCTCTGGGATCTCATCTTCCAGAGTTGCCTTTTTTGTATGTTTGGGGGGTTTTGAGTTTTCTTTTGTCTTGGCTTTTTGGTGGTTTTAGGTGTGGGTTTCACAGCAGTTGTTTTGCTGCTGTAATCACCTAGAGCAGTAGGCTCAGCAGCAGATACCTGAGGAGCAGTGGTAGCTGCTAAATTCTGCTCAGGCACCTCTGCTTGTGTTTTGCAAGGTGTTGACATTCTTGTGAAAGTTTCAGCAGTTAAGCTGTTTATTTTAAAAGAGTCGCCTTGTGTTATTACATGAGCATCATCCTTACCAAATTTCTTTTGAATGTAATAACTTAGAAATCTTGGAAAAATTAAGAATGGCTTTTTATCAACATTTTTAACCAAATCATTAAAGATTTCCTGGGAGTAATTAAAATTTTCATTTTGTAGAATAGCATATCCCAGGTTTTGAATCTTTAATGGTATCTCATTGAAAGCAGTTGTTTTATTTGAAACACACATTAAAAGGGTATGGAACAAAAATCTTGTTGCAGGTGGAAAACTACCTTTTTGTAAGGTATCCTTTTCATTGAATCTGCATACCCGCTTTCAAGGAAATCAGTTTTTAACTCGTTTTTGGGAAAAAAAATTACCTTGCTGATCATTGAGTTCAAAGACTTCCGAGATGGATTGTGGTGTGATTTTGACAGCTTTACCCATTAGAGAAGAGTTAATGGCTATGACGTCTTCGCCTTGTTTTTCAAGAGTAACATTTTTCCAAAACTCTCTCTGGGTTTTTAGGTAAATTGGAGCATCTGCTGTCAACAAAGTTTTGTACTTTGAAGACCGACATAGTGTCAATGATGGAATCGAAGGTATCGATGGTGCCTGGTTTTGTAAGGAGACCCAGATAATTGTGAGGAGCTTTGTATGGAATTTCAATGGGTGTGGTAGCCATTTGAGTGGCCTTTTTAGAAGATGATTTTGAAGTGGATTTCGCAGATGACTTTGATTTTGTCATTTTGAAGAAGGAAATCGATGAAGGATTTGAGAGAAAGAGATGGAAACTGCTTTGAGAAAAGAATTTTTGTGAATTCGATTCGACAGTAAAACCTTGTTTGGGGGTTTTGCTCAGGGTTTTGTAGAGAAAAAGTGAATGCTGACGTGGCAGCGGTTACAAAAGATCTGACCGCTATGTACTGTCCACGTGCCAACCCCTGATGAAATGAAGGACAAGTGTTTTTATGAAAACCACTGATGGAACAAGATCAGTGGTTGTAACGGTAACAATGAAGGCAGTGGGTGATTTTTACTATCAGTGGATAGCATATCAGTGGATAAAAACACTGATTTTAGACAACAGTGCTTATCAAGGAGATGAGAGAACAGGGGTTGACTTTCAGTAGTGGACAGACTTTTAAGTAATCCAGACTTTTGAACAAAAACAGTGGTTATGGCAGACTTTTAAGGATTTAATGAAAAAAATCATTTTTAGCTATTTTTAAGGATGGATTTTTGATTTTCTGAAAACATTTTAATGCTTTTATTCATAGAAACACAGGATTTTACCTGTTTTTCCATGTTTATCATGCCAATCCTAGAGACCAAGCTTTCAAAGGTGGATGTGTCTAATGCTTTGGTTAGCACATCTGCCAGCTGGTCTTTAGTTGGAACATGGTGCAGAGAAATCAAACATTTTTCATAGCAATCTCTCACAAAGTGATGTCTGATATCAATGTGTTTGGTGGTTGAATGGGAAACTGGATTTTTGATGATATTTTCTGCTACCTGACTGTCCAACATGAGAGGTGTCTTTAGGGCAGTGATACCAAAATCCAGCAACTAATTTTGAAGCCAAAGTAGTTGGGCTGTACAGCTTGCAGCAGCTATATACTCTGCCTCAGCAGTGGATGTGGAAACACCTGCTTGTTTTTTGCTTTGCCAAGACACTAAAAACTGCCTAGGAATTGGCACCCTCCTGAAGTGGACTTCCTTGTCTTGTCACATCCAGCAAAGTCACTATCTGAAAAACCTGAAAGCTCAATTTTACCATCAGCTGGATACCAGATACCAAGTGTGGGAGCACCTTTTAGGTATCTGAATATCCTTTTTACAGCAATAAGGTTTGACTTTCTAGGGGCTGATTGGGATCTTGCACAAACACGTATTGCAAACATGATATCTGGCCTAGATGCAGTTAGGTACAATAAAGACCCAATCATGCTTCTATATAAAGTTTGATCAACCAAATCATCCTTCTCATCAGACATGACTATTTTATTGGTAGCAATGGGTGTACTTCATGGCTTACAATCATCCATCTCAAATTTCTTCAAAAGTTCTTTGGCATATTTGCCTTGATGGATAAAAGTACCATTTTGCAGCTGCCTTACTTGGAGACCAAGAAAGCACTGGAGTTCACCCATTGCGCTCATTTCAAACTCAGCTGTCATGAGTTTTCTAAACTCTTCACACATTTTATTACATGTGCTTCCAAAAATGATGTCATCCACATAAATCTGGACAATCATCAAATCCTTTCCTCTCCATTTTAGAAACAGTGTTTTGTCTATTTTACCTCTTGTGAAACCAATGGAAAGTAGAAAGGTGGAAAGAGTTTCTTACCAGGCCCTTGGTGCTTGTTTCAAGCCATACAAAGCTTTATTTAGCTTGTAGACATGATTTGGATTAAATGGATCCTCAAAGCCTGGAGGTTGACAAACATAAACCTCTTCTTGAATCTTACCATAGAGGAATGCACATTTGATATCCATTTGATACACCTTGATGTTGTGGTTGACCGCAAAGGCCAGAAATAATCTAATAGCTTCAAGTCTTGCTACAGGGCCAAATGTTTCATCATAGTCAATGCCCTCTTCCTGTCTGAACCCTTGAACCACAAGCCTGGCTTTATTCTTGACAACAATACCCCTTTCATCAGTTTTATTTTTGAAGACCCATTTTGTGCCAATAGGACTTACACCCTCTGGCAATGGTACAAGCTCCCAAACTTGTTGTCTTCTAAACTGTTGGAGCTCCTCTTGCATGGCTTCTACCCAGCTGTTGTCTTTTAGTGTCTCTTGGTACTTGACTGGCTGATGAAGAGATAGGAAACCAGCAAAAAGACAAATGTTTTGGGATTGACTTCTTGTGAGCACCCCTTCATAGATGTTGCCAATGATTTGGTCAGGTGGATGAGATTTCAAGAAGATAAGATCTCCTTGGTATGGAACAATGGCATTAAGTGGGGAGGGCTGCAGATGTGTGTCATCTGAGCTAACCACTGCTGGTGACTTTGATGATCCAGCAGTGGCTTCAAAAGGTGGTGGTATAGGAGGTAATGGTGTGGACACATGCTGACTTTGATCCACTGTTTGAGGACTTTTATCAACAGTGTTTGATGATGTGGAAGCAGGGGTTAATGGGCTACTTTGGTCAATAACTGTTGAGGTAGCAGTGGTTGAACTTTGACAGCTGTTTTGAACATCTGTTGCTCTTCCACTTAATGCAGACTTTTGTTGCGGAATGATGATTTCATATCCATAGTCTGATGATGAATTTTCTGATGGACCTGCGTTGTTAGACTTAACAGCAACACTTTCAAATGTGAATTTATCAAGATCAAATAAGTCTGCATGATTTGTTGGGATTTTCATTGATGAAAGTTCATTGAACTTTACATTCAAAGTCTCTTCCACTGTCTTAGTCCTTGTGTTAAACACTTTGTAGGCCTTAGCAGTGGTTGAGTATCCCAGATGATAACCACAATCAATTTTGGCTGCAAACTTTGAGATAGAATCTTTTAAGTTTAAAATGAAGCATGGGCAGCCAAAAACCTTGAAATATGACATCAATGGCTTTATTTTATACAGCAGTTCATAGGCAGTCTTTTGATGCCTAGGGTTGATTAAAACTCTGTTTTGGACATAGCAAGCAGTGTTTACTGCCTCTGCCCAAAAAGTTAATGGAAAACCTGAATCAGCAAGCATGGTTCTGGCAGCTTCAATCAAAGTCCAGTTCTTTCTTTCAACAACCCCATTTTGTTCTGGTGTTCTTGGAATGCTGTATTGCCTCACAATTCCTTTTGACACACAAAAATCATCTAACTCCTTGTTTCTGAACTCTGTGCCATTATCACTTCTGAAGATTTTTACTGGCAAGTCAAACTACTTTTCAACCGGTTCCACAAAGTCTTGCAGAATGCCTGCAGTCTCATCTATTGAATGTAGAAAGTAAGTCCACGTAAACCTAGAAAAGTCATTAACAATAACCAAACAATATCTCTTTTTCTTAAGACTCATGACTTTAACTGGGCCAAACAAATCCATATGAAGCATTTGCAAACATTTGGTTGTTTTGGACTCATCAATTAATTTGTATGAGTTTTTATGTTGTTTTCCTTTTAGGCAGGAAACACAATGCTCAGGACAGGTGAACAGTTTTTGAGGTAAATCTCTTACTAACCCCTGTTTTGAAATGGCAGTGATTGTCTTGAGATTTGTGTGCCCCAATCTCCTGTGCCATAATTCTGTCTCTTTGTTTGATGCAGCTAAGAACAGACAGGCATCAGTTCTGGGACTCTCTTTTGACATATCCACCACATAAACATTGCCACTTCTTTGAGCAACAAGTTAGGTTTTTCCAGTTTTTATTATTGCTTCAATCTTTTCAACCATTTATGGTCCAACAATCCTTTGTGAAGAATGAGATATAGCCCTTTTCACTCATTTGTGAAACACTCAGGAGGTTGAATTTTAGATTGTCTATTAGATTGACATTTTCAAATTTTACATTACCAGACTGTACTGTACCAGACCCCAGAACTTTCCCTTTACTGTTATTACCAAAGGATATATCACCCCCTCCATGGATTTTGAAATCTTTGAGTAGGGCTTTACATACTGTCATGTGCCTGGAGCCTCCACTATCTACATACCAAAGGCTATCTAAGCATGCAGAAGCTCCCTGCACATGAAGTAAAAGGATTAGTTCATTAGGGTCTCCAAAGCCAATAAGGCTTTGGATGGGGTCTCAACAGTGTCTGGGATGACTTCAGGTGGATGGACAGTGGTTAGCTCAAGGGTTTGAACATTTTTAGGAATGTTTGTCTCTAACCACTGTTGGGGGTCTTGACCAATCACCTGCTGATAACCAAAAGGATACCTGTTCACTTTTGGTTTAGAAGGATTTTTGGAAGCCTCATAAACATGTGGGATCCTTTGGTATAGTGGTTGTCCCTTACCTCTTCTGAATTGATTGGCAGGGGGTGCATCAGTCACCTGAACATCTCTTTTGACAGATGTTTGGTTCAGCTGTTTTGTAATAGCTGTTTGGACTGGCACAAACAGTGGTTGGTTCTTGGTGAACTTGACAGATGATCTTGATGAACTTAAGGATGTTTTTGCAGTGTACTCATTCCTTTTTACATCAAAGTTTTTGAGATACACACATTCTTGAGTTTTGTGGTTTGTTTTACCACAGATGGTGCAGCTCTCAGCAGGTTCTATTACACTTGTTTTGTTGAGATCATATTCTTTTAGATGAAAACAATCTTTTGTTAGATGATTCTTCTTTTCACAGAAATCACAAAACAGGTTTTTGACTTTTTCTCTTCTTTTCTTCTTCTCAGACTCCTTAGCAACAGAGTTTTGAACCACCGTTGGGATGTCTTTGAGAGGAATGACCTTTACTTTAGGAGCTTTTACACCATCAGTGGTTGTGAAGTCCATTGGTTTAAAATTATCAATAATGTCACACTCATCAGACCATGTGGGTTTAAATTGGTATTTCTCAATTTCCTCAAAGGTTGAGGATCCCACAGATCTTTCCAGAGTGATTTTGTTACCAAGTTTGTCAGTTATCTTAACTTCTTGGCCATTCTTGTTTGCTGGTGTTATTTCAACTGAACCAGCTTGTTTAACAGCAGTGTTTTCAATTTCATCATATTTTCTAAAACCTATGCCAAATTTTACATTGCTTTCAAGCTGTTTTTCTAACATGACCTCATAACCTTTGCAAGATTCCACCCATCTTTCACAAGTGATTTGGGTGGATTCCAACTCCTTTTTGCAAACTTGATATTTTTCTACCATAGTTTGGAGTTGGTTCTTGGTTATGCTTTGCTCTTCTTTTAGACTGCGGATTTCTTTGTCTTTTTCAGCCAATTTGTTTTTAAGTTCTTTTAAAGACTTTTCAAATTTGACCTCATCATTCAACACTCTATCCTTAAGGTTTTCATTCACCTCTTTAATGTTAGCAAATGCTATAATGCATTTGTCTGAACACAGATTTTCAAGAACCTGAGATGATACCTTAGCTGCAGCCATCATGGCACAATCACATTGATGATCATTTTCTTCATCAGTTCTCTCTTCTTTCTCACCTTCTTTCTTCTCTTCTTCTTTGGACCAGGGGTTATTCAATGGTTCAATCAGGGGTTCTGAACTTTCTTCCAGCAGTAGTTCACCAGCAACAGCAGTAACCACTGCTTCAGCAACTTTATCCACTGTTTCAGCACTTGCTTGCCCTTTTTCAGCATCCAGCTCTTCTGGTATTGACTCTAATGCCATAAGACAAAATTCATCATTAGAAGCATCATTAGTAGCATAGAGTGCAAAATTTTCATCACCTAATTCATCAGGTAAGCTGCTCCAGTCAACAAAGTCTTGGGTGAAAAAGCTTTGCTGATCTGGTTGAACCACTGTTGGTGGTGCAGCTTGTTGTGGTGCAACTGGTTGCACTTGAACCTGGGGTACAGGAGCCTGAACATACTGAATTTGAGGGACAGTGGTTTGAACATAATGCACATGAACAGGGTTTGCATAATGAGCAGTGTTTACATCGGCAGCAGGGGTATAATGGGAATAGTGCACAGTGCTTTGATTTTGTGGCCTAGAGTTTGAGCTGGGATGAGTAACAATTGGACCAGTGGTTTGACTCCTACATTCCCTAGCAAAGTGTCCTAGCCTATTGCACTTATAGCACTTGATTTTTGACTTATCCAACCCCACTTTTAAATTCCCATGTAACCTTGGGAATTTTCTCCCTGTCCTTTTGTAAAATTTGCTTGTTCTTACACTAAGCAATGCCGGTTGATGCAAAATGTCCATTTCTTCAAGATCAGTTTGATCAAAGTATTGTAAGTCATTGAGTTCAAAGCACAAGTTATCTGACATCTGGTTTTCACCATTTACAGTAAAAGCATAATTTGCAGAGTGAGAATCAGAGTTATTAAAGTTTCCACCAGCAGTTATGTCAATAAAATGATCATAACTCTCATCCTTACTACTACTACCAGATTCTTCCTGACCAAAAAGAGCTGTGCTGCCAAATGAATAATCATCAGCAACTTTACCAGACTCTTGCAACTTCTTTTTCTGGTTTAACTCCCTTTTATAGGTCAGGAGTCTACCATGAAGTTGGGTCAGGGTCAGATCTTTGAACTCAGCAGAATTTCTAGTTACAAAAGCAATTGTATCCCATTTTTCAGGTAGTAATCTAAGAAACCTGCTATTTTGTGTAGAATTAGCACATGTAACTTTAACAAGTCTTAGTTCACTAATGAGACAACTGAATCGCTCAAACTGTTGAGTCAATGATTCACCCTTAATGTGACAAAAGGTTTCATACTGCTGATTCAGAATTTCCCTATTATTTTCAATAACTTCTTCAGTTCCCCCAAATTGTTCCTTAAGTGCATCCCATAATTCCTTGGCACTGTTACAGTGTAACAGCCCAGCATAAATTTCATTAGGTAATGCAGATGCAATGATGCTAAATGCTTTGGCATCGAGTTCAAACTTTTGAAAATCAGTTTCAGTATAGTTTTTAGGTTTTTAAGGTTCGAACTTCTTTGTATCCTCAGCACTTGGCACCATAGGAACAAGTGGTCCAAAAACAACAGATCTCCAACATCCAGTGTTCTGTTGAGCAAGGATGTGACCCATCCTTCTCTCCCAGATGTTGTATTCGTTTCGTTTAAGCATGGGTGGTTTGAAAAGTGAGCCGATGTTATTCTTATCATCTTGTGATTGTGACGTCATCCTGGTTGTTTTACAGACACTGATTAATCAACTTTGATGGTCATTAAACCTTGCTCTGTTTTTCAACAAAATGAATAACTATCAGTATCAACGATTGTGAGCTGAACTATTTATGTTAAAATGATTGTTAAATCAAATTTGACTGTCCGAGCTCTGATACCAATTGTTAGGATCTGAGTTTGGATTGATTGTGTTTTACGTTTGAAATAAGATGAAAGATGAACAAGTATTTCAGCAGAATATAAATGGAAACAAACTTTTCACAATCAAACAGGAGAATTGCTTTCAACACACATTTTCACAAAGAACCAAATTATTGAATTTATTTCAACTATGATTACAATGCATGCATGTAACAAACTCCCCCTCAGCCTGAGCTCACAGTGATTGTTCGTACAGGAAGAAAGATGGTGAAGAGCTAATAGAACAGTACAGGGTACTGTTCTATTTATAGGCACGGACAAACCACTGTGGCATCTTTGCTGACGTCACCATGAAAGTGACATCTAACTTCCTAACAAACTCTAACAACTGATCTGATACAAACACTGCTATGCTAACTACTGATTACAATACATTACATAAAACAAGCTAAACTACTGCTTTATCCTTCCACTGTTGTGAACCCAGCAGTACTTGAATTATTCAGCAGTGCTTGACCCATACCAGTAGATTGATCAGCAGAGCTTTAGTCTTCATCAGTCTTTGACTTGATCAGCAGTTGTAGGTCAGCAGTTGTAAAGATCAGTGGATTGGAGGTCATCAGATGTTGAAACCACTTTCAAGGGGAGAGACTTGTATACATAACATCTGCTTATTTTGGATCCACTGCTCTGATCCAGTTTTGGCTTTAATTATCTATTCCTCTGATAGGGTTCAATCCCAACAATGCGTTTGAATACATTTAAATTTCCGGCATATGATGAGAAAATGCAGAACTTACGTACAATATGCCTTCCCACTAGCCGCCCTCTGTTCCGGTGACAATCATTTCGTCAAGGCCGACCACTTCACTTTCTTGATTCCGAATTCCGGCATTAACTGCTTGATTGATTAACTGATTGGCTTTGTCATTTTCTTTCGATTTGCATGAATATATTTGGTTTTCGGGCTGGTGGCAATAGTAATATAGCCTCACACGGGGAACTCTTCTTTCTTTTTCACTCCTTTCATCGATGCAGTGTTGACAGGGTAATGTTGTTGACATTGGTCTGATTTCTGAACCCTTTCCCAACGTGGCTCTGATACCACTATGTTGGTCATCGATCACACTTGCAGCGGAGTAATTTGGTATCCATGATTCGATGGTCATGATGATCAGAAAATGAATATACAGAAATATTGTTGAACAAGAAAACTGAAAGGAATAAGAATGGATAATTCGGATAAAATGATAAATTGTCTTGGTGCCGGTTACAGTTGCCGGACATTACATATATATGGGTGATGTTTTAGCAGTTCCATCTTGGCGGGAATAATTGCCTATGGCAGTTTGAATGCACCCGCTTATCATCATCACCATAGGTTATCATAACTACCGTAATTATAAGTTATAAACTAACATATACATAACAAACATAATTAAGTTTAATTATCAGTTCTAATAGACTCGAGACTACATAGATGAACATGGGTAGCCCCTCTTTCAGTGATTGCAACATGTTTATTGAGGAATTGAAAAAAACTAATACATCTTTGAACTTAATTTGCATAGTTTTGTAATGCACTTAGGTATTTCATTCTGTCTTTTTCGTGATCTTTACAATTAGAGTCTTGTTTGTGATATTGAAGATTTGAGTCTTATGCATGGTTATTTAATTTAGCAGCCTTTGCATAAAACACCCAAATTTATTTGTCTTATATTTTAACTAAAAAACTCAAATCTTTTAATTTTTGACTAAATACTACAAATTTCCTTTTACTGTAAATCCCTAGTGTTTGGTACGAAGGATTGAGAGACGGAATGAATTGAACCATTACGAGGGAACGAAGAAAAGGGTGTTTAGTTGGTCAACGCAATGGAATCACCCATTATATAAGGCGTTTCACTCCCTCAAAATCATTTCATCCGTCCCCATATTTTTTTCATTCAATCCCCTCTTGCACCATTCGTTAACAACACAACACAACACAACACAACACAACCCACCACCGATGCCACCACCCACTGTTGGTTCAGGCCTGTTGGTGCATGCGTCTGTCGACTTCGCCTTGTATCGAGTCTTGTATGTATATAGATAGTTCATGGCATGTAGTTCGAGAAATGAGTTAAATTAGGTAATTTCGCATGAAGGGGTAATCAGGTAATTTCGCACGAAATTACTTTGTAATTTCGTGTGGAATTATAATTTCGCTTGAGATGCTAATTTCGCATGAAAGGTGATTTCGTGTGAACCAGTTCAAGCGAAATTAGTGTATCTATAAATAGCTGCCATGTAATTTCGTTTGAGTAAGTCTTGTATGTGTGATTCCGGAGCTGAAGTGCTGCCGAAGTGTCGTTTGGTTGTAAAACTTTGTCAAATCAATCAGAAAGACATTTAAAGTGAATATCTAGCTGAATCGAACTCGATATGTCTGTTTCCGCCTTTCATATTGAGTAGAACGCCTCTGAACGACTCGTTTCGGTCGGTAAAACGATCCTACAAGGCCCCAGTTATACACACACAAACACACTGGATTGACCAAACTATTTGATCGACACTTTTCTTTAATTTAAATCTAGAATACAGTAAACAAAAAGGAACGAGACTGCTTCAATTTACAACCCTAAACATAAGCTAAATACTACCTAACCCATGCACAAGTTAAACGTAAAAAGCTCCTAAAATCAAGTAAACATAACCCATGATTTTGACCCACTCTTTACAATTTGAAACATAATAAAAGTGACTTAATTAAACACCCTTTGCTGCAAGTTTGAAGCCAATTCTGACCCGTATCCAAAACCCACAGCCCGTGAACCCATGATCCGTTGACCCATGATCCGTTGACCCATGACCCGTGAACAACTCGATTAACCCAACACTCGCCACCGCCTCCATCGGCGCAACATCCCGACGATCACCACCGCCACCGCTACCCATCTGCCACCGTTGCCACCCACCCACCGCCACCACCAACCACCATCGACGGCCGCGACCCATCACCCACCACCATTGCTGCCACCACCACCCACCGTCGCCGTCATCCACAACCCGCTACCGCTTTCGTACCCACCAACTACCACCGCCTGCCCGCTGCCGCCACCGCTCACCGCCAATTTTATTCCTAAGGCTTTTCTTTCTTACCAAACAATACAAGGCAATAATTCATTCCATTCCCAGATGGTAATCAAACAAGACATGGAATGGAATAATAATGATCCATTCCATTCCCTCGCCCGAAAGAAAGAAAACCGTAAAAAATTATTGACTATGAAAAACAAAAGAGAAATAGAGAGAAAACTCCTTCAATCATTACATTCATCTGACACATACATCATATATATAAACTAGTACAATAGAATCCCTAAAAGCCTAAAGCCCATAAATATTGGTGTGGGCCATAAAATTGTTGCATTCATAACACTCCCCCTCAGACATTTTATATTATACACTATCAACATTATACTATTGGAAGATATTAGCTCGGTTCTTCAGGACCAATATTAACTGAAACTTCAGGATCAGTTATACTGCCTCATTAAAACCTTACTAATAAAACTCAGTGGGACAAAACTTAGTTAAAGAAAAAGAGTACAACATGTATATTACTCCCCCTCAATTTTACATATAACTCTTAGTTTGTGGAGTTCAATCTTCAGTAATAATCACTTGACTTGATCTTTGATGTACTCTTCTTTGCTTAGGCTTCTTTTGATTCAACTTACATTGCCTTTAAATAGTATATGTCACACCCTAAAATTCCATGTGCGGAGTACTACCGCGAGGCGTGTGACTGACCAGTTGTAACGAGCAACCTACAAAGCATGCATTAGGAAGTCAACATAAAGTTGGCGAGTTCACGAGTTCACCGTTTTCCAGTTTTATTTCCAAAACTTGAGTTTGTTAAATTACTCATTTATACGATGCCATGGGGAGCTACCCCATAAATACAAGCTACTAAACTCCACGATAATACTGAAACTTTCGCACTTAATTTGTTGTTGCCCCGTTTATCAATGTATATCATCAATGACGGTTGCTGAGGACTATTTGTAACAACTCTCATCAAAAGTCATAATTATTAAATTAATTAGTCCAATAGGAAACCCTAATTGAGACACCCAAGAGATTCTGAACAAACCCTAGAATTTTCATAATTTTCAAAATCAGGATTAGGGCCCCTAAAACTCAGGGGGGGTTAAACCCTATGGACGATTATCCACTTAAAACGTTGGCAACAAGGAATTTACGAAAACTGTCAACTCAGCAAGGCTAGTGCCAACCGTGGCAACCCTATGCCTAAAAATAGGTCTCACGCGGCCCGCCTCAGGTTAAGCTTAATTCTCACGCGGGCCGCCTCAGGGTCAAATTTTAACTATAAATAGTGGACAGTGGGACTTGAATTCTGAAAGAAAAACGACGTAAAAATTCACTATGCACTGCAAGTTACGTTCGAATTACTACCAAAACAATCACAGTTCACAAATCGACGCCGCAAAACAGGGTATTAGCACAATCGCTACTACGATTCATTTTCCGATGATCAATATATCCAATGGATGTTTAAGTGCCGCCCACATTAGGGTTATACTTTATCATTCGTCGTTAATTCGACGGATCATCGTTAATTCGATGGATGAAGTATTGCACTTTGTCATTCGTTGTGAGAATTTGATCGCATGAGTTATCGTAAATGCTAGATTGATTACTAACCTAGTTTTGTGTGCATTGTTATTTAAATTAGGTTAACAAGGCTAATTCATAAGACTAGATTCTGTCCGTATTAAATCAGCAATGTGAGTCATTCTCTCTTTTTATCAAATCTATTTACAAAACCCGATTTATTTCAAAGTTATAATTACAGGGATTAAGTTTATGTAATCACCATATTACAGCCGGTATGTGGGGTTTTGTATACATTACTTGATAATCTTCACCATTGGGGCAGCCAATGGGTGATATGACCATAGTCACAGACACCATTGGACGGAAGGGCCAATGGGTCGAGTGACAAAGTACTGTGGGTAATTGGTTTGATATCAGAAACATTGTAATCTTCCTTAATACTGTAAATTATAACAAATGTGTCATTTTAGTAAATAGAATGATTCACTCAGTATTTCCCGCTGACAAAACCTTTTTCAAACATGTTTCAGGTGATCTGTTGTAATTCAGGAAAAGTGCTGGGGAGCATTTCAAGCTTGAGATAGTGGCTCATTATAAAATAAAGAAATAAATTTTGTAATATTACGATTTCATAATAAAAACATAATATTGTAAATTTTCGGGGTTTTATCCCGAATTGTGAAATAAAATAAATCGGGAAAATTTAGCTTTAAACGATCCTGTTAAATAAACTTCCGCTGTTAAACTCAATTAAAATAAATACCACGGGTTTTCTGTCCCGCGGCTCCTGAGACGGGTCAAACCGGGTCGGGGGCCGTGACAGAAAAAGGTGGTATCAGAGCCACTGAGTTAAGCTAATTAAGTATTTAGAAATACTTATTTTTTTCCTGATTACTATTATGTGATTATGTGTGTTATTAACTGATTATTTGTTAATTACAGTATGGGTAAACAAAAGCTACCAAGTATCTATCTTAAATTAGATAGATCATCCAATGAGAAGGGAAGTTCATCCCGAACCAAATCCTCGAACCAGGCTGAAATTCCTGAAGAAGGAATATTTGTGCGAAAGGCACAATACGAGGAATCACTTTCTCCTAGAAGGAGGGAGATGATTATTAAGAAAAGTAAAGAGAAAATCCGAGAAAAGAAGATTAAAAGGGAAACTCAGGAATTAATTGATAAATCACCTTGGAAAGATAAGCTAGATGAGAAATGGGCAAATTTATATATGCTAGCCACAGTAGCAGAAAATATAAATCTTTAATATTTTAAAGTTTTAGCAACTTACCCTTACAATCTAGAAACCCTGTGCAATAAATAAAATTTCAAAACCTAAGTGTGTTTTTCAGTTATCTTTGTAATAAATTAGTACACGGTATGTAATAAATTAAACGGTTATTTATGAATTTTAACTTAGTATTTTATGCATTTTGCATATATGCTACATCAGCATGAGTGGGATATCTGAAGCCTTTCAGAACCTTAATCTTTACCCAGTGAATATCGAAGTTTCCAAAGAATATACTAGCTACTTTCCCGATGTAGAACAACCGGTAGAATTCAAGGTTCCACCTGTGAACAAGCCAAAACGAAAGAAAAGAAAGAATTACGTTTGGGGGAGTCGTATACGTAAGAAAAAGTCAGCTCCAAAACTTCCCAAAATAAACAATCCTTTGAAAAAGGGAAAAGAAATTATAATCGGAGAAAGTTCCAAACAACAGGAAATGGAAACTGAAGACAAGGAGGAGGTTAAGGAGATAGGAATACAGATGGAGGAGGTTACTAAAGAAATAGTAATGGAAGTTGGGCAAGGCTCTAGACCAACTCAGATAGAAATCGGAGAGAGCTCCAATCAAAACCAGGGAAGGACCTTTCAAGATGAGATAGATTTCCTATTGGCAAGCTGTGAAACTATTCAGCCTGTCAATACTAATAATAATAATATTTTTAATTATCCTCTTGAAAACCAACTCCCTATGAATTGGGAACCAGCAATTCCAGACCCAATAGTCCACTCCCAACCACTAGGAATGGACGAATGGTGGACAAACGATTGGCAATTCCAAAATATTGTCAACGATCCTTACTCTTTTCTTCCACAATTCGATCCAGAACCCCTACCTAATCCACCCATGAGTAATGAGGGAAATAGGGGGGCTAGAATCAGGGAAATAGGGGGACAAATTGCCTGGAAGTACGATGAGAGGGAACTGCGTTTTTAGAACGGCAAGTGACGAGAGATAGTAGGATGGTTAAACGGTGTTTGTATAATAGTAATAGTAAAGTTAGTCTGTAAATAACAAATAAAACTCTGTAAGATATTTGCGAGTAATGATGCATACTATAATAGATATAAAATGAAATCGAGAAATCGATTGTTTTGACTATACCTGTATTGTAGAATTTTCTAATTGTTTGTATATAATTGTTATTTAGCAGATACTAATAAAATTTATATATATATTATCAGATGGAAAACAGTGGTAATGAACCTATAAATGAAGTTAATCAGTCTGAACAACATTCAAGAGATCAATATATGACTCGGCAAGATATCGAAAACATTGTTGCTCAAGGGATAGCCAATGCTATTCCAGCATTCGTCGCTGCTATAAAGAATCCAATCGAACCGCAACAAATTGTCCCTAGTAAACAGATTACTGAAGATAACTTCAGTAATAGTGTAAATGGAGGCAATAATCATGTTAATCATAATAGGGAACCACATCAAGCTCCATTACTCAAGAAAATGAAAATTGCAACGCCTGGTTGCACTTTCAAAGAATTCCTTGCTTGTAAACCCACTGAATTTGCAGGAAATGAAGGAGCAACTGCATTACTGCGTTGGTTAGAGAAAACCGAAGCAGTCATTGCAATAAGTAAATGTGGTAAAGATGATCAGGTCATGTATGCATCCAATCTGTTCAAAGAAGGAGCACTCGAATGGTGGAACACTGTGTTACAATCAAAAGGAAGAGTAATAGCTTATGCTATGACTTGGGAAGAATTTAAGGGTTTGGTGGAAAGAAAATTCTGTCCCGAGTATGAAAAGGAACAGATGGCAAATAAGTTTCTAAATCATCGGATGATGGGTGTGGATTGTCGCGGTTATACCTCGACATTCTTTGAATATGCAAGAGTGGTACCAACACTGGCTTCGCCAGAACCGGTACTCATTTCTCGCTATATTTGGGGGCTAATTAGCGAAATCCGCAATATTGTTAAAGCTGCGAGACCTCGCACTATTGATGATGCGGTAGAATTAGCCAATACTCTAACCGATGAACTGGTGCGTACAAGAGATGAAGATAGGAAAAAGGAACTAGCTCAGAAGATTACCCAAGGATTTCGGGCGGGTAATAGTAATAATTTCAAGAAAAGAGGAACAGGGCAATATTCAAATCCACCTTTCTGTAGAAATTGCAAAAGGAAGCATTACGGAAAATGTAATTTAACCTGCAACCTTTGCAAGGGTATAGGACACCGTGAAGAAAACTGCAGAAAGAAAACCGTAATCTGTTTTAACTGTGGAGAAGCAGGGCATTATAAAACAGAATGTCCTAAATTGGTTAAACCAGTAGACAACAAACCTAAGGCGACGGAAGGAAAAACTAAGAAGAATGCCAGGGCATTTCAGCTGACCACTCAAGAAGCAGAACTCATTCCGGATGTGATAGCGGGTACGTTCTTAGTTCACAACGTGTACACAAAAGTATTATTTGACTCTGGTGCAAACCAAAGTTTTATAAATACTTCATTCTGCCAAGCTCTTAGTTTACCTTTAACCAATATTAGGCAGATTTTTACAGTTGAAACAGCAGACGGAAATTCAGTTAAAATAGATAAAGTTTTGCAAGAAGGAAACATAGAACTTTTAGGACATAAATTCTCTGCAAAACTATTGCCAATGAATTTAGCTGAATTTGATGTTGTATTAGGAATGGATTGGTTAGTAGCCAACCATGCTAGAATCCTTTGTGATCAGAATTCCATAGAAATTCAATCACCCACCGGAGAAATGATTAGGATTACAGGAGATAAACCACGTAAGCCCATGAAGTTCATATCAGTAATGAAAGTTGCTAATTATGAACGAAAACAAGGAACAGTGTATATGATTTCGGTAATCATTAGCACTAAGGGTAAAGATCTTAAGGAAATACCAGTAGTTTCAGAATATCCTGATGTATTTCCAGAAGATTTACCAGGATTACCTCCAGATAGGGAAGTAGAATTTAGGATTCATCTAATTCCAGGAACTACACCGATAGCCAAGGCACCTTATCGGTTAGCACCCACAGAAATGTTAGAACTGAAAAAGTAATTAGATGAATTATTAAGTAAAGGATTCATACAACCTAGCTCATCCCCTTGGGGAGCGCCAGTGTTGTTTGTGAAGAAAAAGGATGGTTCAATGAGAATGTGTATCGATTATAGGGAATTGAATAAGGTTACAATTAAGAATCGATATCCATTACCTAGGATTGATGATCTTTTTGATCAACTTCAGGGGGCTAGATATTTTTCTAAAATAGATTTACGCTCCGGATATCATCAATTGAAGGTACAAGAAGAAGACATACCTAAAACTGCTTTCCGAACTAGGTATGGTCATTACGAGTTTACAGTCATGCCTTTTGGGTTAACGAATGCACCTGCTGCATTCATGGACATGATGAATAGGATCTGTAAACCGTATTTGGATAAATTTGTAATTGTCTTCATAGACGATATACTTATTTATTCCAAAAGTCAGACAGAACATTGTGAACATCTTCATGCACTCTTAACTTTGTTAAGAAAAGAAAAGTTGTACGCCAAATTCTCGAAATGCGAATTTTGGCTAAAGGAAGTGCAATTTTTAGGACACATTAAAGCTACTAAGTTTGAATGGGGACCTAAACAAGAAGAAGCCTTTAGAATTCTGAAACAGAAACTAACCCATGCACCAATCTTAGCCTTACCAGAAGGAACTAAAGATTTTGAAGTATATTGTGATGCTTCAAAACTAGGATTTGGATGTGTGCTTATGCAACGCAAGAAGGTAATTGCATACGCATCAAGGCAATTGAAAAAGCACGAAGAAAACTATACGACTCTTGATTTAGAATTAGGAGCCGTAATTTTTGCCCTTAAAATTTGGAGACATTATCTGTACGGAAGTAAGTTTACTATCTATACAGATCATAAGAGTTTAAGATATATATTTGGGCAAAAAGAGTTAAACATGAGGCAAAGGAGATGGATGGAAATCTTAAGCGACTACGACTGTGATATTCAATATCATGAGGGAAAGGCAAATGTAGTTGCAGATGCCTTAAGTCGTAAGTATTATGAGAAACAACGACGGGTTCGTGCTCTCAGATTAAATCTACAAATAGATTTAATGGAACAATTGAAGAATGTTCAAACTACAGCAATCAAGGATGATGCTGAAGGAATGAAAGGACGGATCAAGGAATTAGAACAAGGAGTTGATGGAATTTGGAGATTCCACAAAAGTAGAATTTGGGTACCTAAGCAGGGAGACTTAAGACCTAAGATTTTAGAAGAAGCTCATAAATCTAGGTACACTATGCATCCAGGAAACAATAAGATGTACCAAGATTTAAGAAAGAACTTTTGGTGGATAGGAATGAAAAAGGACATAGCCAGCTATGTTTCTAAATGTCTTACTTGTTCACAAGTTAAGGCAGAACATCAGAAATCTTCAGGACTACTACAACAGTTAGAGATGCCAGTGTGGAAATGGGAACTTATAACAATGGATTTTGTTACTAAGTTACCCAAAACCAGAAAAGGTAATGATGCGATTTGGGTAATAGTGGATCGATTAACCAAATCTGCTCACTTTCTACCTATGAAAGAAACTTTTAGCATGGAAAGACTGGCTAAATTGTATGTAGATGAAGTTGTATCCTTACATGGAGTTCCACTCTCCATTGTTTCGGATAGGGATAGTCGTTTTACTTCCCATCTCTGGAAAAGTTTCCAGCAAGCTATGGGAACTCGACTCAACCTAAGCACTGCATATCATCCCCAAACAGATGGACAAAGTGAAAGGACAATCCAAACTCTAGAAGACATGCTCCGAGCATGTGTAATAGACTTTGGTGGAAGTTGGGATGATCATTTACCATTAATTGAATTCTCCTATAACAATAGTTATCATTCAAGCATTGAAACTGCTCCATTTGAAGCATTATATGGAAGAAAGTGCAGAACTCCAGTTTGTTGGGCAGAAATAGGAGAAAGTCAATTATCAGGTCCTGAAATAGTGCAAGAAACGACTGATAAGATTACTCAAATCAAGGAAAGACTGAAGACAGCTCGAGATCGCCAGAAGAGCTATGCGGATAATAGATACAAGCCATTAGAATTCCAAGTTGGAAACAGAGTACTGTTGAAAGTTTCTCCTTGGAAAGGAGTAGTTAGATTCGGAAAGAAAGGAAAGCTCAGTCCAAGGTATGTAGGACCATTTTCAGTGATCCAACGTATAAGACCAGTAGCTTATCGTTTAAAGCTACCAGAAGAATTAGCAGGAGTACATGATGTATTTCATGTATCCAATCTCAAGAAATGCTTATCAGATGAATCACTGGTAGTACCTCTTCGAGAAATAGAGGTAAATGAAAAACTAAAATTTGTTGAGAAGCCTCTTCAAATTGAGGATCGAAAGATCAAATTTCTCAAGCACAAACGACTAGTGCTAGTCAAAGTAAAGTGGGACTCAAGGAGAGGACCTGAATACACTTGGGAGCTGGAATCAGAAATGAAGAAAAAGTATCCTCAATTATTCCAATAAATCTCGAGGACGAGATTTTTATTAAGGTGGGGAGAATGTAACAACTCTCATCAAAAGTCATAATTATTAAATTAATTAGTCCAATAGGAAACCCTAATTGAGACACCCAAGAGATTCTGAACAAACCCTAGAATTTTCATAATTTTCAGAATCAGGATTAGGGCCCCTAAAACTCAGGGGGGGTTAAACCCTATGGAAGATTATCCACTTAAAACGTTGGCAACAAGGAATTTACGAAAACTGTCAACTCAGCAAGGCTAGTGCCAACCGTGGCAACCCTATGCCTAAAAATAGGTCTCACGCGGCCCGCCTCAGGTTAAGCTTAATTCTCACGCGGGCCGCCTCAGGGTCAAATTTTAACTATAAATAGTGGACAGTGGGACTTGAATTCTGAAAGAAAAACGACGTAAAAATTCACTATGCACTGCAAGTTACGTTCGAATTACTACCAAAACAATCACAGTTCACAAATCGACGCCGCAAAACAGGGTATTAGCACAATCGCTACTACGATTCATTTTCCGATGATCAATATATCCAATGGATGTTTAAGTGCCGCCCACATTAGGGTTATACTTTATCGTTCGTCGTTAATTCGACGGATCATCGTTAATTCGATGGATGAAGTATTGCACTTTGTCATTCGTTGTGAGAATTTGATCGCGTGAGTTATCGTAAATGCTAGATTGATTACTAACCTAGTTTTATGTGCATTGTTATTTAAATTAGGTTAACAAGGCTAATTCATAAGACTAGATTCTGTCCGTATTAAATCAGCAATGTGAGTCATTCTCTCTTTTTATCAAATCTATTTACAAAACCCGATTTATTTCAAAGTTATAATTACAGGGATTAAGTTTATGTAATCACCATATTACAGCCGGTATGTGGGGTTTTGTATACATTACTTGATAATCTTCACCATTGGGGCAGCCAATGGGTGATATGACCATAGTCACAGACACCATTGGACGGAAGGGCCAATGGGTCGAGTGACAAAGTACTGTGGGTAATTGGTTTGATATCAGAAACATTGTAATCTTCCTTAATACTGTAAATTATAACAAATGTGTCATTTTAGTAAATAGAATGATTCACTCAGTATTTCCCGCTGACAAAACCTTTTTCAAACATGTTTCAGGTGATCTGTTGTAATTCAGGAAAAGTGCTGGGGAGCATTTCAAGCTTGAGATAGTGGCTCATTATAAAATAAAGAAATAAATTTTGTAATATTACGATTTCATAATAAAAACATAATATTGTAAATTTTCGGGGTTTTATCCCGAATTGTGAAATAAAATAAATCGGGAAAATTTAGCTTTAAACGATCCTGTTAAATAAACTTCCGCTGTTAAACTCAATTAAAATAAATACCACGGGTTTTCTGTCCCGCGGCTCCTGAGACGGGTCAAACCGGGTCGGGGGCCGTGACACTATTAGTTCACGCTCGTCCACTGAAGGCACCGTGTGAGTTTAGTGAGACCTAAATAGCACTATTTAACTAATATCTCGTTCGCCTAGCCCCGACGACTAATCAAAATAGTAATGTAGGGACTTTGTAATAGAGTTCCGTTTAGTAGGCTAGTTGCATCTAATATAAATAGTAATTAACTGAGCGTCCCACACATGGAGAGAATGTTACCCGTATCCCACACAAGGGGAAGATGTAGTTCGTATCCCACACAAGGGGAAAATGTTGTTCGTTCCGTTCCTAGCCAAAGGAAATATATGCTTTAGTTAAGTGTGTGACCTCACCTTGGTTTGCTCGGCATATAGTTTACTTGTTAAAACAACTTTGGTCAATCACATCCTATTGTAGTTACCAATATTGGTCAGGTTTTGTATGCAAGTATTTCACGTATTTGTACACGTATCTAGCACATAGCATACAACTCGTAACATCACATATAAGCATATGGACCATGTATAAATTTATAACATAAGTCTATGGTGAACAATAATATAATACAATCAAATTCGCATGTTCCAGGTGTGCGGCCCCAAATAGAATAACATACGGTTCGAATCATGAGTTTTCGGTCTAGATAAATCATACAGCTCAAATAAGAGTGTGTGGCCCAATTAATTAACGGCCCAATCAGAGTGTGCGGCCCACTTGTCAAGTGTGCGATCCACACAAGAGTGTGCGACCACTTGACAAGTGTGCGGTCATGCAAGTGTGCGGCTTAAGAGAGTGTGCGGTTTATCATTAGTGTGCGACTTAAATAAGTGTGTGATCCAGTCTTTGAGTGTGCAGCCTACCAAGGGTGTACGGCCCAACACCGGGTACAACCCAAAGTAACTGTGCGGCCCAATGTGAATGTGCGGCCCCATGAGGGTGTGCGGCCTCCTCATGTGTGCGGTCATACAAGGTGCAGTTTATTAAACATAGATTATCAACATTATCAAATTTACACTATGAGTTATCATATATTAACAACCCAATATATACACATACTATACATGAAAAAGGCGTGTATCAAACAACAATATCATACTTTCTTTATATGCAAAACAGTTTGCGCCCCATATTCCAAAAACATCAAAACTCAATTTTAACAAGGAATGGGGTCGTTTATAACCAAAATCTCAAGTCTAGCATTTACACAATCAAATGAACATCTTAACCAAGACTTCTACAAAACCAAAAATCTTAATAAATCAACTAAGCATATAACAGTTGCCATGGGAACACCATTGAAATCCTATAACATCAGATTCAACCATTAAAAAATACACAAATGTATGCAACTTCATGTGTATGCATACATGACCTGGCTTTGACTATCTAAGTTCTTACCATCAATAATTCACTTTTCTAAAAAAGAGTCATATAGATAATTCACAATTCCTTCCTATTTTAACATAACAGACTGAGATCCCGAATCATCTTTCGCAAATCAAAACTTTTAAAGTTTATCTAAAACCTAAAATATATAACCAAACAAGATCTGTACACTTTAACTACTTAACAAATCAACGATTTATAGTACCATCAATATAAAAAGAAATAAATCTCACAAGGCAATCAAAGATAAACACCTACCGACCGACGAGCTATCGGAGTTAGGCGCCGCTGCTGCCTTGGGCGTCCACCACCGTCGTCATTGTCATCTCTTCATGGTCGTATCTCCGTCATCGTCCCGGAGTTCTGATGGAACTCTTATTCGTTGTAGGAGCTCCCACGTTTGATGATGCCAATATCGATACCCACCATCGTCGTACCGCCACCGTACACGATGGTAGTAGCTGTATTTACAGGAGAGAGAGAAGAGTAGAGTGAAAAGAGAGAGTGTGTAAGTTTGTTGGTACCGAAGGGGGAAAGGAGATGGGTAGGCGTGGCCGGAAAACATCTCCGGTTGCCGGAGATACCGGAGATAAGGAGAGTATAAGGAGGGGTGTGTGTGGAAAATGGTGCGAAGGAGAAAAGGGGTTTTCGTGGGTGCTTGCGGGACTGAAGGAGGGCGCCAGAATCCCTCAATCTGTTATATAGTCACATGGTTCGTGGTACGCTCCAATACGGGAACGTGAAATGGGATCGCAATTTGCTAGGTCTCTAAAATTCGGTACGAGCAGGGGTAGGCTCATTTGGGATCGCTTCGGTACGAGTACGTTGTACCATATAATGTGGTATGATGTACGTGTTGAAGTTAACTATAAATAAGTTGGAGGCTCCTAAAAGAGAGATCTTGACGTAGTTTGGATAAGCAATACCAACATCCTTCAAAGCAAGAACTTGACATGCATGAAGAGAAAACTTGAAAACAAACTTGACAGAATTTGGCTGTAATTCTCTTTAGAGTTGCCCTACGGCTCAAACCGCTCCGAATTAGAGAAAATGGACCTCACCATGGTGTTCGGAACGTCGAAATTAGTAGAAAAAGTGTACCTTTGGCCGGAAAACGGTCGCCGAAAGGTTTACCGAAAAACCGGCGCCGGTACTTGCCGCCGTGGTGGGCCACCGCCGCCACGGCTCCGCCGTATGGTGGCTGGATTCTGGTCGACGGATCTTGTGTTCTTGAGAGAGAATGTATAGAGAGGTTAGAGAGAAGGGAGGTAGAGAGAGAGAGTGTGTGTTTGTGAAGAATGAAGTGGTGGAGGTATATAGGGTTTTATATACCCAGGGTTTGCCATCAGCCAAGCCCAACCTTCTTCAGCCCACCATTGTCTGCACACAACTCCGTTTCAGCTTGTTCTTGCGTCAGAATTCTCATTTTCTCACGTAAATTTCAATACAAATTAGTTTATAAATTAAAATAAGTATTTTTATCCTCAAAATATTAGTATTTTTCTAATATGGCATTAAAGAGTTAATTGCCAAAATCGTCCCAGAGGTTTGGGCAGGTTTGCCATTTTCGTCCAAAATGACACTTTTGTACCAAATTGCCCCCAACGTTTGTAACTTTTTGCCATTTTCATCCAAACCACTAACTTAGTTTATTTTTTCTGTTAAGTTGAGGATATTTGGATGAAACTGACAAATATAAAACCACAGGGACGATTTTGGCAATTTACTCAACCTCTTTTAAATTTGTTTTATTTAATTAATTTTGTTACATGTATAATAAAAAAGAATATACATGCAATTTTTATATGAAAAAAAATAATAGCTTTGTAACATAATTTTTATAAATTTCATCCAACCACTAACTAAGTTAATTTTTCTATTAAGACGAAGGATGTTTATAAGCTAAGACAGAAATTAATGCCAAATTTTTTATATAGATCAATTTATAAAAATAAAATCTATTTAAACCTCTAAATTTTATAAAACTAAAATGCTGGTGACCTTATTGAAAAAAGTCAAATAAAAAAATCTTATCATATGTACCAAGTTTGTAATTGATCTTCTACTCTTTTAAATTCGCTCATAAGGAAAAACAGAAGCCAGTGCCCCCCCCCCCCCCCCTAATCAAACAACGTATCGTTACCAAACCTTAAAATTACCCACCAAATTGTAATTATAATGATATGAACCAAAAGTTTCTTTACTCAAGCCACTCAGAATAAGTATTAGTTAGTTACCCTCATAATCTTAAATAAATAAATATTTTATTTCTACTAACATATTTCTTAGGTGATCAACACATTTAAAAAAATATGTAACGTTTTACAGTTTTTTTCTATCTCTACAACTGATAAATACTAAAAGTTGTAATCGATTGTTATGTGTTGCACACCAATGACGAAAAGTTGTAAATTAATTTATGTCTTACTTTATAAAATTTAAAACATCCTTCACCTTAACAGAAAAAATAAACTGAGTTAGTGATTTGGATGAAAATTTATAAAAATTATTTGACAAAACTATTAATTTTTTTTCTAAAAACTCCATGTATATTCCTTTTTATTATATATGTAACAAAAATAATTAAATAAAAGAATTAAAAAGGGTTTGAGTAAATTGCCAAAATCGTCCCTGTGGTTTTATATTTGTCAGTTTCATCCAAATATACTCAACTTAACAGAAAAAATAAACTAAGTTAGTGATTTGGATGAAAATGGCAAACAGTTACAAACATTGGAGGCAATTTGGCACAAAAGTGTCATTTTGGACGAAAATTGCAAACATGCCCAAACCTCAGGGACGATTTTGGCAATTAACTCGGCATTAAATGTCGCACACACACTCGCTGCGCGTTGAAATCGCATAAGTTGATCTGCTTACTGATTCTTGTCGTTTCACTGACCCGAAAGTTACTGTAACTATAAAAATACTTTTTCAATCATACATAAGTATTCTAAACATATTTATTATGATTAACGCATGAATTCTTGTTATCCCATGCGTAGTGTTGACCATATATGCATCCAAACACTATGTATCTCTCCTAAATGCTAACTTTTAAATCTTAAAGATACAATTTCCTTTCTTAATCATAAAGTTTAAAAAAAGAGTCAAACATTTGTCTTGAGTTATATTTCCGGTTGAGTCTTTGTATTCCTATACACTAATCAGGTTTTTCAATGTTAGTGTGTTCTTAAATGATCATTAGGTTTTTTGTCTACATCTTATTTTATGGTGGTGTTTGTTTTTCTAAAAAAATATCTGCACAGACTCTTCTTTCTGCTCCGCGTAGACCACACGCAGACATTGCCATCTGCAGACTGTTTGTTTTTCCGAAGATGTTTCGTTAAAAAACGTTTGCGCGAGCTCTTCTTGGTGCAAACTTGGACTAGCCACTTTTAAGATCTTCTAAGTTCTGTAGAGGGTTGAACACAACCACCGTCCACCACTACCATCTACCACCACCGTCCACCATCACCGCCACCACCATTGTTCGTACACCACCACAAGTTTATTTTAGAAGTCTACATACGTTAAAAAACAAGCAACCTTCTTCTTGCAGACTGCTGAGGTTTGGTCCAACTCTTCTTTTACAGATGTGGTCCGTAGACTGCAAACATTTTAGCTCTTAAAAAACAAACTGCATATAAATGTAGTGTGTAATCTAAAATACAAAACCTATGCTTAACAATTCATATCGGAATAGCATCAACTATTAACTTTTTTTTACTTCATACATCAACCAAAGAATTAGTATCGAACAAGAACGAAAACCGAAAACAGTAATAGCTTGGCTAAGCACCCAAATTTTATTTATGTCAAGAAACTATCTCAAAAATTGACTTACAATCCTTAATCCTTGACTCAAAGTTTTTATTCATTAGAGTAATCATGTTTCGAAATTACAATGTGATTATGATATAATTGTTGTAATTATCAAGTCCTAGTTAATTGGTTAGATAATTATCTAGCATTTTAAACGAGTCAGATTTGGATGTCTTTAGGATAATTATATGAGCAATCCTAGTATAAGTTGTATGTGATAGGTTAGCTTATGTATTAGGTATTTTGGATTATAAGAATCAAGTTTTTGTGTAGTTTTCTTGATCTAATAATATTATGGGAGTCATCCATAATTTTATATTCGTTTGAGTATCGGTTGGGACTTGAAACTTGTGGTCCATATTCTGATGATATTTCCTTGAAGGTTAACATACTGTAAAATTGCATAAATTATATGTACAAATTATATATCTTGGAACGAACTGTTTGACCACAAACGGTCAAAGTCACGTTTTTGTTGATGTATGTTTCTAAATCTTGAAATGGCACGTGATGTTGCATATATCTTTTGTTGGCATTCTTTTATCATATGATTAATCGAAGGATGTATCTTAATTTTTATAACGACAAAGAATCTTACGTGTAAATTCATCCTGTTGGGGCTATTTCCAAGATTTATCCATCGACATCTAAGGATGCTTTTATTTTAATATTAAGCAATGCGTTTACGTTTTATATTAAAAATTTCTACCCATTTCTATTTTCAGAGTTATCGTAAACATTGCAACAACATCCATTCCATTGCTTTAGTTGCGACAATAGTCCGTCACAGTGCTTCTGGTGTGGCAACTTGATGTCACTAATAGTTGCTTAGGAGCTTCATATTTGAAATAAGACAACAATATAGGTCTCATGTACACCTAAGACTAATGTTGATGCATATTATGTGGATACGGCTCGGCTCGGTTCGACTCGACTACGAAGTGAAGGCCGTAGTCAAGACATCCTCCTGTCTTGACTCGGTATGCGGTTTACTTTGTAACGTTTAATGTAAATGCAACTGCGTGTGTGCAGTTTGCATTTAGTATTGCTTATGTGTTAATTCTGTTTGTTGTTTGGTCCAATCCATGATGAAGCCCAGTTGACAAAGTCAAGGCCCAAGCTCAACATGTGACAGAATGGTGTTGGCGAAATCCCATATGTGGTGAAATCCCCATGATGACGAAAACACCCCATATGTGACGAAATCCATTGATTTCATCGAGTCTTGGATTTCGTCGATCAGATTTCGTCGGCTAGAGGTTTTCGTCGAGGCTTCACTATATAAACACAGCAGAACAGACAGAAACACTAAGAACACACAGAGAGAGAAGTCTGAATAGATTTCACAGAGCGAACACACTGTAAACACACACACACTGAGAGTTTATAAGGATATCTTGTAAACATTGCTTTGTAACGGTTTCATACGCATTAATACAATGGAGTGTTAATCGTTGAATCTTTGTGTTTGTGTTCGTAACTTGGTTTAACTTACCCGTTTGGATTCCGCACTCACGGGTTTGTCAGAAAACAGGGAATAGAGGTTACTCGATCCTCCGGGTGGACCTACAATTGGTATCAGAGCTATTTAAGCTCTAGCTATGTGCTGGATCACATCATTGATGTTCAGAAAAAGAAAAATGATGTCACATGCATAGGTTATAAGAAGTGTCCACCACCTTTTAAACACGATTATTCTTCGATGCCTGATGAGGAAAATAAACCTCATTTTGAGCCCTCAGTTTCATTGAGCCTTGAGGAATTCACATTTGGGCTAGGTTACAAAAAGGAAATATCCTCAGATTCGGATGAATCAGCAGATGCGAAAGTGTCAACAGCTAAACGAAATCAGGATCCTCCAGTCATTGTTGAGGATGCTGATTCGTCAGATGATGAATCCGAGGATACTAACTCTGAAGAGTCAGAAATGGTAACAAAAGAGGAAAACATACCTCTCGAAAATTACATTCTTTGTGATCCACCTGCAAAACCGTTTGTGACTGCTACAGCCAAATCTGTTGAATCCTCATCTGGAAGTTGTGAAAGCGTGAACTTGTTTTACACGTTGATTGGATCTGATAAAATATATTCAGACAAGGATTTCCCTATCAAAAATGCCAATCAATCTTTGATTGATAAAGTTTTCAAAGATTCTACCAGTAAGTTTTTGGGAAAGTCGTTGTAGTAACTCAGTGTGCTTCTATCCCAAAATCCAAAGTTAGAAAGAAATATGGGAATCAAAAATTGCAAAAACAAAACAATCAACGAAAGCAAAATCACGCTGCCCAAGGAAAGAGAAAAGGCAAACAAAGCCAAAACAAGAAGATGATACAGAAGGTAAACTTCGTGAAATCCACAGGGACTAATAAAATTGAAACTTTCGAAAACAAATCCAACACGGATTTTGTTAAACAAGTTAAAATTTTGAAAAGAAACAGTCAAAACAATTACACACAAACGGTTGTGATGTAGGACCAACTACCTCAAGATCACAAAGTTCATCATCAAGCTCTTACAGTTATGATACTCCGAGGTTTGTTGAGCGGAGATCATGCTTTGAATGCGGTGAGTATGGGCACATTGTCAGAAATTGTCCATATCTCACGAAAGGAAAGGCAAAAGTTGATGCCCCCCGTGGTAACTGTTACCATAAAAGATATGTTTCACCAAAACAGGACCCTCGTCTTGTTAAACAACGAGAAAAGAAACAGAAAAAGCAACAAAGAAAAGAAGTTGAAAAGGCTTTAAAACCGGAGGTTGTCCAAACAAAATCTGTTGAATCAAATCTTAAACATGAAAAACAAAAACAGATTTGGAAACCAAAATCGGAAATTGTTTCAGGGGGAGCTACATCAATTCCGAATCATCGGGAAATGGATGTTACAATTCTCGATGATGACGGATGACCCAAGTCTGTGAAGGCTTGGGTCCCCCTCTCCAACTAATCTCTGAATGAGTGTGCAGTATGTTCCAGGAGGAACTATTGATAGTCTTAGGATTGTTGATAGTGGAGCGTCCATGCAAAAGATCGGCGACATAAGGCTCCGAAATATTGTTACATCTAGGAGAATATTGTTGCCATTGATGGAGAGAAATGAAAAAGAAAAGAAGTCAAAAATTCCGATGAAGGAATGAAGTTAAAAATTCGACAAGATGAAATATGCCAAAATTTGGTTGTTATGGTTTTTGATCGGGTCAACATGATAGATTCCAATGAAATGTACGCGCCTGTAGCACGTCTGAAGCTTTTCTAAGATTCATGGATTTTTCTTCCACAAGAAGTTCAAAGTCCACAAGATGAAGGTGTAGGGTACTTTTCTCTACGGTGTGATTGAAGAAAATGTGTTTGTTGATCAAACCAACCGGGTGTGCGGATGCCTTGGCGTGGATTGAACAACCGCACACTACTTCTTAAAGAAAAAGTCAAAGACCTTCGCTGGTGCAATGTGGAAGACCAGCCGGACCCAGAGGTCTATGATCTTGTTGCTGTGAAGAGATTTCTCAGTAGCTACAAAAATCGACTTTGAAGTCCACAACGGGTGGATATCCAGTTTGGGAGAGCACTCAGATTCCTGACAATGCACGAAGCAGTTGCAAGATACGGTTTTAAATTTCTAATCTCTCTTATACTTGTCGATATTTAAGGTGCTTTATGAATTATTATCCTCTCGTACAACACTCTTTGACCAGACACATTGATCTCGAATATCACTTCACACGTGATTGTCTCAATATGAAACTCGTCAATGTTGTTTTGGTCCACACCGATTACCGACATGCCAACTGATTCTCCAAAATTCGATAAATCAATTCTGATTAAAATTAATTTTGGTAAACGGCATTAAGGTCAAGCAAGAGTAATCCACATCGGAAAATCGTTTTTGTAAATATCTTTGTGTTTTTAAAATTATTGTAAATTTGTTGATTTTAGGGGGAGTAAATCCAAATTTGAAAATTCAAAAAGATCGAAAAATTTCAAAAACTCAAAAACAATAGAAAAACAAAAATGAGTTTCCTGGCGAGCAAAAGAGAAAATGATAGTACATCAGTGGTCTGTCTAAACCTTTTTAAACTGAAATGAAAAATGTTAAGCAGCTCTATATAAGATGTATCGGTAGGCTCACAATTATCTTAAAGTGTGCAGGGTGATATAAACTTAAATCGACTAAAGACCAGGTGGGAACCATTCATTGGCATATGGTCTTAGTACCGAAATTTCATTTGAGAGATTGCCGAGGTTCTGAGATATGTGGTCTTTATGATGTTTATCATCTGGGTATCATGGTTGTTTCTTTTACCGAAACAAACGGAGACGAAGTCTAGATCTTCCATGATACCATACATACGTGTACATACTGCATACGACCTCAATAAGTGATCAACAATCACATGTCCACAAAACAAGTGATAATATATCACATTTATCCGGGAGTCAAGTTCGTCTCTTTGCTGTACGTTTGTACTGACCTGTTCATGGACTTGCTCCTGTGCCCTCATGCATCTGAAATTCAAGTTCCTCATCAATAAGTGATTCTATCACATAGGGCTTGCTTTCATCAAAATAAGTGAGTTTCTCACATTTTCATATACGGTCAAACAGATGATAAATGGTATACTCACCAGTAAGATGAACCCTCGTGCATACCTTGATACGGGAATGTGTCGTGATGTGGATGAACACCGGTCGGTAAGTATAAATCATACCTTAACGTATCCCCTCGCCATGATTACATCTGATAAGTTGAGCTTATGTGGATAACAATATCGATAATCGTTATAGGATGCTTTTCTAAATGTTAACAAAAAGAACAACAAGTCGTTTTGACATGACCGTACACTGATATGATTCTCTTACCCTCGAAACTCTCAAAAAGAATGTTGGTATATACTTACTTTTCTTAGTTTCTGCAACTCTGTATATATTTATTTACTGCTTTCAGTCTTTAAGTTTGAAATATTCAAAATGCCAAAAAGATTTTAGGTATGTTTTAATATAAACTTTATAAAAGTCAAAAAGATTTTATTTCTGCTTTAGTTTTGATTAACCGATGTTGGAACTCAAGTCTTCGTTACCTGAAATCTGATTGAAAACCAAAACGACTAAATCTTCATAAACGGTCAGAGTTTGCAAGTTTTGAAAGTTAATAATCGAAATTGAAAAATTTGTTAACTTTTCAAACTAACTGTCGAACGGTAGTTGAAAACATGGTCACATGTGTCTTATTTGTTTTATGTTAACTATATTCCAAGCAGTTGTTCTCATTGCGCATTTAGCTTTCTTGCATGTGCAGATGCTAAAGGCGAGGAGAACCTGTTCGATGACAAGCTTCGGAATGAAGACACGACGTGAAGGCACTCAAATGATAAAGATGATCGAGTTGCCGCTGATCAATCATCAACACCACAAGGATCTAAAGTATCGAAAATCAAAAGATTCACAAGCATAATCAAAGAGGGAGTTTATTGATACACTTCCTAAATGAAAACGGGAGTTTGTTAATACACTTTCTACGTGCAACACATGAAGACTTTGAAGATCCTTTCCGAGAATGAAAGAACCATCAAGAGATGGAGAACGAGATTACGAACCTCGCTAGCAGCATCCAAGGGGGAGTTTGTTGATGCATATTATGTGGATACGGCTTGGCTCGGTTTGACTCGACTACGAAGTGAAGGCCGTAGTCAAGACATCCTCCTGTCTTGACTCGGTATGCGATTTACTTTGTAACGTTTGATGTAAATGCAACTGCGTGTGTGCAGTTTGCATTTAGTATTGCTTATGTGTTGATTCTGTTTGTTGTTTGGTCCAATCCATGATGAAGCCCAGTTGACAAAGTCAAGGCCCAAGCCCAACATGTGACAGAATGGTGTTGGCAAAATCCCATATGTGGTGAAATCCCCATGATGACGAAAACACCCCATATGTCGAGTCTTGGAATTCGTCGATCAGATTTCGTCGGCTAGAGGTTTTCGTCGAGGCTTCACTATATAAACACACCAGAACAGACAGAAACACTAAGAACACATAGAGAGGGAAGTCTGAATAGATTTCACAGAGCGAACACACTGTAAACACACACACACTGAGAGTTTATAAGGATATCTTGTAAACATTGCTTTGTAACGGTTTCATACGCATTAATACAATGGAGTGTTAATCGTTGAATCTTTGTGTTTGTGTTCGTAACTTGGTTTAACTTACCCGTTTGGATTCCGCACTCACGGGTTTGTCGGAAAACAGGGAATAGAGGTTACTCGATCCTCCGGGTGGACCTACAACTAACCTCAAATGTAAAAAGAAAAGATGTACTTTTTTATGTTGGGAATTTTAATACCATCAACTTTGATAACTTTGATGATGATTTTGCTTTGGAGGCTACTTTTATACGGATATAAAAGAAAGGGGGTGAAATGACATGTATTATAAACTTAGGGGTTTGATACGTGAAATTGAGTAATTGAAACGCGTTGAGAGATTAAAATGAGTTGTATCGATCAGAGAGTGAAACTGAGAGGGCTAGCAAAGAAAAAAGTAGAAAAAATTACTGCTACGTGGACTAAAGAGAGAGTGACACGTGGACCAATGGGAGTATACTACTCTAGATCCTTATTCTCTTTAATATAATATATAACTAGTTTTTCTCATTTATATTTTAGTCATTTAAATTATTGCAACAACGATCCATTGCACTACTTTAGTATTTTTCTTACTAACCCCAAATGTAAAAAAACCTATGTATTTGTCAATGTTGATGACTTTGTAGAATCTTGTTTTAACTGATAAACTGCAAGCTAACATGCCGAATTCGTAAAATAAAAGAAATAATAGAAAAAGGTAGTTAAAAAGAAACGGGTCAAACACAGATGAATGTTTGCCTAAATTATTTTACAAATGCAAAAAACCTCATACATCATTTTTACTTAAGATATTATTAGTGAAAAAAATATAATTATTAATATGAAACACGCTAACTGTTTATAAAACACATTGAGTTTTGGACAAAGTGTCCCAGGTTCATCCGATCCGACCAATTTTAACCCATACCTGTTATTACCTTAATTCAAATGAATGAATACTCATCAATCATCAATGATTGAGACTATTATTCCATGCCTGCACAAAAAGTGAGACATAAGATCACGCCAATAGTGGTTGATCGAAATATAGGTGTGTATGTGCGTGTGCACAGGATGTGGATGCATGGGTGTGCTTTTTTTAAAACCAAGATTTTTAATAATTTAACAAATTATGTGTATCTGTGTGTGTGTATATATTAAGGCCCTTTAGCTATCTTTCAATGAACTCGTGATGTCCCCCCTGAGGTATTAGCATGTGATTTTTCCAACTCAGCAATTTTCTTAATTTCTACAATTTCATTTGCACATAATAAACATATAGTATGTATATATTTTGGAAACAATTATTTGGCCACAAAACCAAAACTACTGAAACAAATTGATAGGAACTTCGTTATTTTGGAAATACCTCTCGTTCATGATTACGATTTTCTAACTACTCCACTTTCATTTTATCAATAACTGACACTTCTTTGATTATGCGGAGCTTGTTCAGTAACGACTTTGCTGCTTATTTCTCATGAATAAATTGATTGTGCGCCTCTTCCAACTTTCCTTGCATTTCTCGGATAGCATTCCACAACTTTATGATTTCTTGTCCATTTCCTTCTTTAAGATCGACATGTATGTAACATAAAACGTTTAGAAATAACTTTTTTTGTTACTATTAGCATGTTAATCTCTGTTGGACATATAAAAGATGTACCATCAAATGCTTTTTAAAAGTCTAATCCCTGTGTTAGCTCTTCACCACGCTTCTTGTCACGGCCCCCGACCCGGTTTGACCCGTTTCAGGAGCCGCGGAACAGAAATCCCGTGGTATTTATTTAATTGAGTTTAACAGCGGAAGTTTAACATCAGGATCGTTTAAAGCTAAAATTTTCCCGATTTATTTTATTTCACAATTCGGGATAAAACCCCGATAATTTACAATATTATGTTTTTTACTACGAAATCGTGATATTACAAAACTTATTTCTTTATTTTATAATGAGCCACTATCTTAAGCTTGAAATGCTCCCCAACACTTTTCCTGAATTACAACAGATCACCTGAAACATGTTTGAAAAAGGTTTTGTCAGCGGAAAATACTGAGTGAATCATTCTATTTACTAAAATGACACATTTGTTATAATTTACAGTATTAAGAGCGATTACAATGTTTCTAATATCAAACCAACTACCCACGGTATTTGTGACTCGACCGAATCTGTGACTATGGTCATATCCCCCAATTGCCTGCCCCAATGGTGACGATTATCAAGTAATGTATACAAAACCCCACATACCGGCTGTAACTTGGTGATTACAAAGACTTAATCCCCGTAATTATAACTTTGAAAATAAACATGATTTGGAAAGTAATTTGATAAAAAGATAGAATGACTCACATTGCTGATTTAATACGGACAGAGTCTAGTCTATGAATTAGCCTGATTAACCTAATTTAGATAACAATGCACACAAAACTGGGTTAGTAATCAATACAGCATTTACGATAACTCACGAGATCAACCATCACAACGAGTGACAAAGTGCTATGCTTAACATCTGTCGAATTAACGACTAATGACAAAGCATCACCCTAATGTGGGAAGCACTTAAACACCCGTTGAGTACATTGATCGATCGGAAAATGAATCGTAGCAGCGATCGTGCTAATACCCTGTTTTGCGGCGTCGAATTGCAGACTGTGTGTGTTTTTGTAGTATTTCGAATGTAACTCGCAGTGTATAGTGAATTTTTACGTCGTTTTTCTTTCAGAATTCAAGTCCCACTGTCCTCTATTTATAGGTAAAATTTGACCCTGAGGCGGCCCGCGTGAGAATTAAGCAAACCTGAGGCGGGCCGCGTGAGACCTATTTTTAGGCATAGGGTTGCCACGGTTGGGACTAGCCTTGCTGACTTGACAGTTTTCGAAAATTCCTTGCTGCCAACGTTTTAAGTGGATAATCGTCCATAGGGTTTAACCCCCCCTGAGTTTTAGGGGCCCTAATCCTGATTATGAAAATTATGAAAATTTTAGGGTTTGTTCAGAATCACTTGGGTGTCTCAATTAGGGTTTCCTATTGGACTAATTAATTTAATAATTATGACTTTTGATGAGAGTTGTTACATTCTCCCAACCTTAATAAAAATCTCGTCCTTGAGATTTATTGGAATAATTGAGGATACTTTCTCTTCATTTCTGATTCCAGCTCCCAAGTGTATTTAGGTCCTCTCCTTGAATCCCACTTTACTTTAACTAGCACTAGTCGTTTGTGCTTGAGAAACTTTACTTTTCTGTCTTCTATCTGAAGAGGTTTCTCTACAAATTTTAACTTTTCGTTTTCCTCTATGTCTTGAAGAGGTACCACCAGAGATTCATCTGCTAAACATTTCTTGAGATTGGATACATGAAATACATCATGTACTCCAGCTAATTCTTCTGGTAGTTGTAAACGATAAGCTACTGGTCCTATACGTTGGATCACTGAAAATGGTCCTACGTATCTTGGACTTAGCTTTCCTTTCTTACCGAATCTCACAACTCCTTTCCAAGGAGAAACTTTCAACAGTACTCTGTCTCCAACTTGGAATTCTAACGGCTTGCATCTATTATCTGCATAACTTTTCTGGCGATCTCGAGCCGTCTTCAACCTTTCCTTGATTTGAGTAATCTTATCAGTCGTTTCTTGCACTATTTCAGGACCTGATAATTGATTTTCTCCTATTTCTGCCCAACAAACTGGAGTTCTGCACTTTCTTCCATATAGTGCTTCAAATGGGGCAGTTTCAATGCTGGAATGATAGCTATTGTTATAGGAGAATTCAATTACTGGTAAATGATCATCCCAACTTCCACCAAAGTCTATTACACATGCTCGAAGCATGTCTTCTAGAGTTTGGATTGTCCTTTCACTTTGTACGTCTGTTTGGGGATGATATGCAGTGCTTAGGTTGAGTCGAGTTCCCATAGCTTGCTGGAAACTTTTCCAGAGATGGGAAGTAAAACGACTATCCCTATCCGAAACAATGGAGAGTGGAACTCCATGTAAGGATACAACTTCATCTACATACAATTTAGCCAGTCTTTCCATGCTAAAAGTTTCTTTCATAGGTAGAAAGTGAGCAGATTTGGTTAATCGATCCACTATTACCCAAATCGCATCATTACCTTTTCTGGTTTTGGGTAACTTAGTAACAAAATCCATTGTTATAAGTTCCCATTTCCACACTGGCATCTCTAACTGTTGTAGTAGTCCTGAAGATTTCTGATGTTCTGCCTTAACTTGTGAACAAGTAAGACATTTAGAAACATAGCTGGCTATGTCCTTTTTCATTCCTATCCACCAAAAGTTCTTTCTTAAATCTTGGTACATCTTATTGTTTCCTGGATGCATAGTGTACCTAGATTTATGAGCTTCTTCTAAAATCTTAGGTCTTAAGTCTCCCTGCTTAGGTACCCAAATTCTACTTTTGTGGAATCTCCAGATTCCATCAACTCCTTGTTCTAATTCCTTGATCCGTCCTTTCATTCCTTCAGCATCATCCTTGATTGCTGTAGTTTGAACATTCTTCAATTGTTCCATTAAATCTATTTGTAGATTTAATCTGAGAGCACGAACCCGTCGTTGTTTCTCATAATACTTACGACTTAAGGCATCTGCAACTACATTTGCCTTTCCTTCGTGATACTGAATATCACAGTCGTAGTCGCTTAAGATTTCCATCCATCTCCTTTGCCTCATGTTTAACTCTTTTTGCCCAAATATATATCTTAAACTCTTATGATCTGTATAGATAGTAAACTTACTTCCGTACAGATAATGTCTCCAAATCTTAAGGGCAAAAATTACGGCTCCTAATTCTAAATCATGAGTCGTATAGTTTTCTTCGTGCTTTTTCAACTGCCTTGATGCGTACGCAATTACCTTCTTGCGTTGCATAAGCACACATCCAAATCCTAATTTTGAAGCATCACAATATACTTCAAAATCTTCAGTTCCTTCTGGTAAAGCTAAGATTGGAGCATTGGTTAGTTTCTGTTTCAAGATTCTAAAAGCTTCTTCTTGTTTGGGTCCCCATTCAAACTTAGTAGCTTTACAGGTTAGCTTAGTTAATGGTACAACTATCTTGGAAAAATCCTTAATAAACCGTCTATAATACCCAGCTAATCCTATAAAACTTCTAATTTCCATTGCGGATTGTGGAACCTTCCAATTGGTAATTGCCTCTATCTTAGCAGGATCTACATGAATACCTTCATGATTCACCATGTGTCCTAAGAATTGCACTTCTTGTAACCAAAATTCACATTTCGAGAATTTGGCGTAAAGCTTTTCTCTTCTTAACAAAGTTAAGAGAGCATGCAAGTGCTGACAATGTTCGTCCTGACTTTTGGAATAAATAAGTATATCGTCTATGAAGACAATTACAAATTTATCCAGGTACGGTTTACAAATCCTATTCATCATGTCCATGAATGCTGCAGGTGCATTTGTTAACCCAAAGGGCATGACTGTAAACTCGTAATGACCATACCTAGTTCTGAAAGCAGTTTTAGGTATGTCTTCTTCTTGTACCTTCAATTGATGATATCCAGAGCGTAAATCTATCTTAGAAAAATATCTAGCTCCTTGAAGTTGATCAAAAAGATCATCAATCCTAGGTAATGGATATCGATTCTTAATTGTAACCTTATTCAATTCCCTATAATCGATACACATTCTCATTGAACCATCCTTTTTCTTTACAAACAACATTGGCGCTCCCCAAGGGGATGAGCTAGGCTGTATGAATCCTTTACTTAGTAATTCATCTAATTGCTTTTTCAGTTCTAACATTTCTGTAGGTGCTAACCGATAAGGTGCCTTGGCTATCGGTGTAGTTCCTGGAATTAGATGAATCCTAAATTCTACTTCCCTGTCTGGAGGTAATCCCGGTAAATCTTCTGGAAATACATCAGGATATTCTGAGACTACTGGTATTTCCTTAAGATCTTTACCCTTAGTGCTAATGATTACCGAAATCATATACACTATTCCTTGTTTTCGTTCATAATTAGCAACTTTCATTACTGATATGAACTTCATGGGCTTACGTGGTTTATCTCCTGTGATCCTAATAACTTCTCCGTTGGGTGATTGAATTTCTATGGAATTCTGATCACAAAGGATTCTAACATGGTTGGCTACTAACCAATCCATTCCTAATACAACATCAAATTCAGCCAAATTCATCGGCAATAGTTTTGCAGAGAATTTATGTCCTAAAAGTTCTATGTTTCCTTCTTGCAAAACTTTATCTATTTTAACTGAATTTCCGTCTGCTGTTTCAACTGTAAAAATCTGCCTAATATTGGTTAAAGGTAAACTAAGAGCTTGGCAGAATGAAGTATTTATAAAACTTTGGTTTGCACCAGAGTCAAATAATACTTTGGCGTAAACGTTGTGAACTAAGAACGTACCCGCTATCACATCCGGAATGAGTTCTGCTTCTTGAGTGGTCAGCTGAAATGCCCTGGCATTCTTCTTAGTAGTTCCTTCGGTCGCCTTGGGTTTGTTATCTACTGGTTTGATCAATTTAGGACATTCTGTTTTATAATGCCCCGCTTCTCCACAGTTAAAACAGATTACTGTCTTCTTTTTGCAGTTTTCTTCACGATGTCCTACAGTTTTGCAAAAATTGCAAGTGATATCGCATCTTCCATAATGTTTCTTTTTGCATTTCCTGCAGAATGATGGAGCTGGAGATTGCCCTGCTCCTTTTCTCTTGAAGCTGTTATTATTACCCACACGAAATCCTTGGGTAATTTTCTGAGCTAGTTCCTTTTTCCTATCTTCATCTCTTGTGCGCACCAGTTCATCAGTTAGAGTATTAGCTAATTCTACCGCATCATCAATAGTGCGAGGTCTCGCAGCTTTAACAATATTGCGGATTTCGCTAATTAGCCCCCAAATATAGCGAGAAATGAGTACCGGTTCTGGCGAAGCCAGTGTTGGTACCACTCTAGCATATTCAAAGAATGTCGAGGTATAACCATGACAATCTACACCCATCATCCGATGATTTAGAAACTTATTTGTCATCTGTTCCTTTTCATACTCGGGACAGAATTTTCTTTCCACGAAACCCTTAAATTCTTCCCAAGTCATAGCATAAGCTATTACTCTTCCTTTTGATTGTAACACAGTGTTCCACCATTCGAGTGCTCCTTCTTTGAAGAGATTTGATGCATACATGACCTGATCATCTTTAGCACATTTACTTATTGCAATGACTGCTTCGGTTTTCTCTAACCAACGCAGTGATGCAGTTGCTCCTTCATTGCCTGCAAATTCAGTGGGTTTACAAGCAAGGAATTCTTTGAAAGTGCAACCAGGCGTTCCAGTTTTCATTTTCTTGAGTAATGGAGCTTGATGTGGTTCCTTATTATGATTAACATGATTATTGCCTCCATTTACACTATTACTGAAGTTATCTTCAGTAATCTGTTTACTAGGGATAATTTGTTGCGGTTCGATTGGATTCTTTATAGCAGCAACAAATGCTGGAATAGCATTGGCTATCCCTTGAGCAACAATGTTTTCAATATCTTGCCGAGTCATATATTGATCTCTTGAATGTTGTTCAGACTGATTAACTTCATTTATAGGTTCATTACCACTGTTTGCCATCTGATAATGTATATATAAATTTTATTAGTATCTGCTAAATAACAATTATATATAAACAATCAGAAATTTTTATAATACAGGTATAGTCAAAACAATCGATTTCTCGATTTCATTTTATATCTAGTATAGTATGCATCGTTACACACCAATATCTTACAGAGTTTTATTCGTTATTTACAGACTAACTTTACTATTACTATTATACAACCATCGTTTTATCATCGTACTATCTCTCGTCACTTGCCGTTCTAAAAACGCATTTCCCTCTCATCGTACTTCCAGGCAATTTGTCCCCCTATTTCCCTGATTCTAGTTCCCGCATCAAACAACTCTTCACCAAAGTGGCGAAGTTCAGCCATGTTTTCATTACTCATGGGTGGATTAGGTAGGGGTTCTGGATCGAATTGTGGAAGAAAGGAATAAGGATCGTTGACAATATTTTGAAATTGCCAATCGTTCGTCCACCATTCGTCCATTCCTATGGGTTGGGAGTGGACTATTGGGTCTGGAATTGCTGGTTCCCAATTCATAGGGAGTTGGTTTTCAAGAGGATAATTAAAAATATTAGTATTGACAGGCTGAATTGTTTCACAGCTTGCCAATAGGAAATCTATCTCATCTTGAAAGGTCCTTCCCTGGTTTTGATTGGAGCTTTCTCCGATTTCTATCTGAGTTGGTCTAGAGCCTTGCCCAACTTCCATTACTATTTCTTTAGTACCTTCCTCCATCTGTATTCCTATCTCCTTAACCTCTTCCTTGTCTTCAGTTTCCATTTCCTGCTGTTTAGAACTTTCTCCGGTTATTATTTCTTTTCCCTTTTTCAAAGGATTGTTTATTTTGGGAAGTTTTGTAGCTGACTTTTTCTTACGTATACGACTCCCCCAAACGTATTTCCTTCTTTTCTTGGGTTTTGGCTTTTTCAAGGGTGGAGCAGTGAATTCTACAGGTTGTTCTATATCAGGAAAGTATCCCGTAAATTCCTTGGAAACTTCGATATTCACCGGGTAAAGATTAAGGTTCTGAAAGGCTTCAGATATCCCACTCATGCTGATGTAGCATATATGCAAAATGCATAAAATACTAAGTTAAAATTCATAAATAACCTTTTAATTTATTACATATTGTGTACTAATTTATTACATACTGTGTACTAATTTATTACAAAGATAACTGGAAAACACACTTAGGTTTTGAAATTTTTATTTATTGCACAGGGTTTCTAGATTGTAAGGGTAAGGTGCTAAAACTTTAAAATATTTAAAGATTTATATTTTCTGCTACTGTGGCTAGCATATATAAATTTGCCCATTTCTCATCTAGCTTATCTTCCCAAGGTGATTTATCAATTAATTCCTGAGTTTCCCGTTTAATCTTCTTTTCTCGGATTTTCTCTTTACTTTTCTTAATAATCATCTCCCTCCTTCTAGGAGAAAGTGATTCCTCGTATTGTGCCTTTCGCACAAATATTCCTTCTTCAGGAATTTCAGCCTGATTCGAGGATTTGGTTCGGGATGAACTTCCCTTCTCATTGGATGATCTATCTAATTTAAGATAGATGCTTGACAGCTTTTGCTTACCCATACTGTAACTAACAAATAATCAGTTAATATCACACATAATCACATAATAGTAATCAGGAAAAATTAAGTATTTCTAAATACTTAATTAGCTTAACTCAGTGGCTCTGATACCACCTTATTTCTGTCACGGCCCCCGACCCGGTTTGACCCGTTTCAGGAGCCGCGGAACAGAAATCCCGTGGTATTTATTTAATTGAGTTTAACAGCGGAAGTTTAACATCAGGATCGTTTAAAGCTAAAATTTTCCCGATTTATTTTATTTCACAATTCGGGATAAAACCCCGATAATTTACAATATTATGTTTTTTACTACGAAATCGTGATATTACAAAACTTATTTCTTTATTTTATAATGAGCCACTATCTTAAGCTTGAAATGCTCCCCAGCACTTTTCCTGAATTACAACAGATCACCTGAAACATGTTTGAAAAAGGTTTTGTCAGCGGAAAATACTGAGTGAATCATTCTATTTACTAAAATGACACATTTGTTATAATTTACAGTATTAAGAGCGATTACAATGTTTCTAATATCAAACCAACTACCCACGGTATTTGTGACTCGACCGAATCTGTGACTATGGTCATATCCCCCAATTGGCTGCCCCAATGGTGACGATTATCAAGTAATGTATACAAAACCCCACATACCGGCTGTAACTTGGTGATTACAAAGACTTAATCCCCGTAATTATAACTTTGAAAATAAACATGATTTGGAAAGTAATTTGATAAAAAGAGAGAATGACTCACATTGCTGATTTAATACGGACAGAGTCTAGTCTATGAATTAGCCTGATTAACCTAATTTAGATAACAATGCACACAAAACTGGGTTAGTAATCAATACAGCATTTACGATAACTCACGAGATCAACCATCACAACGAGTGACAAAGTGCTATGCTTAACATCTGTCGAATTAACGACTAATGACAAAGCATCACCCTAATGTGGGAAGCACTTAAACACCCGTTGAGTACATTGATCGATCGGAAAATGAATCGTAGCAGCGATCGTGCTAATACCCTGTTTTGCGGCGTCGAATTGTAGACTGTGTGTGTTTTTGTAGTATTTCGAATGTAACTCGCAGTGTATAGTGAATTTTTACGTCGTTTTTCTTTCAGAATTCAAGTCCCACTGTCCTCTATTTATAGGTAAAATTTGACCCTGAGGCGGCCCGCGTGAGAATTAAGCAAACCTGAGGCGGGCCGCGTGAGACCTATTTTTAGGCATAGGGTTGCCACGGTTGGGACTAGCCTTGCTGACTTGACAGTTTTCGAAAATTCCTTGCTGCCAACGTTTTAAGTGGATAATCGTCCATAGGGTTTAACCCCCCCTGAGTTTTAGGGGCCCTAATCCTGATTCTGAAAATTATGAAAATTTTAGGGTTTGGTCAGAATCACTTGGGTGTCTCAATTAGGGTTTCCTATTGGACTAATTAATTTAATAATTATGACTTTTGATGAGAGTTGTTACACTTCTCCAGCTTGTCTTTAGCTTCTCTAAGGGCCCATTCTTCAAGAAATTTAAAACTTTTGCAGATAATGAGTATGTTACGCTCCAGTAATAAAAAGAAAATACAACGCTTTACGGAAATAAGAACCTCCTCTAAAGAAGGAAGTGGCTTATGGAAACCATGTTTTGCAAAAAGCAGAAGGAGTTGGGCAGGTGATGGGTTTTTTTATGATAAAATGATATTTTGGAACTAATGAGAAAGATAATATAGAAATGTGTTTGATCTAGGAAAAGAAGAAGACATGTGGCATGAAAAGCATGTTAACAGCAAAAAAGAGAGTATGTAAAAAAGCTCAATATAATTTAACTATGCTGGGTAAAAAAAGAAAATCATGTTAATAACAAAGAGAGAATAAATAAAAAAAGCTCAAAATAATTTAACTATGATAGCTAAAAAATAGATTAATTTTTTTACTATGACACTATTCATGGCTAATAATATACTAGTAAGGTGCCCGCGCGATGCGGTGGGGGTGACACTTTGGATTGTGGCACTCGTTTCTGTTAGTTTTCTTATTTGTATAATATTTATGATAACATTATTGTGGTGGATATATATCATTAGTGTTACACATATGTAAAGTTTTGTTTTTTTTACAAAAAGTACTAATCAAAAGACAAAAATAATACCTTATTAAGAGAACTGGGTTTTCTACCATTTTCATCATTTTGCCATAGGTACAAATCTTGAAGCACGATGTACAAATGAAGCAAGCCATTTTAGAGGGGGGAAACTTGGACATTCTCCAAAGTTTTAAGACACTTTGAGGGCAATCTAGACATTTCATCCATGGAATCCATGCCCACTTATGTCTTCCATTAATTGAATTAAATTAAGGAATTAAATAAAATTTTATAATAATTAAAGGAATTAATTGATTAAATTAAGGTTAGACATGCAACCTTTGGGATTTTCCTAAATATAATAAATAGATTTATATGGACTATACATATGTTTTCTACCCTTATGGTAATTTTACATTGTGTACATGTTTTGAAGCAACATGTATAAGAGAGCCAAGTTATTTTAGAGGGGGTAAACTTGTAAATTGTTCAAAAATTTAAGACACTTTAGGGGTATTTTAGGGATTTTGACGCCTTTTTAAATAAAAATAATTCAAAGAGTTATGGGTACAAATAAGTAATGATCATCAAGGCCATCATTTATTGAATTGATGAGGAAATTAACTATTAGTATTTGAAGGGTTTAGCCTTGCACTAATCTATATACAAACCAAAAGTCGTAACTGATATTGAAGTTAAAACCCTTAAATAAATTCTAAACACACTCTTGTGTATATAATATATATTCTGCTAGGAACATGTGTTGTATGTTCAATTTTTTGCGAGCAATGTTTTATTTTGTTCATACTGGGAGAAATAATTACATGCACATTGTTTTTCTGATCCATTGCAAAGAGAACATGAATTAAGTTTATTTGTCTAGGCTTTTTCTCAACAGATTTTTTTTCAAAAGTGGTAAGTAGTTTGTAGTTTTAATATTTTTTCCACAAGATATTTACTGTAATTCAAATGCTATTGAGTGTTTGGTTTATTTTTCGAAAGTGGTTAGTAGTTTGTAGTTTTAATATTTTTTTCCACAAGATATTTACTGTAATTCAAATGCTATTGAGTGTTTGGTTTATAGTTTTTATATCTTAATATTTATTTACTATCCTTTTATTTTTTTTCATTAGGATTAAGTGGAATGAAGGTAAAGGCTGATAGAGATGAGTCGTCTCCATATACAGTTATGCTTGCTGCACAAGATGTTTCAACAAGATGCAAGGTTTTTACTTGTTTCTTTTAGTGTCTTGCTATATGGTAATCATAGCAGTTTGTTTTTGTTTGATATATTACAGCTAACAAATTTCTGCTGTAACAACTGGAGCTTGGAATCAATGCCCTCCACATAAAACTACGGGCAACTGGAGGTAACAAGACAAAGACACCCGGTCCAGGTGCACATTCTCACCTCAGAGCTCTTGCCCGTTCTGGCATGAAAATTGGTCGCATTGGTATGCTTATATTCTTTATTTTTTTATACACGAATTTTTGTATTTGTACTTTTTGCTCTTTGAAGAAGTTTTATTTACGTTTAAGAAGTAGCTGATAAGTAAGTTGTATGTTTTGATTATGACAGAGGACGTGACACCAATTCCAATAAATAGCACTCGTCCATTATTAACTATAGTGTTTCCTGGCAGAAATGCATCAAAGCTTTGTTTTCATGCATCAAAGCAGAAATGCATCCTTGTAAAATTACCTATGTCAAGTCTGGACTATGTTCAACATTATTAACTATAGTGTTTCCTGGCAGAAAACATCCTATACTCTTATTGGATATTATTACAATAACTAATTATGCAGTTCTACGTATGTCTACATTTCTTGTATCATCAAAATCTCTCTCTCATTTTAATATTGAGTCTTTTATAATAAGCCACAAAGCGGGTGGTCACGATGGTAAGATGGTAAAGTAACGGGTCAAACTGGTTTGAAAACGGGTCATTTTTTTAAGTATAAATTTGGCTCAGGTCGAAATGTGTTCAAACCAAAATGGGCCAAGGTCGAAACGGGTTCAGACCATCCACATATAGAAACAAAAAAAAAATACTTGAAAGAAGAAACATATGATGGTGTTATGTCAAAATACTAAACTATACATGACAATCTTCAGTTTTTAACGAGTTCGGGTTATTTTTTATGTCTACTGGATGAAACGGGTAGAGTTTAGAATGGTTGGGTCAACAGGTGGGAAGTGGTCAACATTGTTTTTTTAACACATAAAACATTTTAAATCATTTTATTCCATTTAGATTACACTGAATAATTTATCAAAATGATTGTTGACACTAGATAATTATACAAAATTATATCTTTTAGATAAAAAAGTGTTTCACGCAAACCCAAACCCGACCCAATTGAACCCAAACACTATAGGGTTTGATTCCCTACTCAACTCATCCATTTTGCCACCTCTAGTATAATTGAACCGGATGTAATGTACATCTTTTTAGAATAGTTATGGATTGTTTGTTTGGCACCTAATGTTTGTTTGTTTAGAATACTATATTTGCCTCCTGATAGATCCTACACTACTCTTCTCACAGTCTACAATTTATTTGTCACTGAATCATCCGGAACTGTTCATTATTTTACATTTTGTCATTCGGGTTTATTCAAAAATACCTACCGATCGAGGACGTCACACTTGTATTATTTAGGGACTTTTAAGTCCTGCTGCTCAGATTGGTTACTTTTTGAGTGATTTGGAAGCCAAAGTGGGTGAGGAGGGAGAGAGAGAAGGTCATCGTACACTTCAAGAATTTTGGTATGTCGCGATGATGGTTTTAGCGACAATATGTTGTCGTCGGCAAGCTACCCTACAACGATGACATGTCGTTAGGTCACCCTATGGTGAGAGAGGATGAACGAGGATGTGAGGGCGAGTGAAGAGAGAGAAGATAATGTTGTTTTTAAGCCACTTAGGCTATGGCCTAGTGGTAGAGGAAAAAAAACTCTTGGAGGAGACTTGAGTTCGAATCCACCAAAGGTGGTTTTAGCTGTTAAATTTGAGGTGAAGGTGAAAGGTCACTAGACACTACAAGAATCTTGGTATATTGCCATGAAGGTTTTAGCGACAACATGTTGTCGTTAACAAAAGTTACCCTACAGTGATGACATGTCATCGGCACAAGATTCCTAAATATATTTGTTAGGTCACTGTATGGCCAGAGAGGATGAACGAGGATGTGAGGATGAGTGAAGAGAGAGAAGAGAATGTTGTTTTAACTTTTAAGGGTGAGAAGTTTATTAGGTAGTATAATGATTAAATACAAATAGGTCTTAACATACAAAATGGCCTTAAGAGCACCCATAAAAACAAACGTGATCCATCCAACAAACTGTCTAGTTAGCATGTCACATCATTCCAAACTACCACCATTTCAAACCTCATTTTTTCCTCCAACAGTAAATCATTCCAAATCTCTACATCGCATCCCATGTTTTACACTAAAAATACAAAAAACAAAACTACTGTGAGTGAGTGGTCCCCACTAAATCTAAACCACACCCGTCTGCTCTATCAAACCTCCTCCCACCTGACCACCTCCTCCAACAAGGAGCTTGCATATTATATGACAGTGACTGAGTAAACTATTCGGGTTTTTATGTTTACTTGACCCGTTAAACTTTTATAATCCAAATTGACCTGTTTACCTCTGATAACTTTTTATATAAATGCACTCGATACCCTTTTTAACCCTTTGTCATTATTATGCGTTTGGAGTGCAGAACCCTCAAATGGATTTACAGGCAATGGATAGATGTCACAGAATTGGCCAAACGAAGCCCGTTCATGTGTACAGGCTTGCAACTGCTCTATCTTTTGAGGTATGTTTTATTTCAACCGTTTTTTAATTTGCTATTCTTCTTGTTCTTTGAGTAAACATCTTATGTCGAATAATATTTGTAGGGTCGGATGCTGAAACGAGCATTCAGTAAGGTCAAGGTGATCGGTAAAGGTCAATTTCAGCAAGAAAGAATTAAAAACAATGAAGTTTTGGATGTATGTATTTTTTTTAAAGTGAAGTACTGATTACCAACTCCTTTGCCTATTTGTTTACTTACAAGGGTTTCGTATTTTATAGGAAGAGGATATGTTGGCGCTTCTGAGAGACGATGACAATCCCGAAGATAAAATGGTGCAGACCGATATAAGTGACGAGGATGAAGAAAAAGAAAGATTAAATGGAATTAATGTGGGGTTGTTGGTTGAAAAAGAAAAAGATAAGGTTGATAAAGATGTTATGCTCGATAGGATGTCACAAATTGAAGCTATGTTAACAAATACAGTTCGAAGATAGGCTATAAACACTTGGTTTTGAATGGTTCGATGTTTATCATATTAGGATAATTTTAGTTATATTTGATGTTTTAGTTGACATTTCTATCCGAATGTTTTATATGTCTTTCCAATATAGATGTTTTATATAATTTTGGGTTTTCGTGAACTTATTAGACTTTTTTATACAATTTTGTAATTTTATTGATATAAAATTATTATGAAAAAAAAAATAAGCCATCACAAAATGGTAGCAAATGATTCTTACAGTTTGTATGCAAAATGTGATTTGTACTATACTACTCCTTACACTCTATACCATGTGCTATAACAAAATATCAATTCTTGGTCTAATATGAATACTCTCACAAGCTAAGCTCGAGAGAGATTCTGACCATATTATACTATACTATGACATGATATTGATTCTTGGTCTAATAAAGTTTTGTTTTCGGTAGACTTGGATTTTCTATTCAAAAGAGAGTTGCGGAATAGTTTTTTTTTTACCGTTTCCCTGTCGTAAATTTTCCTATAATATTATTGAATATGGGTCAAGATATTCTACAAATGCTCCTAAGTGTAAGAAGGATTTATAGAGTGACAAGTGTCCAATAACCTAAAATTAAACCTACTACATCACCACCCAAAACCTAAACACCCACCCCCACCCCACCACCACCCAAAAACCTAACCCCCCCCCCCCCCCCCCCGGAAAAAAAAAACAAAAAAAAAACTATAGCTCACCAAAAAAAAACCCCCAAAAAAACCTAACCCCCCCCCCCCACCCCGGCAAAGAAAAACCAAAAAAAAATATATATATACCTCATCAAAAAAAACCTAACCACCACCCCACCCCACCCCCCAAAAACCTAAAAATAAACTAACCCCCCCCCCCCCCCCAACCCCCCAAAAACCTAAAAAAAATCTAAAAAATACTAAACACCCACCCCCCACCCCCCACCCCACCATCACCCAAAAACCTAAACCCCCACCCCCTCGACAAAGAAATATATATATATAATTAGGATCTTTTTTTACAATTAGGATCCTTTGTATTTATCCTAATCCTACCGAATATATCTATATTTGAATTCAATAATTAAATATGTGATTCTTTACACAAGTGAATTCAAAGATGACACCAATGATTGGATCAAACAATTAAACTTATATGGAAGAACAAAAGTTGATTCGACACACAACCAACAAACTTCGATGTACGACTGTTTTTTCCCAAAGTTCCAAGAGCAATTTTTTTCTTTCATCCTTTTTTTCTTTACGAAGGGGATTATAAGTTAAAAACAAGCAATCAAATCCTTACATTATAAACTAGTGGACGTGCACCTAACCTATAGAAATTTTAACCCAATTCAAAATACTTTTAATCTTATCTAAACATAAATAAATAATAATTATTTTTTTTTTTTTAAAGTTAACTTTTATTCACAACAGCACACCCTCGACACAAGGGCAGCCAAAACACAAGACAAAACCGATTACATGCCAGAAAAAGAAAGCCAATTCGCCCAAGAGACCTCTATACATTTAGACCTATGACGATACCATAAGAAACCTAGGGACTTAATGTTATCAACAATACTCGCAGCCGAACAATGAATATTAGAAAATCTTCTATCGTTCCTCGCTCTCCATATACACCACCAACCGACTAAGATGATACCTTTAAGAATTTCCTTTAAATTTGAGCTCAAACCGGAAAACTTATGAACTTCAAGCATGTCGGTAAGAGAAAACGCAAAAATCGGACTTATTTTAAACCATCTACTTATAATGAACCATACCTCCGAGGCCACCGCACACGAGCAAAAAAGATGTTCCGCTGTCTCGGTGTCGCCACCACACAAAACACAGCTAACATCACCATTATAACAGTTTCGTTTGGTTAGAGCATCAATCGTTGCTATCCGGCCCATTTGAGCCCGCCAAGCCAGGATGTTAACTTTCTTAGGCACCCATTTCGACCACTCAAAAACATAGTTATTGCTGTAGTCGATCCCGCTGCGAAGAAAACTTTTAACCGCTCCCACCGAGAACTCTTTATCCGCACCCCCCACCCATTCCCACCTGTCATCATTAGCCGAGAGCTTAACCGAGTCCAAAAGAGCAATGAATTCGTTCCATTCCGTTCTTTCTTCATCCGTATCCGGAGTGCGAGACCATCCCCAACTCCCCGAAAAAGCCTGGATAGCACTATTGAAACGGGAACAAATAAGACAATTTTTTTCCTTTTCCAACCGAAACAAAGCCGGAAACCTCTCCTTCAGAGGTACGTTACACACCCAAGGTTCAAGCCAGAACCTGATCAAACGACCGTTATCAGCCAAACCTTTTAAGTTCTGAGTTAGCATAACACCTCCCACTTTGATCTTAGAAACACCAGAGACGATACCTTTCCAAACTCCTCCCATATTCTTGTTCAACGGAATCGACGACCAACTTCGATTCGAATAGTGGATCGAATCCACGACCTTTCTCCAAAGAGCGTTGCTTTCGTTCCTGTATTGCCATATCCACTTGGACAGCAGAGCGATATTGATATCTTTAAGGTTCGAGAGGCCAATGCCCCCCATATCGATAGGAGCCGAGGCCCGTTCCCAGGCTACCCAGTGAAGCTTACTAACCGTACTTCCCCCGCCCCAAAGGAATCTCTTAATTATCCCCTGCAATTTATTAACAACCGTAGCCGGCGCTTTGAAGAGAGAAAAGTAATAATTAGGCAGACACTTGAGGACCGATTTTATAAGAGTGACCCGACCGCCAATAGACAACAGAGAGGCCTTCCATAAAGCAAGACGAGATTCAAAGATATCGAAAATGAAATTCCAATTAACAACTCTACTCATCTTAGCTCCCACCAAAATACCCAAGTGAAAGAAAGGCATAGATCCAACCGAACAGTTAAGAGTAGCCGCCATGTCTTCGATATCAGCAACTCCCACCCCCACTCCAAAAATACTCGATTTTTTCATGTTAATCTTTAAGCCGGAACAGATGTAAAAACATCTTAACAATAACGCCACCTTCTTAATGTTGTTCCTAGCCCACTCGCCGATCAACACACAGTCGTCCGCGTAAAGGAGATGGGATAGGACCGGCCCCTCCTTCGGGAGCGAGACTCCCCTGAAAGCCCCCACCCCACAAGCTTTCTTAACCATGCAAGAGAACGCTTCCATCACTAATAAGAACAAAAAAGGAGAGATCGGGTCACCCTGACGCATGCCCTTCTGACACGAGAATTCGAAGGTCGGCGAGCCATTAACGAGAACCGAAGACCGAGCTGACGAAAGAATACCATGAATCCACATACACCATTTTGAAGGAAACCCAAGCTGATGCATAATAGACTCGAGAAAATGCCAGTTAACATTATCGTACGCCTTTGCAAAGTCAATTTTAAAAAGGAACATCTCGATGCCATTCTTCCTAGCCCAAGCCAAAACTTCGTTGAGGATGAGAGGGCCGTCCATAATTAGCCTATCCTTAATAAACGCCGACTGATTCTCTGAAATCACCGATCCAATGACCGTTTTGAGCCTATTAGCCAACACTTTCGAGACCACTTTATTGATGATTCCCACAAGGTTGATAGGACGGTAATCGCCTAAGCCGCCTGGGTCTTTACTTTTTGGAATAAGAGCAATAAAGGAGGACGAGACACCGCGTGAAAAAGATCCCGTCTCGAAAAAATGTTTAAAGATGTTGACGAAATCATTTTCAAACTCTTACCTAAATAAACTAGTGGGTACGTTTTAGTCAACGACAATCACGAAGACTTGGGTCAATATTCATGACTTTGTAGCCATTTTAACACACTCATGTCGTAGCTTTGAAAATTTACATAATTTTGGTAAATTTGAACAACTTATAGGATTTAATGATGGTAAAGAATAGTATATAAGACCGTGTTCGTTTCACATAATAGAATGGAATCTTAATAGAATTGAAATGTTAATTTCACTCTTTATTTTGTTGGTTTCAACAAGAAAATGAGGGGCTGTTTGTTTTTGCCTCTTACTAAGGCTCTTAATGGTTATGACCTCTTACTGGTTCAGCACTTAATGGTTCAGACTGTTTGTTTCATGAGCAGAAGTCTGAATGGTTCAGACTTTTGCCTCTGAATGGTTAAGCATTATACAGAGTCTGAATGGTTAAGACCTCTAATCTGAATTGGTCAGACATTTGTCTCTGAACGGTTAAGCATTATACAGGCTCTTAATGGTTCAGACCTCTTACTAGTTCATCACTTAATGGTTCAGACCTCTTACTGGTTTAGCACTTAACCATTCAGACGTTGCCAAACAGCCAGTTGGAATTGAACGACAACATAAGAAAGAGAATCTAGATTCCAATTCCATCCAAATTCCATTTCATTCTTCGAAACAAATACACCTAAATTTCAGTTTCTGCGCGAATTCCCATTCCAATTCCCTTACAATCCATGAAACGAACACAACCTAAGTTTATATGTGAAAACAAGAAATTATAGTGTTTTCTACAAATTTTTTTCAAATTAAGAATATTTTCATTCCAATTATCAGGGCAAATTAAATAAGAATAGCAGGTAGCTAGACGAGCAACAAACTGCGCCGCCATCCCTTCTGAATAGAAAATCCTATTCTTATTACAAAAACCTCATTAGTCCAAACTCCAAAATCCTTTACAAAACGCTCATTAGTCCAAATATTGTTTTAACTGATTTGATTGTATTTGGATGCCAATAACTATAACTTTCCAATATTTTTCTTAAAAACAATCAAATATACTTTTAATTCTACATCATTTTTTGCGGCTAGTAGGGAACGCACAATTTTACACACCTGAATACCACAAGTTCAAAGGCTCTTTGATAAGAATTTCCAAATATCTCACATTATATCTTATTATTTGGATCCATGATTTTGACTTTTAGATTTTAGATCAACAAAAGATCACAAAATGACAAGATCAAAACCACTATGATTCACTTAGCCTAACTAACTAAGTGATGTATATTTTTACTTGAACTCATATTGGAGGCAAGGGTCGGTATTCTAAATCTGTGTAACTTTTTTTATTACTAGCTTTGTTCTACACTGTTTTGTGAAACCTCGTTTAATATGTTATTAAATATTAAAAGTTTTAATAAAATTCTGGTGTAATGAATAGAAGGGTATAATTTTATTTTAGATCTTAAATAATGGATTTTCTACATAAGATATCCTTTATAGAAAGTTTATTTTTTACTGATTTTAGTCAATAATAATATAATAAATCAAATTAGGAAAAAAAGAAAAAAAAAAGACACTCATTTTATTTTTGTGGTGGATTGACTATAGACTTTAGACTTGAACCCGTTACATCAGATAGGAGATTGACCCATATTGACCAAGATGTATATTGTTTTCACAATTGACATCCAATTTGAGTTTGGATGCTTCGAACTTGAGTTTATATAAAGCTTGATTTGGGCATGTATGTTGATATATCAGATCAACACACTTCGAAAACATTATGACAAATAATATTTGCCATAACCTTCTTTATCTTGTTTCCTTTAGTTTGTCACTTTTCTTGTTATGGCTAAGGAATACAAGTGCCACTTCCCTTGGCCACCAACTGGTGGCAGCGGGAGGAGGAGATGGGAATTATAAGTGCATTGATAAGGAGAGGCATGCTCTTCTTCATTTCAAAGCACACGTTCATCAAGACTTCTATGGCCTTCTTTCTACATGGACTCCTAAAGAAGAAGCAACCAATCATTGTTGTAAATGTTGGATATTTATGTCCGGTTTGATAAGTCAACGCTACCGACCAGGTCTTGACCCATAAGAGTTACACCGTGGGCAACGAACTAAAATCCACTTAACTAATTTAACTGGTAATTACGAACGATACGCAAGTATTAACTGAGAGACGGGTACATGGACCGGGTGAGACAAGAACACTCCTCTCGGCACTTGTCATGCATGCATCCATGCTATGCCACTTGTCGTGCATGCACTCTTGCATTGCCACTTGTCGCACACGCAAGGACCTTGGCCAATTGAAACACATGCATTATGCATGTCCTCCACTTGGCAAACATGCATGAGTCTACATCTACTATTTATTTGAGGTTTTGGAGTTAGTGGGAGTTGCTCAAGACAACAAGATGCACTCAAGTCCATCCTTGCGGTTGTTTTGCGCGTTGTGACCGTGACCCCTTTGATCTTGCTACTTGGCTCTAGCAAGATCATAACCATGCCCATATGATTTACATATTCATTTTTGCTATTATGGTTGCCTTTAATAAATGTTATTACACTTCAACCTAATACCAAAACGCATTCTTAAAAAATGGTTTTAAAAAAAAATGAAATCGAGTAAAAGCAAGTTCTAGCAACTTGCATATTTTTATAACCACCAGAGTTTTAAAACATGTTTTTTCTCACATCTTTAAAACTCATAAACTTAATAGTCTTCACTATTAACTTTAATTGGTTATTTCCAGTCGCGACAAACTTAGTTTTATATGTTATTTAAAACTAATTATCCCGAGAGGTGAAAGGGTCATTTTGGTTATGTCATTGCTTTAATATCTAAATTAAAACCGACTATAACGACCCTATTTGGTAAAAATTAAAATCAATGGTCTATGCCATCCTACAACTATTAACATTTGGGGCATAATGCGAACCATCAGTGTTGGAGCCACAGCACGACACTTGGGGTCTAGTTTATCCTTCCAAGGTGCAAGGGCTTCGTCGACACATCCGACCCTTCCACATGTGACCGTTTTAGGACGACTATTACTTTTCTTCTCGTGTTACATGCCCCAGCTGTCTCGAGAACAAAAGTGGCATAGATGAGGCCAAACGTATCAATGCAAGGACAAAAGGTTGTCCTCACAGCCTCAGTCCGCTTGAACCTCTTGCTAATGTTGCGTGCTACAGCTGCCTTTAGAAAGAGCTTCTTACTGGATTCTCGTTCCTTATCGTCTCACCTCACTAAATAAGGAAAATACATTAAAAATACTAATTAAATAATTTTTGCTTAACAGATGTCATCTGAAAACAACTCCTCTTTTGCTCTCAAGTCCATACTTGAGAAAGACAAATTAAATAACACCAATTCTCTTGAGTAGCACCGCAACTTGAGAATCGTTCTCAAAATGGCAAAACAAGCTTTATGTTTTGGAAACCCCGATCTCAACCATACCCGAAAACAATACTGTGGTTGCAAAAAAGACTTTCGATAAACATAGAGAAGATGCCCTGGAAGTTGCCTGTCTCATGCAAGCCACCATGTCTCCAGATCTTCAGAAGAAAATGGAAGACGTGAATGCCTTTGACATGATTGAGCAACTCAAAGGCATGTTTCAGAAACAAGCCCGTCAGGAGCGCCATGACACCATGAAACAACTCATTAGCTGTAGAATGCAAGAGGGTTTCTTAGTTAGTGCTTATGTCCTCAAGATGAAAGGCTACATCGACCAATTAAACAAACTTGGTTATCCTCTCCAAGATGAGATGGCTGTTGACTTCATTCTCAACTCTCTTTCCAGTCACTCTGATCAATTTGTTATGAACTTTAACATGAATGACTGGGTAAAGACAGTGCCAGAGCTACATGGGATGCTCAAAACGGCAAAGATGAACATTTCCAACAAAGTAACCAAGTGTTAATGGTTCGATCTGGTGGTGTTAAAAAGCCCAAAACAAAGAAGAAGAGTTATAACAGTAAAAGCAATGGAAATGCTCCCGTTGTTGCCAAACCTGCCACCAACAAGAGCAAACAAGCTGTGAAAACCCCTCTTCCCGAAGAGCGACAATGCTATGAGTGTAACAAGATGGGGCACTGGAAACGTAACTGCCCCGAATATCTTGCCAACCTCAAAGTGAAAAAGGCTAATGGAGAAGGCACTTTGTAACGACTCACCCAAAAATGTCCTAAAACGCTCCGTAAGTGAAAACCCGGATCCCTGAAACCCTACTGTGCATGGAAAATCAAGAAATCAAGAATTCTGGTCTTCAGGCGGGCCACGTAAGGGTAAGCCTCGGCTTACGCGGGCCGAGACAGCAAGGCAGATCTCCGGATAAGCTTAAGGGACACGTGTTGTCCACGTGTCACAACCACCGATGACTCAGCAACCCTTACTGTAACAACTCTCACCAAAAATATTATTTCTTATTATATTTTGTTCAATAGGAAACCCTAATTAAAACCCCCAAGTGATCCTGCATGAACCCTAAAATTTTCAGAACAATTGGAATCAGGATCAGGGCCCCTAAAACTCGGGGGGGGGGGGGGGGGTAAACCCTAGTTAGTATTATCCAAACAGTTTTTGATAGAAATCGAATTTGAGCGAACGGTCAACTCAGCTAAGCTAGTAACAGACGTGGCTACCCTATGCTAAAAGTGACCTCTCGCGCCACGCGGGAGCTCTCGTGACACGCGAGCGCACCGTTTTTCCAGTATAAATAGAGGAGTTTGGCACTTGAGTTTCTGCGTTGGTTCGATGTTAAAACTCATTTTCTACGTTGAGTCATCTTCTGTTTACTACAAAAACACACACAAAACACGAAACGCTGCCACGACAACAGGGTAATAACTCAATCGCTACTACGATTCAATGTCCGATCGATAGAAACCAATTCAATGGATGTTTAAGTGCTGCTCAAACTTGGGTTATACTTTGTCATTCGTCGTGAATTCGATGGATGTTTAAGTATCGCACTTTGTCATTCGTTGTGAAGGTTTCGATCTCGTGAGTTGTCGTAAAAAGTTGGATTAAAGTTACTAACCTAGTTTTCGTGTGCATTGTTATTTGAATTAGGTTATCAGGATAATTAGTAGGCTAAAACTTTGCCGTTAAACTTGCAATGTGAGTCATTCTCTTTTATCAAAAGTATTTTACAATACTCCATTTTCAAATGTTATAATTACAGGGATTAAGTTGTGGTTATCTTAAATCACTGGCTAGTGGGGTATTGTGCACATTACTAATTTCTCACAGTTAGGCTAATAAATCCTAACAGTGATAAACGTCACTACTTGGGGAAAGACCCAATAGTGGTATGACCATCGTCACCAGGTGACACGGCGCCAGATAACAAAATAAGATAGAAACCATTGTAATCGCTCTTATGCTGTAATTTATAACTATGAGTCATTTTATGCAAAATGAATGATTCACCAGTATTTCCCCGCTGACAAAAATATTTTTAAAACATGTTTCAGGCGACCTACTGTAAATCAAGGAAAACGTGCTACGGAGCACTAACAAGCTTGAAGAGGTGGCTCAGTTAAAATGAATAAACATGTTTTAATAAATCAGGGAATTTCCTAATAAAATTCCTCTATTGTAAATTTACGGGGTTTATCCCGAATTATGAAATAAAATAATCAGGCATTTTCAAGTTTTAAACGATCCTGTTAATAATTCCGCTGTCGCATCATAAATACCACGGGTTCCTGTCCCGCGGCTCCTGACTGGGTAAAACCAGGGCTAGGGCCGTGACAGGTAAAGGTGGTATCAGAGCCACTGATTTAAGCCTATTAAGTATTTAAGAAATACTTAATTTTACAAATTGCCATTTTGTGGTTACATGTTTTATTTGAATATTTGTTTACAGTATGGGTAAACAAAGACTTTCGGACATCTATCATAAATTTGATACTTCACCGAAAGAAAAAGGAACTTCATCCTCAAAATACCCAATAGATACTGAGGAATGAATATTTGTCCGTAAGGCACAGTTTGAGAAACCACTTTCTCCTAAGAAAAGAACTCGGATTATTAGAAAAAGTCAAGAGAAAATAAAGAAGTCACAACCAAAAGAAGTAATTCAAGAAATAGGCAATAACCCACCATGGGAAGATGAGTTAGATGAAAAATGGGCAGATCTCTATATGTTAGCTACTATAGCAGTAAATGCTAACGTTTAAATACCCTGACCCAATCCTAGCACCCATATCACCTACAAATCAGAAACTTTACCCATTAAATAAACAACTTAGTAAGAGAAAATAAAATAAATTAGGATTGTGTAACCTTAGTATATTGTGAATTTCATTTGCAATTTGTATTAGAAAGTCGCAGTATATGCAATAATATTCGAATAATTATATGTTTGCCTGTGAAATTTTATTGTAAAATTTTAACTTAGAATTTTGTGTGCATTTTTTCATATATGCTAAACAGCATGAATGAGTTATCTGAAGCCCTTCAGAATCTCAATCTCTATCCCGTGAAAGTGGAAGTTTCCAAAGACTTTACTGGTTATTTACCCGATGTAGAGGAACCTATGGAATTTCGAGCTCCACCTCCGGAGAAACCAAGGCCTAAGAAAAAGAGAAGATTTGTAGGCTGGAGGCGTGTACGCAGGAGAAAACCAGCAACTAGGAAAGTTCCCAAAATAGAAAATCTCATTGATAAAGGAAAAGGGATCGAGATTGAGGGAAATGCTAGGCAAGTAGAAATGGAAATTGGGGAAAGTTCTAGGCAAGTCGAGGAATTGCCTTTGCAGGAAGAATTAGATCGTATACTTGCAAACTGCGATATCTTTAGACCTATCAATGAAAATCTTTTCCCTTATCCTGCTGAAACCCAACTTCCAATAAATTTAGAACCAGCTATTCCAGATCCTTTGATCCATACCCAACCTCTAGGAGAAATAGATGAGTGGTGGACCAATGATTGGCAGTTTCAAAACCTCCTCAATAACCCTTATACCTTTTTCCCTCAGTTCGACCCAGAACCTGCACCAAACCCACCAATTAGTAATGAAAACTTGGCTGAACTCCGCCATTTTGGTGAGGAACTGATGAATGCAGGGAATAGAATTCGGGAGTTAGGAGAACAGATCTCCTGGAAATACGACGAGAGGGAACGACGCTTCTAAGGTGCCCAGGGATAGGATGGTTGTGAAGCTGTGATTGTATAATAGTAATAGTAATAATAAAATAAGTCTGTAATTAACCTACAAATAAAACTTTTGTAAGATAACGGTGTGTACTGATGCATATTATAATATATAAAAATGGCAGTTGAGAAATCAACAATTTTGACTAAACATGTGTTGTGAAATTGTGTAATTAATTGCATATAGCTATTATTTATTTTATGCTAATAATTTATATATATTAAATAACAGATGGAAAATGCTAATAATGAACCAGTTAATGAAGTTAACCAATCTGAGCAAAACCAGGAAGATCAATTCATGACTAGGCAAGATATCGAGAATATCGTTGCTCAAGGAATAGTCAATGCTATTCCCGCAATCCTTGCTGCTGCCCAGAAACCTGTTGAACCTCAACACATTCTTCCTAGTAAACGTACTCATGAAGCTAACTTCAGTAATAGCGTAAACGGAGGTGGCAATCATACTAACAACGATAATGAGATACGGCAAGCCCCAATTCTCAAAAGAATGAAAGTTGCAACGCCTGGTTGCACTTACAAGGAGTTTCTTGCTTGTAAACCAGCTGAATTTGCAGGCAACGAAGGGGCAACAGCTGTATTGCGTTGGTTGAAGAAAACTGAAGCAGTAATTATGATAAGTAAATGTGCTAAGGAAGACAAGGTCATGTATGCGTCACATCTTTTTAAAGAAGGGGTGTTAGAATGGTGGAATACGGTACTTCAAGCCAAAGGAAGAAATGTGGCCTATGCCATGAATAGGGAAGAATTTAAAAGTCTAATGGAAAGAAAATTATATCCCGAATATGAAAAAGAACAAATGGCGAATAAGTTCCTGAACCATCGGATGATGGGTGTAGATTGTCGAGGATATACTTCGACATTCTTCGAGTATGCGAGAGTGATACCAACCCTGGCTTCGCCAGAACCGGTGCTTATTTCCCGCTATATTTGGGGACTGATTGGCGAAATCTGTAATATCGTTAAAGCTGCGAGACCTCGCACTATTGAGGATGCGGTAAAATTAGCTAACACCCTAACTGATGAATTGGTACGCACAAGTGAAGAAAACCGGAAAAAGGAAGTAGCCCAAAAGATTACCCAAGGATTCTGTGTGGGTAACCGTAGTAGTTTCAGGAAAAAGGGAACTGGGCAATCTTCCACTGTTCCATTTTGCAATTCCTGCAAAAGAAAGCATTTTGGAAAATGCAAGGGGTATTGCAATTTTTGCAAAATTCCAGGACACCAAGAGGAAGATTGCAGAAAGAAGAAAGCAACAGTTTGCTACAACTGTGGAGAAGCTGGACATTTTAGGCCAGACTGCCCAAAACTGGCCAAACCAGCTGATAACAAAGCCAAACCTACAGAAGGAACCACCAAGAAGAACGTAAGAGCCTTCCAGTTGACTACTCAGGAAGCAGAACTAATTCCTGACGTAATAGCTGGTACGTTCCTAGTTCACAACGTTTATGCAAAAGTACTATTTGACTCTGGTGCAAACCAAAGTTTTATAAATACTTCATTCTGCCAAGCTCTTAATTTACCCTTAACCACCCTTAGGCAGATTTTTACAGTCGAAACAGCAGATGGGAATTCTGTTAAAATAGATAAGGTTTTGCGAGAAGGAAAAATAGAACTCTTAGGTCATAAATTTTCTGCAAACCTGTTACCTATGAATTTAGCAGGATTCCACGTCGTATTAGGAATGGATTGGTTAGTAGCTAATCATGCTCGAATCCTATGTGATAAGAAGTCCATAGAAATTCGTGCACCCACCGGAAAAGTAATTATGATTACAGGGGATAAGCCGCGAAAACCCAGGAAGTTCATTTCAGTAATGAAAGTTGCTAGTTATGAACGAAAGCAAGGAATAGTGTATATGATTTTGGTAATCATTAGCACTAAGGGTAAGGAACTTAAGGACATTCCTGTTGTATCAGAATACCCAGAAGTATTCCTAGAAGAACTCCCGGGATTACAAGAAGAGGGCATATCTAAAACTGCTTTCAGAACTAGGTATGGTCATTACGAGTTTACAGTCATGCCCTTCGGACTAACGAATGCACCTGCAGCATTCATGGACATGATGAATAGAATCTGTAAACCGTATTTGGATAAATTTGTAATTGTCTTCATCGACGATATACTTATTTATTCCAAAAGTCAGGAGGAACATTGTCAGCACTTGCATGCACTATTAACCTTGTTAAGAAGGGAGAAGCTTTATGCCAAATTCTCAAAATGTGAATTTTGGCTACAGGAGGTGCAATTTTTAGGACACATGGTGAATCATGAAGGTATTCACGTAGATCCCTCCAAAATTGAAGCAATCACCAAATGGAAAGTCCCGCAATCAGCTATGGAAATTAGAAGCTTTTTAGGGTTAGCAGGATATTATAGACGATTCATTAAAAATTTTTCTAAAATAGCAGTACCATTAACTAAGCTAACCTAACCTGTAAAGCAGCTAAGTTCGAATGGGGACCTAGGCAAGAAGAGGCCTTTAGGATTTTAAAGCAAAAGTTAACAAACGCCCCAATTCTAGCCTTACCAGAAGGAACAAAAGATTTTGAAGTTTACTGCGATGCTTCTAAGCTAGGATTAGGATGTGTGCTAATCCAACGCAAGAAGGTAATTGCGTATGCCTCAAGACAATTGAAAAAGCATGTGGAAAACTATACGACTCATGACTTAGAGTTAGGAGCGATAATTTTTGCCCTTAAGATTTGGAGACATTATCTGTATGGAAGTAAGTTTACTATCTATACGGATCATAAGAGCTTAAGATACATATTTGGGCAAAAAGAATTAAACATGAGGCAAAGGAGATGGATGGAGACTCTAAGAGATTACGACTGTGATATTTAATATCATGAAGGAAAGGCCAATGTAGTTGCAGATGCCTTAAGTCGTAAGTATCATGAAAAGCAAAAGCGAGTTCGTGCCCTTAGATTAAATCTACAATTAGATTTAATGGAACAACTGAAGAATGTTCAAAGAACAGCTATCGAAGATGATGCTGAAGGAATGAAGGGACGAGTAAAAGAATTGGAACAAGGAAGTGTTGGAATTTGGAGATTCCACAAGAAAAGAATATGGGTACCTAAACAGGGAGAATTAAGAAATAAGATTTTAGAGGAAGCCCATAAATCTAGGTATACTATGCATCCCGCTAACAATAAGATGTACCAAGATTTAAGGAATAATTTCTGGTGGATAGGAATGAAAAAGGACATAGCTAGATATGTTTCTAAGTGTCTTACTTGTTCACAAGTTAAGGCAGAACACCAGAAACCCTCAGGTCTACTTTAACAATTAGAAATGCCTGTATGGAAATGGGAACTTATAACCATAGACTTTGTTACTAAGTTACCCAAAACCAGAAAAGGTAATGATGCGATTTGGGTAATTGTGGATCGATTAACCAAATCAGCTCATTTACTACCCATGAAAGAAACCTTTAGCTTAGAAAGGTTAGCCAAGTTGTATGTAGATGAAGTAGTATCCTTACATGGAGTTCCACTCTCCATTGTATCGGATAGAGATAGTCGTTTCACTTCACATTTTTTGAAAAGTTTCCAAGAAGCCATGGGGACTAAACTAAACTTGAGCATTGCATATCATCCTCAAACAGACGGGCAAAGTGAAAGAACGATCCAAACTCTGGAGGACATGCTTAGGGCATGTGTGATAGATTTTGGTGGAAACTGGGATGACCACCTACCCTTAATCGAATTCTCCTATAATAATAGTTATCATTCAAGCATTGAAGCTGACCCATTTGAAGCACTGTATGGACGAAAGTGTAGAACTCCAGTTTGCTGGGCAGAAATAGGAGAAAGTCAGTTATCAGGTCCTGAAATTGTACAAGAAACTACCGACAAGATTACTCAAATCAAGGAAAAACTAAAGATGTCTCGAGATCGCCAGAAGAGTTATGCAGACAATCGACGCAAGCCACTGGAATTTCAATTCGGAGATAAGGTACTTTTGAAAGTTTCTCCTTGGAAAGGAGTAGTACGATTCGGAAAGAAGGGAAAGTTAAGTCCGAGGTACGTAGGACCATTCCCAATAATTCAACGAATAGGACCAGTTGCTTATCGTTTACAACTACCAGAAGAACTAGCTGGAGTACATGACGTATTTCATGTATCCAATCTTAAGAAATGTCTATCTGACGAATCCCTGGTAGTACCTCTTCAAGATATAGAGGTAAATGAAAAGTTAAAATTTGTTGAGAAGCCATTGCAAATAGAAGACAGAAAGATCAAGTTTCTCAAGCACAAACGACTAGTGCTGGTCAAAGTCAAGTGGGATTCAAAGAGAGGGCCTGAATACACTTGGGAGCTGGAATCGGAGATGAAGCGAAAGTATCCCTACTTGTTCCCGTAAATCTCGAGGACGAGATTTTTATTAAGGTGGGGAGGATGTAACAACTCTCACCAAAAATATTATTTCTTATTATATTTTTTTTTCAATAGGAAACCCTAATTAAAACCCCCAAGTGATCCTGCATGAACCCTAAAATTTTCAGAACAATTGGAATCAGGATCAGGGCCCCTAAAACTCAGGGGGGGTAAACCCTAGTTAGTATTATCCAAACAGTTTTTGATAGAAATCGAATTTGAGCGAACGGTCAACTCAACTAAGCTAGTAACAGACGTGGCTACCCTATGCTAAAAGTGACCTCTCGCGCCACGCGGGAGCTCTCGTGACACGCGAGCGCGCCGTTTTTCCAGTATAAATAGAGGAGTTTGGCACTTGAGTTTCTGCGTTGGTTCGACGTTAAAACTCGTTTTCTACGTTGAGTTATCTTCTGTTTACTACAAAAACACACACAAAACACGAAACGCTACCTCGACAACAGGGTAATAACTCGATCGCTTCTACGATTCAATGTCCGATCGATAGAAACCAATCCAATGGATGTTTAAGTGCTGCTCAAACTTGGGTTATACTTTGTCATTCGTCGTGAATTCGATGGATGTTTAAGCATCGCACTTTGTCATTCGTTATGAAGGTTTCGATCTCATGAGTTGTCGTAAAAAGTTGGATTAAAGTTACTAACCTAGTTTTCGTGTGCATTGTTATTTGAATTAGGTTATCAGGATAATCAATAGGCTAAAACTTTGCCGTTAAACTTGCAATGTGAGTCATTCTCTTTTATCAAAAGTATTTTACAATACTCCATTTTCAAATGTTATAATTACAGGGATTAAGTCGTGGTTATCTTAAATCACTGGCTAGTGGGGTATTGTGCACATTACTAATTTCTCACGGTTAGGCTAATAAATCCTAACAGTGATAAACGTCACTACTTGGGAAAAGACCCAATAGTGGTATGACCATCGTCACCAGGTGACACGGCGCCATATAAAAAATTAAGATAGAAACCATTGTAATCGCTCTTATGCTGTAATTTATAACTATGAGTCATTTTATGCAAAATGAATGATTCACCAGTATTTCCCCGCTGACAAAAATATTTTTAAAACATGTTTCAGGCGACCTGCTGTAAATCAAGGAAAACGTGCTACGGAGCACTAACAAGCTTGAAGAGGTGGCTCAGTTAAAATGAATAAACATGTTTTAATAAATCAAGGAAATTCCTAATAAAATTCCTCTATTGTAAATTTACAGGGTTTATCCCGAATTATGAAATAAAATAATCGGGCATTTTCAAGTTTTAAACGATCCTGTTAATAATTCCGCTGTCGCATCATAAATACCACGGGTTCCTGTCCCGCGGATCCTGACTGGGTAAAACCGGGGCTAGGGCCGTGACACTTACCGCCACCTTTATTGCCTCGCGGGCCGCGTAAAGGTTAAAGGAGGGCTCACGCGGGCCGCGTGAGACCCAAATTTCAGCTATAAATAGGACAGGCTACGAGCTTTCATCTGGTGTCGAAATCATTTCATAAAAACGAAAGCATACTGCTCAATTTCGAAAATTAATATAGCGAGGCGCTGCTACGATACAGGGTATTAACTCAATCGCTGCTACGATTCAATGTCTGATCGATTGAAACTATCCGATGAATGTTTAAGTGCTGCTCAAATTAGGGTTATACTTTGTCATTTATCATGAATTCGATGGATGTTTAAGTATTGCACTTTGTCATTTGTCATGAGGGTTTTAATCTCGTGAGTTATCGTAAATGCTGTATTAGTTATTGACCTAGTTCGTGTGCATTGTTATTTTAAATTAGGTTACAAGGCTAATCAGTAGGCTGAACTCTGCCTGTATAAATCTGCAATGTGAGTAATTATCTTTTTATCAATCATGTTTTACAATACTCCATTTTCAAAAAGTTATAATTACAGGGATTAAGTCGTGGTTATCTTGAATCACTGGCTAGTGGGTTATTGTGCACATTACTAATTTCTCACAGTTAGGCTAATAAATCCTAACTGTGATAATCGTCACTACTTGGGGAAAGACCCAATAGTGGTATGACCATCGTCACCATGTGACACGGCGCCAGATAAAAATAAGATAGAAGCTATTGTAATCGCTCTTATGCTGTAATTTATAACTAAGGGTCATTTTATAAAAATGAATGAACTCACCAGTATTTCCTGCTGACCAAAATCTTTTTAAAATGCGTTTCAGGTAATTACAGTAGATCAGGAATTAGAGTTGGATGCGGCACCAACAAGGCTTACAGAAGTGGCTTACTTTATCAATTAAATTAAATTAAGAAAAGTTGTTTTATGTATTCGAATTTATCCTATATTAAAGCTACCTTTTAAAACATGGTTTTGTCCCATCTATTTAATAAATAAAAATCCGGTGTTTTCTAAACTCTGATATTTTCCTAACTCACGGTCCTTATGAAATTTCCGCTGTACTACTTTTCTAAATAACCACCGGTACCACTTGACTACTCGCGGCCCCCGATTCCGTCCAGGGTGGGGTCGGGGGTCGTGATAGAAGGTGGTATCAGAGCCACTGATTTAAGCCTATAGGTGTTGTGATAATAATACCTAAGCTTAAATAAAAGAGTTAGAAATTTGCTATTAACTGGTAGCACACATGATAGCATTTAGACTTGAACTTAAGAAAAGATGCCTTAGTATAAGCTTCGAGATAAGCTAAATACTTGTACAAATAAAGTGTGATGGGTTTTGGTATGCCGTAAAAATGACGACTAGAACGTTGCAAGTATAATAAACGAGGAATAACACTTGACCACTGTTATTTCTTATTTATTAGTACTACTTTGTTCTAGAATATGATATGTCATGTGAAGACAAATTTGCTTAGTCTTTGTTGAAAGTCATAATGCACTTTCCAAATCATGATTTAAGAAAGATCTATTTATGGGAAAATCTAAAATTCTTCTCCGGCAAGACTGGGTATGGTGTAGCAGACTCTCCAGCTTGTCCGGATATACTGAGGTTACCTCTCCGGCGAGAACCGGATACGACGGGGTATATAATATGTCAAACAAGTGACAAGTTTCCCTAAATAGTATCTTGACCTGATATCTGATTTGTTTTTGGAAATATGAATCTGTTAAATACATTGACCTTATAAAGGGTATGTATATTACTTCATGCGAAATATATGATTATATAGATATGTATATCTAAAAGGAAATCCAAAAACCATAAGGATTGACAATTTGGAATAAAGCAGAAGCATATGTGTCTAAATTTCTTTATCAGGAATCTCTTTAATTTCGATATCAAACATTATTTCGTTTGATCATCTACCTCATAACTCGTGCAACAATATAAACAATGGAAAACCCTTTAAGTTGGGACGCCATCAAAAGTATAAGAATTTCTAATGCATTATCATAGACTATTAACGCAAGTGGAAAACATGTAAAGTTGTGCTAGTGCATAAGAAAACACATGAAACGTAAATTATACGTCCACGGACGTTGAAATATATCACACCCGACTTTCAAGGCAAGACCTTTGGAAAATATGATTGGGCACGACAACAACAATGCTAATCCCGGCAGTGGGAGAATTACTGATCAAAAAGTGGCACTTTGCCACATGATCCTACAAACGACATGAATCTCGCTGAGGTACGTTGGAACAAGATTTCACAACCATCGGTGCACAGTGTCACACCCCAACCGATGGCGGAATCATTGGGGCATGGCACTGAGCGAAACAGATTGTCCAGAAGTTTCCATAACAATTATCTTTACCATTCAATTTAAATTAACACGTCCCATACCATGTCTCAAATAGTCAAACAATTATTACAGACAAACATCAAGACAAATATTCTGTTCCGACAACTCAGATTTAAATAAAAATAGCTTGTTTATTGGTTTCTAGGACTCCTTCCCTAGCCTCAATTTCATCACCAGAAAGCTAAGCACAGAAACAACCTAAGCACCTGTCACATACGTTAAAATAAAGTCAATACATAAAATGTAAAGGTGAGCATACAAGTTTGATAATAGCATATAGAGTTCGAATTCGTTTACGCATAACCAGCACGTACACATAGTGAAATGAAGCACGTTAGTTATCGACGTAGATCCATCGATACCAATGACTGCGGGTTGACTGCCTGAGGCACTTCGCAATACATGATTACCACCGTAATCCATGCAAGTAAAAGATCCTTAACAACCCCCGTGTGAACGGGTGCTGAGTCCAAACTATAGTACCATCGTTGCTAAGGCAGGTAGACAGCATTCCATATGTAAACATAACAAACAAGCATTCATGAGCCACGTATAACATGCATTAACGGTTAGCGTTCAAATAGTTTGAGTAGTGTGAAAATTATAGTTTGAATATTCGTAACGTATGTAACACCCAAAAGTGCTCAAAGCAAAAAGGGATCGAGTATACTCACAGTGATTATGGATTGAAGGGAGCGCTTAGCGAGTACAGTTAGCCTGAATAGATTCGATAGTATAACGATAAGGAAACGAAAGCAAGTGAAGGTTGGTCGAATGGTAGTTCGATCGGATGGTAATCCGATCGGGCAGTAATCCGTGCGGATGGTAATCCGTTCGGGTGGTCATTCGTGCGGATGGCAATCCGTTCGGATGACGATTCGAGTGGATTATTTCTTCCTATGCTAAGGATGTGTTTGTGTACGATGGCTTGTCCTTTGAAGTTTTCGTTGTAGCATTTTGAGAACAATTAAGTATCTCTGTCTTTCAAGTCGATCGATCGGATGACCCACCGTGCTTATGGCAATTTGTTCGAATGGTAATTCGTTCGAATGGTCATCCGGTCGATTGGTAACTTGAGGATGAGGTCACTCATTGAAAACAAGTTCATTACATACGTGTCATTCGATCGAATAGCAATTCGATCGAATGCCAATTCGTGCTATGCACATGTTGAAAAATTGTTAAGTCTTTCAAAGTCTTAGTATCTCATGATCCGAAGAGTAATCCTTTCAAAGGGTCGTTCGATCGGATTGCAATTCGTTCAATACCCAAACTTTAATTAAGATTGTTTTAAAAGTGGGACCCAAGTGTAATCCGTTCGAGTGGCAATTCATTCGGGTCGACAATCCGGTCGAATTGTAATCCGGTCGAATGGCAATCCGTTCCGATTGTCCTGTTCGTTCTACACTTGGTCATTTTGAAGGTTTGTCGTTATGTCGAGTCACTTTGACAACGTGTTAGCCAACAGAACCCTTCGCTCGACCCAGTTGACCAACCTGACCAGGAATCACCCTAGTCCTGCCGGTTACTGGCTCGAGACGGTTGTTCTTGACTAGCCCGGAATCGGTAGTCTCGTGAGTGGAATCTAGATCTGAGTCGGCACAACACTAAGGGAGAGTAGGAGGCTAGGTCAGAACCTGATTCTACCGGTTTTGAGTGTTTTAAGTGTAAAAAGTGTCGAAAGAAAGTTAAAACCATCTCTCGATCCTTTTCCACCACACTTGTGTCGAGATCCTTACAAGATCTTAGTGGAAATCGGTTAGATCTAAGTTGTTCTCAGTGGATTGAGGTCAAACATGAAGTTCTTGAAGAACACATGATGACGTCACCCTAGAACACCCGAAATCTAGTGATTTCACGGTTAAAAATTAAGATTTAAAAGGTAGAAAGGTGTAGGAGTGCGTGTAGATCAAGAAAGTACAAGATTTAGGGCGAGATCTTACCTGGATTGAGAGAAATCTGAGAAAAGGTTGAGTTAAGCGTGCTGGTCGAACAGGGATTTCCAAAAGTGGAAAGAATGGCAGTGACAGGGGTATTTATAGGATGCCAGAAGAGGAAAGGGCTGTTCGGTCGAATGGCATATCGCCTGGTGACTGTCCGGTCGAATGGCGATTCGTTCGGATTACACCTGTCATCCTTCCTCATGTGGCTATCCGGTCGGATTGCTATTCGTTCGGATGGTAATCCGGTCGAGTGGCAATCCGGACGGATGGCGCTTGGTTCATGATTTTGATGCGACGAGTTTCGGTGTTTCGATTCAGATTGCGAGCGGTTTGATTTGATAGGGTTTCCTAGTCAAATTACTTTCAGTCCCAACTACTTCGTAATTTGCGTAGTCTATTTTCCACTATCTATCCTAGTTCGATCGTGGATTGAGTTCGAGTTCGATCACTTTCGAGTTAGATTTCGAGTTCGCTTGAGTTCGCTTGATTATCTCATCACAACATAATTAAACATGCACAGGTAGCACGTAAGACACACACACATGTATAAACAATAAGTAAGATTACGTAGTTTCGAGTTACGATTCGATGTCGATTTGGTTAACATAGCTTGATTATTAGTTGATTAACTTTATCGCATTGTTACTTCCCATAGTTCACAGTCGTAGGTCGATCGAGTAACGATTAACACAATTCGATTATTGCAATGAATGACACTTACTCCACATAATACAAATAAAATAAAGACATTTCTACCAGTCAAGTCGCGCGAAATCGGTCGTTGACCTTAACCTTGACTTTGACTTTGACTTGTGAAAACACGGGGTGTTACAGCCTCCCCTGGTTTCGGGAATTTCGTCCCGAAATTAAGCTGAAAGCTGTAACAAAGCCATGAATCACGTTTGAGAACTCTTTGTTTGGACCGAGTTGAAAACCGGGACCTACAAGTGGTATCTGAGCAGGTTCTCGGTTGCGAAGGTCAAACGCACAGATTCGTACTATAATCGGTGGTTGTATAGATTTATATGAAATCGTACAAAACACTAGAGTCACAAAACTACTTTCTTTCTCTAGCCTCACTCCTTGAACAACTGCGGGTACTTAGCCTTCATATCGCTTTCGAGTTCCCATGTGAACTCCGCGCCTCATTTGCCTTCCCATCGGACCTTCACAATAGGAATGCGCGAGCGTCTGAGCTGCTTGGTTTGGCGATCCATGATTTCGACAGGCTTTTCCACGAAGTGTAATGTTTCGTTCACTTGTAGATCATCTAGAGAGACAAGTAAATCGTGGTCGGCGATGCACTTCCGGAGGTTTGACACGTGGAAAGTCGGGCGGACGTTGCTAAGTTCCTCCGGTAATTCGAGTCTGTAGGCGACCTTTCCGATTCTTTCCAGAATCTTAAAAGGTCCAACATATCGAGGCGCGAGTTTCCCTTTCTTGCCGAATCGGACTACACCCTTCCAAGGTGATACCTTTAGGAGTACGTAGTCACCAACGCCAAATTCACGGGGCTTGCGCTTTTTATCGGCGTAAACCTTCTGTCGATCCCGAGCTTTCACCAGGTTGTTTCTGATTTGGAAAATTTTGTCTGTCGTTTCTTATAATAGCTCAGGACCGGTTAGTTGCGAATGACCGATCTCGTGCCACACAATAGGCGACCGACATCTTCTTCCGTATAGTGCCTCGAAAGGTGCCATCTCGATGCTAGAATGATAGTTGTTGTTATACGAGAATTCGAATAACGGCAGGTGTTTATCCCAATTACCACCGAAGTCTAGGACACAAGCACGGAGCATGTCTTTAAGAGTACGGATCGTTCTTTCAGTCTGGCCGTCAGTTTGAGGGTGGAAAGCAGTACTTAGATTAAGCATTGTACCGAGTGCCGTTTGAAACGTTTCCCACAATCGTGAAGTAAACCGAGCATCACGGTCAGAGATGATGTCACGAAGCGTCCCATGATTACAAATGATCTCGTCGGTGTAGATTCGGGCTAATCGTTCCACCTTGTAGTCTTCTCGTATAGGCAGAAAGTGAGCTGACTTAGTCAATCGGTCGACCACAACCCATATGCTGTCGTGACCTGATGACGTGGGTGGAAGCTTGGTTACGAAGTCCATAGCTATGCTCTCCCACTTCCACATGGGAATCGGTGGTTGTTCGAGCAAGCCAGAGGGTCTTTGATGTTCGGCCTTGATTCTAGCACAAGTTAGGCATCTTCCGACGTAGAGAGCGATATCCCTTTTCATGCCCGGCCACCAGTACTTGTAACGAAGATCCTGGTACATTTTGTCAGCACCGGGGTGAACTGAGTAGCGGGATTTATGGGCTTCGTCTATTATGATAATCTGTCGCAAATTGGTTCGCTTGGGAATCCAAATTCGGTCTAAAAAGTGGAATATCCCATTTGATTTGCTCACAAGCTGGGCTCCATCGTGGTAGATTCTTTCTTTCTTCAAGGTGCGTTCGTTGAAACATGCATGCTGAGCGTCGCGGATGAGGGTTTCGAGGTTGTGCTGGGCTTGAACCTTACGAGTGCTAAGCAGGTAGCCCCGTCTGCTAAGTGCGTCGGCAACAACATTTGCCTTGCCTGGGTGATAACGAATCTCACAGTCGTAATCATTGAGAAGTTCTACCCATCGGCATTGACGCATATTAAGTTCCTTCTGATTAAAGATATGCTGTAGGCTCCTATGATCGGTGAAGATCGTACACTTAGTACCATACAGGTAGTGTCGCCAAATCTTTAATGCAAAAACAACCGCACCTAGCTCGAGATCATGGGTTGTATAGTTCTTCTCGTGGATTTTGAGCTGACGAGATGCGTAAGCTATGACCTTGTCTCGTTGCATAAGAACACACCCGAGACCAAGGTTGGAAGCATCACAGTAGACAATGAAATCATTGTTTCCGTCTGGCAATGTGAGAACAGGAGCGTTGCAAAGCATGTGTTTAAGGGTTCGAAAGGCAGACTCTTGTTTGGTTCCCCAGACAAAAGGCTGATCCTTATGCGTAAGGGAGGTAAGTGGTACAGCAATCTTTGAGAATCCTTCGATGAAGCGGCGATAATAGCCCGCTAGTCCGAGAAAGGAGCGGACTTCAGACGGGTTCTTAGGTGCAACCCAGCTCTTGACAGCTTCAATCTTCGCAGGATCGACGTGAATACCTTGACTATTAACAATGTGACCCAGAAATTGAACTTCCCCTAACCAGAATTCGCACTTGGAGAACTTGGCATAGAGTTGGTTCCCCGGGAGTAATTCGAGAACCAAACGTAGATGTTGCGCGTGTTCGGCTCTCGATTTGGAATAGATCAAGACATCGTCGATGAATACGATGACGAAACGGTCGAGATATGGTTTACACACGCGATTCATCTGATCCATGAAAACCGCTGGTGCGTTGGTTAGACCAAAAGGCATGACAACGAATTCGTAATGGCCGTAACGAGTTCGAAATGCGGTTTTGGGTATATCCTCCTCTTGAATGCGTAGCTGATGGTAACCTGAACGTAGATCGATCTTCGAAAAACACGTAGCGCCTTGTAGTTGATCAAACAAATCGTCGATACGAGGCAGAGGGTAGCGGTTCTTGATAGTTAACTTATTCAATTCCCGGTAATCGATGCACATCCGGAACGACCCATCCTTCTTTTTGACGAAAAGGACTGGCGCGCCCCAAGGAGAGGTGCTCGGGCGAATGAAGCCTTTTTCAAGTAATTCCTGGAGCTGGGTTGAGAGTTCGCGCATTTCTGACGGTGCGAGTCGGTAAGGAGCTTTGGCAATAGGATTTGCTCCAGGAATGAGGTCAATACGAAAGTCGATATCACGACTCGGAGGTAATCCGGGGAGATCCTCTGGAAAAACATTAGGAAATTCTCGAACCACTGGAACGTCTTTCACTTCCTTCTTCTCTTTCTTTTCCTTCTCTGCTGCTACAACGTTAGCCAAGAAAGCTCTGTATTCCTTGCGGAGATACTTGCTAGCTTGGAGGCATGACATAAGTTTGAGACCTTTCGAAGTAGTATCACCATAAACACACAATAAATCACCATTCGCGAGCGAAAAACGAATCATCTTATCGAAGCACACAACTTCAGCATGGTTTTCTCGAAGAAAGTCCATGCCTACTATGACGTCGAAGCTTCCGAGTTGCATCGGAATAAGCTCGATTGGGAAGGTGTGATTGTTGAGCTCAAGAGTACAATCACGGATAACGGAATTGACAGCGACGGTACTTCCGGTAGCGACTTCAACATCGAATGCAGAGGAGAGTTGGGAACGTTTACGACTAAGGAGTTTCTCAAATTCGAGCGACACAAAGCAGTTATCGGCTCCAGTATCAAACAAACATGAAGCATAAATACCATTCACAAGGAATGTACCATTGACCACGTTGTTGTCGGCCTGAGCTTGACGCATGTTGAGATTGAAAGTTCTGGCGCGTGCGGCCTGTTGTTGCTGCTGCTGTTGCTGTTGTGGCTGCGGTTGCTGAGGCTCTTGTTTCACAACCCTGTTCGGGCACACGTTGGCGAAATGGTTCGGGTCGCCACACGCGAAGCAGGCTCTGGCTTTGACTGCGGGTGCCGGAGGAGCTTGTTGACCCTGTGGGGCAGTGATTAGAGCTTGGTTGGCAGGAGCTTGACGAATACGGCAATTGGTGGTAAAATGGCCGTACACATTGCAATGAGCACAAAAGCGGCATTGAATAGCAGTCGGGTGGTGGTAGGTGCAAGTAGGGCAGAGTGGGTGTGGCCCGGTGTATGCACGCTTTGCAGGCGGTGCATTGGCCACAGGCGCCGCTACTTGACACTGTTGGGCAGGTATGGTCTGAATCGGTGCAACAGTAATCGCACAGTTCTTGTTGGTGGAGCTGTTCTTTCTCTTGTTGCTTGATGAGGTGGGTTCAGCAATTGGTGCGGTAGCAGTAGCTTGATGTAGATGCTTGGGAGTCTTATCCCATACCCCAGCCTTAACCCGTTTGTCGTTGATCTCAGCGGCCAACAGAGAAGTTTCCTCGATCGTTGTAGTCTTAGCCGCTTGCACGAAATCAGCAACGCAGTCGGGTAAAGCTCGGATATACTTCTTGATGGTCATGTCAGGAGTCTTGACTTGGTCGGGACAGATAATGCTGAGCTGTTTGAAACGAGCAGTGAGACCAGCATTGTCACCATCCTTCTGCTGTATGTGCCAAAATTCATCTTCCAGCTTTTGACGTTTGTGAGGAGGGCAGAATTCCTCTAGCATAACTTCCTTGAGCTCATCCCATGACAGACCGTAGGCTGCATCGTTCCCTCGCTTGTTCCTCTCGGCCGTCCATCAGTCTAGAGCACGGGACTGAAAGACGCCGGTAGCATTCAGAGTTCGAAGGTCATCAGGGCAACCACTATGTCGCAGAGTAACCTCAATAGAGTCAAACCAGTGAAATAGTGCAGTGGGACCTCCTTCGCCAGTGAATTCCTTTGGTCCACAAGACTTGAATTGTTTGAAACTGAAGGGCCTTGCGGCAGCCTTAGGTGCTTCGGTTCTCAATTCCTCGGATGATTTGCTGGCGTTCTCATAGACGTCACTCACGGCCTTTGCCACACTCTTAGCGATAATGGAAGCAAGGCGTTTGTCCCTCTTTTCCTAACGAGAGAGTGCATGACGGGATCCAGACGACATGGTCTGCAACAGACATTATCACAGGACTCATCACATTGTATTCAAATCTCACCTCACACGTCTATTTCTTACTAAAGCTCAGGAACACGTGTACTTACATAAATACTTATCATGAAATCACATAATCACATAGCACATAGAACACATAATCACTTAGTACCTAAGCACGTAAGCACAGAAGCAAAGAAGCACATACGCATCTAACCAATAGAGACAATCAGAAAGCAGAAACCTATCATTCCAAGTCTGCGATCGTTCGAAAGGAGCGTAATGTAAGCTAGAGGGAGAAACTAGAGAGAATAAATAGAGAGGGAAAGGCTAAAGGTGGTTCGAGTTCCCTTGCACCTTTCACATCTATATCGAGTCACAGATTATGTTACGTCTCGTGTGTTTCGGTCTTGTTCGTGTACGGATTCCGTACGTCACACGTTCGGTTCGCAATCGTTTCGGAGGCAAAATAAGCACGTAAATGAGAAATGACACATAAAACACATATAAAATCGGCAAACTATCTTTGAAATGCAATAAAATCGAGAGGTAGATCGTCTGCGGCTAGTAGACTTCGACTACCCAAAGTGGTTCGACTATTCACAAGGACCCGTTGCGCATATTTGACTTTCAGGACGGTGTCTTTGCCTCGATTCTTGGGCATTTGGCACGCATCCCGTTATTCATACCGTGGGTTCAGGTCGTTGGAGTCCGTCGAGACTTTGGCGAGAGTTTTGTATATAAAAGCGGAACAAGTCGTCAAGGTTAGGGTTTCACCCCTGGCTTAACAACTTCGTTCCTGTTTTGATAAAATTGAGGAGATTATTCATCAAAATATGGATTTCACTCCTGATTTGGCATAATTCTCCTCGTTTATAGTTTAAAATGCGAGCTGAGTAAGCAATTTTAGTCGAGAGTTTGCGGTTTTCACACCTATTCACGACCTTATTGCCCACCCTTAGTTGAAAATTCAAGTGCAGTGAGAGTGTAGAATAAGCGAGAATAACGAGAAGTAAGCTCGTACTTAACCCTACTGGTTATGCACAAGTCGGTCTGTTGGTTCTTAACTATAGTCTAGGTATCTAAGACTTCGACCCGGACTAGGTCGAGTCTTGCCTAATTCCCTATAGTTATGGCTCTGATACCAATCTGTCACACCCCAACCGATGGCGGAATCATCGGGGCATGGCACTGAGCGAAACAGATTGTCCAGAAGTTTCCATAACAATTATCTTTACCATTCAATTTAAATTAACACGTCCCATACCATGTCTCAAACAGTCAAACAATTATTACAGACAAACATCAAGACAAATATTCTGTTCCGACAACTCAGATTTAAATAAAAATAGCTTGTTTATTGGTTTCTAGGACTCCTTCCCTAGCCTCAATTTCATCACCAGAAAGCTAAGCACAGAAACAACCTAAGCACCTGTCACATACGTTAAAATAAAGTCAATACATAAAATGTAAAGGTGAGCATACAAGTTTGATAATAGCATATAGAGTTCGAATTCGTTTACGCATAACCAGCACGTACACATAGTGAAATGAAGCACGTTAGTTATCGACATAGATCCATCGATACCAATGACTGCGGGTTGACTGTCTGAGGCAGTTCGCAATACATGATTACCACCGTAATCCATGCAAGTAAAAGATCCTTAACAACCCCCGTGTGAACGGGTGCTGAGTCCAAACTATAGTACTATCGTTGCTAAGGCAGGTAGACAGCATTCCATGTGTAAACATAACAAACAAGCATTCATGAGCCACGTATAACATGCATTAACGGTTAGCGTTCAAATAGTTTGAGTAGTGTGAAAATTGTAGTTTGAATATTCGTAACGTATGTAACACCCAAAAGTGCTCAAAGCAAAAAGGGATCGAGTATACTCACAGTGATTATGGATTGAAGGGAGCGCTTAGCGAGTACGGTTAGCCTGAATAGATTCGATAGTATAACGATAAGGAAACGAAAGCAAGTGAAGGTGGGTCGAATGGTAGTTCGATCGGATGGTAATCCGATCGGGCAGTAATCCGTGCGGATGGTAATCCGTGCGGATGGTAATCCGTTCGGGTGGTCATTCGTGCGGATGGCAATCCATTCGGATGACGATTCGAGTGGATTGTTTCTTCCTATGCTAAGGATGTGTTTGTGTACGATGGCTTGTCCTTTGAAGTTTTCGTTGTAGCATTTTGAGAACAATTAAGTATCTCTATCTTTCAAGTCGATCGATCGGATGACCCACCGTGCTTATGGCAATTCGTTCGAATGGTAATTCGTTCGAATGGTCATCCGGTCGATTGGTAACTTGAGGATGAGGTCACTCATTGAAAACAAGTTCATTACATACGTGTCATTCGATCGAATAGCAATTCGATCGAATGCCAATTCGTGTTATGCACATGTTGAAAAATTGTTAAGTCTTTCAAAGTCTTAGTATCTCATGATCCGAAGAGTAATCCTTTCAAATGGTCGTTCGATCGGATTGCAATTCGTTCAATACCCAAACTTTAATTAAGATTGTTTTAAAAGTGGGACCCAAGTGTAATCCGTTCGAGTGGCAATTCGTTCGGGTCGCCAATCCGGTCGAATTGTAATCCGGTCGAATGGCAATCCGTTCCGATTGTCATGTTCGTTCTACACTTGGTCGTTTTGAAGGTTTGTCGTTATGTCGAGTCACTTTGACAACGTGTTAGCCAACAGAACCCTTCGCTCGACCCAGTTGACCAACCTGACCAGGAATCACCCTAGTCCTGCCGGTTACCGGCTCGAGATGGTTGTTCTTGACTAGCCCGGAATCGGTAGTCTCGTGAGTGGAATCTAGATCTGAGTCGGCACAACACTAAGGGAGAGTAGGAGGCTAGGTCAGAACCTGATTCTACCGGTTTTGAGTGTTTTAAGTGTAAAAAGTGTCGAAAGAAAGTTAAAACCATCTCTCGATCCTTTTCCACCACACTTGTGTCGAGATCCTTACAAGATCTTAGTGGAAATCGGTTAGATCTAAGTTGTTCTCAGTGGATTGAGGTCAAACATGAAGTTCTTGAAGAACACATGATGACGTCACCCTAGAACACCCAAAATCTAGTGATTTCACGGTTAAAAATTAAGATTTAAAAGGTAGAAAGGTGTAGGAGTGCGTGTAGATCAAGAAAGTACAAGATTTAGGGCGAGATCTTACCTGGATTGAGAGAAATCTGAGAAAAGGTTGAGTTAAGCGTGCTGGTCGAACAGGGATTTCCAAAAGTGGAAAGAATGGCAGTGACAGGGGTATTTATAGGATGCCAGAAGAGGAAAGCGCTGTTCGGTCGAATGGCATATCGCCTGGTGACTGTCCGGTCGAATGGCGATTCGTTCGGATTACACCTGTCATCCTTCCTCTTGTGGCTATCCGGTCGGATTGCTATTGGTTCGGATGGTAATCCGGTCGAGTGGTAATCCGGACGGATGGCGCTTGGTTCAAGATTTTGATGCGACGAGTTTCGGTGTTTCGATTCAGATTGCGAGCGGTTTGATTTGATAGGGTTTCCTAGTCAAATTACTTTCAGTCCCAACTACTTCGTAATTTGCGTAGTCTATTTTCCACTATCTATCCTAGTTCGATCGTGGATTGAGTTCGAGTTTGATCACATTCGAGTTAGATTTCGATTTCGCTTGATTATCTCATCACAACATAATTAAACATGCACAGGTAGCACGTAAGACACACACACATGTATAAACAATAAGTAAGATTACGTAGTTTCGAGTTACGATTCGATGTCGATTTGGTTAACATAGCTTGATTATTAGTTGATTAACTTTATTGCATTGTTACTTCCCATAGTTCACAGTCGTAGGTCGATCGAGTAACGATTAACACAATTCGATTATTGCAATGAACGACACTTACTCCACATAATACAAATAAAATAAAGACATTTCTACCAGTCAAGTCGCGCGAAATCGGTCGTTGACCTTAACCTTGACTTTGACTTTGACTTGTGAAAACATGGGGTGTTACACACAGGCTAATCAGAGTCATAATTATTGGCACTGCAAAAGAAGTCACATACCTTTGCAATTCCCCTATTTCCTTTATGACAAATATGCCATATTCGACATTCCATGATAATGTCACTTAACAACGGTTATCACCCAAAATTTCTAGATAAAATTCTTAAATTTCTTTTGTTAAATTTCTGACCTCTGTAAATAGACTTTTGCATTGCTACTCCTCCTAATGGTCATCATACCATGAGGATTTCTTTCATAGTAGCAAATATTGATCTATTTCATTTCTTGGTAAATCCACACATTACACATGCATTGTTTGTTGCGCATGTGGTTCGTTTGATTTATGAAGACCACTGGAGGGCTTCATTCCAATTTGTTGCTTTATCCAAACTCAAATATCATTTCGCTATACTTGATTTTTGCACTGTGTACCGCATTATTGCAAAACGATGACTCTTTGATATCGAGTCAATGAATTTCTTGAAAAAACTCAATTTCCTTTGGCATACATGGTTTTGTTGTGACCATGTCCGAACTTTCTTATTAATAAAAAAAAACTCGTTTTGTTTAAAACAAGTTCAATTGTTTAAACTTGCTCGCCTTTGAAGCCATCATCTTCAAAACAAGCACTCCATTTGTTTTGAACCATAACATGCTTGTTTGGTCTTCGACTTCATTGAATCGTTTCTTTGATCACGATCACCTTGTGGTGACGTTTTCCCAAATTTGAAGCTTGCGCTAATCTTGTTTGCACACATCATATACGGATTTAATTATTTATTTATTTTGAATCCTCTTTGTTGGTTTATCCTATAAAAGCAATCTTAACACAATCGTGTGTTAAGATAATGATACACAAATTCATGTCATATCTCAGTGTATCTGTTAACAGTTCCTACAACATCGATCGAGAATTTGTTTATCTTTTCGATCGAAAAACATTATTCAATTGTTTCATTTTCAATCAAAAAATCCTACTAGATTGTTGAAACAAACATTCGGATTTACTTCGTTGAACTTTCATTTGATTTAAAACACGGTGAACTCGTCCAGTCACCGATATTTTTATTTCGATCACTACGACACCTTGTGGCGTCGGTATAGACTTGTAGCTTGAGTTAATCCATATATACCTTTCGCTTAACTCATCCTTGAAAGTGGTCTTAATACAACTATGTGTTAAGAAAATGATACACTAAACTCTGTTGTATATCGGTGTATCCTTGTAATTCGATAAATGCCAACCCATTGATTTTTCTCATATCATAATTTAATAGTTGACAAATCATTTTCGTGCTTCTATGTCATTTGGTCTTGTTGATTCTAAGTCTTTCTCAGTTGACAATCGAAGTAAGTTTTCCTTTGGCAAGTGAATTCTATTGATTCTAAATCATTTACAACTTATAATCATTCAATTTAGATATCTATTGATCATATATCTCTTTTGACTTGAACCTAATCACCTTAAAAACTATATCATTTTATCTCATTTGACATCAACTTCTTGAACTAATTCAGTTAAACCATTGAGTCCTAATTATTTCAAAACTCATACCCACCAAATTTGAGCATGTCTTGATCCTGTGTCATTTACCTTAAATAGTGTTCTTATTGACTAAGACGTGACATAACCCTAAAGGAGATATCGTAGCCCAAATCTCGAGGACGAGATTTAAAACAAGGTGGGGAGAATGTAACGACTGGCCCAAAAATGTCCTAAAACGCTCCGTAAGTGAAAACCCGAATCCCTGAAACCCCACTGTGCATGGAAAATCAAGAAATCAAGAATTCTGGTCTTCAGGCGGGCCACGTAAGGGTAAGCCTAGGCTTACGCGGGCCGCGACAGCAAGGCAGATCTCTGGATAAGCTTAAGGGACACGTGTTGTCCACGTGTCACAACCACCGATGACTCAGCAACCCTTACCGCCACCTTTATGGCCTCGCGGGCCGCGTAAAGGTTAAAGGAGGGCTCACGCGGGCCGCGTGAGACCCAAATTTCAGCTATAAATAGGACAGGCTACGAGCTTTCATCTGGTGTCGAAATCATTTCATAAAAATGAAAGCATACTGCTCAATTTCAAAAATTAATATAGCGAGGCGCTGCTACGATACAGGGTATTAACTCAATCGCTGCTACGATTCAATGTCCGAACGATTGAAACTATCTGATGAATGTTTAAGTGCTGCTCAAATTAGAGTTATACTTTGTCATTCATCGTGAATTCGATGGATGTTTAAGTATTGCACTTTGTCATTTGTCGTGAGGGTTTTAATCTCGTGAGTTATCGTAAATGCTGTATTAGTTATTGACCTAGTTCATGTGCATTGTTATTTTAAATTAGGTTACAAGGCTAATCAGTAGGCTAAGCTCTGCCCGTATAAATCTGCAATGTGAGTCATTCTCTTTTTATCAATCATGTTTTACAATACTCCATTTTCAAAAAGTTATAATTACAGGGATTAAGTCGTGGTTATCTTGAATCACTGGCTAGTGGGGTATTGTGCACATTACTAATTTCTCACAGTTAGGCTAATAAATCCTAACTGTGATAATCGTCACTACTTGGGGAAAGACCCAATAGTGGTATGACCATCGTCACCAGGTGACACGGCGCCAGATGAAAATAAGATAGAAGCCATTGTAATCGCTCTTATGTTGTAATTTATAACTAAGGGTCATTTTATAAAAATGAATGAACTCACCAGTATTTCCTGCTGACCAAAATCTTTTTAAAACGTGTTTCAGGTAATTACAGTAGATTAGGAATTAGAGTTGGATGCGGCACCAACAAGGCTTACAGAAGTGGCTTATTTTATCAATTAAATTAAATTAAGAAAAGTTGTTTTATGTATTCGAATTTATCCTATATTAAAGCTACCTTTTAAAACATGGTTTTGTCCCATCTATTTAATAAATAAAAATCCGGTGTTTTCTAAACTCTGATATTTTCCTAACTCACAGTCCTGATGAAATTTCCGCTGCACTACTTTTCTAAATAACCACCGGTACCACTTGACTGCTCGCGGCTCCCGATTCTGTCCAGGGTGGGGTCGGGGGTCGTGACACACTTCTTCAAGTATTCTACTATATGTTATCGAACTTTTCACTGTTCAAGCAATACATGGGTATTTGATACCGGGTGTGGTTATCACATCATTAACGTTTTGCAGGAGCCTGAGAAGTGGAAGAAACTGAAGCCGGGAGACATGGAGCTCATCGTTGGCGATGGGAAAAAGTCCCAGTTCTGGCAACTGGTACATTTAATCTTACATGTCCTTCTGGTCTTGTTGTTGTTTTGAACAATTGTCTTTTTACACCTGGTTTAACCAGGAACATCATTTCAGTTTTGTTACTTTTTGAACAAGGATTTAGATATGTTTTTAATGGTGTTGCTATTTCTGCTTATCTAAATTGTATTTACTATTTTGAGGCTAAACCTCGAAACGATATTTATGAAATTGATGTTCAACCTAGCGGTAACATATATCACCTTTCTAAACGTCAGAAAAATGGTACTAGTGATTCATTCCTATGGCATTGTAGACTTGGCCACATAAGCAAGGCACACATAAAATGGCTCCAATCTGAGGGGATTCTTATATCCACTGGAGCGGACTCATTTGATGATTGCGAGTCTTACTTAGCTGGCAAACTCACCAAGGATCCCTTCACCCAGAACGAGCTAGTGATCTACTAGGACTCATACACTCAGATGTATGTCCTCCTTTTAGAACCATGACTAGGAATCACGAGAAATACTTTGTTACGTTCATCGACGACTATAGTCGATATGCTTATGTCTATCTCATGAAGCATAAGCATGAAACCTTTGAAAGGTTCAAAGAGTTTCAGAACGAAGTTGAAAACCAACTTAATAGAAAGATTAAAATGCTTCGCTCAGATCGAGGCGGTGAATACCTCAGCTTAGAATTTCTCGATCATCTAAAGGAATATGGAATAGTTTCACAACCCACTCCACCAGGCACACCCCAACTCAATGGCGTGTGTGAAAGGATAAATCGAACCCTACTAAATATGATTCGATCGATGATGTGTAGAACAAATTTGCCTCACTCCTTTTGGGGTTTTGCACTTATGACTGCTGCTCGACTCGTAAATCTAGCGCCGACCAAAAAGGTAAACAAAACTCCATATGAGATATGGCATGGGCATAAGCCGAATTTGAGTTACCTAAGAGTATGGGGGTGTGTTGCTTATATCACAAGTGATTCTAATGACAAGCTCGACCCTCGAGGCGAAAAGGTTGTTTTCGTCGGATACTATAACTAAAACGGTTATTACTTCTACCATCCTGATGCAAATACGATTTCCATCAAAAGGAAGGCTAAAAGATTCCTTGAATATGAACTTCTTAGTCGAGGAACTGGAAGTAACTTAGTAGATCTTGAAGAAGTTCAAGGACTACAAACAACCGTTGAAGAGGTCAGAACGTCTGAACCACAACAAATTGTTGATACTGAATCAGACTTGAACACAAGCCTTCGCAGGAGCATCAGGACTCGTAAAGAACCCGATAGATACCTTTGGCATGTTGAGGGTTCTGAAGTCTTGGCAGTAGCCGAGTCTAATGACGAGTCTACTAGTTACATATCTGATATTTCTAATCCAGATTCTGCGAAATGGCTAGAAGCCATGGAAGCCGAGATACAATCCATGCGTGACAATCAAGTCTGGGACTTGGTTAAGCTACCCCCCGAATCTCGGGCAGTAGGGAGCAAATGGGTTTTCAAGAGAAAAACCGACATGCATGGAAATATACAAACCTATAAAGCACGACTAGTAGCGAAAGGTTTCACTCAAACTTAAGGTGTTGACTATGATGAAACCTTCTCGCCCGTTGCTATGATCAAATTGATCAGGATATTACGTGCCATAGCTGCGTACTATGATTACGAAAATTGGCAAATGGATGTCAAAATCGCCTTTCTTAATAGACATCTTTCTGAAGATGTTTATATGGTTCAACCTGATGGTTTTATCGATCCAAAATATCCTAATAGGGTATGTAAGCTAAACAAGTCCATTTATGGACTCAAGCAAGCGTCTCGGAGCTGGAATCTTTGTTTTGACGAGAAAGTCAAAGAGTTTGGTTTTGTCAAGAACGAAGATGAACCTTGTGTTTACAGAAAAGCTAGTGGGAGTGCTATATCATTTCTCATCTTGTATGTAGATGATATATTGATCATTGGAAACAACATCCCCATGCTTAAGGAAGTTAAACATTGGTTGGGATCTTGTTTCGCAATGAAGGATCTTGGAGAAGCCACTTACATTCTGGGAATCAAGATCTATAGGAATAGATCTAAGCGACTTTTTGGGTTAACTCAGAGCACATACATAGATCAATTAGTAAGACGCTTCAAGATGGAAAACTCCAAGAAAGGAGGTGTTCCAATGACTAAAGGAACCGTCTTGGATAAATCACAAGCTCCCTCTGAGGACCGTGAGATAAAGCAAATGGAAGCAGTTCCATATGCTTCCGCGATTGGTTCTATCATGTATGCTATGGTATATACTCGACCAAACGTCTCGTATACTTTGAGAATGACTAGCCGTTACCAGCAGAGCCCTAGGATTGCCCACTGGACTGCAGTTAAGAACATCCTTAAGTACTTGAGAAGGACAAAAGATATGTTCTTAATATTTGGAGGAGTTAATGAGGAGCTCACAATAAAATGTTACACTGATACTAGTTTTCAAACTGATCGAGATACCTCTCGCTCACAAACGGGTTTCGTGTTCACTCTCAACAGAGGAGCTGTCTCATGGAAAAGCTCCAAGCAGAGTGTTATGGCTAATTCCACCACGGAATCTGAGTACATTGCCGCATCGGATGCCGCAAAGGAAGTTGCTTGGATGAAGAAGTTCATAACCGATCTCGATGTGGTTCCAAGTATCATGAAACCCATCCAGATATTTTGTGATAACACAGGTGTTATTGCTCGAGCCAAGGAGCCTAGATCACATCACAAAGCCAAGCACATTTTGAGAAAGTTTCACTACATACGTGAGATTGTGGAACGTGGAGACATCGTTATAAGCAAAATTGACATAGATCAAAACCTAGCGGACCCGTTTACTAAGCCAATGACTCAAGATAGACATGACCGTCACATGGACGCTATTGGGCTTAGATTAGCTAGTGATATGTTTTGATTTAGTATTTGGATGTACGAACATCATTTTGATTTACTAGTTAAATGCAATTTTTGAATCCTACAACTGTGTTCAAATTTGATACGTTTAATCCATGAATCTTGTATTCTAAATTATCCGTAGTCAGTCAGACTCGTGGGAACAACTCTAGATTAGGAGTATTCTGATTTTGGACTCAAGTGGTTGACTTCCAAAATCACAGGCCTGATTGTGAATGACGCTGGATGTAACTCGCATCAAATCATCTTCATGGATCTTAGTCATAAGATGTTTTGATTTAGGCATACTCATTTAGTATTCTCTGACCTGAGATACATACTAGAACTTTCGTTTACTAAAGACTATTCTTTGATTAGTGTCAATCGCTGTCGCGTAACTGCCAGTCATAAAGACATCGGTTGGGAGTAGTTCTGAAGTTCAGTGGGAGTTGTATGTAGTCAAGATGGGATTCTGTACTCTTACAGTATATGTAACAGCCAGACATTGGGGCGTCAGATTTCTGCGACGACAGTGGTTTAAAATTCAGGCTACATGTAGCATTTAGTACCATCAAATTTCATTAACTTTTAAATACGATTTAACCAAATCAGCTTCAGATTTGACCGGAAAAACAAGCGAAATTGAGAATATGAATTTGTTTGAAAATGGCTAAACGAAGAAGATTATTTAATTACCATATCAAAAATGTGAGATGAAAATGGCTAATGATAGACAATGAATTCAAACTGCTTATTGATTTGGTTGAAAATTGTGATTTTATGTAAACTGGTAACCGATCCTATATAATTAGGAGATAGAAACAATGATAGATTAGTGGTAAATTACCTATACACCCTTGAATATAAAAACAAATGATTAATAAATCAATATTAAATGAATGGCTTGGATTGGTTCACTATTGAAGTGAAGCTCACATTTGAACCTAACCCTACATATATATATATATACTAGGTTATAACCCCGTGTATTACACGGGTTGAATAAATAAATTTTATATACTAAATAATAAAACAATATATCTTTAAAAACATTTTTTTATTGCACGAGTTGAATAAATATAATTTTATATATTAAATAATAAAAAGTTATATTTATAAGAACAATATTGTACATGTTGAATAAATGTAATTTTATATACTAAATAATAAAAAATTACAACTTTAAAAATATGCGTATTACACGGTTTGAATAAATGTAATTTTCTGTACTAAATAATATATATATATATCCTTAAAAAACCTCGTGTATTGTATGAATTGAATTTTATACATCAAATAATAAAATTACGATTTTGGCCCCCGTGGTTATATCATTTTTACCCTTTCAGCCCAAAAAAGATTTTTTTTAATATTTAAACCCCCAACATCTTTTTTCTAACCTTTTTGGCCCCTAACGTCTTTTTTTAACCCTTTTGGCCCCTAACATTTAATGGATGAGGTTAGTGTTAGGGGCCAAAAGGGTTAGAAAAGAAGACGTTGAGGGATTAGATGTTAAAAAAATCATTTTTGAGCTAAAAGTGTTAGGGGCCAAAAGGGTTAGAAGAGAAGACGTTGAGGGCTTAGATGTTAAAAAAAAATCATTTTTGGGCTAAAAGGGTAAAAGTGATAAAAATACGTTTTTTTAACCCTTTTGGCCCCTAACATTTAATGGATGGGGTTAGTGTTAGGGGTCAAAAGAATTAGAAAAAAAAAGTTGGAGGCTCAGATGTTAAAAAATTCTTTTTTTGGGCTAAAAGGGTAAAAATGATATAACCACAGGGGCCAAAATCGTATTTTTCTCTAAATAATATTATAAAGGAGAAGAAGATTAAACTAAATAATAATTATCCATAAGATATTAATTTAAATAATATTTAATAAAAGGGTTATCTATAATTAATTAGAAAATATTAAATTAAAATAATAATTATCTATAAGAGAAGCTCTAATATGATGACAAGTGTCCCTAAAGTGGTTTCTTTTATTATATAGTATAGATACACACACGGGAAGGATATAGAGAAATCTCATCTCCACCATTAATCCAACTAATTAATGGTGGAGATTACCCAAGTACAAAAGTTGTTTTAGAAAAATGTAACAGACCGTAAAAGTACAACTCAAAAAGGTGTGACTAGTTTCTCTCTCCTATCTAACACAAAAACATATAACAGTTTGATTTGTTACACTAAAATTTTCATATGGAAACATGTAACATATTTTTTTACATGCATTGCAAATTAAAAAAACTCGTAAATTCTAAGTTCTAAAATGTTACACCTCATAAATCTGAAACATCTGCTGTTGAAAACCTAAAAAAAAAGTGTAACAAATAAAGTTACATGTAATGTAAATGAGTGAAAAAGATATAACATATTCTCTCTCCTCTCCGTTACACAAAAAGTATAGTTGGTATATCTGAAAAAAGTGTGTAACACATGGCAAGTTGTGGTTCACCCATTTGAGTTTGTTTGGTTATCTTGACTCAATAGGGATTTCTTGACCCATTTGAAAGTTTTAAATACAATGCGTTTTAACATGCAAATGTGTGAAGTGAGCAAATAACATGTGTAATTATTTATTATAACATTCGTAATTGGGGTTAACACAACCCATGCGTAATTTTCATGTTTGATGGCATACGTGATTTGAATTTTGTAACATGCGTATTTTAAAAATGAACATACGTTATTCACTTCGTACATTCGCACGTTAAGGCGCTATTTTACAATAATATTCCCTATATATAAAAGAGAACCACCATGAATTGTAAGAACCATGAGAACTAGGTCTTACAAAAAACAAATTTCGCAATGATCTTTAAAAAAATCACCTGTTCCAACAAAAAAAAATGTAGGTTGCATAAAATTTACATCAATGTAAAAAAAATTATTGGTGATGTCATCGTTCCAAAAAAAATTACAATAACTACCGGGTCGACAATTTTTTTTTTCTTTTTTTTACAGGTGTCTTTGTAACATTTTCCTCTACCTTTGTGCAAAAAAAAAAAGTGACAAAACTCACGCAGGAAGTAGGAAATCAATCTAGTTGTATTTGATCTCAAATAATGATTGTAGAATGTTTTTAAAATAATTTTGGACATTTTGTAACCGATTTAAGTGATCAAAACGTTAAACACTTGGGTTTGGGAGGAGGGGGTCTTGGGTTCAAGTCTCACAGACGACATAGATTAAAAAAATTGTCGTTAAAAAAAAACTAAAATGAATTTATTTAGTAAATAACACATGAAATAAAGACATTGGATTTAAAGACAAAAGATCAAATACAAATAACTTTCACGTACAAAACGTTCGAACCAAAGGTTTCCTAAAAAACGCGGTGACATTTTCGTAATTATTTTACTCGTACGTTTTGTACGTTAAATGTATTTGTACGCGAGCTTAACTCTAGATTTAAAAAGTCATAGATCGACAAAAGGCTGCTGTGGTGTAGTGGTTATCACGTTTGCTTTACACGCAAAAGGTCTCCGGTTCAATCCCGGGCAACAACAAAAACAAATTGATTTTTTCTTAACTCTACACATCACTATCATAAGAGCAATGGTATATTACATTTCACAATCGAAAATAGAACACACACCCCATCTACATACCGACTATACAACCCGCCACTCCCATCTGTATTTTTTACTCTTTTTTTGTAATGTTTTCTATCGATTTAGTAATAGATAGTGTTGGTACATATTATGTGGACGTGACTCGACTCGGTTCGATTCGGTTTGGTTCGACCCGGTTAGGTTCGGCTCAAGCCCGACGTCACGACATTCCTCCGTCGTGCGCCCCAGAGTTCGACACGCGAAGCACGAAGCGCCGCGAGCCGGTTCCCGCTGCCACATCATCATGACATCATCATGATGATGTCATGATGATGTCACTTGTTTGACTAAGGCTAACATTCTGAATTATGAGGATTCATATACGTGCATGTGTTGTTTATATGGACCAATCATATTGTTTGGGCTAATCAACTTGCACTTGGGCTGAAACAATTACATCTAAGCCAAAGCCCAAACAACATGTGAAGAAAACATATATATACCGAAATCAAGTGTTTTCGGTGTGGGGTGAGGAGGTGAGAACCCGAGAGATTTGAGAGAGAGTTTTAGTGTGTATGTTAACCGGATATTGTATGATCTTGTACTTGAACTCTTCTCAGAAATATACAAGTGTGTTAAACATTGCATCTACGTGTCTTGTATCTCGTGTTCTTGTCGATCTCGATCTCGGTTTGCTTTCTCGGTTGGATTCCGCACAACCGGGTTGGTTCGTATACAAGGATTAGGCGACTAGATCCTCCCCTAGCCGGACCTACAAGTGGTATCAGAGCCTTGGCTCTTCTCCTTGTTAAAACCGAGTGTTTTCGGGTCTTTGGAGTTTATCATTTTCTGGAAATTCTGTCTAAAACCTCGAAAATCTTCATGTTTTGCTGAAAGTTCTTATAAAAACCATCCTTTTCTTCATAATTCACACGTCTAACTTTGGTTTTTAGTGAAGTTTCAAGCAAAATCGTGATTCGGAAATTTTTCGGTTCACCGGAAAACTCATAATTTCACCGGAATATTCAAGTGTTCTTCATATCTTCAACCAATATTCAAAGTGTTCTTCAAGTTTTCACCTTTTTAATCTTGGTCAAGTGATTGTGAAAGTTGTTATTGTTTTGAAAATTGTGATTGGATTAAAATATTGTCTGCCATCATTTGGTTGGTAAATTGTGCATGGTGTAGCCGAAAGTGGGTCTGCTGTGTCAGGAGGATAGAATGTCAATTTGATAGTCGCACAAGAAGTTGGGATCGCACAAGATTTGTTTAAGTCGCACAAGAATTGGGCTTGCACAACAAAGATTGGGCTTCTGTTTGGGCTCCTGTTTCATCGACACAGACAAGATACTTAGTCGCACAAGAAGTTGGCTCGCACAAGATGATTAGTCGCACAAGATATTTAATCGCACAAGATATTTAGTCGCACAAGATTTGATTAGTCGCACAAGATTTGATTACTCGCACAAGATTTGGATAGTCGCACAAGATTTGGGCTTCTGATTACGTCGGACCATCATTTAAATCCATTTCGTCAATTAACAATTTAATCAGTTTCGTCGGACCTGATCAAAATTTGTTTCGTCGATCAGTGATAAGGATTCCAGTTCGTCGTTTATCATACACAATTCAGTTTTGTCGATACTTGTGATTTTTTTTCAGAGGGTTTGCAAAAGTATCTTAATTGCTTGTTTCAGGTGATTTTATCAGACATTCAGTTTTATATATTCATTATGAATCCGAGTTGGTGGGGTAATCCGTCTACGGCCGAAAGCAAGTATAAAAGCACAGGTTTGTCACCTTCGTGGGCCGAATCTCCCGCACCGGTATCTTCACAAGCTAATCCAATTTCAACCGGTCAATGGGCATTTGTGTCAAATCAAACTCCAAGTATTCAAAGCATTCTCTTAAGCGAAAGCGAAACCGGAAGTCTAAATCGTCCACCGAAATTGATGCACATAAACGAATATCCCGGATGGGTTGATAGATTCCATACATACGTCCTTGGGCAAAACACAGAATTGTGGTTACGTTTTACCACAGATTTTGATCAAACTCTCGAGGTTGCCGCTTCAACCGCTGCCACGTTTGCCGATCTTTCGGAAGATCAGAAAAAGGCATATGATTTAGAAAAAAAGGCATATGCTATTCTAACTCAGGCGTTGAGCAAAGATATCTATCATCAATTTGTCAGCTTCAAAACGACAAAGCGATTATGGGATGCGTTGAAGACGAGAGGGGTAGGAAATGAAGCGACTCGCCAGTTACGACACGACCTATTCAAGAAAGAGTTTGATGGCTTCACGTGTATGGAAAAGGAATCCTTGGGAGATTTGACTAGTCGGTTTTATCACTTGCTTACTGAATTGGGTAACTATGGGGTTGTGACAACTCCAGCTGAGGTAGTCACAAAGTTTGCAGATGCGTTGCCACCTCAATGGAATAGCTTCTTGGAAATCCTGAAATACAATGGCGCATTGGCTACGACAAACATCAATGATTTTGTTCAGCTCTTGGAAAACAAAGATCAGGAAGAAACCCTAAAGGCGAAAAGGGTTCCAGTGCCACAGAATCCTGATATGTATTATGGAACTTCCAGCACTTCGTCTGCAAGACCCGTTTCACATGCTCCACTTCAAACAGCGTTTGTTACTAGCACAGATTTATATGGCAATCCGATACAGGTTCCTGTAAAGCCAGCTCCAACAACAGACTTGTATGGAAATCCTCTACAACCAGCTCCACAACAGCAAGCCTTTCGACCACCTACCGTAGCAACTGACTTATACGGGAATCCACTTCCTGTTCAACAACAAGCTTGTTATGGGAGCACATCATCTGCTGGTCAGCCATCTAAGCCAAATACAGTACGGCTCGACACTTCAAGTTTCTCGAAAGTAACTGTTGAAGTAGCAAAGGAACATATGGAGCTACTGAACACCTTGGTGAGCGCGTATTGTGGATTAGTGGAAGGTCAGATTGGAAACATTAATCTGACACAAGAAGATTATCAGCAGATCGATAAGGAGGAAATGGATTTGATGGACATCAAATGGGCTTTCGCAAGTGCTGTAAGGCGGGCAAAGGATTTTATGGAAAGGACTGGTAGAACCAGCTTGGAAAGCAAGAAAGACACCAAGTATGGGTTCGATAAACAGGCTATCAAGTGCTTCAACTGTGGTGAACGGGGTCACTTCAAAAGAGAATGTACAAAGCCAGCTCAGCATGGGAACCAGAATCCGTTCAGGAATCAAGGCAACCAACAGAATTAGAACAGGAATAACGAGCGTACGTTGATACCTGTTAACAACCCAAGTCAGGCAGGACCATCAAATGCCAACCAGGCACTTGTGGTTCAAGTAGATGAAGGTTGTGATTGGTCAATTCAGTTGGGAAATGATGCTCCGGATGGAACAGCTTGTTTTGCTGAGGTTGTCAAGGATCTTAAACACGCCAGTGGTGGAGAATCTTCCACCAATGGTGATGAATCTTCTGAAGATGAAGACAGCTCCGGTTACAGTAGAAGCTCGGATGAAGAATCCTCAAACTCAGGCGATGATCATTTGGATGACACATCAAGTGTGTCTGTCGATGCAGAGGTTGATGAGCTATTGGAAGAAGCTGCAGCAGGAAATCATAGGAGATCTATATTGGTGGATCAAGCTGCTTATTCTTCTTCTTCTCTCCATTCAGCCTTTATGGCTAATGTCGACAGTTCATCAAGTCAGGTATGTGTCGATGAACCTACTGTTGTTGATTGTGATAATTGTGCTAGCTTAAGTATTAATTGTGCTGATTTGGAGGCAAATATGTCTGAGTTGCAAGGTAAACATGATGCTTTAAAAGCTAATTTGTTTTACTTGCAAGACAAACATGATTCATTGAATGCTAAGTGGTGTGATTTGCAAAGCAAACATGAGGCTTTGCAAAACAAGTATGATGTGACATTCATCCACAACCAAAAGTTGACAGTAGATCTTTCTAAATGCACAGAAGCCAATATGTTTTATGAAAACCATGAAAAGGAATTTAAATCGGTAATTGAAAAATTAAAGAAAGATAAAACCGAGCTGACAAAGATGGTTTCAAGAAAACAAACGGACATAAATTTGTATATCAATCGCCTTGAGATAATGCAAAAAGAAATGGCTTGTGTTAAAACTGAAAGTGAGGCGATCCAGCTAAAGTTAGACAGTTATTTAAGCTCTAGCTATGTGTTGGATCACATCATTGACGTTCAGAAAGAGAAAAGGGATGTCACATGCATTGGATATAAGAAATGTCCACCACCTGTTAGACAAAATTACGATGCACTGCCTGATGAGGAGTATAGAACTCACTTTGAACCATCTGTTCCTTTGGACGTTGAGGAATTTGCAACAGGACTCGGATACAAGAAGGAAGTATCATCAGAATCGGATGTGTCAGCAGATACATGTGTGTCTTCTGCTGAACCGAATCAGGATCCTCCAGTTGTGATTGAGGATGTTGATTCTTCTGATGATGAATCTGATGATACTGATTCAGCAAAGTCTGATGCGGTAATCAGAGAAGAGGACATACCTCTTGAGAATTATATTCTATGTGATCCTCCCGCAAAACCTGCTAAGACTGTTCCGACCGAGTCCACGTCTGCAAAAGAGTCTGAAAGTGTGGATTTGCCGTACACTCTTGTTGGTGATGATAAAATTTATTCTGACAAAGATTTTCCAATTAAGAATGTAAATCAATCTTTAATCAGTAAAGTTTTTGAAAATTCGACAAGTAAGTTCTTGGGAAAGACAGGATCACACGTTGTGGTAACACTGTGCCCTCCTATCCCAAAAGCTGAAGTTCGAAAACAATATGGCAATCAGAAATTACCAACAATGAAAACGAAGCAAAATCATACCAAACCAAAGGTAAATCAACGACTCAAGGTCAAAAGAAACAGAATCAGAAAAAGGACAAGAGGGTGAACTTTGTGAAATCAAAGGGAACGGACAAAATTGAGACATTTGAAAACAAATCTAACTTAGATTTTGTTAAACAAGCAAAAGTGTTGAAAAGAAATGAACCAAACAGTTCAAAACCAAGTACCTCGGGATCACAAAGTTCATCATCGACAAGACAATCACATGGTACTTCGGGGTTTGTTGAACGAAGATCATGTTTTGAATGTGGTGAAATTGGGCATATTATTCGAAATTGTCCGTATCTTCATAAATTAAAAGCCAAAGATGATGATCCCCGTGAACGAAATTACCAAAAGCGATCTGTTTCTTTAAAACAAGATCCCCGCCTTGTAAGAGAAAGGGAAAAGAAACAGAAACGCCAACAAGTCAAGGTGATTGAGAAAGCACTTAAGACTGATGTGGTTCAAAAACAATCTGTTCTAGTTAAACCAGAAAGTTCAAAGTTTTCAAAAACTTCAAACAATCACGAAGTTAAATTTTCAAACAATCAAACTGGTAAAACTCAACAGACATGGAAACCTAAAATGACCACAAATTCAGGGGGACCATCACAATTTCCTAACCATCAAAAAGTGGAAGTAATTGTTGTCGATGAAAATGGAAGACCCAAGACCATAATGGCTTGGGTCCCCATCTCCAACTAATCATGTGAGTTCATGTGCAGGGTGTTCCAGGAGGAACTATCAGTAGTCATTGGATTGTTGATAGTGGGGCATCCAGGCACATGACAGGCGACATGAAGCTTCTCTACGACGTCAAATCTATTAGAGGAGGTTATGTTGCTTTTGCTGGAGATAAAGGAGGATATATTACTGGAGAAGGAATGATATCCAACGGGGTTGTAAGCTTTGACAAGATCAACTTTGTACAACAAATTGATCACAATCTTCTCAGCGTTTCACAAATCTGTGATAAACAGTTTTCAGTACACTTTGATGCAAATGGATGTTACGTGCTGAAACCCGGCTTCAAAATTCCAAAAGAATGGATTCTCTTATCAGCTCCAAGGATAAATGATTTGTATGTCCTTGATATGAGCCAAGCTATTACAACGTCTGCACAAGCAACCTGTTTCGTTTCCAAAGCCACAGAAAAATACTCAATCTCTTGGCACAGACGAATGGGTCACATTCACTTACGCAAAATGAATCATTTGGTGTCAAATGAATTGGTGAATGGTGTTCCTCTTAAAAACTTCCATCTTCAAGACGTCTGTGTTTCGTGCCAGAAAGGAAAACAAACGAAGAAGCGACACCCGACTAAGAAGATCAACATGGTGGCCGTTCCGCTAGAACGTTTGCACATGGATTTGTTCGGTCCTGTCAAGCATAAAAGCATCAGGAATGATCAATATTGCCTCGTGATAACTGATGATTATTCAAGATTTTCTTGGGTGGAGTTCATGGCACACAAGAGTGAAACTTTCGGTATTATCAAAAACTTGATCATTCAGATTGAGAATTTGTATAAGTTGAAAGTTAGGAGAATACGCAGCGACAATGGTACAGAATTTAAAAATCATGCCATGACGGAGTTTTGCACCTCAAAAGGTATTCTTCACGAATTTAGTGTAGCTTATACTCCTCAACAGAACGGCGTCACTGAACGTAAAAACCGTACATTGATCGAGACTGCTAGGACAATGTTGGTAGAGTCACAGTTGCCGATTCCCTTCTGGACTGAAGCTGTGGCCTCTGCATGTTACACGTTGAACCGAGTCCTTACAGTCAAAAGGCACAACAAGACCTGCTTTGAGTTTCTTAACAAACGGAAACCAGATTTGTCATACCTTGAACCGTTTGGAGCTCCGTGCACAATAATCGATCCTAATGGAAAGTTTGGGGCAAAAGCAATTGAAGGATACTTTCTTGGGTATGCCACTCCGAACTTAAGAGTCTGGAATCTAGAGACTAAAAGGGTCGAGGAATGGTCTGAAGTCAGAGTACAAAGGCACACATTGCTAGTCAAATGTCCTGGTCAGCCTTGGATGTTTAAGTACGATGACTTTTTCAATTCGATCAATGTTAAAGCAGTTGAAGAAAATGCTGCGGAAAGGATGTTTTTCGAGAGTGACAACGCAACAGATTCACCGCTGGTTCGTCTCATTATTGTCAATCAAGAACCATCTTCAGTGAACAATAATGCTCTCGACAATGAGGATTTTCACGATGCTACCGAATTGAACGAATCTTAAGAGGATGATGAATTTCTCGATGCAGATCAAGAAGCTCCAACAACAGCAGTTCATGGTACTTCAGAGGGTACACCTCCAGTGGACGCCCCTAGAACAGCTGAAGCTACTGCATCATCCTCTTCATCAATTCCGGGCATTGAATTGATTGTTGATCTCAATCTCAACAATCTGGGTACAAATATTCCAGTTCAAGATAATCCAGAGACAAGGATTCACAATACCCATCCTCAACAAAACATCATCGGAAATGTACAGAGTGGCGTTCAAACAAGAAACAGATTGCGAAACAACAACAATGCAGGCTTGTATGCAGCTATCCGAGAATCTGGTCAGCAAAACGATTGGTCTTTCGCGTGTTATGTCTCACAGGAAGAGCCAAGAACTTGGAAAGAAGCTTTGAAAGATAACTCTTGGGTTGAAGCAATGCAGGAAGAACTGCAACAATTCCAGAAGCTTGGTGTCTGGAAACTCGTAGAGAAACCTGCTGGTTACAAGAAGATTGGTACCCGTTGGGTGTTCAAATGCAAAAAGGATGACCGTGGAGTCGTTATTCGAAACAAAGCAAGATTAGTCGTTCAAGGTTTTCGTCAGATTGAAGGGATCGACTACAACGAAGTTTATGCACCTGTTGCACGTCTGGAAGCAATTCGGATCTTTCTGGCTTATGCCTCATTCAAAGGATTCAAGGTATACCAGATGGACGTCAAAAGTGCATTCTTACATGGTGTGGTTGAAGAAGAGGTGTACGTCGAACAGCCTCCAGGTTTTGAAGATCCTATCCATCCCGATCGGGTTTGGTTGCTCAACAAAGCTCTCTATGGTCTACATCAAGCACCGCGAGCTTGGTATGCAACCTTATCTAATTATCTGCTGGAGAATGGATTTCACAGAGGTCTTATCGATTGTACTCTTTCCGTCAAAGAACAAGATGGAGATCTTCTACTGGTACAGGTATACGTTGATGATATTATATTTGGTTCTACTAATGATGTTATGTGTAGGAATTTCAAGCGTATTATGCATGATAAATTCGAGATGAGTGCTATGGGGGAAATGACCTTCTTTTTGGGCCTACAAGTACAACAAACTGAGTCTGGGATATTCATCCATCAGACTAAATATGTTGGTGACATCTTGAGCCGGTTCCAGATGTCTGATGCAACGCCCATCGGTACCCCATTGCAGCAAAATCACGGAATTAATCCAGACTTGAAGGGTGAAGTTGTTAGCCCCTCATACTACCGCGCGATGATCGGATCTCTTATGTACCTCACAGCATCAAGACCAGATATAATGTACCCAACGTGCCTGCTTGCCAGATATCAAGTCAACCCGAAGGCCTCACATCTTGCAGCTGTAAAAAGGATTTTTCGTTATTTGAAGGGTTGCCCTGACACCGGTCTATGGTACCCTAGGGATAATAACTTTGACTTGATAGCTTTCAGTGATTCTGATTTTGGCGGATGCAAAATCGACGGCAAATCCACAACGGTTGGATGTCAGTTTTTGGGAAATCGCCTAGTCACATGGCAGTGCAAGAAGCAGACGTGTGTCGCTACATCAACATGCGAAGCTGAATACATTGCTGCCTCAAGTTGTTGCTCCCAAGTCCTATGGATCCAACAACAATTGCGCGACTACGGTTTTGAATTCCTAACTACTCCTATTTACGTTGATAATTCTGCTGCCTTACAGATCACTAGAAATCCTGTGCAGCATTCAAAGACCAAACACATTGAAATCAAATATCACTTCATACGTGATTGCTTTGATAAAAGGCTTATCGATGTTGTTAAGGTCCACACCGATGACCAACGTGCCGACCTTTTTACCAAAGCATTTGACAAATCAAGATTTGACTTTTTATTATTGGTAAACGGCATTAAGGTCAAGCAAGAGTAAAACCACATCGGAAAATCATTTTTGTAAATACCTTTGTGTCTTTTAAATTTATCTTAGTTTGTTGGTTTTAGGGGGAGTAAATCCAAAATTTGAAAATCCAAAAACATCGAAAAATTTCAAAACCCAAAAACAATAGAAAAGCAAAAATGAGTTTCCTGGCGAGCAAAAGAGAAAATGATAGTACATCAGTGGTCTGTCTAAACCTCTTTAAACCTTAAATGAAAAATGATAAGCAGCTCTATATAAGATGTATCGGTAGGCTCACAATCATTTTAAAGTGTGCAGGGTGATATAAACTTAAATCGACTGAAGACCAGGTGGGAACCACTCATTGGCATATGGTCTTAGTACCGAAATTTCGTTTGAGAGATTGCCGAGGTTCTGAAATATGTGGTCTTTATGCTGTTTATCATCTGGGTATCATGGTTGTTTCTTTTACCGAAACAAACGGAGACGAAGTCTAGATCTTCCATGATATCATACATACGTGTACATACTGCATACGACCTCAATAAGTGATCAACAATCACATGTCCACAAAACAAGTGATAATATATCACATTTATCCGGGAGTCAAGTTCGTCTCTCTGCTGTACGAAAATACTGACCTGTTCACGAACTTGCTCTTGTGCCCCTCATGCATCTGAAAATCAAGTTCCTCATCAATAAGTGATTCTATCACATAGGGCTTGTTTTCAATCAAAATAAGTGAGTTTCTCACATCATATATGGCAAAACAGATGATAAATGGTATACTCACCAGTAAGATGAACCCTCGTGCATACCTTGATACGGGAATGTGTCGTGATGTGGATGAACACCGGTCGGTAAGTATAAATCATACCTTAACGTATCCCCTCGCCATGATTACATCTGATAAGTTGAGCTTATGTGGACAACAATACCGATAATTGTTATAGGATGCTTATCTAAATGTTAACTAAAAGAACAACAAGAGTGTTTTGGCATGACCGAACACTGATATGATTCTCTTACCCTCGAAACTCGCAAAAAGAATGTCTGTAAATATTTATTTAATGCTTTCAGTTTCTGCATCTTTGTATATATTTATTTACTGCTTTCTGTCTTTACATTTGAAATATTCAAAAATTCCAAAAAGATTTTAGGTGTGTTTTTAATATAAACTTTCTAAAAGCCAAAAAGATTTTATTTCTATTTTATTTTCGATCGTACGATGTTGGATCTCGAGTCTTCGTTACCTGAAACCTGAACGAAAACCAAATTGACTAAATCTTCATAAACGGTCAAAATGCGCAAGCTTTGAAAGTTAAAAACTGAAATTGATAAATTTGTTAAACTTTTCAAACTAAACTGTCGGACGGTAGTTGAAAATATGGTCACATGTGTGTCACTTGTTTAATGTTAACTATATTCCAAGCAGTTGTTCTCATTACGCGTTTAGCTTTCTTGCATGTACAGATGCTAAAGGCAAGGAGAACATGTTCGATGATAAGCTTCGGAATGAAGACACGACGTGAAGGCACTCAAATGATAAAGATGATCGAGTTGCCGCTGATCAATCATCAACACCACAAGGAGCTCAAGCATTGAAGTCAAAAGATTCACAAGCATAATCAAAGGGGGAGTTTATTGACACACTACCTAAATGAAAAGGGAGTTTGTTGATACACTTTCTACTTACGACGCGTGAAGACTTTGAAGATCCTCTGACATGGAAGACATGGAAGATGAACCTCACGAGTAGTGTCCAAGGGGGAGTTTGTTGGTACATATTATGTGGACGCGACTCGACTCGGTTCGATTCGGTTCGGTTCGACCCGATTAGGTTCGGCTCAAGCCCGACGTCACGACATTCCTCCGTCGTGCGCCCCAGAGTTCGACACGCGAAGCACGAAGCGCCGCGAGCCGGTTCCCGCTGCCACATCAACATGACATCATCATGATGATGTCATGATGATGTCACTTGTTTGACTAAGGCTAACATTCTGAATTATGAGGATTCATATACGTGCATGTGTTGTTTATATGGACCAATCATATTGTTTAGGCTAATCAACTTGCACTTGGGCTGAAACAATTACATCTAAGCCAAAGCCCAAACAACATGTGAAGAAAACATATATATACCAAAATCAAGTGTTTTCGGTGTGGGGTGAGAGGTGAGAACCCGAGAGATTTGAAAGAGAGTTTTAGTGGGTATGTTAACCGGATATTGTATGATCTTGTAATTGAACTCTTCTCAGAAATATACAAGTGTGTTAAACATTGCATCTACGTGTCTTGTATCTCGTGTTCTTGTCGATCTCGATCTCGGTTTGCTTTCTCGGTTGGATTCCGCACAACCGGGTTGGTTCGTATACAAGGATTAGGCGACTAGATCCTCCCCTAGCCGGACCTATAGATAGGATAGTTCTACAACGATCCAATTTCATTATTCATTAAATGGTAAATATTTTATGGACGTATCTACCCTTACTTGAGAATAGGATTCCCCTTTGTGTATATATAGACCTTATTAGAGAGGGTTTAGGTTAGTCTCCACCTTTTACAACACCACCATTATTCACCTCCCTCTCTCTCTAAATATCATGATCTTCAAGATCACTAACCACCATCATAATCATACACTAAAAGGGGAACTCAATCTATGGAGAAACATCCCAATCTTCATCAATATGGTTCACTAACCTAATCCGGTATATAAGTTCTAAATTTTTTTCTATTACGTTTAATCTAAAGAATTGATCAACATGTGATATCAGAGCGCATATGTTGACTAATCAATTCGTTTTTGTTAAGAAACAAAAAGTTTTGATGAAAAACCACTTAAAAAACATATCTTTATGAACTTTTATAAAATTTTCGGATCTAATGTTTATTCTTATGTTTATGGGTTGTTAAAACTAAATAAAACCTTTTTAAATCTCATTAAAACCATTAATTTCGGGTTCTTTTAATAAAAATTAGTCAAAAAAAGTTTGAATGTTCTTCATTTTCTTGATGATCTTCGTCATAAAATGGATGAAAATCATGTATTTTGGTGTTTGATACAAATTAAAACTTGTTTTTAGATATTTTGGTGTACTTTTCCCCTTATTTGCAAATAAACCCAAAAGTTTGAAAATTTTAAAAAGGACACATTTGCCCAAAGTTTAACATATGAATTATATGTTGTACTTTAAACAATTGTAGTTGTACCATATAGATCAGTACCGCTATTTCGGTATGGTACCCACTCTGGCACGATTTTGTTTTTTCAACTTTTGAGCAATGAAATGGGTACAATATAGAATAAAATCGGTACTAGTATCAATATACAGTACTTGTATCAAATACGGTAAAATCGGAAGGAGTAGCAATACAATATGGGTACCAAATTAATACCAAAAAATATCTACTCTAAGAAATCTCTTGAAATTCTATAAAAAAACGGCTGTTGCAAGGGTTTTTTGAGAAAACGAGCGGGAAACCCCACAGATCCAACTGTTTATGCGACAATAGATTGTGGTTTCATGGTGGAAAAGGGAGAATCGAGTCAGATTTATACCTTCGGCAACCAAATCAACCAGATCGACAACGGTACCAAACTTCGGTGCAGGGGTGGATCTATACCCAAGCCAGAGTGTGCCCGGGCTACCTCTCAACTTTGTACGCGAAGTGTAAAATAATTTTTTTCAACGTTTTATGTAAAGGATACTCGAGCGCACCTGTTATCACAAAGTCTGAAACCGAGTTTTATTCATTCGTTTGTGAGAGGGGCTACATATATAGTAAGTCCAGAAATTTATAGTTTTTAATTGACTTTTTTGTGCCAAAATGTCATAACTTATACCTTTGGTTGCAGACTATTCCAGTGGATTTTTTCGCTACACATCTTAAAGCTTTGAGAGTTTTCAATGGTGACTATAGTTTGTATTGCAAAGATGAAAATGAAAAGGAACATAAGGTCACATACAATAAGACTTCTCACAGGCTTACCGGAGGGTTGGGAAAGTTATTGACTGCACTTAAGGATTTTATGGTGTTTGAGTTCGTTGGACACCGCCACTTCAAGGTTGTAATCTTGTTCTTTTATATATGTGTATTTTTTATATGTGGTTTAATTAATAATCTTGGTTTTCAATTTGTAAGTCCATATTGTGAGGAAGTAGCTTTTTCTACCAGTGACTGAATTGCCTGTGAATATAAAATTGAAGGATTTCGATGAAGTATCGAGTATTATTGTGTCACCAATATTTGTTTATATGGTCTCGATTAATGTAAAACATGTCGGTATCTTTTTGGGCGTATCACAACTTTAAATTTTGGTTTCTATAATAGGTGTTGGTAACGTAATGCATCAAATCAACACTGGTCCAAACCGGGTTCCCGTCGCATTGCACGCGAAAAGCCCACTAGTATTAATAATTGATCAAATATAACCTAATATTTTAATTTAAAATGGCGTTTCTTATAAGCTATAACCACTACAATCAGGGGCGGACCCAAGGTCAGTCCAAGGTGGGCGGGCGCACCCCCGGGGAAAAAAAATTTAGTGCTAAGTTCCGTCGAAAATCCCGTCCGCACCCCTTGGAATTTTTCGTCCGCACCCCTTGGAATTTTTCGACCGCACCCCTTGGAATTTTTCGTCCGCACCCCTTGGAATTTTTCGACCGCACCCCTTGAAATTTTTCGTCCGCACCCCTTAGGTAAAAAGTGTTATCAATTTATATTTTAAATATTTTTTAGTAAACTCTTATTTTTTTAAAAAAAATACTAGCTAAATTATATAACTTTTAATACCTAACTAACTAAACCCAAATACTCATACCTTTACCAACTTATAATTCCTAACTAGCTAGCCCACTAAGTCTTAGCTCATTAACCAAACCTAACAATATTTCAAACTATAATAAAATAATTAAAGCTCAAAACGTTTTAATTATGTTTGTAACAAGGTTTGACATGTTTTTTATTATTATATAAATTTAGTTTGATGTTCGTTTGTTTTACATGACCCGACACGATACGAACCGGTTTTTTTACTTATATATCTAGGGGCCTAAAAATTTTAAAAATGTTCCGCACCCCCATAGAAAAATTCCTGTATCCGCCACTTACTACAATAAAACTTAAAATAAATTTAATCAAAGTCCTATTTTGTCGGTTGCAAATATAAACAACTTTATTTAAAAAAATAATAAATAAACAAAGAGTTAATTAAAGGATGATGATAAACTTTACCTTGACTTTAGTAAACATGAGATGGTTATGTGACAGAATGGTTAAGTGACGAAACACTTTGCATATTAAACCCTAATGACTCAACTGAAACAACGTTAAACATCAGCAACGCCGAGTTAGTGATGCTCCACGCAAATATGCTTTCGTCGTCGACCATCGCAAACGCCGAAGATACACTGCTTCCGTCGTACGGTTGCCAGTTATTCTGAGCATACATTTTGTAAGTTCGCCGGAGATTGAAGGTCGTCTTTTGGTCTTTCAAAGCTTATTGATTGAGAAGTTCGAAACATCATGCTTTGCTACTAATTTCAAAGCTTAAATCCAACTTTAGCCACTCATATTTAGAATGTAGTGTTTTATTCAAGAGTTAATATTTTCCCTTTTAATCTTAAAATTTCACATTTTAGTCTGATATTTAAAACAATTAAACTAGACTTTGTCGACACACCCCGATATTTCAAATATTATTATATTCTTTATAATATTCAAAATTTATTATGACGATAGAAGGGATGTTACAGCTTTCGCAAGTCCAAAATTCGGTAAAATCACAACATCTAAATTGGATAACTCCCAATATACTTTTATTAATCACAAAATCTTAATGACTATTTACAAGACTAGATAACTTTTTTTCGCTCAAATCTCCTAATCCTACTTGAATAGTTAGTTATCTTTAATCATCTAAACAACATTCTAAATAATATGTATGACATATAACATTTAGCATATGTAACAACTAGAGGATGGGGTTTTCGTTTGTATCAGGTTGTCGTTTAGGTGAGATGTTGTTTGAAGGGTACTATAGTCTATAACAAGTGTCTGTACAGTAACTAACCGAACTGATACTAACCAAGTTTCCGTTGCGAAGCACGGGGGAATATCACTAGTATATATTGTTGGTGAATCTTCATGAATAGTGTTGTATATTTATCATTTTTGTTACTGTGATATATATAATAAATTTCAATATTTTACACAGATTATAGTGGTGTAATGGTTTCTCTCCACTATTCTATATTCTATATTCTATAATATAACAATTGTTGAAACTCCTTTTGAATAGTATATTAATTTGGCAACTATAGCATAGTAATTACATTTTTGCCATCCTTTTTTTTTTTTTTTTGAAAAACCCCTTTTTTGATCCACCAATCATATTTATCAAAGTTAAGTGATGTACTTATAATATAAATTAAATTTGATTTATTAAATTTGTATTCTTTATATTAATGTAATTCTAAATAGTTACCTTATTTTCTCTATTTAAATCTTGATAAATTTTATTAGGAAAATTTTTATATTAAGTAATAAGAAGGTGTTTTTTTTATTTATTTGTTTCTTTTGTATTCTTCTGATCTAAAAATACTCTAGACATAGTTTTTTTCTTTCAATTATCATAGCGAGTGCCAATACCTTAAAGAAGCAAAATGATACCGATCGAACTCCCGTCGCAAAGCACAGAAGAATTTTACTAGTTACAATAAAATCATGCTTAAGGATAATATGTTGGTAGGGAATATAATATTTTTTATGTATACATATTGATAGTTATGTTTTATGAGTTTCATTTCTAAGCGTTATGTTTTACATAATTTACGTCTTTTAATCTATTTAATGATCATTTAATTTATTTTTTATCTAATAACTTATGTTTATTACCTTTCTTAAAAGAGGTTGAATATGCATGCGTCTTTAATTTTGTTTTTCAACGCTCCGGCATAAGGTTTGTTGAAAACAAAGTTGTATAAAAAGAACTATATTTTTGGCATCGTAAGTTATAGTGAATGGCAATAGCATACCGGTATCATGAAGAACCAAACCAAACAAATACTGACATCCGTACCAGTATCGAGTATTATTGTGTTTATATGGTTTCGCTTAATAGTTGCAATTGGGGCAGAGCCATTAATGGTGCTTTGATCTAAGGAGGAGATGCATAAAAAGGGCTCAAAAGGTTTTATTTGTAAATGAGTGAAAAAGATGTAACATATTCTCTCTTCTCTCCCTTACACAAAAAGTATAGGTGGTATATCTGAAAAAGTGTGTAACACATGGCAAGTTGTAGTTCATCCATTTGAGCTTTTTTGGTTTTCTTGACTTAATAGGGATTTCTTGACTCATTTGAAAGTTTTAAATACAAATGGGTTTTAACGTGCAAATGTGCGAAGTGAGCAAATAACATGCGTAATTATTTATTATAATATTCGTAATTAGGGTTAACACAACGCATGCGTAATTTTCATGTTTGATGGCATACGTGATTTGAATTTTGTAACATGCGTATTTTAAAAATGAACATACGTTATTCACTTTGTAGATTCGCACGTTAAGGCGCTATTTTACAATAATATTCCCTATATATAAATGAGAACGACCTTGAATTTTAACCACCAACCAGATACTTGTTGATGATTGCACTTACGACCATGGTTAACATTTTCCTTAATACTCAAAATTATAATAAGTTTGACGTCCAATATGGGGCAAATTATTTCAACTCATCATTATCACACTATAGACCATCACTCCTTCGTGGTCAACCATGATAATAAATCCCATAAATATATTTTATTAGATTATGTGGGGTTACAAATGGGATCCTTTGTTTGTATAGAGACCATATTACACTCTACACCCTGTGCTATAATAAAATATCAATTCTTGGTCTAATATGAATACTCTCGCAAGCTAAGCACGAGAGAGATTCAGACCATATTACACTATACTATACTATGACATGATATCGATTCTTGGTCTAATAAAGTTTTGTTTTCGGTAGGATTGGATTTTCTATTCAAAAGGGAGTTGCGGCGTAGTTTCGGTATACTATACTATGACATGATATTAAACGAGTTGACGTGCACCTAACCTATAGAAATTTAACCCAATTCAAAATACTTTTAATCTTATCCAAACATAAAATAAATAATAATTATTTAACTCTTATCTAAATAAACTAGTGAGTACGTTTTAGTCAACCACAATTACGAAGACTTGGGTCAATATTCATGACTTAATTTGTAGCCATTTTAACACACTCACGTCGTAGCTTTGAAAATTTACATAATTCTGGTAAATTTGAACAACTTATAGGATTTAATGATGGTAAAGAATAGCATATAAGGTAGCGTTCGTTTCACATAATAAAATGAAATCTTAATGGAATTGGAATATTGATTCCACTCCATATTTTGTTGGTTTCAACAAGAAAATGAGTTGGAATTGAACGACAACATAAAAAGGAGAATTTAGATTCCAATTCCATCCAAATTTCATTCCATTCTGCGAAACAAATACACCTAAATTTCAGTTTCTGTGCGAATTCTCATTCCAATTCCCTTACAATACATGAAATGAACACTACCTAAGTTTATATATGAAAACAAGAAATTATAGTGTTTTCTACAATCATCCTTACAAGAAGCTCATTATTCCAAACTCCAAAATCCTTTACAAAAAGCTCATTAGTCCAAATATTGTTTTAACTGATTCAATTGTATTTGGATGCCAATAACTATAAGTTTCCAATATTTTTCTTAAAAGCAATCAAATATACTTTTAATTCTACATCATTGTCCATCGCGAAACTCAAATCTTTGACCTAATGGGGACGCACAATTTTACACACCTGGATATCACAAGGTCAAAGGCTCTTTGGTACGAATTTCCAAATATCTCATATTATATCTTATTATTTGGATCCATGATTTTGACTTTTAGATTTTGGATCAACAAAGATCACAAAATGGCAAGATCGAAACCACTATGATTCACTTAGCCTATCTAACTAAGTGATGTATATTTTTACTTGCACTCATATTGGAGGCAAGGGTCGGTATTCTAAATCTGTGTACATTTTTTTATTACTAGCTTTGTTCTACACTGTTTTGTGAAACGTCGTTTAATATATTATTAAATACTAGATTATAAACCCGTGTCCTACACAGATCTAAAGATAGAAATCATGTAACTTAACAATATCTGCACAAATATTCACAAGTAAATTCTTTTTATACATAAACCAATTTACATAACTTAGCGGTGATGTTTATAGATTGTCATTTAGATAAACATGGATAGCTTGATATTGACTATTTTTTAAATATTGAAATCCTAATATACATTTTGATAATAGATCTGGAAATTAGAGTCATAAATGCAAAGATGGAGATGTTCTTCGATTGGATTGATCAAACCTTTAAATGACCAAAATTAGAAACATGAAAACCTAATTATCTTTACATCATTTAAATATTGAAATTATTTACAATACAATACATAATAATATATTAATGACAACAATATTAGATATTAATACAATAAATAATATATTAATAATATTGTTAATAAATTAATATAGCAGTTAGTTTTTGTTTTGGAGGGAATTGAATCAAAGGTGGTGATGAAATAACATGGAAGGGTAGGGTGAAGGGTAGGATGTAGGTCCACCCGGAGGATCGAGTAACCTCTATTCCCTGTTTTCCGACAAACCCGAAAGTGCGGAATCCAAACGGGTAAGTTAAACCAAGTGACGAACACGTAAAACACAATTGTAGGTCCACCCGGAGGATCGAGTAACCTCTATTCCCTGTTTTCCGACAAACCCGAAAGTGCGGAATCCAAACGGGTAAGTTAAACCAAGTGACGAACACGTAAAACACAATATTCACGATTAACACTCCATTGTATTAATCTAGAAAACGGTTACAATACAATGTTTACAAGATGCTCTCATAAACTCTCAGTGTGTGTGTGTTTACAGTGTGTTCGCTCCGAGAAATCTATTCAGACTTCGTTAGTTTGTTATGTCTGTTGTCTGTGTTTATATAGTAAAGGACTGACGAAATCAGAGGCCCACGAAATCACATGGGACGAAATCAAGAATATGGACGAAATCAGGTGATTTCGTCCTATTTGGTTTTCATCCATAAGTGTTTTCATGACAAAGTGATTTCACCAAAAAGTGATTTCACCAAAAAAGGATTTCGTCACACATTGGGCCAGTGATTTCATCATATGCATGTTGGGCCTTGACTTGGGCTTAGAACAAACAAACAACAAATAAACATAAACTATAATCTAAATTGCAAACTGCACACATGCAGTTGCAATCACATTGAACGTTACGAACTAGATAACATACCGAGTCAAGACAGGAGGATGTCTTGACTACGGCCTTCACTTCGTAGCCGAGTCGAACCGAGCTGAGCCGTATCCACACGATATGTATCAACAAACTCCCCCTTGGATGTTGCTCGTGAGGTTCGTAATCTCGTTCACCATCTCTTGATGGTTCATTCATTCTTGTCGTAGGATCTTCAAAGTCTTCACGCGTCGTAAGTAGAAAGTGTATCAACAAACTCCCTTTTGATTTAGGTAGTGTGTTAACAAACTCCCCCTTTGATTATGCTCGGGAATCTTTTGACTTCAATGCTTGAGATCCTTGTGGTGTTGGTGATTGATCAGCGGCAACTCGATCATCTTTCTCATTTGAGTGCCTTCACGTCGTGTCTTCATTCCGAAGCTTATCATCGAACATGTTCTCCTCGCCTTTAGCATCTGCACATGCAAGAAATTTAAACGCGTAATGAGAACAACTGCTTGGAATATAGTTAACATAAAATAAATGACACACATGTGACCAATTCTTATTCAACTACCGTCCGACAGTTAGTTTGAAAAGTTAACAGATTTTTCAATTTTGATTATTAACTTTCAAAACTTGCAAACTCTGACCGTTTATGAAGATTCAGTCGTTTTGGTTTTCATCAGATTTCAGGCAACGAAGACTTGAGTTCCAAGATCGGTTAATCAAAACTAAAGTAGAAATAAAATCTTTTTGACTTTTATAAAGTTTATATTAAAACACACCTAAAATCTTTTTGGCATTTTGAATATTTCAAACATAAAGACTGAAAGCAGTAAATAAATATATACAGAGTTGCAGAAACTAAGTAAAGTAAATATATACAGACATTCTTTTTGCGAGTTTCGAGGGTAAGAGAATCATATCAGTGTACGGTCATGCCAAAACGCTCTTGTTGTTTTTTTAGTTAACATTTAGATAAGCATCCTATAACAATTATCGGTATTGTTATCCACATAAGCCTAACTTATCATATGTAATCATGGCGAGGGGATACGTTAAGGCATGATTTATACTTACCGACCGGTGTTCATCCACATCACGACACATTCCCGTATCAAGGTATGCACGAGGATTCATCTTACTGGTGAGTATACCATTTATCATCTGTTTTGACGTATATGAAAATGTGAGAAACTCACTTATTTTGATTGAAAACAAGCCCTATGTGATAGAATCACTTATTGATGAGGAACTTGATTTTCAGATGCATGAAGGGCACAAGAGCAAGTCCGTGAACAGGTCAGTACTTTCGTACAGCAAAGAGACGAACTTGACTCCCGGATAAATGTGATATATTATCACTTGTTTTGTGGACATGTGATTGTTGATCACTTATTGAGGTCGTATGCAGTATGTACACGTATGTATGATATCATGGAAGATCTAGACTTCGTCTCCGTTTGTTTCGGTAAAAGAAACAACCATGATACCCAGATGATAAACAGCATAAAGACCACATATTTCAGAACCTCGGCAATCTCTCAAACGAAATTTCGGTACTAAGACCATATGCCAATGAGTGGTTCCCACCTGATCTTCAGTTGATTTAAGTTTATATCACCCTGCACACTTTAAGATGATTGTGAGCCTACCGATACATCTTATATAGAGCTGCTTAACATTTTTCATTTTGCATTTCAGTTTAAAAAGGTTTAGACAGACCACTGATGTACTATCATTTTCTCTTTTGCTCGCCAGGAAACTCATTTTTGTTTTTCTATTGTTTTTGGGTTTTGAAATTTTTCGATGTTTTTGAATTTTCAAATTTGGAATTACTCCCCCTAAAATCAACAAACTTACAATAATTTTAAAAACACAAAGATATTTACAAAAACGATTTTCCGATGTCGGTTAACTCATGTTTTACCTCGATGTCGTTTACCAAAATTAAATTTTTGTCAGAAATGATTTATCGAATTTTGGAAAAATCAGTTGGCATGTCGGTAATCGGTGCGGACCATGACAACATTGATGAGTTTCATAGTGAAACAATCACGTGTGAAGTGATATTCGAGATCAACGTGTCTGGTCAAAGAATGCTGTACGAGATGATAATAATTCATAAAGTAGCTTAAATATCGACAAGTATAGGAGAGATTAGAAATTTAAAACCGTATCCTGCAACTGCTTCGTGCATTGCAAGGAATTTGAGTGCTCTCCCAAACTAGATATCCACCCGTTGTGGACTTCAAAGTCGATTTTGTAGCTACTAAGAAATCTCTTCACAGCAACAAGATCATAGACCTCTGGGTTCGGCTGGTCTTCCACATTGTACCAGCAAAGGTCTTTGTCTTTCTCTTTGAGAAGTAGTGTGCGGTTGTTCAATCCACGCCAAGGCATCCGCACACCTGGTTGGTTTGTTCAACCAACACATTTTCTTCAATCACACCGCGAAGAAATGTACACTGCACGTTCATCTTGTTAATTTCGAACTTCAGACGTGCTGCATGCGCGTACTTTTCATTGGAATCTTTCCTGAGGACCCGATCAAAAACCATAACGACCAAATTTTGGCACATATTTCATCTTGTCGAATTTTTCAACTTCATTCATCCACATTCTTTCACCATCATTCCTTCATCAGAATGTTTGTCTTCTTATCTTTTCCCTTTCTCTCCATCAATGGCAACAATATTCTCCTAAATGTAACAATATTTCGGAGCCTTATGTCGCCGATCTTGTGCATGGACGCTCCACTATCAACAATCCTAAGACTATCAATAGTTCCTCCTGGAACATCCTACACACTCATTCAGAGATTAGTTGGAGAGGGGGACCCAAGCCTTCACAGACTTGGGTCTTCCATTTTCATCAACGTAAGTTACTTGAACTTCTCGATGTTGCGGAAATTGTGATGTTCCCCCTGATTCAATAACCGTTTTTGGTTTCCAGGTCAGCTTTGTTTTACCAGTGTTATTCTTTAAAATCTTAACTTCATGATTTTCTGAAGTTTGTGAATTGTCTGGTTTGACAGAAACAGATGTTTTGTTAACCACGTCGGTTTTAATCGCTTTTTCAATTTTCTTGACCTGTTGGCGTTTCTGTTTCTTTTCCCTTTCTTTTACAAGACGGGGATCTGGTTTTGATGAAACAGATCGCTTGCGGTCAATTTGGTCACGGGGATCATCAACTTTGCCTTTTTGTTTATGAAGATATGGACAATTTCGAATGATATGTCCAATTGTGCCACATGAAAAACATGATCTACGTTCTACAAACCCCGTAGTATCATGTGATTGTCTTGTCGATGAACTTTGTGATCCTGAGGTACTTGGTCCTACATCACAACCGTTTGTGTGTTGTGTGTAGTTGTTTTGACTGTTTCTTTTCAAAATTTTACTTTGTTTAACAAAATCCATGTTGGATTTGTTTTCGAAAGTTTCAATTTTATCAGTCCCTCTGGATTTTACAAAGTTTATCTTCTTGTCCTTTTTCTGAGTCTGTTTCTTTTGACTTTGAGTCGGTGATTTACCCTTTGGTTTGGTGTGATTTTGCTGCTTTTTCACTGTTGGGATTTTTTTGTGGCCACATTGTTTTCGAACTTCAGCCTTTGGGATAGGAGGACACTGTGTTACCACAACATGTGATCCTATCTTTCCCAAAAACTTACTTGTTGAATCCTCAAAAATTTTACTAATTAAAGATTGATTAACATTCTTAATAGGAAAATCTTTGTCAGAGTAGATTTTATCATCACCAACAAGAGTGTACAGCAAATTCACACTCTCAGACTCTTGTGAGGAAGTAGACGTGGACTCGGTCAGAACAGTCGTAGCAGGTTTTGCGGGAGGATCACACAGAATATGATTCTCGAGAGGTATGTCCTCTTCTTTGATTACCGCATCTGACTGTGCTGAGTCAGTATCATTAGATTCATCATCTGAAGAATCAGTATCCTCAACAATGATTGGAGGATCCTGATTTTGTTCAGCGGTTACAACAGTATCTACTGACACATCCGAATCTGATGATACTTCCTGTTTGTATCCAAGTCCCGTTGCAAATTCCTCAATGTCTAAAGGAACAGATTCTTCATAATGAGTTCTATACTCCTCATCAGGCAGTGCATCATAATTTTGTCTAACAGGTGGTGGACATTTCTTATATCCAATGCAAGTGACATCCTTTTTCTCTTTTTGTGTGCCAATGATGTGATCCAGTGTAACAACTCTCATCAAAAAGTACTATTTAGTATTTTAATTATCTGATTAGGAAACCCTAATTGAGACACCCAAGTGATTCTGCACAAACCCTAAAATTTTCAGAACAATCAGAATCAGGATTAGGGCCCCTAAAACTCAGGGGGGGTAAACCCTACTCGGTAAAATCTAAACAGTTTGCTGTCAAAAATTAAGAATTACACGAAACCAACTCAGCCAAGCTACTGGGACACGAAGCAAACCTAGGGTAGACTAGGGTCTGTCGCGCCACGCGACAGGAACAGGAGAACCCCTCGCGTGGAGCGAGGGGGACGATTTTTCAATTATAAATAGGTTACAGTGGGACTTGAATTCTGGACTTACAACGTCGAAAGAATTCGCACTATACACTGAGATACACACTGAATACTCTAAATTACACCCCCGGGTCTCAAAATTCTGCCGCAAAACAGGGTAATAGCACAATCGCTGCTACGATTCATTTTCCGACGATCAATATATCCAATGGATGTTTAAGTGCCGCCCACATTAGGGTTATACTTTGTCGTTCGTCGTTAATTCGATGGATGAAGTATTGCACTTTGTCGTTCGTTGTGAGAATTTGATCTCGTGAGTTATCGTAAATGCTGGATTGATTACTAACCCAGTTTTGTGTGCATTGTTATTTAAATTAGGTGAACAAGGCTAATTTATAGACTAGACTCTATTCGTATTAAATCAGCAATGTGAGTCATTCTCTCTTTTTATCAAATTTGTTTTTAAAAACATGTTATTTTCAAAGTTATAATTACGGGGATTAAGTCTTTGTAATCACCAAGTTACAGCCGGTATGTGGGGTTTTGTATACATTACTTGATAATCGTCACCATTGGGGCAGCCAATTGGGGGATATTACCATAGTCACAGATTCGGTCGAGTGACAAATACCGTGGGTAGTTGGTTTGATATTAGAAATATTGTAATCGCTCTTAATACTGTAAATTATAACAAATGTGTCATTTTAGTAAATAGAATGATTCACTCAGTATTTTCCGCTGACAAAACCTTTTTCAAACATGTTTCAGGTGATCTGTTGTAATTCAGGAAAAGTGCTTGGGGAGCATTTCAAGCTTAAGATAGTGGCTCATTATAAAATAAAGAAATAAGTTTTGTAATATCACGATTTGGTAGTAAAAACATAATATTGTAAATTATCGGGGTTTTATCCCGAATTGTGAAATAAAAATAAATCGGGAAAATATTAGCTTTAAACGATCCTGATGATAAACTTCCGCTGTTAAACTCAATTAAATAAATACCACGGGATTTCTGTCCCGCGGCTCCTGAAACGGGTCAAACCGGGTCGGGGGTCGTGACAGAAAAAGGTGGTATCAGAGCCACTGAGTTAAGCTAATTAAGTATTTAGAAATACTTAATTTTTCCTGATTACTATTATGTGATTATGTGTGTTATTAACTGATTATTTGTCAGTGACAGTATGGGTAAGCAAAAGCTGTCAAGCATCTATCTTAAATTAGATAGATCATCCAATGAGAAGGGAAGTTCATCCCAAACCAAATCCTCGAATCAGGCTGAAATTCCTGAAGAAGGAATATTTGTGCAAAAGGCACAATACGAGGAATCACTTTCTCCTAGAAGGAGGGAAATGATTATTAAGAAAAGTAAAGAGAAAATCCGAGAAAAGAAGATTAAACGGGAAACCCAGGAATTAATTGATAAATCACCTTGGGAAGATAAGCTAGATGAAAAATGGGCAAATTTATATATGCTAGCCACAGTAGCAGAAAATATAAATCTTTAAATATTTTAAAGTTTAGCACTTTACCCTTACAATCTAGAAACCCTGTGCAATAAATAAAATTTCAAACCCTAAGTATGTTTTCCAGTTATCTTTGTAATTAGTACACAGTATGTAATAAATTAAAAAGTTATTTATGAATTTTAACTTAGTATTTATGCATTTTGCATATATGCTACATCAGCATGAGTGGGATATCTGAAGCCTTTCAGAACCTTAATCTTTACCCAGTAAATATCGAAGTTTCCAAAGAATATACTGGATACTTTCCTGATGTAGAACAACCGGTAGAATTCAAGGCTCCTCCTTTAAACAAGCCAAAACGAAAGAAAAGAAAGAATTACGTGTGGGGAAGTCGTATACGTAAGAAAAAGCCAGCTACAAAACTTCCCAAAATAAACAATCCTTTGAAAAAGGGAAAAGAAATTATAACCGGAGAAAGTTCTAAACAACAGGAAATGGAAACTGAAGACAAGGAAGAGGTTAAGGAGATAGGAATACAGATGGAGGAATGTACTAAAGAAATAGTAATGGAAGTTGGGCAAGGCTCTAGACCAACTCAGATAGAAATCGGAGAAAGCTCCAATCAAAACCAGGGAAGGACCTTTCAAGATGAGATAGATTTCCTATTGGCAAGCTGTGAAACCATTCAGCCTGTCAATACTAATATTTTTACTTATCCTCTTGAAAACCAACTCCCTATGAATTGGGAACCAGCAATTCCAGACCCAATAGTCCACTCCCAACCCATAGGAATGGACGAATGGTGGACGAACGATTGGCAATTCCAAAATATTGTCAACGATCCTTATTCCTTTCTTCCACAATTCGATCCAGAACCCCTACCTAATCCACCCATGAGTAATGAAAACATGGCTGAACTTCGCCACTTTGGTGAAGAGTTGTTTGATGCGGGAACTAGAATCAGGGAAATAGGGGCACAAATTGCCTGGAAGTACGATGAGAGGGAACTGCGTTTTTAGGACTACGAGTGACGAGAGATAGTAGGATGGTGAAACGGTGGTTGTATAATAGTAATAGTAAAATTAGTCTGTAAATAACGAATAAAACTCTGTAAGATATTGGCGAGTAATGATGCATACTATATTAAATATAAAATGAAATCGAGAAATCGATTATTTTGACTATACCTATATTGTAAAATTTTCTGATTGTTTGTATATAATTGTTATTTAGCAGATACTAATAAAATTTATATATATATTATCAGATGGCAAATATTGATAATGAACCAGTAAATGAGGTTAATCAGTCTGAGCAACATTCAAGAGATCAATATATGACTCGGCAAGATATCAAAAACATTGTTGCTCAAGGGATAGCCAATGCTATTCCAGCATTCGTTGCTGCTATAAAGAATCCAATCGAACCGCAACAAATTGTCCCTAGTAAACATATTACTGAAGATAACTTCAGTAATAGTGTAAACGGAGGCAATAACCATGTAGAGCATAATAGGGAACCACATCAAGCTCCATTACCCAAGAAAATGAAAACTGCAACGCCTGGTTGCACTTTCAAAGAATTCCTTGCTTGTAAACCCACTGAATTTGCAGGCAATGAAGGAGCAACTGCATCACTGCGTTGGTTAGTGAAAACCGAAGCAGTCATTGCAATAAGTAAATGTGGTAAAGATGATCAGGTCATGTATGCATCAAATCTCTTCAAAGAAGAAGCACTCGAATGGTGGAACACTGTGTTACAATCAAAAGGAAGAGTAATAGCTTATGCTATGACTTGGGAAGAATTTAAGGGTTTGGTGGAAAGAAAATTATGTCCCGAGTATGAAAAGGAACAGATGACAAATAAGTTTCTAAATCATCGGATGATGGGTGTAGATTGTCGCGGTTATACCTCGACATTCTTTGAATATGCTAGAGTGGTACCAACACTGGCTTTGCCAGAACCGGTACTCATTTCTCGCTACATTTGGGGATTGATTAGTGAAATTCGCAATATCGTTAAAGCTGCAAGACCACGCACTATTGACGATGCTGTGGAATTAGCTAATACCCTAACTGATGAATTGGTGCGCACAAGAGATGAAGATAGGAAAAAGGAACTAGCTCAGAAAATTACCCAAGGATTTCGTGTGGGTAATAATAACAGCTTCAAGAGAAAAGGAACAGGGCAATCTCCAGCTCCGTCATTCTGCAGGAAATGCAAAAAGAAACATTATGGAAGATGCGATATCACTTGCAATTTTTGCAAAACTGTAGGACATCGTGAAGAAAACTGCAAAAAGAAGACTGTAATCTGTTTTAACTGTGGAGAAGCGGGGCATTATAAAACAGAATGTCCTAAATTGATCAAACCAGTGGATAACAAACCCAAGGCGACCGAAGGAACTACTAAGAAGAATGCCAGGGCATTTCAGCTGACCACTCAAGAAGCAGAACTCATTCCGGATGTGATAGCGGGTACGTTCTTAGTTCACAACGTGTACGCAAAAGTATTATTTGACTCTGGTGCAAACCAAAGTTTTATAAATACTTCATTCTGCCAAGCTCTTAGTTTACCTTTAACCAACATTAGGCAGATTTTTACAGTTGAAACCGCAGATGGGAATTCAGTTAAAATTAATCAGGTTTTGCAAAAAGTAGAAATAGAACTTTCAGGTTATAAATTTTCTGCAAACCTATTACCTATGAAATTAGCTGAATTCGATGTTGTGTTAGGAATGGATTGGTTAATAGCCAACCATGCTCGAATTCTTTGTGATAGGAATTCCATAGAAATTCAGGCACCTACTGGAGAAGTAATTATGATTACAGGAGATAAACCACGGAAACCCATGAAGTTCATATCGGTAATGAAAGTTGCTAATTATGAACGAAAACAAGGAATAGTGTATATGATTTCGGTAATCATTAGCACTAAGGGTAAAGATCTTAAGGAAATACCAGTAGTCTCACAATATTCTGATGTATTTCCAGAAGATTTACCGGGATTACCTCCAGACAGGGAAGTAGAATTTAGGATTCATCTAATTCCAGGAACTACACCGACAGCCAAGGCACCTTATCGGTTAGCACCCACAGAAATGTTAGAACTGAAAAAGCAATTAGATGAATTACTAAATAAAGGATTCATACAACCTAGCTCATCCCCTTGGGGAGCGCCAGTGTTGTTTGTGAAGAAAAAGGATGGATCAATGAGAATGTGTATCGATTATAGGGAATTGAATAAGGTTACAATTAAGAATCGATACCCATTACCTAGGATTGATGATCTTTTTGATCAACTTCAGGGGGCTAGATATTTTTCTAAGATAGATTTACGCTCCGGATATCATCAATTGAAGGTACAAGAAGAAGACATACCTAAAACTGCTTTCAGAACTAGGTATGGTCATTACGAGTTTACAGTCATGCCCTTCGGGTTAACAAATGCACCTGCAGCATTCATGGACATGATGAATAGGATCTGTAAACCGTACTTGGATAAATTTGTAATTGTCTTCATAGACGATATACTTATTTATTCCAAAAGTCAGGACGAACATTGTCAGCACTTGCATGCACTCTTAACTTTGTTAAGAAAAGAAAAATTGTACGCCAAATTCTCAAAATGTGAATTTTGGCTAAAGGAAGTGCAATTTTTAGGACATATGGTGAACCATGAAGGTATTCATGTAGATCCTGCTAAGATAGAGGCAATTACCAATTGGAAGGTTCCACAAACAGCAATGGAAATAAGAAGTTTTATAGGTTTAGCTGGGTATTATAGACGGTTTATTAAGGATTTTTCCAAAATAGCCGTACCATTAACTAAGCTAACTTGTAAAGCCATTAAGTTTGAATGGGGACCTAAACAGGAAGAAGCCTTTAGGATTTTGAAACAGAAATTAACAAATGCTCCAATCTTAGCCTTACCAGAAGGAACTGAAGATTTTGAAGTATATTGTGATGCTTCAAAATTAGGATTTGGATGTGTGCTTATGCAACGCAAGAAGGTAATTGCGTACGCATCAAGGCAATTGAAAAAGCACGAAGAAAACTATACGACTCATGATTTAGAATTAGGAGCCGTAATTTTTGCCCTTAAGATTTGGAGACATTATCTTTACGGAAGTAAATTTACTGTCTACACAGACCACAAAAGTTTAAGATATATATTTGGGCAAAAAGAGTTAAACATGAGGCAAAGGAGATGGATGGAAATCTTAAGTGACTACGACTGTGATATTCAGTATCACGAAGGAAAAGCAAATGTAGTTGCAGATGCTTTAAGTCGTAAGTATTATGAGAAACAACGACGGGTTCGTGCTCTCAGATTAAATCTACAAATAGATTTAATGGAACAATTGAAGAATGTTCAAACTACAGCAATCAAAGATGATGCTGAAGGAATGAAAGGACGAATGAAAGAATTAGAACAAGGAGCAGATGGAATTTGGAGATTCCACAAAAGTAGAATTTGGGTACCTAAGCTGGGAGACTTAAGACCTAAGATTTTAGAAGAAGCTCATAAATCTAGGTACACTATGCATCCAGGAAACAATAAGATGTACCAAGATTTAAGAAAGAACTTTTGGTGGATAGGAATGAAAAAGGATATAGCACGATATGTTTCTAAATGTCTTACTTGTTCACAAGTTAAAGCAGAACATCAGAAACCTTCAGGATTACTACAACAATTAGAAATGCCAGTATGGAAATGGGAACTTATAACAATGGATTTTGTTACTAAGTTACCCAAAACCAGAAAAGGTAATGATGCGATTTGGGTAATTGTGGATCGATTAACCAAATCAGCTCACTTTCTACCTATGAAAGAAACCTTTAGCATGGAAAGACTGGCTAAATTGTATGTAGATGAAGTTGTATCCTTACATGGAGTTCCACTCTCCATTGTTTCAGATAGGGATAGTCGTTTTACTTCCCATTTCTGGAAAAGTTTCCAGCAAGCTATGGGAACTCGACTAAATTTGAGCACTGCATATCATCCTCAAACAGAAGGACAAAGTGAAAGGACAATCTAAACTCTAGAAGACATGCTCCGAGCATGTGTAATAGACTTTGGTGGAAGTTGGGATGATCATTTACCATTAATTGAATTCTCCTATAATAATAGTTATCATTCAAGCATTGAAACTGCCCCATGTGAAGCATTATATGGAAGAAAGTGTAGAACTCCAGTTTGTTGGGCAGAAATAGGAGAAAGTCAATTATCAGGTCCTGAAATAGTGCAAGAAACGACTGATAAGATTACTCAAATCAAGGAAAGGCTGAAGACGGCTCGAGATCGCCAGAAAAGTTATGCAGACAATAGATGCAAGCCGTTAGAATTCCAAGTTGGAGACAGAGTACTGTTGAAAGTTTCTCCTTGGAAAGGAGTTGTGAGATTCGGTAAGAAAGGAAAGCTAAGTCCCAGATACGTAGGACCATTTTCAGTGATCCAACGTATAGGACCAGTTGCTTATCGTTTAAAACTACCAGAAGAATTAGCAGGAGTACATGATGTATTTCATGTATCCAATCTCAAGAAATGCTTATCAGATGAATCACTGGTAGTACCTCTTCGAGATATAGAGGTAAATGAAAAACTAAAATTTGTTGAGAAACCTCTTCAGATTGAGGATCGAAAGATCAAGTTTCTTAAACATAAACGACTAGTTCTAGTCAAAGTCAGATGGGATTCAAAGAGAGGAGCTGAATACACTTGGGAGCTGGAATCAGAAATGAAGCGAAAGTATCCTCACTTATTTCAGTAAATCTCTAGGACGAGATTTTTATTAAGGTGAGGAGAATGTAACAACTCTCATCAAAAAGTACTATTTAGTATTTTAATTATCTGATTAGGAAACCCTAATTGAGACACCCAAGTGATTCTGCACAAACCCTAAAATTTTCAGAACAATCAGAATCAGGATTAGGGCCCCTAAAACTCAGGGGGGGTAAACCCTACTCGGTAAAATCTAAACAGTTTGCTGTCAAAAATTAAGAATTACACGAAACCAACTCAGCCAAGCTACTGGGACACGAAGCAAACCTAGGGTAGACTAGGGCCTGTCGCGCCACGCGACAGGAACAGGAGAACCCCTCGCGTGGAGCGAGGGGGACGATTTTTCAATTATAAATAGGTTGCAGTGGGACTTGAATTCTGGACTTACAACGTCGAAAGAATTCGCACTATACACTGAGATACACACTGAATACTCTAAATTACACCCCCGGGTCTCGAAATTCTGCCGCAAAACAGGGTAATAGCACAATCGCTGCTACGATTCATTTTCCGACGATCAATATATCCAATGGATGTTTAAGTGCCGCCCACATTAGGGTTATACTTTGTCGTTCGTCGTTAATTCGATGGATGAAGTATTGCACTTTGTCGTTCGTTGTGAGAATTTGATCTCGTGAGTTATCGTAAATGCTGGATTGATTACTAACCTAGTTTTGTGTGCATTGTTATTTAAATTAGGTGAACAAGGCTAATTTATAGACTAGACTCTATTCGTATTAAATCAGCAATGTGAGTCATTCTCTCTTTTTATCAAATTTGTTTTTAAAAACATGTTATTTTCAAAGTTATAATTACGGGGATTGAGTCTTTGTAATCACCAAGTTACAGCCGGTATGTGGGGTTTTGTATACATTACTTGATAATCGTCACCATTGGGGCAGCCAATTGGGGGATATGACCATAGTCACAGATTCGGTCGAGTGACAAATACCGTGGGTAGTTAGTTTGATATTAGAAACATTGTAATCGCTCTTAATACTGTAAATTATAACAAATGTGTCATTTTAGTAAATAGAATGATTCACTCAGTATTTTCCGCTGACAAAATCTTTTTCAAACATGTTTCAGGTGGTCTGTTGTAATTCAGGAAAAGTGCTTGGGGAGCATTTCAAGCTTAAGATAGTGGCTCATTATAAAATAAAGAAATAAGTTTTGTAATATCACGATTTGGTAGTAAAAACATAATATTGTAAATTATCGGGGTTTTATCCCGAATTGTGAAATAAAAATAAATCGGGAAAATATTAGCTTTAAACGATCCTGATGATAAACTTCCGCTGTTAAACTCAATTAAATAAATACCACGGGATTTCTGTCCCGCGGCTCCTGAAACGGGTCAAACCGGGTCGGGGGTCGTGACATCCAGCACATATCTAGAGTTAGAATAACTGTCTAGTTTAAGCCGGATCGCCTCACTTTCACACTTTGTACAGGCTAACTCTTTTTGCATGCTTTCAAGACGATTGATATAAAGGTTTATGTCAGTTTGTTTTCTTGAAACCATTTTTGTCAGTTCGGTTTTATCTTTTCTTAAAGTTTCAATCATCGTTTTAAATTCCTTTTCATGGTTTTCATAAAACATATTAGCCTCTTTGCATTTTGAAAGATCCACTATCAACTTTTGATTGTGCATATTTGTCACTTCAAATTTGTTTTGCAAAGCCTCATGTTTGCTTTGCAAATCACACCACTTAGCATCAAAAGAAACATGTTTGTTTTGCAAGTCAAACAATTTAGCATTTAAAGCATCATGTTTGCTTTGCAATTCAGACATATTAGCATTTAATCCAACACACCTATCACATCTATCACAACTATCAGATTTTGATTCATCGACACGTACCTGACTGGAATCACTCTCAGATGTTGACCTATCTGCATCAGAATCAACAACCTCCCTTGATGATTCACATTCAGATCCATCCTCGCTTGAACTTGAACTTGAAGTTGTAACATCTTCAACTGAAGTTGAAACGTCTTCAACTGAACTACTATCATGTTCAGAACTGTCATCGTTTCGCGATGATTCACCATTGACAATTTTAGCATAAAACGCCGTTTTTGTTTGACTACAGTTCATTGGATCAAGAGATAATGGTGCTACAGTAGAACGTTGGCGCTGTGAGGCAACTGGTGGTAGTGGATTTCCATACAAGTCTGTGGTTGGAGCTGGCTTTACAGGAACTTGTATCGGATTGCCATACAAATCTGTGCTTGTGACAAACGCCGTTTGAAGTGGATCGTGTGAAGCAGGTCTTGCAGAAGTGCTAGGAGTTCCATAATACATATCAGTATTTTGTCGCACTGGTATTGCAGAAGTGGGTGCGGGATTTTCGGCCCATGAGGGAGATAAACGTGACGGATTACCCCACCAATTCATTTTGATGTATGTTGATGAAAAACCTGTTTAAATCACTTAAACAAACAGTTAAAAATGATTTAAAAAGCTTCTGTTAACAATATGAAAAGATATGTGACGAAAATAGGGGTTTTCGTTGCTGATATGTTTGATTTTGTCGCTGAAATGGTGATTTCGTTGTTGAAATGGTGATTTCGTTGCTGAAATGTTTTAGTGACACTTCTGATTTCGTCAGGAAAAGTGATTTCGTCTAGAATTAGTTGATTTCGTCGCTGAAAGGCCTTTTATGACGAAAACATGTGCTGTTTTGTTGCTGAACTGTTAATGACGAAAATAGAATTGTTGCTGAACTGTTGTTGACGAAAATTGTCACACCCCGAATTTCCACGTGTCACCGGTGGGCCCGGTGGGGAGTATCGTGACGTCATGGTTGGCAACATAATAGTCAAACAACACAATATTATTAAGCACAGCGGAAGCAATTGAGAATATAATACAACCGAATTTATTATTGTAATATCAACTGTCACAATATTCGGAAGTTTGTCCACAGAAGGATCGAACATAAAATGGAAACAATAGTTCAACAGACTTCAGGCATCTTAAGCTTGCGAGACTCTTTATTGATGCTAAGGAGACAATCCAGCCAATTACGTTTAGTACCTGCATTTAGTCTTTTTGGGAAAATACGTCAGTTTACACTGGTAAATACACTCAACCGACTCATTTTGGAAAATGGTTGTAAATTGGTTTGGATGCACATGGCACAAAATATATTGACACTTTGATTAAAATGCACAGAGGCAAAATTAATCTTTTATACTTGGAACAATTATATTTATAACCTTGTATACAGATTTACATGTTCGTTGTACGTTCAGGGCCCGATGTAGAAACCGAGTCAAGATTAACAGACACGCCACAAGTATAGGCCCACAAGAGAGTGAGATACCGTTATTACTTAGTAACTGTCAGGTGTATGCCTACACCCCGTACCTAAGACGTGGACATTTTATAATACAATGATGTCCAGGATATCCGGGACATGGTCATTAACCCCTAAAGGCTTTTATTTCAAACAATACAGATTAAACCGGGTTACCTCAATAATTTAATCACAATCCGATTAAACATTCAATACCCGACCAAGCGGTATCGTTATACCGTATTCCAAGCCCGTATAGGGAAAATAAGTTAAGAGTATTTACGGTATCATTATACCGTATTTCAAGCCCGTGTTGAGAAAATAGGTTAAGAGTATTTACCTGAGCTAGCTCCTGTCTTAAATAGCAAGAATCTAATAACTCAGCTGTAGTCACTTAAGTAAGCGTAGGTACAATTTACCGGAAATGCTCTAGTCTGGAATGATGGTATAAATAATTAATTAGAATGCTAACGGGTCTTTAATTAAGCCTAAGCTTAGACCGGTTAGTCTTAAGGAAATATACGGTTCAAACGCATGATTTAGCGAAGACCGGAATAGAATGTGATTTTAAACCCGACATGTTCAGAGACTTGTCTTATATGGGTAATTCATACACATTCTGGACTTTGAGATAAAACCGATAGGGTTTGACCCGTTTCGGCTAATTTATGTAAACTTGTTACATAAACCGAGCCGATCGCGTAATAAGCGTGACGGGTATTCATTAGAGCCATCTACAGGTTTCCTAAGTTAATTATGTCTCAAATATGTTGTGACATCAGTAAGATGTCTTTCATTATGCCCGAAGCGAATTTAAACACAAACTATGCCCCGTAGGGGTAGTTTGGTCATTTTAAAGGTTGTAAAAGAGTTAAATGTTTAACTGAGTTACAGGTCTGATGTAAACAGCAAACATACTTAATTTGATGAGTTATAACAGTAGGCTAAAGCGTATATGTGAAATTTATCATCTTTAACCAAACTATGCCCCGTAGGGGTATTTTGGTAATTTCACATAAGCCGAAAAGCTCAAAAACGAAGTCTGAGTTAATCAACCTTTGCTTACTGTTAAAATATCATAATTTGCCTCATATATCAGTAGGTATCAACCCGGGTATGTTCAATATGATTTTAAGACATACTATGCGTTAAAAACGCTAAATAAGGCGATTAAAGGCCAATTCCGGGTTTGATACTTAAATCTGATATTTTTATATTTCCAGAAGGCTTAAAATAATTTATTTAACATATGTGATCAGTAGAAAAAGGTTTGGAGTTGTTTTGATAAGTAAAACTCATTTTATGGCCCGTAAGGGCAAAACCGACAATTACCGGATTAAGCCTACGACTACTAGTTATGCTCAGCATAAAATTAATTAAAAATCTTTAAAAATCCCAAAATAATATATTACATCAGTGGGTATTAAGTTTGATACCAAAAAGTCGGCTTAACTAGGCTATACGCTAATTACGCCGTTTTATTAACATAAAGCATTAATTTTGCGATATTGAGCATAACTCTTAATCTACAAGTCAAACTGATGTCAAACTTTGCATACAAGTTTATATATCAGTAACTAAGGTTTCTACACTTTTACATTTTCATAAATCTCGTTTTAAGGCAATAAGGGCATAATGGTCAACATATGAGCAATTAACGGAATCATGCGTATTAATCGGATAACTAATGAACCGAGGTGTATAATCACAGAGGGTTATACTAGCATGTAACCCGGTCTAAATGAAGCTCTAAGGTATTTCTAAAACTTACCTAAACGGGTCAGAACTGAAAGTCAAAGTGAAAGTCAAACTATGTGACTTTCGGTTCCGAACCGGGTCTAAACAGGAAATAGTCGGGTTGAACATGTTTGGACATGTTCTTACACTTATTTCTAAGTTATAACAATGATCAAACAGGTTATATACGTTCTAGATAGCTAATTATGCATAAATGGAATTTTAAGCATTATGTTGACTTTTTTAATTAAAAGTTTGACCCGACATTTAACCTGGTTAGGATGGTGATCAGGGGAAACCCTTTTGGGGTTTTATTACCCACATAAATACCAACCTATAACTACTTTTAATTCGAGATATAACTGAGCCATTATAGACTAATCTCGAAGTCAAACCGTAATTACGACGGTTTGACTTTTAGCTAATTAACCTAGCTAAACTCAATTAGAGAAGGAAAAGAATACTTACTGAAGTCCTATGCACGAAATGGAAAGCTTAGAGGAAAGTCCTTAGCTCCAGAAATGCTCCAAATGTGCAGGAGAAGTGTGAGGAATGTTTATGAACTTGAAGTGCCTTATATAGTGAAATTACTCACCATGATTGGTTGACAACTAACTCTAGAGCTGACCACAATCATCCAACAAGTGTCCTAGTGCTCTAGGATAGTTTAGGGGTCTTTTATTAATGAGAAAAACCAGCTAGATCGGTCATAATCGCGAAATACAGGCAACAGCCCGTTTTTTGGTGCTGGGGACATGGTAGCGCACCGTTACATGTATATGGTAGCGGTGCGCTACCCCTTCTCAGATATTGAAATGTTGTTGTTTGTTGAAGGTTCGAAAGGGCACCCACTTGCTCGACTTTGGGGCATTATTTTGTCAGTTGAGGGCCTCCTAAAATGCCTTTGTACAGTTCTAAACCCCACCATGAAGTATTGTTTCATTTGAACCCATAAACAAGACCCGAAAATGAAGGTTTATCATTTATTTCTTCGTGGGATCGAGTCACGCATTTTCAATTCCATTCTTGTCAACCCATATATGGATTTAAGACTCAGTAGATGTTTAATATATAATAACTTGGGTCTTGGGATTTATTAATGAGGTGTTCAGAGGTAAAGATTAACATGACGCCACTTTTAAATCCTGCCAAAACATCTTTATTAAATCCGGGTTTACAACGCGTTTTGTCTTACATGACACGTGTCGTTTTATTATTGAACCCAAAATTTTCGAGGTGTTACATCCTCACCCCCTTAAAATAAATCTCGACCCGAGATTTACTGAAACAAAGGAAGTATTCTCTGCCTAATAATGGCAACTTACAGATGGTTAGGAATTTGTATGATCTTGTTCGTTGTTTCCAATGCAACTTTCAGATCCAGATAATTGGACTTACCAATCTATTGTCCTAATCAATAGATTGTTCAATAGTCCATTTATACAAGGTCTCCAAAGGGGCAGCCTTGATACTTATTTATCGACTTTTATAGAAAAGCTTATCTTAAGGTGAGATGGTTATTTCAACCACTGCTTAACAAATCTTAGGGAATAGCTAATCCTTGCCGTCAGTCGAACAAATCGACGATCCTGGGTAGTTGATGGCGATTCTTAATCATTGCCTAGTTAGGGGTGCGGTAAACAATGCCTTAGCAAAATGAACCGTCTTTCATAATTTACTATACCGAATTCTCAGGGTATTGAGTTTGGCTTTATGAATCTATATCTTTATTACTTACTTAACCAGGGTTTTTGATTCTGCCAATATGGTACTAGTTGTCTTGGGGATTTCATAATAATGCAGCCTTTAAATGAGATATAAATCTTAATCCTACCTGTCCCTCATGGTAAACAGGGTAATCTTAGGAGAAGATAGTTAAGATATGAGGAGACTACAGAGAGTTTCCATATCTCAGGCTCCAGTTCATCCATCATTGCTTGTGTCAAAGGGGTGACACATTTATGTTATAAGTCCACGAATTCCTTATTCGGGGACTTTTACTTGGACAATACCATTCTGGATATCTTCTTTGAATACTACCAGTCGACATTAGTACAATATGACCATTGGGATATCTCAGGGGTTCCATGTATTAAACCTCCATGCTGATCAGACATGGAAATAATCTATGGGACACACTAGGATACGCCAACCCTCATATGACACTTTTATCAAACATGGTTTGGCATTCGCAGGGGATAGAAAAACGATGTGAAAAATAATTAAAATAACATATGTTGTCGTACTCTATTCGAAGAAAGAGTGCTCTTAGATTTTCGGAAGGATTCCTTGCCGATCTTTAAGAATCGGTCACTATGGTTTCCTTGGTAAGTTATACCTTGTGGATGATAATAAAAATTTTGCTAAGTTTATGGTTCATGAAGATTTATTATTGCCTGTATTAAAACAGGATACTTAGCAGAAATTATTATTGATAAATGATAAGGAAGTTTATTCTACAAGTGCTTATATTTAATTAGAATGGGAATTTTCACAAACTAGGCACCTAGCTCAGTTGGCTAGGCTCGCGAAAGGGTGCGGCCGGCCTAGACCCAGGTTCGATTCCGGGGACGGCCAGTTCCACCATTTTTTTATGTTTGATATTAATTAATCGCACGGATACGCGTAATTACAAGGGTTATCTCATAAGGAGTCTTGATAATTAATCGCTTCTTATCACTCACAATATGGGCTTGATTTTTAAGGCAACCAAATCGATTTCTATCACTATATTGAGTCCTTATGTATGCAACCAAAAATTTGCTATAAGGTTTTAGAAAAAGAGTGATTTCTAATAGATATTAAATATCAATATAGGATTTGTTGGAGCATTTCCTAAAGTATCATCGGTCACTTTCCATCTCGTTTTAAATGACCGGAGTCTTAATCAGGCGGAGGCAACAGTTCTAAATATTTATCATTCATAATATATTTATATGTGCCAGTATCAAATAAGTTTTTACATAAACTGCTTGATAAGGAAAGGTACATATTATATTATTATTATTCTGCCCCATCTCTTGGGCGTTCATCCTGACAACTCGTGCTTTTGTTCTCTTGGCCTACTCGGGCTTCTTCTGGTTCCTAGGGCAATTGGTCTTGATATGCCCCTTCTCGTTACAACCATAACAGGTTGCATCTTTTAACTTCTTGCAATCCAGGGTTTTATGTTCCCTAGATTTGCAAATTCCACACGGTAGAGGCTGAGACTCAAATCTGCATTTCCCAAGATGGTATTTATTACAGGTTTCGCACCTGGTCTTCTCTCCCGACTGCTGGCTGTCTCTCTTAAACCCGGAACTCTTCTTATCTTCAGAGTTCCTCTTCCTATCGGAGCGATGGGAATTCTCATCCTCCCTCTTACGCTTTCCATCTTCCGAGACTTTGGCAGCCTTGTTTCTAACCACATCGAGTGTGAGAGATAGCGACAGATCTGCCGTTGACCTGAATGTAGTAGGTCTTGAAGCCTTAACACTGGCTTTGATTTCTGCGGCTAAACCCCCAATGAAGCGAGCAATTCTCTTGGGTTCTGGTGTTACTAGGTAAGGAACCAGTCTTGACAAGGTATTGAAACTGGTGAGGTAAGCTTGACAATCTAAGTTTGTCATCACCAATGATAAGAAATCAGATTCAATTCTTTCGACCTCGTGTTGAGGGCAGTAGTTCTCCATAATGAGAGCAACAAACTGTTCCCATGACATGTTGTAAAGTGGGATCTTCCCAGTAGCTTGAATGAGAGCCTTCCACCACGCTAGCGCCTCTCCCTTGAATGATTGGGATACATACTTCACTACATCCCTCTCGGCACAACCGCTGATATCGACAATTGTGTCCATTTCATCCAACCAGACCATACAATCAACTGCCCCTTTATCCCCAGTGAAGTCCCGGGGTTTGCAGGAAACAAAGTATTTGTAGGTACAGGACTTGGTCTGCGGTTCATTATCGAACACTATCCTCTTGGATGGAACACTGTGTTCATTAGATGAATGTCGATCGTCATCTTTCTTTAACTCATCTTTCTTTGAGGGCGGCTTGTTATCAGGCTCTGAATGAGTTTTAGGGATGGATTTAGGGTGGGGTACAGATGAGGCTTTACTATTTGTCTCACTATACTCCTGGAATTGCTCCTTCACAGCTTTAGATACAGCTGAATCAATCAATGTACGAAGCTCTCCTCTGGTTATATTAATCCTTTCGTCATCGCGGTTTTCCAGCGGGTGACTATTCAATTCTTCCGACCTAGCCATGTAGTTTTAATTGCTACACAAGAAAATAAGGCAAGGTTTATACGGAAGCTCATACAGTCTTATCGTTTTAAACGATTTATTAACCATGGTAATATAAACCATATTGGTTAATTTGTTAGTTACATTCAATTAGCATTTTTATTATAATTTATCCTAGTTATAAAACATTAAGGATATAAAGGTGGCACAAAGGCCTAGTCACATGGACACTTTTAAATTATAAGCTATGATTTCGGAGAATCAAAGTATTTGAGGTATATTGGCACAATAGGCCTAGTCACAAGGACAGATTTTAAATTATATGCTAGGATTTCAGAGAATCAAAGCAGTTGAGGTTTGAACCTAGTTCATTACCTTGACAGGGAGTCATTGCTACCACTGTATTTTGGCTCATGTGGAAATGAGCAAGGCCCGTAGGCGTTATATTACCACGTTTGGTTAAAATATGATCATCTTATTGATGATGTAAACCCAGGATTCAGAGATCATTAAACTGGGTTAGGAATCTTCTAAAGAGTCCTATAAAAATGACATGTGTGATTATTAATGGATCACGTCTGCTAGGAGCGTTAACCTATTTACAGATGTTAACAGGGATTCGAATCTTTTAAACAGGTCTTACCATTATGGCCCGGCCTTAAAGTGTCCCGAAGGCTAGGTTTCACTCTTAAGATTCTTATTAATATTTAACGCAGAGCAATTTGTCTTATGTTCTTGTCTAGACTCAAGAATGTGCAATTGTGTAACTGAGATTAAACACAAAAGACTAGTGTTTAATTCACTCAGTGCTGGCTCTGATACCAACCTGTCACACCCCGAATTTCCACGTGTCACCGGTGGGCCTGGTGGGGAGTATCGTGACGTCATGGTTGGCAACATAATAGTCAAACAACACAATATTATTAAGCACAGCGGAAGCAATTGAGAATATAATACAATCGAATTTATTATTGTAATATCAACTGTCACAATATTCGGAAGTTTGTCCACAGAAGGATCGAACATAAAATGGAAACAATAGTTCAACAGACTTCAGGCATCTTAAGCTTGCGAGACTCTTTATTGATGCTAAGGAGACAATCCAGCCAATTACGTTTAGTACCTGCATTTAGTCTTTTTGGGAAAATACGTCAGTTTACACTGGTAAATACACTCAACCGACTCATTTTGGAAAATGGTTGTAAATTGGTTTGGATGCACATGGCACAAAATATATTGACACTTTGATTAAAATGCACAGAGGCAAAATTAATCTTTTATACTTGGAACAATTATATTTATAACCTTGTATACAGATTTACATGTTCGTTGTACGTTCAGGGCCCGATGTAGAAACCGAGTCAAGATTAACAGACACGCCACAAGTATAGGCCCACAAGAGAGTGAGATACCGTTATTACTTAGTAACTGTCAGGTGTATGCCTACACCCCGTACCTAAGACGTGGACATTTTATAATACAATGATGTCCAGGATATCCGGGACATGGTCATTAACCCCTAAAGGCTTTTATTTCAAACAATACAGATTAAACCGGGTTACCTCAATAATTTAATCACAATCCGATTAAACATTCAATACCCGACCAAGCGGTATCGTTATACCGTATTCCAAGCCCGTATAGGGAAAATAAGTTAAGAGTATTTACGGTATCATTATACCGTATTTCAAGCCCGTGTTGGGAAAATAGGTTAAGAGTATTTACCTGAGCTAGCTCCTGTCTTAAATAGCAAGAATCTAATAACTCAGCCGTAGTCACTTAAGTAAGCGTAGGTACAATTTACCGGAAATGCTCTAGTCTGGAATGATGGTATAAATAATTAATTAGAATGCTAACGGGTCTTTAATTAAGCCTAAGCTTAGACCGGTTAGTCTTAAGGAAATATACGGTTCAAACGCATGATTTAGCGAAGACCGGAATAGAATGTGATTTTAAACCCGACATGTTCAGAGACTTGTCTTATATGGGTAATTCATACACATTCTGGACTTTGAGATAAAACCGATAGGGTTTGACCCGTTTCGGCTAATTTATGTAAACTTGTTACATAAACCGAGCCGATCGCGTAATAAGCGTGACGGGTATTCATTAGATCCATCTACAGGTTTCCTAAGTTAATTATGTCTCAAATATGTTGTGACATCAGTAAGATGTCTTTCATTATGCCCGAAGCGAATTTAAACACAAACTATGCCCCGTAGGGGTAGTTTGGTCATTTTAAAGGTTGTAAAAGAGTTTAAATGTTTAACTGAGTTACAGGTCTGATGTAAACAGCAAACATACTGAATTTGATGAGTTATAACAGTAGGCTAAAGCGTATATGTGAAATTTATCATCTTTAACCAAACTATGCCCCGTAGGGGTATTTTGGTAATTTCACATAAGCCGAAAAGCTCAAAAACGAAGTCTGAGTTAATCAACCTTTGCTTACTGTTAAAATATCATAATTTGCCTCATATATCAGTAGGTATCAACCCGGGTATGTTCAATATGATTTTAAGACATACTATGCGTTAAAAACGCTAAATAAGGCGATTAAAGGCCAATTCCGGGTTTGATACTTAAATCTGATATTTTTATATTTCCAGAAGGCTTAAAATAATTTATTTAACATATGTGATCAGTAGAAAAAGGTTTGGAGTTGTTTTGATAAGTAAAACCCATTTTATGGCCCGTAAGGGCAAAACCGACAATTACCGGATTAAGCCTACGACTACTAGTTATGCTCAGCATAAAATTAATTAAAAATCTTTAAAAATCCCAAAATAATATATTACATCAGTGGGTATTAAGTTTGATACCAAAAAGTCGGCTTAACTAGGCTATACGCTAATTACGCCGTTTTATTAACATAAAGCATTAATTTTGCGATATTGAGCATAACTCTTAATCTACAAGTCAAACTGATGTCAAACTTTGCATACAAGTTTATATATCAGTAACTAAGGTTTCTACACTTTTACATTTTCATAAATCTCGTTTTAAGGCAATAAGGGCATAATGGTCAACATATGAGCAATTAACGGAATCATGCGTATTAATCGGATAACTAATGAACCGAGGTGTATAATCACAGAGGGTTATACTAGCATGTAACCTGGTCTAAATGAAGCTCTAAGGTACTTCTAAAACTTACCTAAACGGGTCAGAACTGAAAGTCAAAGTGAAAGTCAAACTATGTGACTTTCGGTTCCGAACCGGGTCTAAACAGGAAATAGTCGGGTTGAACATGTTTGGACATGTTCTTACACTTATTTCTAAGTTATAACAATGATCAAACAGGTTATATACGTTCTAGATAGCTAATTATGCATAAATGGCATTTTAAGCATTATGTTGACTTTTTTAATTAAAAGTTTGACCCGACATTTAACCTGGTTAGGATGGTGATCAGGGGAAACCCTTTTGGGGTTTTATTACCCACATAAATACCAACCTATAACTACTTTTAATTCGAGATATGACTGAGCCATTATAGACTAATCTCGAAGTCAAACCGTAATTACGACGGTTTGACTTTTAGCTAATTAACCTAGCTAAACTCAATTAGAGAAGGAAAAGAATACTTACTGAAGTCCTATGCACGAAATGGAAAGCTTAGAGGAAAGTCCTTAGCTCCAGAAATGCTCCAAATGTGCAGGAGAAGTGTGAGGAATGTTTATGAACTTGAAGTGCCTTATATAGTGAAATTACTCACCATGATTGGTTGACAACTAACTCTAGAGCTGACCACAATCATCCAACAAGTGTCCTAGTGCTCTAGGATAGTTTAGGGGTCTTTTATTAATGAGAAAAACCAGCTAGATCGGTCATAATCGCGAAATACAGGCAACAGCCCGTTTTTTGGTGCTGGGGACATGGTAGCGCACCGTTACATGTATATGGTAGCGGTGCGCTACCCCTTCTCAGATATTGAAATGTTGTTGTTTGTTGAAGGTTCGAAAGGGCACCCACTTGCTCGACTTTGGGGCATTATTTTGTCAGTTGAGGGCCTCCTAAAATGCCTTTGTACAGTTCTAAACCCCACCATGAAGTATTGTTTCATTTGAACCCATAAACAAGACCCGAAAATGAAGGTTTATCATTCATTTCTTCGTGGGATCGAGTCACGCATTTTCAATTCCATTCTTGTCAACCCATATATGGATTTAAGACTCAGTAGATGTTTAATATATAATAACTTGGGTCTTGGGATTTATTAATGAGGTGTTCAGAGGTAAAGATTAACATGACGCCACTTTTAAATCCTGCCAAAACATCTTTATTAAATCCGGGTTTACAACGCGTTTTGTCTTACATGACACGTGTCGTTTTATTATTGAACCCAAAATTTTCGAGGTGTTACAAAAATAGAGGGATTTCGTCTGGATATGTTTGACAAAATCAGATGTATTTTCGTCCAGTATGATATTGTTGACCAGGGTGTTTTCGTTGACTGGATGTTTGAAGAAATGGTTGAATTTCGTCCAGACACAAGTGTTTTCGTCCAAACAAGTGTTTTCGTCCAATGGGATTTCGTCCAGCAACCGATTTTGTTGACTAATGTGAGATTTCGTTGAAATCACTTTTGTCTAGCCTGATTTTCGTTGATGTAAGTGATTTCGTCCAGCAAACATGCACAAGTGATTTCGTCCAGCTTGAGTAACAAGAGCTGGTGATTTCGTTGACAATTTGGTACAGACAAGTTGATATTTCTTCAAACCTTATCCTTATCTTCTGACAACAACAACCTTCTTTTTCAAACTAAGCATGCTTTCGGCCACTGTGGTTACCAACTATCAATCATATATGTGACACAATATTCAAACAATTTATATTATAACAATAACAACACAATCTTTCATCAAACAAAGATCAAACATATAAATATATGAAGAACACTTTGAATAAAAAGATGAACATGATGAATATCCTGTTGATCCGAACAAAAATTTTTACACAAAAGTTCAATAAAAATCCTTTCTTAAAATGTATAGATGAAAACTAGCAAGATTTTTATAAGAACAATTAGCAAAAACACAAGATTCTCAAAGATTTAAACCTGATTTTTCTGAAAATATAAAATTTCTGTTTCAAAAATCAAGAACAAATCTGGAAACACATGAAAATCTACTTGGTTTTAACAAGGAATCGAGCCAATGCTCTGATACCAATTGTAGGTCCACCCGGAGGATCGAGTAACCTCTATTCCCTGTTTTCCGACAAACCCGAAAGTGCGGAATCCAAACGGGTAAGTTAAACCAAGTGACGAACACGTAAAACACAAGATTCACGATTAACACTCCATTGTATTAATCTAGAAAACGGTTACAATACAATGTTTACAAGATGCTCTCATAAACTCTCAGTGTATGTGTTTACAGTGTGTTCGCTCCGAGAAATCTATTCAGACTTCGTTAGTTTGTTATGTCTGTTGTCTGTGTTTATATAGTAAAGGACTGACGAAATCAGAGGCCCACGAAATCACATGGGACGAAATCAAGAATATGGACGAAATCAGCTGATTTCGTCCTATTTGGTTTTCATCCATAAGTGTTTTCATGACAATGTGATTTCACCAAAAAGGGATTTCGTCACACATTGGGCCAGTGATTTCATCATATGCATGTTGGGCCTTGACTTGGGCTTAGAACAAACAAACAACAAATAAACATAAACTATAATCTAAATTGCAAACTGCACACATGCAGTTAGAGGTGCACAAAATAACCGGTTAATTAACCGTAACCGGTTAATAACCGATTTAGGAATAACCGGTTCAATAGGTTATTTAACCGTAGGTTAGTAACCGGTTATAAGTGTTTAGTATAATAACCGGTTATTAACCGGTTTTTTTAAACCGGTTTTTTAACCGATAGACTGGTTAACCGAAAAAATAACCGAAAAATTCAAAAAAAAGGCAAAAAAAACCGGTTAATAACCGAAAATAACCGGTTAATTAACCGAACCGGTTAAAGTAATTAACCGGACCAGTTAAAAAAATAACCGGTTAAAGTAATAACCGGTTAAAGCATTAACCGGTTAAAGTCAAAAAGTCAAATTAACCGGTATAACTGGTTAACCGATCCGGTTATTAAAATTAACCGGTTTGTGCACCTCTACATGCAGTTGCAATCACATTGAACGTTACGAACTAGATAACATACCGAGTCAAGACAGGAGGATGTCTTGACTACGGCCTTCACTTCGTAGCCGAGTCGAACCGAGCTGAGCCGTATCCACACGATATGTATCAACATAGGATGAGTCATAGGGATGAGCACGGTACATGTTTGGTACTGAACTGGTACCAGTATCGAAAGTATCGGTATCGAAAAATGGAGAAAGTGGGTATCAGTACCGGTACTGAATATACCGGTTCGGTACCGATATTTATCGGTGTTTTACCCGTAAATATCGGTACTGAAAAATGGGGAAAGTGGGTATCCGTACCGATACCGAATATACCCGGTACGGTTCGGTACCGGTACCCGATATCAAATGCTTATCCCTTGTGAGTAATCATGTAGATAGATGACTTATGATTGTGAACTAACGCGTGGAAGGCAGGAAGACCTGCTAATGGGAATGAATAAGTTGGCACTATTCATTCCCATGCTCTATTATTAGATTTAGATTAGATAAGATTAGATTCATAACATATCTTAAAAAAATACACTAAGTTTACTAATTATAATATTAGATACCCAGTAGAATTTAGAATTATGGTAGAACTAATTATTATATTAATTATATTTAACTAATATTATTATAACATTAAAGAAGAGAATGCTATTAGCATCAATATTTGAAGAAAGAAAAACTATATAATTAATATTTATAATGTTAATATATTACATTTATTATTGCAATAATATAAATTGTTTTTATCGCTAATACCAATTTAGAATTTTTGTTATTCGTTCATTGCGGAAATCTAAAACATTTTGAGTATCCAAATAAAACTAATAACATATATATTATGATAAAGAGATTTATATATAATATTAATATTAGAAGAAGTGATTTAATGATATTTTTAAAACATTTATTATTTTAGGTATTAAGATAAGGCTAAGTGATATTTATTGTATATTAAATTAAAAAATATAAATAAAATTTGTGAGATTGAAGGAACAGTGGAGGGTTCAAATAAGAAGAAATTCTTTGTAAGAAGAAAAAAGAAGAAATTTCAACCAATAGGAATGCTTCATTAGACTTCATTTAATATTTGTACTTAATGTAACTATAAGGGTATATTAGTAAACTTACATACATCATTAATTGGTAGTTTCATCTTTAATAACTAACTATATTAAATTTGTAACTTATTTTTAAGATATATATTTTTCACAAAAAATAAAAATAAAAATTCATTTAAAGTGTAGGATAAATACGAGGCGTGTAAGATAAATTACGAGTTGTGTAGGATAAATTTCGAAATGTGTAGGATAACTTTTGATGTGTGTAGGCAAAAAAATTTAGTGTGGAGGATTATAGTCTTAATGACTAATTAATTAGTCAAACATAATAATAAATGAGATGAGAAAAAAACTATTTAATGTTTTACAATTATACCATTTTATTCTTTTTCTTCTCAATAAAATTTTCTTCTTAAATGAACCTTCCCCTGAAGGAACAAATGCCATGTGGCATTATTATTACTAACTAAATGAAAAGAATGACATGTGGCATTAAAATGATTTCTTTATTAGTATTAGATTAGATTAAAAGTTTTAATAAAATTCTGGTGTAATGAATAGAAGGGTAGTAATTTTATTTTAGATTTTAAATAATGGATTTTCTACATAAGATATCATTTATAGATAGTTTATTTTTTGCTGATTTTAGTCAATAATAATATAATAAATCAAATTAGGAAAAAAAAAAAAAAAAAAGCACTCATTTTATTTTTGTGGTAGATTGACTATAGACTTTAGACTTTAACCCGTTACATCAGATGGGAGATTGACCCATATTGACCCAGATGTATATTGTTTTCACAATTGACATCCAATTTGAGTTAGGATGCTTCGAACTTGAGTTTATATAAAGCTTGATTTGGGCATATATGTAAATATATCAGATCAACACACTTCGAAAACATTATGACAAATAATATTTGCCATAACCTTCTTTATCTTGTTTCCTTTAGTTTGTCACTTTTCATGTTATGACTAAGGAATACAAGTGCCACTTCCCTTGGCCACCAACTGGTGGCAGCGGGAGGAGGAGATGGGAATTATAAGTGCATCGATAAGGAGAGGCATGCTCTTCTTCATTTCAAAGCACACGTTCATCAAGACTTCTATGGCTTTCTTTCTACATGGACTCCTAAAGAAGAAGCAACCAATGACTGTTGTAAATGGAGTGGGGTCACGTGCAACAACCAAACCGGTCATGTCACAAGTCTTGATTTGTTCAATGGAGATCTTGAAGGTGAGCTTAGCCCTTCATTGGTTAACTTAAGCTACTTGAATCATCTTGACCTTTCCGGCAATCAATTTGAAGGAACCATTCCGCATTTCATCGGTTCCTTGACCAAATTAAGGTACCTTGACATTTCTTGGAATTATTTTAGTGGAAGCATTCCCATGTTTATCGGTTCCATGACTCAGTTGAGGTACCTTCGTCTTTCCGACAATCAATTTGAAGGAACCATTCCGCATTTCATCGGTTCCTTGACCAAATTAAGGTACCTTGACATTTATTGGAATGATTTTAGTGGAAGCATTCCCATGTTTATTGGTTCCATGACTCAGTTGAGGTACCTTCGTCTTTCGTCCAATTCCTTTCATGGAACCATTCCCTTGTTTATTGGTTCAATGACTCAATTAAGGCATCTTGACCTTTCGGACAATTATTTTCACGGAACCATTCCCTGGTTCATTGGTTCCATGATTCAATTAAGGCACCTTGACCTTTCGTACAATTTTTTTATTGGGACCGTCCCTCTAGAATTTGGAAACATGACCAACTTGCAAAATCTTTATCTTGGATACCTTGGAGGATGTGCAATTAAAAGCTTAGATTGGTTATCTCGTCTGTCACAATTAGGGAAACTTGATATGTCAGGTATTTCCCTAGCCAAAGAAAATCATTGGGTAAATGTGATTTTGAGCCTTCATAACTTGTCGTATTTAAAATTAAGGGGATGTGGTCTTTCACATGTCATGTGTCCATATTATTCATCTGTAAACTCTTCTTCATCATCTATTGTTAGTCTGCATATTGGGAACAACAATCTTAACTCATCCTTGTATCATTGGTTGTTCCAGTTAACTAGCAATAGACTTTTAAATCTTGATCTCTCTCGCAACAAGTTAGATGGGATTCCTAGATATCTTGGAAATCTTTGTAGTTTGACATCTTTAGATTTTAGAAACAACCATATAGCTTTCAAATTTCCTGATTTTCTATACAACTTGTCTGGATGCACATCGGTTACATTACAACGGTTGTATGCTGGGGGTAACCAATTCACAGGGTCATTGCCTGACGATATTCAAAACTTTTCATCACTGGTGTCATTAGACCTTTCTAATAACCAGCTAAATTGAACTATAAGCGAAAAAGTGTGGGAACTACCCAAACTTCAATATCTAGACTTTTCTTCCAATTTTCTTAGATGTGTCATCTCTGAAAACATCGAAAAGTCAAAGATTTGGAGTTTACAATTTTCAAACAACTCTCTTGAAGGGTATCCTTCTGATGATCATATGTCAAACCTTTCTTATATAGAGTCCGTTTATCTTAGCTCTTGCAAGCTTGGGCCCAAGTTCCCCAAATGGATTCCGAAACTAAAAAAACTTTCATATCTTGATATTTCCAATACGAGCATTTCAGACACAATTCCTCAAGAGTTTTGGAACATGAGGCCTTCTCATTTGAGGTATTTTGATATCTCTTCGAACAATATTACTGGGAAAGTAACAAATTTGTTATCAAATTTTGATTCTGAACCTGTAGGAATAAATTTGAGTTCCAATAACTTTTATGGTCCTATAGGAAATGTTCCTTCCACTTTGACGACGCTGGACCTTTCAAAAAACAAATTCTATGGAGAAATCTCCTTTTTGTGCCAGATTGTTGATGGATATTTATCCTTCCTTGATCTCTCACAGAACGCATTCACAGGCAAAGTTCCAGACTGTTTGTGGCATTTCCCATGGCTAACAGTTCTTAATCTAGGACAAAATAATCTGTTTGGAAGGCTCCCATCTTCAATCGAGTATTTGATCAATCTCGAGGTTTTGTATTTATACAACAACAAATTCTCAGGAGAACTGCCTTTGTCCTTAAGGAATTGCACCAAGTTAAGCTTTTTGGAATTGAGAGGCAACAAGTTTTCTGGTTGCGTGCCTATTTGGATAGGGGAAAAGTTATCAAGGTTGTATCTTCTTAGCCTAACATCAAATAACTTCTTTGGAACCATCCCGGTACAATTATGTCACTTGGTAAATCGACAAATTCTAGAGTTGTCAATGAACAACCTTTACGGAAGCATCCCCCATGCCTCGGTGATCTCAGTACCATGATTCAAGATGAATTCTCATTTCAACCGAATGTGCACTATCTTAACAATAGCATGCTTACGAGTAAGTATATTGACTATGCGATCATCAACTGGCAAGGAATTGTACGTGAATTTCGCAGCACTCTAGGATTGGTGAAGAGCATTGATTTATCTAGCAACAATCTAACAGGAAGCATCCCATGTGAACTAGCTGATCTCCATGGATTGATTGCATTGAACTTGTCAATGAACGCTCTCCGTGGAGAGATTCCACCGAAAATCGGTTTGATGAAAAATCTTCTACAACTGGATCTATCTAGAAACAATCTTTCGGGACAGATACCAACAAGCATGTCTCAGATGACTTCAATAGATTATTTGGATGTTTCGTATAACAATTTATCAGGAAGAATTCCATCTAGCACTCAACTCCAATCCTTTGAACCTTCAAAGTACACTGGAAATGGACTATGTGGACCTCCCCTTACCAAATATTGCCCCGGAGATGAAGAGAAAGAGATACCCCATGTTGTTGGTCAAACTGAGGGCGGTGGTGAAGGAATAAATGAACTTGAGAGATGGTTTTATATATAGGTGGTGCTACTGGCTTTGCGACTGGATTTTGGATAGTATGTGGCGTGTTACTTGTCAATCGTCGTGGGAGGAATGCTTTTTTTCACTTTTTGGATAGCTGGAAAGATTGGGTTTACGTAAAGGTGATGGTGTTCATTGAAAAATGGCCCTGAGTTGCACATGCATAGTATAGTAGTCTACATTTGATATTCTAAGTTTCCTACTTTTTATCTTGTTTAATCTACTTATCCTTGTTCCTATATTGGAAAAAATGATAAGGCCATACTTTACTTATATTTGGCACGTCTTTAAGACCCCAATATCAATGAAATTGCCACCAACACCACGGGTGGCCATTTCCCCATGTGTTGTGAAAAAAGGCATCTTGAACAAAAATTCATCACGTAATTTCATATAAGTCCCCCTGTAATGGGGCGGTATGTTGGCCCATAGCGCCCAATCGCGCTGCTCCACACCGGGACGAAGGGCGCCATCAAACAAAAAGAAGGGGAGGCGCCATATGCATAGCGGCGCTATGGGAGTGTTTGGTTCAATTTTTTGACCGTTGAACGGTCATATTTAAAAAAAAAATCAATTTTCAATCTATAAATAACTCCCAAATCTTACATTTTTTTACAATTCATCATATATCATTCCCTTCTTCTCTATATATTTTTTAAAAAGTGTTGAAGCTACTCCCACCCTATTAAAAAAAATGGGTTCCCCATCGGAAGACTCGTTCACCGATATTTACCGAAGATTTTTTTCACCCGAAGAAAACGCGGAGGAGGAAGAAGCGGTTACGAGTGCATGTACTCTTGTGATACAAGCATTTGAGCACGTTCGGCCTACTCCCCCTCCACGTCCCATTTTGCGGCGCACCTATATCTTGCGAGATCGTGAAGCCGCGAACGAGCATTTGATGAAAGACTATTTTGATCCCACACCGGTTCACGAACCCAATGTTTTTAGACGGCGGTTTCGGATGAGCCAAAGGTTATTTTTGCGCATTAATAATGATTTGGAAGATAAGTATGATTTCTTTAAGCAAAGAATGGACGCGCGAGGATATTTAGGCTTCACCTCAATTCAAAAGGTCACTTCCGCCTTACGCATATTAGCCTACGGAAATACGTACGACATCAACGACGAGTACTTGAAGATGGGGGAGAAAACAACACGAGATTGCGTGGAACATTTTTGCTAGGGTATTTTTTAATCACTTTTATTTATTTACTTTTATATATTTACTTTTATTTTTAGTAGCTTACTAAAAAAACTTTTATTGTTATAGATATATTATGTTATGTGGTTATCAACTCCATAAATAGATTGATTTGTTCTCCAAGATTTATCTCTTATATATATTCATTGTAATTCTTTGTTAAATATATATCTATCAATGAAATATCAGTCTCTTTCCCTTAGATCTCTTTCTTTTATTGTTTGCTATTAGGTTAGTTTCACAACACGTTATCAGCACGAAAGTGCTCTGTTCAAAAACCATTATCCTTTTATTTCAACGACTTCGAGTTCAACAAAAAGTTGATCCATCGCGAATAGCAACTTTACAAAAAAAATCCAACAGTCATTGGGAATTTGTGGCCAACTGATGTGCTTCGATTCTACAAAAGGTAATTAAATCAGACTCTTCCTTAATTTCTGAAACTTTATTATTGGGGTAATTATTTGGGAGATAATTGTTAAAATCATGGCATGATTTCGAATGGGCAGATTTGAATGAGATAAAAAAAAAGTCATATTTTGATTCCACTAGTTGTAAACAATTATATTATCTCTATCATTAATTTTTAGAAAACAAACTCATTTATTTGTATTTTGTAACTCGTTATTAGCACACAATTAGTATTTAAGAAAACAATTTCAATAAATCTTACAAATCAAAAGATGACCTTACAGTTTATATTATGAATTATTGTCTGTATTTTCTTATGGGTATACACATAAAACCGTTTTATTAGGAACGATAATTTATTAAAATTATTATCATTATATCATATATTATAGTATACCATTAATGTTGTCACGTCTTTGTAGTTTTTATTAAATATTTTTATGAATCAAATTCCATGGAATTGGTTTAAGAATATAATCGCATAATGAATTGGTTTAAGAATGTTATTCGTCTGAAATTTATTTTCATCGGTGTTATTTACTAGATGCTTTATTAATATAAACTATATGTTACATAGTATTATCACTAATGTTGGAGTTACGATTATCATTTGGATAACTAGCCTTTGGTAATCGTTTATTATGTATTTATCAAAATATCTTCTGAGATGCATTGGTATTATCTCTTTTAATTGTTTTCACCATAGTTGTGTATAAAGTTTAAATTTTTGAAAATATTATATTTTATCATTGTTATTTTTTTTATTATGTTAATATAATTAAATTGATATACTGATTATTCACAGTGATCTTAGTAGGATATTACCTATGAAAATTAGAACATTTATATTTATATTTATATTTATGGTAATTGAAAAGGTAGGAAGTTAATACCTACCAAAATAGTTTGAATATTCATGCCTCGTTTGGTTACGTTTTATTGTTTTTGGTAACAAAATCTCAAATCAATGTGTTTTTTTTCTTGAATCGTGATAAGTGATTAAACATAAAGTAAGATACAATATTTTAAACTTAGTAGATTATGGTTTATTGTTGATGTGTTTTTACTTGGATCATGCTTCGGTTCTATGGGTTTAATTTTCCCCAAGCCACCTACTTAGTGTTTTAACTTTTAAGCCCTAGAGTTAATAATTTATGAAACACATATCATTCAATAACACTTCACAATGAAATAATTTTTTTTATTTGAAACGTGGATTACTATGTTAGACTTCGCCATAGAGACTTTATTAAAAATTTTGGGTTCTTTATATCATCATTCATATATAAATTTACTTATCTGATGATATGTCATTAAAGCATCATGAGGACTAGATGGTAATATGTATTTGTGTTTTAAATTAGATGATAAATATTTGTATATTAGATATACTTATATCATGATATGTTAATACAAATCATATACATCATGATATGTTAATACAGATCATATACGTATTTGTTTATAATTAATGAAAGAAAAGCATGTTATAACGTTATGTATTGCATTGTTAAACTTTGTATATATTATCACTTTCACTGTCATGATAAACTATAATATGCTTAGATATGACATCTAAAGTATTACTTCATAAATCTCATTATCAGTTTGGAAAAGGGTATACAATTTCGAACCGATTAATCTTACATGCCTCAATCATGTAGTTATTTCTCATTTTATATGATGTGAAGAGAAAGATTTTTATAAGGAAAAACTAGATAAAAATTTTCCATTTGTCACACGTGAGATATGCTCCTGAAGTAGCGATATATAAAATAAAAGAGTATGAAATGTTTAAAGTGATTTTATACTTGCGTGACTGAGTAAAGAATGAAAATCAATGAAAGTTTTAGATTCTATCTCATTTTCTGAAGTGAATGTGATTACATATTGATCATTGTAAGGGTAGTGATTATGGACATAATTGAGAAAGTTGTAATGATGAAATCGGCGATTTAGAATTGTAACGATGATCATGTTACTAACGAGATGGACCACCAAAAGTGGCAAACTATGTAGTGATATAACATGATAGTTTCAAATGTTATCTCTCTCGTGTCTTACTTTTGTATTACATACGTGCAAGTAATACATCTACAAACATAAACTTGAAGTTTATGGATCATGATATTTGATTGGCATGACCGGTTAGACCACGCCGAGTCAATGATGATGTGAAACACAATGAAGAACTGAAAGATTCTTCCTGACAATTAAAGATGTTTTTAGTCTAAAAAAAGAAATTAATTATTTACCAACCAAGATATGGTGTGAATCCCTAAATATTCTGGAATAAAGAAAGGATACTGTAACACCCCAAAAATGGGTTTGGTAATTTAAACCCGGTTAATATAAAGGAACGGGTAAAAATACCATTAGGGGTAAAAGTAAAACCGTAAATGAATAATAACTAGGAATAATTAACCTAGTTGATTTTTAATATCGTTGGTATCAAACGGAGAGTTGTAGCCCTATTTAATTAAAACGAAACAAGAGGGACCAAAGTGGGATAACTTGAAAGTTGTTTTAATAAATGAAAATAACACACACACACACACTTCGTGTGTGTTCTGTGCGTGATCAGGGGAAGGCTCTAGAGAGCCAAACCCTAGTTCATCATATATCACCCAATTGAAGGAGGAATCGGGGCTCAAATTCAAGAAGGAACATGAATTAACGATCACCCAAGATAGGGGATCATAAGGTATGTCGAATTTTGATGTTTAATGAAGTTGAGAAATCTGGATAATCATCACTAGTGGTGAATTATGTATGAATCATGAAGGTTATGCCCAAATTAGTGATGTATGCACGTTTAGGAACAAACCCTAAGCGAAGACTCTGAGTAAATTGCTAGAATTTAGGTGTTTGGATGAATTACCACACTTAGTTAAGTGGGTTTATGTTTAATCCATGAAATGGTATGAACTTAATTAGGAATATGTGTAGTATGTGATGGGTATTTGTATATAGAGTGATTATGGTATGGAATTTGTATGATGTTTACTTGTGTTGATAAATGAAGGTGATAATTAGGAAGAAACACATGAAATACTTGTACATTATGCTTAGGAAGTAGTACGCACACCAAGTGTTTGATGAAATGTCTAAATGACAATAATATGTGAAATTGTATGCAATTAATGGGTAAACATGTATAGAATGTGGTATTAATGAAATTGATAGTAAACTAACATGAGGAATGTATTTTAGATATAGTTCATGTGAAGATTATGTTAGGTTGATGTTGAGTATGCTTTATGCTTGTTTGAATTGACTAATGAAAGTCATACGTGAGATATGAAATTGATATGATCGTTCATACGCACAATCATATATGCTAACAAGAATGTGAATGTAATGACATGTACGGATAGGAGTCATGTCAACGCGGACACAAGCATGGAAGGGCAACGGGCCAAGGATAAACACGGAAGCTATGCTTGAACTCGGACGCACGAGGTAAGTGAACTCCGAACTTACCCTTTTGTTTGTTAATGTAATTATGATATATGGTAATTATTGAAGGTAGCGTAAGAAGATATGAATCGTTATTATTACTAAGTTAAGTTTTAGTGGAAATGGGTCGGAAGTGGTTAATAAAGAGATTTGATTAAGTTTGGGTAAGAAAGGGAATGTACATAATGAATTATGCATAAAGATGAGTTATGTGTATTCGAGGTCATGTTCATATGAAAAGACGCTAATGATACTAATCGTTTTTCTATTGAGAACTAATGTGAAGTGTAGGTATGTTAACAATGGAGGTGAAGGTTGACTTCGCAATTTGATGCGAGTGATACAATGGATGGATGAAGGGGCTAGTAATAGAGGAAGCATGATATGTTGTCGCTTTATTATACATGTGTTAAAATTTTGTATTATGTCACCGGTTGCTAATGATGTGATTGAATGTGGTGACTGCAGGTTGTACAGGTTTATGGATGTTTCATCAAGAAGTGTATGCGGTTGAAGATCGAGTCAACGCATGGATTGTACGTGGGTGTGAATGTGGTCACTTAATTTTATATAAGTATGTTAGTTTTTAATTAATTTATAAAAAGGGATTAATGTATTTAAGTGAAAGAATGAAGTTAATAAAAGAATATTTAATATATGTAATTTCCGCTGCGATAAATTAGGTTAAAACGTGTTGGGGCGTTTCAGATACGTGTATCCAAACATGATACCATTTAGTGTTTTTAAATCGATGCATCGTCTAAATGGTTATCAAATCCACAACCTGAAGTTTGTGTGATTGTGGCTTAGCTAATGTGATAGCAAGCATATTAATCCAGATTAGTATATTTATTTGGTAATAATGAATTTGATTCCCAAGTTATTAACGATAATTGGAATAAGTGTTATTGTTGAGATGATTACTAAACGTCTACTACTGATTACAAAGCCAATGATCATGAGAGGAGCAACAGTTCATTTAGGTACATGTAATTTTACATATAGTACCATTAATTCACATCAAGCCAATAAGTTATAGTTCTCCCCATACAGTTGGTTTTTGGTCAGGAACCAAAGATGTCTCATCAAAGATTTTGGTTGTGTGACATATATTGAAACTCAATCCACCACACCACACAAAGATGAGGCTTCTAAAACGTTTGAGAATATGTTGGGTATAAATAATCGTCTATTATTGAATACTTAAAGTCATTAGTGAGAAATTTGTTTATGGCTCATTGTTTTTCACTTCAGTGAATGAATGTTCCCAACATTAGGGGGAGATAACAAGCAATTGGAAAGTGAAAAGTGGAATGAATTATCATGTTATCTTGATCCTTAGACTATAAACGGTGAACCAGAAGTTCAAAGGATAATTCATTTACCAATGTTAAAGAACAAATTACCAGACAAGCTCACTGACCTAAATAGAGTGACTAAGTAAGTCACATAATCAACTGCTTATGCTCCGGTTATATTTGGGTCCCAAGAGGAAGACCACATAGTTTGTAATAAGTCTATTGCACGCCTAAAGCATGGTAGACTAGTTGATTCCAATAATAAAATTCCTCGAAAATTGGAGCAAATAATTAAGATGGTTAAGTCGAGGTTATAGTAATAAGATCTCCTGAAGAGACAGTAGACATGATGGTTCAAGAAGAACCTCAGGTACCTGAAAATAAAGAGATCTCGATAAGTTGTATCATGTCTAAGATATGTATGGAATCGAAATAAAATCGACGTCGTTATACTTTTGTATATAATATAGCGCTTGAAATGATGAAGTGACGAGGATCAAGATTTAAGATCTGCCTATGAATGAAAACATATAAATGATTGGCCAAATACAAAGACACAAATAAGGCAGAGTTGAATTCTCTAATAACATGGAAAGTTTCTGGACCAACAGTCAATACAACTGAAGTTGTAAAATATGTTGGATACAAATGGGTCTTTTATGCGAATCATGTGAAAATTAAACAAAGTGATATAAAGCAAAATTGTTGGCACAAGTATTTTCGCAAAGACCTATAACTGATTATGAGGAGACGTATTCTCTGGTGGTGGATGTATTGGCTTTCCAATATTTAATTAGCCTGGTAATATAAAGAGAGAATTGATATGCGTCTTATGAAAGTTATGAATCACTGGATACTAAAAGTTTACATGAAAGTCCCTAAAGGATTTAATTTATTAAAATCATGTAAAATAAGTTCTCGAGAACGATATGATCGTTGTATACAGATTCATATTTGAATACGTTGAATATAATTGGAACTCTTGCTGAGTATCCTAAAGCATTTAAGTGCTTATAAGGTTAGTTGAAACATCTTATGGATGTAATTCTTGTGCACCAATAAACACACATAGAAAACCTGTACTTGGTGATTAGGGTATCTCAATGTACAGTGTACAAACATGGTACAATATGTATTATACAAATAAAGCAAGTGTTCAAGACATCCTTGCATATGATATAGAAATCAATGAGGATGTTTATGTAACAGAACTCTTAAAGAGTGTATGCACATACATTGTTTTTCAAAGTGGAAAGAAGTAAGTGAATGATTGTAAATGCCTGAAGCATTGATTTCAAAACATCATGAATGTATCTTTATAAACTTAAAAGTTCACTATAATCGCAGTTTACAGTGATGATGTCTAGGCACCATCGAGAGAAACTGTTGAGCTTTTAGAGGGGGAATTTTGAATGACCCTGACTCAGTCTAGTTACTACTCAACCTATAGTTCGAGTATATTTGTGATAATATTTTTATCCATTGATCAAACTACATCCAGAAGATGCTGGGACATTATAGTGTGGATAAAACTGAACCTTAAAGTATGCTAAAGGTTGTTCAGACACTTTTTATAAGAAATGACTATTCTCCTCTCCTACCAAAGTAAGGATTCTCATTCCAAAAGTACCATGGCTAAAGTGAAATTGTGCATTGGTATTTCTTCCTAGCTATGCATGATTATATATATATATATATCTTTTATTTGAATTTATAAACATGATATAGCACGTGTCCAGTGAGGAGACATTCGAATGGTAAAGAAGATATGTCGATACTCTAAAGGTAAGAATGATATGTGCCTAGATTGAAAACTAGTTTTGTTAGTCTTGTAGATGTAAAGAATGTAACACAACATAGTTGTGGATCTTATGGTATTTGTTCGTAAGAGGAAGCACTAGAAATCTCACAAGAAGATTTTACAACATTATTCAACATAAAGGATTGCACTTCAAGGCATCAAGCGACAAGCATTCTACAAAAGTTTTGAGCAACTTTCAAGGAAGATGGACACACGTCACTTAAAGGATGCATATTATAATGAGGGGGAGATTTATTCAAGTTGCACTCTTTTTCCCTCACTAAGTTTTGTCCCATTTTGGGTTTTCTTAGTAAGGTTTTTAATGAGGCAACATATCTGATCCAGAAATATCAGGAGAAGAAAATACGCGCTGCACTCTTTTTCCCTTAGCTGGGGTTTTGTCCCACTGGGTTTTCCAAAGCAAGGTTTTTAATGAGGCAGCATCTCAAAGCATATTAAGTTGATAACCAAGGGGGAGTGTTATAAATATATTATGTTATGTGGTTATCAACTCCATAAATAGATTGACTTGTTCTCCAAGATTTATCTCTTATATATATTCATTGTAATTCTTTGTTAAATATATATCTATCAATGAAATATCAGTCTGTTTCCCTTACATCTCTTTCTTTTATTGTTTGCTATTAGGTTAGTTTCACAACATTTATATATTAAATTAAATTTTAGGTATATGTCAGTTATATGGAAAACGTTATTTGAGAAATCCCACTTGGAACGACCTTCAACAAATATATGAGGTGCATCTAGAAAAGCATGGAATACCCGACATGATTGGTAGCTTGGATTGTCGTCAATGGCGTTGGTATAATTGTCCAACCGCATGGCGAGGTCAACATACACGGGGTGACCAAAAAGGGCCAACTTTGGTGTTACAAGCTGTTGCGTCATACGACCTTTGGATTTGGTCGGCTTTCTTTGGTGTAGCCGGGTGTATGAACGACATTAATACCTTAGAGGCTTCACCATTATTAGAGAGCTACATTTCTGGAACGATACCAAAGGTCGGTTTTCATGCGAACGGGAACGACTACGAGCATGGATACTATTTGGGCGATGGTATATACCCGGACTATTCGATTATTGTTAAAACGTTTTCTGAAACGTTCGATGAGAAAAGAAAGTATTTTTAAAAACTACAAGAGTCTTCGAGAAAGGACATCGAGAGGTGTTTTGGGGTTCTACAGCAACGATGGCATTTTATTAGAAATCCTTGTCGTATGTGGCATAAGGATAGAATACGAATGACCATGTATGCTTGCATCATTTTGCATAATATGATCATAGAGGATGATGGAAGAGCGATATGCCAAAACTATATTCCGGAAGATTTAGTTGAAGGAACCCAAGCAACAATGGAAGAGAGACTCGCAAATGCTCAACTATTGCGATCTAAGGAAATACATAACACGTTGAAGGCGGATTTGGTTGAGCATGCTTGGGCGATTCGCCCAATGCGACACAACGGTGACAGCGAAGAAGATTCTGAGGAAGAAGAAGTTGAGGAATTCGAAAATGGGAACTTTGAAGACGTAGGTTTGGATGCTAGAGAAAACGAAGAAGAAGAAGGAGAGAACGACAATGAAGACGAAGAATAAATATAATTTTTTAGTGTAATGTTTTTTTTTTACTTTAACGCTTTTTTTTATTTTATTGTATTGTTTTTTATTTAATATGAAATGATTTTTAATTTTAAAAAACTTAGAAATAATTAAAAAATGAAAAATAAATAATTGAGTATGATGACAAAGGGGCTTTATGACTACGGCCTCAAGTTGCATAACGCCCCATAAAGCCCCGTGATGACATGGCGTGCCACATGTCGCATAACGCCCACAAAGGGATCTTATGACAACGGATGGCCTAAAAAATAAGCATGTTAGAGCATTCCCATCCAGTCCATCATATGTAGTGTGTGGGGTTTTTAAAATGTAAAGAGTTTAAAAAGTGGTTGTGAGTGGAGGAGAGAGAAAATATTACTGTTCATCTGTATATTTGGGGGGGCACTGTTCACCCACTATAATTTTTTAATATATATTGAAAGTGGTTGTGAGTGAAAGAGAGAGAAAAATGTAATATATATTGAAAAGGAGAGATAAAAAGTATTTGTTTTTAGTGAAAATATATTGATATAGGAGTTGTTTTTTAGTTAAATGTATATATATTTTTAGTGGATTGGATGTGAATCCTCTTACTATCAACTGATATGATTATGTTCTTTACAAATCGAGTACAATTTGCATGTTACTCTCAACTAATACGCTCAAACCAAAACCAAAACCAATGTTAAAATACTTGTTGAGCTTTAGAAGCAGTCTAATATGACACTAAATTATTAGATAAAATTATAGTTTTTTGATAAAAAGTGTTTTGGGCAAACCCAAAGCCAACCTGATTGAAGCCTAACACTATAGGGTTTGATTCCCTACCCAACCCATCCATTGTCACCTCTAGTATAATTGTACTGGATGTAATATTTAACTTTTTAGAAATAGTTATGGATTGTTTGTTTGGCAATGAGCTAATAGATTTTACATTTCACATTTCTATTTGTCACTGAATCATCCAGAACTGTTCAACATTATACATTTTGTCATTCAGTTTTATTCAATAACTAGAATTTTGACCCGCCGCGCATTGCGGCGGCGTCGAAACTTAAAGTAACTCGAATTTGTATCGTCAAATATCTGACCCGGCTCGTTTTCCGAGCAAAACTTACGTCAAAATGTAGAACAACTGAAAACATGAATAAAATAAACACGAAAAGACGTATGATATTTCACCTCACTCATTACCAAACTACATTTACGTCAAAACGTAAACAAACTTGGATTTATACCGAAATGTACTTAAATAAAGCACATAAGAAAATTGTACTTTTTAACTTTTAAAACGGTGTCACGCGTTACGGAAGTGTTGAAACGTAAAGCAACTCAAATTTATACCGTCTAGTGAAAACGTATTATATATGACAAAACGTAGACCAACTAAAAACATACATAAAAATAAGCACGAAACGTATTGCCAAAACGCAGACCAACCGAAAACATATATGAAAATAAGCATGGAAACGTGATAAAAATAAACACGTAAAACTCAAGGGAGTCAAAATGACATTTTACAAAGTTTTTACGAAGCCAAAGGGTAAAAATGATAATATGCTAAAAATTAAGGATAGAAAAAGGAAAAAAACAAAAAGGAGTTAAATGTCATTTTAGTCCCTGTGGTTTGGGCCATTTTGTCAGTTTAGTCCAAAGGTTTTATTTTTAACCTGTGAGTCCAAAAAGGTTTCACAGTTGCCATTTTAGTCCACTGGGTTAAATTCATCCATTTTTTCTGTTAACGAGAAGGCTAATTCGGTTATTTTATATGTAATTCTGTTAACTAGAAGGGCAATTCAGCCATATAAAATGACCGAATTGGCCTTCTCGTTAACAGAAAAAATGGATGAAGTTAACCCAGTGGACTAAAATGACAACTGTGAAACCTTTTTGGACCCACAGGTTAAAAATAAAACCTTTGGACTAAACTAGCAAAATGGCCCAAACCACAGGGACTAAAATGGCATTTAACTCAAACAAAAAGAATAAACACAAAAGAAAAGAAAAAACAATTGAGGACATAAAGTTTGCTACAGTGTTTTTGGTTTTGTGAAATGTTATATATATTGGAACGGGGTCAGGAGAGAACGATTTGAAGTGTGAGAACGATTTTCAGACATAGATCTTTGTGATTTGTGGCTAAGATGATGCGTTGGCATTTTTGTAAATAATGGGAACCTTATAGGTACCAGAAGGGGTAAAACTATAAGATCCAAACAAGGGTGCACATGCTAATCACATATCATTTCCCCCATCATATTTAAACGCCAATAACTTTTTTATACGTGATTATTTTTTTTAAAAAATTACACCATAAAACTCAACGTTTTTTTATCTTTCCAACGAGTATACTATTGATATACTTTTCGGAAAAAAAATGAAATGGGTTTTATGGCATTTTTCTGAACTATGTGTTTTTATAGCGTTTTAACTAGGTATTTTCATGGCGTTTTTCTGAACTGAGTGTTTTATGGCGTTTTAAACTGAGTTTTTCATGGCGTTTTTCTAAACTGGGTGTTTTATGACGTTTTAACTGGGTATTTTCATGGCGTTTTTTCTGAATTTGGTGTTTTATGGCGTTTTAACTGGGTATTTTCATGGCGTTTTTTCTGAATTTGATGTTTTTATGGCGTTTTATTTGAACACCTAATTCATGTGTGAGTTTTTTGACAATATTACCCCTTAGTGTAATTTAGCGTCAATGTCACATATCAACTCCAAAATCGTTCTCACCGTTCACAATTTTCACCGTTCTCTCTAAATTCTGACCCTATATATATTTAATTTTAATGTAATATTTTGACCCATTTGATCACCCATCCATTTTGTGTTCGCCGAATAAAATTTCTGAGCCCAACAGTGATGCAATAGTCGAGTTACCCGTATTGATGCGGATGCCACAATAAAACATGTTTTTTTTATTATAATGTCATCAAAATAAAGTTCAAGTTCACATAGGTAAAGCCCATATTACACATCCAAAATTCTTGTAATTCTTCCTAGATTTACACACAACCAAAAACTGCCGACAAAATTTGAATTGATGGATGTTCTAAACTCAGTGAACAATACAAATAAATTGCTGATTTTTCTATCTTCTTAACGCGTATACGATGACGTGAAGTCTAAAAAATAAAGGCAACTCACTGACTATTTAAGATTGTCTTTTGATTGGTTGTTGGTGAGGTATACGTTTTTAGCGATATCCACAATGACCATAATACCACCACACACCGTAACAGATTTTTTTTTCTTTTGATAATTAGAATCTTCTGTACCCTCCACAAATAGAGCCAGAAAAATACTTGAAAGAAGAGACCTGCATTTAACTTCACATTGTTAAATCTTTAAACTGACGGTATTATGTCAAAATATTGCACCAGATGTGACAATTCTGACCTTATTATGAACGGGTCGATTCAAATTATGTTTTATCTATGATGGGTAAAACGGATAAGACTTTATAAGTTTTAAATCATTTTTATATTACTATCAAAATAATATAACTTTTATAAATCATTTTTATACCAAATACTTAGAGTAGCTTTTAACCAGTTTGAATCGTTTGACCCGCTACAGATAATCATAACACAAATCAAGCACATGGGTCGAAATCGCAAAAAAATAAATATTAACTAGACTCAGTTACGATATTATAACCTTACAAAATGTATATAGAAAGATCAAACACTAGTTCGAGAAGCTTACTCCGAATTCAATTTAAGTAGGAAGAAGCGGCCTTCTTTCATCAGATTCTACACGATGACTAGCCTGTAAACGAATCATACACATCAAAGAAATGAGTTTTAATTATTGAAATTTGGAACAGTCACTTTAGAGAATTTAAAAGTTATGCACCAAACATTACACCAAATTTATTTCAACTCAAATATAAAGTAGGCACAATATTTCTATATTTATTACACTAGGTAACTTTGACTTTATAATCAAATTATTAATGTGTTGACACTTAAAATATAAATTTAAAAGGAACTAGTTTTACATTAGTTCTATAATATTATTAAGAACATTGGATTTAAATAATCTCAACTATTACCTATTGGCCAGTAACAGTCCCAAGTAACTAAATATTTTGTGACAGTCCCAACTTTTAACCTAATTTTCTTCCAACGGGCTTTTTCTAACTGAGGTCTAACCCGTTAGTTTTTTGCTGATGTGGACTTCTTATGTGGCAAAAAAGTCAAAGTTTTGCTGACATGGACTGCTTATGTGGCAAAAAGTCAAACTTTTGATGACATGGATTGCTTATGTGGCAAAGTTATGATGACAAGCAGTCCACGTCAGCAAAAACTAACTGGGTTAGACCTCAGTTAGAAAAAGCCTATGGGGAGTAAATAGGTTAAAAGTTGGGACTATCACAAAACATCTCGTTAGTTGGGATTGTTGCCGGCCAGTAGGTAATAGTTAGGATTATTTAAATCCAATATTCCTATCATTATTTAGTTAACTTTTTTTTAAAAGTCGTTACTCATTTTTACAAGTATAATAAAATATCTTACAAACCATTCGAATATGGTACTAATTTTTAAAAGTCATTACTCATTTTTAAAAGTGAATTATGTAAATTTGGCAAGATGAGTAGTTACACCCAAAAACTAGACCACTTTGGTGTTTTGAGGAATATATTGGATGGCCTAGAAACTAAAACAAATGTGTACCTCTTCATTTGCCCCTGCTGCTATATTTACGAATGTGTCCCTATGATTGCTCTGAACTTGCTCCAACTCCAATACCCCATTTTCTTCTTCCTTAACTTTTGCAAGAGGCGAAAAAAACTATAAAAAAATGAAACGAGGGGTAAATTAGTAAATTCGTAAAATCACATTACAAGTAGGATGTACGGAGAGAACAAACACTTGAGATGCCATACCTGATGCATTGAGATGAAAACAATGGATATTCCAAGCATAAAATTTATAGTCAGTTTGTGACCAAACAAAGCCGCAGACGCGAAGCCTGTGAAGATTGTGGCAACTGTTGAAGAATACTTTTTCAAAATCGTATCTGCATACCAAAAACCGAATTTTAGAATATGAATATATACTTTAAAAGAAGTTCAATAATAGACGTTGAAGATGCATTTAGTCTTACCAGCATATTTGAAGAAAAATGAAGATAAAATTCCTTGAGCTGCATTATTTATAATTAAAAGCATGGTAGCTTTTGAATGTCCTTGCAAAATATCAAAGCTTTCGGGGCCTGGAAAACATAAGCATGCAAAGTTCAGATTCTTACTGTAGATGGTTAACACTTAATGATAAATAATGTGCATATCAAAGAGTAAATATTTTGGCTACATTGAAGATTTCTGGGTCAACCCGACCCACACAAAAAGTGCCCCACATATAGCATTAATCATCAAGTTACAACATATACTTCTAGCCAGATATGGGGTTCGTAAGTGCCACCAATATTATAAAAGAAAGACATTATAGTATTATACATGATTTTAGTTATTGTGATACATAAAATAAGTAGAGTAAAATGCCATTTTCGTCCCTGAGGTTTGGCCAGTTTTGCAACTTTCGTCCAAAGGTTTGTTTATCGCATCCGGATCCAAAAGGTTTGAAATTTTGCCATTTTCATCCGACTCGTTAACTCCATCCACTTTTTAACGTTAAGTCAGGGATTTTTTCGTCTTTTTACTTATTTTTTTGTTTATATGTCACATAATATCTTTGAATGAACAGAGGTGGATCTTTTTTTCTTGTAGTGTTTTTTAGTTTAATAAAAAAAGTCTAAAAAGACGGTAATACGTGTGACTTAACGGAGAAAAATGGATGGAGTTAACAAATTGGAAGAATATGGCATGATTTTTAACCTTTGGGACCCAAATACGAAAAAACAAACTTTTGGACGAAAGTCGCAAAACTGGCCAAACCTCAGGGACGAAATGGCATTTTACTCAATAAGTAATAATGCAAAGTCATAAACTATCTGTCTTATTTGATTGAGAAGAAATTCGGTAGACTGTATATCCGGGACAGTTGGTACCTTTGATAATGACGGTTACAATGATCCCCAAGAAGTTGAATATAGCACCATATCCATACAAAAATAAATTCTGCGAATTTGACAATGTGAAATTTTCAGATCAACCACACTGTTATTCTTGAGTTGATAAACAGTTTTGTACACTAAAACCACTATGTTATTCTCAAGTAAAAAGATAGATGAAAAGGTAATTCATGGATGCAAATATGCAATGTATAATGATCACCTGCATGTAAATGCTTGTATCATATTGGCTTTTCAATGCATATTCATTAAAAACTGATGCCATAGATGGCACAGTAACCTGTAGATTCCAATTTTCAAGTTAGTTGAATTATACGAACTATATTGAGCATTAGAACTTTCAATGTAAAAAAGCGCATATTCTTGAAATAAAAGCTTGAACCAAATTTACTTCAATTCCAATGTATGCACCAGTACATCAGTTCTTTAATCACATAACTTAGATTTACACAATAATTTGTTACGATTAAATTAAATTATTTATAATTATAATGGTAGAAAACATAAAGTGATTTAATATTATACTTACTTGCCTATTTTAAATATGCATTGCTTAATCAGCTTATTAATAAAATTAACAGATGAACGAAAAAAAAATCAGTATACTACTCGTTTTGAAGGTCTCAATGAGAATGTTCCGATAATATATTTTTTATTAATTAACTCTTACTTTTTAATGTTGAATATTAAATAATTTTGTGTCATGGATAATTTTACACCAAAACTACACTTTTATTGGTGCAATGGTTGGAGAGGGTTCACACCTTAATTAGAGGTGTACAACCCGGTTTTTTACAAACTAAGCCGGTTTTTCATGTTGTAAACAAACCAGTTTTTTTTTTTCAAACCAGTACGGTTTTAAAACCGGTTTTTAAGGTTCAAACCCCAAACTGGTTAAACCGATTCGCTTCAGTTTATAAACCGGTTTGGGACAAAAAGAAACGGTCTTTCTTACCACCAGTTCAGTTTATAAACCGGTTTCAAAGTATGGGAATACAAACCAGTCTAGAAACCGCCAAAATGAATCGGGTTGAAAGCGATTTTTCGAAAACTGCTCCGGTTTTTTATCGGGTTTTTTGCCCACCTCTAACCATAATGATGTTTTGGTGCATACATTGGATGGTCTAAATGACTAATTACATCATTACTAAGAATTATGCATTCCATCTCAGTATGTTTAAAAAGTCATGTAGAAATATGTCAAAATCAGTCTACAAAGAATGCCTAACCAACTTACAAAAATAAACGTGTATATATAAGCACCCATTGCAACTGGAAGCCCCATTGCAGTAGATCCCTCGGGTAATGAACGCATTTGATTTATGCTAATTCCAATAAGCAACAGAGCAAGAGCCTCCCACTGGAAAACACAAAACGATATTCGTTTGAATAACTATTGCAACACACATACAAAAGTAAATCCTGAAGAAAACCCAAAAATACTATAAAAACAAGAACATCTTAACAGACCTGAATTATTGAAAATCGACGCTTCATTACTATCTTTAACAGAACCGCAATCACTAAGACCTGCAATTTTCAGTTAAAATTAGGGTTCAAGAAGAATAACAAACAGACAAACAAACAGATTATTAATTATTATTATTAATTATTAATTTTAATTATTAATTAATTATTATAACAAAAGAGGGTGTCTTAGGAATAGTACCTAAGACACAACCTCTACTTTTTTTATTGCTTTATTTGCCAAATTTACAACAATGCCATCCAAACCATGTATTTTTTTCCTTTTTGTGTATTCAACCCTTCAACTTTTAGCAGTGCCACTTACACCCCCTCAGCCTTCTAAAAATTTTGTAAATTTCATTTTGATCCCCTCGAGTTTTACGTGCTTATTTTTACGTACGTGAGTCAAATATGATACGTTTTTGTGCTTATTTTTATGTACTTTTTTGGTTGGTCTACATTTTGTTTGGAAAGAGTCGTGTCAAATATAATACGTTTAGCCTACATTTTGGTTGGTCTACTTTTTTGCCCATGGCTTTATAGCCTAGTGGCATCTTGGTGGTGGGATAAGGCTTTGGGACCAATAGGTCCTGGGTTCGATTCCCATAAGGGGGGTTTTCCCATGTTTATTGGGTTTCTTCCTGAATTGGTGTGGCATTATGCCTAGTGGAAATGGATATGATCGGGTGGTTCCTCTGGTGGCACGATGATACTCCAGTGGTCCGTCAGTGATCCAAATTTGCCGTTCAAAAAAAATAAAAAATAAAAAAAAATAATACGTTTTCATTAAGCGGTATAAATTCAAGTTACTTTACGTTTCGACTCCGCCGCAACGCGTGGTACCATTCTTTAACGTAAAAAAACATTATTTTCTTATGAGCTAAATTTTAGGTACGTTTCGTTATAAATCCAAGTTGATTTACGTTTCGACGTAAACTTTCTCGGTAATGAGTCGGGTCAAATATAATGCGTTATCATGCTTATTTTCATGTGCGTTTTCAGTTGCTTTACTTTTTGACGTAAATTCTGTCTAAAAACGAGTCGGGTCAAATATTTAACGGTATAAGTTCAAGTTACTTTAAGTTTCGACGCTGCCACAATGTGCGGCGTGTCAAAACACTAGTTTAAAATAGGGAACGTATGTGTGTGTCAAAACTATATCTTTCAGTTTTACTGCATGAAAGCAAAATAGATACGAAATTAGAAAACTAATTCTGCTGATATACAACAATAGAGAAGAGCAGGAACACACAGATTTACAGAGAAAAATAGTTGATTAATAAGATGTATTGATGCAAGGATGAAAACTTAGCGTGGTGCAGCAGATAATTACCTTTAGATTGCTAAGCATCTTTACAGTTGCAGGATTAAAATAAAGCTGCAAAAAAAATTGTCATTTTAGATAACAGGATCCAAGTGATATATGCAGTTTGACAGTGATCATCAGCAATATGATTGATATTAAAAAACACAACTGCTACAGAAATTATTTTGCTTTACGCATTCATGATTAAACATATATTTTGTACTCAAGTTATTTCCACTTGGCATCACTTTGCTAATAAGTTATAATATAGCTCTACACAGCTTTTGCTAATATGTGGAAAAAATATTGTCTACTTGTGAAACAAACCAATGTTTTTATCTTCGTTTCCTTCCTTTTGTTTTAAAATCATTTCGGTTCTTGTTGGGTATGAGAATGATCAAGCCCTGGAGTATTTATTTAAATATACTTTCTAATATTTAATGAATTTTCTCGTTGAAATATGTCAAAACAACTATTGTAGCACAAGCGAAAAGCATCACTACAAAATTATAATGGAACTACATTCTAAGTTCCAATTTTCCATTATAGCCGTTCCTTCTTTATGCAATTGATAGTAAAATCAAACAGTACCATCTAAAAATTATGGTGTTTTTCAAATATAAAAACTATTATACCAGAAGGAATTCTACATTGTAAGTACCTGCATGGTGAACTTAAGATAGTTATTAATAGCATAGAGGAATGCCGGAACAGCAAGAAGCACATTGTTGCGAGCTGCCTGCAGAAAAACATGGTAGACGTCAGTTACAAGCTTTCTGTTTTATCAAAAATGAAATAATGCCTTAATAGGGTCTAAGATGTTAGTAATACTTGAACATGTAACAAAATCTTCAAAACCCTGTACCTGAAGCACAAAAGTGTGTTCTTGTAACATTTGCAAGCAAGATAACTTTTTAATAACTTAACACTAAAGTAGTGATGTGCATTATTAGGTGCTCTTTGGTCTCTAATAAAAATATTTCCATTGTTTCAGTGTGATAGGCTACTTCATTTGTTACCATTACTTTATTCTAAGGTTAATCATTAAGCTAAAGTAGACATTGGTAGCATCAAGAAATACTGAAATACAATGCTTAGAACCAAAAAACAAACAGCAACAGTGTTCAGTAACTGAAAACAACTGCTGCATTGCTGCAACATGGTTTGTTCTAATTATGTTAAACAAAAAGAAATGCCAGTCAAAATCATTTAGCAAGCTAATATCATTGAAATAATAACTGGTTTCAAGTGGATCTTATAGTGACCACTGACTAATATCTCATTAAATATTATCTATTCCAGTGGTGTTAAATGTAGTAAAAAAGAAGATAAGGATGGTGGTCCGGCAGACAGGTAAGATGATGTATTTATATATTGAATAAAGTACACGGATGGTCCCTGTAGTTTATCAAAATTTTAAATTTGGTCCCTAACTTTCCAAAAGTACACGGATGGTCCTTGTGGCTTGCACTTTGTAACACATTTAGTCCCCAGCTTTTTCCGAAAGTACATGGATAGTCCCTGTGGTTTGCACTTTGTAACGCATTTAGTTGCTAACTTGGACCTGCTAAAACCTTTAGATCTGTTGGCTGGGGACTAAATGTGTTACGAAGTGCAAACCACATAAACCATCCGTGTACTTTTGAAAAGCTAGAGACCAAATCCAAAATTTTGGTAAACCACAGAGACCATCCATGTACTCTTATATATTCTAAAACCACATTTTCAGCCAAATAAAAGTATAATTGCGTATGATAACAAGGATCCCCAAGCATACTAAGTCTACACACTGGTGTTTAGCCCAGCCTTTGTTGTTAAAAGAACTGTAAGCATGGCCATTATATGTTGACCCAAAACCAAAATATGGCAACATTACCTGTACAAAACTGGAGACAGAAAGAAGTGGTTTTTCTCCAATTTTCTGATTTCTAGCCTGAAAATTTAGAAAGAATTAAGCAATTTGTAAAACCATATAATTTTAGCAAAAAATAACATAGATCATAAAAAGTTCTGCAGAAGAACTGATCAACATAAAGGACAATGTAAATCTAAAATAAGAAAACCTTACCTGTATTAGAAGCATTACAATTGCAAAGATGACCTTTGCAAATTCGGTCAGAAAGTTAACACTGACAGGGCTAAATTTGAACTTTCCATCAACCTTGGACATGTACACCAAAATTGGCTGTAAAAGAAAACGAAAATACTAAGTCACTAATAACTTATGCAGCATGAACAAATAAATAGTTTTAATTAATTTTTATGTTTTGATCAAAGTGCAGTTTGGTCCTTATGAATTCTACCAGTCTTTAAGCAGAAAGTAACAATGTAGTAACAAAATACTAAGAGTAGACACTTAAGATAGCCAATTTGAAAAGAAGTACTCAAATAGATTCTCTCGTAACTTTTTTTTTTACTTTAGTGATCAAGATTCTGTTTACCACTGTTGGGGATTGGTGAATAAATAACATATAAATGCAGGGCTCACAATGTGACAAAAGTTTCTTTTAACGAAAACTACAGTGCATGAACAAAACAAAAGGTAAAGACTTCCCAAACAAACCCATACACAAAATGACAAATCTGACTCTTGTAGTCTTATTATAAATAATAAGAAAAAAAAAGATCACCTGTAAGCCAACTAACATGCAATCACCAACAACCAAGAGAACATTGAGGGCCCGTTGCTTTTTTGAAAACTTGCTCCTGTGTCGATCATAAGCCTTAGATACTGTTTTTGCATACGGATTCACCAACTTGGAATGACAGACACTGCATTCTATCATCCCTTGTTTCATTATCCAAATCCTCCCCGCCTCACTCACTTCCTCTAAATCTCAAATCTAAAATAACAATCCGCAACCAACACAAATCAGCATAAATTAACAACTAGATACACTAACTCGGTAAATCACACTTCATGTGCATTTACAAATCATCTAATGGATATCAATTTCATAAGTAAGTTAAGTATAGGACATGCGAAACCCTAACTCAGATCTTCAAAATAAACTATTAAGATCTTCCAAATCCTCCTTTCACTCACTTCCTCTAAATCTCATATCTAAAACAGTAATCCATAACCAACACAAATCAGCATAAATTAACAATCCATCACCTAAATCACCATCTACATACACTAAATCAGTAAATCACACGTCATATGCATTTATAAACCGTCTAACAGATAACAATTTCACAAGTGAGGAAAGTATAACATATGCTAAACCCTAATTCAATTAGATCTTAAAAATAAACGATAGATTAAGCTCCTCCGGTCTCTGATCTCGTAACTTCGATATCGAAAGACCAACCTAACTCACACGATCAATGAAGTACATCTAAATGTCAAATCTATAATAGCAATTCTCAAACACAAATCAACCTAAATTACCATCTACATACGCTAAATCAGTAAAACACACATCCTGTGGAGTTATAAACCGTCTAATTGATAACAATTTCACAAGTTTACGGAGTATAGAGTATGCTAAACCCTAACTCAATAAAATCTTCAAAATAAACGATCAATTAACAATCCAAAACCTAAATTAACAACTAAATACACTGAATCAATAAACCACACGTCATACGCAATTACAAATCGCCTAATTGATAACAATTTCACACATAAGTTACATAACTGAACAATAGCATAACCTAAACCCTAATTCAACCAGATCTTCAAACTGAACGATGAATTAAGCTCATCCGATCTCAGATCTCGTAACTTCGATGTCACAAAACCGATAATTCCTCATTTCTTCACACGATCAATGATATACATATAAACACAAAATTAACACTAACCTGAACTATACGATCTCAAAGAGAAAATCAATTCGCGAGAGTATGAGTATGAATATGAATAATCAACGTTAGATCTGGCAGCTCCGGTGAGCGAGATTCAAGTGCAGGCAGTTGAATCTGTAGAAATAAGGCGCGAAAGAAACCCTAGAAGATACGAAGAATATGCTAATGAGAGATGATGGAGAGTTTGTTGTTGTTGTTGTTGTTTGCTTTAGAATTACAACACCACGGCGGTTGACGCGTTACTGTGATCTACGAAAAACGTTACCGACGTTGCCAACGATTTAAATGGTGGGATTGTTTGTCTGACTTGTGATGTACATGATCTTGTTATAAAAGTATTTTTGAATAATGCCAATAAAAAGGGTATGATTTTGGTACGGGTGAATGGAATAGATAACTAAAGGGGCTGTTTGGTAGCCTTTTAATGACCATTCAGATGCTACATCTTAATGGTTTAAAACCTCTTAATGAATAAGAGGTAACCTCAAGTCTGAATGGTTAAGAGGTAACCTCTGAATGGTAAATCATCACATGTCACATTCTTCTACCTTCTCGTTGGTAAAATTCTTAATGGTTCCATTAAGAGGTAGCCTTTTAATGACCATTCAGAGCCTACCAAACAGCCCCTAAATAGTGTTTCATTTTTTGTTTGGTTATCATATGTGAATGGAATGAATTATTATCGTGTATTTATTGGTAGGCAAAAAAGAACAAAGGATTAAAATCGGTGGTGAGTGGTGGTGGTCGGTGGCGGTGATTATGGGTGGTGATAGGTGGTGGAAACGATGATGGGTGGTGGTAATGGGTGAGTGGCAGCGATGGCGGTGGACGTCGATGGTGGTTGGTGATGGCGAAGGCGTCGATGGTGGTTGGTGATGGCGAAGGCGAAGGCGGCGATGGGTGATGACAGCAGTGGTGGTTGGTGGCGGGGGAGGCGATGGCGGTGGTGGGTTGTGGCGACGGTGGGCGTCGGTGGTGGGTAGTGGCGATGATGGTGGCGGTTGGTGGCAGCGGTGGTGGTGGTTGATGGCAGTGGTGGGTGGTAACGGTGGCGGGTGGGTGGTGGCAACGGTGGTGGCCGTCAGGATGGTGGCGGGTTGTAGGAATCGGCGGCGAAGGGCGTTGGTGGTGGGTGGGTGGTGGTGGTATGTGGTGGCGAAGACGTTGTGGGTTGTGGTGTTGTTAATGAAGGGCACAATAGGGGATAGAATGAAAAATACATAGGGGCGGATGGAATGATTTTGAGTGAATAGAATGTCTTTTGAAATAGGTGATTCCATTCCATTGACCAACTAAACACTTTTTTTTTTCATTCTCTTGTAATGATTCATTCCATCTCACCTCTCATTTGTGCATACCAACACTACCTAAGAGAAAATGTCTTGTTGATGATTAAAAAGTTGTTTAGATAGTGGGTTTAGGAACGATAAGCTCTTCTTCTAGTGGTATGTATGTGTTTATTTCCATTCAAGTTGTATGGGTCAAATTTTTATATAGGCGTGTGTGTTGTAACATACATAAAAGATTAGCATGACCTGTTATAACACCCTAAGTAAATCTCATATCGGTTGTGGCTAGGAAAAATAATTGGTTCATAAGGAATGTATCTTCTCTTAAAGCACCAAAACGTTTTGGGCACGTAGTTTGTGGATCTGATGAAAACTCCACATTTAAGCGTGTGCTCAGGTGGAAGTTGGTATCATGATGGGCGTTGAAAAGCATCTACTAGGGCAACATAAAACAAATCTGTGAGTTCCTGGATGGATAACGCATTAAGGATAAAGCACACAATATTAATGAGACGAGAGGTTAGATGTTAGAGTTCACCAATATAAGAAGGGTAAGTCGCTTTAGGTTAAGGAAAAGCAAAGTCGTACTCGACTGAAACAATACAAGTCAAGCCGAATATTGTGTAAATTTAATCAAAAGTTTAGTTTGTTTTTAACTTTGTGTCAGCTTATGGTTATGGTTCGGTATCTACAATATGTGATTAATTTATATGATTATTTCTATAGGATCCGGTTCAAATAAGAACCATCTTGAATTGTGAGAATCGTGAGAATTTTTACTTCATGTGCGAGTTTTGCCACCATTTTTTGCACAAAGGAAAATAAAAATGACATAAAAATATTTGTAAAAAAATTGTCGACCCGGTATTTATTTTCCATTTACATTAATGTAAAAAAATTATAGGGGACATTATCAGTTTTATAAAACAAATTTACACCATTGTAAATGGAGAATAAATATCGGCTCAACAAATTTTTATTTTTTACAGGCGTGTTGTGACGTTTTCATCTACATTTGTGTAAAAAATTGTGGCAAAACTCGAACGTGAAGTAAAAATTCTCACGATTCTCACAACTAAAGGTGATTCTCATTTCACCATTTCCCTAGTTCTATAAATAAATATATTAGATTGCTAACAAACTTAATCTAGATGATATAATATAATAACAAGTACATGTAGGGAAACGAAATGTAAAATTTAATGATGAGCTCATAAATTCATACAAGTAAATTTGTCTAGTTTTAAACAAGCGAACCAAGAGTTATTTCTTTAACCTAAGGCTATGGGGTATGGGGCTTGGGTTGGGGCGTGGGTTGGGGGAAAACGCCCAAGCCACCACCCCGGGTGGGCTTGGGTTGGGGCGTGGCCCTTGGGGCTTGGGTTTCAAGCCGGGCGTGGGGCGGGGGAGCAAGCTGACATAGCGGGCTGTGAATGGCCCATTCAAACTAGCCGTTGAGCTAGCCGTTGGGTGCTACTTTAAAAAAAAAAAACATTTTTTTCCTTTATAAATACCTTACCATATTTAACATTTTTCTTACACAATATCAAACACATAAAACACAATCTTGCCATGAGTTCTTCAAGTTATAGTGAATCGTCATCATCATCTGACGATGGTGCGGAAATATTTCTACAAACGATCGCGGCGGTGGTGAAAGCTATCATGGAAGACGAAGACGATGAGGAAGAGACTCAACAACCTAAACGGAGGAGAATGTACATCGCTCGTGAACGGCACACCGCTAACGATTTGTTGGTAAGCGATTACTTCTCAGCGGAACCTAAGTATGATGAAAAAATGTTTAGGCGTCGTTTTCGTATGAGTAGAAAATTATTTTTAAGGATATCTAGAGATCTTGAGGAGAAGTATGTTTATTTCCAACAAAAACCCGATGTAACCGGCCAATTAGGATTTAGTACGTGGCAAAAGGTCACGGCCGCACTTAGGCAGTTAGCGTACGGCAATAGCTCGGACATTATGGATGACTATTTAAAAATGTCTGCACGTGTAGCTAGAGAAACTCTTCACAACTTTTGTTCGTGTATTCTAGAACTTTATAGGAAAAGATATTTGAGAAAGCCCTCCTTCAGTGACATGCAACAAATATTGGAACATCACGCAGATTATCTGTAACGCCCCAAAATCCGAATGTTTATATTCGTAAAAGGTTCTTATATAATATATCCCAAAATAAATATTAGGCTATTTTACCTAGTTAAGGTTTATGGTAAAAACTAGTAAAAGAGATAAGTAGTGCTAATTGTGTCTTAGAGGCAAACTCAAGGGGTTAAAGTGGGATAAATAAAAGTTAAGTTATTAAAAGGAAAAGATCACACACACACACACACACATCTTCGTGTGTGTTCTGGATGGATCGATCAGGGGCTCTCAAAAGCCCCAAAACCCTAGTTCTTCAAAAGCTTCAAATTGAGGAATGAATCAAGGCTCAAATTCACAACCGAACATGAATCAGTGATCACCTTCACAAGGGGATCGTAAGGTATGTCTTAAATCAAAGATTGGTGATCATGTGTGAAGTGGGTTATGTTCTAATCCGTAAGTTAATGTGAAATTGATCATGTATAAGGGTTAGAATCATCATATAGAACATAGGTTATGTGTGGTTTGTGTTAATACGATGTTTAGAGATAAAACCCGTTAGTTAAGGTGAAGATGATGACTAGAATCACCACCTATGTCCAAGTCTTGTTGAAAGATTGATGTATTTTGTGAGTATGATGAATTCTTGTTAGATAAATTAGGAGAAATATGATGATGATATGTTTGATGTTCATTGGAATGATACATGATGATTAGTAGTAGGTTTTTAATGGGTTATGTATGAGTTTAGAAGATTTATGTATGAAGTAGTTGTACGTTATTGTCACAGCCCGATATTTCCACGTATTACCGGTGGGCCCGGTGGGGAGTATCGTGACGTAATTGATATCATCATAGTCAAACAACACAATATTTAAATGCACAGCGGAAGCAAAAGATAAATATATTACAAACCGATATAAAGTAATATCAAGTGTTACAAACAGAATGTAAAGGATCCACAGGCGGATCGAAATTAAAATGAACATTGTTCAACAGACTTTAGGCATCTAAGCTTGCGAGACTCTTTATTGATGCTAGGAGTAGCCAGCCTATTCCGATTAGTACCTGCACTTAACCTTTTTGGAAAAATACGTCAGTTTACACTGGTAAATACAATTCAACTGACTCATTTTGAAAATGTTTAAGAAAATTGATTTGAGTGCAAATGGCACAAAACTTTTTATAACTTGGGATAATTATTTGAATATAATACTTGTAAAAGAATTACATGTTTCTTATGCGTTCAGTAGCCCGATCCGTAGACCGGGTTAAAGATCAATAGACACACCACATTATTTGGTTAGGCACTGACGGGTATACGCCTACACCCCGTGCTTAGGTCGTGGCCATCTCGTAAGATGATGCCAAGGATATCCGGGACATGGTCATTAACCCCCCAAAGGCTTTAAGCAAACAAAACATTTCAAAACGTAGCATCTCAATGATTTAACCTCTATTCGATTAAAGATTCAATGCCGGACCAAGCGGTATTTTATATACCGTACCCCAAGCCCGTATAAGGGAAAATAAGTTAAAAGTATTTACCTGAGCAAATTTATACAATTTATCCCAGCCGTATACCACCAAGCAAGTACAGATAGCTTTTACTGGGCTCCTAAATCTGGAACGAAGGTTTTTAATAACCTATTAGATTCCTAACGGGTTTTTAATTAAACCTAAGCTTAGACCGGTTAGTTCTAAAGGAGGATACGGTTCAAAACGCATGATTAAGCGAGAACCGGATTAGAATGTGGTTTAGACCCGACAAGCTTGAATACTTGTGTAATAAGGGTAAATTAAACACATTCTGGATTTTGAGATAAAAATGATAAAGTTTGACCCGTTTCGGCTAATTTATGCAAACTAGTTACATAAGCCGATCCGAACGCGAAAAGTGCGTAACGGGTAACCAAAAGAGTCATGAACAGGTTTCCTAAGTTAATATGCCTTAAATATGTTGTGATATCAGTAGGATACCTTCCATTATGCCCAAAACGAATTTATAACCAATTTATGCCCCGTAGGGGTATTTTGGTCATTTTAAAGGTTATAAGAGAGTTTAAGTATTAATCTGAGTTTCAGGTCTGATATAATCAGTAAAAATACTCAATTTAATAAGTTATAACAGTAGGGTATCATATATATACGAAATTTATTAATTATAACCATACTATGCACCGTAGGGGCATTTTGGTAATTTCACATAGGCTTAAAGGGTCAAAACTGAAAACCTGAGTTTAAAACTTTTCCTTACTGTTAAAATATAAAAATTTACTGAATATATTAGTAGGTATCAACCCTTATATGTTTAAAATAGTTTTGAAACATACTATGCGTTAAAAATGCTTAAAAAGGCGATTTGGAGCCATTTCCGGGTTTTCAAAGGAAAGCTGATATTTTTATTATTCCAGAAGGCTCAAAATATTTTATTTATCATATTAGATCAGTAGAAAAAGGTTTGGGGTCAAAAGGATTTGTAAAACTCATTTTATAGCCCAAAAGGGCAAAACCGGCAATTACCGAATCAAGCCTAGAACCCTATGTTATGCTCAGCCTAAAAATAAATAAAAATCTTTTAAAATCCCAAAATATTATTTTATATCAGTAGGTAAAAAGTTTGGTATCAAAAATTGGGTTTAGATAGGATATACGCTAATTACGCCGTTTAATTAATAAAAGGCTTTCTAATTACGCTATTGAGCATAACTCCTAATCTAGACCTCAAACTGATGTCAAATTTTAGGGACACGTTTATAAATCAGTAGTGAAGGTTTCTATCCTCTCACATTTTCAAAAATATCGTTTTAAGGTCCAAAGGGCATAACGGTCAATATTTAGGCATTTAACGGAAACACGCATAAACTAGGATTTCTATGGAACCAAGTTGTATAACTTTAGAGAGTTATACTAACCTATAATATGGTCCTAAAGGAATCCTAAGGCATATCTAAACTAAGCTAAATCGGGTCAGAACTGAAAGTCAAAGCAAAAGTCAACTTTTGCGACTTTCGGTTCCGGACCGAGCCTATACTTAGAATTGTCGGGTTGAATCATGCTTAGGCATGTTCAACTAATATTTACCAAGTTATTAAAGTGAGAAAACTGATTTTATAACCTTTATATTAATAGTTAAGTATTTTATTTAAAACTAACTCGTTTGACTTTTATTTGACCCGACAATTTAACTAAGTAAACGTGGTAATTAGGAGGCGCCCTTTTAAGGGTTAATCACCTACCTAATTACGGTCACGTAGCCCTGTTCATTGCGAACCATGGCTCCACCGTTTAAAAGTCAAAGCGTTTATCACAAACGCTTGACTTTCCGGCAATAAACGCTAAATAATTAAACTAAGAATGAAAGGACACTTACAAGAGGGTCCAAGGGACTGAGGGAGGTTCTCAAAAGGGTTCAAGATCCTCCTAAATCAGAGAATAAGCAGATTGAAGGAAAATGGTGTGAAAACAAGGAAACCCATCACCTATTTATACTTTTCGGGACCTCGTAGGATCGCGACAAGTGTCGGGAGGTCATAACCAGATCATGGCAAGTGTTGGGTGGTTTTAATATACTATGGGCAGCCCCTAGAGTCGAGTTGAGAGTATAGGAAACCAGATTGAACATGAAAACAGCAAGAAACAGGTTGTTTACAGCTATTCTGCATCTGTGCAGGCCTCGCGGCCCGCGTGAGATGTCTGTGTGGCCTTACGCGGCCCGCCTGACAGTCCAGCCCAGCAACAGCAGTTTCAAAACTGACAGAAATGGTCCCTGTGAGCCTTTAAAGTCATTTTAGGCACGTTTAAGGCCCGTTAACCTCATTTTAAGGCTTCACTATGGTGTGTAAACATAGGGGACATGAAACATGTTCAAAAACATGTCGGATGTCGGTTTGTTTGGCCGTACGGTCACGTTGTGCGTCTAATTACGATGAAACACGAACGGACGTGAAAAACGGTCCAAACTACGCGACGAATGGAATTTTATCAAGGCGATCACTAAAATAAAATATTTTAGTGCTTACATAAATTTTTGGGTGTCCGGGGATATTCAGAATGCGAGATATGCGCAAAAGTGCAAACTTGTGCACTTTTTGACACTTTTAGTCCCTGCATGACATAAAAGTTTATTTTTGCGCACCAAACACCTCTAAACCTATATCTAAGTTATATAAAGGATAAATAGGGTATAGTTTGACGCAAATAGTCCTTAAATTGCGCAAAGTAGCGCGAAATGCCGTTTAATGTTATCCAAGCCTTCCATGGCCCTTATTTATCCTTCCCAAGCATATACTTAAATATTACTATGCTCCCGTTTGCTTAAATGGTCACCGAATGGCGTAGATTCAAAAGTTGACGCTTTAGGCCCCTCTATTGCGCAAACTTGCGCATTTCATCATTTATTAGCATTGAAGCCTCATCTAATCGATATTAGGCATATTTGAAAGTATTATTAAACATTACGATGCTTTGGGTTCTCTAAAAGGTCATTCAGAGGTATAATTAATCATATTGACACTTTTAGTCCCTCTAACTTGCAAAGTTGCGCGTAACTTTACTTATAGGCATAAAAACCTTAGACGGTCATTATTTGGCATTCCCGAGAGTATAATTAAATATTATGAAGCTCCCGGTTTGTTAAAAGGTAACTCAGAGGTAAGAATTAACATGTTGGCGCTTGTAACCCTTTATTGCGCAAACTTTCAATTAATTACGCAAACGGCTACACTTAATTATCAAGTGGCACATTTGTGAATATAAACATCGTAAGAAACTTATTTTAAGTATGTTAACACTTCCAGTCCTTTCATAATCAAAGTTTTTCGATTTTTCGAAAAATTAGTCCCTAAATTTCAGTGTTTGACTTCATTAGGGTTTATTACACGTGTCAATACATCATTGGACGTGATTTTACGAGGTGTTACAGTTATGCTTAAAAGGTGGTACGCACATCAAGCGTATGATAAAATGTATATAGTGTCGTCCGTATAGTCGATTATGATGTTACGAGTATATGATGATAAGTCGATAGTTGAATATGGTTGATAGTTGACTCTTGAAAGTCAACTAAGTATAGGAAACATGATTTAACTCGTTGTCGTAAAGGTAGGATTATAGGAAGTCGTTTGGTACATGTTATAGCAATACGTGTTAAATGTAATGACATGAGGAATTACATGAGTGTAAACGGATATGGATATGATTATATGAGTTATGCTTGTTAGAAAGGACTAATGAAAGTTAAGTGTGAAATATGCGATTGAAATGATTGTTAATGTGTACAAATGAGTATGCTAATAAGAGCGTGATTTCAATGAAATGAAAGTATAGGAATCACGTCGAGACGGGCTCAAGAATGAGGTGTTAACGGGTCAAGAAGAGGCAAGGAATCAGATACGAGCACGGACGCATAAGGTAAGTGATTTCTGTAATCACTTCTTAGTTCGATTAAGTAATATGGTGTTTTAATTAACTAAACATGATGGTTGAGGCCAAATATGTGTCGTAGTCTTTCGTCGAAAATGTTGGGATCAAAGTTGACCAAAATGCCCTTGATGGGTATTTTGGGCAAACGATCTTGAAAGTAGATTAGAAACAAGTTATTCGATTAGTGTAATGTTTCGGTCAAGTATGAAAGTGAGGAGTATGGTTTTGTAAGTCAGAAACGTTTTAATGCGCAATTACCCTTAACGGGTCAAAATAAGCTATTTGAGCGCAAACGGGTGGAATAAGATGTAAGGTAACCGGGAATGAATCTTTTATGACAAATGACCTTGAAGTTGTCAATTCATATGAAGTTAAGGTCAAACAAACAAGTTATGTGATAAAATTATGAACGGGTCAATTCTTGGTAAAAAGGGTAGTAAGCCGAAGACTTGAAAGTCTGGAATTTTGTTAATCCGGATGTCGGATCTTCACTCCATAAGATGGAGAATTAAATTACGGACGCGTAGGAAAAAGAATCGGGTAAAACGGACCTATAAAGAGGGAGTTATGCTCGTTTCCGTAAAACCGGATCGTGTTGGGAATATGCAGCAAACAGCTGCATCTGTTCTGCGAAAAAGGGGGCGTCGCGCGACGCGACGGGGGGTCGCGCGACGCGACGGGTACTTCAGTTGGTAAAAATTGTTTTTTTGTCTTGTTCGATATCGGGAACTCGTTTAAATGCATTTTAAGCTACGTACGACTAATTTAATTTACGTTTTTATAAGCCTAAGCGTATGAACATATGTAGATAGGTATGTGTGTATGTTTATAAGTATGTGAGCAAGTACGTGGATATATGACGATATGTATGAGAGTAGACTTATATGATTTGGTTATGTTGCAAGTAGGGATGTATGTATGTATATATGTATAATGTCATGAGTGTACGTAATGGTGTAGGTATGTATATATGTAGATACGTAAATATTGATGTCAAAGTATTCATATGTAGGTATGCATGTAGGTTGGCATGTATGTATATAAGTCATTCAGGATGATATGTATGCAAATAGGTATGTATACATGGAGATAATATGTATGAAGTGTAGGTATGTATGTAAGTTATTCAGTATGATTAAGTTTTTACGACGTTATTCGTGTACCTGGAGTTTTAGGTGTAATGCAGGTACAGTATCGAAGACTCACCGGAGATAAGGTACTCAGAGGGAACGTATAATGTGAATGAATAATGGAACGGAAGTAATCCAAGGCTAAGTATCGCTTATACTGATAACGTATTAATGTCTTGTATGTGTTTGGTGAGTGCAGGTTGTTCGAGCCAGATGATCGTATTGAAGATGAGCGATCAAAGAACGAGTCACGAGATAGATTGTACGGGAGTTTTGAGTACGTAATTGAGTGAAGCTAAGTTATGTTTTCTTATTGTAAATAAGTTCAATAAATGTATTTATTGTGAAAGAGTTAACCTTAAAAATGAATTTAAGGGCGTCAAGGTGTTTGTAACGAATGAAATTTTTATGGTACGAAATTCCGCTGCGACTTTTGTCCTGTACGATTTAGGGTGTAACATTATCATGGGCTACCCGGGATGCTAGGTAGTTTAGATTGTATGAAATGGCCTTGGGAACTTTGTCCTACCGAATGGCAAGGCGCTCACACTAGTGGATTTCACGGGATGCCAGCCATCATGCTTGAAGCGGTTGCGTCCCAAGATCTTTGGATATGGCATGCGTTCTTCGGTATGCCAGGTTCACATAATGATATTACCATCATAAACCACTCGCCCCTTTTCAATGATCGGGTAAATGGTAAAGGACCCAAAGGAACTTTCTTTATAAACGGCGTTGAGTACGTGTACGGGTACTACCTAGTTGATGGGATTTACCCAGAGTGGGGGGTTTTCGTAAAATCGTTCACAAGACACGGTACCACAGATCCAAAAAGATTAAAGTTTAACAGGGTCCAAATGGCTGCATGTAAAGACGTCGAGCTAGCATTCGGTGTTTTGAAGAAAAGGTGGCGAATATTGTCAATGCCTTGTCGACTATGGGACGAGGATCAGATTGGAAACGTGATGTACACATGTATCATTCTTCACAACATGATTTTGGAGGATGAAGGTACAGCGGTCGTTACCTACTATGATGACGATGACCCCCAACCAGGTAACGTAACAGACGAAGATAAAGCGGCAAATGAATTTTTAATAAAGTCAAGGGATATACATCACAACCTTCGATCTGATTTGGTGGAACATGTTTCAACGATTCCTGGGTTCGAAACCGACGAAGACGACGAAGAATGATACTTTTTTTATTTTGATAATTTTTTGTATGTTTATTTTAATAATTATTTGGTATGTTTATGTAGTTTTTGGTTATAAATATATATATATATATATATATATTTAAAAAAAAAGCTGATGTGGCTTGGCCACGCCAGCCAAGCCACGCCCACCATACCCCCTTCAAAGTGGGTTTTATACTTGAGTTTTGCAATTACACGTGTCAACCGCTACCCCAACCCAACCCAAGCCCCACCATACCCCACGGCCTAAGTATAATTTAGTCCCCCACAAAAAGTTATCTAGTTATATTATACTACCTTAGAGCATAGAAAGAATATTCATTATCATTCAATTGGTAAATTGGGACAATGTTGGGTATGTAAAACATGGGTATGTAAAACATTACAAAGTTGAAAATATCAAAATGCATGAAAAAACGTTAATTGTAGTATTATAGACTTAGGGGAGTGGGGGCGGAGCGTTATTTTTCCGTGATAAAACTTCATAACGCGTGATACAATGAATTATGTCACCGCCACTGCTCAACTTCAACGAGTGATGGTTTATGTGCGTGATGTTTTCAACGCGGTATGGGATTTTAGTGATGGAACATGTGAGGGGGTGTGAGGGTTTATTGTGGGTGTTGTGAGTGATGACCAATGCCGTCACACCCCAACCGATGGCGGAATCATCGGGGCGCGACACTGAGCGAAACAGATTGTCCAGAAGTTTCCATAACAACTATATTTACCAATTATTTAATGCAACATGTCCCATACCGTGTCATAAAAGATAATACAATTATTACAGAAAAGATCTAGTCAAATTGTTCTGTTCCGACAACTCAGATTTTTATTACAGACAATTGTTTATTGTTGACCTAGGTCTTTCCTAGCCTCGATTTCACAGCAAGCTAAGCAAATAAGCATCCTAAGCACCTGTCACATACGTTAAAGTAAAAGTCAATACACATAGTGTAAAGGTGAGCATACAAGTTTAATAGATATAATAGAGTTCGAAATCGTTACGCATAACCAGCACGTACACAGTGTAAAATGAGGCATGTTAGTTATCAACATGAACCTATCGATACCAATGAGTGCGGGTTGACTGCCCAAGGCAGTTCGTAATACACACTCACCACTGTGAGCCATGTAACAAATTGTCCTTAACAACCCCTGAGTGAACAGGTGCTGAGTCCAAACAAATAGTACTATCGTTGCTAAGGCAGGTAGACAACATTCCATGTGTAAACATAACAAACAAGTATTAATTAAGTCACGTATAACATGCGGTAATTGGTTAGCGATTAAAGTATTGCGTAGTGTGTTTGATGTGATTTAGAATAAGTAACGTATGTAACACCCAAAAGTGCGTAAAGCAAAAAGGGATCGAGTATACTCACAGCGATTAGTGGATTGAAGGGAGCGCTAGAGAGTAGGGTTAGCCTGATCAGAATGATATCATAATGATAAGTGACGCGCAAAACGATGCAGGTTTTAAGTGGGTCGGACAGCAGTTCGATCGGAGGGTAGTCTGATCGAATAGCCGGTCGTTCGGGTGACAGTCCGCTCGGATGGTCATCCGATCGGGTGACCTTTCGAGTGGATTGTTACTTCCTTTGGGGAGGATGTGTTTGTGTATGATGGCTTGTCTTTTGAAGTTTTTGTTGTAGCATTTTGAAAACAGAGAAGTACCTCTACCTTTCAGGTCGGTCGATCGGACGGTAGTCCGATTGGACAGCAATCCGATTGGCGAGTCTCCTCAATTGAGAACAAATTCACAGCAGGACGGTCGCTCGATCGAATGGCAATCCGATCGGGTGGCAACCCTAGTGCTTTGAACCTGTTGGAAATTGTTTAAGCATGGAAGTCTGATTATTACATGGTCGAGTGGTAGTCTGATCGGGTGGTAATCCGATCGGGCAGCACTTCGTTCAATGTCCATCCCTCAAAGTTTGGAAATAGAAGTTGAGTGTGCGGCCAGGGTGCAAGTCGATCGGGTGACAACCCGATCGGGCGGCACTCCGTTCTGGTGTCCCGGTCGTCTTCTTCCTTGGTCATTTTGATAGTTTGTCGATTTATCGAGATGTTTTGATAACGTGTTAAGCAACAGAAACCTCGTCAATACTTGGTACTCCTGATCGGACAGGAATCACCCGAATCCAACCAGTTAACTGTTCGAGACGGTGTTCCTTGTTTAACCCGAAATCGGTAGTCTCGTGGATAGAATCCAGATCTTGAACCAACACAACCACAAGAATGAGTAGAAAGTTGGTACAAGCTCCGATTCTATCGGTTTTGAGTGCATTGAGTGTAAAAGAGTTGAAAGGAAGTTGGAAAACCATCTTTCAATCTTTTTTAACGTGAATATGTTTAGATCTATGAAAGATATTTGTTTATTTATGTGGAAATCGTTCAGATCTAAGTTGTTCTTGAAGGATCGAAGCCAAAACATGAAGTTCATAAGAACACCATGATGACATCATCCTAGAACACATCAAATCTAGTGATTTCATGATTAAAAGTTAAGATTCAACAGATCAAAAGGTGTAGGAGTGCGTGTAGATCAAGAAAGTACAAAGATTAGGTTGAAAACTTACAAGATTTGAGAGAAATCGGAGAAAAGAAGCTTGAGTGTGGCTGGTTCGAGCAGAGAGATGTCACTTACCAAAAGTAGTAACAAGTGAGGTATTTATAGGGTTTCCCAAAGTGGAAAGGGCTGGTCGATCGGGTGGCAGCCTGATCGAATGGCTGGCCGATCGAGCGGCAGCTCGATCGAACGGCTGGTCAATCGGCTGGTCACTTGGTCGATTAGCCACTTGATTCGAGTGTTCGGTGCAACGAGTTTTGCCGTTTCGATTGCGAATGCGAGCGTTGCGATGCGATAGAGTTTCCTAGTCAAATTACTTTTAATCCCAACTACTATATCAACATACAATCATCCTTAATTGACTTGCGTTTAGCGTTTGCGATCCGATTGCGATTGAGTTTCGATTGCGTTTCGATTAATCACCACAACATAACATAGATAAACTTGCACAAGTAACACATAAGGCACACACACGTATAACCATATCATGAACACGTAATTCGAGTTGCGAGTGCGATTACGATAGCGATAAAGCGATAAAACATGCGATAATTATCGAATAAACCTCGATTATTAATAAGTACACCACATAATATAACTAACGTAAAGCATCAAATAGACTATCTACAGTCAAAGAAGTCAAAACAGGAATTGAGCAAGGAATGACAGATCACAATTAGCAATCTTGTCTCCCTTTGACTTCAATCTTGACTTTGACTTTGACTTCCGAAACACGGGGTGTTACAGCCTCCCCTAGTTGAGGGAATTTCGTCCCGAAATTAGGCCGAAGCCGTAAGAAACAACTGCGGGTACTTCGCCTTCATGTCACTTTCGAGTTCCCAAGTGAACTCTGCGCCTCGTTTGCCTTCCCATCGAACTTTCACAATAGGAATGCGCGAGCGTCTGAGCTGCTTGGTTTGGCGATCCATGATTTCGACAGGCTTCTCCACGAAGTGTAGTGTTTCGTTTATTTGATGGTCATCAAGAGGTACAATTAAATCATGTTCAGCCAGACACTTTCGGATGTTCGAAACATGGAAAGTCGGGTGAACGTTACTAAGTTCCTCCGGTAGTTCGAGTCTGTATGCGACTTTTCTGATCCTTTCCAGAATCTTAAAAGGTCCAACATATCGAGGCGCTAGTTTCCCTTTCTTGCCGAATCTGACCACACCCTTCCAAGGTGATACCTTTAGGAGTACGTAGTCGCCAACGTCAAATTCAAGGGGCTTGCGTCGTCTATCGGCGTAACTTTTCTGTCGACTCCGAGCTTTCAGCAGATTGTCTCGAATTTGGAGGACTTTGTCAGTCGTTTCCTGCAATAGCTCAAGACCGGTTAATTACGAGTGCCCGATCTCATGCCATACAATAGGCGATCGACATTTTCCTCCGTATAAAGCCTCAAACAGTGCCATTTGAATGCTGGAATGATAACTGTTATTATACGAGAATTCGACTAGAGGCAGGTAAGTGTCCCAACTACCACCGAAATCTATGACACACGAACGGGGCATGTCTTCAAGAGTACGGATCGTTCTCTCAGTCTGACCGTCGGTTTGAGGGTGGAATGCGGTACTTAGATTAAGTGTAGTACCGCGAGCCGCTTGAAACCTTTCCCACAGTCGCGAGGTAAACCGAGCATCACGGTCAGAGATGATGTCGCGAGGCGTTCCATGTCGACAAATGACCTCGTTATTGTAGATTCAGGCTAATCGTTCTACCTTATAGTCTTCCCGTATTGGCAGAATGTGAGCAGCTTTGGTCAATCAGTCAATGACAACCCAAATGCTATCATGACCTGATGGCGTGCGCGGGAGTTTCGTTATGAAGTCCATAGCTATACTCTCCCACTTCCACATAGGGATCGGGGGTTGTTCGAGTAAGCTAGAGGGTCTTTGGTGTTCAGCCTTGACTTTCGAGCAAGTCAGGCACTTCCCAACGTAGAGAGCAATATCCCTTTTCATGCCTGGCCACCAGTACTTGTAGCGAAGGTCCTGGTACATTTTGTCGGCACCGGGATGAATAGAATACCGGGATTTGTGGGCTTCGTCCATCAATATCTGTCACAACTTGGTCCGTTTAGTGATCCAAATTCGGTCTAGAAAGTGGAATATCCCATTCAAGTTATTCACAAGCTCGGCTCCATCGTGGTAGATTCTTTCCTTCTTCAAAGTACGCTCATTACAACAGGCATGCTGGGCTTCGCGGATAAGGGTTTTAAGATCGTATTGGGCTTGGGTATCACGAATGCTGAGCAGATAGCTCCGTCTGCTGAGAGCGTCACCTACGACATTTGCTTTGCCAGGATGATAACGAATCTCACAGTCATAATCGTTGAGAAGTTCTACCCATCGGCGTTGACGCATATTAAGTTCCTTCTGGTCAAAGATATATTGTAGGCTCCTATGATCGGTGAAGATCGTACACTTGGTACCATACAGGTAGTGTCTCCAAATCTTTAATGCAAAACAACTGCGCCTAGCTCGAGATCATGGGTTGTATAGTTCTTCTCGTGGTTTTTGAGCTGACGAGATGCGTAAGCAATGACGTTGTCCCGTTTCATGAGGACACAACCAAGACCAAGGTTCGAGGCATCACAATAGACAATAAAGTCATCGTTTTCGTCGGGTAAAGTGAGAACAGGAGCATTGCAAAGCATGTGCTTGAGGGTTTGGAAAACAGACTCTTGTTCGGTTCCCCAAACAAAAGGCTTGTCTTTTTGTGTGAGGGCGGTAAGCGGCACAATGATTTTTGAGAATCCTTCGATGAATCGTCAATAATAGCTCGCTAATCCGAGAAAAGAACGGACTTCGGACGGGTTCTTAGGTGTAATCCAACTCTTAACTGCTTAAATCTTCGCCGTATTAACGTGAATACCTTGACTATTGACAATGTGACTGAGGAATTGAACCTCCCCCAGCCAAAATTCGCACTTGGAGAACTTGGCATTGAGTCAATTCCTTTGGAGTAGTTCGAGAACCAAACGTAGATGTTGCGCGTGTTTGGCTTTCGACTTGGAATAGATCAAGACATCATCGATGAACACGATGACGAAGCGGTCGAGATAAGGTTTACACACGCGATTCATCAGATCCATGAAAACCGCAGGTGCGTTGGTTAAACCAAAAGGCATAACAACGAACTCATAGTGGCCGTTTCAAGTGCGAAAAGCGGTTTTGGGTATATCTTCCTCTTGAATGCGTAACTGATGATAGCCTGAGTGTAGATCGATCTTGGAGAAACACGTGGCACCTTGTAGCTGATCAAACAAATCTTCGATGTGGGGCAGGGGATAGCGATTCTTGATTGTCAACTTATTCAACTCCCGATAGTCGATGCACATCCGAAACGACCCATCCTTCTATTTGACGAAAAGGACTGGTGCACCCCATGGAGAGGTGCTCGGGCGAATGAAGCCTTTATCAAGTAGTTCCTGAAGTTAACTCGAGAGTTTGCGCATTTCGGATGGAGTGATTCGGTAAGGAGCTTTAGCAATAGGGTTTGCTCCAGGAACGAGGTCGATACGAAAGTCGATATCACGACTTGGCGGTAATCCTGGAAGATCATCAGGAAACACATTAGGAAATTCACTAACTACAGGAACATCTTTCACTTCTGTCTTTCCTTTCTTTTCCTTCTCTGCTACTACAATGTTAGCCAAGAAAGCTGTGTATTCCTTGCGAAGATACTTGCTAGCTTGGACACATGACATGAGCTTGTGGCCCTTCGAAGTAGTTTCGCCATAAACACACAATACATCACCATTCGCGAGCGAGAATCGGATCATCTTATCGAAGCACACAACTTCAGCATGGTTTTCGCGAAGAAAGTCCATGCCTACTATGACGTCAAAACTTCCGAGTTGCATCGGGATAAGGTCGATTGGGAAGATGTTATTGTTGAGCTCAAGAGTACAATCACGAAGAACAGAATTTACGACGACAGTTCTTCCGCTGGCGACTTCGACATCGAACGTCGAGGGGAGTTGAGAGCGCTTACGACTACGGAGCTTCTCGAATTCAAATGACACAAAGTAGTTATCGGCTCCAGTATCAAACAAACATGAAGCATAAATACCATTCACAAGGAACGTACCATTGACCACGTTGTTGTCAGCCTGGGCTTGGCGCACATTGATGTTGAAGGTTCTGGCGCGGGCGGCTTGTTGCTGTTGCTGTTGAGGCTGTTGCTGCTGCTGTTGGGGCTCTTGTTTCACAACCCTGTTCGGGCACATGTTCGCGAAGTGGTTGGGATCACCACACGCGAAGCATACTTAGGCGTTGATCGCGGGTGCCTGAGCCGCTTGTTGGCCTTGTGGGGCTGGAAGTAGAGCTTGATGAGCAGTGGCTTGAGCTGGTGCTTGTTGGGGACCAGTACGGTAATTGGCGGTAAAGTGGCCATACATATTGCAGTGCACGCAAAAACGGCAGGCGATACCCACCGGGTGATGATAAGTACATGTTGGGCAGGCAGGGTGGGGAGCAGTGTATGCACACTTTGTAGGTGGTGCATAGATAACTGGTGCTGGTCGATGTTAAGATTGCTACTGAGCCGGTACGGCTTGAAGTGAAGCAGCAGTGGTAGTGATAGCACAGTTCTTGTTGCTGGAGCTGCTGTTGTTGTTCTTCTTCTTCCAGCGTGAGATCTTTGATGACTGAGCGGTGGCGGTTTCAGCGGTTGGTGCGGCGGTAGCTTGATGCAGGTTCTTCGAAGCTTTATCCCAAAAACTAGCTTTTACTCGCTTGTCGTTGATTTTAGCAGCAAGCAAGTAAGTCTCTTCGATTGTTGCTGGCTTGGCAGCATGCACAAAATCTGCAACACAGTCTGGCAGAGCTCGAATGTACTTCTTGATTGTCATCTCGGGCGTCTTTACTTGATCGGGACAGACGATACTGAGCTGCTTAAAGCGAGCAGTCAGAGCTGCGTTCTCTCCATCCTTCTGCTTGATATGCCAGAATTCGTCCTCCAGCTTTTGGCGTTCATGGGGAGGGAAGAATTCATCCATCATAATGGCCTTCAGCTCTTCCCACGTCAGCTCATAGGTTGCGTCATTTCCGCGCTTGTTTCTCTCGGCCGTAAATCAGTCTAGTGCGCGGGACTGGAAGACGCCGGCAACATTTAGAGTATGGAGATTTTCAGGACATCCACTCTGGCGCAGAGTGACTTCGACGGAATCAAACAATTGAAACATAGCCGTTGGGCCATCCTCACAAGTAAATTCCTTTGGACCACAAGCTTTGAACTGCTTGAAGCTGAAAGCAGTCTTGGGAGTAGCTTTAGGAGCTTCGGTTTTGGACTACTCGGATGATTTGCTCACATTCTCCTATATTTCACTCACGATCTGAGGAACCACCTTTGCTACTTGCTTAGCGACAAGAGCAGCAAGGCATTTGTCTCTCTATTCTTGGCGAGTGATTCGTGGGTGACTGTGACAACCCTCATAATTACAGGTATCCGTACAATTAATTAATATTAAATTTGTGCTTAATGACTGTGCTTGATTACAACTGACGACTTAAACTGCATTATGATTTCTGCATCATACATACGTGTGCATCGCATTTCATACCGTCACACCATTTATTACGTACAACTTTAGTGACATACATAATGCACAAAGCACAGTTAGCACAGTTAACGGATAGCACGGGAATATGCTGACAGGGTTCTGTACATAGACAGACAGTGTTTTGAGACCCAGTATGGGCCAGGGACTAGGTACTACACTAGTATGGTGTGTAGGGAAGTGAGGACCATAAAACTACGTCACTAGGTGATAGTTTGAGTGCCGGAAAGTGCCTAAAAGTCACTTTAAGTGCATAATTCTGCATTTTTCAGTAAAATTCAGCTTTTTAACATACTAGTATATTGCAGAAAATTGACTAAATGGTCCTGAATGCTTTCCTAAGTGTTGGGAATTAAAAGTGTCACAAGAAATTACATAAAAGACACCATACGGAATAGCTTGACACTTCAACGAACCGGTATCTAACCGAACAACCGGACATTACCCGGAACACCAAAATTTTGCCAGAAACATTGTTTTATTATTTTTGAACTAGTTATGGTCCCCGGATACCCCAACACACTATAAAATATGTCATAACACATAATACACCAGATATTACACTTAACCTCCAACTATTTACCTACTATCATTCAAAATTTACAAATACCCCCCCCCCCTCTCATATGAAATTTACGGTCCAAAGGGGAGGACCCCACCACCAAATCCCACTAGATATTATCTTATATTTTACTTAGATATTGCTTGAGATGATGAACAAAATATTGGTGATCATTATAAGTATGGTGCATATCCCTTACAAGATCATTTCATATCTCACAAGTTCACTCCACTCCCTTAAACTCTCTCTCTCCCTCTCGGCTCTTGTTTGTGCCGCCACCACCACCACCTTGCAACCACCATACACCCATTTTCAAGATCATTCCAAGTACTAGAAGGTGTTACATGGAGCTTGAAGCTTGAAGAACTTGAAGAACCTTCATCCTTAGCTTTCATCCACCATATTTCTTCATCTTTTTCTCTAGTGATCTTCCCTAGCCTTTGAGCTAGTTGTAAGCTTCTTACTACTAACTTTTACTTCTCATTTTATTGGTTAAAAAGATGTACATTGTTATGAAGCACAAGAACACTAAAAGACTTAAACAAGAATCATGAACATGAAACTTAAAGATGATGAAATCTTGTTAAAATAATGTTGTTAAATACATGCATGGCACTTGATTGTTATTTACTTGAGATTATGATGTTGATCATCACAAGGAGCTTGCTAGATTGTGATTAAACACATGATCTAGCAAGTTAAAGGATGTTTATGTGTTAACATAAGATGATCATCCTCTTGTAGGAACATGAACTTGAAATCAAAATGATTTTTGAAAAATAGTAAATAAAGTGAGCTAGTAATTTGGTGAATCTAAGATTTACAAATAATTTTCCAAGAAAAACCAAGTTCAAAATATGATTTTAGTATAACTTGATTCTTACATAAATATACATTGTTTTTGGTGATAAAATAAGTGTAAGAACACTTTATTTACAAGAAGAGTTCAAAGGAATAATTTTTGTGGAATATGTTTACAAGTTGTAAACATCTAAAATTTTCAAGAAGAAGTTTATTAAGAAATAAACACACTTTAAGGGGGTAACTAAGTCTACTAAACATGTTACCAAGTTACTACGAGTTTTTGTGAAAGTTCATGTTCATGTTGTTATATACATTGTATAATTTTTGCACTTGGGAAGTGTAGTTTGATTATTAATTGTTGGGTTGATTTTTGAAAAGAAAATGATATGCTCATATTGCATGGATACCTCCGTTTTTAGGGGAAACTATGGCAAAATTTTCTAAAAATATAAACACTTAGAAAATATTTTCTAGACAAGTGTTTACTAGTGTATTTTAAACTATGTTTTTCAAATATAAACCTCGCCATAATTTTTGTAACAAAAATACAAAGTATCGGAGGTTGGTTTTGTACATGAAAATGGTTAAATATATATTTAGAATATATATTTTATACTAAGACACTTGTGTGAATATTTGTTTATTTTGTGGAATAGTTATATTATTTTAGGGTAAAATAATATAACTTAACAAATACCATGGGAATTACAAATCCAAAATAATACAAAAAATTACAAGGAATAATTATTTAAGTTACACACTTGTTATTGTGGAACCAAACGCTAAAATGTAACTTATGAAATATTCCAGAAAATACTTTTACGTATATATTTTTGGTAAATATTGTTTTGGATACAAGAAGTGAAAATATATTATTTGTGGGAAAAATATATATTTTGGAATACATTATTTTTGACGAATAAGGTTATATATATTTTTTTTTCTAAAGCAAGAATCGAAAATATATTATTTCGGAACTACAAAATACATGTATAAATACCCCCATCCTTGGGAAGGAAATACGGAGTTAAATACTTTAGAAGTATTAATACAAAAATATTGCTTAATCAATTATTCCAAAACAGAACATAATTTAAAGTTAAAATAATTAAATAATTATAACTTGGAATAACACAAGAAACACAACTCAAAAACATTAAACTCTAAGCCAAGGCACGGCCCGTTCGTCTAATAGACATTAGTACGTTGTAGGTTGTCGTGTAGCTGACAGAGTTTGAGTTACGATCAGAAGACGCACTACAGTGAGTTCATGTCCCCCTTTTCCTTAAACTGTTTTGTTTACTTACTTCGGGGGTGAAATACATGTTACAAAGGGATACTTACAATACTATTGGTATGATGAGCCTAGGAAAGAACCATAGATCATGTGGTATGGTAGGCGGATACTTGGGACCATTAATCCTCGTATCAGGACCGAGGGGCATGAGTGATAGATCTATTTGGTTGTAGCGAGCCCACACCCATGAGGCCGGGGCAGCCCATAGAGGTGACTATGTCTTCCAGCCGGGAGCCTGGTACAACTTTGCTAGGTTTGAGTCTTCCTACACCGTCACACATATCAGTGGCCTTGCGAACCATTGGTGATCTTTTCCTTGTTTGCAATCATACCGGGACATTCATACATACATTGTTTACAAAGGTTTATACATACTCACATACACATGAACTCACTCAACTTTTGTTGATTTTTCAAACTACATGTATTTCAGGAAACTAGTGGATCTGGAAGGGGTATGCATGTGTCGTCAGCTGCGTTTGAATAACAGATGTCATCCGGGGGTGGTTGAGTTTAGGGGGTGTATCTCTTTCCTGGACGGGATACATAATTCTAAACTCGGGTTTTAATTAAGTACTTTTGTTGAGTCCTTGTGAACTCAGTTGAACATGTCATGGCTTGTAACTTATTTTGGTATCGATGCTATCAAGACAAGAATATTATGGTTTTCTAAACTTTAATTAAAGGATGAACATCTCGTATTTTTATCATATAGCATTGTTATGATTGATTGCTATGGTATTAAGAAGTCACAGCAAATAACCTCGCTTCCGCAAAAGTCAGGGTGTGACAGCTTGGTATCAGAGCCTCGATCGTAGCGAACTAGGATTCTTTCTCGTGTCTAGACTACGATCACTAGGGCTCTCATGAAAACATTTTTACATTGCATACACAAAATGTACAGATCCAGGGAACAAACATTTTTACAAACAAAAGGCACAAATACACATTTCAAAACTTATATTTATAATTCAGTCTTAGAGACTGAGGGAGGTTCAGTCTTAAAGACTGAGGGAGTTCAGTCTTAGAGACTGGGGGAGGTTCAGTCTTAGAGACTGAGGGAGGTTCAGTCTTAGAAACTGAGGGAGGTTCAGTCTTAGAGACTGGGAAAGTTTGGTCTTAGAGACCAGGGAGTTAGTCTTAGAGACTGGGAAAGTTTGGTCTTAGAGACTGAGGGAGGTTCAGTCTTAGAGACTGGGAAAGTTTGGTCTTAGAGACCAGGGAGTTAGTCTTAGAGACTGAGAAAGTTTGGTCTTAGAGACCAGGGAGTTAGTCTTAGAGACTGAGAAAGTTTGGTCTTAGAGACCAGGGAGTTAGTCTTAGAGATTTGGAGGTTTAGTCTTAGAGACCAGGGAGTTAGTCGGAGAGACTAGGGAGTTCAGTCTAAGAGACTGGGTGGGATAGTCTGGGAAGGCTAGGATGATTACTTGCTTACATTGCTATTCGCTTACATGCTTATCTGATGATCATTGATATATGTGCATATGTGTGATTGTTTTGTCACAGATATCATGTCATCTTCCTCCGAGAGTGGAGTGTCAGACACTATAGACCCGATAGCCATAGTATCAGACGACGAGATCCTTCCAGATGACGCGGTTTTCACTTCAGATACTACAAGCAGTGACGACGATGACTTTCAGCCCTTCGCCTTACCGGATTTTGGAGATGATTTACCTTTAGCTGATGGTTTTCTTGACAGGGATCTACCTCTTGCTCAGATCCCTGCACCTATTCCTCTTGCTATTTTTCCTATTGAGGATCTACCTCTCGACGATATGTCGGACGATGACGTCGATCTGTTCATCGAGGGTCCCCCTGAGGATGACCAGGATGGCGAGGCTCCGATTGATGACGATGTTGCTATTCCTGTTGTCGATGTCATTCCACCTGTTGAGGTTCCTGTTCTGGAAGTTGTATCTGACTAGTCTGGTCCCGATTCGTTTGAGTCCGTGTCATCTTCTACTCTTCATGCATTGGGATTACAACGATATCCCACAGACACTGATTCCGACACTGCTATGTCTACAGCGCCCGTTCCGCAGCTGGGTTTTGGGTTCATCCCTGACTTTACACATGACGATGATCAGGATGTCGAGTTTGAGGATGAGTTTGACACTATTTTCCACACAATCATGATCATGATCCAGACCATGAGATGGAGTTTATCCCTGAGGAGCAGCCTGTTGAGGCCCCTGTTATTCCTGATGACCAGCTTCTTGAGATACTCGTTGATCATGAGCTTGCTCCCGCCGACCCAGAGCCTGAGATAGCACCAGGGCCCGTTCTTGTTCACGACCTTCAACCTGTGCATGACCCCATCCCTGTTGATGTACCAGTTATTGCACCACCCTTGCCCGACCCGGTCCCTGTGTTTGCTGACCGTGCACCATTTGCTACCCATGTGGATCCTAGATATGCTCACAGCCGTAATGGGTGGGTTGAGGATGACGACGACTATCCTCCTTTTGTCAGACCAGTTACTCCCCCTTTTGCACCTGTTCAGGCACCCGTTGATGTCACACAGTTTCACCCGCACTTGTCAGATGCGCACCGCACAGACCTACCAGTTACATTTCTTCAGGACATTCCTCCTCCCCGTCTAGGGGAAGGATCGTCGAGTCAGCCTTTTGGTCACGTACCTTTTGTGTCAGCAGCTGATCAGTTCATGCCACAGTTTCCACACACGGCTTCTTCTTCTGCACCCGCGGGCGAGCCATTTATTTGGTTTTCACCCAACGTCATGCCTTTATCTGATCCATATCATCCTTTCCACGTTGGATACTCTACGGATGATCTGCTTTTATCCTTGCAGTTACAGCAGGATATGTTGAGTCGTCGTGTCACAAAGTTAGAGAGGATCCAGCGTCCTCCACCTGGTACTGGTCCGTCACAGTTTGCTGTCCCGCCTGCTCCACTATTTCCTTACCCGGATTTCGACATCCAACTTTTGACTATGGAGCAGCAGATTGCTTGTTTGTTGCAGCTTGTTCATACGCTCGAGGAGCACTTTCCTGGTGGAATCTCCAAGTCCAAACCCTGGGAGAGGCGGCAGCATACACTCTGACTTGGAACGAGCTGAAGGAGCTCATGCGAAAGAAATACTGCTCCAGGGCCGAGATCCAAAAGTTAGAGACTGAATTTTGGAACCTCAAGATGGATGGCCCGAAGATCGCCGAGTATGTGCAAAGATTCCACGATATGTCTCACGTGGTACCATACATGGTTACACCGGAATATAAGCGCGTTGAGCGTTTCATCTGGGGGTTGGCACCTCAGATTATGAGTATGGTAACACCTTCAAAGCCGCAAAAATTACTGAGGCTATCGACCTGAGCGTGTCCCTGACTGAAGAAGCTATCAGGTTGAACAAGTTTTCGACCTCTGATCAGAAAAAGAAAGAAACCCATGTTGAATCTTCCGGTGAAAACAAAAGAAAGTTCTCCAACTTTAAAAAGGGTACCAGCAACAGAGCAGAAATTGTATGTCACGAGAAGACCATTGGCATCCCAATGGCGGATGGAGAAACGATTGTGGTACATGGAGAGAAGCGCGATACGCCCCTAAGGATCATTAGCTGTTTGAAAACTCGAAAGTGTTTGAAGAAGGGATGTGTTGCCTTCTTGGCACACATCGTGGATAAAGAAGCCGTTGAGCCGAAACTAGAAGACATTCCCGTCGTGAAGGAGTATCCTGAAGTCTTTCCAGAAGACTTGCCAGGATTGCCGCCACAAAGACAAGTCGAGTTTCATATTGACTTAGTTCCAGGCGTCGCGCCTGTAGCTAAGGCACCCTATCGACTTGCATCTTCAGAGATGCAAGAGCTGTCAACACAACTCCAGGAGCTATTGGATAAGGGATTTATCAGACCAAGCTTCTCGCCTTGGTGGTAGTTTTCGCATGTGTATCGACTACCGGGAGCTGAACAAGTTGATAATCAAGAATAGATATCCTTTGCCAAGGATTGATGACCTGTTCGATCAGTTACAAGGTTCAAGTTTTTACTCAAAGATCGATATACGATCAGGTTATCACCAGTTGAGGATTCAGGAGGAGAGTAATCCAAAAACTGCTTTCAGAACTCGATATGGATATTACGAGTTCCTGGTTATGCCGTTTGGTTTGACAAACGCGCCGGCTGTATCCATGGACTTGATGAACAGAGTGTGTAAGCCGTATCTCGATAAGTTTGTGATCTGTTCATTGATGACATTTTGATCTACTCGAAGACGAAGGAAGAACATGAGCAACATCTAAGAGCCATCTTAGAGCTACTTAAGAAGGAGAAGTTATTCGCGAAGTTCTCGAAGTGCGAGTTCTGGTTACGCGAAGTCCAGTTTCTTGGTCATGTAGTTAACGGAAACGGAATTCATGTGGATCCCACAAAGATCGAGGCAATCAAGAACTGGGAGACTCCAAAGACGCCAACCGAGATTCGACAGTTCCTAGGTTTGGCTGGTTATTATCGCAGGTTTATTGAGGATTTCTCGAAAATCGCTCAACAGTTGACCTCCCTTACACAAAAAGACAAGAAGTATGAATGGGGAGACAAGCAAGAAGAAGCATTTCAGTTGTTGAAGAACAAGTTGTGTGACGCACCGATCTTATCTCTATATGAAGGCACTGACGACTTCGTGGTATACTGCGATGCTTCATGTCAAGGTTTAGGCTGCGTGCTGATGCAGCGACAGAAGGTTATAGCATATGCTTCGCGCCAGCTGAAGGTTCACGAGAAAAACTACACCACACATGACTTGGAGTTAGGCGCAGTGGTGTTTGCATTAAAGATCTGGCGACATTAGTTGTACGGCACGCGATGCACTATCTTCTCTGATCACAAGAGCTTACAGCACATATTTGATCAAAAAAAGCTTAACATGAGACAGAGACGATGGGTAGAGTTGTTGAACGACTATGATTGTGAAATCAAGTATCACCCAGGGAAGGCGAATGTAGTCGCCAATGCCTTGAGTCGGAAGGAAAGAATCAAGCCCATAAGGGTTAGGGCTTTGGAAATGATTGTTCAGACAGACCTCACGTTGCACATCCGTGCTACGCAAAGGGAAGCTCTTAAAAGGGAGAATCTTGAGAATGAATATCTCCGGGGGATGGAGAAGCAATTGGTACCAAAGGAGGATGGAACATTATGTTTCTTGGGAAGAATTTGGGTTCCTTTCTTTGGTGGTCTAAGAGACGTTATTTTTTATGAGGCTCACAAGTCACGGTACTCGATCCATCCAGGATCGGATAAAATGTACCAAGATCTAAAGGATTTCTATTGGTGGCCAAGGATAAAAGGCGACGTTGCGATACATGTTGGCAAATATTTGACTTGCGCCAAGGTAAAGGCCGAATATCAGAAGCCTTCAGGTCTTCTGCAACAACCCAAAATACCCATGTGGAAATGGGAGCAAATTTCAATGGACTTCATAACGAAATTGCCAAGGACACCCAGAGGTCACGATACGATTTGGGTAATCGTGGACCGTCTGACCAAGTCTGCACACTTTTTGCCAATTAAGGAGAAAGACAACACAAGCAAGCTTGCTGAACTATACCTGAAAGAGATTGTTGCACGACATGGAGTGCCTCTCTCAATTATCTTTGATAAAGATGGAAGATTCGTATCGAGGATTTGGCAATCCTTCCAAGAAGCTTTTGGTTCTCAGTTGAATCTGAGTACTGCCTTTCACCCGCAGACAGACGGACAGAGCGAACGAACGATTCATACGTTGGAAGACATGTTGCGAGCTTGCGTATTGGATTTAGGTGGAAGTTGGGACACTCACCTACCATTGGTCGAATTTTTATACAACAACAGTTATCATGCAAGCATTCAGGCCGCACCGTTCGAAGCTCTCTATGGACGCAAGTGTCGATCACCATTATGCTGGTCAGATGCGGGTGATAGACAGCTTGTTGGCCCAGAATTGGTTCAAGAGACAACTGACAAGATCTTCCAGATCCGAGAGTGCATTAAAGCGGCTCGTGATCGTCAAAAGAGTTATTCGGATCGAAGAAGGAAACATCTGGAATTTGAGGTGGGAGATATGGTTTTGTTGAAGATTTCACCCTGGAAGGGTGTGGCACGCTTTGGGAAGCGTGGGAAGTTGAATCCGCGGTACGTTGGACCATTTAAAATCTTGGAAAGGATTGGTCTTGTAGCCTACAAGTTGGATCTACCTGGTGAACTAAATGGCGTTCACGATACATTTCATGTATCAAACGTGAAAAAGAGTCCAACTCAAGAGACAGTGGTCATTCCGGCCGACGAAGTTCATATTGACGACACACTCCACTTTACTGAAGAACCAGTTGAGGTTACGGATTGGAAGATTAACAAAACACGCAGGAGTAGTGTCAAACTCGTCAAGGTTCGATGGAATGAACGACATGGCCCAGAATTCACGTAGAAACGTGAGGATCGTATGAAAGCAAAGTACCCACATTTATTCCCCAAGACCCCTGCATCTAGTAGCAGAACTAAAATTTCGGGAGGAAATTTTCTTAACAGGGGGAGAATGTGACAACCCTCATAATTACAGGTATCCGTACAATAAATTAATATTAAATTTGTGCTTAATAATTGTGCTTGATTACAACTGATAACTTAAACTGCTTTATGATTTCCGCGTCATACATACATGTGCATCACATTTCATACCGTGACACCATTTATTACATACAACTTTAGTGACATACATGATGCACAAAGCACAGTTAGCACAGTTAACGGATAGCACGGGAATATGCTGACAGGGTTTAGTACATAGATAGACAGTGTTTTGAGACCCAGTATGGGCCAGGGACAAGGTACTACACTAGTATGGTGTGTAGGGAAGTGAGGACCATAAAACTGCGTCACTAGTTGATAGTTTGGGTGCTGGAAAGTGCCTAAAACTCACTTTAAGTGCAGAATTCTGCATTTTTCAGCAAAATTCAGCTTTTAAACATACTAGTATATTGCAGAAAATTGACTAAATGGTCCTGAATGCTTTCCTAAGTGTTGGGAATTAAAAGTGTCACAAGAAATTACATAAAAGACACCATACGGAATAGCTTGACACTTTAACGAACCGGTATCTAACCGAACAACCGGACATTACCCGGAACACCAAAATTTTGCCAGAAACATTGTTTTATTATTTTTGAACTAGTTATGGTCCCCGAATACCCCAACACAATACACTAGATATTACACTTAACCTCCAACTATTTACCTACTATCATTCCAAATTTACAAATACCCCCCCCCCCATATGAAATTTACGGTCCAAAGGGGAGGACCCCACCACCAAATCCCACTAGATATTATCTCATATTTTATTTAGATATTGCTTGAGATGATGAACAAAATATTGGTGATCATTATAAGTATGGTGCATATCCCTTACAAGATTATTTCATATCTCACAAGTTCACTCCACTCCCTCAAACTCTCTCTCTCCCTCTCGGCTCTTGTTTGTGCCGCCACCACCACCACCTTGTAACCACCATACACCCATTTTCAAGATCATTCCAAGTACTAGAAGGTGTTACATGGAGCTTAAAGCTTGAAGAACTTGAAGAACCTTCATCCTTAGCTTTCATCCACCATTTTTCTTCATCTTTTTCTCTAGTGATCTTCCCTAGCCTTTGAGCTAGTTGTAAGCTTGTTACTACTAACTTTTACTTCTCATTTTGTTGGTTAAAAAGATGTACATTGTTATGAAGCACAAGAACACTAAAAGACTTAAACAAGAATCATGAACATGAAACTTAAAGATGATGAAATCTTGTTAAAATAATGTTGTTAAATACATGCATGGCACTTGATTGTTATTTACTTGAGATTATGATGTTGATCATCATAAGGAGCTTGCTAGATTGTGATTAAACACATGATCTAGCAAGTTAAAGGATGTTTATGTGTTAACATAAGATGATCATCCTCTTGTAGGAACATGAACTTGAAATCAAAATGATTTTTGAAAAATAGTAAATAAAGTGAGCTAGTAATTTGGTGAATCTAAGATTTACAAATAATTTTCCAAGAAAAACCAAGTTCAAAATATGATTTTAGTAGAACTTGATTCTTACATAAATATACATTGTTTTTGGTGATAAAATAAGTGTAAGAACACTTTATTTACAAGAAGAGTTCAAAGGAATAATTTTTGTGGAATATGTTTACAAGTTGTAAACATCTAGAATTTTCAAGAAGGAAGTTTATTAAGAAATAAACACACTTTAAGGGGGTAACTAAGTCTAGTAAACATGTTACCAAGTTACTACGAGTTTTTGTGAAAGTTCATGTTCATGTTGTTATATACATTGTATAATTTTTGCACTTAGGAAGTGTAGTTTGATTATTGATTGTTGGGTTGATTTTTGAAAAGAAAATGATATGCTCATATAGCATGGACACCTCCGTTTTTAGGGGAAACTATGGCGAAATTTTCTAAATATATAAACACTTAGAAAATATTTTATAGACAAGTGTTTACTAGTGTATTTTAAACTATGTTTTTCAAATATAAACATCGCCATAATTTTTGTAACAAAAATACAAAGTATCGGAGGTTGGTTTTGTACATTGTAACACCCGTTCTTATTATTCAAGGTTTAACGTAAATTTTACGTAAAACAATCATGTAATTAAGATTACATAAACATTTGGAAATTCGGGTTTATTAAAACTTTTACAAATCATAAGTTATTCTACATAACGAGGTTGAATTCGTTGTTTAAAATTTACTATGTGTCAAAGTGCGGAAGCGTGTGTCTTTATCGTGTTCGGTTCTTCGTTGAGCTTGATCGTCTTCCGGCATCCAAGGTGTACCTACATTTCACAAACATGAAATGCTTTAGTCATACAGGGCTTAAAACGTGTCTAAACGAATCCGAGAAACAATTGATAACAAAAACAAAATTTTCAACCTGGCCTCCACCGTAACTTACGGTGGAACAGTAAGTTACGGTGACCTCTGATTTAATATGTTTCTACCGTAAATCAGCAGGTTACCACCGTAACCATATCAGCTCCACCGTAAATTACGGTGGCACCGTAATTTACGGTGGACCCTGCATCCAGTTTTCCATTTTGCCGTAATTTGACACGAAATCTTTCGTATCTTTCAAACCGCTTATCCGTTTGACCTTCCGTTTCTTCCTACATGTTTGTAATTTGATTTTCCATCAAATGGATTTAAAATCCGACTTCCGGATTAACAAATTTTTAGAGTTTTAAGCTTTTGGCTTAAACTAGAATTTACCCATTTTAACCCGTTCATGTATTTATCAAACAAACTTGTTTGTTCGATTCCAAATTCTCGTAAACCTTCTAAGTTCTATATCGTCTATCATATTTGGCTCAAACCATGGGTTTTCTACGCATTTTAAACCCGCTTATACTCAAGTGCTTATTTTGACCCGTTAAGGACATTTAAGCAACTTTTACGCATAACTCACACCCATTTCTTTCTAGCATTTTATTTCCACATTAATTATCAAGTGACCTTCCATCACATCTATATTTGTGATGGTTTTAATGTGACGATCTAATTAATCCGAGTTTACCCTTCGGATTATCAATTTACGGCAAAGACTCATATAGAGTCTTTTGACCAAGGATTTACATCTTACGCTATTAGACTTATTCTAAGTATTAACTTGATTATAAAACTTGTTTTCAAGCGACTTCTAAGGGTTGTTTGCTTAATTTTGTTTACAAGGGCGTTTTGGTCATTTTTAACCCCTCTTTTACAACGAAGGGTTTGCTTAGCCATATACGCCCAAAATCTCGTTTTTAACCAAATCTTATTTTCAAAACACTCTGTCTATAATTTAAATCCTTCGGTTTACCTTTTAAGGTAACCGAATGTTTCTTTTTACTTTGCCTAAATCTCATAGATCTCCAAGTTCTAAAAGAGGAGTTGATCTATTATACATACCTGGCCCGGGTCAACTTATTAACCCGGTTTTAATACCTTGATTTATATTCGCTAATTTAGAACGATACGAATATCCATTGGATATCTATTCCTGTAAGCATATAACTCGACAAAAGAATCATTAGTCGATATTGTCAAAAGGTGATGTCTACACCTTTTGACCCGTTTGGCCGAAATGGTCATTTATCTATGCGAGATGATATTTATTATCGTCTCGTCTACATGACCCGTTCCGTTTAACATCGTACGGTCATTTTACTTATAAACCGTTTATTACTTTCGACATAATATGACCAAATTATTGATTTACTTCTTTTTAACCATTATTATGGTTTCTTTCATCTTTGACGTTCTTGTTCCGTTCGACTACACGACGGAACATCATATTTCAATTGTTTAGATATCTCATTCATAACTTATATGATAAGAAAATATTCCACAATTTAAGACTAGTGTAAGCTTTACTTACCTTGCATCCGAATTACGCTTTTCCTTCATACTTGCTTCGTTTGACCCGCTTCCTTTCCAAGCCTCCACCTAGCTTGTCAAGCGTCAAACTATCATCATAATTCATAAGACGGTTATATTAGTCATCATTAATTATGACTATTCCATCTTACATATTTTCTATCACAATTACCATTCGATCTTATTAATGGTCGGTTTGACTATTTAAAAGTCAAATCACCAATTAACACATATGATTGCACTATCAAGTTCACAAGACTCAATTAGGCACATTATCAACACTTAGTTCTCATTTAGGCATTTTAACAAACACCTAATGTGCATAATTTTACATATTTACTAACTAGTTCCTAACTAGTTATTATTATTTTTTTACCAAGATTAACATCAAAATTTACCACTATCACTTATGATCAATTACTCAAACTTGCAAATTGTTCAAGTATCTTGTTCCTACTAGCAACTATGATGATTTTAAACATGTGTACATCATCATCTTTACTACATAATCAAAACCCACTTGACACATGAGTGTATGATCATGAATTCACAACCATGAACATCAATTCAATAAGTACATGACTAGGGTTTACTCCTAGACATAGTTTCATCATTAATTTCATCCAAACAACAAACATGCAAGCTCAGATTCGAGTTCTCTAGGTTTGCTCAGAATTTCAACTAGAGATTTCTCAAGAAATTTACATACCTCGTGACTCCTTTTTCAATGGAGATCACTAATTCATACTCGGATTTTGATTTGGACTTGATTTGCCCCTTCAATTTGATGAAATTGTGTTGATTAGGGTTTGACCCTTCTTGGTCTCCCCTGAGCTCTATCCAGAACACACACTGTGTGTGTGTGTTTGTGTTTGTTTTAATTAAATAACTTTTCTAGTTATCCCGCTTTAACCCCTCGTGTTTGGTTCGTTATTAAGTAGGCCACAACCTACTTATTTCTTTTAACAATTTCCCCACTTATTAACTAGGTTAAATATTCCTAGTTAACTTAGCGGGTTCGGGAATATTTATGACTAAGTTTATTTTAGGTCCCGTTAGGTCGGGCCTTCTATAAACTTTATTTCCTCCAAAAGCCTGTGTACTACTTTTATTTAATATTAGGTTTATTTATTTAAAATCCTAATATTCACCGGGCTATTTTTACCACTAACAGTACTTTACCCGTCTTTTAGTATTAACGTGGGTTAATTACCAAACCCGTTTTCGGGGTGTTACAAGTCTACCCCCCTTAAAGAGGTTTCGTCCTCGAAACCTTTTCTTACATAGTTTATTTAGTTTCAAACCCTATGTACATAAACTGAGTAACCTTCTAAGCATTACTCACTTTGTCCATTTGTTAGTGTTACCAGACAAATATGGTACATCTTTTAATTACACAACATATATGTCTTTTATGCGAATTAACGCAATTCAAGATAACACCTTCTTGTTATTTCGACTTGTTTGGTTAACTTAGCGAATTCCATCGCCTTATACTTTCGGATTCTTTGTGAATCCATTATTTTCACCCATTTGGATGTTTCTAGTGAGATCTTTCACTTTTACAAACAGACCATTTCCTTTACGTACTTATTCATTTGGTTCATTCATACAGAACTCGCCGCAAAATGAATTTCCTGATTTTATCTTATGTATTTAGCACTATCTAGATGTGCTATTAACGAAATTCTACAAGGCGTATTACCACATACCTTTCGGCTTATCCTTTTTATCATGCTTTTACTCGAGCTAACTTCCCAATACTTTACTTGTGTTGTCTTGTGATCGCTCGGTATAGGCGATCAATACTTTTTGTTATTATGACCTCATGGACCATCACTATCGTTTTGTACTCACTTACCTTTATGGTTTGGCTTGACTGGGTAGCCAATTGGCCACTTGGTCATAGACTCTTATCAACTATGTTTATTTCACGCTAATCTTAATATAGATAGCGTGTTGAACACTTTCTTAATTTAAATATTGACCTTAACCGGCCTAACTGACTAGTCTTATTAGTCCAGTTACTTTATACCCATCTCTCGGGCTACTATGTGATTTTATTTCACATAACTTTCCTGACCGTGATTATGTTACATCATGTTTAATTTATATCAAAATTTCATTTTCGAAAATATCACTTTTCGAATATATCGTCTTGCGCCTATCAGTGTCAAGACTTGCATCTTTCATGCTTACTTTTTAAATTCCTATCAGAATTTATGTTTGTAAAAACATTATTTCTTACTAAAACCGAAGTTTTAGTTTTTAGGATTTTCTCTTTAACTTTTGTCAATTATCCATACCAGGATATTGACAGTCCATAATTTATTCTTATTTGGTTATATCCATTACCGGGCTCATTATTCTCTTGCATTTAACGCTACCTTTATCTGACTAGCGCTCATTTGTGACATTCAGCGTTATACTGTATTCAACATGTTTGACCTATTAATGTGAAATCTATCACTTATAAACAATCAACTTTATTCTTTATTCAACACATTCGACTTCGAATAGTTGAACATATTTGCTCACAATTTCTATATACGAGATTTTATAGTCATAACTCGTAATCCAAGTTACTTTGATTTTTCAACTCGCGTTCACGTCTCTTGGTTTACGCATGTGTTTAATTCTTACCCATCAACTGGGTGTTTTACCGGGATCATTATTATTGCGACCCTCCCGGTGTGCATTAAGACCTCGCTTCATTTTTATATCCCGACTTTTTCTTTAAGTTTGACGTTTTACAAAAACAACTCGTTTAGGGACATATTCGCATTTTCCGGGTTCGAGTGTAAGTACACTCCCTCCCAATGCTTGTCTAAATCATTTTACACGTTTGCGTTTTCTGGGTTCGAGTGTAAGTACACTCCCTCCCAATACTTGTCTAAATCATTTTACATGCTTGCGTTTTCTGGGTTCGAGTGTAAGTACACTCCCTCCCAATACTTGTCTAAATCATTTTTCATGCTTGCGTTTTATGGGTTCGAGTGTAAGTACACTCCCTCCCAATACTTGTCTAAATCATTTTTCATGCTTGCGTTTTATGGGTTCGAGTGTAAGTACACTCCCTCCCAATACTTGTCTAGATCATTTTACATGCTTCTTTGTCCCTTCATTCGGGCTCATTATCCTGTTGTAATACGCTTCCGTCACTCGGTTGTGCGTTTACATTATTATCAAACATTTTGCTTATTTGATTCATTTGGGTACTTTTAAGTTAGCCCCCATTCACACCGTCCTTACTACATCGGATGTAAACGTGTCCGCCATAAGAAGTTCGTGGTATCATATGCCACTACTTACTTGGCCAGAGTAAGCGATTAACACATGACACACATGACCTTTTTATAGTTTTCACATCACGCCCTATGTAAGTAACGCCTCTATTTGTTTCTCTTGGAAACAATATCCCGAATACATTTTCTATTCGGGTTTTTCCAAGTTTTTAATCTACATATGCAACTTTCAATTTCTACTTATTTGTTGCATATTACTATTTGTGCGATTATTTAAAATGTGCACCTGGTAATGTTTGCCCCAACGGGCGTTCCTTGCCATTTAACCTTGTTCGCGGTCGTTACGCGATTTAGTCCCCGGTGAGCATGCTCCTCTCGTCATACTTCGGACCGTTCCATCATCATATCCACAATTCGTTTGACTCTCGTCGTCTTCAAACGCGAGTGTCCTTCAATTAAACATTCATAAAGTTAGTAACGTCAACTTTAATAATAGCCCGTATTATAATACAAGGCTTTTTTTTTCTACTATACGCGTCAACGCGCGTATTTTCGTCAACTATATCAATCATTTTAATTGGGGTAACGTGTATCACACGATAGCCCTATGTGTTGTTTACAACACTTTAGCATGCTAAGCTATTAACATACTTGTACTTACCGGATTTGCGATCAAGCCTCGAACCGAACACTATTCTTTGTCAAGAGCATAAGGTTTAAGTCCAAGCATGGTTCCTCCCCACCATACTCGAATCTCTTAAACCAAGGCTCTGATACCAACTTGTAACACCCGTTCTTATTATTCAAGGTTTAACGTAAATTTTACGTAAAACAATCATGTAATTAAGATTACATAAACATTTGGAAATACGGGTTTATTAAAACTTTTACAAATCATAAGTTATTCTACATAACGAGGTTGAATTCGTTGTTTAAAATTTACTATGTGTCAAAGTGCGGAAGCGTGTGTCTTTATCGTGTTCGGTTCTTCGTTGAGCTTGACCGTCTTCCGGCATCCAAGGTGTACCTACATTTCACAAACATGAAATGCTTTAGTCATACAGGGCTTAAAACGTGTCTAAACGAATCCGAGAAACAATTGATAACAAAAACAAAATTTTCAACCTGGCCTCCACCGTAACTTACGGTGGAACCGTAAGTTACGGTGACCTCTGATTTAATATGTTTCTACCGTAAATCAGCAGGTTACCACCGTAACCATATCAGCTCCACCGTAAATTACGGTGGCACCGTAATTTACGGTGGACCCTGCATCCAGTTTTCCATTTTGCCGTAATTTGACACGAAATCTTTCGTATCTTTCAAACCGCTTATCCGTTTGACCTTCCGTTTCTTCCTACATGTTTGTAATTTGATTTTCCATCAAATGGATTTAAAATCCGACTTCCGGATTAACAAATTTTTAGAGTTTTAAGCTTTTGGCTTAAACTAGAATTTACCCATTTTAACCCGTTCATGTATTTATCAAACAAACTTGTTTGTTCGATTCCAAATTCTCGTAAACCTTCTAAGTTCTATATCGTCAATCATATTTGGCTCAAACCATGGGTTTTCTACGCATTTTAAACCCGCTTATACTCAAGTGCTTATTTTGACCCGTTAAGGACATTTAAGCAACTTTTACACATAACTCACACCCATTTCTTTCTAGCATTTTATTTCCACATTAATTATCAAGTGACCTTCCATCACATCTATATTTGTGATGGTTTTAATGTGACGATCTAATTAATCCGAGTTTACCCGTCGGATTATCAATTTACGGCAAAGACTCATATAGAGTCTTTTGACCAAGGATTTACATCTTACGCTATTAGACTTATTCTAAGTATTAACTTGATTATAAAACTTGTTTTCAAGCGACTTCTAAGGGTTGTTTGCTTAATTTTGTTTACAAGGGCGTTTTGGTCATTTTTAACCCCTCTTTTACAACGAAGGGTTTGCTTAGCCATATACGCCCAAAATCTCGTTTTTAACCAAATCTTATTTTCAAAACACTCTGTCTATAATTTAAATCCTTCGGTTTACCTTTTAAGGTAACCGAATGTTTCTTTTTACTTTGCCTAAATCTCATAGATCTCCAAGTTCTAAAAGAGGAGTTGATCTATTATACATACCTGGCCCGGGTCAACTTATTAACCCGGTTTTAATACCTTGATTTATATTCGCTAATTTAGAACGATACGAATATCCATTGGATATCTATTCCTGTAAGCATATAACTCGACAAAAGAATCATTAGTCGATATTGTCAAAAGGTGATGTCTACACCTTTTGACCCGTTTGGCCGAAATGGTCGTTTATCTATGCGAGATGATATTTATTATCGTCTCGTCTACATGACCCGTTCCGTTTAACATCGTACGGTCATTTTACTTATAAACCGTTTATTACTTTCGACATAATATGACCAAATTATTGATTTACTTCTTTTTAACCATTATTATGGTTTCTTTCATCTTTGACGTTCTTGTTCCGTTCGACTACACGACGGAACATCATATTTCAGTTGTTTAGATATCTCATTCATAACTTATATGATAAGAAAATATTCCACAATTTAAGACTAGTGTAAGCTATACTTACCTTGCATCCGAATTACGCTTTTCCTTCATACTTGCTTCGTTTGACCCGCTTCCTTTCCAAGCCTCCACCTAGCTTGTCAAGCGTCAAACTATCATCATAATTCATAAGATGGTTATATTAGTCATCATTAATTATGACTATTCCATCTTACATATTTTCTATCACAATTACCATTCGATCTTATTAATGGTCGGTTTGACTATTTAAAAGTCAAATCACCAATTAACACATATGATTGCACTATCAAGTTCACAAGACTCAATTAGGCACATTATCAACACTTAGTTCTCATTTAGGCATTTTAACAAACACCTAATGTGCATAATTTTACATATTTACTAACTAGTTATTATTATTTTTTACCAAGATTAACATCAAAATTCACCACTATCACTTATGATCAATTACTCAAACTTGCAAATTGTTCAAGTATCTTGTTCCTACTAGCAACTATGATGATTTTAAACATGTGTACATCATCATCTTTACTACATAATCAAAACCCACTTGACACATGAGTGTATGATCATGAATTCACAACCATGAACATCAATTCAATAAGTACATGACTAGGGTTTACTCCTAGACATAGTTTCATCATTAATTTCATCCAAACAACAAACATGCAAGCTCAGATTCGAGTTCTCTAGGTTTGCTCAGAATTTCAACTAGAGATTTCTCAAGAAATTTACATACCTCGTGACTCCTTTTTCAATGGAGATCACTAATTCATACTCGGATTTTGATTTGGACTTGATTTGCCCCTTCAATTTGATGAAATTGTGTTGATTAGGGTTTGACCCTTCTTGGTCGCCCCTGAGCTCGATCCAGAACACACACTGTGTGTGTGTGTGTTTGTGTTTGTTTTAATTAAATAACTTTTCTAGTTATCCCGCTTTAACCCCTCGTGTTTGGTTCGTTATTAAGTAGGCCACAACCTACTTATTTCTTTTAACAATTTCCCCACTTATTAACTAGGTTAAATATTCCTAGTTAACTTAGCGGGTTCGGGAATATTTATGACTAAGTTTATTTTAGGTCTCGTTAGGTCGGGCCTTCTATGAACTTTATTTCCTCCAAAAGCCTGTGTACTACTTTTATTTAATATTAGGTTTATTTATTTAAAATCCTAATATTCACCGGGCTATTTTTACCACTAACAGTACTTTACCCGTCTTTTAGTATTAACGTGGGTTAATTACCAAACCCGTTTTCGGGGTGTTACATACATGAAAATGGTTAAATATATATTTAGAATATATATTTTATACTAAGACACTTGTGTGAATATTTGTTTATTTTGTGGAATAGTTATATTATTTTAGGCTAAAATAATATAACTTAACAAATACCATGGGAATTACAAATCCAAAATAATACCAAAAATTATAAGGAATAATTATTTAAGTTACACACTTGTTATTGTGGAACCAAACGCTAAAATGTAACTTATGAAATATTCCGGAAAATACTTTTACGTATATATTTTTGGTAAATATTGTTTTGGATACAAGAAGTGAAAATATATTATTTGTGGGAAAAATATATATTTTGGAATACATTATTTTTGACGAATAAGGTTATATATATATTTTTTTCTAAAGCAAGAATCGAAAATATATTATTTCGGAGCCACAAAATACATATGTATAAATACCCCCATCCTTGGGAAGGAAATACGGAGTTAAATACTTTAGAAGTATTAATACAAAAATATTGTTTAATCAATTATTCCAAAACTGAACATAATTTAAAGATAAAATAATTATTATTTTAAAAAATAATTATAACTTGGAATAACACGAGAAACACAACTCAAAAACATTAAACTCTAAGCCAAGGCACGGCCCGTTCCTCTAATAGACGTTAGTACGTTGTAGGTTGTCGTGTAGCTGACAGAGTTTGAGTTATGAGCAGAAGACGCACTACAGTGAGTTCATGTCCCCCTTTTCCTTAAACTGTTTTGTTTACTCACTTCGGGGGTGAAATACATGTTACAAAGGGATACTTACAATACTATTGGTATGATGAGCCTAGGAAAGAACCATAGATCATGTGATAGGGTAGGCAGATACTTTGGACCATTAATCCTCATATCAGGACCGAGGGGCATGAGTGATAGATCTATTTGGGTGTAGCAAGCCCACACCCATGAGGCCGGGGCGGCCCATAGAGGTGACTATGCCTTCCAGCCGGGAGCCTGGTACAACTTTGCTAGGTTTGAGTCTTCCTACAGCGTCACACATATCAGTGGCCATGCAAACCATTGATGATCTTTTCCTTGTTTGCAATCATACCGGGACATTCATACATACATTGTTTACAAAGGTTTATACATACTCATATACACATGAACTCGCTCAACTTTTGTTGATTTTTCAAACTACATGTATTTCAGGAAACTAGTGGATCTGGAAGGGGTATGCATGTGTCGTCAGCTGCGTTTGAATAACAGATGTCATCCGGGGGTGGTTGAGTTTAGGGGGTGTATCTCTTTCCTGGACGGGATACATAATTCTAAACTCGGGTTTTAATTAAGTACTTTTGTTGAGTCCTTGTGAACTTAGTTGAACATGTCATGGCTTGTAACTTATTTTGGTATCGATGCTTTCAAGACAAGTATATTATGGTTTTCTAAACTTTAATTAACGGATGAACATCTCGTATTTTTATCATATAGCATTTTTATGATTGATTGGTATGGTATTAAGAAGTCACACCAAATAACCTCGCTTCCGCAAAAGTCAGGGTGTGACAGCTTGGTATCAGAGCCTTGATCGTAGCGAACTAGGATTCTTTCTCGTGTCTAGAGTACGATCACTAGGGCTCTCACGAAAACATTTTTACATTGCATACACAAAATGTCCAGATCCAGGGAACAAACATTTTTACAAACAAAAGGCACAAATACACATTTCAAAACTTATATTTATAATTCAGTCTTAGAGACTGAGGGAGGTTCAGTCTTAGAGACTGAGGGAGTTCAGTCTTAGAGTCTGAGGGAGGTTCAGTCTTAGAAACTGAGGGAGGTTCAGTCTTAGAGACTGGGAAAGTTTGGTCTTAGAGACCAGGGAGTTAGTCTTAGAGACCGGGAAAGTTTGGTCTTAGAGACCAGGGAGTTAGTCTGAGAGACTAGGGAGTTCAGTCTAAGAGATTAGGTGGGATAGTCTGGGAAGGCTAGGATGATTACTTGCTTACATTGCTATTCGCTTACATGCTTATCTGATGATCATTGATATATGTGCATATGTGTGATTGTTTTGTCACAGACATCATGCCATCTTCCTCCGAGAGTGGAGTGTCAGACACTTTAGACCCGATAGCCATAGTATCAGACGACGAGATCCTTCCAGAGGACGAGGTTTTCACTTCAGATACTACGAGCAGTGACGACGATGACTTTCAGCCCTTCGCCTTACCGGATTTCGAAGATGATTTACCTTTAGCTGATGGTTTTCTTTACGGGGATCTACCTCTTGCTCAGATCCCTGCACCTATTCCTCTTGCTGCTTTTCCTGTTGAGGATCTACCTCTCGACGATATGTTGGACGATGACGTCGATCTGTTCATCGAGGGTCCCCCTGAGGATGACCAGGATGGCGGGGCTCCGATTGATGACGATTATGCTATTCCTGTTGTCGATGTCATTCCACCTGTTGAGGTTCCTGTTGTGGAAGTTGTATCTGACCAGTCTGGTCCTGATTCATTTGAGTCCGTGTCATCTTCTACTCTTCATGCACTGGGATTACAGCGATATCCCACAGACACTGATTCCGAAACTGCTATGTCTGCAGCGCCCGTTCCGCAGCTGGGTTTTGGGTTCATCCCTGACTTTCCACACAACGATGATCAGGATGTCGAGTTTGAGGATGAGTTTGACCCTATTTTTCCACACGATCATGATCCAGATCATGAGATGGAGTTTATCCCTGAGGAGCAGCCTGTTGAGGCCCCTGTTATTCCTGATGATCAGCTTCTTGAGATACCCGCTGATCATGATCTTGCTCCCGCCGACCCAGAGCCTGAGATAGCACCAGGGCCCGTTCTTGTTCACGACCTTCAACCTGTGCACGACCCCATCCTTATTGATGTACCAGTTATTGCACCACCCTTGCCCGACCCGGTCCCTGTGTTTGCTGACCGTGCACCATTTGCTACCCACGTGGATCCTAGATATGCTCACACCCGTAATGGGTGGGTTAAGGATGACGACGACTATCCTCCTTTTGTCAGACCAGTTACTCCCCCTTTTGCACCTGTTCAGGCACCCGTTGATGTCACACAGTTTCACCCGCACTTGTCAGATGTGCACCGCACAGACCTACCAGTTACATTTCTTCAGGACATTCCTCCTCCCCTTCTAGGGGAAGGATCGTCGAGTCAGCCTTTTGGTCACGTACCTTTTGTGTCAGCAGCTGATCAGTTCATGCCACAGTTTCCACACACGGCTTCTTCTTCTGCACCCGCGGGCAAGCCATTTATGTGGTTTTCGCCCAACGTCATGCCTTTATCTGATCCATATCATCCTTTCCACGTTTGATACTCTACGGATGATCTGCTTTTATCCTTGCAGTTACAGCACGATATGTTGAGTCGTCGTGTTACAAAGTTAGAGAGGATCCAGCGTCCTCCACCTGATACTGGTCCGTCACAGTTTGCTGTCCCACCTGCTCCACTATTTCCTTACCCGGATTTCGACATCCGATTTTTGACTATGGAGCAGCAGATTGCTTGTTTGTTGCAGCTTGTTCATACGCTTGAGGAGGAGTTAGCGCGTATGCGCCGTTTGCTTTTCATTCCTCCATATCCTCCACCTCCCCCATCAGCTTAGAGGTTTTTGGTTTGATGCAGATGTCATGCTTTTGATGAGAGTACAGCGATTGAGCCTGATTGTGCAGCATTTTGAAGACCACATGATGACTCATGACTTTTGACTTTTGGTTGTTGTAGATTGTTAGACGATTCAGACAAGGGTGATGTGACCCTTAGTCTCTTTTGATGTATGATACAATTGTGAAACTTATAAACTGTACTTGTGGTCTTGTTATATGATAGCTCAATCGCAACGTTCTCATTACATGCATTGTTGGATTATTTGTTTTGTGTCATGACATGGGATGTTATGTGTTATTGTGTTGATGAATGTTATTACATGCGCGTACTACATACTTATATACGTAAAAACCTGACCTATACAATCTTCTTATAGAAGATGCCTCCACGAAGGGAAAATTGTTTACCCACTACTGAGGCCGAATTGCAAGAAAGGATCTCCTGAGCAATAGTAGACTACGAGGCCTCACGCGCCGAAACTAGCGGAGGTTCCTCAAGGAACAACCCACCACATGGTAATGTTTAAGTCGCTTGAGACACATTACGTTACAATTGAATATTCCATATGCGGTTGCTAATGCTTTCTGTGAATGACGTTACTTGTACAGGTTGTACCTTTAAGCATTTTTTAGACTGTAAACCACTGAATTTTGACGGCACCGGGGGTGCTGTGGATTTTGTTCGATGGGCAGAGAAGACCGATTCGGTGTTAAGAATGAGCAAATGCGCACCAGATCAGCAAGTTACCTACATCTCCGGTCTGTTCATAGATGGAGCACTTTCCTGGTGGAATCTCCAAGTCCAAACCCTGGGAGAGGCGGCAGCATACACTCTGACTTGGAACGAGCTGAAGGAGCTCATGTGAAAGAAATACTGCTCCAGGGCCGAGATCCAAAAGTTAGGGACTGAATTTTGGAACCTCAAGATGGATGGCCCGAAGATCGCCGAGTATGTGCAAAGATTCCACGATCTGTCTCACGTGGTACCATACAAGGTTACGCTGGAATTTAAGCGCGTTGAGCGTTTCATCTGGGGGTTGGCACCTCAGATTATGAGTATGGTAACATCTTCAAAGCCCGCAACAATTACTGAGGCTATCGACCTGAGCGTGTCCCTGACTGAAGAAGCTATCAGGTTGAACAAGTTTTCGACCTCTTATCAGAAAAAGAAAGAAACCCACGTTGAATCTTCCGGTGAAAACAAAAGAAAGTTCTCCAACTTTAAAAAGGGTACCAGCAACAGAGCCAAAATTGTATGTCACGAGAAGACCATTCGCATCCCAATGGCGGATGGAAAAATAATTGTGGTACATGGAGAGAAGCGCGATACGCCCCTGAGGATCATTAGCTGTTTGAAAGCTCGAAAGTGTTTGAAGAAGGGATGTGTTGCCTTCTTGGCACACATCACAGATAAAGAAGCCGTTGAGCCGAAACTAGAAGACATTCCCGTCGTGAAGGAGTATCCTGAAGTCTTTCCAGAAGACTTGCCAGGATTGCCGCCACAAAGACAAGTCGAGTTTCATATTGACTTAGTTCCAGGCGCCGCGCCTGTAGCTAAGGCACCCTATCGACTTGCACCTTCAGAGATGCAAGAGCTGTCAACACAACTCCAGGAGCTATTGGATAAGGGATTTATCAGACCAAGCTTCTCGCCTTAGGGAGCTCCAATTTTATTTGTTAAGAAGAAAGATGGTAGTTTTCGCATGTGTATCGACTACCGGGAGCTGAACAAGTTGACAATCAAGAATAGATATCCTTTGCCAAGGATTGATGACCTGTTCGATCAGTTACAAGGTTCAAGTTTTTACTCAAAGATCGATCTACGATCAGGTTATCACCAGTTGAGGATTCAGGAGGAGAGTATTCCAAAAACTGATTTCAGAACTCGATATGGACATTACGAGTTCTTGGTTATGCCGTTTGGCTTGACAAACGCGCCGGCTGTATTCATGGACTTGATGAACAGAGTGTGTAAGCCGTATCTCGATAAGTTTGTGATCGTGTTCATTGATGACATTTTGATCTACTCGAAGACGAAGGAAGAACATGAGCAACATCTAAGATTAGAGCTACTTAAAAAGGAGAAGTTATACGCGAAGTTCTCGAAGTACGAGTTCTGGTTACGCGAAGTCCAGTTTCTTGGTCATGTAGTTAACGGAAACGGAATTCATATGGATCCCACAAAGATCGAGGCAATCAAGAACTGAGAGACTTCGAAGACGCCAACCGAGATTCGATAATTCCTAGGTTTGGCTGGTTATTATCGCAGGTTTATTGAGGATTTCTTGAAAATCGCTCAACCGTTGACCTCCCTCACACAAAAAGATAAGAAGTATGAATGGGGAGATAAGCAAGAAGAAGCATTTCAGTTGTTGAAGAACAAGCTGTGTGACGCACCGATCTTATCTCTATACGAAGGCACTGACGATTTCGTGGTATATTGCGACGCTTCACGTCAAGGTTTAGGCTGCGTGCTGATGCAGCGACAGAAGGTTATAGCATATGCTTCACGCCAGCTGAAGGTTCACGAGAAAAACTACACCACACATGACTTGGAGTTAGGCGCAGTGGTGTTTGCATTAAAGATCTGGCGACATTACTTGTACGGCACGCGATGCACTATCTTCTCTGATCACAAGAGCTTACAGCACATATTTGATCAAAAGGAGCTTAACATGAGACAGAGACGATGGGTGGAGTTGTTGAACCTGAGTACTGCCTTTCACCCGCAGACAGACGGACAGAGTGAACGAACGATTCAGACGTTGGAAGACATGTTGCGAGCTTGCGTAATGGATTTAGGTGGAGGTTGGGACACTTACCTACCATTGGTCGAATTTTCATACAACAACAGTTATCATGCAAGCATTCAGGCCGCACCGTTCGAAGCTCTCTATGGACGCAAGTGTCGATCACCATTATGCTGGTCTGATGCGGGTGATAGACAGCTTGTTGGACCAGAATTGGTTCAAGAGACAACATACAAGATCTTCCAGATCCGAGAGCGCATTAAAGCGGCTCGTGATCGTCAAAAGAGTTATGCGGATCGAAGAAGGAAACATCTGGAATTTGAGGTGGGAGATATGGTTTTTTTGAAGGTTTCACCCTAGAAGGGTGTGGCACGCTTTGGGAAGCGTGGGAAGTTGAATCTGCGGTACGTTGGACCATTTAAAATCCTGGAAAGGATTGGTCTTGTAGCCTACAAGTTGGATCTACCAGCTGAACTAAATGGCGTTCACGATATATTTCATGTATCAAACCTGAAAAAGAGTCCAACTCAAGAGACAGTGGTTATTCTGGCCGACGAAGTTCATATTGACGACACACTCCACTTTACTGAAGAACCAGTTGAGGTTATGGATTGGAAGATTAACAAAACACGCAGGAGTAGTGTCAAATTCGTCAAGGTTCGATGGAATGCACAACATGGCCCAGAATTCACGTGGGAACGTGAGGATCGTATGAAAGCAAAGTACCCACATTTATTCCCCAAGACCCCTGCATCTAGTAGCAGAACTAAAATTTCGGGACGAAATTTTCTTAACAGGGGGAGAATGTGACAACCCTCATAATTACAGGTATCCGTACAATTAATTAATATTAAATTTGTGCTTAATGACTGTGCTTGATTACAACTGATGACTTAAACTGCTTTATGATTTCTGCATCATACATACATGTGCATCACATTTCATACCGTCACACCGTTTATTACATATAACTTTAGTGACATACATGATGCACAAAGCACAGTTAGCACAGTTAACGGATAGCACGGGAATATGCTGACAGGGTTCTATACATAGACAGACAGTGTTTTGAGACCCAGTATGGGCCAGGGATAAGGTACTACACTAGTATGGTGTGTAGGGAAGTGAGGACCATAAAACTGCGTCACTAGGTGATAGTTTGAGTGCCGGAAAGTGCCTAAAACTCACTTTAAGTGCATAATTCTGCATTTTTCAGTAAAATTCAGCTTTTTAACATACTAGTATATTGCAGAAAATTGACTAAATGGTCCTGTATGCTTTCCTAAGTGTTGGGAATTAAAAGTGTCACAAGAAATTACATAAAAGACACCATACGGAATAGCTTGACACTTTAACGAACCGGTATCTAACCGAACAACCGGACATTACCCGGAACACCAAAATTTTGCCTGAAACATTGTTTTATTATTTTTGAACTAGTTATGGTCCCCGAATACCCCAACACAATACACTAGATATTACACTTAACCTTCAACTATTTACCTACTATCATTCCAAATTTACAAATACCCCCCCCCCCCATATGAAATTTACGGTCCAAAGGGGAGGACCCCACCACCAAATCCCACTAGATATTATCTCATATTTTATTTAGATATTGCTTGAGATGATGAACAAAATATTGGTGATCATTATAAGTATGGTGCATATCCCTTACAAGATTATTTCATATCTCACAAGTTCACTCCACTCCCTCAAACTCTCTCTCTCCCTCTCGGCTCTTGTTTGTGCCGCCACCACCACCACCTTGTAACCACCATACACCCATTTTCAAGATCATTCCAAGTACTAGAAGGTGTTACATGGAGCTTGAAGCTTGAAGAACTTGAAGAACCTTCATCCTTAGCTTTTATCCACCATTTTTCTTCATCTTTTTCTCTAGTGATCTTCCCTAGCCTTTGAGCTAGTTGTAAGCTTGTTACTACTAACTTTTACTTCTCATTTTGTTGGTTAAAAAGATGTACATTGTTATGAAGCACAAGAACACTAAAAGACTTAAACAAGAATCATGAACATGAAACTTAAAGATGATGAAATCTTGTTAAAATAATGTTGTTAAATACATGCATGGCACTTGATTGTTATTTACTTGAGATTATGATGTTGATCATCATAAGGAGCTTGCTAGATTGTGATTAAACACATGATCTAGCAAGTTAAAGGATGTTTATGTGTTAACATAAGATGATCATCCTCTTGTAGGAACATGAACTTGAAATCAAAATGATTTTTGAAAAATAGTAAATAAAGTGAGCTAGTAATTTGGTGAATCTAAGATTTACAAATAATTTTTCAAGAAAAACCAAGTTCAAAATATGATTTTAGTAGAACTTGATTCTTACATAAATATACATTGTTTTTGGTGATAAAATAAGTGTAAGAACACTTTATTTACAAGAAGAGTTCAAAGGAATAATTTTTGTGGAATATGTTTACAAGTTGTAAACATCTAGAATTTTCAAGAAGGAAGTTTATTAAGAAATAAACACACTTTAAGGGGGTAACTAAGTCTACTAAACATGTTACCAAGTTACTACGAGTTTTTTGTGAAAGTTCATGTTCATGTTGTTATATACATTGTATAATTTTGGCACTTGGGAAGTGTAGTTTGATTATTGATTGTTGGGTTGATTTTTGAAAAGAAAATGATATGCTCATATAGCATGGACACCTCCGTTTTTAGGGGAAACTATGGCGAAATTTTCTAAAAATATAAACACTTAGAAAATATTTTATAGACAAGTGTTTACTAGTGTATTTTAAACTATGTTTTTCAAATATAAACCTCGCCATAATTTTTGTAACAAAAATACAAAGTATCGGAGGTTGGTTTTGTACATGAAAATGGTTAAATATATATTTAGAATATATATTTTATACTAAGACACTTGTGTGAATATTTGTTTATTTTGTGGAATAGTTATATTATTTTAGGGTAAAATAATATAACTTAACAAATACCATGGGAATTACAACTCCAAAATAATACCAAAAAGTACAAGGAATAATTATTTAAGTTACACACTTGTTATTGTGGAACCAAACGCTAAAATGTAACTTATGAAATATTCCGGAAAATACTTTTACATATATATTTTTGGTAAATATTGTTTTTGATACAAGAAGTGAAAATATATTATTTGAGAGAAAAATATATATTTTGGAATACATTATTTTTGACGAATAAGGTTATATATATTTTTTTTCTAAAGCAAGAATCGAAAATATATTATTTCGGAACTACAAAATACATGTATAAATACCAACATTCTTGGGAAGGAAATACGGAGTTAAATACTTTAGAAGTATTAATACAAAAATATTGTTTAATCAATTATTTCAAAACAGAACATAATTTAAAGTGAAAATAATTATTATTTTAACAAATAATTATAACTTGGAATAACACAAGAAACACAACTCAAAAACATTAAACTCTAAGCCAAGGCACGGCCCGTTCGTCTAATAGACATTAGTACGTTGTAGGTTGTCGTGTAGCTGACTGAGTTTGAGTTACGAGCAGAAGACGCACCACAATGAGTTCATGTCCCCCTTTTCCTTAAACTGTTTTGTTTACTTACTTCGGGGGTGAAATACATGTTACAAAGGGATACTTACAATACTATTGGTATGATGAGCCTAGGAAAGAACCATAGATCATGTGATAGGGTAGGCGGATACTTGGGACCATTAATCCTCATATCAGGACCGAGGGGCATGAGTGATAGATCTATTTGGGTGTAGCGAGCCCACACTCATGAGGCCGGGGCGGCCCATAGAGGTGACTATGTCTTCTAGCCGAGAGCTCGGTACAACTTTGCTAGGTTTGAGTCTTCCTACACCGTCACACATATCAGTGGCCTTGCAAACCATTGGTGATCTTTTCCTTGTTTGCAATCATACCGGGACATTCATACATACATTGTTTACAAAGGTTTATACATACTCACATACACATGAACTCGCTCAACTTTTGTTGATTTTTCAAACTACATGTATTTAAGGAAACTAGTGGATCTGGAAGGGGTATGCATGTGTCGTCAGCTGCGTTTGAATAACAGATGTCATCCGGGGGTGGTTGAGTTTAGGGGGTGTATCTTTTTCCTGGACGGGATACATAATTCTAAGCTCGGGTTTTAATTAAGTACTTTTGTTGAGTCCTTATGAACTTAGTTGAACATGTCATGGCTTATAACTTATTTTGGTATCGATGCTTTCAAGACAAGTATATTATGGTTTTCTAAACTTTAATTAATGGATGAACATCTCGTATTTTTATCATATAGCATTGTTATGATTGATTGCTATGGTATTAAGAAGTCACACCAAATAACCTCGCTTCCCCAAAAGTCAGGGTGTGACAGTGACGGGGTCCAGATGATGGTCCAGTTGATATTGTCTGCAACAGACATCGTCATGGGTCTCAGACACAGTACAATCAGATCTCACCTCACATGTCTAATACTACTAAAGCTCAGGAATACGACCATGTAAACACGTAGGCACATAACACAGATTCACAGAGGCACAGAAGCACGTAAGCATGTAAGGCACAGAAACACAAATGCACAGAAGCACATAATCACAAGAGGCAATCAGAATACAGAAACCTATTATTCAGGGTTCGCGAGCGTTCGAGTATAGCGATCGTGATTAACATATCGAGTAGTATAGTATAAGAGTATAACATAGCATAAGGCCGTCCATAATTTAGCGATTTGTCAGCGTTTTGAGATAAAAGTGCAGTGCGAGTCGTGTGTGTCGATTAAAGTGATAGCAAAAAATGAATAGATCTCCAAAAATCGTAGCACCTTAACAGATGATTACATAAAACATATAAAAATTCCACATAAAAGGACGAAATATCAGAGTCGGCAGTAGCGAGCTCAGAATCGAAGCACATAAAATTCGAGAAATAGATTGTCGGCGGCTATATAGACATCGACTAACCAAAGTGATTCGACTATTCACAAGGACTTTTTATACACACTTTGACTTTCGGGACTGTGCTCTCGCCTCGAATCTGGGCGAATGGCACGCATCCTTTCAGTCATATCGTGACTTCAAGTCGTTGGAGTCCGTCGAGACTTTGGCGAGAGTCTTTGTAAAACCAAAATGAGATCGGAACGAGTCGTCAAGGTTCGGGTTTCACCCCTGACTTAGCAACTTCGTTCCTGCTTTGATAAAATAAAGGAGAATTATGCGTCGAAGTATGGATTTCACTCCCGGTTCAACGCAAATTCTCGTGTTTATAGATGAAATGCGGGGAAAACAAGCAATTTAGTCGAGAGTTTGCGGTTTTCACACCTAATCTCGGCCTAATCGCTCGTTTATTTTTGAAAACTAAAGTGCAGTGATAGTGTAGCGTAGGCGAGAATAGCGAGAAATAGCAGTAAGCTCGTACATATTCCCTATAGGTTATGCACAAGTTGGTCTGTTGGTTCCTAACTATAGACTAGGTCATTTCTAAGACATCGACCCGGACTAGGTCGAGTCTTGCCTAATTCCCTATAGTTATGGCTCTGATACCAATCTGTCACACCCCAACCGATGGCGGAATCATCGGGGCGCGTCACTGAGCGAAACAGATTGTCAAGAAGTTTCCATAACAACTATATTTACCAATTATTTAATGCAACATGTCCCATACCATGTCATAAAAGATAATACAATTATTACAGAAAAGATCTAGTCAAATTGTTCTGTTCCGACAACTGAGATTTTTATTACAGACAATTGTTTATTGTTGACCTAGGTTTTTCCTAGCCTCGATTTCACAGCAAGCTAAGCAATTAAGCATCCTAAGCACCTGTTACATACGTTAAAGTAAAAGTCAATACACATAGTGTAAAGGTGAGCATACAAATTTAATAGATATAATAGAGTTCGAAATCGTTACGCATAACCAGCATGTACACAGTGTAAAATGAGGCATGTTAGTTATCGACATGAACTTATCGATACCAATGACTGCGGGTTGACTGCCCAAGGCAGTTCATAATACACACTCACCACTGTGAGCCATGTAAAAAATTGTCCTTAACAACCCCTGAGTGAACAGATGCTGAGTCCAAACAAATAGTACTATCGTTGCTAAGGCATGTAAACAGCATTCCATGTGTAAACATAACAAAGAAGCATTCATTAAGTCACGTATAACATGCGGTAATTGGTTAGCGATTAAAGTATTGCATAGTGTCTTTGATGTGATTTAGAATAAGTAACATATGTAACACCCAAAAGTGCGTAAAGCAAAAGGGGATCGAGTATACTCACAGCGATTGGTGGATTGAAGGGAGCGCTAGAGAGTAGGGTTAGCCTGATCAGAATGATATCATAATGATAAGTGACGCGCAAAACGATGCAGGTTGTAAGTGGGTCAGACAATAGTTCGATCGGAGGGTAGTCTGATCGAATAGCCGGTCGTTCGGGTGACAGTCCGCTCGGATGGTCATCCGATCGGGTGACCTTTTGAGTGGATTGTTACTTCCTTTGGGGAGGATGTGTTTGTGTATGATGGCTTGTCTTTTGAAGTTTTAGTTGTAGCATTTTGAAAACAGAGAAGTACCTCTACCTTTCAGGTCGGTCGATCGGACGGTAGTCCGACCGGACAGCAATCCGATTAGCGAGTCTCCTCAATTGAGAACAAATTCACAGCAGGACAGTCACTCGATCGGATGGCAACCCTTGTGCTTTGAACCTGTTGGAAATTGTTTAAGCATGGAAGTCTGATCATTACATGGTCTAGTGGTAGTCCGATCGGGCAGCACTTCGTTCAATGTCCATCCCTCAAAGTTTGGAAATAGATGTTGAGTGTGGGGCCAGGGTGCAAGTCGATCGGGTGACAACCCGATCGGGTGATAATCCGATCGGACAACAGTCCGATCGGGCGGCACTCCGTTCTGGTGTCCCGGTCGTCTTCTTCCTTAGTCATTTTGATAGTTTGTCGATTTATCGAGATGTTTTGATAACGTGTTAAGCAACAGAAACCTCGTCAATACTTGGTACTCCTGATCGGACAGGAATCACCCAAATCCAACCAGTTAACTGTTCGAGACGGTGTTCCATGTTTAACCCGAAATCGGTAGTCTCGTGGATAGAATCCAGATCTTGAACCAACACAACCACAAGAATGAGTAGAAAGTTGGTACAAGCTCCGATTCTATCGGTTTTGAGTGCATTGAGTGTAAAAGAGTTAAAAGGAAGTTGGAAAACCATCTTTCAATCCTTTTTACCGTGAATATGTTTAGATCTATGAAAGATCTTTGTTTATTTGTGTGGAAATCGTTCAGATCTAAGTTGTTCTTGATGGATTGAAGCCAAAACATAAAGTTCATAAGAACACCATGATGACATCATCCTAGAACACCTCAAATCTAGTGATTTCACGGTTAAAAGTTAAGATTCAAAAGATAGAAAGGTGTAGGAGTGCGTGTAGATCAAGAAAGTACAAAGATTAGGTTGAAAAATTACAAGATTTGAGAGAAATCGGAGAAAAGAAGCTTGAGTGTGGCTGGTTCGAGCAGAGAGATGTCACTTACCAATAGTAGTAACAAGTGAGGTATTTATAGGGTTTCCCAAAGTGGAAAGGGCTGGTCAATCGGGTGGCAGCCTGATCGAACGGCTGGTCACTTGGTCGATTAGCCACTTTATTCGAGTGTTCGGTGCGACGAGTTTTGCCATTTCGATTGCGAATGCGAGCGTTGCGATGCGGTAGAGTTTCCTAGTCAAATTACTTTTAATCCCAACTACTATATCAACATACAATCATCCTTAATTGTTTTGCGTTTAGCGTTTGCGATTCGATTGCGATTGAGTTTCGATTAATCACCACAACATAACATAGATAAACATGCACAAGTAACACATAAGGCACACACACACGTATAACCATATCCAGAGCGCGTAATTCGAGTTGCGAGTGCGATTACGATAGCGATAAAGCGATAAAACATGAGATAAATTATCGAATAAACCTCGATTATTAATAAGTACACCACATAATATAACTAACGTAAAGCATTAAATAGACTATCTACAGTCAAAGAAGTCAAAACAGGAATTGTGCAAGGAGTGACAGATCGCAATTAGCAATCTTGTCTCCCTTTGACTGCAATCTTGACTTTGACTTTGACTTCCGAAACACGGGGTGTTACAAATGCCACTAAAAAAGGTTGTGAGTGATGGAAAAATGGTTGATGACATGGCGGAACTTGATTGGATGCTTGTAAGTGATAGAATTCTATCACTAGTGACCACCCCCACTCCCCTTATGTATAAAATACAAATAATTGATTGCACATTTTGAGAAAGGGAATCCCTCTTTCTTCCTCTTAACCTCGTTGCATCACCTCATAACTCATTTCAAAGATGTGTCTGGTCCATTGCAACAGTTTGTCTACTTCAAGCATGTTGATTCAATGATAAAACTAAATTTTGATAAAAATGTATATAACAACACATCTAACTCATTATTGTGATGCATATAACTTCACATGTTTCATATGTTGTAGTCAAGAGTTTTGATGTGCATGCATATAACGGTCTTATCAATCGCAATACTACGTCAAACTTCGCAGGTTTGTAGCACGTATGTAAAGTCATGACTCATGTTATCAATACAATTCGTTTGATTTTTAACTTTACCACTTGAGAAAAAAATGAATGAGATGTGCGAAGTATGATATGAACAAAATAGTTATCAAACGATATAACAGAGCGGGGGGGGGGGGGGATGGATTTAGGGTGTTTAGACGGAATGAGAATCCTTGTGTAATAGGTGATTATGTTCCATTGACCAATCAAACACTATCTTAGATTTCAAGATCTAGAAATAAATTTTTAATGATTTGAATCCGAAACTCTTGAGTACCCTTTTTCTTTTGAATTTTTTTTTGAAAACGTTGATCGAAACCATAATTCATCAAACTAGGTCTCGTAGGAAGACGGTCCAACAAAACATGCCAAACCATTATGTTAACCTTCCCATGAAAATATCTATAATTACCGAGTAAATGATGATATTGCGATATTTCCACTCCACCCTCAACGGTCGTTGCTAATCCCTCAACTACTCGTCATACTTCCTACAAACTTTTAAAAACCACTGTGTTTATCAATTTCAAGATTGTACTATCTTAGAAATCGATATCATAAAAGAGTGTTTCCCATCCAAATTTCATGATTGTACAATTTTAGAAATCGATATCATAAAAGAGTGTTTCCCATCTAACAATCATGCAAAAATAATATAGCTTCCCTAAGCTTGCTTTCTCAAACTAGTAACTAAAATAATGTCTTTCCTGATGTTACAAAACATATTTATCAATTCTTTGTCAAACCCCATTACCTTAACCGTACCCGCCCCATTAGAGAGACCCGATTTAGGCCCATAAATCAATTTTGTAAGGGTAACCCAAAATATATTTGGGTTAAAAGACCCTAGGCATGCACATAAAATTAATATTATTATTAATATATATATTATTATTATTACTATGTATTAATAAACGAATTAAAATGAATAGTGATTTTAATATTATAATAATATATAGTTTTTTTTGTATTTTTATTATATGTTAATTGGCAAACTGAATGAACAGTAGAACCATCTTGGCAAACATCTACGTGGCAGGATTTTATGAAGGGTAAGCTCTAAGAGTTTATCCTTCTGCCATGTTTTCTTTTCTTTGTACAAAAGCAATGAACACCATCTTTTACACCTCCATCAACCGCCACCATTGACAGCCACCACTGCCATCACTCCGTCGGAAACAGAGGCGAAACATACGATTCTTCACACATGGAATCCAAGATCAAAGATGGTGGCACTTGGTGGAGCTGTTAACGTGGCGGTAAGGGATAGGGTTCCGACGCATCTGGTGATGGCGGTGTTCTCTTCCGGTACAACATATGACGAGGGTTATCTTGCACTTCATCCATAGGATGCTTCGAGTCGATTCCGGTAAGTACATCAGCTCCGATTTTCTTAGGAAACCGCATGGTTTATCTAACCTACATCCACCACCGCCATAACAGTATAGCAGGAGTTTCTGATTTGATAATAATTTAATTTATAGTTGGTTCGTGTTTTCTTGAGTAACTCCATTTTGTGGTTGTTTGATTTCCACTGCAACTATTCCAATTCAGGGAATTATCTATTTCCATGAACAAAATCATCAATCTGAATTTTATATAACTGTAGGTATGATTCCCAAGTTGTTATTTGAAAGGAAAATCTTTGAATTTCTGTTAAAATTGCTTAATTAGATTTTGACATGTTTGTTCCTCTGTTTATTGTGGGTTCTTGATGTGCTTGGGTTCAAAACCCTTCTAATCCTGTTTTTTTTGTTAGACGGTTCGGTTTCACGACACGGATGTTGGATATGAACACGTATTAGTGTTGATACGGCGCTTCTTTGTTGCACCGATTTGGATCTACTTCGTAGACTTTAGATGTAGGCATTACAGGCACCAAGCGATTAAGGTAAACAATCACTTCTTTGCTTTAGGTTTTAATATTCTAATTTTGTTAAGTTTTTGTTAATTTTGTGATATTATGAGAGATTGAGTTAAAAACATGTTGGAATTAGCGCATGATTTTCAATTCAGTGGAGGCTAAGCATCCAGGTGATGTTAGCTACATTCAACTTCAGAACTTTGTATTCGGCATATGGCTTTCTGTTATGTAGTTACATCATCATTTATGGCTCTCGCTTTTATCTTAAAAGCTTTCTGCAAGGCTATTTTGACTCTAAAGTATATTAGGGTTTTGGTATGAAATGTTGTATGGGTATTTTACATCTGTATTGTTTTTGTTATGTAGACGTATTAGGGTCTTTTTTTGTCATGTGAACAAATATGTTAGGGGTTTGGGTTGATCCTGAAATCTACCAGATTTGTATGTTACAGGTTAAATTTACCCTTTGAAAATAGGAATAGCATAGACCATCAAAAAGAGGTAATGATGTAAACATTTTGATCCTACATGAACCATCTCTATATGTTAAAAGAAGAACTGAATGAACAGTAATCAAGGGTATATTAGGGATTTTAAATTTTAACATCGACACGTGTATGCGTATTTCCATCTCCACTGCTTCCAGTTTTATTTTGTAGTGGTTCAAAGTCCAGCTTAGAGAGATGGATAGAGAGAAAGAGAGCGCAACGATAGAACGGGAGTGATAGAGAGAGAGAGAGAGAGAGAGAGAGAGAGAGGAGCGGCGATGATGGAGGAACCGGCCGTCGTCTCCCGCCAGCCACCCTCTTGGCTTTCGGTCAGACCGGTGGTGGGTTGTGGTGGTTTAGACGCATGAATCGATGGTAGAAGGCGGTGGTGGATGAGGGTTCCAGCGTGATAGTATGCGACAATAATGTTATCGGTGGTAGTTGAAGCCGACAATGACGGCTGGGGGTTCTAGGGTTTCGATGAGGGTACCAGTGACTCTCATCAGATGATCTAGATAAAGAATGGGAGACTTGAAGGTGATTTTGAACAACCGCAATCTTAGAGACTTGAATTAGTGTTCGGTGAAGTTGACTAGGTTTCCGACGAGATTTCGGTAAGCCCTTTTCGTCTGCTTGTCATCATTTCTTTCTGTAGGTAGGCTCATATAGTAATAATCGGAAGTATTTTGGCTACCTTTTCCGATGAGGTTCTGGTAACTCAGTTTTTATCAGCGTGTATGTATGTATTTCATTCTTTGTGTCTATGTTTTTGAGTGATTGTTGGATAGTTTGCACACCAAGTGTATGTTTTGGAAATATTTATTTGTATTGTTTTGATTGATATTGAAATTGTGGTTTAGTCACTAGAGTTTAGATCTGTATATTTTTAAGTGATTATATTCATTTTATTTTTTATCAATATTAGCAAAAAGTGATGTTCTTGATGCATTATTTTGTGAACACATGGGTATCCTCCATAATCCATAGACCATAATCTTTGTTAATCATGGAAGTTGATTCTGAATGGTGTACTGTTATAGTCCACGTCTTGCATTTTGTTATTCTTGAACTTAGTTTATTTTCTAACAAAAAATGAGTTGGCGTTGTTGCTTTGTATGTTAAGGACAAGCTTGGATCAGTTGAGCTTCCGGGAGTCGTAGCTTGGCGTGGAAAGTTGGCAATAAACACCCAGGTTTTACAGGCCAATCATCAGAGGTTGCAGAATGGGCAAGTTGCATAACACAGTACGGGTGTCTGGTTGACCCACAAACACCTTTAGCTGAGGGGTTGCATTTTACATTAAAAATAGACGTTGGACATCTTTCTATCCCTTTTAGTTAAAGACTTTGAGTAACCCGGTTGAGACTAAAAACACAATCCAAATTAACCCGTTTATAAGTAAACGGGTCAAGATACCGACTTCCACATTTTCTAGCATCGACTGTCATATGCTTGCAATCTTCTTTGTCATACTTATTATCATCTATTTTAATTATTTGTAAACAGGTTGAAAATGATATTATGTCATCTTTCGAAGTAAAAACTCTGTTGGATAAGATAAGTGGGAGGCTTTGACGAAGAAATTAGAGGACAAAGAACAAGAGTTGCGTAATTCAACATTATATACAAAAAAACTTAGAGGAGTCTATTTCAGATATCGCGCTAGATTTTCAAAGTGATACAGAAAGCATGCAACTTGATTTAATGGCCATGGATCATAGTTTTCTTGATGCTAAAAAACTCCACTAAGAAGCTGTTCAAGAACATTGTAGGATGCCAGAACGTACTAAGAATTACAAGATTCAAATACAAAATGGTTAAAATGTTATGCTATTAGTTGAAGAATATAAAGAATTGAGGGAGAAGCTTAATTCATTTGAAAGCAATAAAGTTTTAGAAATCAAGTTGAGGAAGTCAAACGGATATGAAGCTCAACTACACGAATATGAACTTCTTGTGAACCAGCTGACGGTATGTTAACATGTAATTGACACAATATAATAAACGGGTCACAATTGTTGGTTAATTTTACTGTTGGCATGTTGGCAGGAACGACTAAAGAACGAAAAATTTAAGAATAAGCTGAAGAGTTAGCTCAGGAAATGGCTGAGTTGAGAATCTGGATTGCTTGAAGAAGAATACAAAAAACGTGCGTGTATAGAAGAAAGATCTTTACAAAGAATAACCAAGAAGAATACAAAAAACGTGCGTGTATAGAAGAAAGCTCTTTACAAAGAATAACCGAGTTGGAGGCTCAGGTATCAATATAATTAGTTTAAAATTCCCACCTCCATAAGTCAACTATTTAATTAGCATGTGTGGTAAAGTTTATAATATTTCATCTTTTCGTTATCATCAAGATCAAAAAAGAAAGAAGGAAAACTCTTGCTGATGTTCAAGATCTTCTATATTCTTAGGAGATTCTTCCAGGATCACAAGTTGTGGCTTCGACTTTAAGTTTCAGTACATTAGGTGTCTGTTTCTCATTTTTGGAACCAATCCAAGTGTTTAGAAGGCTCAAGCAAACTTTGCCATTGTGATAAAGACTCAGATTAATTCTTAGGCCACCAAAACGATAGTGTATTTGCTGAAAAGAATTGTATAATATATCAATTAGAAACACTTTTATATGGTTGCTGCGTGAAGTTACCATACTGTCCCTATCCAAAGAAGTACTACACTAAAAACTTTCAAAACAAGCCTTGGAATTTTGCCATCTAAATGAGGAACTAGAAGAATCCTTCGAGGACAACAAACACTTTGAGAAAATGAAGGAATTGTTGAGTAACAATCGGGCTTGAACGCGTTATTAAAATCTAAGTAGTATGGTAAGATGGTTTAAAGTAAACAAGTTATCTATGACCGTGTTCATTTTTTTGGGTTTTTAAATGGAGGGCCATACCAACCAATCAAAGAGTGAAATGAGACCATTTCAGCACTAATCGGGATTACAAGGGGTCCCCCACCGCAACGCGCGGGTGGGTAACTCCTAGTTTAAAAGAAAAATTAAACAAGACTTATAATATTTAATTATTTTCCATAAAATTATAAAAATAGTGTAGTACATATAAAATAATAATAATAATATATAAAATATTACTTTAAATTTAAAATAATATATAAGTTACTAAAATTACTTGATACATAGAAAAAAAAGGGTTAGGATTATACCTAAAATACAACATATTATTATGTGTAAAAAAGATACTTCCCAATTCTTGGAATATTAGAATCTTTTAGCTCTTTTATAAATTGCGCATCTTTGTGAAATCAATAACAATCCTCGCCCACTAACACGCCTATTACATATGTGAAGGTTATGTAGATGATGTTTTGTTGACGTAAATGTGACGTAGACTATTTTGTTGACGCTAAACTCTACCTTGTCAAACTTTTACTATATCATATAGAAATCTATACTACCATCTATGATCAAAAATCAATCCATATCGGCTACTTTTCCAAACTACCATGTATGATCAAAAATCGATTCATGTCGGCGACTTTGCATTAAGGTATCCACATCATCAAACTTTAATTTGTTTAAGGGGTAACAAAATCATTATTTTAATTTTATCTCATACGTGACACGTATATGTTTTTTAGCCAAATTAAATGTCTTCATATATAAAGTTTTGAGCGATTTCTTTTGTGCAAGGTGAGAAAGTACGCTAGTTTTCTTATGACATTAACCAAGAAGTCGTCAAGGGGACATCCTGATGATTAAGATGTGTGACTCACAATCAAAAGACTAGTAGTTCAAATGCTGAATAATACAGATTATGTCATTGAAAATCCAGAAATTGTTGTTAAAAAAGAAATTAACAAAAAATTATTACAAGTTGTTAATTGATTTGATGATTGGATTTTATTTATTTTTGTATAAAACATAAATATCATCTATAACACGATCAAAAACTAGAAGACATGCTAGGTTCATTACATATATTTTTAAATTTAATGAAACTTTATTAAAAGTTACAATTTCATATTATAAATTTCCATATTATAAATTAGCAACAATTTGTTGCTTAATGTTTGTTGTACCCTATGTATGGGAGTTTTTCAAAAATAAATTTTGATTTTTCACTTTTAACCCAAAGGTTTTACTTTTTGCATTTTAACCCTTTTGCTTTTTTAACTTTTAACCTAAAGTTGTTCATCTTTTACAATTTAACCCCAATACTTATTTATTTTCAACTTTGGTCCCTCACAGTTTTCATATTTCGCAAGTTTTTCATTTTACATTTCGTTCTAAATTATGTGAGTTAACACGCCATAACTTGCGTGTGAGGTTCAACATATTTTCGTCATTTTTTTTCCGTTTGACAGGCGCATCGCAACGCGTCTATTCCCCGTGTGACGGATCCGTCACAACGCGCGTGTCCTAGATCGACTTATTTATTCTTTTCTACGTTTTACGTTTCATTCTAATTTCTTCGCATTAACACACCGCAACGGGCGTGCGTGGTTCAACGATTTTATGTCTGCTTTTCGTCCAATATTATTTTTCCTTTTATATTTATTTTAGTTTTACGAGTTTTCCGATGTTGGTGGTCGCTAGCAGTGAGGTGACATTGGTGCTACTTGGCACTGTTACATGCATATTCTTATGTATGTGTTTTGATTGCTTTATTTTTGACGTAAATGTTTTTTAGAAAGGAGTCAGATCAGATATTTACATGCATATTTTTATGTGCGTTTTGCTATAAATTCGAGTTGGTCTACGTTTCAACGTAAACTATTTTGGAAAACGACTCAGGTCAAATACAATTTGTTTTCGTGTTTTTTTAAGTATGTTTCGTAAATTTTGTTTCGAACCGAGTGGAGTCATATTTTACTTTTCCCCTTTTTCAAAAGGTATAATTAATCCCTTTTGATTACATGTGTCGGTTTTCCCTTTATACCCGCTAATGTTTTCCATATATGAGCCGGGTCACATATAATACGTTATGATCGTATGATATAAACTCGATTTACTTTACGTTTTGATCCAATCGCAATGCTTATATAGGTCACATTGAGCATGTTTTTATACGATTTACGCATAACATAACATTTAGACTAATCCATTCTATATTTGCGGTAGACGCGTGTTCGCAACGAACACTGGTGTTATTGCTAGTTATAATCAAACTTGATAATGATGATTGATAATAGCTAAAAAACAATAAGATTATCAATGACCAATGATTTTTTTTTCGAACAAACCGACAATCTTGTACCAAAAAAGAAACAAACAAACCGACACTTCATGTGCATTGTGCAAACTCAACTCTTACAAACTCATTGAGTTCAACCCCGAGTCAGAACAGTGAGTTGTCGGTGGCGAGTTAACTTCAACCTCTAGTTGGTGAGTCATGGTTCAAAGCTTCCAATACGTTTACTTCAAAAAAAAAAAAAAAAAAAAAAAACTTTATTCCAAATCCAGCCTGTTCTTTAATAAACACCAGGATGTATACACATCAACCGAACCCCATCTGTCAATCTCCACCGTCCATTTTCTCATCATCTCCATTATTCAATTGTCACAAATACTTAATCTCTCTCTAACACACACACACACTTCACATTTGGGGCAAGATTTTTGATACAAAAAGCAGTTGCAAGATCTTGTTGTCAGGGGGGGAAGTCTCCACTCTTTGTAAGTGCACATTCTACTTTCTTGAAATTTTTAAGATTTTTTTGATCAAGATTGTTGGTTAAACCCTAGAAAGATGCAAAATTTGTTGATGGGTTTGTTGTTTTAGTTGTTGTTTGTTGTTTATAGGATATGGGTCTATTTGGTTTATGTGTTTTTTTTTTTAAGAAAATGAATCATCACATGGTTTAATTATCAAGAAAGGGAATTGGGTTGTGTTAAATTTTGTGGCTTTTTGTCAAGATTTTTATTAGAACCCTAAAAAGATTGAAAATTTGTCAATGAGTGTAGTTTTTTTTGGTTAATTTCAGCTTCTGGGTCTTGTTTTTTAGGAAATCTTCATTAATTGTCCAAATTATCAAGTAAAGGTAGTTGATTTATGTAAATACCTTTGTTTTTGGGTCAAAGTTTTTATAAGAACCCTAAAAAGATTGAAAATTTGTCAATGGGAGTAGTTTTTTTTGGTTAATTTCAGCTTTTGGGTCTTGTTTTTTAGGAATTCTTCATTAACTGTTCAAATTATCAAGTAAAGGTAGTTGATTTATGTAAATACCTTTGTTTTTGGGTCAAAGTTTTTATAAGAACCCTAAAAAGATTGAAAATTTGTCAATGGGTGTAGTTTTTTTGGTTAATTTCAGCTATTGGGTCTTGTTTCTTAGGAAATCTTCATTAATTGTTCAAATTATCAACTAAAGGAAGTTGATTTATGTAAGTACCTTTGTTTGTGGGTCAAAGTTTTTATAAGAACCCTAAAAAGATTGAAATTTTGTCAATGGGTGTATTGTTTTAGTTAATTTCAGCTTCTGGGTCTTGTTTTTTTTTTTTTACATCCTCACAAAATGCCCAAATTATCAAGAAAAGGAACTTGGGTCATATTAAATCTTGTGTTGTTTGTCAAGATTTATATTTGAACCCTAGAAAGAATGACAATTTGTTATTGGGTATATTGTTTTGGTTCATTTCAGCTTTTGGGTCTTGTTTTGTTTTAAGATATCTTCACTATATGCTTAAATTATCAAGAAACTGAACTTGATTCTAGTTAATTTTCGCTTCTACGTCTGGTTTTTCTTGTAAGAAAATTTTACTAAATACTCATTATCATTAAAAGGAACTTTATTATTCTAAATCCTGTGTTTTTTGGTCAATTTTTTATAAGAACCCTACTCAGCTTCTAGTCTTGTATTATTTTAAGAAATTTTCACTAAATACCCAAATTATCAAGAAAAGGAAGTTGATTTATCTAGATACCTTTGTTTTTTGCTCAAAGTTTTCATTAGAACCCTAGAAAGAATGAAAATTTGTCAATGGGTGTATAATGTTTAGTTAATTTCAGTTTCTGGGTCTTGTTTTCTTGTAAGAACTCTTCACCAAATGCCCAGATATTCAAGAAAAGGAACTTGATTTATTATTGGGTGTTTCAGTTATAATATTATGCTAATTTCAGATTGTGATTTAATCCTAAATTGTGTGTTCTGTTTTGTAAAATTTCCATTAAAACCCTAAGACTGGAGGGTATGGAGAGCCTCATCCCCAAGGGGATGGGCCGCCACGTCACCGCCACGTAGCGGGGCCTAAAGGGGATGGACCTAGGGGGGTGGGGGATGAACCCCTTTATATATATATGTATGTATAGCTGTGTGTGTGTGAGGAGAGAGAACACAGGCCCGTCGAGCACGTCGTTGGGGAGCCGGAGTCGCCGGGACGCGCCTATGGGGGGCGGTGTGGGGGTGCGGCGCCGGGCCACGCCGGGCCTAAGCCGGCCCCCATACCCTCCAGTCTAAAAGGAAACGCATTTTGTTGCTCGGATTGATGTTTTAGTTTATATCAGTTAATTTTAAGCATCCGGGTCCCTCCAATTCATGTTTTATCAAGATCTTTTCGACAAATGCCAACTTGATCTATTGTCGGGTATCTTGGTTTATTTATCTTCTGATCATTTCAGATTGTAACTCATATAAAACCCTGTGTTTTTCCCTCTCAAAATCTTCATAAGACCGTAACGATAACCAACTTCGTTATTGGATTTGCGTCTATTTAGCTTCTGCTCGTTTCAAATTAAATTCTGTGTTTATTTCTAATCGTCATCAAGCAGGAAGCAACTTTTTAGCGTAGTTGACTATAAGCAACTTCATTATTGCTTTGATTTTTTAAGTATTTTTTTTACTTATTTTCTGATCATTTGAGATTATCTTTTAACCAAAAACCATAATAATAAAGAAAAAAAGTTAGAATTTAATTCATCAATATGTGTTATGTGTTCTGTCATATTCATTAGTCAACCCTAATATATTTGTTTTATTCCCCCTTGCTTATTCAAAGCATGTGGCTATCTCTTATTTATGTGTTTTATTTGCCGATTATTTTTTTTACTGAAAACGAAACAGGAGCTTAATTTCTCACTTATATTTTGTTTCATGTATCATCTTCTCACTTTCTGACGTTAATCTTCCAGAATTAACAAAAAAAAGATCATAAATTATCGTTGAGTACAAATAATACAATATTTTTTTCTTTTTGTTTATTCATGTCTTCACATGAAATGAGCTTAATTTATCATCGTGTGTTCTGTTTTCGTTTCTTTTTTTCCAGCAAAGAAGAATGGAGACAAAACATGTGTGTCTTTTGGTGCTAACCGTACTCTGTTTAATCGTTTCAATCGCGGATGCCGACACATCGCCAGTATTGGTGAAAAAGGTCAAGGGCAAAAAAGTTTGCGATCAGGGTTGGGAATGTAAAGGGTGGTCCGAATATTGTTGCAACCTCACAATATCTCAATATTTTGATTATTATCAATTTGAGAATCTTTTCTCGAAAAGGAACGCTCCAGTGGCACACGCTGTCGGTTTCTGGGATTTTAAGTCGTTTATCACCGCTTCAGCCATTTATCAGCCCCTAGGGTTTGGTACCACCGGCAACAAGACGACACAGATGTTGGAGATTGCTGCTTTTCTTGCTCATGTTGGAAGTCAAACTTCTTGTAAGTTCATGCTTCTGACGTGTTGACTTTTCGTTCTTTATTTACGATGAGTCTTTTTATCATACGAAACAGGTTAAATTTAGAAAACTGGGTAAATGGGAATGGGTCAAATCACAGATGGGTCGAAAAAGTTGTCAGTCGTCACTTTGGGGTAGGGGTGTGATTTTCTGATACGACCTGAAAACATGACACAAACCTTACACGAAATTCGCGGATTTGAGTTTAATCGAAACGGGTCGGGTCAGTTTCAGGTTGAACCTGCGAAACCGTTTAGCAAAATGGGTCGGGTTTGTGTCAACCCGGTCGGGTTGACATACCGACCCGTTTAACCGATTTATGTTTTATTAAATTTTTTTACAATATGTTTTATAATTAAAATGTAACTGTAATATATAAATTTGTGTATTTAGTGAAATTTTAATTTTAATATATTACTTTGCAAAAGAAATAAAAAAAATTCCGGTTAAACGGGTTGTGCTCAACCCATGAATATTCGGGTCGTGTTCGGGTTCATATGTCATGACACGTTTTTCGGGTTCGGGTTGGGTTGAACCCGCCAAAACGCGAACACGACCCGTTTAGCACCCCTGACTTTGGGTATGAATTAGATAACAAGATCTAATTGGAATCCGTATGGACTTCTAAACGCACCCCTTTAGGTGGTTTTGAAGGATACCCAATTATATCGGTATCTACCTATTCCTTCAAACCCATACCCTTGGCTAAACATACTCAAAACACTATCAAACCCATACCCTCGAGCCAAACACCCACTAAATGGGAATATAACATGATTTTTGTTATTGAAAATGGTTTAGGTGGATATGGAGTGGTGACCGGAGGGCCCACAGCATGGGGATTATGTTACAACAAAGAGATGAGCCCTATGCAAGATTATTGTGATGATAACTACAAATACACTTACCCTTGTGCCCCTGGAGCTTTATATTTTGGTCGTGGTGCTTTGCCCGTTTTCTGGTATGAATCAATTTTTCCCCCGATGTTATTTAATTATATGTCACTCTAAAAACTTGTGACTAGGTATGTGTTTGAGCCTTTGTTCTTTTTGCGCACCACATAATAGTCGTTTCTCGTTGGGCGGGTTGGGTAAAGAGTCGAAATGTGTATTTTTTTTAATGGGCTGGATTGATCCGGAACACTGTCTATTTTCTAATAAAGTGTAAAATGCCATTTCGTCGCCAAGGTTTGGCCACTTTTGTGACTTTCGTCCAAACATTTGTTTTTCCTCACCTGGATCCAAAAGGTTTGAAATTTGCCATTTTCATCCGACTCGTTAACTCCATCCATTTTTTTACGTTAAGTTGGGGGCATTTTCGTCATTTTAGCTATTTGGTTTGTTTTTTTTATATCAAAATGGCAAGATTAAATGACGGAAATACCCCTGATTTGTCGTTAAAAAATGGATGGAGTTAATTAGTTGGATGAAAATGGCAAGATTTCAAACCTTTTGGATCCATATGCTGAAAAACAAACGTTTGGACGAAAGTGGCCAAAGCACAGGGACGAAAATGACATTTTACTCTTTAATAAATACGACTACTATAGCTAAATTTTTCAATAATAGACTATTTTTTTTAAGTAATGTGATTTTGTTACAGGTCAAAATGGGTCAGTTTTTTGTTGACCCGAAACACATTTCTCCAAAAAGAAATTTAATTTTACGCTTACAACCAGTCACACATAACTAAAATCCATTCATAAGTAAATAGATATAAAGTGCCACCTCTATTATACTGTTTTAGTATTAATTTTAAGAGTTAATTACTGTTTTCGTCCCTGTGGTTTGTCAAAAATCACTATTTCAGTCAATTAGTTTAAAAATTGCGATTTCAGTCCCTGTGGTTTCACTTTCGTAACCATTTCAGTCCATGTGGTTTCACTTTCGTAACCATTTCAATCCATTATTCTGTTAAGTACAGGGACTGAAATGGTTACGAGGTGGACTGAAATGGTTACGAAAGTGAAACCACAGGGACTGAAATCACAATTTTTAAACTAATGGACTGAAATAGTGATTTTTGATAAACCACAGGGACGAAAACAGTAATTAACTCTAATTTTAAGATAGAAGATAATATAAGTTTTCGAAGTAAATGATCTAGGTTGTTTTATGCAGCAAAAATCCCACTTATACGACTCTTGACCCGTTTAACCTCGTTTTTCCATATAAAACATAAACCTAACCATCGCGTTGTTTCAGGAACTTCAACTATGGATACCTTGGCGACTGCTTAAAAGTCGACCTTTTACACCACCCCGAATACCTCGAACAAAACGCCACTTTAGCATTCCAAGCGGCAATCTTCCAATGGATAACTCCGTTGAAAAAGGGCCAACCGTCGCCACACGATATCATGGTAGGCAACTGGAAGCCCACCAAAAACGACACCGACTCCAAAAGGATTCCTGGATTCGGAGCCACCATGAATATCCTATATGGCGAACGCACATGTGGAAAAGGCGATATCGATGACATGAACACCATCATCACACATTACTTGTATTATCTTGACTTGATGGGCGTTGGCCGAGAGCAAGCTGGGCCCCACGAGGTTCTTTCTTGTGCCGAACAGAAACCGTTTAACCCTTCAACGGTTACTAAAGACTCGGCTTCGAGTTAACCTTTGGGTTGAAGTAAAACACCATGTTTGAGGTTCATGGTCCTTTGTTTCTAAGTGTTTATTATTTATTTTGTGAGATATGTTTTTTTTTTTTTTAAGTTGGAATTATAAAGACAAATCTTATATAAGTTTGTTCAGATTATGTTTCTTGGGTTTGCTTTTGTATTATAATTTTTTAATAAAATTGTATCAAGACATGTTAGCATGTTACATGAAAAATTGTAAACCTACTTATTTGTGCATTGCTTTTGGAAACAAATTGTTATTGTCCTTTTGGTTTGTAAAGCTACCCTTGGTTCTGAAAAATTCAAAAATGATTTGGATTCGAATCACCTGAATCCGAATCATTTTTGAATTCTATGAATTCAAATCTGTTTGAATTTGAATTCAGTTTCAAAAATGCCAAACCCGAATCGATGAACACCTCTAAATTTACTATCTAGGGTTTAGTGGAGCGGGTTTTTTAAGTGTTTATTTCTAGCCTAATCGCGGGAAAGGAATAAAATAACCAATTTGGGGAGTAAACGAGCTCTCAAGATTAGTTTTTGTTGTTAAACGCATAAATTAGTGTGAGGTTAAACGAGCTTAAACTCGAGACTAAAATGAAGTCCATTTTGTAAACTAGCTTGAGCACAAGTTTTTCATTTCGATGTATCCCAAGTCCTAGGCTCGCCAACCAATTATTGATATAAATATAATAATTATATTTTATACAATAAATATATGATTAGATAATAAGTAGTATTATTATGAAGAGTTAAATGCTTGGTTGGTCCCTGTGGTTTGCAAAAATTGCAGACTTGGTCCCAATGGTTTACTAATTACACGCGTGGTCCCCAAACTTGTCAAAAATGCACTCGGTTGGTCCCTAGCCCTAACATCAGTTAAATTTCTCAGTTAACTATGTGTGAAATGACTATATTACCCTTGAACAATTAAAAACCTAAAACTAAGAAGAGTAAACTGCAATTTTACCCCCTGAGGTTAGGGGTGATTGGCACTCTTACCCCCCTAAGGAAATAATTGCAATTTTACCCCCCACTGTTAACTCTTATGTCGCAACATTACCCCCTAAGCTCAATTTTGTTGACTGATCTGTTGACTTGGTGGTGAAATGACTATTATACCCTTTTATTTTACCCCCTGTGCTTTGTTTACTCTGTAATATTACCCCCTGCCACCAGTGCCACCGCCATTCACCACCACAACCACCACTGCCACCTCCAGCCACCACCGCCACCTCCAGCCACCACTGCCACCGCCATTCACCACCACAACCACCACTGCCATCTTCTTCCTCCCCCTCTCTCTCTCTCTCTCTCTCTAAAAAACCCACCACCCGTTCAAATATTACTTGAGATGAATCACTGGTTGCAGTTTACTCTATTTTTCCTCACCTCTGGCCACCATATGTCGACAACCACCACCAACATCAAACCATTATTCAAATTAAAACAGCTAATTCACCAAAAAGTCACCCAAAACGTAAAAAATTTACGCTAAAATCAAGTCGATTGCATAATGAACATAAATTTTACCAACTAATTTACCTAATTCCATCACAACAATCCTGTAGATATCAAAAACAATGTCAGCTTATAAAGAACATTCAAACGCTTCCAATGCTAGTATTCTGTCTCATATTAACACTTCAACAAATTTCTTCCAATTGTACCAAATTCAAACACATAATTAGATCAAAACAAGATCAAACAGCAGAAACACAAATTTGAGCAAACAATTACAGATTTCAACAAAATCAAAGCCACGTATAACCAATTCAAACCACGTCTACACAAGCAAATCAAAATTAAACAATCTCAATGGTGTGAGCCGTGACGTCAGAGCCGACGTCATCGTCCGTATCGACGACGAATCTGAAGGAATTAGCGGTTTCCTGAACCGACACATCGGCGAATGGGAGCTCCAGGACTTTAGCGAAGATGTGTGGGAGTCGCCGGAGCTTTTTTTGATGGCCGTTAGCGGCGGTTGTGTCGTAACGGAGTGTGATGTTTCGATTGGACGGAGATTGATGAACTTTCATGGTTCAGGAGATTTGAAAGGCTAGGGTTAGGGTTTGTAATTGGGGATGATTGATGAACATTAGTTGGACGGAGATTGATGAACGATTGTGGTGTAAGGATGGTTGTGGGTTGTGGAGGTTGAGGTTATTCAGGTTGAGGATGGAGAAGAAGGGTAGGTTGTGGTGGTGGTCTCTGCGGTGGGGGGAGTGAAGAAGAAGGTGGTGAAAAGGGTTTCAGGGAGAAATGGTGGTGGTGCAAATTATATGGCCAACAGATAATAAAAAATAATAATATAATAATAAATAAGGGTAAGATTACCAAAATACCCTCAACTATTAGGGTCAAACTACCTTTGATTGAGCTTAGGGGGTAATGTTGCGACATAAGAGTTAACAGTGGGGGGTAAAATTGCAATTATTTCCTTAGGGGGGGGTAAGAGTGCCAATCACCCCTAACCTCAGGGGGTAAAATTGCAGTTTACTCAACTAAGAATTAAAAAATTAAAAAACAGGACTCTGCATTTCATCTTCATCACCATCATCATCTTCATCACCAACCCACCATCATCTTCATCACCAACCCACCACTAACTGAAACACCACCCGTGTAATTCAAACACTAATCCACCGTTACCGTTCTGTTTCTCCATACAACCACCTGAAAATCCGTACAACAGCAGAAGTATGTTACAATTGTCCAACAAACCTCTGCATACAAGACTAAAATCCCATAAATACATGAGCTTCTGGATGACCAAATTCAAACACAAATGGTTTCTTTAACTTTGACACCAACCAAAAGTCAACCATAAACAATCTAAGCATCTAACCCCCAAAACAGAAACTCTCAAAGAACCATGGTCAACAAATGTCCAAACAGTGTCTCTCAGTTTTACACAAAGATTCACAAACAGACCAATCAAGCCTGCAAAAACCGGACCGTCTGCAAGTGCGGTTAGGAACAACTTAGGACCGTTTATTTTTCAAGAAAGTATATCGCATCTCCATAGGTTAACCACAAGCGACTCGATCACACCACTACTAATCGAGTTGCAGCCTTGGAGATTTAATCCCACAAGGGTCTTTCCCAATTTCTCAAACGAACCCAAACTCTCGTTAGAGACCCTAGAACAACCCGATAACGAAAGAACCTGCAGGTTCATACGACCGCTACTAGACAAACAAGCAACACCAGAATCCGTAACGCAGCTCTTTGAAACATCGAGATCTTTGAGAAATAAGCAGCTTTCCGCGATAGCCACCAAGCTTTTGTCATTGATTTTCTTGCATCCGTCAAGATTAAGCACTTCTAGGGTTTCGCCCTGAACCACCACCTGGTACAAGAGAGAGAGTGAGATTGGGGAAGAAGAAGTGGGGGTACAAGAGAGAGAGTGAGATTGGGGAAGAGAGTGAGGTGGTTGTGGTGGCTGGTGTTGTACGGTGGTGGTGTTGTCTTCAGAGAGAGAGAGAGAGAGGGGGAGAGAGAGAGAGAGACTAGACTGGTGATGATGATGAAGATGAAGACTAGACTTGAATTTATTAATAGGCAAGGGTATTTTGGTCATTTAACATGGACTTAACTGAGAAATTTAACTGATGTTAGGGCTAGGGACCAACCAAATGCATTTTTGACAAGTTTGAGGACCACGCGTGTAATTAGTAAACCATTGGGACCAAGTCTGCAATTTTTGCAAACCACAGGGACCAACCAAGCATTTAACTCTATTATGAATTAACTTGTAAGAAAAAGTAACTAAATAATATATATTTTGTGATATATAAATAAAATTATAAATATATAAAAATATTATCATATATGCATATAAATAAAATAATTGAATACTCAGTGAATAAAAAAAGTGTTGAGCCTGAGCCAAACTAACAAAGACTAGTTCGAGTTTTAGACATAAAACTCCAAACAAATCAAGATTGAGCTTGAGCTATTTTTAATTTAATGAGCCAAGCTTAAGCTTAAACTACTCATCTACAACAATTTGTTATAAATCTACATCTAATAAATAAGTAGTTGTTGCATCACGTGTCACAATTTTGTAAGCCCTAAATTTTTAATAGTTAATTAAAAAAAACTAAACATAATATGTATTCCTAAATCTTTATTACTAATCATTTATTATGAGTAAATTACAAGTTTTGTCCTTTATGTTTACACCAAATTGCAGGCGCTGTCCTTTAGCCCAAAAGTTTACGAGTTTTGTCCTTAACGTTTCAAAATCTTGCACGTTATGTCCTTTAGGCCAAACCAGTTAGATTTTTTGGTTAAATCTGGTCATGTGTTTTGCACATAAGGGTATTGTTGTCATTTCACCTTCTCAAGGGCTAATGTGTGTATATTATATATTAATTAAAGAGTATCAGCTTGTGGTGTAATTGTTACAAAATAGTCCCTCAATAAAAGTTCTTTACACAATAGCCCTTGAGAAGTTGAAATGACAACAATACCCTCATGTGCAAGGCACATGACCAGATTTAACCAAAAAAATCTAACTGGGTTTGGCCTAAAGGACATAACGTGCAGGATTTTGAAACGTTAAGGACAAAACTTGTAAACTTTTACGCTAATGTAATTTAGTGTAAACATAAAGAACAAAACTTGTAATTTACTCATTTATTATTCTCTTTATTCAGACTATGTAATACATGGGTTTTTAACCTGTTATTCGACACCAACTCAAGAAAAATAAGCAGTTAGCTTTGTGCTTGAATGATAAGTTTTGTAAAGTCTCAAGAAAAATAAGCAGTCAGCTTTGTGCTTGAATGATAAGTTTTGTAAAGTCAATGACTTGAATAACCGGCAACATAGTTTATTACATGCCAATAATCTAAACTAGCATTGATCATATAACAATCATTATGTATCATTAGTGAATTAATTGACTATATATATATATATATACAAAATATGCACGATCTTCCAACTACACAAACCATCATATCATTTTAATCATTTTTGTAATGCATGTACTAAGCATAATTAGGATTCAAATAACGTGTATGTACACAGACATAAATGCATACATACACATATGTGTATATATACACATATATATCATGTTTGGTCTCTATCGGTCTATCCACATATCCTTAAAAAACATAGGTAACATGAAGAATATTGTTTTCCTTGTGATCATTGCACTTGTCTCATCATCAACATCAGCAAAAGTTACATACAATGTGGCAAGTTTCGGAGCCAAAGGCGACGGTAACAGTGACTCGACAAAGGCGTTTCTCAGCGCTTGGTCGGCTGCATGTAACTCTACCAAGTCGGCTGTCATTTACGTCCCCACTGGCACCTTTCTACTAGCAACCGCCATCACGTTTGCCGGTGAAAGATGCCAGAGCGGTTCCATCACGATACACATATATGGCACGCTTGTCGCTCCTTTTAACTACGCCGCTATTGCTAACTCGGGTGACTGGATTAGGTTCCATAGAGTCAACCATGTCACCATCTCGGGTGCTACCCTCGATGCCCGAGGTGGTTCGCTTTGGTCCTGCAAAACCTCTGGCAAAAGCTGTCCGTCCGGAGCTACGGTAATAATAACATTTCCTACGCATTTGTGGCAAAACATTTCTTTTTAGTTAAGTTAAATGATCAATGATCCGTCGGAATTGCGTCACAACTTGCGACAACTTCCCGTCAAAAAAGGTATTCACCGCCATGCAACCTTGAGGCGTGGTAAGCTGCGGAGTTGTAATACTCCGGCGGATGGGAGGTCCGTGCAAATACCCCCCCCCCCGACTTTGTAATCGAGTTTTACATGTTTATTTTATGTACATGTGGGTATAAATTTAAGTTGATTTACGTTTCGACGTAAATTTTTCCGGAAATGAGTCAGGTCAAATGTAATACGTTTTCGCGCTTATTTTTATGTACATTTTCAGTTGGTCTATGTTTTGACGTAAAATTATTACGGAACACCGTGGCAACACGCGGGGCAATTTACTAGTTTTATGTATAATTATTAAACGTAAATATAAGGATATATACAATTATATTTATAAATAATAATAAAATCAGTATAATAATAAAATATAAACATATTTCTTACACATTTATGACAAAATGCTTATTTTTCATTAGATTTGTCACAAATGCGTAGGAAACAACCCATGTTTGAATGGAGTTTCCTACGCATTAACCACAAAATGCTTAACTTTTAATAAATGCGTCAGAAAACGCGATTTGTGACACATTTCCTACGGAAACTGGTGTAAAAAATTTCAGAGCATGTACATATGTATATAGTACTGAGTATTAGTTTTGTGTATATTAAGCAGACACTGGGAATATACAATTCAAAGAATATTGTTATAAGTGGCTTGAAGTCTGTAAACAGCCAGATGTTCCATATTCTGCTAGATACATGCACCAATGCAAAGCTACAAAGGGTTAACATCTCAGCATCTGGTGCTAGCCCGAACACGGATGGCATACACTTAATATCGTCGAATGGTGTCACCATCTTGAATTCCAAAATCGCTACGGGGGATGATTGTATATCTATAGGTCCTGGCAATAGTAACCTTTGGATACAGACGGTCGCGTGCGGCCCTGGTCATGGCATCAGGTGAATTTTTATACTTTACATGTATAATAAAACTAAGAGTTAAGTGTCATTTATGTAGCTGTCGTTAGTCCACTTTTGCCATTTCAGGCCAAATTTCAAAATTGTACCATTTTCCTTCCTCACATTCTCGAAGCGTGCCATTTTAGTCCAAAAAACTAACCCCAGTTAAAAAATTCAGTTAGCTGAGGGGTAAAATGGTCATTTTACATAGTGGTTTGGAGTGGTAGGAGGTTGGTGCAGAGTGGAGCCACTATGTCAAATGACCATTTTACCCTTGAGCTAACTTTGTTTTTTAACTGGGGTTAGTTTTTTGGACTTAACTGACACATTTCGAGAATGTGAGGGAGGAAAATGATACAATTTTAAAATTTGGCCTGAAATGGCAAAAATGTACAAACCAAAGGGACGTAAATGACACTTAACTCTAAAACTAATATAAAGTTTTCTCACCGTCTTGTGTTATCAGTAGTACTTTTTGTTTTATTGGTCTTTGATTTCCCATGCTTACACTTTATGCTATCTGGATACTATACTATACATGCCATGATATGGATTTTGGAGCCGAGTAGAGCTGCAAATAAACTGAACTTTAAGCGAATAGTTAATGAACCGTTCGGTGAGAAGTTCGTTTGTGTTTGTTCGTTTAATAAATGAATGGACACAAACAAAACATTTTGTTCGGTTAGTTAAATGAATGAATATGAAAAGAGGTCACGTTCGTTCATTTATGTTCGTGAACGTTCGGTAACATGTTCGATAGTTCCATAGGGTTTTAATTTTTATATTTACATTTTGATATTCTTTTATTTTTAACTATTTTATTACCCAAACAAATAAACAATTAACTTTATTTGAGGTAATTGCTCGTGAACACTCATTTGTGTTTATTGACGTTCGTTTGCGTTCGTTTGTGTGTGGTCATGAACATTTGTCTACGTTCGTTTGTGTTCGGTACCTAAAATTATCAAACATGCGTTCATTTACTCTATGAACGAACACGAACAGAAAATCTCGTTCGGTAAGTGTTCATGAATTGTTCGTGTACACATGTTCGACATGAACAAGGCCTTGTTCATGTTCGTTCGGTTCGTTTGCATCCCCAGAGTCGAGGGTATCCAGACCCTACCAATAGCTTGCTATGAGTCAGATTTTACTGGGTACGTTTGTTTGTTTATCACATAGATACGCGTTATGTAACATTCTTTTTGGCTGCAGCATCGGAAGTCTAGGGTGGGAACTCGATGAACCGGGTGTGCAGAACATAACAGTAACGATGGCAACCTTTCGAGGAACTCAAAACGGCGTAAGAATAAAGACATGGGCAAGAGCGAGCCATGGGTTCGTAACAGGTGCTCTTTTCCAACATGTGACCATGGTCAACGTCAGTAATCCGATCATCATTGAGCAAAGGTACTGCCCCGACACAAACAACTGCCCAAATCAAGTGTCCGGTGTGAAGATCAAGGACGTGGTGTATGACGATATCCATGGAACATCGGCCACCAAAGTGGCGGTGAAACTCGATTGTAGTCAGGGTAACCCATGCAGCGGGATAAGACTAAAAGACGTTAACCTTAACTATGTTCGTGGGAATCAACCAGCGGTGTCCTCTTGTGCGTATGCTGCTGGGACCGCGTCTGGCATATCTAACCCGACAAGCTGTCTCTAATTAACTAGTTGCATCGCTCACTTTGAAGATTCGAGTATTTTGGACATCTTCACACTGGGTTAAAGTTAATGGCTGCAATTTACTGATGTAAAATGTATTGTATCAAACCATCCTTTACTTTCTTTCTATCTTTATCACTATATATTGATGACAATAGAAACCACAACACATCCAGTAGGCTGCATAAAATGAATGAAGGAAAACAAAATATAGCGGGAATCGGGTTCTGGTATGTGTTTATTTAGTGTTAAATTAGAGGTTCTGGTATGTGTTTCTTGTTACTAAGGAGTCTATTTAGGCTGTTCACATCTATGTTACATTAAAAAATGTAAGACAGTTGCTAATAATAATTGTCATGAAATCATGTAAATATTTAGACCTGAAAGTCGTTCTTATACACTCATCATCATCAGTAAATCCCCACCAATAGCAAAACTAAGGTAGGGTCTGAGGAGGGTAAGATGTAGACAACCTTACCTCTACTCCGAAGGAATAGAGATGCTGCTTCCAGTGTGACCCCTGGCTCGATAGCCACCTAAATAATGTAATTTCCTATTTAGATTTTTTGGTTAAATCTAGACATGTGTCTTACACATGAGGGTATTATTGTCATTTCACCTTCTCAAGGGCTAATGTGTGTATATTTCCATATTATAAATTAACATGTATGTGCTTCATGTTGTTGACTCTATGTTTAGAGGGTATTTCAAAAAAGTTTTATTATTTTAAACTTTTAACCAAAAACATCTTATCTTTGCAATTTAACCTCTTTGGTTTTTTTACTTTTACCACAAAACTTTTCATCTTTGGCAATTTAACCCTAATGCTTCATGTTGTTGTACTCTATGTTTAGGGGGTATTTCAAAAAAGTTTTAATATTTTTCACTTTTAAACCAAAACATCTTATCTTTGCAATTTAACGCCTTTGTTTTTTTTTTTACTTTTACCACAGCTTTTCATCTTTTGCAATTTAACCCTAATACTTTTTTACTTTTAACTTTGGCCTCCATAGTTTTCATCTTTCGCGAGTTTTTTGTTTTACGTTTCGTTCAAAATTTTGCGAGTTAACACACCACAACATGCGTGTGGGGTTCAAAGTTTTTTCGTCTATTTTTTCTCATTTGAGAAGTTCGTCGCAACGTACGGGTCCTAGATCGACTTAGGTATTTTTCTATGTTTTACGTTTCAGCCTAATTTTTTCGCATTAACACGCCGCAATGGGTGTGCGTGGTTCAGCGATTTTACATCTGCTTTTTATTCGGTTTTATTTTCTCCTTTTCTATTTATTTTGTTTTTATGAGTTTTTCGGCGTTGATCACTGTTAGTGGTGTGGCATTGGTGCTACTTTGCATGGTTTTATGTCCCCCGCCGCAACGCGGGGGCCTTAATACTAGTTATATATTAATTAAAGAGTATCAGCTTGTGGTGTACTTGTTACAAAATAGTCCCTCAATAAAAGTTCTTTACATAATAGCCCTTGAGAAGTTGAAATGACAACAATACCCTCATGTGCAAGGCACATGATCAGATTTAACCAAAAAAATTTAACTGGGTTTGGCCTAAAGGACATAACGTGCAGGATTTTGAAATGTTAAGGACAAAACTCGTAAACTTTTACGCTAAAGGACAGCGTCTGTAATTTGGTGTAAACATAAAGGACAAAGTAATTTACTCATTTATTATTCTCTTTATTCAGACTATGTAATACATGGGTTTTTAACCTGTTATTCGACACCAACTCAAGAAACATAAGCAGTTAGCTTTGTGCTTGAATGATAAGTTTTGTAAAGTCTCAAGAAAAATAAGCAGTCAGCTTTGTGCTTGAATGATAAGTTTTGTAAAGTCAATGACTTGAATAACCGGCAACATTTTATTACATGCCAATAATCTAAACTAGCATTGATCATATAACAATCATTATGTATCATTAGTGAATTAATTGACTATATATATAAAACATGCACGATCTTCCAACTACACAAACCATCATATCATTTTAATCATTTTTGTAATGCATGTACTAAGCATAATTAGGATTCAAATAACGTGTATGTATACACACATAAATGCATACACACATGTGTATATATACACATATATATCATGCTTGGTCTCTATCCACATATCCTTAAAAAACATATAGGTAACATGAAGAATATTGTTTTCCTTGTGATCATTGCACTTGTCTCATCATCAACATCAGCAAAAGTTACATACAATGTGGCAAGTTTCGGAGCCAAAGGCGACGGTAACAGTGACTCGACAAAGGCGTTTCTCAGCGCTTGGTCGGCTGCATGTAACTCTACCAAGTCGGCTGTCATTTACGTCCCCACTGGCACCTTTCTACTAGCAACCGCCATCACGTTTGCCGGTGAAAGATGCCAGAGCGGTTCCATCACGATACGCATATATGGCACGCTTGTCGCTCCTTTTAACTACGCCGCTATTGCTAACTCGGGTGACTGGATTAGGTTCCATAGAGTCAACCATGTCACCATCTCGGGTGGTACCCTCGATGCCCGAGGTGGTTCGCTTTGGTCCTGCAAAACCTCTGGCAAAATCTGTCCGTCCGGAGCTACGGTAATAATAACATTTCCTACGCATTTGTGGCAAAACATTTCTTTTTAGTTAGATCAATGATCCGTCGGAATTGCGTCACAACTTGCGACGTCAAAAAAGTTATTATATATGTTATAATTATTATACATAAAAACTTTTGTGAATAGTGATTTATCTTTTTTTTTCTTTTTTCTGTTTTTTGTCTTTTTATATTTTGTATACTTTTACAGTTTTACCCCTCAAACGTCAGCATTGACACTTACATCACCTTAACTTTCTAAAGACTTTGTAATCGAGTTTTATATGTTTATTTTATGTACATGTGGGTATAAATTTAAGTTGATTTATGTTTCGACGTAAATTTTTCCGGAAATGAGTCGGGTCAAATGTAATACGTTTTCGCGTTTATTTTTATGTACGTTTTCAGTTAGTCTGTTTTTTTGACGTAAAATTATTACGGAACGCCGTGGCAACACGCGGGGCAATTTACTAGTTATATGTATAATTATTAAACGTAAATATAAGGATATATACAATTATATTTATAAATAATAATAAAATCAGTATAATAATAAAATATAAACATATTTCTTACACATTTATGACAAAATGCTTATTTTTTATTAGATTTGTCACAAATGCGTAGGAAACAACCCATGTGTAAATGCAGTTTCGTACGCATTAACCACAAAATGCTAAACTTTTAATAAATGCGTCAGAAAACGTGATTTGTGACGCATTTTCTACGGAAAACTGGTGTCAGAAATTTCAGATTTTCTAGTAGTTAGCAGTTTTCTTTGTTTGTGTTTGTGTAGTTTCTTAGATCTTTCTTGTGGTATTATAACCGCATGTACATATGTATATAGCAATGAGTATTAGTTTTGTGTATATTATGCAGACACTGGGAATATACAATTCAAAGAATATTGTTATAAGTGGATTAAAATCTGTTAACAGCCAGATGTTCCATATTCTGCTAGATACATGCACCAATGCAAAGCTACAAAGGGTTAACATCTCAGCATCTGGTGCTAGCCCGAACACGGATGGCATACACTTAATATCGTCGAATGGTGTCACCATCTTGAATTCCAAAATCGCTACGGGGGATGATTGTATATCTATAGGTCCTGGCAATAGTAACCTTTGGATACAGACGGTCGTGTGCGGCCCTGGTCATGGCATCAGGTGAATTTTTATACTTTACATGTATAATAAAACTAAGAGTTAAGTGCCATTTATGTCGCTGTAGTTAGTCCACTTTTGCCATTTCAGGCCAAATTTCAAAATTGTACCAATTTCCTTCCTCACATTCTCGAAACGTGCCATTTCAATCAAAAAAACTAACCTCAGTTAAAAAAACTCAGTTAGCTCAGGGGTGAAATGGTCATTTAACATAGTGGTTTGGGGTAGTCGGAGGTTGGTGCACAATGGAGGGTATGTAAAACCTCGGAACCACTCAGAGCCACTATGTAAAATGACTAATTTACCCCTGAGCTAACTGTGTTTTTTAACTGGGGTTAGTTTTTTTGACTGAAATGACACGTTTCGAGAATGTCAGGGAGGAAAATGATACAACTTTAAAATTTGTTCTGAAATGGAAAAAGTGTACAAACCACATGGACGTAAATGACACTTAACTCTAAAACTAATATAAAGTTTTCTCACCGTTTTGTGTTATCAGTAGTAACTTTTGTTTTATTGGTCTTTGATTTCCGTGCTCACATTTTACGCTATCTTGATACTATACTATACTTTACATGCCATGATATGGTTTTTGGAGCCAAGTAGGGCTGCAAATGAACTGAACTTTAAGCGAATAGTTAATGAACCGTTCGGTGAGAAGTTCGTTTGTGTTTGTTCGTTTAATAAATGAATGGACACGAACAAAACATTTTGTTCGGTTAGTTAAATGAATGAATATGAAATTATCATTTATGTTCGTGAACGTTCGGTAACGTGTTCGATAGTTCCATAGGGTTTTAATTTTTATATTTACATTTTGATATTCTTTTATTTTTATCTATTTGACTATTTTATTACCCAAACAAATAAACAATTAACTTTATTTGAGGTAATTGCTCGTGAACACTCATTTGTGTTTATTGACGTTCGTTTGCGTTCGTTTGTGTTCGTGTGTGGTCATGAACATTTGTCTACGTTCGTTTGTGTTCGGTACCTAAAATTATCAAACATGCGTTCATTTCCTCTATGAACGAACACGAACAGAAAATCTCGTTCGGTAAGTGTTCATGAATTGTTCGTGTACACATGTATTTCCTTAATGACGAACATGAACAAGGCCTTGTTCATGTTCGTTCGGTTCGTTTGCATCCCTAGAGCCGAGGGTATCCAGACCCTGCCAATAGCTTGCTATGAGTCAGATTTTACTGGGTACGTTCGTTTGTTTATCACATAGATACGCGTTACGTAACATTCTTTTTGGCTGCAGCATCGGAAGTCTAGGGTGGGAACTCGACGAACCAGGTGTACAAAACATAACAGTAATGATGGCAACCTTTCGAGGAACTCAAAACGGCGTAAGAATAAAGACATGGGCAAGAGCGAGCCACGGGTTCGTAACAGGTGCTGTTTTCCAGCATGTGACCATGGTCAACGTCAGTAATCCAATCATCATTGAGCAAAGGTACTGCCCCGACAAAAACAACTGCCCAAATCAAGTGTCGGGTGTGAAGATCAAGGACGTGGTGTATGACGATATCCATGGAACATCGGCCACCAAAGTGGCGGTGAAACTCGATTGTAGTCAGGGTAACCCATGCAGCGGGATAAGACTAAAAGACGTTAACCTTAACTATGTTCGTGGGAATCAACCAGCGGTGTCCTCTTGCGCGTATGCTGCTGGGACCGCGTCTGGCATATCTAACCCGACAAGCTGTCTCTAGTTAACTAGTTGTGTTGCTCGGTTTGAAGATTCGAGTATTTCAAGACATCTTCACCATGAGTTTTGTTCTTTACAGTGGCTGCTATTTTTTGATGTAAAATGTATTGTATAAAACCATCCTTTACTTACCCGATCGATGACGAACATAAAACATTGCACTTGATTCAAGACATGAAGAACAAAATAGGAACAAAGATAGAAATACGTAGAAGATGAACCCTTTATATTGAATCAGTCATCACAGATTACATAAACCAAAGGAGTATACATCATCTACAAGCTGGATTTAGATCACAAAGATCTAAACCCTAGCTTTCTCTCACTAACACATAGTCTCTCTCTCTAGAATTCACACCAGGAGAATGAACAAGTTGTGAGAGGTGCACCAAGCACTTGATCGATCAATCATCCATGGATGTCTGCCCTAATCCTATACAACACATATATATAGACTAGGGACTAAACTTCGGACAAAATAATCTACACAAAACTCAGACTATTGTCCCTAACATAAACCCCTGACCTTTTTCCTAGACATAAAACTTGGACAAAATGTCCCTAGGATAAAGTTGGGACTATCTTTCAAGACTTGTACAATAAAGACCCTATCAATTGGAAAGCATGCACTTATCACCCAAAGTGCACTAACAAACTCCCATTGGTCTTCATGTGGTCTTGAATTCTTCATTATCGTTGAGTTTAACTTGGACTTCTGCTTTGGTTGACCAGAACTGATAAGCGACAGTTACCCGGCAGGAACTGCACTTACAGTCTCCCCCTTAACTGTTGCATCAGTTCTGTGTGGCATCGATAATCTTCAGTCACCGGATACTGCACTTACAGACTCCCCCTTGACTGATGATATCATGGCTGCTATCAACTTTGGCTGAGACTTGATCTTTCTGGCAGAGCACAGCGATCTTCAACCCTTCTAATAAAAGACTTGCTGACGATCACTTAAGGCCGCTTTGAGAAACCCGAAGAATCCAACATCAAACACTGTAGATCCTCCCCCTCAAACTTCTCCCGAATCAAATTAACGCGAACCAACTTACAACAACATGTGAGAATATCGCTCGATACATTAATCTTCAAACTTAACCGGTAGAAGAACGAAACGTCGGATTTCCAATGCCTAACATCAAACACTTCAAATTCCGCAAAGACATGAAGCTCAGTTCGATAAGTTAATAACAAACTGAACTTTGTAAAAGTACATCCACCATCTTGATCAGAAGTCTTCAACCCTTCATGTATGATCTCATCTCGTCACGAATCTTCATGAATCAATCTCCTATCTTCACGAATCCCCTGAATCCCCGATGGCTTTCATCTCCGACCTTCCCCTCAAATCAAGAAGCCCCACATTATTTTGAGACCAGAACTAATCTTCTCTACTCTAAATAGCAACTTAATAAGGCTCAATCTTCAACTAGTCATCAACCGAGAATTCAGCTTCATCATGTCAACACTTGATTAATAACATAAACACACGTGACAAAAACTCCATCACACATGAGCTATTTCACGCACAAGCTTTATATTTACAAAGAAAACAGGAACTTCAAAATTTTTACTCCCCCTTTTTCTTTGTAAACTGTCAACGTTCAAGCCAAGTCACGATAATATCCAAGATTGTCCCAAAACTCTAGTATGTACCGAATCCGAATTCCGAGAATCTTGAAAAGAATACCGTGGACCACCGTTACCGCGTCTCGTCCCCTCATTTAATCCGGACAACATAAGTTCAATGACTCGAAACTGACTTAAAGTTTCACAAAGAAACTCGAAACAAACAAGAGTCAAAACTCGGAGCATAAAACTCAGATAAGCACTGTTTGACCAAAACTGTAAAGCTCGGAGCACACTAAACCTCGGACAGTTTAACAGAACCAAAAACTCGGACCTGCAGTTTAACATGTGACTAAGGTTCGGAAACGTCCAACACTCGGAACTGATACAACTCGGAACAGAGTAAAACTCGAAACTCGGAGTGTGTTAAGAGAGATTAAACCTCGGAACAGATTTAACTCACAAACTCGAAACAAACATTGAACTGATACAACTCGGAACAGAGTAAAACTCGAAACTCGGAGTGTGTTAAGAGAGATTAAACCTCGGAACACATTTAACTCACAAACTCGAAACAAACATTAAGTGAAAAACTCGGAATGTATAGTTGTTAAAACTCCGGACTGAATTGAAACACATCAGATGTTAAAACTCAGAGTTTTAACTCGGAATTAAAACTCAGAGCTGGATTGAAACACATCAGATGTTAAAACTCTGACCTCATAAGAAACTCTGACCTCATAAGGGTGTAAAGAAACTCTGACCTCATAAGGATAAAAGAACAGTAAAAACTCGGAGACTGATTCACATGTTATCAAAAACAACTATTCTGTTGTTTAAACATCGGAACAAAAATTCTGAGTATCAAACCGGAACTGGAAACTCGGACATGAGTCAAAAACTCGGAACAGATTTTTGAGGGGACAAACTCAGACTAGACTACTGTTTCAAAACTCTGCATTACAACTCGGATTTTAAAGATCGAACTTCAAATAAAAAAAAAACAAAACTCGGATATGAAACCTATTAAAACTCGGTCCACTTAAAGCTCGGACTTGAAATGAGGTGTAAAACTCGGACCTACTAAAGGTTTCTCAAACTCGGATCCAATTGACTCAGAACAATAAACTCAGAACAATAAACTCAGAACAATAAACTCGGACCTTGGTAATCATAAACTCGGACATGGTGTGAACAAGATAAAAGCTCGGACCTAATAATCTTGAAGCTCAGACAAGTTAACAGGTTAAAAAACCTCGGACCGAAATGTTTAACAAAGCTCGGACAGAATTCAGAACTGTTTAAGAAAACTCGGACAGATTGAAGGACTTAAATATCGGAAATGTGAGTTTTAAAAACTCGGAACTGTCAAAAGACATTAAAGCTCGGAACTGTTAATACTAGAGTTCTAAAAACTCGGAATATTATCCACTCAGTTCAAAAACTCGGAATAAACAACACAGTTTCAAAACTCGGAACTTTCTTTTTTTCTTTCAACAATATTGTTTGAAACTCGGAAAGTTGTTTGACATGTTAAAACCCGGAACAGAACCTCGGACCTGACACTTAAAAACTCGGAATGCAAAGGGACCATTCAAGTAAAACTCAGATCACATGTCTGGTTCTCAAAACTCTTGTTTGAAACTGCACAACTCGCATATCAAAACTCGGAGACACTCATGTTAACATAACTCGGAGTCTTGTAAAACTCGGACTATGAGAATTTTAAAACTCGGAAGTTGAGATGTCTTGTAAAACCCGGAAAACAAAAGATTCAATATCTGAAACTCGGACACACATAAGACTTAGATTGATCTGAAACTTGGAAATATATTGAAACTTAAAACACGGAGCCTCTGTTATCTAAAAACTCAGAAACACTATCACAACGATAATACTCGGACATGGTGAAGCTCAGAAACAAGTCTCCGGACTTTCTCCCTAGTGTGACTTCACACTAGTTCAATAAAACCCGGGAAACAACAAACACAGAGTTTTAAAACTCAGACAAACCTTTTTGGATCAAAACCCTAGATCTCCAAACCAACACAGCCGACGAACAGCTTCATTTTCTTCAAGTTTTCTCCAGAATCTTCAAGTCTTCAGGATGTTTGGCGGAAACAAACATCAAATCAAGAGCAATGGTGATTCGGAAGGCCGTTAGACCATTCCGAATCGGTAACCATGCTCTGATACCACTGTTAAAGCACCCGATCGATGACGAACATAAAACATTGCACTTGATTCAAGACATGAAGAACAAAATAGGAACAAAGATAGAAATACGTAGAAGATGAACCCTTTATATTGAATCAGTCATCACAGATTACATAAACCAAAGGAGTATACATCATCTACAAGCTGGATTTAGATCACAAAGATCTAAACCCTAGCTTTCTCTCACTAACACATAGTCTCTCTCTCTAGAATTCACACCAGGAGAATGAACAAGTTGTGAGAGGTGCACCAAGCACTTGATCGATCAATCATCCATGGATGTCTGCCCTAATCCTATACAACACATATATATAGACTAGGGACTAAACTTCGGACAAAATAATCTACACAAAACTCAGACTATTGTCCCTAACATAAACCCCTGACCTTTTTCCTAGACATAAAACTTGGACAAAATGTCCCTAGGATAAAGTTGGGACTATCTTTCAAGACTTGTACAATAAAGACCCTATCAATTGGAAAGCATGCACTTATCACCCAAAGTGCACTAACAAACTCCCATTGGTCTTCATGTGGTCTTGAATTCTTCATTATCGTTGAGTTTAACTTGGACTTCTGCTTTAGTTGACCAGAACTGATAAGCGACAGTTACCCGGCAGGAACTGCACTTACAGTCAAAATAATCGCTTGCCTTGTCTATTCCACATAAAGGTATAAATACAAGGCAAAACCCGGACTTCCAAGACAAACTAGAAAGCCCGGACAAAACAAACAACACAAAACTCAGACTATTGTCCCTAACATAAACCCCTGACCTTTTTCCTAGACATAAAACTTGGACAAAATGTCCCTAGGATAAAGTTGGGACTATCTTTCAAGACTTGTACAATAAAGACCCTATCAATTGGAAAGCATGCACTTATCACCCAAAGTGCACTAACAAACTCCCATTGGTCTTCATGTGGTCTTGAATTCTTCATTATCGTTGAGTTTAACTTGGACTTCTGCTTTGGTTGACCAGAACTGATAAGCGACAGTTACCCGGCAGGAACTGCACTTACAGTCTCCCCCTTAACTGTTGCATCAGTTCTGTGTGGCATCGATAATCTTCAGTCACCGGATACTGCACTTACACAAAAACAACTGCCCAAATCAAGTGTCGGGTGTGAAGATCAAGGACGTGGTGTATGACGATATCCATGGAACATCGGCCACCAAAGTGGCGGTGAAACTCGATTGTAGTCAGGGTAACCCATGCAGCGGGATAAGACTAAAAGACGTTAACCTTAACTATGTTCGTGGGAATCAACCAGCGGTGTCCTCTTGCGCGTATGCTGCTGGGACCGCGTCTGGCATATCTAACCCGACAAGCTGTCTCTAGTTAACTAGTTGTGTTGCTCGGTTTGAAGATTCGAGTATTTCAAGACATCTTCACCATGAGTTTTGTTCTTTACAGTGGCTGCTATTTTTTGATGTAAAATGTATTGTATAAAACCATCCTTTACTTTCTTTCTTTCTATCTTTTGCTGCATTTTTTGACATGAGAATTTGTAGCAAACTACCAACTTTAGCATAACTATATTTTGATGACAATAGCAACCACAATACATCTAGTAGGCTGCATAAAATGAATGAAGGATAACAAAATAAACTTTTATTTTTAAAACAACTCGTTTTGACCCCAGCTCAAACTAGAGGTGCACAAAAAAATCGTACCCGTTATCAGAACTGGTAAAAAAACCCGAAACCGGAACCGACCCTACCCGTAGGGTATAGATAGGGTACGCATTTTAATCTCAATACCTGGAACCGGAACCGATCATACCCGATTAATAGAGTATTTTAATACCCGGTTTCTTAAGAACTGGAACCGAACCCTACACGAAACCAAGCATATAGGGTATGGTTTTTTTGGTCAAGTAACCGGAGCCGGAACCAAACTGATTATAGCAATAACCGGTACCAACCCTTAAAACGAGAAACCGAAACCCGTCTCATAATCGAAACCCATTATTAAAATGAGTGTTGTAAAAATTGCGACTAGTCGGCGATTAATCGCTAGTCGGTCAGTAACTGAGTAATTTTTCGTTCACCAGTCCATTAATCGCTAATCGGCTCTAGTCGGCTGGCCAAAAATCGACGATTCCAGCCAGGTTCTGGCAAACAACCTGTATATTCCCGCCAAAACCTCTAAATTCCGGCAAGTTTTCAACCAAACCATATGAATTCCAACAGTTAATCTTGTATGCTTAAAAAATGAGTTGAGTAAGAGTTAAAACCTAGCTACTTAAAATATTTATCTATAAAAATGTGTATATGTATACATAAAACTTAAAATTACATATAAAAAACCCGATCCGATTAATCCCGAGTAGTCTCTAGTTCCCATCTCACCGGCTGACTTGCGGCTAGCGAGTTCTCCGACCTTCATTAAAATTACTTGGTTTGTGCACCTCTAGCTCAAACTAGAACAATTATCCAGTCAACCCAAATTAATGACGTCCATGATCTCTAAGCCCACATTACGGTAACAAATAAAAGGTACAGCCCATAGCTCCAAAATAAATTCCATACACCCCAAGTCCAAAGTAAATATAATTAAAAAAATTTAAAACAATAGAATAAAATAAATGGGTAAATTGTCAAAATCGTCTCTAAGTTAATGATACATTTTAACTGAGTTAGTCATTTAAATGGAAATGACAAGAAAGTTCAAACCTTAATGGCCCAGTTATAAAAAAAAAAATCTCATTTTGCATGTAATACACAAAAGTGCCCAAACTTCTGTGACGATTTTGGCATTTTAATCTTTTAAGTAAAAAACAAAAAAGAATATTATAAATATAATATATATACATATACACACATAGGGGAGGGTTATCTTGAGAACATAGAATTTTGTGAGAACACTAGGAACACTTTTACTCCATAGATCATCCTCAATCAATGGCTAAGATTAGATGGGGCTTAAATGAGAAGGGAACCATAAAATAAAGGACTAAAAAGGGCATTATTGTAAAAATACATTTAAAAAAACCCATTACCATCGTACAACCCATCAGCCCCATCAAATTACCTTCATCCTCATGAAATCACAAACCCAATTCTCTACAATTAAGTTCTGACGCGAGATACAAGGCTGATGCAGGAGATCACTAAACCAAAAGTCGACGTTGATACCATACGTAAGGTGTATATCTGCAACGGATTTCTGATTCTCTTATTGTTCTTTGTGTTTGCAATTGTTGATTTTCCATGTGTTCATCTTTTAATCTGTAAGGCAATTGATACTTGTTAATTAAGGGTATATTGGTGTTCTTTTGTTTTGTTTGATGTATGTTGGTTTGGATCTTGTTGGAATTTGAGAGTTATGTGAGGATGTAAGAGTGATAGTTGGGTTTGAGTAGTTGCACATAAAGTGTTTGATGAAATGTCTAAGTGTGTGATGGGTTGATTTTTGTTGGGTATATCTGTTTGAGTAGTTGCATATGAGGTGTTTGATTAAAGGTCTAAGTGTCTATTGCATTGATTGTATTGAATTACTAATGTTTTAAGTAGTTGCATATGAGGTGTTTAAATAAAGGTTTCGGGTCTAAGTGTTTATTGGGTTGATTTTGTTGGATTATTTTTGTTTAAGTAGTTGTAGAAGGGGTGTTTGATGAACAGTCTATGTGTATGTTATAATTTATTCACATATATCTTGTAAGTGTATATTATAATTTATCCACATTATTGATGGTATGTTAGTACAACTGGTGAACTGGTAAGACCTGCCAATAGGGCCATGTTGGAATATGTGATTTTGACAAAGCTGTTGGAATCACATTGCATGTTATTTCATGATATTTAGTCTTGTTCAAGGACATAAACTATTCTCTCAAGCTATAAAAATAATCATCTGTATGTAGGTTTATACAAGTGTGAAACATAGTGTTAGAGAAGATGAATGTGGAAAACAAAGGAGTATTGATTGAAAGATGCATGTTATTATGTATGATTGGTATCTGGTAAGTTTTCACCAATTGAGTAATTTCGAAGATCAATTTTTTTTTTCATCAAATTTATAAAGGTTTACACATGTGTAATCACAACAGTTCTAAAAAAATAAACATATATGAAGGTTTACACATGTGTAAATCATAATAGTAAGAAAAATAAGCTTAGATATTAAGGTTTACATATGTGTAAATCATAATAGTTTAAAAAACTCAGCATAGATAAGAATTTTTACACATGTGTAAATCATAATAGCATAAAAAGAATAGACTGAGGGTTTACACATGTGTAAATCATTGTAGTTAAAAGAATAAGCTTGGATATGAAGGTTTACACATGTGTAAATCATAATAGGTAAAAAAAAGAATAGATATGAAGGTTTACACATGTGTAAAGCATTATAGTTAAAAAAAATTAACATAGTTTCAAAGATTTACACATGTGTAGATCATGATAGTTAAAAAAATTAGCATAAGTATGAAGGTTTACACATGTGTTAATTATACTAGTTAAAGAAAATAACCATATCACATTTATACCTTTGAATCTAGTTTAGATATATTCGGTTCCATCCACCAGTTTTGGGTTTGAAATATAAATTTGTTTGTTGGTATGTTTGATTTTGTAGACGGCTGTATTTGGGGCAACGAATTTGAACGGAATCCTGAAAGCGAAATTAATATTATATTATATTAAAATCAGTTTCCAAATTTTAGATCCTTCGAATATATTGCTCTCTCCTTGATCTTTAATTTCCTTTTATGCAGATTCTTTCAAAGTCGATGTGATTGAATCCACAACCAATGCTTTCACGAGTCGTAGGGAGAGGCTATAGAATTTTGTGGTTGAACTCGGGTGCAGGTCGGTTTATGATAAATAAAATGTTTAAAGATGTGTAAGTAATATGTATACACATGTGTAAACCATCTTAGTTAATATTGTATATGTGTAATTAGACAACTTACACATGTGTAAATCATGTATAAGCCCAGAGAAAGACGCGGAGATTGTACTTTGGAAATCGAGTATTCACCGAGAAGATGTGATCAAGAAAGCAATGGAGTTTGAGAGAGACAAAAAAAGACTAGATGATATTATAGATTATGACTTATTTCTATGTTACCGTGGTTAGGGTATATCAATGTTACGACTTTTGTTTTTATGTAATCGTGGTTGTCGTATGTAAAGGATTATAACTTGGTTACAATATGTAAATCATCTTGTTTGACAATTTACATCTGGTGTTTGAAATCTCATATTTACATAAATTTTGGCTTTGAAATTTATAGACTTTGTATTTTAAGTTGGTCTTTATAATGCCATATTACCTATGTGTGTATTTAAAGTATTGTATATATGTGTAATATTGCACATGTGTATTACACATGTGAACTATGGAAAATACATTATATGTGACACTGAACAATTTACACATGTGTAAATAACCTGCAAATATGTAAAACAAGCACAAATATGTAACACTGAACACTTTAAACATGTAATTGAGCTGCACGTATGTAAAATAGATACAGATATGTAATAGAGCACTGTTTACACATGTGTAATTCAACTGCTCATATGTAAAACATACATAGATATGTGACACTAACAGATTACACATGTGTAAATTTGCTGCACAAATGTGATTTTAATTGACACGATTTAAACAAACTTGTACATATAAAATACAAAGGGATGTGAAATCCACCAACAGAACAAACAAAAGATGTAAGAAGTAACTAAATCGAATTAATGATGTGTACAAATAGTTTTTTCTCCTATTCATCAAAGGAACACCAAGATTCAAATCGACTTATACGTCACTACGTTTAGTTGCTTGATTGGTGGTATTGTTAGGTTTCATCTTCATCCTTACTGCCATCCGAATTTGAACATTGGTAACAAAGAGTTGACCCACTGAAGTCACCACGTGACATTTGTTGCTAGTGTTAATACTAAAACTGTTTGTTTTCTTCTTTTTTACTTTCGTTGTTGGTGTTGTAAAAAATGGGAACACCAATGGTATCTCAAAGTCGGTCCTGTTTTTTTCCCTCTTAATCGCGTCACCACAACATCATAAGCACTTGTCGCCTCCTCACAGTATCAAACGTTGCAAGCTAGTGCGTACACTAGCCTATCCTGACATTAATTGAACATTACACATGTGTAAGACAAACGAATAGAACAAACATATGGTCAATCAAGTCTCAACTAAACAAATCAAATAGCACGAGTAGAATCAACTTTTATCAACTAATCAAGTAATACGTATTATAATCAGTCTTTCCCACACATTTACTTGTGGTCAATCACAAACAAAATGATAAGTGTTTATTAAAAGGGGAGGACGAATTATGACCATTTTAAGAATAACAAAATCCCTTGAAAAACTGACATTAAAACTTTTATTGCAATAGCACAAATACACATACTAAACTAAATAAGTAAAAGCTTTTTTAACTTGCAGCCACATAAAATATGTATGTTTATTGGACCAAAATAAGTGAACGCTTTCCCTGTCTCGAAAGTACAAGTGAACAAAAGTCACCTGTAATGCGATAAATGATACCGAATCAATTACTGGTAAAAAGTTGTAGATGCAACACTAAAAGAACAAAAGGCTCAAAAGCAGCAACTTAAGAGAGAAATCATTAGCAAGATAATTAATGTCCCAGGTCACCCGTGGTGCGATAATTACAACCCTTCTTTATTCAAGGGAAACCGCACATCAGGGCCCTTGTTATCGACCGAAAAGAAACTAGTAGCGATTTTTTTTGCCTTCGACAATGCAATGAAGTGTTAAAAAGATACACAACCACATTAGCTAAAAGATCATGTGGGAGCATAAACATTTTACATGACACATCGCTGCTGTTTCGGCTTACAAAACCCATTGCTTTGATTCTAATAACCACAAGGTACATTAAAACAAACCATGCAGCCTTTGTTCATCAAACCAATAACCAATTCAAGCCCAAACGTGTGAGTTCGTAATGCGGTCCATCGAACCTTACAAACCAGCAGCGAACAGGAACTTCTTTTTTGGTTACTGGTTCCTCATGCAACACTACAACGTCATTCATATTTTCAAACAACTCCTCAAGATTGTTAACACCAAATTTCTTTCAAACAAGTGGCCGTTTATATCGTTGCTGATAAATCGCCTCGAAACAACTAAAAAAGATTCTACAAGAATAACTCACTAGTATTTCTTGCAATTCATACCTGAATTGGTTAAACGTTTCGTTCTGTTATTCAAGAACTACTTTTTCATCATCGGAGAATTCATCCGACGATACTTCACGTTCGCCTTTTCCTTTCCGATCATGCTTAATTACGGCATGATTAACATCCGTTGAGCATTTCATGAGTAATACAAATTTCTTTTGCGCTTGCCCTTCGACGGAGATCACTTCACTAAAATTTTTCAAAAGATTTACGAGCTTTTATAGCGCCATACTCGGAAACACAAAGGGGTCTCCCGAAGTTTTTTTGGTATTCGGAAGGAAGACGCGCGATTGGTAAATGCCCGCTGGAAGTTTCTAGAAGCTTCACTAGTTGACCCTTTAGACCGGTCAAATCTCCCGGCTGAACCCACGTTGAATCGTTTTCCGATGATGACTGAGATGTCATTGAGCTCCCTCTATACATAATTGCTTCTTCTTCGTTTTTAGCATCGAAGTTTTCATTAACATGAGTAGAATCAACTTCACAAACATATGGTCAATCAAGTCTTAACTGAACAAATCAAATAGCACGAGTAGAATCAACTTTTATCAACTAATCAAGTAATACGTATTATAATCAGTCTTTCCCACACATTTACTTATGGTCAATCACAAACAAAATGATAAGTGTTAATAAAAAGGGGAGGACGAATTATGACCATTTTAAGAAAACAAAATCCCTTGAAACACTGACATTAAAACTTTTATTGCAATAGCACAAATACACATACTAAACTAAATAAGTAAAAGCTTTTTTAACTTGCAGCCACATAAAATATGTATGTTTATTGGCATATCACAACAAAATATCACACATTAATTAGAAATTCTTTCAGAAAACAAATCTATCATATGAAAATCGTATCCTACAGAGACTCGGCCCATTCAACAGGTTACACACTTCCAAAATGCACACAAACTCAAGTAAATTTCATACACCAAAAGTTCAATTAATTCACTAAAACCTGCAATTTGTGAAAATTTCAATCGCAACCAGTTAAGCAAACAATAGGAAGAAGCAAATAATAGTTTTTGGATCAGTTATCATACCATACGAATTTAGTGCAGGGGTAGTTTATAACCTGTAACCATTCGATTAGCTACAATTACTATGTAACATAGGCTACAACATTGCTAGAATCAAATGAATCACCTCTGCAATTTTCCTTAATTTCACCAGCCCTACAAACCCTAACAATAGCTATCTCAGAATATGAAAGAGAAGATAGAGAATTGACTTGGATTAAGAGCATATGGAATTGACCTTGCTTCAGAGCAGTTGGAATTTCACATATTGTAATTGAATCAAGAGCAGATTGGGGTTGATGTCGCATGGAGCTTTCAAAATTGGAGAAGGTGTCGTGAATGAACCGGAAGATTGTACAATTACCAGGTTACCCTTTTCATTTAAATAAAAGAAAACAAAGATGATTGGTTGAGATTTGTTCTCAGTATTCTCACAAAAGATGAGTGTTCTTATTTAAACTCTCCCCTACACACATATTTATATATACATATTTTTTTTAATTTTCTTGTATACCTTTGAATAAAAATAATAATAAATTAATGATTTTGTTACGACACATTTATATATACACGCACATTTACTTATATATATATACACACACTTATTTTTCTTTTAAGTTTTCTTATTTACCTTTTATAAAAAACTAATAATATTTGGTACGGCACATTTATATATATACACACACATGTTTTTAAAAAAAATATTTTTAAATAAATATTAATTAATGAATGATGTTTGGTATGACATATATATATATATATACACACACACAAACTTAAAGGTATAAAAGAAAAGAAGAAAAAAATAAGTGTGCATATGTGTATGTGTGTGTAGGGTTAGGTTCAATGGAGAACACTAAAAATGAGGAATCGACTCAAATGAACTCTGATTGGACTCATCCAATGACATTAAAACCGGCTGGTTGAACTGTAGCAAAAAATGAATTACCCAATCAAAAAAATCCGTACACCCCTCCAAATAAAAACATACTTCCACATATACACACTGGGTGTTTGGGTCATAAAGTTCTGTAATGATTGATTAATATCATTTTTCTTATGAAAAATGACATTTGAACATCAAGCTTGTTCTACATTATGACTCAGGTTGAGGGCCTTGAGGCCACATGTTGAGGTCAAGATCAGGGTAGATACACTTTTAACAGTTAGACCATGCGTAGTGGAAGACACCCCACCCTTGGGCGTTTTGCGCTATGTGGCGGTCCAGTCAGCAATGGGACATTATGGGTCGTTTTTCTAAAATGGGTGTAGTGGGAATGTGGGCCTTATGTTAAAAAGGGTGTAATAGAATTTAAATAAAAAAAACCATCAACAATTGTTATTGGCCAAACAAAAAGGGATGCACAGTCATTGGCCAACACAAAATGAACATGTCGTGGAAAAAACAACGGCAAAACAATTTTTTTTTGAGAAAAACGCCCATGGGGGTGGTTTGGGGGCGTGGTTTTGGCATAAAACGCCCAAATTTTTCCCCCACTACGGGTGGTCTTATAGTCAGCAAATTCAGTCATCTTTTTGCATTTAAGAAGTTCATTTAGTGTTAAATTAGAGGTTTTGGTATGTGTTTCATGTTACTAGGAGTCTATTTAGGCTGTTCACATCTATGTTACATTAAAAAAATGTAAGACAGTTCCTTAATAATAGTCATGAAATGATGTAAATATTTAGAACTAATGTAATTTCCTATCTGACATGACAAAAGGAAATGGCCACCTAGTGTGTTGGTGGTATTTTATTTATAGAATGGAGTTAAAACAAGGATTAAATACAACAAACAACTATGGATGTGCACCCATCTTTGCAATGAACACCATGACCTTTACATAAACCCAATTTTCCAAGCTATTCAGAAAATGAAACAAAGCATGTCTCGCACGGCGATTGACAAGTAAACCAATACATACCATCCAAAATCCGGTAGCAAAACCAGTGGCCCCTCCAATATAAAACCATCTTCGAAGATCATCTATGCCTTCCCCATCATCCATATTTTCACGAGTGACGAGTGGACCTTCTAATTCTTTGTCTCCTGGACAATATTTGGACAAGGGAAGTCCGCATAATCCTGCATTTCCGATGTACCTTGAAGGTTCAAAGGACTGGAGTTGAGTGCCAGATGGAATTCTTCCTGACAAGTTGTTATACGACACGTCTAGATAGTTTAATAAGGTCATGTGAGACATGCCTGATGGTATTCTTCCTGAAAGATTGTTCCTAGATAGATCCAAAATTAGAAGTTCTTTCATCTGACCAATATTCGCTGGAATCTCTCCAACCAAAGCATTCATTGACAGGTCGAGTGCAATCAGTTTCTTGAGATCGGTTAGTTCCTCAGGGATTTTTCCTGTTAGATTGTTGCTTGATAAATTGATAATCTTTAAAAGTCCTAGAGTCTTGCTAAATTCATGTAAACTTCCTTGCCACTTGATCATGGCACTATCAACATACTCACTTCTATCGATGAAGGTAAAGTCAAAATAGTGCACATTCTGATGTGGGAATCCATCTCGACCCATCGAAGTGATATTATTGAGACATGAGGGGATGGCTCCGTTGAGATTGTTCGTTGACAAGTCTAGAATTTGTAAGTTTGCTAATTGACATAATTGTGAAGGGATGGTTCCAAAGAAGTTATTTGATGTTAGGCTAAGCGCATACAACTCCGATAAGCTTTCCCCTATCCAAAATGGTACGTAACCAGAAAACTTGTTGGCCCCCAATTCTAAAAACATTAGCTCGGCGCAATTCTTTAAACACGAGGGCAGTTCTCCCGAGAAGCTATTGTTGTATAGATACAAGACCTCGAGGTTGATCAAATACTTGATAGAAGAAGGAAGCCTTCCAGACAAGTTGTTATATCCTAGACTAAGAAGTCTTAGTCCTTTAAAATGCCACAAACAGTCTGGAATCTGTCCCGTAAATGAGTTGTGTGAGAGATCAAGAAAGGACAAAGCCCCATCAACAATTTCACACAAAAAAGTTATTTCTCCATGGAATCTGTTTTTGGAAAGGTCTAGCCTTTCCAAACTGGAAGGAACATTCGGGATAGTACCATAAAAGTTGTTGGAACTCAAATCTATGGCTGAAGACCGAGGATCAAAATTTGACAACAAATCTAGTATAGTACCAGTAATGTTGTTGGAAGAGAGATTCAAATCTGTTAATTGTGAAGGCCACGTGTTCCAGAACTCCTTCGGAATGGCATCTGAAATTTTGGTATTGGCAAGATTGATACGGGTAAGATTTTTCAGTGTTTGAATCCATACGGGGAAACGAGGCCCTAGCTTGCAAGAACTCAGATCAAGATTTTCTATTGCGGAACGATTTGACATGTGAGCTTTTGAACCGACACCTTCGAGTGAGTTGTTTGAAAGATTTACAATTAAAATATTTGACTTATCGATATTTTCCGAGATCACACCTTTTAAAAAATTGGAAGAAACGTCAAGTCGTTGAAGCTCGGGCAGTTGCCACACCTTTTCACTTATTGTTCCATTCAACTGATTGTTAGAAAGGTCTAAAGATTGTAGGGATGAAAACTTTTGGATATCATTGGACAATGACCCTGTGAAATGGCTACTTGAAGCATACAATCGTCGTAACATAAGCGATGTGCATCCGGACAAGTGGTTTAAAAAAATAGGAAATTTGACAGGCACAGAGTTTCTATCAAAATACAAAGACGTCAAACTACAGAGATTTCCAATATATTTTGGAATGTTATCTAACTTGTTGCGAGAGAGATAAAGATGTACAAGTCTATTGCTTGTTAACGGGAACAACCAATGATACATGGACGAGTTGAGATTGTTTTCTATGAGCGAAAGGGTAACAATAGACGAAGAAGAGTTGTTAGACGAATAAGTGTATGGATGCTTGACTTGTGAGAGGTCACATCCATCTAAACTTAAGTATAACAACTTTTTAAGACTTAGAATCTCATTTACCCAGTTATCTACCTTGCCCAAGGAAGTACCTGACATATCAAGGCCCTCCAAATGAGACAAATGAGACAACCAATCTAGATTCTCAATTGTACAACCATTGAGAGATTCAAGTGAAAGATCTTGCAAGTTCGCGAGGTTTTGAAATTCCGAAGGAATTGTTCCAGTAAAATCATTCAAACCAAGGTAAAGATACCTTAACTGAGTCATGGAACCAATGAACATGGGTACAGTTCCCGTAAAATTATTGTTGGAAAGGTCAAGATACTTTAAACGCGTCATGGAACCAATGAACATGGGAATGGTTCCATTGAAAAAATTTCCGTAAAGGTCAAGATGATTCAAGTAGCTTAAGTTAAGCAACGAAGGGCTAATCTTACCTCTTAGAAGTCCAACGCTCAAATCAAGAATTGTGACATGACCAGTTTTGTCATTGCACGTGACTCCACTCCAGTTACAACAATCATTGGCTACTTCTTTAGGTGTCCATGTAGAGAGAAGGCCGTCAGGGTCTTGATGAATGTATGATTTGAAATGAAGAAGAGCATGTTTCTCTTTATCGATGCACTTATAATTATCAGCTTGGTGGCTAAGTGAAGTAGCGGTTGTAGTCTTAAACCATACAAACACAAGGACTAGAGAAACAACAAAGAAAACACGACGAATGAAAGGTTTATGGCAGATATTATCTCCCATAATGCGGTATAAAATCGCGTTGATCTTTTGTAATGGATATATCAACATATATGCCTAGCTTTATATACACTTTAAGCTTAGAGTAGACAGGGATGAACGTACATAGTTAACCCAATGTGTGTATTTTCAAATAAGTTGACTTTCTTTTCATTTTCATGTCCACTTGTGTTGACAATTTGTGTGGAGTGTGGACTCAATTATATGTCCCATATTGGACGACTATTTAAGTCTTGGCAATTTGTACATGTTAGATATAGATATTTTTTCCAAACCGAATTCTCCTATATATTAATTAAATTAAAATTATTAAAATTAAATTAAAATTAAAATTAAATTAATTAAAAGATATTAAAAGATGAACTAAATGAACAGTGAATTGTATTGTAATATAATAAAATATTAAATACAATTTTTTAATGGTTTTATTATTTTCATATTATAATAATTGTTATCTTCTTTACTTTTTAAGTTTTATAAGCTTGATGTTAACCGGTATTTGTATTAAAAATACCTGTTCGTTATCGATACATGAAGGTAAAAAACAGCACCAGTCTGGTACATAAAACGCCAAAAGTCGGTACTGGATTGAGTTTGATAATCTTTTAGTTCGATAAATTTGGTGCTACTACCCAGTACCATTTGCTCATCCCTGATCATAAGTACCGTACGAACAACGGTATCGTACAACTTTTTTTTAGTTCCAGGGGTAGGGATGAGCTCGGTACCAACTGATACCGAATTGGTATTGGTAACGAAAATACCGGTTACGGTATCGGTATATGAAGGTAAAAACCGGTAGCGATCCGGTACCAGGAACACCAAACGTCAGTACCGAAATGGTAATTAGGATCTTTCGGTTCAGGAAATTCGATACCGGTACCCATTAATATTTGCTCATCTCTGACTACGGGTTTCTACCGAACAACATCATTACCACACAACTTTTTTAGTTGATTTTCTTTCAGTTATTTTTTAGTGTTTTTTTCTACATTTTCTTTTTATTCTTCTCAGTGATTCCGTGTGCAACGCGCTCGTAGTGATTTCAAACATATACAAACACAGACTAAATAACAAAACAAGCTCGCCGCAACGTGGCGACGGTTTCTTTACTTTTTAAGTTTTATAAGCTTGATGTTAACCGGTACTTGTATTAAAAATACTGGTTCGTTATCGATACATGAAGGTAAAAAACAGCACCAGCCTGGTACATAAAACGCCAAAAGTCGGTACCGGATTGAGTTTGATAATCTTTTAGTTCGATAAATTTGGTACTACTACCCAGTACCATTTGCTCATCCCTGATCATGAGTACCGTACGAACAACAACGGTATCGTACAACTTTTTTTTAGTTCCAGGGGTAGGGATGAGCTCGGTACCAACTGATACCGAATTGGTATTGGTACCGAAAATACCGGTTACGGTATCGGTATATGAAGGTAAAAACCGGTACCAGGAACGCCAAACGTCAGTACCGAACTGGTAATTAGGATCTTTCGGTTCAGGAAATTCGATACCGGTACCCATTAATATTTGCTCATCTCTGACTACGGGTTTCTACCGAACAACATCATTACCACACAACTTTTTTAGTTGATTTTCTTTCGGTTATTTTTTAGTGTTTTTTTCTACATTTTCTTTTTATTCGCTCGTAGTGATTTCAAACATATACAAACACAGATTAAATAACAAAACAAGCTCGCCGCAACGTGACGACGGATTTTATAACTAGTTGCGTGAATATATATTGTGTGAAGCAAATAAAAAATTATAATAATGATAATAAAAAATATAATATTGATAATTAAAAAAATGCATGTCCCGCTGCGGTGTGCACATATAATGTATATATGTGTGGGCCCTCGAGAGAGGGCAAAAAAGTGAAATTGCACCAATTTTAACGTTATTTTGCTAATATCGTGAAAATAACGTTAAAAGCGGCGGGCGGTTCATGTGGTAGCATTGATAGCAGAAAGACAAAAGGGTACATGCACTAATCGACCTTTGTCTCGATTGTTGAGTGTTATGTGTCTTATGTCCAAGGCTTGATGCAAAACTACTATCGAGCCGGGGGTCTCATTGGAAACAGTCTCTCTATTCTTATGGGGTAGAAGTAAGGCTATCTACATCTTACCCTCCTCAGACCCTACATTTGATTTGCTATTGGTGAGATTTACTGAGTATGATGATGATAATGATAATAAAAAAACTTGGTATGAACAAGAAATAGAAAGAGAACACCAAACATAGCGACAAAACGTGACAAATCTCTTATTAAACCAAAGGGAGAAAAGTTGGTGAAGTCAAAGACTCGTAAATCATAAGTCTTCACAGTTTTTTTACTAAACTACACGATGGTAGTTGGTTTACCAAAATTTTGAATTTGGTCTGTCGTTTTCTAAAAATACATAAATAGTCCCTATGGTTTGCAATTTATAATGTATTTAATCCTCAACTTTTTTCCAAAAATACATGGATGGTTCTTATAGTTTGCATTTTTTAACACATTTTATCACTAACTTTATCACACCCCGATATTTTCACGTATTACCGGTGGGCCCGGTGGGGAGTATCGTGACGTAGTTGTTATCATCATAGACAAATAGTCACAGTTTAATGCACAACGGAAGTCTTGAAATAAAATAATAATACAAACGGTTATGAGTGGATCCACAGGCGGATCTTAAAACATAAAGTAAATATTGTTCGACAGACTTTAAATACTAAGAGCTTGCAAGACTCTTTAACTAATACTCAGGAACTTCCAGCCCATTTCGCGTAGTACCTGCACTTAATCTTTTTGAAAAATACGTCAGTTTATACTGGTAAATACAATTAACTGACTCTTTTGAAAACTTTTATGAAAGTTGATTTGAATGCACAAGGCACAAATATTCTTTTATAACTTGGGACAATTATTTAAATAATCTTGTATACAGATTTATATTGTTTGTCGTCCATTCAGGGCCCGGTTAGAAGAGCCGAGACAAGATTAATAGACACACCACTAGTATAAGCCCACAAGAAGTTTCCTCACGAGTGAGATACCGTTTTACATACGCAACTGTCAGGTGTATGTCTACACCCCGTGCTTAAGTCGTGGCCATTTCAAGAATGAGCCGAGGATATTCAGGACACGGTCATTAACCCCCAAAGGCTTTGTATCAAACAAAACAGATTAAAACGGGTTATCTCAATAATTTAACCACTAATCGATTAAATATTCAATACCCGACCAAGCGGTAATAATTTACCATATCTCAAGCCCGTATAAGGGAAAATAAGTTAAAAGTATTTACCTGAGTTAAAATGTGATTTATTCTCTGCCGTATGTTCTATTCAGCAAGTGTAGGTAGCTTTTTACACTTTAAGTTTATAGTAGAAGGGGATGAACGTTCATAGTTAACCCAATGTGTGTATGTGTGTGTATTTTCAAATAAGTTCGACTTTCTTTTGATTTTCATGTCCACTTGTGTTGACAATTTGTGTGGAGTGTGGGGACTAAATTATATGTCCCATATTGGACGACTATTTAAGTCTTGGCAATTTGTACATATTAGATATAGATATTTTTTCCAAACCAAATTGTGTGAATATATATTGTGTGAAGCACAAAATATATATATAATAATGATAATAAAAAAACTTGTGATAACAGTTGATGAAGTCAAAGACTCGTAAATCATAATTCTTCACAATTTCTTTAGTAAACTACACGACGGTCGCAGAGTAAACGACACGATGGTAGCTGGTTTATCAAAATTTTGAATTTGCTCAATCGTTTTCTAAAAGTACACAGATAGTCCTTATGGTTTTCAGTTTGTAACGTATTTAATCCTCAGTTTTTTTTTCCAAAAATACATGGATGGTTCTTAGGTTTGCACTTTTTAACACATTTTGTCCCTAACTTGGACCTCCTAAAACCTTTAAATTTGTTGGTTGGAGACTAATGGTGAAGCTTGACAATGAAGACGCGCGAGGGGGGAGGGGTCGAAAACGTATATACCCAAAAATTTCTATACGAAAACTACATATATAAAACTACTGAGCTAAAAGTTCGAGGACCCCCCCCCCCCCCCCCCTCCTCTTAAGTTGCGCCCATATTGAAAACTAAATATGTTACAAAGTGCAAACCACGTACATTTGTGTCAAACCATAAAGACTAAAATAAGAGTTTATCTTTTAACTTTATTTGTTCTATCATGACTAAAATTCATTTGTACAATTGTTAACAATCAAGTTGAGGCCATCTGACCATCGCAATCTACGATTTACCCAATTTTATTGGTAAATCGAGTATTAGCGGACTCGTGTATGTTTTTCAATTTTATTTAGGTTTGTGCCAACTTGATGTTTAAAAATCATGTTGGTCGTCCTTAATGTTTTGTAAGAAATTTAATCCTTAATAGGTAACTTCGTTTGTTTTTGGAGTTAAATCAAGACATGTGCATTCTATGTGAGGGCTTTATGATATTAAGGCTGAAACGGGCAAGTTGACACAAACCTAAAGGATGTTTTCGCCAGTTCGAAACCGAGCCGAACCGGGTTTACCGCAGTGGTGGCTTGGTGGCTCGGGTATGCATCCAACTCTGACCGTTATGGAGTAGGGGATGCATTTGCTCGATTGAGGGCATCCCAGGATGCTTATCCGGTGATTTAGTTGGTCGTTCAAAAAAAAGTATAAACTCATCAATCACTAAAATTTATGTGAATGTAATTTAAATAGTTATTTTTCGATAAGTTTAAGAAGTAAATTTGTTAATAAAAGAGAGATGCAGTTGACAATTAATCATTAAATGTCACTAACAAATAAAAACAAAAAATAAGCTAAAATAAAGGATTTGGATACGCCAGGATTAGAACCCGTGTCTCCTTGTTTAAGCAAGACAGTAACCACTAGTACAAGTTCTCATTTATGTTACCTCTCGATTCAGTACATATATATTACATCTTATACAACGTAAGTTCTTTACAAAATTAAAAAGATTTGGGCCTTGTGCCGTCGCCCACCCCGCACCCCCTACGGACCGGCCTGCATCATCATCATACCCGGTGAATCCCACCAATAGCAAAGCTAAGGTAATTGTCATTAAACAAAGTTGGTATTTTTTAGCAAGTAGAAATAGAAAGAAAACAAATGTGTAGACAATAACCAGATTTAAATTATTAAACAAATCTTGACAAACCAAAGATATATAATACAGACCACTTTGAACATAGGCACCCATCCATATTCTCAAACAAAAACATATATATGCCTCGATAAAACTAGAATCTACGGTCACGATCATAAAGCTGCAGAGGAGATCAACGGTCACAACAAGTTCGCTTATTTTTCTTCGTGCTTTTTACATTATACTTCTGGCGCGGCTGGTGCAGGAGCCCTCAACAGCGGTTGAAGAGCTTTCACGACAATGCTCATATTAGGCCTAAACTCAGACTCATATTGCACGCATAACGCCGCCACAGCCGCCAGCTAGATCAATAAAACAGATGCCGTTAGTTAGTTAGTTAGTTAATGATTGCAGGTTCTTCTATTTCAAATGATTTAAGTTCCGAAATATTTAGAAACGACTTTTTCATTAATTTTAGCAGGCCAAGAATTTAATTGCCCTTCTCGTTAACAGAAAAAATGGATGAAGTTAACCCAGTGGACTAAAATGGCAACGGTGAAACCTTTTTGGAGCCACAGGCGAAAAACGAAACCTTTGGACTAAACTGGCAAAATGGCCCAAACCACAGGGACTAAAATGACATTTAACTCTTTTTAATATAAGGGACTTTTAACAATAGATTTAATGATTTAATCATGCAAATATAAAGTCCATGGACAATATTGAAATATTCTTATAGTTTTGGAAAGAGATAGACCTTTGCAACTGCTTTTGGAGGGTACTCTCCCTTGAGCCTCGGATCAACACATTGTTTAACCTTGTCTTCGCTTAGCCTAGGTGTCGCCTACATGTAGAAGAAACAAGAATAAATAAATTCCGCTTATTTATACTTTATATCATTTCTCATTAGGCTCGATTTCCATTTTGTGTGCCCATCATAGTTGAGTTGTTTCATGTACATAATCAACTAAAGAGACCCGTGATATTGAAAGTGTCGAAACAAATGATCAAAAAAGGCTCACCCAAGTGACAAGGCTTTGTTGTCCACGTGGCATTGTGTGATCAACGGGTTTCCGACCAGTTAAAAGCTCTAGCAAAACTACCCCAAAGCTATACACGTCACTTTTTTGCGTCAGCTGTCCCGTCATTGCATATCTACATAAAGATTTCGAATAAACATTAAATAACAAGTTTCTTCAAGTAAAAAATATTTGTTATCTAGGGGTTTAGAATCTTACTCTGGTGCATGATAGCCAAAAGTGCCCAAAACACGAGTAGAATGCAAACGAGCAGCCATATCAGGAGCTTGATTTGAAATATTAAAATCGGCAATCTTGGCTCTAAGATCCTCAAATAATAGCACATTGCTAGACCTAATATCCCTATGAATTATTGAAGGTTGGACCTTTTCATGCAAATAATCAAGTCCCTTTGCCGCATCGACGGCGATCCGTACTCTTTGCATCCAATCTAACACAGGCCCCGGTTGTGCTCCTTGCACACCCTTTCTTCCTACATGTTTACGTAAAGATAAAGATTAAGAAACCCATAAAACCAGATAAAAAAAATTAAAGAGTAAATGCCATTTTCGTCCCTGAGGTTTGGCCAGTTTTGTGACTTTCGTTCAAAGGTTTGTTTTTCCGCGTCTGGATCCAGAAGGTTTGAAATCTTGCCATTTACATTTGGCTCGTTAACTCCATCCATTTTTTGAGATTAAGTCAGGGGTATTTCCGTCTTTTTTGTAAAGTCGGGGGTATTGCTGTCTTTTTTGTTAATTGGAAATACCCTTGACTTAACGGGGAAAAATGGATGGAGTTAACGAGCCAGATGAAAATGGCAAGATTTCAAACCTTTTGGATCCAGATGCGGAAAAACAAACCTTTGGACGAAAGTCGCAACACTGGCCAAACCTCAGAGATGAAAATGGCATTTTACTCAAAATAAAACAAAATAAGTGTTTCCATACCGTGTAATATGTCATGTAGAGATCCCATTGTTGCAAATTCATAAGCCAAAACACGTGTGTTACCTTCCACACAATAACCGCACAGCTCAACAAAGTTTTCGTGCTTCAGTTTTGAGACCATTGAAACCTTAAACAGAATGGAAGTTAGATTCTGTTTTTTTTTTTTTAAACAGGACCGACAAAACCAAAGTCCCAAACAGGAACCAGAACCGAACTATGAGTTTTCAATCAGGTTGGGTACAAATCAGAACTTTCCTTATCTTGAAATAATAATGGAATTGGTACAGTACCCGCACCAACCAAAAATACTGGTACCAAATATTATCGTACGGTACGGGTATCGGTATTTCGGCACGGTACCTACTTTGGTACCACTTTGTTTTCTTAATCTTTTGAGTACTCGCATGGTTACCATATAGGTAAAACTGTTACAAGTACGGTACCAAATAAGGTAATATTGGACCTGGTACGAGTAGTAATACAATATTAATACAATACGGGTACCAAATAGTTAAAACTGATACAAGTACCATAATACGAACCAGTACCATAATTCAAACTAGTACTATATAATATCCGGTACCAGTACCCTTTTTACCCATAGCAATACCGAATACTGAAATTAATAAATCCAGGTACCGATACATGTCCTGAATACCCAAAATTGGTACGGATACGGCATACGGGTACAGGTACGGGTATGGGTATTTGGGAAAAAAATTATCCCTACTTGAAATTATGTCTCTTTAGGTTTAAAATATATTCAAATTATAACAAACCCGAGTATAGGTGGCAATTTCGACTTATCTACCACCGGATGATTTTGATTGTCTTTCGTCTAAAATAAGTGTCAGACTATAAAAAGTTAAAAACTAAGAGTTTTTTTGACACGCTACCTAACCCGCCTAACCATCATGCCACCTCTAAACCCTCATATGTATCCGGTTTGTGATCCAGTTCGAAACCGAACCCATTTCGATCATTATGTTGATAAGTGATGATACTTAACAGATTATTTACTTGCAGAAACATAAAGTTTACCTGACTCAAAAACTCGTTATTGGATTCAGCCTCAGTAGAGACATCAAGCTTTTTCACAGCCACACTTTTACCATTATTTAATTCTGCAAAATAAACCCTTCCATATGAACCTTCACCAATCAATGCCTTTGATCCAAAATTCTCGGTTTTTTCTTTCAGTTCATCGAGCGAAAGTGCAGGCACTTCGATTGTTGGCACTTCTTTTTGCTCATCGAATTTTTCTTTCGGTTGTAATCTGTCCTTTTGCTGTCCTACATTATATGTAGATAAAAAAACATTATAATAATATCTAGAAAAGTTTATATAAATAAAGACCGATAAAAAATGCATCATTGAAGCTCTCATAATAGGTGAGGAACCGTATGCAAATACAAAAAGCATAGTTATTAATGGCGAATAGCGGACGATGGGTGATGGCAACAAGCTACCTATACGCTACGTAGCGATGAAATAGCAAGAGCTATTTTATGTTTAGCGACACACTATGAGAAAATTTTAGAAATATTTATATGTATATTATATCCAAATAAGCTGTTTTATATGCTATTTTATATGTATGCTTAACAAAAAAACCTAAAATCCTGCTATTTTATACCTATAAAATCCCGCTATTTATATTAAAGCAGAAAAAAACAAAAAAAAACTAAAGCCCTGCTATTTGCCCGTTATAGATGTGCCAAAATCAAATAGAGACACATGAATGTTTAATGTTTTAATAATACACCGAACTGTTGCTTTTCAATAGACCAATAGAAGGGTATTTTGGTCTTTTCAAATTATAAAGGCATTTCGTCGTTAAGAATTTGTTTCTCTGAATTTGGTATGACCGACATTAGACACATACTTGGGTAGTTAGGTGACTTATATTTATAAAGTTATTTCAATATTTAGGTGGCTTTAATAAAAAAAAGATGAATGTTTGATTGGCCCCTACATACATAATAGTCGTATTAAACATACCATCAACATGATCATTGTGGCTTTTTACCACGCCATTGTCGTTTGAAGGGTAAGATTCTTCGACTTGACAAGTGCAACACAACCACCTCCGCATCCTATCGCTCTTCGTCAAAGTTAAATCGTCTCGAGCCCTTAGTTTCACCAAACATATAAAGTATCCAGGTGGCGGCACGTATCCCTATATAACCATCAAAACGTGTAAAAAAACATATCACTCAATACACAACTTTAACGTAACCTTATAACATACATTGCACTTATTATCTTCTCTCTTGTTTACATGAACAGAACGAAAGGATAATGAGACATTCAGAATCTGATAACCGGTTTTTATAAATCGCGTGTTACTACTTGTAGTGTTTGGATGAGTTTTAGTAGTTACGTTTCTTGAAGTTGTGATAATCACTTATAGATTATGACGGTATAAAATGTTTCAAAATAGGGTATCTATATAAGTAGTAATCAGTGGCGGAATTTCTGGGGGTGCGAACGAAGGGTTCAACCAAATTTTCAACTTGAAAATTTCAAGGGGTGCAGTCGGGATTTTTACCTTGAAAATACACTAAATATTTTTTTTCAAGGGGGGCGCCCGCCCACCCAAGCTAAGCCAAAGCTTGGGTCCGCCCTTGGTAGTAATTTCATTCTAACCTTGTTAATCAGTTATGTTAGTAACTTAGTATCAAATAATTAGATAATCATATGCAGAATTTTGACATAAACATGCAACAACCAACTAGTCACTATCATAATCTAAAAACTGGATCATAAGAAATTTACAACATTTTTACACTTAAAAGTTAAAGAAAAAAAATTCCATTGAAATAAATCTTTCCCATCAACAAGACATCAAAGATCTAACCCACATGCATCAAAATTAAGCAAACAGTAACACAAATTCTCACCATTAAACCACGAAAATGGCGATGAGTAACCATCACAAATTGAATAAACTCAAAGAATCATCCAACAAGCAACAAAATTTAACATCAATTAAAAAGATCCAGTAACAAAAGATTACAAACAAGAAACCAAATTATTCTTTTTAAACACCAAATGAACAATACAACTGTCTGTAACCCATTAAATCACAAGAAAGTTGTAACTTGTAACCAATACAAGAACCCCATCATCAAGAATTCCGAAAGATACCATTTTTATAAATCAAGAAACCAAATTGTTTCTTTTAAACAACAATTTAACAACACAACTGTAACCAATTAAATAACAAGAAACCCATCATCAAAAACTCCAAAAAATACAATTTTTATGAATCAAGAACTCCAAAAGATACCATTTTTATGAATCAAGAACTTAAATTGTTTCTTTTAAACAACAATTTAACAACACAACTGTAACCAATTAAATAACAAGAAACCCATCATCAAAAACTCCAAAAGATACAAGTTTTATGAATCAAGAACTCTAAAAGATACCATTTTTAATAATCAAGAAACCAAATTGTTTATTTTAAACAACAATTTAACAACACAACTGTAACCAATTAAATAACAAGAAACTCATCATCAAAAACTCCAAAAGATACAATTTTTATGAATCAAGAACTCCAAAAGATACCATTTTTATAAATCAAGAAACCAAATTGTTTCTTTTAAACAACAATTGAACAATACAACTGTAACCAATAAAATTACAAGAAACCCATCATAAGAACTCCGAAAAATATAATTTTTATGAATCAAGAACTCCAAAAGATACCATTTTTAAACAGCAATTAAACAATACAACTGTAATTAATCAAATTACAAGAAACCCATCATCAAGAACTGAAAAAGATACAATTTTTATGAATAATAAAGTATGCAAAAGCAGCAGTGAAGGTTTACCTGTGTTGGGTTGTTGATTTAGGGCTTGTTGATGATGGAGAATTTGGGGAAAAGACAGATAAGCAACGAGCGATTACAAAGAGGAGAGTTTTAGAGAGAGAAAGAATAGCGGTTTAAATTGACATCAATGCAAAAACGCGGTGGTGATGTCATCCATTTTCAAGAATTTATTAGTCAAATTAGTGTGTTTTATTTAGAGTGTACCTATCCACACACTCATCTCACTATCTACACACTTAAAAAGGTGATTTTTGTCTTTACATGCACACCCTGCAGTGTCGAATTGTGGCCAAAACGAGGCGTTTTGGTCCGATTAACCAGACAAAGACTGACGGGTCTGTTGACTGGACCAAAACGCTGAGCTTTGGCCGCGATTTGGTCCTGTCAACCAGACAAAAGACTGATACCCGGTCTGGTTGATAGGACCAAAACGCGGCCAAAGCTCAGCGTTTTGGTCCGGACAACAGACCCGTCAGACACCCGTCAGACACCCGTCAGACACCCGTCAGTCTTTGTCTGGTTAATCGGACCAAAACGCCCCGTTTTGGTCACAGTTCGACACTGCGGAGTGTGCATGTAAAGACAAAAATCACCTTTTAGGTGTGTAGATAGGCAAAATTGGTGTGTTGATAGTTTGGCCCTTTATTTAAACTTTAATTAATATATCTACCTTTTAGTACTTATATGTTTTAATAATTGTACTTTGTAAGTTTTTAGAAGTTTCAAACCTTACTACTTGTAAACATTGACCTAAAAGTTTAAATTTTGGTTGATTTAGACTGTCCTAAATGTTTAAATTTTGTTTGATTTAGACTATATACATGAATTCTCATTTGTTTCGTTGGTTGTTTTGAGTTAACCTTTTTTAAGTCAAGATGAATGCATAAAAAATAGAAAAATACATTAAAAAACAGAGGGATATTGGATTGAAAAAACTCCAACTTTCACTGATTGACCGATAATATTCTCAATTTTCGATTTTTAGCATATCACACCCAATTTTCAGTTTATTTTCCTATGTTACTTCCAAACTAACTGGACTCTAACCCAGTTAGCTGACTCAGATGTCACGTCAGGAAACAAATGCCATGTCATCAAACAAGTGCCACGTCACTAATAAGTGCCATATCAGCAAAAAAAACTAATTGGGTTAGGGTTTAGTTAGTTTGGGAGTGTTGTGGGAAAATAAGTTAAAAGTTGGGAGTGGTGTGGTACAAATCGAAAGTTGAGAGTGTTATTAGTCAATCGGGGAAAGTTGTGGTTATTTAAATCCAATATCCCAAAAATAAACGGGTCATCTTTTGCTAGGGGTTTTCGGTTTCTACCCATTCATAACATTTCAAAAGACTCTAGCATTGCCATCTCCACAAGATTTTACATAACATGATAAAAACAAATACGTCATGTTCTTCACATGTTTTTCTAGATCATCAAAAATTACAAACAAGATTAAGTTTTTCTGTCTTCTTCTTCTTTGTTTGTAGCCTTGGGTATTTCTTATTTATGTCCTCTTGAAATATTACATAAGATGACCCTGAAGTCACCATTCCCAGGGGCAGATCTACGTATACCGTTACGGGTTCACGCGAACCCACTAAGTTTCGAAATTTTAATAGAAAATATATATATAAATTTGAAGTGAACCTATAAATATTTTAAGAGGTGAACCCATAGGCAAAATGAAAGCATGATGCAATGGAAAAAGTCATTCGTTTCTACACATGTGGTTGCTCTTTCGATTCTCATTGCTTACGTTTTTTGGAAAGACTAAAATAGAAACATGGTAGCATAAAATATGGCATCAGAATTCAAATAGCAATATCACTATGCATACATAATTCTAGGAATATCAAATAATGGCCCGAAGTTGCCACTCATACGCATCACCCAACGTCCCAACTCCAAGCGGGTCATAATTTTGGAATTGACCATTAATCAAAAATTTATTTGTGAATTATTAATAAAAATAAGAATATAACATTATAGAGTTAGGATAAAATAAAAACTCACCCTAGTCAAGAGAACTATGAGAACTCTTGTTAGCTTTAGATCTAAGGCCATCAACGAACAAGATTAAATCTGATGATTTTAGCATGTGGGTCAAAAGTGACTCATTATATTAATACACATAATTACAAAAGGGTAATTTAGTCATTTGGATGTCCATGCCGTTTGAATGTCCATGCTTTTTCCCCTGTTCGGTCAGATAACAAGTCAACACACATCAAATCAAAAACTTGTTGAGAGAGGGATGAATATTTGGTACGGTACCGGTACCACGCTCATCCCTATATTGAAATGGGTGTTTGTAAATATACCAGTATTATATATGTTTTATTTGCTTTTTAATTTGCATTTACGATTTACATTTTTAAGTACAAGCATATTGTAGAAATAAAATTTCGAGTAAACTTCCGTTTTGCTCCCTGTGTTTTGGTCGTTTTAACGGTTTTGCCCTAATCCTTTAAAAACAACCATTTTACTCCAATAGTTTGCTATGTTTTTTTTTTCATTTTGCTCCATGGCCTTAACTCCATCCATAATGTCTGATAACTAAAAGGGCATTTTGTTAATTTTAAGAATAAAAGTAAGGGCATTTTGGTAATTCATTTGTAAAGATATTTATATGATATATACACACTTATACAAAATCTCTCTCCTCACTCTTCTCTCTCTCTCTCTCAACATCAGATTCATCTATCTTTTCATTCTCTATCACCAACCACCACCACCCCACTAGAACCCACATTACTAGAATCCAACCACCACCGCTACCATAACCATCACTTCCGGCACCACCTCATCGGAGTTGCATATCAGAGGTTTCCGGCGAGGCGGCGAAGCTCGGTCTAAAGTCAACGGTGACACCATACGTCAGATCTGGTATTTCCAGTGACAGTTTATGGTCATCTAAAGCGGAGATGGTGGAGGACGAGACAGTGATAAGCGGTGAGCATAATGTCACGATCCGCCTAAATACATAATTTTTTTGGCGAGTTCCGGAAGATTCTGGAACACTAAAGAAGCATATAGGGCTGCCCGGAAGTTTCCGGAACAGCCTACAAGTTGATGGAACGTCTTGGCACCATCGGAAGACTCTAGATCGGCCTTGAAAGAGCTCGGAAGGGTCCAGAAAGGGCTACATAATTCTGTCTAAAGTTTCAGCCAAGAATTCTCTAGAAACACCTTGAAAACACTTGATATTTTGCAAGAAGGCTCTAGAAATCAACTTATAAATATCCAAGATATTATGTAAAGAATTATCTAGATGGAGAATTCTCTAGAACTAGGAAGGACTAGTATAAATAGGATGATGGGGTCTCATTTGGAGATCACCCAACACTATGACAAGTAAACACACTTGTACTTGTAAACACACTCTTGTAAATCTTCTCGTAATCAATACAAAGTTGTTTCTTTGTATACACAACTTGCAACCATCACTTGAATCACTCAAAACACTACATCGTTGGGGCACATAGCTTAACTTAGATCAAGTCTAAGTTGCTACACGTGAGTCAAAAGTTTACTCCGTGACAATAAGGTGGGTTTAAGGAACTTTTAGCTCGGTTTCTTCTTCTTTTTCTTCTGATCCATACCTTTTTGTTTTCCCAGTCGTCTGTTCAACCGCATTTCCCGGTGGTGGTGGTGATTGGAACTGATAAAGGTCAAGAACACCCGCATTGGAGGTGGTGGTTTCTTGATTTTCCGGCAAAAGCCATTACTCTTCCTCAAAATAATGGCGTTGATTAGAAAAAAAAAATCATTACCCTTTATCTCGCCTTCGTCGCACTCCTCGGCCTCAAAATAACCATCACTGGGGTTTTTTCTCTTCCGATTACCAAACCGATCATCTCCGTCTCCGTTCGGTTTCGTCAACGAAGCCATTACTCTTCCTCTGGTTTTCTCGAAAATGTTTCAGAAAGAGGGAGATACAGAGAAGTTATGAGGGTTTTGCTTTGATGCCTGCGCTCAAGTTCAAATGGTTCATGGTTGTACTTTTTGTTCAAAAGTTGCACCCTTTGTTGGAGTAATTACTTCACTTTATATTAATACTTATTATTTAAATATAAATTACCAAAGTACCTTATTTTATACTTGAAGTTACCAAAATACCCTTTGAGTTAACATATAATATGGATGGAGTTAAGACAAGACCGTGGAGCAATTAGTGACCCGAGGAAAATGGGGTTCTTTCGTTGAATGGTCAACCCTTCTCGGTTCACGATTTCGAATCATTTTGTCAAGTATAGAAAATACTGTGAGGATATTGCGACTTTAGGAAATGGACCGACTACTGTTTTTCTCAACCAATTGCCATCCTTTAATAGAATCGCATGGTGTAAACAATACGATGATTATGCCACATTCAATGTCTCAATGTTGCTTCCCGTTTTTCTGTACAATGAAAACTCAAGCTCTTGTATCCCTGCTGAAAGTTCAAGCTCTCTCATCCCTTATCAATGCTCAAAATCTTGTATCGGAGTGGTGGAGATAACTTTAGACAATGGGCTATATTCGGATGGGTTATTTTCGTTGGAGACTGATTTGGGAACTGTGTTTACTCGACCGAATGTATGCTTCTACATCTGTTATTGAATTTTTATTTTCATAAACGGGATATTTTTAAACCTGGTGCACTTCTATTTACAGGAACAAGATGTTAATGTGCTTGATGTGAAGGATCTTAAACTCTACAAGGTAATATTCCAACATAATGATTATTAAACTTATATAATTATCCAACTTAAAAGGTTATGATTATAAACTTACATCAAAATTTTGTTATTTCTAAAACAGAATATAACGATTACCGGAGTTGTTAAACAAATTGAAGATGCAATACAACAAGTTTGCGTATCGTGTAATCTGAGTTGGGCACAAGTTTGGATCTCTACAAATGAGATTCAAACAGGGCAATTAATGGCACTAAAAATTGTCGGGCACATAAACGGTACACCGGGAGAGGACTTTGCTTCATACTCCGCATTGTGTAACCTATTTCCTCTTATGAGTGATGAGCCTGTTTTGAAAACATTTCTAGACCATGAATCCCGATACATTCCGATGCCTCGTCCTGAAGTTTTAGAAGTTGTCGGTGTTAACTTCAATTTGGAAAATGTTATTACAATTTTCTCAACCAATGAAGTATTTGATTACATGTTTGAATTCGTGGGTATAAAGGATTCAAACAAGCATTCTTTGTAGACAATAATCCTTATGTTACAAAGTTCTTTTCCTCAATTCACGTTCAAAGTTGATGTTATACTTGTTGAGGCTGTTGATTGGCGCAACCCCCGATCCCTTATCTGTCCCGGGAACGGGCGGACGCGAACTCAGAGTTTCGGTGGTATCAGACGGTTAACTTGGCAGCGGAATTTACATCAGGACCGTAGTTAGGAAATGTTTATCAGAGTAAAACCACCATATTTTATATTAATAACTACATGGGTAAAACCCAAGTTTCTTATTACAACTTAGTAATAAACCCTATTTTATTGAATTTCAAAACATCGTGTTTTAGATAACTTTTATAGCCACTTATTTTCCAAGCCGTCAGTGCTCTCGAGCTGGCTTTTTCCCAGTTGGCTTTCACATTGTGTTACCTGAAACATGTTTTTAAAAATATTTGTCAGTGAGAAATACTGGTGAGTGAATCCCAATTTAATCAAAACAAGTTTTATCATTCGTAGTATTAAGAGCGATTACAATGTTTAAATCTTCATAATTACCCATTCAGTACTTGCCACTCGACCGTATCTATGGCTATGGTCATATCACACATTGGCTAACTCGTCGTCCAATTGTGAAGGTTATCAAGTAATGTATACAAAACCCCATAATACCGACGATAATTGAAGAATTACACGACTCACATACTGGTAATATAATATAAAACAATTGAGGTTTTATAAAAACAGTTGACACAAAAAGGAGATTACTCACATTGCTATCTTAGATTTTCCGTAAGGGTTTCCTGGTGAAAATCTATAATTTACACAAATATACATGCGTTAGTATTAATAACCCATTTTAACATTAGCAATACTCTCCCCGAGACGGCATTCCAATGACTACGTCGGGCAGAACCACGACAGCCATTACGGAACCCTAGATCAATCGGGCAGCGTATCTAATACGTATCCAGGGGTTATAATACTTACAACGGAGCAGAACTTCGCTAATTAGGGGGATATAATACCCGACTATTACTTCTACTACTCAGAAATTCGTTTAGAAAGAAAGAAATGAACGATTTTTGTTGAAGCCCGAGGCCTCCTTATATAGGTGCTGAATCTGGTTCTCTCGCGGCCCGCGTAAGATTAGGCAAGGGTTTACACGGCCTGCCAGGGCAGCTAGGGCAGCAAATGGTCGCTGAGTCGTCGACACGTGTCAGCACCGGGTTTCTCTTTATCTTATAGTTGTCGCGGCCCGCGAAGAATGGAGCAAGAGTTTACGCGGCCCGCTTGAACTTAACAAATCAATGAAATCAGGTTTCAACCTTCATACTGCCCGCGTAAGAGTTGAGGGGGGTTCTACGCGGCCCGCCTCAGCTTAAAAATCAGATTTTTAATTTATTTTTAATGCTATACTATATTTCGGGCTCGGTTTTTACATACGGGGTGTATTTTAAGACATATTGGGGTATGTAAAATATATTAGGGTGTCGTAAAATATTCGAGGGTGTCGGTTTTCTTGAGGGTTGCTACATCCTCCCCACCTTGTTTTAGAGCTCGTCCTCGAGATCTATTGGAACAAGTGTGGATATTTTCGTTGCATTTCAGATTCAAGTTCCCATGTGTACTTCAAGTCCTCTTTTGGAATTTCACTTCCTTTTGACTATAACTAATCTCTTGTGCTTGAGATTCTTAACTTTTCTATCTTCAATTTGTAGAGGCCTTTCTACAAACTTGTGTTGTTCATTTACCTCTATATCCTTAAGAGGTACTACTAGTGATTCGTCAGCTAAACACTTTTTGAGATTAGATACATGAAACACGTCATGTATTCCTGCCATTTACTTTGGCAGTTGTATCTGATAGGCTACAGGTCCTATTCTTCTAATAATCTTAAAAGGTTCAACATACCTATGACTTAGCTTTCCCCTTTTTGATGAATCTTACCACTCCTTTCCAAGGAGAGACCCTTAACAATACTTTATCTCCTACTTGAGATTCTAATGGTTTGCGTTGGTTGTCAGCATAGCTCTTCTGTTGATCATGTGCTGCTTTCAGTCGTTCCTTGTTTCTTGCACTATCTCAGGTCCATATAGTTGCTTTTCCCCAATTTCTGCCCAACAGACTGGGGTTCGGCACTTTCGTCCATAAAGTGCTTCGAATGGTGCAACATTGATACTTGTGTGATAACTGTTATTATAATAAAATTCTATTAAAGGTAAGTGATCATCCCAATTACCTCCAAAGTCAATTACACAAGCTCTAAGCATGTCCTCCATTGTCTGAATTATCCTTTCACTTTGTCCGTCCGTTTGAGGATGATAAGCTGTGCTTAGCTTTATCTTGGTTCCCATTGCCTTTTGGAAACTTGACCAAAAATGAGAAGTAAAACGACCATCTCTATCAGACACAATTGATAAAGGAATTCCATGTAAAGAAACAATTTCATTTACATATAACTTAGCTAACTGTTCCATACTGAAAGTTTCCTTCATTGGTAGGAAATGAGCTGACTTGGTTAGCCTATCTACAATCACCCAGATTGTATCATTTCCTTTCTTTGTTTTAGGTAATTTAGTAACAAAATCCATTGTTATTAATTCCCATTTCCATACTGGCATTTCTAAATGTTGTAGAAATCCTGAGGGTTTCTGGTGTTCAGCTTTAACTTGTGAACAGGTTAAACATTTAGAAACATAGGCTGCTATGTCCTTTTTCATTCCTATCCACCAGAAATTTTTCCTTAAATCCTGGTACATCTTATCATTTCCTGGATGTATTGTATACTTAGACTTATGGGCTTCTTCTAGTATATGATGACGTAAGTTTCCTAATTTAGGTATCCACATTCTCTTCTTATGGAATCTCCAAATTCCATCTGTTCCTTGTTCTAATTCCTTAATCATACCTTTCAGTTTTTCAGTATCATCCTTGATTACTGATTCTTGTACTTTTCTTATCTGATCATTTAAATCTACTTGAAGATTTAATTTAAGAGAATGTACCCTTTTTGGCTTTTCATGATACTTTCGGCTTAAAGCATCTGCCACTACGTTTGCTTTTCCTTCATGATACTGGATATCATAATCATAATCATTAAGCATCTCCATCCAGCGTCTTTTGCCTCATATTCAATTCTTTTTGCCCGAAAACATACCTTAAACTCTTATGATCAGTGAATATGGTAAACTTACTACCATAAAGGTAATGTCTCCAAATCTTAAGGGCAAAAATTATAGCTCCTAATTCTAGATCATGGGTTGAATAATTCTCTTCATGATTCACTAAATGTCCAAGAAACTATACTTGCTCTAACCAAAACTTGTACTTGTAAAATTTAGCATAAAGCTTTTCCTTTCTTAATAGACTTAAAAGTGCGTGCAAATGCTTTGTATGATCCTCTTTAAAATTAGAATATCGTCTATAAAAACAATTATGAATTTATCCAAATATGGCTTACATATTCGGTTCATCATGTCCATAAATGCGGCTGGGGCATTGGTTAAACCAAATGGCATGACAGTAAATTCATAATGGCCATACCTCGTTCTGAATGCGGTCTTAGGAATGTCCTCTTCTTGTACCTTTAATTGATGATATCCTAACCTTAAATCGATTTTTGAGAAAAAATGAGCTCCTTGTAGTTGGTCGAACAGATCATCGATTCTCGGTAATGGGTATCGGTTCTTAATCGTGACTTTGTTCAATTCACGGTAGTCAATGCACATATACATTGATCCGTCCTTCTTTTTAACAAACAGTATCGGCGCTTCCCATGGCGACGAACTCGGCTGTTTGAATCCTTTCTCCAATAATTCGTCCAATTGTTTCTTCAGTTCCTGCATTTCTGTGGGTGCCAAACGGTAAGGTGCTTTGACAATCGGGGCTGTTTCTGGTAGCAGATGGATTCTGAATTCGACTTCTCTGTCTGGCGGTAGTCCTGGTAATTCTTTAGGAAATACATCTGAAAACTGAGATACTACTGGAATATCTTTTAGTTCCTTTCCTTTAGTGTTAGTGATTATGGAAATCAAATACACTATAGAACATTTTCTTATATAACTTGCAGTTTTCATCACAGAGATAAATTTTGTGGATCTAGAGGGCTTATCTCCTTTAATTGTGATCGTTTGACCTTTTGGTGAATTTACTTGAATTTAACTTTTGATCACATAAAATACTGGCTTTATTGGCTATTAACCAATCCATTCGTAATACAATATCAAATCCTACCAGATTCATTGGGTAAAGATTTGTAATAAACTTATGGTTTAGAATTTCTATTCTTGCTCCCTGCAAGATTTCAGAAATCTTAATGGTTTCTCCATTCGCTGTCTCTATTAGACATACTTGTGGTAGTTTAGTTAATGATTGATTTAGAAATTTGCAAAACGAAGTATTAATAAAACTTTGGTTCGCACCAGAGTCAAATAACACTTTAGCAAAAACAGCATTAACTAAAAACGTACCAGTGATCATATTCGGGATCATCTTTGCTTCTTCTGCAGTCTAAACAAATGCTCTAGCATTTTTAGTGTTCTTGTTGTTCGTAGCTGGAGATAATTTTGGACAGTTTGGCTTGATGTGACCTTGTTCTCCGCAGTTGTAGCATATCCTGTTGTTTTTCTTCCTACAGTCTTCTTCCCTGTGTCCCGATATTTTGCAAAAGTTACAGTATATGGAGCATCTTCCTGAGTGCTTTCTTTTGCAATTCTTACAGTAGGGTGTAGAGGTAGAACCTATATTTTTCCCACGATTAAAATTTCCAGAACGAAATTCTTGTGTAAGCTTCTGGGTGAGGTTCCTTCTCTGGTCTTCTTCACGGGTACGGACTAACTCATCAGTCAAGGTATTCGCTAGTTCTACATATTCTTCTATGGTTTGGGGTCTAGCTGCCTTGACTACATGTCTTATCTCCCCGATTAATCCCCAGATGTAACGGGAGATTAACACTGGTTCGGGTGAAGCAAGGGTTGGCACTATTCTAGCATATTCGAAGAATATTTTAGTGTATCCCTTACTATCTACACCAATCATCCTAAGGTTTAGGAATTTGTTTGCTATTTGTTCCTTCTCATTAGGTGGACAGAATTTCCTTTCTATCATGTTCTTAAATTCTTCCCACTCCATATTGTAATTTCTATCACTTCCCCTAGTTTGGAGGATAGTGTTCCACCATTCTAGTGCGGAATTTTTAAACAGATTAGAAGCAAACAGTATTTTATCTTCTTCTGCGCACTTGCTTATTCTTAAGACAGCCTCAATCTTTTCTATCAAGCGTAGGGTTGCAATGGCCTCTTCATTGCCCGAGAATTCCATTGGTTTACAGGACCAGAATTCTTTGTAAGAACAACCATAAGGCATGGTTCTTCTTCTTTTGGGAATGGGCGCTTGAAGTAAGGGTCCATTGTTCACGCTGTTTTCTGGTTCGGTTGGTCGCTTACTGCTATGCTTACTTTTATTATTCGCTTCTTGAATCGTTTGAATAATAAATGGCATTGCATCTATAATTCATTGTGCCACTATGTGTTGAACGGCACTATTAACCATTTAGTTTCCATTGTTATTGATGCTAGGATTCTCATTAACCAAGTTAATGTTACTCTGGTTATCATTATTCAGATTTCCTTGATTTACTTCGTCAGCCATCTGAATTTTTAAACAAATATTAATATCATAGAATAATATTTAATATAGCCAATCACATGAAACACAATTTAGCCAAAAGCATCGATCATTGTGACTTTACTATATTCATATATTACACATCAGTACTGAAATTAAAAATTACAATACCGACTGAAATAAATAATAATAGGCATCCGTACACACATATTTTATTTTATTATTATTATTATTATTATTATTATTACTACTATTATTATTATTATTGTTTCACCGTCACATTCAAGGATATGGATTCATCCAGAAATCCATATTGCGCTCATCGTATTTCCATACGAGTCGCTTTCCCATTTGTTGCATTCTCTCACTACTTTCTAGAATTTCCTCACCAAAAGTCCTAAGTTCTTGTACATTTTCTACACTCATTGGGGGTGCAGGTTCTAGGACTGGGTTCGGAATCTGGGGTGCGGGTTTCTGATATGGGGTGTAGGTGCCTGAAATCGATAAGGATCTTCTAAAACTTCCCTAAGGTATACATCATGGTAATATGGATCTAGAGGGTCCAAACCTGGGTAGGCTCCTAAGTTTTGCATGGGTATGTCTTCATGTAGGGCTGTAAACGAACCAAACGTTCGGCGAACAGTTCGTGAACTGTTCAGCGGGAAGTTCGTTTGTTTGTTAAACAAACGAACACAAACAAGAAATTCCGTTCGTTTAGTTAAATGAAAAAACATGAACAGAGGCCGTGTTCGTTCGTTTATGTTCGTGAACGTTCGGTAACGTGTTTACTTGTGTTCGATAGTTCATTAGTGTTTTTAGTTTTTATATCTATTTAACTACTTCAAAATTCCAACAAATTAAATATCTAATAAGTGTCCGTGTATTATATATTCTGTTTATGAACGATTGTTTGTGTTCGTTTGTTTCCATTTGTGTTCATGAACATTAGTTTGTGCTCATTTGTGTTCATCAACGTTCGTTTTTGTTCATTGCCTAAAATTAAAAAAAAACAAACACAAACGAACACGAACATTTTCATTTCTTTAACAAACGAACATGAACATAAAATCTTGTTTGATAAGTGTTCGTGAACGGTTCGCAAACACATATATTTCTTAACAAACGAACACGAACAAGGTCTTGTTCGTGTTTGTTCGGTTCATTTACGGCCCTATCTTCATGTATTGGGTAACGTTGCACATAGTCCCTATTGTTATCCCACCAGGGGTCGTAATTTGGGTCTAAGGGATTTGGTTGAAATGAGGTTTCCTTATCTTTTGGTGATCTACCTAATTGACAATAGATGTCCGAAATTCTTTTCTTACTCATACTGTAAACTAACAAATAGTCAATTAACACATAACAATAATTACAATTATGCACGTATTTCCATAATTTATTTCATAACACAAAATATAACTTTAAGTGTCAGCGGAACACTTCTTTGGCTTAGACCAGTGGCTAGGCTCTGATACCACATTCTGTCGCAACCCCCGATCCCTTATCTGTCCCGGGAACGGGCGGACGCGAACTCAGAGTTTCGGTGGTATCAGACGGTTAACTTGGCAGCGGAATTTACATCAAGACCGTAGTTAGGAAATGTTTATCAGAGTAAAACCACCATATTTTATATTAATAACTACATGGGTAAAACCCAAGTTTCTTATTACAACTTAGGGATAAACCCTATTTTATTGAATTTCAAAACATCGTGTTTTAGATAACTTTTATAGCCACTTATTTTCCAAGCCGTCAGTGCTCTCGAGCTGGCTTTTTCCCAGTTGGCTTTCACATTGTGTTACCTGAAACATGTTTTTAAAAATATTTGTCAGTGGAAAATACTGGTGAGTGAATCCCAATTTAATCAAAACAAGTTTTATCATTCGCAGTATTGAGAGCGATTACAATGTTTATATCTTCACAATTACCCATTCAGTACTTGCCACTCGACCGTATCTATGGCTATGGTCATATCACACATTGGCTAACTCGTCGTCCAATTGTGAAGGTTATCAAGTAATGTATACAAAACCCTATAATACCGGCGATAATTGAAGAATTACACGACTCACATACTGGTAATGTAATATAAAACAATTGAGGTTTTATAAAAACAGTTGACACAAAAAGGAGATTACTCACATTGTTATCTTAGATTTTCCGTAAGGGTTTCCTGGTGAAAATCTATAATTTACACAAATATACATGCGTTAGTATTAATAACCCATTTTAACATTAGCAATACTCTCCCCGAGACGACATTCCAATGACTACGTCGGGCAGAACCACGACAGCCATTACGAAACCCTAGATCAATCGGGCAGCATATCTAATACGTATCCAGGGGTTATAATACTTAAAACGGAGCAGAACTTCGCTAATTAGGGGGATATAATACCCGACTATTACTTCTACTACTCAGAAATTCGTTTAGAAAGAAAGAAATGAACGATTTTTGTTGAAGCCCGAGGCCTCCTTATATAGGTGCTGAATTTGGTTCTCTCGCGGCCCGCGTAAGATTAGGCAAGGGTTTGCGCGGCCAGTGTAACACCTCGGAAATTCACGTCCTATAATATGTTGACACGTGTCATAAAGTTTAAACGTGTGAAAGAAATATTATGGAAGGACTAAAGTTGACAAACGTGGAAAGTATGTAAATATACGTGTTCTAAGTGTCAACTGTGAATAAATATATTGTATTTTAACCCTACAAGATGCTCATACCTTCAACCGAATAAATCATGGATCATACGAAGCTAAATGTGAGTGATTTCAAACTACAGGGACCAAATGTGTCAACATGTTGAATTTATACCTCTGAGTGACCTTTTGACAAACCCGAAGCTTTGTAAATATTAATTATGCTCACGAGAATGCACCATAAAAATTTCATAAAGTTTCGATAACGTATGAGAAAGATATGATCAAATTCGTGTGCGAAGCGTTAAAGCGTAAACGTCGAAAGTTAGGACTTTTCGGGTGAAAATAAAGTTACCCGGGGACTTGGCGAAGTGGGTATATGTTTTAAGGCCTTATTAGATCAATTGTGAAGGTTTACCATGCAATAAATCAGTACCTATTCGGGTTTTGAAGAGCCAAGGACTGAATCGCAAAAGATAAACATGTTGCTGATTCTGCACATCCTCGCGCCACGCGAGGGTCCCTCGCGTGAAAAACGGGCTGTTGTCTGCAGAAGCTGTAATGCGCGACTTTAACTCGATTTTCCACTTCTCCTGGCCCCTAAAACATCCCCTAAGCCTCTAGGACACATGTTGCAAGCTTGTGGGCAGTCCTAGACCTTGTTGTCAAGCTCTTATGGTGAGTGATCCAACTATATAAAGCCATCCAAGTTCACAACTTTCCCTCACACCTTCTCCTGCATTTGTGGATGATTCTGGAGCTCAAGCTTGCTTCCTAGTGATCATATCTCGTGCATAGGACCTCAGTAAGTATTCTAATCTTTCCCTAATTGCTTTTTGCTTAGTTAATTAGCTAAAAGTCAAACCGTCGTAATTACGGTTTGACTTCGAGATTAGTCAATAATGGCTCAGTCAAATCTCGAATTAAAAGTAGTTATAAGTTGGTATTTATGTGGGTAATAAAACCCCAAAAGGGTTTCCCCTGATCACCACTTTAACTAGTTCAAAAGTCGGGTCAAACATATACTTAAAAAGTCAACAGAATTCTTAAAAGGTCATTTATGCATAATTAACTATCTAGATCATGTATAACCTGTTTGATTATTGTTATAACTTAGTAATTAGTGTAAGAACATGTCCAAACCTGTTCAACCCGACTATTTCCTGTTTAGACCCGGTTCGGAACCGAAAGTCACATAGTTTGACTTTCACTTTGACTTTCAGTTCTGACCCGTTTAGGCATATTTTAGAAATGCCACAGAGCTTAAATTGGACTAGGTTACATGTTAGAACAACCCTCTGTGATCATGCACCTCGGTTCATTAGTTATCCAATTAATATGCAAGTTTCCGTTAATTGTTCATATGTTGACCGTTATGCCCTTATTACCTTAAATCATGATTTATGAAAATGTAAAAGTGTAGAAACCTTAGTTACTGATATAAAGACATGTTTGCAAAGTTTGACATCAGTTTGACTTGTAGATTAAGAGTTATGCTCATTGTCGCTAAATTAAGGCTTTATGTTAACAACATGGCGTAATTAGCGTAAAGCCTAGTTAAATATACTTTTTGATATCAAATATTTTACCCACTGATGTTATATATTATTTTGGGATTTTTAAAGATTTTTAATTAATTTTAGGTCGAGCATAACTAGTAGTCGTAGGCTTAATCCGGTAATTGTCGGTTTTGCCCTTACGGGCCATAAAATGAGTTTTACACATCTAAACGACTCCAAACCTTTTGCTACTGATTAATTATGATAAATAAATTATTTTAAGCCTTCTGGAAATATAAAAATATCAGATTTAAGTATCGAACCCGGTAATGGCCTTTAATCGCCTAAATTAGCGTTTTTAACGCATAGTATGTTTTAAAAACATATTGGACATACCCGGGTTGATACCTACTGATATATGAGGCAAATTATGATATTTTAACAGTAAGCAAAGGTTAATAAACTCAGACTTCGTTTTTTGAGCATTCCGGCTTATGTGAAATTACCAAAATACCCCTACGGGGCATAGTTTGGTTAAATATGATAAATTTCACATATATGCCTTAGCCTACTGTTATAACCCATCAAAATGAGTATGTTTGCTGTTTACATCAGACCTGTAACTCAGTTAAGCAATTAAACTCTTTTACAAACTTTAAAATGACCAAACTACCCCTACGGGGCATAGTTTGTGTTTAAATTAGTTCGGGGCATAACGAAAGACATCCTGCTGATGTTACAACATGTTTGAAGCATATTAACTTAGGAAACCTGTATATGGCTCTTACGGATACCCGTTACGCATGTTACGCGTTCGGCTCGGTTTATGTAACAAGTTTACATAAATTAGCCGAAACGGGTCAAACCTTATCGATTTTATCTCAAAATCCAGAATGTGATTAATAAACCCATATTAAACAAGTCTTAAAACTTGTCGGGTCTGAATCACATTCTATCCGGTCTTCGCTTAATCGTGCGTACGAACCGTATCTTCGAAACTAGCCGGTCTAAGCTTAAGCATAATTAAAGACCCGCTAGGATTCTAATAGGTTATATTTAACCTTCGTTCCAGATTAGGAGAAACAGTAAAAGCTACTTGCTATTTGATTCTTGTGACTATACTTTGCATCAAGGTAAATACTTTTAACTTATTTTCCCTATACGGGCTTGGGTTACGGTACCTAGCGTACCGCTTGATCGAGCATCAAATCTTCCATCGTTGGGTGGTTAATTGAATAATTTGATCGGCTCGTTTTAAACAGATGTGTTTACTTTACAGCCTTTGGGGGGTTAATGACCATGTCCCGGATATCCTTGGCATTATCTTACGAGATGGCCACGACCTGAGCACGGGGTGTAGGCGTACACCTGTCGGTGTATAACTCATTATTGTGGTGTGTCTATTGATCTTTAACCCGGATACGTTCCGGGCTACTGAACGCATAAGTAACATGTAATTCGTTCACAAGATTATAATATTAAATAATTCTCCCAAGTTAAATAAATGTTTATGCCATGTGCATCCAAACCAATTTTCAATCATTTTATAAAATGAGTCAGTTGAATGTATTTACCAGTGTAAACTGACGTATTTTCCCAAAAAGATTAAATGCAGGTACTAGGCGAAATAGGCTGGAATTCTCCTAAGCATCACTAGAAGTCTCGCAAACTTAAGATGCCGAAGTCTGTTGAACCATAAACAATATTTATATCATTTGATCCTACTGTGGATAAACACCGGATAATTGTGACTTTGTTTACAATAAATAAATTCGGTTGTATCTTATTTTAAATTGCTTCCGCTGTGCATTATTATATTGTGTTGTTTGACTATTACGTTGCCAACCACGTCACGATACTCCCCCACCGGGCCCACCGGTGACACGTGGAAATTGGGGTGTGACAGCCAGTCAGGGCAGCTAGGGTGGCAAATGGTCGCTGAGTCATCGACACGTGTCAGCACCGGGTTTCTCCTTATCTTATAGCTGTCGCGGCCCGCGAAGAATGGAGCAAGAGTTTACGCGGCCCGCTTGAACTTAAAAAATTAACGAAATCAGGTTTCAAGCTTCATACTGCCCGCGTAAGAGTTGAGGGGGGTTCTACGCGGCCCGCCTCAGCTTAAAATCAGATTTTTAATTTATTTTTAATGCTATACTATATTTCGGGCTCGGTTTTTACATACGGGGTGTATTTTAAGACATATTGGGGTATGTAAAATATATTAGGGTGTCAGAAAATATTCGAGGGTGTCGGTTTTCTTGAGGGTTATTACATTGATGGAGTTCAACGATTCAATCTTTTCGAATAAAAGGGATCAATCTCTAACAAAGGAACGTAAAAGGTGATGTAACTAAATGACGAGCTTACAATGATACAAAAATAATTCGGAGTAACTCTTAAGGAGGTTGCCAAGAACCTTGAATGTAATGATCATATTCCACCATATATTCCAACTTAAAATTAAATTATAAATTTTAATAACAATAATTTTCTTTCATTCTACAAACGGTTTAACTACTCTAAGATCAAAGTTGAGATTACCCGGTGTCAAGGAATGGTCGGGACTAGGGGTGTTCAAAAAAACCCGACTCCAAAACCGAATCCAAAAACTCGTATCCAAAATATCCAAAATTTCGGACATCCGAATATCAGATAATCCGAAAGTTCGGATTCAGATATTAATTCTAAAAATTTTCAGATATTCGGATTATCCGAATCCGAAACTTAGAAAACAAAAATAATAGAAATATGTTAAAGTATGTATTATATGCATTATGGCCCAATGGCCCATTACCCATTTTAGCTTTAGGATACCGGATACATTAAGTCATTAAGACTACTATATGACAGTACGCACACATTGAAAATTAGGGTTTCTTGTTCAGTGTTCACACCATAACAGTGCGTCGCCCCCTTCTCCCACCTTCGATCTCACATTTCTTCCACATTCCATCTCCGGTCAATGCCTATTTATCCGCCGGTAAATTATAAATCTGATTGATTTCTCTGATCGGACGCCGCTCTCCGTCATCTGTCTTGGTTTCTCCAGTCACGAAAGATTCGATTTGAATGTTTAGTTGTTTAAAACTTTGGATTGTTTTGAATATGTTGTGGTGTTTTGAAACTTTGAACTTTTTAAGCTTGGATTTTATTATCAGTTTGTTGAATGTTTTAGATATAATAAACTTGAAAAATTGTATACGAAACATGTTTAGTTTTGATCTAATTAGAAAATAGATTTTTGTTTTTTTTAAGTTCGGATATCTGTTTTGATATCCGCACTAATCCAGAATTTCAGATTCGGGTTCGGATGTCAATATTCACTATCCGAAAATCGGATTATCCGATCTTGAACACCCCTAGCCGGGACCCACATACATGAAGAAAATGAACATGACAGTTCCACCAACTATTACCCAAATCCTCAGCTTAGAGGAAGGGAAAAAAAAAAACGGGGAAGAGCGAAACTTCTGCTCAGAACAAGGATAAAGAAAATGTGAGACTCCCACTAGAACTACCTAGGAGTCCAAACAAAGAAGAAAAAAATCATAGTAAAAGTTGAGATAAGACGGCCATTATGAAATTTTCTATTTCCTTGCCTGTGAGCATGGAACCCTCGATGTAGAAATTGCTAAAAGACATAAGTTGGAGGATGGGAGTTATTTCATTGATTACAAGGACGATGATGATGATTGGGTCATACTGACTTATGAGGTGGAGATGGAAGACTGCATCAAATGCTCAAGGAAACATGATTTTGGCCGAATCGTACTACAGTTGCGCGTACGAGCAAAGGAAGGTGCAGGTCCTAGTGCTTCAGGTTAGTGACACTAGTTTGTTAACTCATGAAGATTTTGTTGAAATGTGGTATGTGGTGATTCAAACTTCAAACTTCAAACTACGAAGGTGGTATATGTGATATAGAGGCTGATATTTGTAAATTTTGTTGAGATCGGTATATGTGATATTGGTAGGGTGGTGTAAATGTGATATAGAGGTCTATATTTGAAAATTTTGTGAAATGGTATTTGAAAATTCAAACCGATCATCTCCGTCTCCGTTCGGTTTCATCAACGAAGCCATTACTCTTCCTCTGGTTTTCTCGAAAATGTTTCAAAAAGAGGGAGATACAGAGAAGTTATGAGGGTTTTGCTTTGATACCTGTGCTCAAGTTCAAAAGGTTCATGGGTGTACTTTTTCTTACAAAAGTTACACCCTTTGGTGAAGTAATTACTTCACTTTATATTAATACTTTATATTTAAATATAAATTACCAAAGTACCTTATTTTATACTTGAATTTACCAAAATACCATTTCAGTTAACACACAATATGGATGGAGTTAAGACCGTGGAGCAAATTGGTGACCCGAGGAAAATGGGGTTCTTTCGTTGAATGGTCAACCCTTCTCGGTTCACGATTTCGGGAATCATTTTGTCAAGTATAGAAAATACCGTGAGGATCTTGTGACTTTAGGAAATGGACCGACTAATGTTTTTCTCAACTAGTTGCGATCCTTTAATAGAATCGCATGGTGTAAACAAAACGATGATTCTGCGACATTCAATGTCTCAACGTTGCTTCCCGTTTTTTTTTGTACAATGAAAACTCAAGCTATTGTATCCCTGCTGAAAGTTCAAGCTCTCTCATTCCTTATCAATGCTCAAAATCTTGTATCGGAGTGGTGGAGATAACTTTAGACAATGGGCTATATTCGGATGGGTTATTTTCGTTGGAGACTGATTTGGGAACTGTGTTTACTCGACCGAATGTATGCTTCAACATCTGTTATTGAATTTTTATTTTCATAAATGGGATTTTTTAAACCTGGTGCACTTCTATTTACAGAAACAAGATGTTAATGTGCTTGATGTTAGGGGTGTTCAAGATCGGATTATCCGGTTTTCGGATATCCGAAAACCGGATATCTGAAAATTTCGGATAGTGAATATTGATATCTGAATCCGTATCCGAAATTTTGGATATCCGATTTTCGGAATGTCCGAAATTTCGGATACGGATTCGGATATCCAAACGGATATCCGAATTTATAAAAAAAATTAAAAAATTCGTTTTGTGTATAGATTAAATCTAAACTTATATTCGATTATCCAAATTTTCAATTAAAACAAAAAACAATCATAAGTTCACACGAATACAATTATTTACTACTTTTTATTAGTTTTTACAATACTTTAAACTAAATATAATGCTCATATATGATATATATTTATAAAAAAAATAATTAGCTTTCGGATATTGGATAATCGGATTATCCGAAATTTTTGAAATTCATATCCGATTCCGAATCCGAAAATTCGGATATCCGAAATTTCAGATATTTCGGATTCGGTTTCGGATCTGGATTTTTTTGAACACCCCTACTTGATGTAAAGGATCTTAAACTCTACAAGATAATATTCCAACATAATGATTATTAAACTTATATAATTATCCAAATTAAATGGTTATGATTATAAACTTACATCAAAATTATGTTCTTTCTAAAACATAATATAATGATTACCGGAGTTGTTAAACAAATTGAAGATGCAATACAACAAGTTTGCATATTGTGTAATCTGAGTTAGGCACAAGTTTGGATCTTTACAAATGAGATTCAAACAGGGCAATTAATGGCACTAAAAATTGTCGGACACATAAACGGTACACCGGGAGATGACTTTGCTTCATACTCCGCGTTGTGTAACCTATTTCCTCTTACGAGTGATGAGCCTGTTTTGAAAACATTTCTAGACCATGAATCCCAATACATTACATTCTGATGCCTCGTCCTGAAGTTTTAGAAGTTGTGGGTGTTAACTTCACTTTGGAAAATGCTATTACAATTTTCTCAACCAATGAAGTCTTTGTTTACGTGTTTGAATTCGTGGGTATAAAGGATTCAAACAAGCATTCTTTGCAGACAATAATCCTTATGTTACAAAGTTCTCTTCCACATTTCACGTTCAAAGTTGATGTTATTCTTGTTGAGGGTGTTGATGGAGTTCAAAGCTTCAATCTTTTTTGAATAAAAGGAATCAATCTCTGATAAAGGAACGTAAAAGGTGATGTAACTAAATGACGAGCTTACAAAGATACAAAAACAATTTGGAGTAACCCTTAAGGAGGCTGCCAAGAACCTTGAATGTAATGATCATATTCCATCATATATTCCAACTTAAAATTAAATTATAAATTTTAATAACAATAATTTTCTTTCATTTTGCAGATGGTTTAACTACTCTAAGATCAAAGTTGAGATTAGCCTGTGTCAAGGAATGGCCGGGACCCACATATATGAAGAAAATGAACATGACAGTTCCACCAACTATTGCCCAAATCCTCAGCTTAGAGGAAGGGGAAAAAAGAAAACGGGGAAGAGCGAAACTTCTGCTCAGAACAAGGACAAAGAAAATGTGAGACTCCCACTAGAACTATCTAGGAGTCCAAACAAAGAAGAAAAAATCATAGTAAAAGTTGAGGATAAGACGGGCATTACGAAATTTTATCTTTCCTTGCCTGTGAGCAACGTTTTCAGACCCCGACCGGACTGGCCGGCCGAACTGGTCGGGCCAGGGTTCGGAAGCTTTGCCAGGCCAGTTCACTTTGTCAGCCCGTTTCTGCATCAGGCCGGGGGTCCGGTCAGAGACCGACGGTTCGACCGACGATCCGTTAGGAGAGGTTGAACCGGTGCTTCCATCTTCTGTTCTGTTACTCCTGTAAACTCATTCACACTCAGCCTTAATCGATCTTCTTTGTGTGTTCATTGATTGTTATTCACTTATTTTTCTTCAAGAGATGACTACCATTATCTATGTATGAGATGAAGGCAAAAAGAAACAGAAGAAATAAGGATGAAGATGAAAACGACTGATAACAAAAGCAACTTTCAAACCCTAATAACCTAATAATAAGACAAATGGGCTAAGATATGTAATTATTACATTTGGGCTTCTCCACCAGTAAAATGAAAATGAAAATGAAAATGAAAATTATATTGAATAATAATGATATATCATATAATCATAAGCAAAAAAAAGCTACGTAATATAAAAATTGTAAATAAAATAAAATTAACCAAGTGAATTAGCTATGAATGTAATTAAATAAATAACTAAGTATTATTATAGATAGATAATTTTAGATTTAGATGTTTATAAACTAATGATTTTTCATATTTTAAAAATCATATATATTCCGGTTTTTAAATCCGGTCCGACCAGTGAACCGGTGAGGAGGCCGGTTCAACATCCGGTCCGGTCCTGAAAACATTGCCTGTGAGCCATGGAACCCTCGATGCAGAAATTTCTAAAAGACTTGAGTTGGAGGATGGGAATTATTTCATTGATCACAAGGACGATGATGATGATTGGGTCATACTGACTTATGAGGGGGAGATGGAAGAAAAATGCATCAAATGCTCAAGGAAACATGATTTGGGCCAAAATCGTAGTACGGTTGCGCGTACGAGCAAAGGAAGGTGCAGGTCCTTGTGCTTCAGGTTAGTGACATTAATTTGTTAACTCATGAAGATTTTGTTGAAATGTGGTATACGGTGGTTCAAACTTCAAACTACGAAGGTGGTATATTTGATATAGAGGTTGATATTTGTAAATTTTGTTGAGATCGGTATATGTGATATTGGTAGGATGGTGATATATGTGATATAGAGGTCTATATTTTAAAATTTTGTGAAGTGGTATATGCGATATAGAGGTTTATATTTGGAAACTTTGTTGAGATGCAGTATATGAGTGGTACAATAGTTTTGAACATTTTGGTTATAATGTGTTGATTTGTTGAAAAACAGTATATGTGTGGTATAATAGTTTTGAAGATTTTGGTTGTAGTGTGTTGATTTGTTGAAAAGCAGTATATGTGTGGTATAGTACTTTTGAAGATTTTAGTTATAATGTGTTGATTTGTTAAAAAGCAGTATATGTGTGATACAATAGTTTTGAAGATTTTGGTTATAATGTGTTGATTTGTTGAAAAGCAATATATGTGTGGTACAGTAGTTTTGAAGATTTTGGATATAATGTGTTGATATTGGAAGGCTTTGAACGATTTTCCTATGGGGTTCGAAATTTATATAAGATTTGTCTTGGTAGGTGTGAATTTTACCGAATTGATTACAATTTTTTACTGTCCTTATAAATGTGTAAACTATGCCGGTAGTGTCAGACTTTGAAGGTTGAGAAAGTGAATTGCTTATGATATATGACATGTTACGTCTACACACGTGTGGTGCTTATTACAACAAACCTTGAAATTTGAGAAACTGTTATTACGTGTTCTTGTACGATGAGCTTACTGTAAATTTGGTGGCTATGGGATGAGCCCCAAGGGATGGGCCAAGGGTGTGGTGATGAGCCCCGTTATAAATACGTATGTATGTGTGTGTGTGTTGATAAGGAGAAGAGGGACCGTCGTTGGCGTCTTGGAGATGATGATGGGGACGAGACGAAACAGTGGGGAGCGGTGTGGACGTGCCTCCACGGGGATCGACGGCCCTCCGCTGTCCCCCACACCGCATAGCCTAATTGTTCTTATAATAACCCTTTAAAGTATTGAATCTTTTGTTATTCTGTTTTCTTTTCTTATTATATACCATGGTATATCATATTTATGTTTCAATGAACATGTGTGGATACAAAAACCGTAATCGGTTAATCGGATAATGTTAATCAATCGGTTTCATTTAGTCAGTTTTACATATGGTTTCGGTTCGGTTTGATTACGTGTCAAATAACCTTGTTTTACATGTGCTTTTGATTCAGTTTGGTTTAGAGCCAGATAACTGCGAATTACATTCGGGCTAAAGGGCAAAAAAGCAATTTTGTCATACAAATGAATAGATTAAGGGGAAATGGACTGTATCACCCTCAACTAAGCAAAATTGGCCAATACCACGCCCAACTTTCAAGTTGGCTCCCACCACCCCCAACTGGACACTTGGGTTGCTATGTCACCCTGTCGTTACTTAGCCACTAACCTGGTTAGTTTTTTATCCTACGTGGCAGTTTTTTATCCTACGTGGCATGCTGACGTGGATCTGAAGCATATCATTTTAGCAAAACAATAACACAAGGACTAAACATATCACTTAAAACATACTACAAGGACCAAATAGCAACTATTTCCATACATCTATTATTTCATCACTGATTTTGAGTTTCAAAATCCCCAAATTCAAATTCTCGCACAACAAAGTCTAATGTACTGTAAGCAACAATACCTTCAATCTATGATTAACAGCAGGATGAGTATTAATGCAACTCTCATCACTAGCTCCACTGTCATCCTTCTCACTCTCTCGTTTCACATCTTCGATCTTCAACACGAAATACCGTTCCGTAAACCCTAGCCCTACGAACGCGTGTTTTCCGGTTCCATCTTCGATCTTCAACACGAAATACCTGGACGAATCAAGCACCGGTTCGACCGCGGTCTCTCTCTGGCCAGGATTAACGAAACAAGCGGCGAACAGATCGCCGGAATTCGGATCTTCTAACCGGATCTCGCAACGGTTGTTGCAGGAAATGACGCGGAGCCTGCCGGACCAGATCTTGTCCGATTGGAGCCACTCGCCGCATTTGTAACCGCCGCTGGTATTAGCTTCAATTCAGTTCTTGACTTCTCATTTAGCATAATTGGATCTTGTTCTGAGATGGGTTTCTCAAGATTGTTTGTAAAGTTGTGTTCTTGATGAAGAATGAATGCAATCTGAAATGGGTTTTTCAAGATTGTTTGTAAAGTTGTGTTCTTGATAAAGATTGAATGCAATCTGAGATGGGTTGTTGGTATTGTGTGTAACCCACTAATGATTTGAGCATTTGTTGTTGTTTCTTGATCTGGGTGTTCACAATTCTCAACTTTTATGTTTAAAGTTTGGTTCTTGATGAAGATTTGAGGCGGCAGAGGGTGGTGGGGAAAGGGCGGTGGTGGGTGGTTGGTGAAGATGATGATGGTGGCGGTAGTGTTGCAGGTAGGGAGAGAGAGAGAGGGGGGGGGGGGTTGATGACTGATGTAGGGTTTTATAAAATAAATATTTTAATTTTATATTTTTAATCAAATACAAAACGTAATAAAAATCCATGTCATCATCTGCATGCCACGTAGGCTTAAAAAACTAACTCAGTTAGTGTTTTTTTAACGAAGGGGTGACCGTGACACCAAGTTGTCGAGTAGAGGGTGGTGAGAGCCAACTTGAAAGTTGGGCGTGATATTGGCCAATTTTGCATAGTTTAGGGTGATACAGTCCATTTCCCCATTAATTAAATATCTAATGGTTTTTCACATGTTGATGTTTTTATAAAGGGCTTTTACGGTTTTTCACATGTTGGTGGTTTTAAAATCAAATTGTCCATATTGATTATGGGTTTTACAAAGGGCGTTTACAAAACCAATTGTCAGACTATTTTTTAATAATAAAGAAAAACAAAGAAGTTTCATTGTCGAGTCCCTAAGAATCAGACCACTGAGTTGACTGAGGAGATTCATCTACGTCCAAGCTTCACCTTCGAGATTACTACAAGAAAAAGAACACCATTAGCCTCGCCACGGAGGGGGGGGGGGGTAATCTGTGACCAAGCTCTAATGTAAGAATAAGAAAGCTTGCCTGGGTAACAATTAGAGTTCGACACGATAAATCAGTTGGAGTAAATGGTGTGGATTTCTTATAAGCTTATTCAATGATTCCATAGAGAATGTTTTTGAGAGTAAATGCAGATGGCTTTTTTAGGGTTTGAGTTACCTTCCCATGTTGATCTCCTCCTTGGCTTATATGGGGAGATTCACTTATCAGACGGGACCCACTATTGTTGAGGTCTGACGGATAAACTGCCGGGTAAAAGGAATGTCTGGGCATCCCTGTCTCCCTTGTGGGATCTCAAAAGATCCTTTCATTAAATGATAAGCATCCCAATCACAGAAACCTCGCCGCCCTCAACTCATTCTCTCTTACATGCAATTAATGCTGATGAGAAGTCCCATCATCGGTCATCCTCATCGGAACAGTGACCTGCTATGGGAGCCATGTTTTCTTTCAGGTCTCCTGCTCAACCTATTGCTTTGGTTCTTTTATCATACTTGGGCCCAATTGGTGTTCAATAATAATGGGCTGGTTGATTATAGAGAATGGAAGCCCAGACGAGGAGCCTAACTAGGGACCCTCGTCATCATTCACTATGATGGTATTGCTTTGTCATAGTCTTTTCGAATTAACTAGATAGTGTCATTGGAGGCATTTTTTATTATTATTAAATAGGATCTTTTTTATAATGTAAGTAGAAATACTGGATCAAAAAGGAGCTTTTGATATCATGTTAATTAAACCAACTATTTTACTAACATAAGAGAAACCGGTCTTTAATGTTTGGTTTGTACACGAATGCCCTGCTACAATGTATATGTATTGTATAAACTTAAGAAATTTTGCATCATATATAGTGATACTAAAGATATTTAGAATTCACACCTCACTGCAACGCGTGGGTTGGCGTTAACTCGTATATACAATTACCAACTTGGGTCATGTCCTTTCATTTAAAAGTTGCGTCGGTTAAAAAATATATTATACATATATACAAATACCAATTTGGGCCATACCCTTTCATTTAAAAGTCGTGTCGGTTAGAAAAGTTATATACTTTAAAAGTCGCATCGTTTAGAAAAGTTATATACAATTACCGACTTGCGTCATAGCGTTTCATTTAAAAGTCGTGTTGGTTAGAAAATTTATATACTTTAAAAGTCGCGTCGATTAGAAAAGTTACATATTATAATATAATATTAACAGAGTTATCTATATATTTCACCAAAACACTTGCCAAGTTACATCAAAACAGAAGGTAGACGTGCAACAAGTTGCGCCTCCACCCCTTTCTGAATTGCAAACCCTAACCTTCCCAAGACAAACCCCTGCCCCTGGGGTTGAACAATTGTTATGGATGACCCGTTGGACCCTTGTCAAGAAGTGGATAGCTTTTGGTGCTAAGGAGTCAAATGTATCAAAGGCTAAAGGGACAAAGACATGCTGGTTCTCTACGCAAGCTTTAGCGTGCTTATCCACTTTCTTTGATTATGACTTTCTTTCTACTTGTCCAGCTACAAACCCGTTTTCCCTTAAACAAACCAAGGGGAAAACCCCCATGAGGTCCACACGAGCATGTTTCCCCCAGCCAAAGATGAGTAGATCCGCTCGTCGCAGAGTAGATCTCCCTTCCAGAGGGTCCGTGAGTAAATTCACAGGGGCCTCATTCTTAGTAGAAATCACATATCTTCTTATGATGTCCCACAAAACATCCCACACTCAGTCATGTCGATATTTGAACCCATGGAGCTCTTTACAATGAACTGCGTGCTCTCTGTATTTTTCCATACAAGCTTTACGTTATATCGGGTAGGTTTCATCTTCCGGGTACATAGGGATCATTAACCGGTATTTGAGAATGGCTCTGTATTCTACTGCAGACATGCATTGTCCCAACCCCTCAATCGGGATAACGGTCAAAAAATCCTGAGCATGGGGACCCTTCAGACACCCAAACACCGCCTTCTAGCGGGATGACAAATCAAAAACTTCTCCCAGCCTTTGAGCGATTTTGTTAAACAGAGCATTCACCAAAGTTTTTTTATGGCTTTGCAGGGGCGATGTCCTTATTAGAGAAACCGCCAATATCCAAGTTGGGAGAGGGACACTTAAGCGTTCGAGCGCCTGCTGATAGTCCAGGTCAAGCCTGACGACTTCACTGTTTCGAAGGATATGATCATGTAGTTCCCAAGACTGAGCTCTAGACACCACAAAGGCATAAGCCCCAACATCTTGAGCTCAAAGGAGACCTAAACCACCTAAACACATTGGCAGAGATGCCAGATGTAAGGACTCTCAAAATTGTCCCAAAATAACCCGGAAGTGAAAACCCGGAACCCTGAAACCATACCGTGCATAAAAAAATAAGAAAACAAGAAATATGGTATTCATGCGGGCCGCATAAGAGTTGGCTTAGTCTTACGCGGGCCGCGTCAATATCACATTTGACCGGATAAGTATCCAGGCCACGTATAACCCATCTGGCAACCCTAACTCGTGACCCAGCAAACCTATGCGTAGAATAGGCGGCCTCGCGGGCCGCGTAAAGGTCAAGCCAAGGTTCACGCGGGCCGCGTGAACCTCAGTTTTCAGCTATAAATAGCTTAGCTCAGGGGCTTTCATTATGTGTCGACGAAAACTTTCAAAAACGAAAGTACACTGCTCTAAAGTCGAAATTTCAATTATTATAGCGAGGCGCTGCTACGATACAGGGTATTAACTAGATCGCTGCTACGATTCAATGTCCGATCGATTGAAAACTATCCAATGGATGTTTAAGTGCTGCCCAAATTAGGGTTATGCTTTGTCATTCGTCGTGAATTCGATGGATGTTTAAGTATCGCACTTTGTCATTCGTTGTGAGGGTTTTAATCTCGTGAGTTATCGTAAATGCTGTATTAGTTACTGACCTAGTTCGTGTGCATTGTTATTTAAATTAGGTTACAAGGCTAATCAGTAGGCTAAACTCTGCCCGCATAAATCTGCAATGTGAGTCATTCTCTTTTTATCAACTGTTTTACAATACCTCAAATTATTTTCAAAAGTTATAATTACAGGGAGTAAGTCGTGGATATCTTGAATCACTGGCTAGTGGGGTATTGTGCACATTACTAATTTTTCACGGTTAGGTTCATTGACCTAACAATGATAAACGTCACTACTTGGGGTGGGACCCAATAGTGGTATGACCATCATCACCATTGTGACACGGCGCCAGATAAAAATAAGATAGAAGCCATTGTAATCGTTCTTATGCTGTAATTAATAACTAGGTGTCATTTTATCAAATTGAGTGACTCACCAGTATTTCCCCACTGACAAAATATTTTTAAAACATGTTTCAGGCGACCTGCTGTAAATCAAGGAAAACGTGCTACGGAGTACTAACCAGCTTAAAGAGGTGGCTCAGTTAAAAGTGAATAAACATGTTTTAATAAATCAGGGAATTTCCTAGTTAAATTCCTCTATTGTAAATTACGGGGTTTTATCCCGAATTATGAAATAAAATAATCGGGCATTTTTAAGTTTTAAAAGATCCTGTTAAAATCTTCCGCTGTCGCATCAATTAATAAATACCACGCGAGTTCCTGCCCCGCGGCTCCTGGACCGGGTCAAACCGGTGGCGGTGGCCGTGACACCTGACGCCACTGGAGGTCACCAAAGAAGGGGCCACCACTCACGACTATGTTTTCTATAGCCTCCCTGAGGCCATCATCAAACCGAGATACCGCATCCTCCATCAAATGGGGTTGACAAGTCCGCAGCCCAAAAAGTAACTTAGCAACCCCCATGCACGACTTTAGCGGAAGGAGTTCACATTGGGATCCCTAGGGCAGGGCAATAGTTTCATGAGGTAAACCGCCCCCGAGGCCCGCTGTAAGGACCTGCAAAAATGATCATAAACGACCCGTAAGTGAAAACCCGGACCCCTGAAACCCTAATGTTCATGAAAAACCAAGAAAACAAGATTTTTTGACTTCTCGCGGGCCGCGTAAAAGATAAGCCCAGGGTGACGCGGGCCGCGACAGGACAGCTGGTGACCGGGGGTGTGTTACAGGCCACGTGGCAGCCACGTGGCGAACCTACTGGTGACACGCTAGCCCTACACGTAGACTAGGGGCCCTCACGGGCCGCGTAAGATTCATCTAAGGGTTTACGCGGGCCGCGTAAAACCCAATTTCATGCTATAAATTGCCTGTGCATGGGACTTGCTTCTGTGCTCGAAAACTTTACTCAAAAACGAAAGATACTGCTCAAAATCACAATTTCGCTTAGGGAAACGCTGCTACGAATACAGGGTATTAACTCGATCACTGCTACGATGCAATGTCCGATCGATTGAAACCGATCTGATGGATGTTTAAGTGCTGCCCGTATTTGGGCTATACTTTGTCATTCGTCGTGAGGGTTTTGATTTCGTGAGTTATCGTAAATGTTGTATTAAGTTACTGACATAGTTTCGTGTGCATTGTTATTTAAACTAGGTTACAAGGCTAAATTAGTAGGCTAAACTCTGCCCGTCTAAACTTGCAATGTGAGTCATTCTCTTTTTATCAACAACGTGTTACAATACTCAAATTATTTTCAAAAGTTATAATTACAGGGATTAAGTCTTGGTTATCTTGAATCACTGGCAAGTGGGGTATTGTGCACATTACTAATTTCTCACGGTTAGGTTCACCAACCTAACAGTGACAATCATCACTACTTGGGTGAAAGGACCCAATAGTGGTATGACCATCGTCACCAGGGTGTGACACGGCGCCAGATAATAATAAGATAGTAGCCATTGTAATCGCTCTTATGCTGTAATTTATAACTAATGTGTCGTTTTATATAACATGAGTGACTCCCCAGTATTTCCCCGCTGACAAAACCTTTTTAAACATGTTTCAGGTGACTTACTGTGAATCAAGGAAAAAGTGTCACGGAGCACTAACAAGCTTGAAGTGGTGGCTCAGTAAAATAAATAAACATGTTTTGTAAAACAAGGGATTTCCTCGTGAAATTACCTTTACTGTAAATTATGGGGTTTGTCCCAATTTGTGAAATAAAATAATTGGGCATTTTCAAGTTTTAAAAGATCCTGTTAAACTTCCGCTGTCAAATCAAATAATAAATACCACGGGTTTTTGTCCCACGGCTCCTGGACCAGGTCACACCAGGACGAGGGCCGTGACACCCGCCGCCCTGCCAACTCCCCAAAAAAGCTAGGATCACGACTAACAGCTCCACCAAGGAGCTTAGATTATGTTGTTGTATTAGTTGTTGTATTTGCTTCTTGAATAGGGATGACAATGGGTCGGGTTTGGGACGGGTTTAGGTAATCCCAAACCCAAACCCGATTAGATAAGCTTGTCCCAAACCCGTCGGGTTTTTAGCGGGTAAATACCCATCGGGTATCGGGTATACCCGCGGGTTTCAGGTAAACTCGTTAATTTAAAAAGCTTACTCGTTGAGTATACTCATCTCAAAACCCATTAGGTATCTATCGGGTAACTACTAACCAGTTACATTTTGTATTGTTATTATAAAAATACATATCAAATAATTACAATGTATACGGAATAGAATACCTATATGTGTAAAAAATGGATGTATCATATATATACATATTAATAATATAAAAGAAATTATATCGGGTAAACGGGTACACTTTATCGGGTAATTGGGTCGGGTAAACGGGTATATCACTAAATCCCAAACCCGTCCCAAACCCGCGAAAAAAATAAAAACTATTCCCAAACCCGTCCCAAATATGTCGGGTTTCGGGTTTACCCATCGAGTTCGGGTTTGATTGCCATCCATGTTCTTGAACATGTTGTATTTTCAAATTTCAATGTTGTACTTTGATTTCGAATATTGTAATTGACAATTATTAATGAAATGAAATCGGTTTTGATTAAGTATTGTCACAATTAGCGTTATGAAGTCTCGAGCAATCTCGTCCTCGTCACGCCCTGATGTTTTCGCCATCGGTTGGCGTGTGACACTCGCCTAGTCTCCCATCATCACCAGGTGCCGCATAAACTAAATCCTTGGGGCAGGAATTGAAACACTAAGTCTTTCTCTTACCACTCAACCATAGCTCATTGGCCATACCCATCCGGTGTTACTTTACCTGAATTAACCTCTAGGCCCCTACTAGGTACTACACCACCTACTCTTTGATTTTACAACACATATCAAGTCTCTCTGACTCTCTGCACGCCCCTGCACTATCCGTCTTAGACCATCTGTAGTGGTTTACATGAATAATGCCCCTACCTATGGGCATTGTGCTACACGTGTCATCCCAGTCAGCAAAGGGGCATTATGGGCGTTTTTCACAAATAGGCGTAGTGGGATAATGCCCAATAATGCCCCATCAATGATTACCCAATTATTTAAAAAAATTAAAAATAAACTAAATAATATTAGTTGTAATATTCTTATTGGCCAAACACATGAATGGAGAAGACATCAATGGACATATACAGCGTTTTTTAAATAACACCAATGCAATTTTTTTTTCAAAAATAATGCCCAAAAACGCCCTATGTAATGAGGGGGGGGGGGGAGGGTTTGAAAATAATGCCCAAATAATGCCCCACTACGGGTGGTCTTACAATCTTGATGTTTCATTTCTATTTTTTTGCTAGATATAAACTTACATTTATACACTAGGCTACATGAAAACGTCAAATTCAAATTCAATATAATAATTCAGAAATATTCAAATTACAATAGCATTTTTTTTGTTTTAAATGCTTTATTATATAAAACAAAAATAAAATAATGATATAACACTTATAGTAATAATCAAACAAATATAGTTTCTTACAACAATATCATACATGAGTTCCTTTAACTTCCAAACACCATCCTATTTACATTTTGATATTTGAAACTAGGTCTTCTCCTGAACATTGTAGTATGTATCATCGTTGTTTGGTAATTTTATCAAGTGGCGATAGAATAATTGATTATTTTCTTTTTATTGTTTATTTTTAATAACTTGCTCGGTAATTGTATTATTCCATTTAAGTCAATAAGTCACTCCATACTGATTTTTCCCAAAAAGCCAATAACTCAATAAATTGTTTCAAAAAGCTTAGCCAAACATGCCCTTATTATTATTTCGACTTAATTATTCTTTTCCATGATAACGCTTATGAGCGAACATCGCTGCCATTATTTTGCCACAATGAAAACAATATTAGTGTTCACCTTTATGTTTTTCGACAAACGAAACTAATAAGAGTGAACGTAGTGGGGCGCTTTCCCTCTTCATGGCGCCACCAAAACGCCGGCAACACCAAAACCTTGGGCGCTATATTTGAAAAATGGGGGTGTGGCGCGATATATATCGCGGCGCCATGTGTGTTTGTTTGAATTTTTTTTTTAATTTTCTGGGGTTAAAAGATTGGTGGGGAGAAGAAGATCATCATCACCATTTTTTCCGGTAAACTTGGTTGCCGGAGAAGAAGACAGCCAGAGAAGAAGGCCCTGCATTTTACAGTTTGGTCCCTGCATTTTTTTTTGTTTTTCTCTTATTTTGTTTTAAAGTTTTACACTTTGGTCCCTGCATTTTACACTTTGGTCCCTGCATTTTTTTTATGTTACTGTCATGTTTTTTTTTTTAAGTGTAATGTTTTTTTTTAGTGTAATGTTTTTTATTTTATTTTAGTGTAATGTTTTTTTAATTTAATGAAATGAATTTTAATTTTATAAAGTTAGAAAATAATTATTAAAAAATAGAAATTAATAATTGAGTAATGATTAGGCGGGGGCTTTATGACTACGGGCTTAAAATGCATAACGCCCCATAGAGCCCACCCGCACACGTGGCGCGCCACGTGTTGCATAACGCCCACAAAGGGGCGTTATGACTACACATGGCCTAATAACCAAACTCCAGTCGTCTGTGTAGAAAAAACGATCACACTCCAGCCGCGAAGCCCTAGGATAAAAAAAATATTTATCAATTATTTTTATTCCCATTTCGCCCATAAAACAAGACTTCTTCCATCTTCTTCTCAAGAGTGGTTGCATCCATAAAACACCAAAAAAAAAAAAAAAAAAAAAACCACAAACCGCCACAAATCCCTAAGGTACGAACTCTATTTTCTCTACAATCTTCACTCAATTCAATCGTAAATCACTCTTTACATGTTAAATCATCCGATAGTTTGTAGATTCATGTATAACGATCACTTATTATCTTCAATTTATCGATTCGTTTGATCGCGTTCGTCACTACGGTTGTTGATTTGAATAATAATTGATGCGAATGTCAGTTACTGGTTTCTGATTGTGTTTTTGATTGATTAAAGTAGGTTACATGTAGCTGATTATTGTTATTGGTTATGAATTATGAATTAGGGCTCAGAGTTGAATAATTAGACTGGATATTAAGTGAGATTAAGCTCATGTTTTGTTGTTTTATGCTGTTAGTTGATCGGTTTACTTTCGATTTATTCGTCTGCAAATCCTGATCTTTCAAATTGCAAAAAAAAAAAAAAAAGTTTAGGTATAGTTTTAGTTGCTATGATTTTAACTGAATTGCGTTGAATTGTCGTTGGATCACGAAGAAATCGGCAGCTAGTTTTCGACTAGGACAAAAAAAAAAACAAATAAAAGTTCGATGCTACTCTTATATTCTTGACTAACTAGTTAATACGGTAAAATATCGGATATCGGTCAAGGACCGATATTTGAGATATCGGTTATCGCGGTGGGATATCGGTAATTTTAATATCATGCTAAATTTATATATATAGCAATTTAACACTAACAATTGTAATAAGTAAGAACTGACTAAGACTTAAAACACTAACATTTAACAGTAACAACCAACAATTAAGACCTAAAACACTAATAGCAGCAATAAGAAGAAAAATGAACGGTAGAAATAAGAAGAATGGTACTGATATCGGGAAAATCGGTGATTTATCGATCAAATATCGGTCCTATATCGGTCAAATATCGGACAATATCGCTGATATTATCGGTACTGATATTCTGACCGATATTTTGTACCGCTATCTCGGCAGGGGACTGATAACCGATGTATCACTAATATATCGGGATATTAACTACATAGAATTTCTTGTTTGATTTGACCAAGGATGGAAAAAAGTAGGTTACATATAGCTGATTTTGATTGCTTATGAATTAGGGCTTAGAGTTTCACAACTAAACCCCATAATAATCGGTTAAAATACAAAGCGAAGTCGTATTTTGTTGTTACTTGATCAGCTTACTGTTGATGATTTTTTCGTCTGCAAATCTTGATATTTCAAAATGCAAACAGAATAAATTTAAAAAGTATTAGGTACTTTTAGTTTTAATTGTTAATATTTTAACTTAGTTGTGTTTAATTGTCGTTGGATCATGAAGAATTTGGCAGCTTGTTTTCAACAGGGACAAAAACACAAATAGAAATTTGATACTAGTCTTATATTCTTATTTGATTTGACGATCATTAGTTATCTTCGGTTTATCAACTCGTTGATTGCGGTTGTTAATACGGTTATAAGTTTTAATAGTTTGACACGGATGTCAGTTACTGATCTTTGATTTTGTTATTGATTGAAAAAGGTAGGTTACATATAGCTGATTTTGATTGCTTACGAATTAGGGCTCAGAGTCGAACAACCAAACATCACAGTGATCGGTTAAGATACAAATTAAAGTCGTACTATAAGTGCAATTTCTGATCTTTCAAATTTCATAAAATTTAGCTACTCCTAGTTTTAATTGTTATAAACATGAACTGAACTGTGTTGAATTCATCATTGGATCACGTAGATTCGAAGAAGTCGGCAGCTAGATTTCAACAAGGGCAAGAACACAAATAGAAATTTGATACTAGTCTTATATTCTTATTTGATTTGACTCTTTGACAAAAGATTTGTTTGTTTTTATGGGAAGTTAAGATTTATTGTTTGCTTACACTTAAAATCTTGAAATAGGTTTATAGGTGTTCCATGGTGTAGGTTTTACTGTTTTATCACCGGAGAGTTTCACATTTAGCAATTTATTACGTTTTTTTCCTGATTGAAGTTAGTATAATAATGCTTAGGTTCTAGTTTATGTCACTTAAAGCACATGAAAGATCCTAATTATTGTGTATTTTATACAGATGGAACAATCTATCTCATCTCTTGCATTTAAAGGTTCTATTAATGAGGCAATCATTGAAGCCAAACAGCAGAAAAAACTTTTTGTAGTATACATATCAGGTAATATTTCACTTTTATGACATGATCAGTTATTCCTCGCATACTCTTTAAACTTTTGTAGTTTAAAATGCTTTGATTTTGGTATTTACAGGAGAAAATGAAGACTCAATCGCTATGGATAAATCTACTTGGTCAGAGTCAAGTGTGAGTTAATGTCCAATATGATTTCTTCTCTAATTAAATTAACCATAATATGTTCCATATCATGTTGTATTTCGATCTTTAGTCACCATAATATGTTCCATAATATGCTAGGGGTGAGCAGAAAACTGAACCAAACCGAACCGAAAAAACCGATTTAACTGAACTGAAAAAACCGAACCGAAATTTACGGTTCGGTTACAGTTTTACATTTTATGAAAACCGAAAGAAACCGAACCGAATAACGTAAAAAATCATTTTTAATGTTTATTATATATTGATTTAGGAATTATTAATTTTATTCTTGGATGTTAAGTATTTATAATAAAAAGATTAACACGTTTATTTATCTTTGAAACGATTTATCCATTGCCTACAAGAAATAACAAATTTAAATGATTATAAAAGTATTATAAAAGAAAATGCCTTAATAAAAACTTTGGAGAAACATAAAAATAGATTAGAAGGTTGTTTTTTTGTGAACAATATTAATTAAAAAGTTTAAATATAATCACTTAAATGTAAACATCTAAGAAAGATTCTTAAATCTTGGATTATACTTTTCATTTTTGAATTTTACGTAATATTTGCTCAAAAAACTGAAAAAACTAAACCGAACCGTTGCTAAAAACGAAATAACCGAAATCGAACGGTTTTACCGAACATTTCGGTTTCGGTTTTACCAAAATACCGAACCACGCGAACCCCTAGTATATGCTACAAATTTTGGGGAAAATATTATGGTTTAATGACAGCTGGCTGCATTTAGGTGGCAGAGTCATTATCGAAGTACTGCATTTTGCTGCACATTCTAGAAGGAAGCACAGATGCAGCTCAATTTTCTGCAATATGTATCCTTTGTTTGATTCAAAGATTTTATTTATCAGTGAAGCCACATGATTAAATAAATTATAAGTAGATTTTATTTTGTTTATACATGTATGGCATTCCTTGAATCAATTTGAATAGATCCACAGAAACCTGCTCCTTGTATTACAGCTATCGGATATAACGGTGGCCAAGTATGGCAAAATGGTAAATTTACAACTAAACAAACAAACAAATGTACCGTGTAAATTTACAACTATGGGTGGTTTATTAATTTTTTAGATTATCTTTCTAAAAGCTCAAAGTTTCATATATATCCTTCTAAAAGCTCAAATTTTCATATTTATCCTTTCAAAACACTAAAAGTAGTATATTTACTAATTCCTAAACAATTGAGATAAAATCAGTTACTTAACAGTTTGGTTCACTGAAGAATTGAATAGGAAACAAGGTTATTACTATGAATCATCTTGGTGCATAATGTTCTCTGTTTAGTTAGTGAAAGAAAATGTTATAAGTAACTGATTTTATCTATCTAGTATATGAAATTGCTCACTAGTCTTTTGGGTTGTATTACTTTTAGCTTACAAAATTTTTATTTGTTTTTTTAATTAATTAACAGAGGGCTTTGTGAGTGCTGAGGTTCTGGCTTCAACCCTTGAGAAGTCATGGTTGAGTCTTCATGTTCAGGTTGTTTATGCATTCTAATTGTGTAAATTGTAAATTAGCGTTACATTCTTCTACGATCAAATATAGTTAATACACAATTATTTTCAGATACAGTTCTTATTGAGTCAAAGATTTGACTCATTTATATCATTGGCTTGCTTATGATATAACTGCATTTTCACATACAGGAAACAACTGCCACTTTCTTGACTGCTGCACTTGCCTCGAGACAGTCAGAACAAATTCCCTCTCAACCACGCGAAACTGGAAGCTCTTCCACATCATCCGTTACTACAAATGCTAGTGCATCTGTGGACAATAAAGTTTTAGATAATGACAAAGCAAAATCTGAGAATCGTCCTCCACCAGTTGAAGTAAGTCAACTGACATCGCTCCTGTTTGTTCGATCTTTTTTATTTAAGGGGGTCAAAACGGGTAACCTTTTGTATGGGTGGAAGTGGGCTGGGCTGGATTGGGCTGATCCGGAACACCTTTTATAGGTTTTTTTTTAATTAAATTGTGTTATATACAATTACAGAGAACATGTATTAACTAAAATAACTCACTTTTTGATTAAAGAGATGTACTAGGTTGTGTGTGTGTATATAGGTTGTGTGTGTGTATATAGGTTGTGTGTGTGTATATATATATGTAATAGGCTCTGTGTGTGTGTGTATATATATATAGGGTGAGGATCTTGAGTGAACCACAAGTTATTTGAGAACTTGAGAGAACCACTATCAAGCAAGTAATTTAAAAAAAAATTATCATTGTAAAACTAAAAAAAAACCAAAAAAATTATATGTAGATTGGTGATATACATATATGATTATATGTAGCATGCAAATGTACACGTGTAGATGTATATATATGTAGTTTACGATGTACGTGTATGTAACCCATCGATCTACATATTTTTTTTTTCAAATTTTCTTTTATTTAGGAAAAGAATAGTAACATATAAAAAATGTAAGAAAAAAAAATTAAAAAAAATTGTTTGGTTGATAGAGGTTCTCTCAGTTTGCAAATCTCCATGTGGTTCTCAATTGATCCAATTCTTATATATATATGCATTAAAAGTATTATTTGGGCAACATTTGACATGTTCAACCCATTTGACCTGTTTATTTTTTTAGCTATTTATTTCATTATACCCATTTTGCCCGAAGTATAACATGAAGCCACTTATTGATAAGTAAATCGATTGAAATTACCATCTTTACTTCACTCATGTCATCTCACATCCAGGTGTTATTTTAATGATGTTTTTCTGTTACCTGAACAGGAGAAAAACTCGAAACGTGATAGTGACGTGTCTCCTGGGCCATCAGTTAATAAATTAGAAGAAAGTAATGTTAAACCGCCAGTTACAACAACCAACAAACCAGTTAACGAAGTGAAACCAACTGCAAGTGAACCCGGAGTTAACCAAGTGACTGCAAGTAATGTTAAACAGCCAGTTACAACAACCAACAAAGCAGTTAATCAAGTGGCCCCAAGTGCAAGTGTACCTGTCGTGGACCAAAAACCGAGCTTAAATGTTAGTCAACATGAAGCAAATCCTGAAAAGTCTGAAAATATTCAAATTGAGAAAGCTGAAAATATATCAACTGATATTTATTTAAATATACGGTTACCTGGGGGTGCAAGTTTACAAGAGAAATTTGAACCTACAAGCACTTTGAAAATGGTCAAAGATTACGTGGATGAAAATCAAGAAAGTAGCATTGGATCTTATGATCTGGCCATTCCTTATCCTCGCAAGGTTTTCACTGACCAAGGTATACCAATTTTTTTTACTTAATTACCCTTCTCTGCAGAAATATATAGTCAACTTTTGTTATCTGTGAAGTCAATTGAGTAACTTTATAGACTCAAAACTACCACTAAATAATTTTGTTACTATAAATGCAGATTTAGGCAAGACTTTAACGGAGTTAAGTCTGCTTAATAGACAAGCATTAATAGTGGTGCCACATCTCAAAGGCTCGGGCCCCAACAGAGGACGATCATCCCTACCCAACCCGTCAGCATCTGTGGGGTCCACCGGATCTTCAGACGGTGAAAGTTATTTCTCACTTGTGAGACGGTATCTATCGTATGTAAATCCTTTGGCGTATTTGGGTGGCGGTGGTGATGCTACAGCAAATTCCTCAACTTCTGGACCGGAAACTAGAAGGATTTCGCCGGAATCTGGTGATTTTGTTTTCCTATTCATTTAATAATTCATTTATTCGCTTAAATACGTTTTTCTTTCTATTTGAGATATCTTAATCCCTTTTCAGTATATTCGTCGCTTCTAGGAAAGTCAACCTTGTTAAATACTGAATGCTTAGTCAAAGTTGTGATTATAGAAGCTAGGGGTGTGCACGGCACGGTTATGTTCGGTTCAGTTTTTTGGCAAAATCAAAACCGAAAACCGAAATTTTGGTTTTTAAAACCGTTCGTTTTCGGTTTTTAAAATCCGTTCGGTTTTTTCAGTTTTAGCAACGGTTCGGTTTGCAAGATTTAAAACTAAAAAGGCATAATTCTAGATTCAATTATATTATTTAGATGTTTACATTTATGTTAATATATTGTTCATATAAACCTAACATTCTTAATCTATTTTTATGTTTCTCCGTAGGTTTTGCTAAGGCATTTTCTTTTATAATACTTTGAAAATCATTTATTTTTTATGTAGAATTTTGTTATCTCTAGGCAATGGATAAATCATATCAGAGATCAATAAACATGTTAATGTTTCTATTATAAATACAAAACATTCAAGAATAAATTTAATAATTCCTAAATCAATATATAACAAACATTAAAAAAATGATTTTTTTGGTTATTCGGTTCGGTTCGGTTTGTTTTTTTTTTGGTTTTCGACTCACCCCTAATAGAAGCTGATAATTTTTAAATATGCAGGCACGCCGCAAGGAAATTTTACGGGAAGCAGGAGATCCTACCTCGTAACGTCAAACGAAAGCAGTAATACACCATCAACTAGCAAAAACAACAAACCAAATTCGTCTAGATTTGGAAGTGGAAGCAATATTCACACCTTGAAACATGATGAAGATGACACCCAATTCAGAGGCCAAAACGCTTTCTGGAATGGCAATTCCACCGAGTATGGCGGCGATGGCGACAACAAGTGAGCGCACTGTTGACAAAAAACACCTTTGTTATATATTTATTTGCAAAAAGTACATTTACATACATGTTACGTCTCTTAAATTTCGAGTAATAAATATGTTCTGACTTCTGACTAGAATCAGTGTGCTGCATCTGTAATTTTACATTTCTTCATCATTCAATGTCCAAGAAAAGCAACTTTCTCCGCCCAAACGGGCCCCTTGGGTATCTAATGATCTAGTGTGCTAATAATCCTGTACATGCCAACCTTGAACGGTTCCTACCCTACCCGACCCGCAGGTACATACCCGTTCCAGACCCGGGGTTAGAAAAAGAACCGAACCGGATCCGACTGGGTAGAACCAGAACTGGCTCCCCATCAACCCGGACCTGAACTGGCCAAAACCCAAAAAAAACCTGGCCAAACTGGTCAAAACCCGAATGTACCCGGAACCGGATCTTGACTTTGTTGGCCAAACCCGGAACCGGTTCCTACCTGATTCCCGGTTCTTGAAAAAACCTGTTTTGTGCACCTTTAAATGTCAACCATGTCACACATGCCATCAAGAATTCAAGATACTGCTGAATTAATTGTTAACGGGTCAAAACAGTTAATTCTTTGATTTGGGTCAAAAAGGGTCGGGTCGGCCACAAACGCTTTTGTCTAAGCATTCAAACCTTTTTGGTGCTTCAGGCCACTTCTCAACAACACCTGTAGAGACATCTTGCGGACGTTCTACTTTAGGTGATGGGGTAATGCATGCATCCGGTTTTTATACCCACCATGATCGTTATCATCGTTCTCGTCACAGAATCCGGAACTCTTTCGACTTTTCTCCTTGCATATGATATGATTAGTAGGTTTCGCCACAAGGCGATCGGGCTTCTTTTAGTTTTTCTCCATTCAATATGTGGGGCCCGTCAACACCAATAGCTCCGCAGTCCCAAAAGCATTTTCATTAGATGCTCATACAGCCTATTTTTTTTTTCTATCTAGAAAGAGAACTTTTCGGGTCGAGCTGTAACAAAAGTTACCCGTTGATTGGGTACCTAACATGTTCATCTATCACCTTTAGATATAGCATCCATACCAGTAGATAAAAAAGCGGAAAAAAGTTACCAACTTCTGAAGCAGATGGTTAATTCCTGGGAAAAAATGTTTCGGGTCAACCAAACATGGCTTCATGGTTTGTTTGGTACAAGAAAATTACCCTTTTGATCTATACCCAATAAATCCATTTTGCCACCTTGGGGCACATAGTATGCATACCAAAAGGAGTTTCCGGTCAACCCAACTCAACCTGGGATTAACCTGTAAAAATTTGACCTGTTATCCAACCCACCCATTTGGCCATTTTGGCACCTAGGTTATTAACTTGTACGATTTAACCCGTTAAAACCAAATGGTCAATGAAAGGACAATATCGGGTCTATGAGCCATGTCAAATTGCACTTGAGCTTCATATGTCTCCTATAGACATTGTTATGATGTCATGATGCATTAAAGAATCTCCAAAGCTTGCAATCTGTCTTGTTTGAATTACTTTATAGTCGATAGATCACTTGTTTACCGATAATTCGACTTGAATTAAGTTTGTTATTTAATCAATGGAAAATGTAATCCGTAAGCTTAAAAAGACATGCTTAAATAGAAACGGTCAAAAGTCACCCCAAACATATTAATGTGTTAAACGTCCTAAATCAATCATATCATATGTGACAAAATATTTGATCATGTCTAAAGAACATAAATTTTGTAATAATGTTGACACCATAGCCCGTTAATGGGGGTGGAAACGAGCCGAACTGATGAAACAGTGGTTAACCAAGAGAGGTTAATTCACTGATCTCGTCAAGTAGGGTTAATCCCTTCTTTCCGAGGATCGGTGGCTAGATCGTCCGCTGGTCTCTCCTGCACAAGGAAAACACACCGTGACTCGTAACAAGGAGGAAGGGGTGGGGGGGTGCTCCTTGTTATCACTCTCCGGCGTGAGAATCAGTAATTTGCTTGAGAAGCAAAGTGTGTGATAGTAGTAGTTGTGAGAGAGTTGAGAAGAGATACCTCAAACCTGGTTTGGGATGGGTATTTATAGCCGAGGAGTGAAGGAGGGTAATTGAGTGGCTAGACTGACAACGTGCCGCCTTTGCAGGTGTGTCAAGTTTGTCGGTCGCGGAGGTGAAGCCACGTCTTACTGCGATGTCAGTTTGTTGCTTACGTATGGGCTGACAGGCGACTGTCATTGGTGCCACTTGCTCTGTGGTGTCAGTCCCACTTGCCTCGTGGGTAGGATGCGGTGCCGCGCCGCATCGCTGCCTGTGGTAACTGCTGTTGTTTCCGCGTTCTCACTTTGGTTAAAATTTCGGGATGCGGTGCCAGGCCGCATCGCCACTTGTGGTGACTGTTGCTGTTGTTCAGATCCCTTGTCGTGACAAAAATGTCCATAGGATGCGGTGCCAGGCCGCATCGCTATGTGTACACCCATTTTCATACACAAGGTAAAGGAGATGTCCATAGGATGCGGTGCCAGGCCGCATCGTTATGTATACCTTTATTTTCTAATCACTTGACAGATTAGATTCGACTGCTTTGTTCGCGCTTGCCCGCACGGACACAGATAAGTTCTTGCTGGTGGGGGTTTTTGATAAGGGTAATGGTCACTCGCAGCCATGCTGGTGCGAGATCTGGGACCATACCCTTCAAGTCCCCCCAGTCTAGTGTTGTTTGCTCATGCAAGTTGCATGTGGGAGGAATACTGGACTATGAGGTCTTGAAGGTACTTTGGAAGTTGGAGAAAATTCTAGGCCATGCTGATGGCTCCTGCTTCAAGTAAAGGACTCAGACACCCTTGAGGGTTTGGGTGTTCTAGGTAGTGGTGCAGCTGCGATTGGATTCTCTGCAGGTTCTAAACCTGCTGCTGAGAAGAAACGGAAGGTAGATGCAGCTGGTGCTGGCGAGCAGAAACGTCCGAAGTTGAGAAGGACTCAGACAGCTGCTATCTCGCAGCCAAAGCCTGCGATTGTGACTGGTAAGTTGACCATATGTTTACAAGTGTTTATGATTTTAGCTTGTAACTTATGGTTGTTTTTTATGTTGTTGTAGAACCGCTTGAGGAGGATTTTTCCTTTTTTGAGGCTCGTTCTTCTCCTCCGCGAGACGCGGCTGCGGACGTTGGAGTCAACAAAGAGTTCAGGAGAAGCCCTTCTATCAAAGTAGTTCCTCCGCCGCCTTCGCGTGCGGAGGATACTGGGAAGAAGGCCGCGGGTCAAACCATCTTTGATACGGTGGATTCATCTGACAATCTGATTGAGTCGCGTGATATTGATGTTGAGGGGGGGGGGGAATCTGAAGTCCCCTGATGCTGAGAAGTCAAAATCCCCTGCTGCCGAGAAGGTTACTGGTTCTTCCCCCGCGGGTATGGGCTTTGAAGAACCGTCCATTCAGCCAGGGGAGACTGAATTGGAGTTCTATTACCGTTCTTACACGGAAAACCGGGGTGTGAACTACCATCATCCTCCTTGGACTGTTATGCAAGGGGATGATATTTTGAACGATCCCTCTGCTTGTAGGGATATCTTGAGTGGTTTGGGCACCCCGTTTGAGGTTCTTCGTGCCCGCGGTTTATCTCGTGAGAATCGGATAAACTAGATCTCTTCCGTGCTTGTTGGAAGCTCAATAATGGCGAATGCGATTATAGAGGATTACAGGGTCCTTGGCCGCAAGGAAGAGAAGATCGGTCGCCTGCGGGGTGAGGCTGAGGCAAGGGTGAAGGCTGCTCGTGAAGGTGCAGAGCAGCTGGAGAAAGAGAAGACTGCTTTTGAGAAGATGAAGCAGACCGAAACTTGGGCTGCAACTGCTGGCCTTAAACAGGTTCGTACTCTTGCCAAATTGCTTTCTGATGAGCGCAAGGGTTGGAGGGAAGCTTGCGCTCGAGAAAATGAAAAACTTTTCCGTGTTCGTCAGGAGGTGATCAATCTCAAGGCGGCGAATGCTGCTTTGGTAAAGGAAAAGGCCGTAGCTGAAGTGTCACACCCCGATATTTCCACGTTTGACCGGTGGGCCCGGTGGGGGATATCGTGACGTGGTTGGAAACATTACAGTCAAACAACACAATATTTAATATGCACAGCGGAAACAAACGAAAGATATTTTTCAACCGAATATAATACTGTAATATCAAGTATCACGACAGTCGAAAGGTTATCCACAGGTGGATCCAATAAAATGGAAATAGTAGTTCAACAGACTTTAGGCATCTTAAGCTTGCGAGACTCTTTTGATGCTAAGGAGAAATCCAGCCAATTACGAGTAGTACCTGCACTTAATCTTTTTGGGAAAATACGTCAGTTTACACTGGTAAATACAATTAACCGACTCATTTTAAAATGGTTTAATAAAATTGATTTGAATGCACGTGGCACAAACTTTTTATAACTTGGGATAATTATTTAAATATATAAACTTGTAAAAGGATTACATGTTCCTTATGCGTTCAGCAGCCCGGTTCGTGCCGGGTTAAAGATCAATAGACACACCACATAATTTATTTATGCACTGACGAGTGTACGCCTACACTCCGCGCTTAGGTCGTGGCCATTTCGTAAAATGATGCCAAGGATATCCGGGACATGGTCATTAACCCCCCAAAGGCGTTAAGCAAACAAAACATATTTAAACGGGTCATCTCGATAATACTTAACCAACAATCGATTAAGGTCGAATGCCCGACCAAGCGGTATTTTATATACCGTACCCCAAGCCCGTATAAGGGAAAATAAGTTAAAAGTATTTACCTTTGCAAGTATAATTCACAAACAGCAAATGCAAGTAGCTTTTACTGGTCCTCCTATTCTGGAACGATGGTTTATAATAACCTATTAGAATCCTAACGGGTCTTTAATTAAGCCTAAGCTTAGACCGGTTAGTTTTAAAGATACGGTTCGTACGCACGATTAAGCGAAGACCGGGATAGAATGTGATTTAGACCCGACAAGTTTGAAGACTTTCTTAATATGGGTATATTATACACATTCTGGATTTTGAGATAAAAACGATAAGGTTTGACCCGTTTCGGCTAATTTATGCAAACTAGTTACATAAACCGAACCGAACGCGCAAGAAGCGTAACGGGTAACCGTAAGAGCCATATACAGGTTTCCTAAGTTAATATGCCTGAAATATGTTGTGACATCAGTAATATATCTTTTATTATGCCCGAAACGAATTTAAACTCAAACTACGCCCCGTAGGGGTACTTTGGTCAATTATAAGGTTATAAAAGAGTTTAAGAATTATCCTGAGTTACAGGTCTGATGTACTCAGCAAAAATACTCAATTTAATAAGTTATAACAGTAGGGTAAAGTATATATGTGAGATTTATCAATTATAACCAAACTATGCACCGTAGGGGCATTTTGGTAATTTCACATAAGCCGAAAAGCTCAAAACTGAAGTCTGAGTTAAACAACTTTTGCTTACTGTTAAAATAATATAATTCACCTAAAATATCAGTAGGTATCAACCCTTGTATGTTTAAAATAGTTTTAGTACATACTATGCGTTAAAAACGCTTAAAAAGGCGATTAGAAGCCGTTTCCGGGTTCTATATAGAAAGCTGATATTTTTATTATTCCAGAAGGTTTAAAATAATTTATTTATCATATAAAATCAGTAGCAAAAGGTTTGGGGTCAAATAGATATGTAAAACTCATTTTATAGCCCGAAAGGGCAAAACCGACAATTACCGGATCAAGCTTATAACTCTAAGTTATGCTCAGCCTAAAATTAATTAAAAATCTTCAAAAATCCCAAAATAATATATTAAATCAGTGGGTAGCAAGTTTGATATCAAAAAGTAGGTTTTAATAGGCTATATGCTAATTATGCCGTTTAATCGCTAAAAAGCTTTCTAATTACGCTAATGAGCATAACTCTCAATCTACACCTCAAACTGATGTCAAATTTTGGGTACAAGTTTATATATCAGTAACTAAGGTTTCTACTCTTTTACATTTTCAAAAATCACGTTTTATGGTGAAAAGGGCATAGTGGTCAACATATGAGTAATTAACGTAATCATGCATATTAATTGGATAACTATTGAACCAAGGTGTATAATCACGGAGGGTTATACTAGCATGTGACCTGGTCTAATTAAAGCTCTAAGGCGTTTCTAAAACATGCTTAAACGGGTCAGAACTGAAAGTCAAAGCAAAAGTCAAATAATGCGACTTTCGGTTCCGAACCGGGTCTCTACTGAAAATTGTCGGGTTGAACATGTTTAGACGTGTTCTTACATTAATTACCAAGTTATATTAATGATCAAACAGGTTGTATGGGTTCTACATTGCTAATTATGCATAAATTGGAAATTAAGCATTCTGTTGACTTTTTAATAACAAGTTTGACCCGACATTTGACCTACTTAGAGTGGTAATCAGAGGGTGCCCTTTTAAGGGTTTATTGCCCACATAATTACCAACTTATAACTACTTTTAATTCGACTAATCACTGGACCAACAATGATTAATCGCTAAGTCAAACGGTAATTACGACGGTTTGACTTTTAAGCTAAAACTAAGTAAAAACTCAACTAAGAAAGGTTAAGCATACTTACTGAAGTCCTATGCACGATTAGTGATCACTTGAGTCTGCTTTGGAGCTCCATAAATGATCAGAAATGCAGAAGTGAGGTGTGATCAAAATGGTTGCAACAAGGGCCTTTATATAGTGTTCAAAACCTCATAGATTGTTGACAAATCATGCTACCACTGATCCTTGATCATCAACAAGTGTCCCTAATGTCCCTAATCAAGCCTAGGCAACCCTTGGTGGTGATAAAAGGCAAGATAAGTCGGTTAGAATGGAAATGGCAGACACCTAGCAAAGTTTTCGGAGTCAGAAGACCCCTCGCGGCACGCGTAGGTCTCCATAGGGAGCCTCGCGTGGCGCGACGCCCCATCTGCATCAAATCAAATTTTTGATTTTTTGTGTTTATGCCCTTGGTCCATAAAAACTTTGTTTCGACTTTATTTATTGCATTTTGAACCCTCCATTTCAGTTTATAAGGGCCTCAAGATATATACCCACTTTGTTAAGTCCTCGGTTAACTTTATTGTCACCCGAAAAGTCATAAACTTCATCGTTGACGCTTTAAACCCCTCGCATACGAATTTGATCATAACTTTCTCATGTGATAACGAAAGTTTATGAAATTTATATCGTGCATTCTAGTGAGCATAATTAACCGTTACAAAGCTTCGGGCTTGCTAAAAGGTCACTCAGAGGTATAATTTAAACATGTTGACACATTTAACCCCTGTAGTTTGTAATCTCTCACTTTCTTTCATATTTAGCTTCGTATGATCCATGATTTATTCGTTTGAAGGTATGAGCATCATGTAGGGTTATTGTAAAGTATATTTATCCCTTGTTGACAATTTGAACCCTTATATTCACATACTTTCTAGGTTTGTCAACTTTAGTCCTTCTAGAACATTCTTTCACACGTTCAAACCTATGACACGTGTCAACACATTATAGGACGTGAATTTTCGAGGTGTTACATCCTCACCCCCTTAAAAGAAATCTCGAACTCGAGATTTACTGAAATAAATGAGGGTATTTTTCTTTCATTGTGGACTCAACCTCCCACGTATACTCGGGACCTCTACGGGCATCCCATTTTACCTTTACGATCGGTACATGCTTCCTTCGAAGCTTTTAAACCTGTCGATCCTCGATCGACACAGGTTTTTCGACAAACTTCAAGCTCTCTTCTATGTGCACATCTGTATGCGGTATGACTAGTGATTCATCAGCGAAATACTTTTTCAGATTGCAGATGTGGAATACATTGTGAATACCACTGAGCTCTTCAGGTAAGTTTAACTTATAGGCAATTGATCCGACACATTCGATGACCTCGAATGGTCCTATGTATCTCGGGCTTAACTTGCCTTTCTTACCGAATCGCATCACCCCCTTCTAGGGTGATACTTTAAGTAAAACTTTATCACCAACCTCAAACTTTAGAGGTTTACGTTTTGGATCTGCATAGCTTTTCTGCCTATCTCTGGCAGCTTTCAGGCGATCACGAATCTGGACAATCTTGTCCGTCGTTTCAAATATTATTTCAGGTCCTGACAGTTGGACATCTCCAACTTCCGCCCAACAAACGGGCGTTCTACACTTTCTACCGTATAAGGCCTCGAAAGGCGCAGCCTTTATGCTGGTGTGGTAGCTATTGTTATACGAGAACTCAATTAATGGCAGGTGGTTATCCCAACTACCACCTAAATCAATCACACATGCTCGAAGCATGTCTTCCAAGGTTTGGATTGTACGCTCACTCTGCCCATCCGTCTGTGGATGGTAAGCCGTACTAAAATTTAAGCGCGTGCCCAAAGATTGTTGGAAACTTTTCCAAAAATGGGATGTGTATCTAGTATCTCTGTCAGAGATAATAGACACAGGTATGCCATGTAAAGCTATAATCTTATCCACGTACAATTGGGCTAACATGTCGGAGCTGTAGGTCTCCTTAATGGGTAGGAAATGTGCTGACTTAGTCAGTCTGTCTACGATCACCCAAATGGTATCATTTCCTTTCCTTGTCTTAGGTAACTTGGTGATAAAATCCATAGTTACCATTTCCCACTTCCAAGCGGGGAGTTCAGGCTGCTGTAGCAAACCTGACGGCTTCTGATGTTCTGCTTTTACTTGCGCACACGTCAAGCATTTAGCTACATAGGTAGCTACAGACTTCTTCAAGCCTATCCACCAATAGTTTGCCCTTAGATCCTGGTACATCTTATCAGCTCCAGGATGAACGCAATATTTAGAACTATGGGCTTCCTGGAGGATAACATCCCGAAGTCCTCCATAAATTGGAACCCATATTCGTCCATTCAATCTCAGAATTCCGTCCTTTCCCTGAGATAATTGTTCTTCGGTTACTCCAAGCTTTTCATTAGGATAGTTAGCTTCCAACACAGCTTCCTTCTGTGCAGCTAATAACCTTTCGTTCAAACTGTTCTTTATCTCAATGCTCTTGGCATTGATTCGGATGGGTTTGACCCTTTCCTTTCTGCTCAAGGCATCGGCGACTACATTCGCCTTGCCAGGATGGTATCTTATTTCACAATCGTAATCATTCAACGTCTTCATCCATCGGCGCTGCCTCATGTTCAAATCCTTCTGGTTAAAGAGGTGCTGGAGGCTCTTGTGATCAGAATAGATCACACACTTGATACCATACAAATAATGCCTCCACAGTTTTAGTGCGAATACAACGGCACCCAACTCCAAGTCATGGGTGGTGTAATTCTTTTCATGCACCTTTAACTGTCGTGAAGCATAGGCAATAACTTTGCCTTTTTGCATAAGCACACATCCCATCCCGGTGTGTGATGCATCACAATATACCACAAACTCTTCTATTCCATCAGGCAATGTCAATACAGGTGCATTGCTCAGCTTCTGCTTGAGAATATTGAAGGATTCCTGTTGCTTAGGACCCCAATCGAACTTTACCTTCTTACGAGTCAATGAAGTTAGGGGTGCAGCAATCCTTGAAAATTTTTCAATGAAGCGCCTGTAGTATCCTGCTAAGCCCAGGAAGCTACGTATCTCTGTGGGCGTCTTCAGCTCTTGCCAATTCATAACAGCTTCCACCTTAGCGGGATCCACTTGGATACCACGCTCACTAACCACATTTCCAAGGAATTGGACTTCTCGAAGCCAAAATTCACATTTAGAGAATTTGGCATAGAGCTTCTGATGATGTAGGAGTTTAAGAATACAGCGAAGGTGCTTCTCATGGTCAGCTTGGTTCTTCGAGTAGATGAGGATGTCGTCAATGAAGACGATGACAAATTTGTCCAAGTAGGGCTTGCAGACGCGATTCATGAGATCCATGAATGCGGCAGGTGCATTAGTGAGCCCAAAAGGCATCACTAGGAACTCGTAATGACCATAACGAGTCCTAAATGCAGTCTTGTGTACATCTTCATCTTTAACCTTCAATTGGTGATAGCTTGACCTCAGATCGATCTTAGAGAAATAGCTTGCCCCTTGCAATTGATCGAACAGATCATCGATCCTGGGCAAAGGATACCTATTCTTGATAGTGACCTTATTAAGCTCACGATAATCGATGCACAGACGCATCGATCCATCCTTCTTCTTGACAAAAAAGATCGGCGCTCCCCAAGGAGACGAACTAGGTCTAATGAAACCTTTAGCTAGCAAATCATCTAACTGCGTCCTTAACTCCTTCATCTCTGTTGGTGCCAACCTATAAGGCGCCCTTGCTATTGGTGCTTCTCCAGGGATGATGTCGATTCTGAATTCTACTTGCCTATCTGGTGGTAAGCCAGGTAGATCTTCAAGGAACACTTTAGGGTATTCAGAAATGACGGGGATATCCTCAATCCTGGGTTTCGGCTCATCAATAGTCACTTGTGCCATATAGATGACACAACCCTTCTTCAAACACTTAGAGGCCTTGAGCATAGTCACTTGCTCAGGCAGTCCATACCGGGTATCTCCCTGAATGGTAAGTGATTCACCAGACGGAGTCTTGATCACCACTTGCTTCTTATTACAGACAATCTGGGCCTGGTTATGGGATAACCAGTCCATACCCAAAACTATGTCGAAACCGGCTAACTTTAGAGGAAGTAGGGACAAAGGAAAAGAGTGGTTCTTAATGGATATGAAACATCCATCTAATATGGTTGAGGCGGTTTCTAAGGTGCCATCTGCTAATTCCACCTCATACTTCACACTTAAAGTTCTAACAGGTAAATTCAGCAATTTGCAAAACTTATTATCTACAAATGATTTATCTGCGCCTGAATAAAAAAGTACTCTTGCATAGACATCATTTATGAGAAAGGTACCTGTGATCACGTTATCGTCTTGCACAGCCTCCTTCGCATCCATCCTAAAGACCCTAGCATTGGTCTTCTTTCCTTCATCAGCTTTCTTTGTGAGTTTTGGGCAGTTGGATTTGATATGCCCCTTTTCATTGCAACTGTAGCACGTTGCATCCTTCAGCTTTTTGCAATCCAAGGTCTTGTGTTCCTTGGACTTGCATATACCACAAGCAAAAGTTCTTGACTGAGTCTGCGAGTTCGATTCATATTTGCACTTGCCGAAGTGCTGTTTCTTGCAGGTCTTACACTTGGGCTTTTTTCCGGATTGATGCCCATCCTTCTTAGACTCAGACCCTTTCTTGTGGTCATTGCTCCGTCGGTGCTTCTTGTTTGACCTACGTGAATTGTCATCTTCACGTTTCCTTTTATCGGCATCTGTGTTCCTCAGCGATCTCTGTCTGACCGCTTCCAGTGTGAGGGACAAAGATATATCAGTTACAGATCTGAAAGTAGTTGGCCGAGAGGCCTTTACGCTTTCCTTTATTTCTGGGGCTAAACACCCGATGAAACGAGCTATTCTTTTGGGTTCCGGGGTCACCATGTATGGAACCAATCTGGACATTGTGTTGAAGCTCGTGAGGTAAGCTTGGCAGTCAAGGTTCTTCATAACCAACGATAGGAAATCAGACTCAATCTTTTCGACCTCATGCTGGGGGCAGTAGTTTTCCCTGATGAGGGCAACAAATTGCTCCCATGTCATGTTGTACAATGGGATCTTCCCAGTGGCTTGAATCAACGATCTCCACCAGGCTAAGGCCTCACCTTTGAACGATTGAGATACAAACTTGACTATATCCTTCTCAGCGCATCCGCTGATATCAACAACTGTGTCCATCTCGTCCAGCCATGTCATACAGTCTATGGCCCCTTTTTCCCCAGTGAAATCCCTGGGTTTACATGAAACAAAGTATTTGTAGGAGCAATCCTTATCACGGGGTCCTTGATTCAGCATTATCTTTTGAGATGGATCACTTTTATGATTTGAAGAGTGACGATCGTCATCTTCTTTCCTGGGTTCATCCTTCTTTGAGGGTGGCTTTGAATGCGGTGTAGATAGGGTCCTACTTCGAGTCCCGCTATATTCTTCATACTGCCGCTCTAAGGCCTTTGTAACAGCGTCGTCTACTAACGCTTTCAGTTCAGCACCCGTTATATTAATTCGGGCGTTATCATTATTCTCCCTTGGGTGACTATTAATTTCATCTGAGTCAACCATTTTAATTTGAACTGTTACATAAGACAATGACAATAGTTTATTTGGGAGTTTATTATAGAATTGTCTTTTATGGCAATTCATTAACCATGGTAAACAGAGACCAGATTTGGTTAATTTGTTAATCACATTTATTTAGGATTTCTACTATAATTTATCCTAATTATAAACAATAACAGCATTATTAGCACATAAGGCCAAGTCATAGGGACATTTTTTAAATCATAAGCTATGATTTCAGAGAATCAAGGCTTTAAGGTTTGAACATAGTTCTTTACCTTTTTCGGACAGGGAGTCATAGCTACCACTGTCTTTTGTCTCATGTGAAAATGAGTATGGCCCGTAGGCACTATATTATCAATGTACGGTCAAAATATGATCATCTTAATTGATGATTTAAACCCATGATTCATAGATCGTTTAGTTAGGTTAGGAATGTTTTACATCATCCTATTATAAGAATGACGTGTGTGATTTTAACGAATCACGTCTGCCAAGAGCGTTAACATGTTTTCAGATGTTAACAGGAATTTGAATCTTTTTAAACAGGCCTTACCATTTTGGCCAGGTCTTATAATGACATGCATGCTAGGTTATACCTTTAAGATTCTTAGTTAATATTTAAATAGGCAGATTATTTTTAAAAGGAATGATTTTGATTCATTTATTTCACATATAATTTATTTATGCATATAATGGCAAAAATGAAATTTATAAACTAAACATTCCATAATTTTTTTTTAAAAGATTACACATCGCCCTAAACGGGACTTCTTAACAGAACAAGTTACCCACGCAGGGGTCAAACTGAAATATTAGTCCACGCAGGGACTTAAACAAACAACATACCCTCGTAGGGGTTAACAGAAAGATAGGCCCACGCAGGGGCTCAAAAGATAACCATACCCACGCAGGGGTCAAAACAACAAGACAGACCCACGCAGGGGCTCAACTGAAAACAAGGAAAATACAATCAATAATTGAAGGATTCAATGGTCCTTCTTGCTCTTCCCTTTTATTAAACTTGTCAATCCCTGGAAGAAACTTTGTCGCTCCCTGCGATCTCTGTGAAAGTCTCGCTCGACTTGGTCCAATCTTTGAAGAATTTCTTCCCGTTCGGGAGGGGAAAACCGTGGCGGCTGCGATTGTTGCCGAATTACAGGTCTAGCAGGTATTTGGTACCCATGAGTTGGGTACCCTACTCCCAAAGGAGCTCCATACGGTCCTTCAGGATGAAGGGCGTTATAGTTGGCCGCTACCAAGTATGGGTCGGCTTCAGCGTAATGATAGTTGGTGTAAGCTGGCTGCTCAAACGGGTTGTACGCCATCGAACCAGTGTACGCAGGAATCGGGTTATCAAAACCCATCGGTGGTGGCTGCGGTGCAACTGGTTTTGAAGGTCCACCCATTTGCGGGTATTCCTGTAGTGGCGAATAATGACTGCCACTTGAGTGACGAGGAGAGCTAAAGTGAAAGTCTCCTCCTCGCGCGGACATCCGTGCGCCTGTTCTCCTACACCTTGGCGGTTCTGGAGGTGCTTGATGAACTGGCGGCGGTGGAGGCGGTGGCGTGACTGCCACGAATCGTGAATCCCCAGAGGGATCCTGCTACTGCTGCTGCTGGTGAGGTGACGGATGATGCGAGGGTGTAAAATACCACTCGTACTGGTTAAACCGTGCCTGGTAACTGTCTGGACCACGGTAGGGTGATCCATGAAAAGACGAACCATCAGAGACCTCGATTGGATGGTTGGGGGTCCCTGTTGCAGGCTCGATGGGATCCGTGTCCTCGTCCATGTCCTCTGCATGATCGCCGGAGAAATGATCCTCTGGCCCCAATGGGTTAAAACCCACTGGTTCTTGTATGTAGTTTTCCGGGTTAAACCGGCCCTGAAAGACAGGTGTGGGGTTACCAAAGGAATTATGCGATAGGGATCGCTGAAGAGGTATATAAGAAGGTTGTGGGTTATTGGGCTCGTTTTCCGACTGTGGCCCATAGGAGTTATGATAGGGAGGCGTTGAACTGTGCGAGACAGACCGTCTAGCAGGCTCAAAAAGGTTCCTTCTGTTCTCTCGCGGATCGGCACTCGCGGTGGTAGAAGGAGCTCGCCTTTGCGAAGGCCCGACTTCGTGATCATTGGGGGGGGGGGGTGATTAGCCCCTTGCCTCGTCCTCTTCGTCTGAAAAATCTTGGCGGCATATTTAGACCTGTCAATATAACATAAGATAACAACAAGAATATATAAAATGAAGGACAAAACAAAACAAAGTAGAATTTGTCCTATGTTATTTGTCTAGACATGAAAGTTTAGGAATGTGCAATTGTGTCATTGAGATTAAACACAAAAGGCTAGTGTTTAATTCACTCAATGTTGGCTCTGATACCAACCTGTCACACCCCGATATTTCCACGTTTGACCGGTGGGCCCGGTGGGGGATATCGTGACGTGGTTGGAAACATTACAGTCAAACAACACAATATTTAATATGCACAGCGGAAACAAACGAAAGATATTTTTCAACCGAATATAATACTGTAATATCAAGTATCACGACAGTCGAAAGGTTATCCACAGGTGGATCCAATAAAATGGAAATAGTAGTTCAACAGACTTTAGGCATCTTAAGCTTGCGAGACTCTTTTGATGCTAAGGAGAAATCCAGCCAATTACGAGTAGTACCTGCACTTAATCTTTTTGGGAAAATACGTCAGTTTACACTGGTAAATACAATTAACCGACTCATTTTAAAATGGTTTAATAAAATTGATTTGAATGCACGTGGCACAAACTTTTTATAACTTGGGATAATTATTTAAATATATAAACTTGTAAAAGGATTACATGTTCCTTATGCGTTCAGCAGCCCGGTTCGTGCCGGGTTAAAGATCAATAGACACACCACATAATTTATTTATGCACTGACGAGTGTACGCCTACACTCCGCGCTTAGGTCGTGGCCATTTCGTAAAATGATGCCAAGGATATCCGGGACATGGTCATTAACCCCCCAAAGGCGTTAAGCAAACAAAACATATTTAAACGGGTCATCTCGATAATACTTAACCAACAATCGATTAAGGTCGAATGCCCGACCAAGCGGTATTTTATATACCGTACCCCAAGCCCGTATAAGGGAAAATAAGTTAAAAGTATTTACCTTTGCAAGTATAATTCACAAACAGCAAATGCAAGTAGCTTTTACTGGTCCTCCTATTCTGGAACGAAGGTTTATAATAACCTATTAGAATCCTAACGGGTCTTTAATTAAGCCTAAGCTTAGACCGGTTAGTTTTAAAGATACGGTTCGTACGCACGATTAAGCGAAGACCGGGATAGAATGTGATTTAGACCCGACAAGTTTGAAGACTTTCTTAATATGGGTATATTATACACATTCTGGATTTTGAGATAAAAACGATAAGGTTTGACCCGTTTCGGCTAATTTATGCAAACTAGTTACATAAACCGAACCGAACGCGCAAGAAGCGTAACGGGTAACCGTAAGAGCCATATACAGGTTTCCTAAGTTAATATGCCTCAAATATGTTGTGACATCAGTAAGATATCTTTTATTATGCCCGAAACAAATTTAAACTCAAACTACGCCCCGTAGGGGTACTTTGGTCAATTATAAGGTTATAAAAGAGTTTAAGTATTATCCTGAGTTACAGGTCTGATGTACTCAGCAACAATACTCAATTTAATAAGTTATAACAGTAGGGTAAAGTATATATGTGAAATTTATCAATTATAACCAAACTATGCACCGTAGGGGAATTTTGGTAATTTCACATAAGCCGAAAAGCTCAAAACTGAAGTCTGAGTTAAACAACTTTTGCTTACTGTTAAAATATTATAATTCACCTAAAATATCAGTAGGTATCAACCCTTGTATGTTTAAAATAGTTTTAGTACATACTATGCGTTAAAAACGCTTATAAAGGCGATTAGAAGCCGTTTCCGGGTTCTATATAGAAAGCTGATATTTTTATTATTTCAGAAGGTTTAAAATAATTTATTTATCATATAAAATCAGTAGCAAAAGGTTTGGGGTCAAATAGATATGTAAAACTCATTTTATAGCCCGAAAGGGCAAAACCGACAATTACCGGATCAAGCTTATAACTCTAAGTTATGCTCAGCCTAAAATTAATTAAAAATCTTCAAAAATCTCAAAATAATATATTACATCAGTGGGTAGCAAGTTTGATATCAAAAAGTAGGTTTTAATAGGCTATATGCTAATTATGCCGTTTAATCGCTAAAAAGCTTTCTAATTACGCTAATGAGCATAACTCTCAATCTACACCTCAAACTGATGTCAAATTTTGGGTACAAGTCTATATATTAGTAACTAAGGTTTCTACTCTTTTACTTTTTCAAAAATCACGTTTTATGGTGAAAAGGGCATAATGGTCAACATATGAGTAATTAACGGAATCATGCATATTAATTGGATAACTATTGAACCAAGGTGTATAATCACGGAGAGTTATACTAGCATGTGACCTGGTCCAATTAAAGCTCTAAGGCATTTCTAAAACATGCTTAAACGGGTCAGAACTGAAAGTCAAAGCAAAAGTCAAATAATGCGACTTTCGGTTCCGAACCGGGTCTCTACTGAAAATTGTCGGGTTGAACATGTTTAGACGTGTTCTTACATTAATTACCAAGTTATATTAATGATCAAACAGGTTGTATGGGTTCTACATTGCTAATTATGCATAAATTGGAAATTAAGCATTCTGTTGACTTTTTAATAACAAGTTTGACCCGACATTTAACCTACTTAGAGTGGTAATCAGAGGGTGCCCTTTTAAGGGTTTATTGCCCACATAATTACCAACTTATAACTACTTTTAATTCGACTAATCACTGGACCAACAATGATTAATCGCTAATTCAAACGGTAATTACGACGGTTTGACTTTTAAGCTAAAACTAAGTAAAAACTCAACTAAGAAAGGTTAAGCATACTTACTGAAGTCCTATGCACGATTAGTGATCACTTGAGTCTGCTTTGGAGCTCCATAAATGATCAAAAATGCAGAAGTGAGGTGTGATCAAAATGGTTGCAACAAGGGCCTTTATATAGTGTTCAAAACCTCATAGATTGTTGACAAATCATGCTACCACTGATCCTTGATCATCAACAAGTGTCCCTAATGTCCCTAATCAAGCCTAGGCAACCCTTGGTGGTGATAAAAGGCAAGATAAGTCGGTTAGAATGGAAATGGCAGACACCTAGCAACGTTTTCGGAGTCAGAAGACCCCTCGCGGCACGCGTAAGTCTCCATAGGGAGCCTCGCGTGGCGCGACGCCCCATCTGCATCAAATCAAATTTTTGATTTTTTGTGTTTAGGCCCTTGGTCCATAAAAACTTTGTTTCGACTTTATTTATTGCATTTTGAACCCTCCATTTTGGTTTATAAGGGCTTCAAGATATATACCCACTTTGTTAAGTCCTCGGTTAACTTTATTGTCACCCGAAAAGTCATAAACTTCATCGTTGACGCTTTAAACCCCTCGCATACGAATTTGATCATAACTTTCTCACGTGATAACGAAAGTTTATGAAATTTATATCGTGCATTCTAGTGAGCATAATTAACCGTTACAAAGCTTCGGGTTTGCTAAAAGGTCACTCAGAGGTATACTTTAAACATGTTGACACATTTAACCCCTGTAGTTTGTAATCTCTTACTTTCTTTCATATTTAGCTTCGTATGATCCATGATTTATTCGTTTGAAGGTATGAGCATCATGTAGGGTTATTGTAAAGTATATTTATCCCTTGTTGACAATTTGAACCCTTATATTCACATACTTTCTAGGTTTGTCAACTTTAGTCCTTCTAGAACATTCTTTCACACGTTCAAACCTATGACACGTGTCAACACATTATAGGACATGAATTTTCGAGGTGTTACATGAAGCGGTTGCCAAAGAGGCCAAAGAAGCGGAGGTACGCGGTGCCAAGGCTCTTGAAGAGGCGGATGCTGACCGTAACAATTTAAACAAAGTTGTCGAGGGTCTCAAGGTATGAGTTGCGTTTACACTTGGGTTTGTTTCTTTGTTTCACAAGTATAATTGATTATCCTTCTATACTTGTATATTATTTGTTGTTTGATAGGTTGAAGTGCAGAGCCGGGTGACCATTCTTGAAGAGGTCACTGCCCGCGCAGCTGAAGCTGAAGCGCGGGCAAGGGAGGCTGCTGAGGCTAGAGATAGCCTGATTTCCTCTTTGGATCAGCTTAACGCTGATCGTGATTGAATGCGTAATCACGGTATCAGGCATGTAAGTATCCGGTACCTTTGCTATCTTTAGGTTTGCTTTTGTTAACCTTATTGTTTGTGTTTTGCAGATTGTTGGAACCATTCTTGACACGCCTGAAAATGCAAGTGCTGTTAATGAGCTTAAGGAGCGTGCGCGGGAGGCGGGGTTCAAGGCTGGTTACAATGAATGCCTTAACCATGTGAACCCTTTCTACAAGAGCAAGTTTACTGATGAGAGATCTGGGTTCCATGGTGTAGATACTGAGGCTTGGTATGTTGCAGCTATTAATGCGTACAACAGCTTGTCCATTTCCGCCATTGAAGATATTGATAAATGCTTAGAGGCGTAAGATTATGTGGACCGCTTGTGGTTGTTGTATGATGATCCCGAGGAGGAGGAAACTGCTGGTGGTGCCAAGGGTGATGCAGGCACCAGTGGTGCAAAAGAAGACTAGGTTGGGCCTGCGTGCCCTTTTTTACTTCTCTTTTTGATGTAATTGTTTTAGAGGGAACTGATGTAAACTTCTTCTGCACCGCAATGGTGTAGAAGTATTTTGGTATATATAAAGTTCTAACCCATTTGTTCAATTTGTACAAGTCTTTTTAACTCTTGCATCTTGAACATGTGTGAGTTAATGTTTTTGTAAATAACATTAAGTCTGAATTTGCCATTTGCATATCTAGGTGATATGCAAGTAAAGAATATTTACTGTGTCTTTGTGTGAGCGCAGTTGAAATAGTGTTTATTTAAGGCCAATGTTTCAGGCACATGTAAATAATACTAAGTCATTGTTTGCCATTTGCACGTCTAGGTGACATGCAAGTATATGAATAACTCTATTGGCTGTAAAGCGCAGTTGAGTATACTCTACACCTTTGTCGTGTGAGTATTAGTCAATTCCCGTTTTTATCCCGTTAGGGTTTAGGAATTGTTAAGTTTGTAAAAACTGTATGTGCGTATCCAGCCGGATAGACGCTGATGTTTTGCCTTTGCTGGCCTATTACAATATTTGTGTGTGGTCACCACTTTGTGTGGGTATCGCGAATAAGGATTTTGCCAATCTGTTTTTGCAGATACCGCAAAGTGGAACACGCATTTGTAATAGAAAAATAAACAATATTGCATTAAATTGTTCTTTTATTTATTGACAAATGGCCTGCGGGCCAGTATGTTACATGGAAAATGTAAACTTAGCTTACATGTAACAACGTCGAAGTTGCTGTGCGTTCCATGTTCTTGCGATGGGTTCACCTTCTAACGTTTGTAATCTGTATGCGCCTTTGCCCAAGACCTCTTGGATGAGGTAGGGTCCTTGGCAAGTTTTCCAGGGCGCTCTGCGTTAGAGGCTTAATTGTCCCGAAAGACATAGTCTCCCGGGTTGAATGTGCAGATGCGGACGTGGGCGTTGTAGTACTTTTTTAGTCTGGTTTTGTACTTGGCCTCGTTGATTGCGGCGTTTTCGCGCCTTTCTTCTAAGAGTTCCAAGTCAAGCCTGCGCTCGTCACTGTTGTCAACTTTGTTGATAGCTAACATTCGGGGTGAAGGGAGTCCGATTTCAGCGGGGATCACCGCCTCAGAGCCATAGACTAAGCTGAATGGTGTCTCCCCGTGACATGTCTTTGGGCTAGTCCTATGGGCCCATAGGATGCTTGGGAGTTCATCGACCCAACCGCGTCTAGCTGTTCCCAACCGTGCCTTTATGACTTCGACTAAACTTTTATTGATGCTCTCAACTTGGCCATTCCCTTGCGGATGCGCCACTGAGGAGAAGACGTGTTCAATGTTTAGTTCCTTTAGCCAATTTTGGAAATCTTCGGCCGCGAAGTTGGTGCCGTTATCGGTTACGATGCACATTGGTAGGCCGAAACGATAGATGATATGTTCCCAGACAAATTTCCTAGTTATCATAGCGGTGGTAGAGGCTAGCGGTTTTGCTTCTACCCATTTGGTGAAGTAGTCGACAGCCACTATGATAAATTTTACCGCTCCTGGTGCGTCTGGAAATGGTCCCACGACATCAACGGCCCATTTCTGAAAAGTCTATGCGGTGGTAACCTGGACGAGGTTGTTTTTTGGGCGCAATGTCTTTGGTGCATGTCGTTGACAATTGAAAAATTTGCGTAAGACTTTAACCGCGTTTAGGTGCATGCTGGGCCAGTAATACCCAGCGTTCATGATTTTGGCCACTACCATGCGTGGGCCTGCGTGTATGCCGTATATCCCGTCATGTATTTCCCTAATGAGGTACGTGGCATCTTGAGGGTCGACGCATCGTCGGAGTGGCCCCAGGTATGATTTACGGTACATAATACCGTCCCCCATCTGATAGTGGCACGCTTTATATTGCAGTTTGCGTGCCTCTGCTTTGCTCTCGGGGCTAACACCTGATTGTAAGTATGCGATAATTGGTGTCATCCAAGACGTTGTCCCGTATTGGATGACGTTAACTTGGCGCAGGGGTACTGAGGGATTTTGCAGGATCTCAATACGTATCTCCTTTGCCAGATGTTGGAAGCTGGTGGATGCGAGTTTTGAAAGTGCATCCGCGGGTTTGTTTTCACTCCAGTTGATATGTCGGATATTGAAGGACGTGAACTTGGATTTCAGTTGCATGGCTTGTTCGAGATAGAGGATCATGAAATCTCCTTTCTCGGCGTAGTCGCCGCGGACCTACCCTGCAACTAGTAATGAATCGACGTGTGCTTCCAAGTGTTGGACACCGAGCTTGATTGCCAAACGCAGCCCTGCTAGCAAAGCCTCGTATTCTGCCTCGTTATTTGTACTCTTGAATTCGAGGCGGATGGCATAGGTGAGCTCTTGACCATCAGGGCTTAAGAGTCGCAGACCTGCACCCGCACCATCTTCGTTGGACGCACCATCCATGTATAGTGCCCAGATGTCTGATGAGGACGGTGGAGGTATAGGGGTTTGTTCATCTTGCATTCTTGAATGCGATTCGCCGGTACTTCCGCGGCGAAGTCAGCTAAGACATGGCCTTTGATTGCTGGGCGTGGCTTGTAAACTAATGTGTGCGCGCCCAGTTCAATGGCCCATTTTGCTAGTCTCCCAGAGATTTCAGGCTTGGAGAGGATTTTCCCGATTCTGTAGTTGGTTAACAGGGTAATAACGTGATTTGCAAAGTAACGGCGTAGCTGTCTGGATGCGTGTACCAGCGCGAGTAACAACTTCTCCATGATGGAGTATCTTGTCTCTGGATCATTTAGCATTTTGCTGACGTAATAGATTGGTGTTTGAACTCCTTCTCGTTCCACGATTAGTACCGCACCTACCGCGTTGTCTGCGGCTGATAGGTATAGGATGAGCGGTTCTTTCTTGCGTGGTGCGGTGAGAGTTGGGAGTTGGATCAAACACTCTTTCATTTCTCGGAAGTCGTTTTCTGCCTCTGCGGTCCATTGAAACTGTTCCTTTTTAAGCAGTTCCGCAGAGTACTGATGAAGGGGTAAGATTTAGCTGCGTGGTTAGCTAAGAATCTGTTTAACGCGGCTAGTCGGCCGGCTGGTCGTTGCATTTCCTTCATCGTAGAAGGCGATGGCATGCACTCGATCACATGAATTTTTTCTGGGTTTACCTTGAATCCATCTTTTGTAACGATGAATCCAAGGAACTTGCCTTCTTCCATTCCAAATGAGCATTTTCCTGGATTGAGTTTCATGTTGACGCTTCGCAGAGTTTGGAATGTTCTTTCGATATCTGTGAGCATGGTATCCTCTTCCATGCTCATGACGACTAGGCCGTCCATGTAGATTTCGACACTCTTGCTTATTTGATTGCCAAAAGTGTCGTTCATCAATTTTTGATAGGTTGTGCCCGTGTTACGCAACCCGAATGGCATTTTTATGTAACAGTATTTCCCGGTAGGGGTGCGGAATGTCGTTTTGTCTTCATCCTCGATTGCCATCTGCACTTGGTGGTTGCCTTTATAACAATCGAGGAAACACTTCCATCGGAATCGGGCGAGGTTATCAACCTTTACGTCGATCTCTGGAAGTGCGTAGCAGTCTTTAGGACAGGCTTTGTTGAGGTCTTTGTAGTCGACGCACATGCGCCAGCCCCTAGTTGATTTTTCTACCATGACTGGGTTGGATAACCAAGTCTGGTATTTAACTTCCCGCAGGATGCCTGCGGAGAGCAGTTCTTTGACCTGCTCATTCATCGCCTAATTATTTGCGGATCCAAGGTGGCGTTGGCCTTGGATCACCGGCTTGATACCTGGTAGGGTATTCAAGAAATGTTGCGCGGGCACACCTATCATGTCTGTAGGTATCCACGCGAAGATATCTTGATTCCTGAAAAGAAGTTGTTTCAGGAGTGCCCTTGTGCTGTTAGACAAGGCGTGACCTAATGTCACCGTCTGTTCTGGACATCTTGCGTTAAGAATCCATTTCTCTGGTTCGGTGTTGGGGGTGAGCCTTGCCGTCTTGGTCGGACGTAGTTCGTCCGTAGACATGACTTCTCTGCGGGCATAAATTATGGCGACCCCGTGAAGAACGTCGTATCGGGAGGTGTGGGGTAAAACCATGAAGTTTACCTCCTCGATCCTCGTGTGCTTACTGTTGGTAAGGCGCACGGGGAATGTAATTTGGCTTAGGGGGAATACTGTTTCTCCCACGAATCCGGCCAAAGGGTAGTCTACCGGCTGCAATCGATTTTTGTCTTCCTGATCGAATTAGTTGAAGCACTGCTCATAGATATTGTCAGCAGTACTGCCCGGGTCGATGAACAACCGCTCTGTGTAGTAATGAGCTAGGTAGCCGGTGATAACGACGGGGCGCCTGTCGCGCGGTCCGCCTCGGACTTTGGGGAAAACAACTTTTCATCTTTCCAGTCGTTCTCCCCCTTTCTTGCCGCTTTCCGCGGCCTTCCACGGCCTCCATTGATCATGTGGGTTGAGGCCACATACATGGTCTTTTTGCCCGTGGAAGTGCCCTCGTCGTTGGGGGTGATGCGCTTGGTTTGCTTATGCGCTGCTGTCAACAGATGTTGCAGCTTCCCCTCTTTTAGGACTCGTTCAATCTCCAACCGGAGATTAATACAGTTGTTGGTTGAGTGGCCCGAGTCCTTATGATATTCGTAGTAAAGGGTGAGATCTTGGTTCTTCTTGGACTTCATCGGTTGGGCCGGTCGCAAGAATTGTGCGTCCGTCTGGAGGACTTCTCTTGGCGACTTGTTGATCTCGTTCCAATTGCGGCCCCGAGATTCCTTCTTTGACGCCCGTTGTTCTCGTTGGGCTGGTAGCCGCGCGGGACATAAGGTTTGGAATCGTTGCCACGATTCCATGTGTCCCGGTTGCGCTTGTTGTTGAGCTTGGCGTCTTGGCGGGAGAATTGACCTTCCGCGTGGGGCTGTGCCTTGGAAATGTGCGGTTTGAGAGACCTCTGAGTTTGGGCGTATGTCTTGACCGCGACCATGACGTCGTCCCACTTTTCTAGCAAGCCCTCCTTGCCTGAGATGGTAATCACCATTTCATCGTACTTGAAAGCCCGGATGAAATGGTTGCAGGCCATTTGATCTGCGATCCCACCGATCTCGAGGCACTCTTTATTGTAGCGGATAACGAAAGATTCTAGGGTTTCGTTTTCCCCGCGCCAGATGTTAATGACGTCCATTGAATCACGTTTGTGACGTCGTTGCTGACTGAAGTGTGCAAGAAATTTTGCTTGCAATTGTTCAAATGAAGCCAACGCTCCTGCTGGCAAAGAATCGAACCAGGCCCTCGTTAATACAGTGAGGGTCTGGGGGAAAAATGGCACCATGTGGCCTCGTCCCATTTTCCATTGCACATAGCGCCGGTAAAAATGTTCATGTGGTCATCCGGGTCGGATGAACCACTGTATTTCTCAATCGTGAGTGGGAGTTTAGTCGTTGTAACTTTGGCGTGGGCGATCTCCGGTATGGTTGGAGTTTTCGATCGCGAACTTTGGCCTGTAGGGTTGGGTTGGCCTGCGCTTTACAGCCCGGACGTAGGTAGTGCGGGGTTGAGTGGGAGGAATATAGTTGTATCCTCCCGGTCGGCTATTGGCTGAGTGGGATTCCCCGCAATATGTGTGGTCGTCTGGGTCGGTGCGATCATGCCTCTCGTGATGGGGCTGTGGTCCCAGACGGCTGTCGATTTCGGAGCCGTGGTGGGCTGTTGATTGCCGCCGATTTTCGCCATGCGGGCCTAGGCGGCTTTGTATTGGGCCCCTACGACGGGATCCATATGTGGAGTCGTCCTCGTCAAGCGTGCGGACGCTACAGTAGGAGGATCCATGTTCCTCTACCCTATCACGGGAGGCCGGGTTTTCGGGTGCCCTACTATCGTATTGCAAGATACGATGCGCATGTGTGTGGTGCGGGGGTGGGTCCTCCAGGTACTTGCGCTTCTGCGCAAGCTTTGTTGTAGGCTGCCGCGAGGGCAACCTGTTGTTGGCAAAACCAGGAATGAAGATCCATTCCTGGAGGTATCACAGAACCGTACTGTGAAAAATCTGGCATGAACACTGGGGGAGAGCCCCCTGTGCGGATGTGCCTATGTGGCCGATTTTTTGTGCTGGGGTGGTGTTCCCCGTAGGTACCAAGTTTGTGGGATTGAGGTTATCCCCGGTAGGATTGTTTTGACGATCAGACATGATCTTCAAGAAAGAAAAGGATGCGAAAAAAGTGCTAAGAATAGCGGTGGGCGCCAATGATGAAACAGTGGTTAACCAAGAGAGGTTAATTCACTGGTCTCGTCAAGTAGGGTTAATCCCTTCTTTCCGAGGATCGGTGGCTAGATCGTACGCTGGTTTGTCTCCTGCACAAGGAAAACACACCGTGACTCGTAACAAGGAGGAAGGGGTGGGGGGGTGCTCCTTGTTACCACTCTCCGGCGTGAGAATCAGTAATTTGCTTGAGAAGCAAAGTGTGTGATAGTAGTAGTTGTGAGAGAGTTGAGAAGAGATACCTCAAACCTGGTTTGGGATAGGTATTTATAGCCGAGGAGTGAAGGAGGGTAATTGAGTGGCTAGACTGACAACGTGCCGCCTTTGCAGGTGTGTCAAGCTTGTCGGTCGCGGAGGTGAAGCCACGTCTTACTGCGATGTCAGTCTGTTGCTTACGTATGGGCTGACAGGCGACTGTCATTGGTGCCACTTGCTCTGTGGTGTCAGTCCCACTTGCCTCGTGGGCAGGATGCGGTGCCGCGCCGCATCGCTATGCATACATTTATTTTCTAATCACTTGACAGATTAGATTCGACTGCTGTGTTCGCGCGTGCCCGCACGGACACATATAAGTTTTTACTGGTGGGGGTTTTTGATAAGGGTAATGGTCACTCGCAACCATGCTGGTGCGAGATCTGGGACCATACCTCTTCACGAACCTAGCCAACCTGAGCTCGAGCTCAGCTCGGTTCGATTCGAACTTTGTTTCTAAAGCTCGAGCTTGGCTCATTTATTATTTATTAATTTAGTTATATTAATTATAACTATTATTTTTTGTATAATTTATTTATTTTTTCATAATTATTTAAATATATATTTAATATATTAATAAAAACTTATATAAACAGTAGGCTCGTTTAGGCTCGCGAGCCGGCTTAAGCTCGATATGCGAAGCTCAGGCTCGTTTACTAAACAAGCTTGTTTTTAGACTCAGGCTCAGGCTCGAGCTCGTTTAAGCTCAGCTCATTCGAACTTTTTTTTCGAGCTGAACTGGAATAGCTCGGGTTGTTTGCACCACTACCCGTTAACATCGACCTTTGCTTGATGGAGACCTCTATTAACAAATGAAAAAACCTTTGTGACACATTTTTAATACTAATCAATAAAAACATCATTTGGGCCCCACTTAACACACTAATTGTTAAAAGAACATTAGCTTTATGGAACAAGAATCTTGAAAAATAGGCTTACTTTCAAGAACAAAACTTACCCGACACCCATTATCAAGATTCATGCTGTTCTAATCGCCCCAGATTCCAATGGAATTGGTAGGGCAACATTGTGAAATTGGTTATGTTATTCAAGCAATTTTCTTGATTCTTAGTTGTGAGTTTATGGGAGGTGTTAACGGTCTACATTGACGGAACCAAGATTTTTTTTGAGATTTTAGATATGAAGTTCAACAAATTAGGTGACTGTCGGGTCAGTGGACCTTGTGTCTTGGTTTTTAGCTTGATAGTGGATCTTTATGGCCCACGAATGTAAGAAGTTGAACATACAATTAAGATGAAAAATAGTCCGATTAATGGGGTTTATGAGATGGTTAATGAGTTTAGTTTAAGATAAACTTATTTTTTTAATTGTACAAAATGAGTTTTGTTGTTTTTATACTTGTTAATGAGTTAAATTAGGGTCCGTGTCAAAATTACATAGGCCAGTTTCAAAATTATACGAGTTCCGTGTCAAAATTTATCAGGGTTCTGTTGCGGTTAACTCACATATACCTAGTAAATATGTAACTAGTTGCGTCACGTATCAAAATTACGTAAGCCAAGATTTCCACTTCTTTATTTCACTCATTTATATTTAATATTATTGCTTTATTACTTAAACTAGTTATAAGTATTTCATTCATATTTTATCTCCAAATATCGCTTTATAATGCTAAATCATCATTATATAACTCGTATAATACACGAGTTTCTAACCTAACAAGTAAAACACGGGTTTCTAAATTCTAACCTAACATAAAGAATAGATATAAAGACATATAGTATCATAAATAGAATAAGAAATTTAGCCGTTTAATAAAAGCTCTCATTATTCCCACCCCCTTAAAATATTATCTTCACATCCCTATATCTATACGGCCTGTATAGAGTTATACGGGTCGTATAACTGATTGTTGCACAAAAAAAATGTCAGAGGAATGTTTTTTTGTCTCCATGGGCCGTATAACATTATACGACCCATATACAATGTTATACGGCTCATATAATGTTATATGATCCAAACCTCATATAATGTATACGACCCGTATAATGTTATACGCTCGAATAGAATGTTATACGACCTAATATTTTCTTCAACTATACGAGCCGTATAACATTATACGAGCCGTATAACATTATACGAGCCGTATAACATTATACGACTAAATATTTGTTATGTCAGATTATTCTATACGAGCCGTACAACGTTATACAGTCATAAAATTAAAATTTTAAAGTGTGTGAATATTACTCCTAATAAATACACATACATAAATAGTCAAACAACTACATAAATGCACCCAACATTTAGCCGTTTAAAAATACAATTCTTTAAAGTTCAAACCCAAAAAAAAAAAAATAAAAAAAAAAATAAAAGGTCAACTTGCAAAGGAAAAAAGTATATATACTTGAAGAGATTTACGAGAGTCAGTTTCGGTCATTAAGATTCTGTATTCAACAGATCACAGAATACCAAGGATAATAATAAACACTCATAAACCCTTCATCACCTCTTCAAAAACCCTTGTTTCTTGATTCATAATTCATCAAATCATCACCTTTTTTTAATCTTTCATTTTCTTTTTCATTCTGCATTTGTAGTTGAAAATCAATCAAACCCATTTCATTTTTGGGTCATAAAAGAACAAAAAATTGTTTTTTTTTTATTTGGGTATTTAGGGTTTCTTGATCTTGAATTCTTGTGAAAAAAGGAAGGGTTTTTATTTCTTTTTTTGGTGAATTATGGTGGGTTTTAAGGGTCTGTTTACTAAGAAAACATTGTTTGGTCTCTTTTTGGGACAAATTCTCTCTCTTTTTATCACATCAACTGGATTTTCATCATCTGAGCTTGCTAGAAGAGGTTTGCATTTTCAGTATTTTAATTAGCTTCTTATGTTATTTATTTATTTTTAATTGAAAGAGATCACATTGTTGTTCTTGAAATCCGGCTGTTGCAAACGAGCTAAGCCGTGCCGAGCCCTGATTAACTTATGAGAGCTCGAGCTCATCACGGTTTGAACTTTGTTTTCAAAGATCAGGCTTGTTTACTAAACAAGCTTGTTTTTAGGTTCGGGCTCAGTTTGTAAACAAGTTTAAATAAGCTCGGCTCGGCTCGTTTGCTAGACAACTTTAAATAAGGGTAAATGTTATTAAATATTAATAAAATATAATATAACAATAAATCTCGATAAGGCTCGTCGACGAGCCTGACGAGCTTCACACGCCAGGCTCAAGCTCGGGCTCGATATATAAACGAGCTTTATATTAGGCTCAAGCACGGCTCGGCTCGTTTCGAGCCAATCTCGAGCAGCTCGCCAGCCACTTGGCTCATTTGTACCCCTAGAGATACGGCATGATTTACAAACTTTCTAATGAAATAAATAATCTTGATGGGATCAAATGTTCTAATTTATGTCATTTTGTGTAACATAGGGATCAATGCACCAACATCACAATCTTTAGCAAACTATGTGTTGTTGGCAATTGTTTATGGTGGAGTTTTGATTAGCCGAAGAAATGGGATGAAGGTTAGTAAACATTAATCTATTGTCTTTTCAAATTTTACAGCTTTTCTTAAAGTTGACCAGTTTATATAAGATTCATGCATTTGATTGTTGACATTTGTATGAATGTTGTTTTCAGTAGACAAAAGGGAGTGTCTTGTGATGTTACAATAGAGTTTTTAACTTTTTAAACCACTATATCTTGTTTTCCATTTCAAAGAAATCTCATTTCAAAAAAGATGCAAAAAAGATAAGGTAGAAAAGGAATACCAAAGTGTTTTCTGATGCAGTTTCGCGTGCAATCAAATGGCTCAAGAACGACTAGTAATCAATGACGATAAAAATGAACCGAATGGTTCCAAGAACAATGTTCTTTCAATTCAAATTCAATCAAAAACTGAAAAACAATAAACCCTAGATGCCCTATTTATACTAAACAATTAAAAAAGATAAAATAGGAAATTTGAATTTTAAATAAATAAAAGATATGCATGCTCCTGCATCATTTTCTTATGTGGATTTTACTGTTCCACAATTTTTTCTACACAATATGTTTTCTTACAAGCTATAAGATTTTGCATTTTCATATAGTTATGCTTTGATTGCAACCGGGGATGTATTCAAGTGGGGTCGAGTAGTAGTATAGTCGACTTAAACTCGATGAGTTCAAACATTCTAATTCGAAGAACTTGACTTACTAAATATACTTTTACTTAAGCAACCGATTATTTGATATTTCAAGTATAATCATCATGTTAAAACTCACATCCAAACACTCACAAATCATTTTGTCACCAATTAAACAAATGAACAATTTGTTTTATGTCAACATTTGCAGGCAAAATGGTACTATTATTTACTTCTTGGGCTAGTAGACGTTGAGGCAAATTATCTTGGTAAGTCTTATTTTTCACTACATATTATCTAGAGGTGACAATATAACCCATTTAGTATGTGTGTTGATTTGGGTTGTTTGATTAACGGGTTAAGTGCACAAAAATGTATCGAAATTGACGCATATTTTAATTGTGTGTATATACTAAAATTGTTATCTTTAAATGTATTAAAACAGAACGACTTTAACAAGTGGTAACACATCATTTGTTTATATTTTTGTATTATTTTAGTATTCTACATTCTACATACAATTACATTACAAGTCAAGTTTAACACGGTTAACCTTTTTTTAGTGCAAAGGGGACAAATGAGTCGGAAGTTCCCTAAAACGTATTTTGGTGCATAAAAACTCACAAATTATTATATTCAAAATAAAAAATTGAGCTTTAGAACAAATTTTGTGATATATCATCTAGTTATGTGGAAACGGGTCAAATGGGTCGAAAGTTGGTCAACGTATATCAAATACAGAAAAACTCATAAATCATTATATTATTTTACAGAATAATGGCTTATTCATTATACTATGTAAATCCCACCAATAGCAAAGCTAAGGTAGCAGTGGCGGACATAAGGCTTACCGGGGGGCAACCTCCGCTACGGCTTGGCGCGGAAAAATTTGGAAAAATTAGTGTAAATTTTGGAAAAATTTGACGTTTTTTCGATTTCGTTACGGCTTATTTATAAAACGTTACGGCTTAGTTTCGTTTCTAGATCCGCCACTGTAAGGTAGGGTCTTAGGAGGGCAAGATGTAGACAACCTTACCTCTACCTCGTAGGAATAGAGAGGCTGCTTCCAGTGAGACCCCCGGCTCGATAGTAGTTTTGCATCAAGCCTTGGGCAATAATGGCTTATTACTTATTTAAATTTTTTGCACATAAAAGTGTTTCGGGTCATCCGAATTCCAAACCCAACTAATTTGACCCATTTCTTGACCGGCCCATTTCACTATCTCTATATCAAAAGTTTTGACTTTAATGTGCTATCTTGAACAGTGGTGAAGGCATACCAGTACACATCGTTAACAAGTGTTATGCTTCTGGATTGCTGGTCAATCCCATGTGTCATAATCCTTACATGGTTCTTCTTGAAGACAAAATACCGGTTCAAGAAAATTGTCGGTGTTGTAATTTGTGTTGCTGGTATTGTACTCGTTATTTTTTCAGATGTACATGCATCAGATCGTTCACGTGAGTATATTATGCTTTTATTCCATTCTTTTACATTCATATTTTTAATTTTCATCTCCATTTATATATGTATAGTTAATAGTTTATGCGTATGTTTAGAGAGCGGTAGCAACCCTGTTAAAGGGGATTTGTTGGTCATTGCTGGGGCTACACTTTATGCTGTCTGCAACGTTAGTGAGGTGAGTAAAATGGGTTCTGGTCAAAACGGGCACAAACTTTTGTTGGGTTTACTCGGGTTTGTTCGCGGGTCATTTGTTCGGCACGTTATCGAGTCACGTGTTCGTTTACGGGTTATGAAAAGGGTCAATAATAAGCTGCACGTTTAAAAGGGATTTACCCATGTTTTTAACGTTGCTGCAAACCATTCAGAAGTGGTCAAGTTTGACTGAGCTTATGGGAATAAGTTACTCAAGTCGTGCAGAATAAAAGGAACTTTATTTGGAATATTCTTTCTGCACATTTGTTTTTGTTTAATATAAATAGGATAGGATAGTGTTATTTTTGTACCTTCTTTTGTTTATCGAATATAACAAGCTGTTGAATTCTCTTTTCATCTCTGCATATTATACACATACATAAGTGTGAGCTGTGTGTGTTGAGTGAGGGACCTGAAACCAACAACTTTTTCTAAGGCTTTAACCAATTAAATAACTAGTTAAGGCGTTAAATTGAAAACGATGCTGTTACAATAATATATTTTGTCTTTTGGAATTTGGATAATATAATGTAAGAGGTTGTATGAAATAAAAATATACTTTCATCGGTTGTGAAACAGTTTGACCCGTTTTCTTTTTAGTTTTTTTTTTATCCTATCTGTTTGACCCGTTAGAGATTAAACATAACTAAATAAGTAGAAATTGCCACCTCTGGTCTGACTTATGTGATCCGTTGGTATGAACATGCATACACTGAAAAAGAATTCATATTCTTTTGCAATGTAAACGAAACAAAAAATAAAAAAATGTTATTTCAGTGCATCCTGATTATTTTTGTTGATTTGTACAGGAGTTTTTCACAAAAACTGCTGATCAAGTCGAACTCTTGGCAATGTTGGGGCTCTTTGGTGCCATTGCTAGTGGTATTCAAATGTATCCTTTTGTACATTTTTTTTATTTTTAAAATTTGTAATTTTTTTTACATTATGCTATTATAAGTTTCTTCAGTTTCTTTTGTGAAAGTATTGTTATTTTGTGGTCTTCAACCATGTTCATAGAAGCGTGCTTGAGCGAGAGGAACTCAAATCCATCCATTGGTCATCAGGAGCGGTACTCTCTTTCTCTATTATATACACATTATAAGTATTTGTATATGTATATGTATATAAGATGTACATGTGTGCCGTCTTTTTAATCACTTCACAACACATTTCACAAGACTTTTGACTCCTTTCATTTTTAGCTACGTTTTTCATTTGACCCGTTGGATATAATATAAAACTCAAGTTGACCCGTTATAGGTAATGGGTAGAAACAAGCACAATCAGAATTATATTTTTTAGAAAAACCATACCATTAAAGTAGGGTGCAAACGAGCCAAGCTGAGCCTGAGCTCGATTAACTTGTGAGAGATCGAGCTCAAGCTTGGCTTGGTTCGAGCTTTATTTTCAAAACTCGAGCTCGGCTCATTGGTAGTTTCTCAAGCCCGAGCTTGGCTCGTGCTCAGGCTCGGCTCGTTTGTTATTTATTAATTAATATATTAAATATAAATAATACAAATAATACACTCGTCTAGGCTCGCGAGCTCGATAAGTGAAGCTTGGGCCCGTTTACTAAACAAGCTTATTTTTAGGTCCGGGCTCGGCTCGTAAACAAGTTTAAATAAGCTTGGCTCGTTTACTAGACAACTTTAAATAAGGGGTACATGTTTTTTTTAATCTTAGGTGCTTCCATATGCTGGATTTGCAGCAGCGATGTTTCTATTTTACTCTGGTGTGCCGGTCCTGTTAAAGGTGAGCGATTTTCCAGTTATGTAAACTTGTTAAAAACATATTTTTTCCCTCTAAATTTGTTCGTGTCAAATTAAAATGCAGATAAGTGGGTCCACAATGCTAAATCTATCTTTGCTGACATCTGACATGTGGTCGGTTTTGATCCGCATATTTGTATACCGCGAAAAGGTTAGTTATTAGTAATCACAAATAAATATATAGCTTAAAAGTTGATTTTTAATAAAGCTCACATTTGTAATTTTGCATGTGTCATCAGGTTGATTGGATGTACTTTGTAGCTTTTGCTGGTGTTGCTGTTGGGCTAGTTGTTTATTCAGTGTATGTTTTTTCTTTCTATTTCAGCTATGCTATACACTTGTTTGGGTTCGGAAATGGGCTCGGGTCAAAAGGGTAATATGTAGCGCGGGTCGATAAGTTTTAAATACGATTAAGAACTATATTATTACAATGATAATATAACTTTTTAAATAAAATGCTTTACAAGATTTTATCCATAAATGAATCCATCTTGACACACATCTAAAGAGACATAAACCTTATTCGACAGAAAAAAAATATGAAGCAAAGGTTTTGTTTAGTAGAAGAAAAAAGGATGCTTGATCACTTTGTGGGTCCCATATGTGCATTGTGGGACCCACAGAATGAAACGAACGGATCACATGGAACCTAGAAAATGTTTTTCGCAGATTCGACAAAGAAGTGGATGAGCCCGGAGGTGATGAGCTGGGAAAAAGTATGCATTTTGATGAGGAAGCTGATGTGGCGGGTCGGTTAAGTTAGTGATAATAGCATTTAAGAAAAGAAATACTCGGGTAGTTGAGGGATCTTGAAATATGTTTGGAGCCAATGTTTTTTCGTTAATGATTTTGGAAAGAAAAATGGGTTACAATGGTCATGTTCGGGTTACACAATATTAACTGAGGTTGGAGTTATGCATGTCTTTTATACACATAAATATATGGGTCATGTTCGGGTTCAAAAAATTAACCCGTCAACTTGAAACCTAAAGCATGCCAACTAAACACGATTGACACTACGGAAGTTATAGACAACTTGTAGGCTGAAGTAATCCAGAAGCCGTGCCGGCAGCATACGAGCAAGAGGAATACGCTGGTTGACCTCCAAATTTAAGGTCAACATCCTTCAATACAATTCCTCTACACGGATTCCCCTTGCTGCAATCAAACTTCACTGCCACGCGTGTTGCTGATGTTCCATGCACATTTTCGTACATCACGTTGCTGATCTTTACTCCTGAAGCCTCATTGGGACAGTTGTTATTATTCGGACAGTAATTTCCGTCTATTATGATCGGGAACTTAACGTTCATCATCGTTGCTCCCTTGAAATAAACACCGTTAACGAACCCATTGCTACTCCTCGCCCATGCTTTAATCCTCAGACCGTTCGTTGTACCTACAAATGTGGTCGTTTTTACAGTTACATTCTGGACACCTGGTTCTTCTCTTTCCCACGACTCCCAATGCTGCATCCAGAAATCAAATGTATAATCATTAGCAAATTGTATATCTGTGTATCTCTGTGGGTACAACTTCTCTATCTTGTGGGATAGAGGAAAAGTTTGCTTTTAGATCACCCCGCCCAGACCCTACATTGGGTGGGATATTATCAGGTACGTTTATTTGTCGATATAAATATGTGTGTGCGCATGTGTTTTTCTTAACCAAAGTGGTGTATTTCAAGAAAGTTGTTAGCAAAATGGTGTGTTTGAGAATTCCGAAAAAGAAACTTATGTGTTAGTTGAGTGTACCTTATGCCGTGACCGGGTCCACAAACCACCTTTTCTATCCAGATATTAGAGTTTCCTGGGCCTATCGAGACGCAGTCGTCGCCTGTTGAGATTTTAGAGCTCAAAATGGTGATTCCTGTGGAATATTTTAAATGGATGCCATCTGTGTTCGGGCTGGGCCCAGGTGCTACGATGCTAACTCCTTGTATTTTCGCGTTCTTGCAACTATAGAGCATCATGTGAAACATTTGGCTGTTTAATGACCTTAATTTACTGATCACTATGTTTTGGGAATGGTAGAAGCCAAGTGTCTGCAACAAATACATGTTCATTATAATTTCATGAAAAAAGAAAAAAGAAAATAGGTACACAAACACGCGATGTAGATTTGTCGAAGTGTATGGTCTTACCGTAGATCCTTTAGGACATGCTTTTCCAGATGTTTTGCAGGCCCATAGAGAAGATCCTTGGGCATCAAGGGTCCCACCGTTTATGATGACATTCTTAACTATGTAGAACTTGATCCAGACTTGCGCGTTGCCAATAGCATTATAACTAGATGGTGCCACCAAGGTACCAGCTATGTTGAATGTGATGGTTCGGCTCTTACATCCTTGACCAGAGAATGTAAGCGCCGAGGCAATCAAGTACTTGCCAGCTGGCACATAAATGCTAGCGGGAGTGGTAGAGTTACATGACAAATTCCATGCTTTCAAGAACGCGTTCTTTGAGTCTGAGCGGCCGTCTGGCTTGGCTCCAAAACTTTGGACATTGTACGTAACCTCTGCGGATGATAACGGCAAAACTAGAAAAAGCAAGACCATGATATGTTTGATCACCATGATAACTGATATGTGTATCTCCTCTCTATACTTACTTTGAAGTAGTTGCTTAGTTAGTTTTGTATGTTATGTACTTATTGATTTGGTTATTTATAGTTATAGTTAAGAACATAATAAGTACAGGTAGAGGTACATGCAATGATCAGGGTTTGCATTATTTGATAATGATTGATAAGAAGTAGTCCGTATGAATAGGAGTACAAACTGATCGAATGTCAAATGGGTGGCAACTTGAAAGGAATATTAATCATGTAAACACTAATTAATATTATATCTTTCAAACAATTCTTTTAATATTTGCAGTTGTACTTAATTCCCTTAGTTGTTTTCAACAAAAGGGATTTTGATAAGGGAAAATTATGGATTGCAATTGTGTAGGATTGTTTTGGATCGGTGGGTTGAACTGATAAACTCGACGACGATCTACATATTTGTTCGTGTCAAAGTTATCAATCTCAATTAGAACACACGAAAAGCATGCAACCCGCGTGGTTCATTTATTTAAACGAATCAAACGGGTTGTGGGTAATGAATTGTTATAAATAATTATCGTAAATGGGTTGACATGCTGTCCTTATAAAGTGTACTTTATGTTATAATTTTAAACGGGCTAGTGGGTAACGCTTCTACCCGAACACGAGTTATTTTCTTAAACATGTGAAACACTGAAACAGTTCAATTTGAAAATATAAAACCTGATTGTTTTTAATTTGTGTTTGAAGTATTGTCCTACTTAGAAAAAAGGCATAGAAATAAATTCAGTTTTATGTCTGTTATTATTAGTTATATTAATGTTTAAACCTCATTCTAAACTGTATCTAACTCGATTAGGTAGAGTTATATTATATGATATACAATATAATATTTCCTACTACATGATACCAAAAAAAAAAAAAAAAAAACCAAAAATGTATAACGACTATCAAAACCTGTTGGTGCACTTGTGTCTGTACTTTGTCTGTATTTCGTCTTGATACATAACGATGTTTTTGTTAGTCCTGTAAGTTTGACCAAGTCAACCATCCCCCGGTTTGACTTGGCCAAACAGTTCGAACGATGGTTGTAATATGGCTGTGTCGAAGGATGTGTCATCGAAGGATTGTTTAGATCCTTCGATGAGCTCGAAAGATAAGCCTTCGATGGATGGACCTCGAAAGATCTCATCCTTCGAGGTACATGTTGATCCTTCGATGAGTTTCTGGTCGATAGATGATCCTTCGATCAGTCTATCTGATCCTTCGACCAGACCTGCTGTGTTTGGGTATAAATACCCATGTGTTGTGTTCATTTCAGTTTCAAGAGGTGAAAAAGAGAGCTTCATTTTTATACACATAGAGAGCATTCTGTCCAGAACACACACACACACGAAAGTTAGAGAGAGTTTATAGAATACATCTGTAAACCTTGTGCTTGTAACCGGACCTTTCATACGCATTAATACAAGTGGTGTTAATCGTTGAATATTGTGTGTTTGTGTTTATCATTGCTTGTTCTAACTCGGTTTGCATGCTAGCTTGGATTCCGCACTCGCTAGTGTGTTAGACATAACAAGGAATAGGTTAAACCTCAACCTCCGAGGGACCTACAAGTGGTATCAGAGCCGTGGCTCTTTTCCTTGTTAAAAACCGGGTTTTTACAAGACTTTGGAGTGTTTTTGGACAAAAACTCACTGTTTTAGCATCCGTTTTTACTGATTTTCTCGTATTTCTTGTCGTAAAAACGTGTCTAAACTTACCGGGTGTGTTATAGGACAGGTTGGGTAACTTAAAAACTTGTTTTTAAGTGGTTTGGTAATTTCCGGCCAAAATTCCGGCTTACTCCGGTACCGGTTTCTGGGTTGAACCTTCTGTTTTTAGCAATATTTTATTGGTTCAAAATCTGATTTTGGCAGAAAATCATGGTCTGACCATACCTCTGCCGAAAGATTTCACCAACCCATCACCTTTTTCACCAACCTGTCACCCTTTGTCAACTGTGTCAGAACAGATCGAAGGATATCCTTCGAAGTCGAAAGATCATCTTTCGATCATAGGAGGTTCGATAGATAATCATCCTTCGAACATCCTTCGAAGTCTGTGTGACTTATCTTTCGATCCAAGGAATCTTTTCGAAGCTTACATCTTTCGGTCTACAGTTCTTTTTCGAAAGACAAGGATCCTTCGATTGGAGAGTCTTTCGAAATTCGGTCTACAGTTCTCTTTCGAAAGATAAGGATCCTTCGTTTGGAGAATCTTTCGAAAACATTGTTCGAAAATCAACAGTGATCTTTCGAACACTTTTGATCCTTCGAACAAGTGTTGATCCTTCGATCCCAGTTTGTTTAAGTTTAACAAGTTTGTGTTTTTCTCGTCTTTCGATCAGGGATCCTTCGGCTGGTGTAACAATTTTTCTTGATCAAAAATGACTTCAATGTGGGGTGTTCCGATAAATACAGAGATGTATTTTGGTACTCCGTCTCCCGCACCGAAACGACCTCTCAGACCAACTGATATGTTCGGAAATCCATTACCTGTTCGATCTACCGGACCAACAGACATGTATGGAAATCCGCTTGACCCAGTTCCTCAACCAGTGCCTCAACAGCAAACCCAAAGGCCTCTTGTGACAACAGATCTACATGGCAATCCTATCCAAGTTCATGTTAAGCCAGCTCAGCATGGGAACCAGAACCCTTTCAGAAATCAAAGAGACCAGCAGAATCAGAACAGGAACAATGAGCGTATGTTGATACCTGTCAACAACCAAAGCCAAGCAGGACCATCAGATGCTAACCAGGCACTTGTGGTTCAAGTAGATGAAGGTTGTGATTGGTCAATCCAGCTGAGTAGTGATGCTCCAGATGGAACAGCTTGTTTTGCTGAGATTGTCAAGGATTTAAATCACGCCAGTGGTGGAGAATCTTCCGCCAATAGTGATGAATCTTCTGAGGATGAAGACTCTTCTGGTTATAGTAGAAGTTCGGATGAAGAATCCTCGAGTTCAGGCGATGATCATTTGGATAACACATCAAGTGCGGCAGTTGATGCAAATGTTGATGAGCTTTTGGAGGAAGCTGCAGCAGAAAATCATAGGAGATCTATATTGGTGGATCAAGCTGCTTACTCTTCTTCTTCTCTCCATTCAGCCATTATGGCTAATGTCGACAGTTCATCAAGTCAGGTATGTGTCGATGAACCCACTTCTGTTAGTTGTGATAACTGTGATAGTTTGCGTGTTAAATGTGCTGATTTAGAGGCAAACATGTCTGAGTTGCAAGGCAAACATGATGCTTTACAAGCTAGCTTGTTTGACTTGCAAGACAAACATGTCTCATTGAATGATAAGTGGTGTGAATTGCAAGGCAAACACGAGGCTTTGCAAGAGAAATATGATGTGACATTCATTCACAATCAGAAATTGACCGTTGATCTTTCGAAGTGCACTGAAGCCAACATGTTTTATGAAAACCATGAAAAGGAGTTTAAGTCGGTAATTGAAAAATTAAAGAAAGATAAAACCGAGTTAACTAAAATGGTTTCCAGAAAACAAACTGACATTAATTTGTATATAACTCGTCTTGAGGTAATGCAAAAGGAAATGGCTTGTGTGAAAACTGAAAGTGAGGCGATCCAACTTAAGCTAGACAGTTATTTGAGCTCTAGCTATGTGTTGGATCACATCATTGATGTTCAGAAAGAGAAACGGGATGTCACATGCATTGGATACAAGAAATGTCCACCACCTGTGAGACACAATTATGATGCCATGCCTGACGAGGAGGATAGAACTTTCTTTGAACCATCTGTTCCGCTAGATGTTAATGAATTTGCAACAGGACTCGGATACAAGAAAGAAGCATCGTCAGATTCGGATGTGTCAGCAGATACATGTGTGTCTTCTGCTGAACAGAATCAGGATCCTCCAGTTGTTGTTGAGGATGCTGATTCTTCTGATGATGACTCCTATGATACTGACTCAACAAAGTCTGATGCGGTGATTAAAGAAGAGGACATACCTCTTGAGAATCACATTCTTTGTGATCCACCTGCAAAACTGTCTGTGATTGCTACAGCCAAGTCTGTTGAATCCTCATCTGGAAGCTGTGAAAGCGTGAACTTGCTTTACACGTTGATTGGATCTGATAAGATATATTCAGACAAGGATTTCCCTATAAAAAATGTCAATCAATCTTTGATTGATAAAGTTTTCGAAGATTCTACCAGTAAGTTTTTGGGAAAGTCGAGCCCAAGAGTTGTAGTAACTCAGTGTGCTCATATCCCAAAATCCGAAGTTAGAAAGAAATATGGGAATCAAAAATTGCAAAAACAAAACAATCAACGAAAGCAAAATCACACTGCCCAAGGAAATGGAAAAGGCAAACAGAGCCTAAACAAGAAAAGGGACAAGAAGGTAAACTTTGTGAAATCAAAGGGAACGGACAAAATTGAAACGTTTGAAAACAAATCTAACTTAGATTTTGTTAAACAAGCAACAGTGTTGAAAAGAAATGAACCAAACTGTTCGAAACCTAGTACCTCGAGATCACAAAGTTCATCATCATCGGCAAGACGATCACATGATACTTCGGGGTTTGTTGAACGAAGATCATGTTTTGAATGTGGCACAATTGGACATATCATTCGAAATTGTCCGTATCTTCATAAATTAAAAGCCAAAGAAAATGATCCCCGTGAACGAAATTACCGAAAGCGATCTGTTTCGTCAAAATCAGATCCTCGTCTTGTTAAACAACAAGAAGTGAAACAGAGAAAGAAACAACGGAAAAATTTTGAAAAGGTTTTAAAACCAGAGGTTGTTCAAACACAGTCTGTTAAGTTAGAAGTTAAAAATGAAAAACAAAAACAGATTTGGAAACCAAAATCGGAAACTGTTTCAAGGGGAGCTACATCAATTCCGAATCATCGAGAAATGGATGTCACAATTCTCGATGATGACGGACGACCCAAGTCTGTGAAGGCTTGGGTCCCCCTCTCCAACTAATCTCTGAATGAGTGTGTAGGATGTTCCAGGAGGAACTATTGATAGTCTTAGGATTGTTGATAGTGGAGCGTCCATTCACAAGATCGGCGACATTAGGCTCCGAAATATTGTTATATTTAGGAGAATATTGTTGCCATTGATGGAGAGATAAGGAAAAAGATAAGAAGACAAACATTCCGATGAAGGAATGATGGTGAAAGAATGTGGTTGAATGAAGTTAAAAAAAAAATTCGACCAGATGCAATATGTTCCAAAGTTTGGTTGTTATGGTTTTTGATTGGGTCACAATGAAAGATTCTAATAAAAAGTACGCGCCTGTAGCACGTTTGAAACTTTTTGAAGATTCATGGATTTTTCTTCCACAAGAAGTTCAAAGTCCACAAGATGAACGTGTAAGGTACTTTTCTCCACGGTGTGATTGAAGAGAATGTGTCTGTTGATCAAACCAACCGGGTGTGCGGATGCCTTGGCATGGATTGAAAAACCGCACACTACTTCTCAAGAGAAAGACAAAGACCTTCGCTGGTACAATGTGGAAGACCAGCCGGACCCAGAGGTTTATGATCTTGTTTGCTGTCAAGAGATTTCAGTAGCTACAAAATCGATTTTGAATTTCACACCTGGTGGATATCCAGTTTGGGAGAGCACTCAGATTCCTGGCAATGCACGAAGCAGTTGCAGGATACGGTTTTAAATTTCTAATCTCTCCTATACTTGTCGATATTTCAGCTGCTTTATGAATTTTTATCATCTCGTACAGCACTCCTTGACCTGACACGTTGATCTCGAATATCACCTCACACGTGATTGTTTCACTATGAAACTCATCAATGTTGTCATGGTCCACACCGATGACCAACGTGCCGACCTTTTTACCAAAGCATTTGACAAATCAAGATTTGACTATTTATTATTGGTAAACGGCATTAAGGTCAAGCAAGAGTAAAACCAACATCGGAAAATCATTTTTGTAAATATCTTTGTGTTTTAAATTTGTCCTAGTTTATTGGTTTTAGGGGGAGTAAATCCAAAATTTGAAAAATCCAAAAACATCGAAAAATTTCATAAACACAAAAACAATAGAAAAACAAAAATGAGTTTCCTGGCGAGCAAAAGAGAAAATGATAGTACATCAGTGGTCTGTCCAAACCTCTTTAAACCTTAAATGAAAAACGATAAGCAGCTCTATATAAGATGTATCGGTAGGCTCACAATCATTTTAAAGTGTGCAGGGTGATATAAACTTAAATCCGACTGAAGACCAGGTGGGAACCATTCATTGGCATATGGTCTTAGTACCGAAATTTCGTTTGAGAGATTGCCGAGGTTCTGAGATATTCGGTCTTTATGCTGCTTATCATCTGGGTATCATGGTTGTATCTTTTACCGAAAAATAACGGGGACGCAAGTCTAGATCTTCCATGATACCATACATACGTGTACATATTGCATACGTCCTCAATAAGTGATCAACAATCACATGTCCCTCAAAATAAGTGATAAAATATCACAAATTCTTTCCGGGAGTCAAGTTCGTCTCTCTGCTGTACGAAAGTACTGACCTGTTCACGGACTTGCTCTTGTGCCCTCATGCATCGAAAATCAAGTTCCTCATCAATAAGTGATTTTATCACAAAGGGCTTGTTTTCAAATCAAAATAAGTGAGAATCTCACATCATATACGGTCAAACAGATGATAATAGGTATACTCACCGGTAAGATGAACCCTCGTGCATACCTTGATACGGGAATGTGTCGTGATGTGGATGAACACCGGTCGGTAAGTATAAATCATACCTTAACGTATCCCCTCGCCATGATTACAAATGATAAGTTGAGCTTATGTGGACAACAATACCGATAATTATTATAGGATGCTTATCTTAATCTTAACTAATTGAACAACAAGAGCGTTTTGGCATGACCGTACACTGATATGATTCTCTTACCCTCGAAACTCGCAAAAAGAATGTCTGTAAATATTTATTTACTGCTTTCAGTCTTTACATTTGAAATATTCAAAAAGTCCAAAAAGATTTTAGGTGTGTTTTAATATAAACCTTTTAAAAGCCAAAAAGATTTTATTTTCGATCGTACGATGTTGGAGCTCGAGTCTTCGTTACCTGAAACCTGGTTGAAAACCGAAACGACTAAATCTTCATAAACGGTCGAAATTTGCAAGTTTTGAAAGTTAAAGACTTAAAACTGAACAATTTACTAAACTTTCAAACTGTCGGACGGTGTTTGTTTGAACAAATGGTCACATGTGTGTCGTTTGCTTATGATATTCCAGGCAGTTGTTCTCATTACGCGTTTAGATTTCTTGCATGTGCAGATTCTAAAGGCAAGGAGAACATGGTCGATGACAAGCTTCGGAATGAAGACACGACGTGAAGGCACTCAAGTGATGAAGATGATCGAGTTGCCGCTGACCATCATCAACACCACAAGGATCTCAATCCATAAAGAACAAGTATTTCACGAGCATAACTCAAGGGGGAGCTTATGTTAAGGGGGAGTTTGTCAACACACTTCCTACATGAAACGGGGAGTTTGTTGGTACACTTTCTGCTTTCAACGTGAAGACTTTAAAGATCCTCCGACATTGAAGACTTGAAAGGACGTCAAAGACTTGAAGTCACGAAGATCGAGACAAAGATCGAGATGAAGCTACAGCCAGACAAAGCTACAGCCAAGGGGGAGTTTGTTGGTGCACTTGTGTCTGTACTTTGTCTGTATTTCTTCTTGATACATAACGATGTTTTTGTTAGTCCTGTAAGTTTGACCAAGTCAACCATCCTCCGGTTTGACTTGGCCAAACAGTTCGAACGATGGTTGTAATATGGCTGTGTCGAAGGATGTGTCATCGAAGGATTGTTTAGATCCTTCGATGAGCTCGAAAGATAAGCCTTCGATGGATGGACCTCGAAAGATCTCATCCTTCGAGGTACATGTTGATCCTTCGATGAGTTTCTGGTCGATAGATGATCCTTCGATCAGTCTATCTGATCCTTCGACCAGACCTGCTGTGTTCGGGTATAAATACCCATGTGTTGTGTTCATTTCAGTTTCAAGAGGTGAAAAAGAGAGCTTCATTTTTATACACATAGAGAGCATTCTGTCCAGAACACACACACACGAAAGTTAGAGAGAGTTTATAGAATACATCTGTAAACCTTGTGCTTGTAACCGGACCTTTCATACGCATTAATACAAGTGGTGTTAATCGTTGAATATTGTGTGTTTGTGTTTATCATTGCTTGTTCTAACTCGGTTTGCATGCTAGCTTGGATTCCGCACTCGCTAGTGTGTTAGACATAACAAGGAATAGGTTAAACCTCAACCTCCGAGGGACCTACAAAACCCAAAGCTAAGTAAACTTTCAAAAATTAGCTATTAAAGATAAATGATTAGTCAATGCTTGTAATTTCCTATAATTTGGCTTTTTAATCTTTAACAATTTGGAATAAGATGAGCCTTTAATAATTTCCTATAATTCAATAAAGTATAATTTGGAATTAGATGAGCCTTTAATAATGAAACTAGCTCATGACTGATGGTAGGTGATTCTTTATTTAAAAGTGGATATAGGCTGTAAGCTGGTGCATATGATCCCACATGGGTTAGACTTTAGAAGAATGTCAAACAATTTTAATATTTACTAGAAATTCAAACAATTTTAAAGCGCAAGAATTTTCTATAAAAATTACCATATGATAATAAACCAAGTGAATGAACAGTAAACTTCAAGAGGTATTTAAGGGTTTTCTTTAACACACTAAAAACCCCACCGCTCCCCATTCAGGCCGTACAAAGAGAGAGAAAGAGTATGCGGCGACGGAGGGAGAGAGAGAGCGCGACGGAGGTAGAGTAAGCTAGAGAGAGGCACGGCGGTGATGGAGGAACCGGTTACGGTTCCGGCCGACGGTAATGTTGTCGATCGTTGCTGAAAGCAAACTTGACGGCCGGGGGTTCTAGGGTTTGTGACGGTATGATCGGTAGTCTTTGGTGGTGGCGAACGTGGTTTGTGACAGAGAGCAACGAGGTATGTTAGATCGGATGCTGCGCCAGCTCTTACAATGACGACGGTTAAGCGGTTAGGGTTTCGACCAACTTCCGGTAAGCCCTTTACTATTGCATGTTCGTTATTTGGTTAGATCGGGTGTCCCTGAACCTTAATCCGACGACTAATTGTAGGTCCGGCTAGGGGAGGATCTAGTCGCCTAATCCTTGTATACAAACCACCCCGGTTGTGCGGAATCCAACCGAGATAGCAAACCGAGATAGAACACGTAATATAACGACACACAAGACTCAACGTTTAACACCTCTGTATTAATACGTATGAAAGATCAGTTACAAGCTCAATGTTTACAAATCTATTCTGTAAACTCTCTCTCAGTGTGTGTGTGTTTGTGCTCTCCGAAATCTATTCAGACTTCTCTCTCAGTGTTATGTTCTGTGTCTGTGTATTTATATACTGAAGGAGTGACGAAATCAAAAGACCAGACGAAATCACTCCTTGATTTCGTCCCATAGTGTTTTCACCAATTTGGTTTTCACCACAAGGGTGATTTCACCTAAATAGTGTTTTCGTCAAACATGTTCTGGGATTTCGTCCATTTCATGTGGGCTTGAGTCTTCATATTGGGCTTCAAAGACATGTGCATGTTGTTTGGGCTTTGGGCCTTGACTTGGGCTTAGAACAAACAAACAACAAACAAATAAACAATACACTAACATGTATACTGCACACATGCAGTTACATGTACATTAACATTACGAAGTAACTAGCATACCGAGTCAAGACAGGAGGATGTCTTGACTACGGCCTTCACTTCGTAGCTGAGTCGAACCGAGCCGAGCCGTATCCACACGATATGTATCAACAAACTCCCCCTTGGATGCTGCTCGTGAGGTTCGTAATCTCGTTCTCCATCTCTTGATGGTTCATTCATTCTTGTCGTAGGATCTTCAAAGTCTTCACGCGTCGTAAGTAGAAAGTGTATCAACAAACTCCCTTTTCATTTAGGTAGTGTGTTAACAAACTCCCCCTTTGGTTATGCTTGGGAATCTTTTGACTTCAATGCTTGAGATCCTTGTGGTGTTGGTGATTGATCAGTGGCAACTCGATCATCTTTATCTTTTGAGTGCCTCCATGTCGTGTCTTCATTCCGAAGATTATCATCGAACATGTTCTCTTCGTCTTTAGCATCTGCACATGCAAGAAAGCTAAACACATAATGAGAACAACTGCCTGGAATATAGTTGAACATAAACAAATAACACACATGTGACCATATTTCAATCAACTACCGTCCGACAGTTTGAAAGTTTAACAAATTTATCAATTTTAGTTTTTAACTTTCAAAACTTGCAAATTCTGACCATTTATGAAGATTTAGTCGATTTTGGTTTTCATTCAGATTTCAGGTAACGAAGATTCGAGTTCCAACATCGGTTAGTCAAAACTAAAGCAGAAATAAAATCTTTTTGGCTTTTATAAAGTTTATATTAAAACACACCTAAAATCTTTTTGTCATTTTGAATATTTCAAACTTAAAGACTGAAAGCCATAAATAAATATATACAGAGTTGCAGAAACTAAGAAAAGTAAATATATACAAACATTCTTTTTGCGAGTTTCGAGGGTAAGAGAATCATATAAGTGTACGGTCATGCCAAAACGCTCTTGTTGTTCAATTCGTTAACAGTTGATAAACATCCCATAACGATTATCGGTATTGTTATCCACATAAGCTCAACTTATCAGATGTAATCATGGCGAGGAGATATGTTAAGGTATAATTTATACTTACCGACCGGTGTTCATCCACATCACGACACATTCCCGTATCAAGGTATGCACGAGAGTTCATCTTACCGGTGAGTATACCATTTATCATCTGTTTGACCGTATATGATGTGAGATTCTCACTTATTTTGTTTGAAAACAAGCCCTATGTGATATAATCACTTATTGCTGAGGAACTTGATTTTCGATGCATGAGGGCACAGGAGCAAGTCCGTGAACAGGTCAGTACTTTCATACAGCAGAGAGACGAACTTGACTCCCGGATAAATGTGATATATTATCACTTATTTTGAGGGACATGTGATTGTTGATCACTTATTGAGGTCGTATGCAGTATGTACACGTATGTATGGTATCATGGAAGATCTAGACTTCGTCTCCGTATGTTTCGGTAAAATATACAACCATGATACCCAGATGATAAGCAGCATAAAGACCGAATATCTCAGAACCTCGGCAATCTCTCAAACGAAATTTCAGTACTAAGACCATATGCCAATGAATGGTTCCCACCTGGTCTTCAGTCGATTTAAGTTTATATCACCCTGCACACTTTAAAATGATTGTGAGCCTACCGATACATCTTATATAGAGCTGCTTATCGTTTTTCAGTTTAGGTTTAAAGAGGTTTGGATAGACCACTGATGTGCTATCATTTTCTCTTTTGCTCGCCAGGAAACTCATTTTTGTTTTTCTATTGTTTTTGTGATTTTAAATTTTTCGATGTTTTTGGATTTTCAAATTTGGATTTACTCCCCCTAAAATCAATAAACTAAGACAAATTTAAAAACACAATGGTATTTACAAAAACGATTTTCCGATGTCGGTTAACTCATGTTTTACCTCAATGCCGTTTACCAAAATTAATTTAATCAGAAATGATTTATCGAATTTTGGAAAAATGAGTTGGCACGTCGGTAAGCGGTGCGGACCATGACAACATTGTCTGGCCAAAGAGTGCTGTACGAGATAATAGTAATTCATAAAGCAGCTTAAATATCGACAAGTAAAAGAGAGATTAGAATTTTAAAACCGTATCCTGCAACTGCTTCGTGCATTGCAAGGAATCTGAGTGCTCTCCCAAACTGGATATCCACCCGGTGTGGATTTCAAAGTCGATTTTGTAGCTACTTAGAAATCTCTTCTCAACAACAAGATCAGAAACCTTTGGGTCCGGCTGGTCTTCCACATTGTACCAGCGAAGGTCTTTGTCTTCCTCTTGAGAAGTAGTGTGCGGTTGTTCAATCCACGCCAAGGCATCCGCACACCCGGTGTAGTTTGATCAACCAACACATTTTCTTCAATCACACCGTAGAGAAAAGTACCCTACACGTTCATCTTGTGGACTTTGAACTTCTTGTGGAAGAAAAATCCATGAATCTTCGAAAAGCTTCAGACGTGCTACAGGCGCTTACTTTACATTGGAATCTATCCTGAGGACCCGATCAAAAACCATAACAACCAATTTTGGCACATATCTCATCATGTCGAATTTTTCAACTTCATTCAACAACATTCTTTCATCAGACATTCCTTCATCGGAATGTTTGTCTTCTTATCTTTTTCCTTTCTCTCCATCAATGGCAACAATATTCTCCTAAATGTAACAATATTTCGGAGCCTTATGTCGCCGATCTTGTGCATGGATGCTCCACTATCAACAATCCTAAGACTATCAATAGTTCCTCCTGGAACATCCTACACACTCATTCAGAGATTAGTTGGAGAGGGGTACCCAAGCCATTGTGGTCTTGGGTCTTCCATTTTCATCAACAACAATAACTTCCACTTTCTGATGGTTAGGAAACAATGATGATCCCCCTGAATTTGTGGTCATTTTAGGTTTCCATGTCTGTTGAGTTTTACCAGCTTGATTGTTGGAAAATTTAACTTCATGATTGTTTGAAGTTTTTGAAAATTTTGAACTTTCTGGTTTAACTGGAACAGATTGTTTTTGAACCACTTCAGTTTTAAGTGCTTTCTCAATTACCTTGACCTGTTGGCGTTTCTGTTTCTTTTCCCTTTCTCTTACAAGGCGGGGATCTTGTTTTGAAGAAACAGATCGCTTTTGGTAATTTCGTTCACGGGGATCATCAACTTTGGCTTTTAACTTATGAAGATACGGACAATTTCGAATTATATGTCCAATTGTACCACATTCAAAACATGATCTTCGTTCAACAAACCCCGAAGTATCATGTGATCGTCTTGCCGATAATGATGAACTTTGTGACCCCGAGGTACTTGGTTTTGAACTACTTGGTTCATTTCTTTTCAACACTGTTGCTTGTTTAACAAAATCCAAGTTAGATTTGTTTTCAAAAGTTTCGATTTTGTCCGTTCCCTTTGATTTCACAAAGTTCACATTCTTGTTCTTCTTTTGATTCGGCTTCCTTTGACTTTGAGTCGTTGCTTTTCCTTTTGGTTTGGTATGATTTTGCTGTTTTTGCACTGTTGGTAATTTCTGATTTCCATATTGTTTTCGAACTTCAGCCTTTGGAATAGGAGGACACTTTGTTACTGTAACATGTGATCCTGTCTTTCCCAAAAACTTACTTGTTGAATTTTCAAAAACTTTACTGATTAAAGATTGATTTACATTCTTAATCGGAAAATCTTTGTCAGCATAAATTTTATCATCACCAACAAGAGTGTACAGCAAATCCACACTTTCAGACTCTTTTGCAGACGAGGACTCGATTGGAACAGTCTTAATAGGTTTTACGGGAGGATCACATAGAATATGATTCTCAAGAGGTATGTCCTCTTCTTTGATTACCGCATCAGACTTTACTGAATCAGTATCATCAGATTCATCATCAGAAGAATTAGCATCCTCAATCACAACTGGAGGATCCTGATTTTGTTCAGCAGTTACAAATGTATCTGCTGACACATCCGAATCTGATGATACTTCCGGTTTGTATCCAAGTCCCGTTGCAAATTCTTCAACGTCCAAAGGAACATATGGTTCAAAGTGAGTTCTATACACCTCATCAGGCAGTGCATCGTAGTTGTGTCTAACAGGTGGTGGACATTTCTTATATCCAATGCATGTGACATCCCGTTTCTCTTTCTGAACATCAATGATGTGATCCAACACATAGCTAGAGCTCAAATAACTGTCTAACTTAAGCTGGATCGCCTCACTTTCAGTTTTAACACAAGCCATCTCCTTTTGCATTATCTCAAGACGAGTGATATACAAATTTATGTCAGTTTGTTTTCTGGAAACCATTTTTGTCAGCTCGGTTTTATCTTTCTTTAATTTTTCAATCATCGATTTAAATTCCTTTTCATGGTTTTCATAAAACATGTTGGCTTCTGTGCATTTAGAAAGATCCACGGTCAACTTCTGGTTGTGAATGAATGTCACATCATACTTGTCTTGCAAAGCCTCGTGTTTGCTTTGCAACTCACACCACTTATCATTCAATGAAACATGTTTGTCTTGCAAGTCAAACAAAGTAGCTTGTAAAGCATCATGTTTGGCTTGCAACTCAGACATGTTTGCCTCTAAATCAGCACATTTAACATGCAATCTATCACAATTATCACAAATAACAGCAATGGGTTCATCGACACATACCTGACTTGATGAACTGTCGACATTAGCCATAAAGGCTGAATGGAGAGAAGACGAAGAATAAGCAGCTTGATCCACCAAAATAGATCTTCTATCAGTTCCTGCTGCAGCTTCCTCCAAAAGCTCATCAATATCTGCATCGACTGACGCACTTGATCTCTCACCCACATGATCATCACCTGAAATCGAGGATTCTTCATCTGAACTTCTACTGTAACCAGAAGAGTCTTCATCCTCAGAAGATTCACCACCATTGGCGGAAGATTCTCCGCCACTGGTGTGATTTAAATCCTTCACGACCTCAGCAAAACACGCTGCTCCATCCGGTACATCATTTCCCAACTGAATTGACCAATCACAGCCTTCATCTACTTGTACCACAAGAGCCTGGTTGGCATTTGATGGTCCTGCTTGACTTGGGTTGTTGACCGGTATCAACGTACGCTCATTGTTCCTGTTCTGATTCTGTTGGTTTCCTTGATTTCTGAACGGATTCTGATTCCCATGCTGAGCTGGCCTTGTACATTCCCTTTTGAAGTGACCCCGCTCACCACAGTTAAAGAACCTTACAGCCTGCTTATCGAACCCATACTTGGTATCTTTCTTGCTTTCCAAGATGGTTCTGCCAGTTCTTTCCATGAAATCCTTTGCTCTCCTCACAGCACTCGCAAAGGCCCATTTGATATCCATCAAATCCATCTCTTCCTTATCAATCTGCTGATAATCTTCTTGTGTCAGATTAATGTTGCCAATCTGACCTTCCACTAATCCATAGTATGCGCTCACCAAAGTGTTTAGCAACTCCATGTGTTCCTTTGCTACTTCCACACTGACTTTAGAAAAGCTTGAGGTGTCGAGCCGCACTGTATTTGGCTTTGATTGCTGACCAGCAGATGATGTGCTTCCATAACACGCTTGTTGTTGAGCAGGAAGTGGATTCCCATATAGATCAGTTGCTACGGGAGGCCTTTGGGTTTGTTGCTGAGAAACTGGTTGAAGCGGATTTCCATACATGTCTGTTGTTGGAGGAGGCTTGACCGGAACTTGGATAGGATTGCCATACATATCTGTGCTAGACACAAACGCTGTTTGAATTGGAGCGTGTGAAGAAGGTCTTGCAGAAGTGCTAGGAGTTCCATAATACATATCAGTATTATTTCGCACTGGTATTGCAGAAGTGCTAGATGTTCCATAATACATTTCAGGATTCTGTGGCACTGGAACTCTTTTTGCCTTGAGAGTTTCTTCCTGATTCTTGTTCTCCAGGAGTTGAATAAAGTCATTGATGTTTGTTGTAGCCAATTTGCCATTGTACTTCAAGATTTCCAAGAAGTTACTCCATTGTGGTGGCAATGCATCAGCAAACTTGGTGACAACTTCTAATGAAGTTGTTACCACTCCAAAATTTCCCAATTCAGTTAACAAATGATGAAACCGACTCGTCAAATCTCCTAAAGATTCATTATCCATACAAGTAAAACCATCAAACTCTTTCTTTAGCAAGTCGTGTCTCAATTGACGTGTCGCTTCATTTCCTACGCCCCTTGTCTTCAACGCATCCCATAATTTCTTTGTTGTCTTGAAGCTGACAAATTGATGGTAAATATCCTTGCTTAATGCCTGAGTAAGAATAGCATAAGCTTTCTTCTCTAAGTCATAGACCTTCTTCTGATCTTCCGTAAGATCGGCAAACGTAGCAGCAGATGAAGCGGCAACCTCTATTGTTTGATCGAAATCTGTGGTGAAACGCAACCACAATTCTGTATTTTGCCCCATCACGTATGTGTGAAATCTATCAATCCATCCCGGATATTCGTATAAGTGCATCAACTTTGGAGGCCGATTTAAACTTCCGGTTTCGCTCTCGCTCAATAAAATGCTTTGAATACTAGGCGTCTGATTTGATACGAAAGCCCATTGACCGGTAGAAATTGCATTAGCTTGCGAAGATACCGGTACGGGAGACTCGGCCCACGAAGGAGACAAACTCGTATTTCTATACTTTCCCAAATCCGGAGTACCCCACCAACTCGGATTCATTTTTGATGTATGATGATGAAAGAACCTGTCTAATCACTCAAACAAACAGTTAATCAATGAAATAAAAATCTTCTGTTAAAAAGATTTCAAGTATGAAGGACGAAATCAGATGTTTTCGTTGAGTAGATGAATAAGGGATTTCGACCAACAATTGCAAAAGGTGTTTTCGGCAATAAAGGATAAGGATATAAGCTTGTGATTTCGGCTGAGAGAGACTTGAAGTGATTTCGGCAACAAGTTGACAAGTGTGTTTTCGTCCAGCAACACAAAGTGTTTTCGGCCAGATAAGGACAAGATCTGATTTGGTGAAAGATGAAACTGTTTTCGGTGATAAGCTGATTTCAGCAAGTGTTTTCGGCCCAAACTGAATGAAAGGCCCAGGTAGTTGATTTCGGCCCAGGTGGTTTTCGGCCCAGAAATTTAGAGAAGTGATTTCGTCAGTTAACAAGTGATTTCATTGAAAGTATATATAAGGGATTTCGGCCAAAGCTTGATATTGTTGACCAGGTATTTTCGTTGACTGATGTGAGTTGTTGGTGATTTCGTGTGAAGAGATAACCAGACAATAAGATATTTGTAAACCTTATCTACTGACACAAGACTCCTTTTGTCAAACCACCATACTTTCGGCCACACTCTTTCCAATTCTACCAACCAAATGATGGCCTTGTAATATTTTAATCAAACAACAAGTTCCAAGACACAAACAACTTAGACAAATACTTGACCAAAATCAAAAAGTGTAAAACTTTGAAGAACACTTGAATATGTCAAGAACACAGCCCAGATATATGAGTTTTCCGGTAAACCCACAAACTTCCGAAACGCGGTTTTGCTCGAAACTTCACTAAAAACCAACTTTTAACATGTGATAATGAAAAATAACAAGGTTTTTATGTGAACTTCCAGTAAAATATGAAGATATTTGAAGATTTAACCAGATTTTTTTAAGAAAAACAAAAACTTCAAACACCCGGAAAACACCCGAAAACACTCGGTTTTAACAAGGAGAAGAGCCAAGGCTCTGATACCACTTGTAGGTCCGGCTAGGGGAGGATCTAGTCGCCTAATCCTTGTATACAAACCACCCCGGTTGTGCGGAATCCAACCGAGATAGCAAACCGAGATAGAACACGTAATATAACGACACACAAGACTCAACGTTTAACACCTCTGTATTAATACGTATGAAAGATCAGTTACAAGCTCAATGTTTACAAATCTATTCTGTAAACTCTCTCTCAGTGTGTGTGTGTTTGTGCTCTCCGAAATCTATTCAGACTTCTCTCTCAGTGTTATGTTCTGTGTCTGTGTATTTATATACTGAAGGAGTGACGAAATCAAAAGACCAGACGAAATCACTCCTTGATTTCGTCCCATAGTGTTTTCACCAATTTGGTTTTCACCACAAGGGTGATTTCACCTAAATAGTGTTTTCGTCAAACATGTTCTGGGATTTCGTCCATTTCATGTGGGCTTGAGTCTTCATATTGGGCTTCAAAGACATGTGCATGTTGTTTGGGCTTTGGGCCTTGACTTGGGCTTAGAACAAACAAACAACAAACAAATAAACAATACACTAACATGTATACTGCACACACGCAGTTACATGTACATTAACATTACGAAGTAACTAGCATACCGAGTCAAGACAGGAGGATGTCTTGACTACGGCCTTCACTTCGTAGCTGAGTCGAACCGAGCCGAGCCGTATCCACACGATATGTATCAACACTGTTGGTTGGATGAGTAGGTAACATCCGGTTAGCTTCCGACGAGGATTCGGTGAACGGGCAGGCGAAGATTCCGGTGAACAGGTTAGCACACAACACTCTCAAACCATTAGAACCCATACACTTGGTTTATTATCATATAGTAATGTGTGCATCAGATTGTAGTTAAGTTAAATATATAAACCCACTGAAATTTGGAATGAGAGATAAAGAAACAAAAACAATTAATTAAATAACAGAATCACAAAAAAAAAATATCATTTGAGTAGAGTAATTGTTTTGAAGTTCAATATACAGAGTATTACGTGAGCTTTTTTTGTGTGATTTGAGTGTTTTTCTTGGGCCTGAACCAACAAATTTTTCTGTTTAGCATAAATTGAAGTTAAGGTAACCTCAGAAACAAATACTTTTTTTTGGCGAGTTTTACATTGAGTCAGTTGAAAAAAGGGTCCCTTTGGTACCAAAGGCAAGTGTAGATAATATAGTTGAAATGATAGTTTTGTTAAGAGTAGTTATTTATATAGGATTTTGATGCTCGTAACTTTTATGATATGTGTAACTGATTTGATGTTAAGGACATTACCACTGGTTCCAGATTACGGAGGGGATGATGGACACAACTGTGGCGGTCATTTTTGAGGGTGAAATACTTTGCCAAAATATGACACAGAGGATAATTGCCATTAACTTCCAGGTTAAATTATATATTGTAAACAAAATAGTTAAAAACTTCAGTGAGTTGAGTTTAGATGATCAATCGCATGAGTGTAATTCGCATATATTTTTGAGAGTTTGAATTCTTTATTATTGGATTTTATTTTATGGATTGTTTATATTTTACTCTGTTCTTTTCCTCTTTTTGCATTTTAGTGATTTTATGTGATGTATAGAGGGGCAATCGATTCCAACCGAGCTTCGAAACGAGGATGCTGCTCTTTGTTAAGCGACTGACCTTGAAGATGAACGCACTGCAGGTACGGTCTGTATCTTATATATAGTTAGTTATATATAACACACTTTTGTGTTGGGTTTGTAGCATAAGATAGATATATTTGCTTTGTTCAATCTCGGCTTCAGGTTGGGCTTAGCAATCGAGTTGAGTTTGGTGGTTAAAATATAAAAGGAAACAAGAAACTTATAAAAAATGAGGCCTCTTGACTTGCTCAGGTGGTCTCAGATGTCACACCATTTGCCTGGAAAGATGGATACCGAGATAAAGAACCATTGGCATTCATATCTGAAGAAGTAAGCACACAACTTGGATAACAAGAAATCTCAAGACACAAAATAAACAAACACCATGTACAAGAACAGTCTCAAGTCTTGAATCTTCAGAATCAGTTTGCTTACATGTCGGAATAAAAAGACCCGCCGCAAAGTGATTACACAGTTTTAAAGCGCGTCACGTGTTTACTTGGTAATTAGTTTTAGGTAATTTAGTTGTTAAATTTGTTGACGTGTTAGATTCCTTTGCATTTGGAATTTGTAACGAGGGCTCATTGGGATTTTATTACACTTAAAGAGAAGTTTGCGAGTTCTGATGAATTTGAAGCAATTCCCTTTGAAAAAAAACATTTCTCATTCTTGAAAAAATAGAACTTCTCCCCCCTTTTTAGTGTAGAAAAGCCAGCCATCATTTCTCTTATATAATTTAAAAATATAGATAACCAATCGGAGTCAACAGATGCATACTTTGGTATGGAAGCATGCAAATTGATTATATTTTTGGCTTCAATACATATAAGTATTATGACCAAACTTTGTTGTGAACTTGTGATGGTAAATCTGCATTGAAGGTGTCAAAATATTTTTCAGACGTTTCGTGTTATATTGTCAAAACCGAGAACGAATTGGTTTTGCGCGCAACGCGCGCACCGGGTATAAAACTAGTTAGTGATTAGTTTGTTAACGGTCATAACAGATATTGACAATATTAAACTCTCAAAACTCACAAATATCACAATCATGTAGTCAATATAATATAACCTCTTTAATTATCATAATCATGTAGTTATTAAAATATAACCTCTTTGAAAAAAAATTGAGGGATAATCATGTTGTGCTGACGACTTGAAATTGAAAAACACCTATGTAATGAATTGTATCAAAACTCAAACATGACTATGTATCTCATTTATATAAAGAGAAATTTACGAAAATAGTCAAAAATAAGTTTGACTTACCAAAATGGCCACCTTATGCGTCGGTGGAGCATGTCATCACTGATTACGAGAGAGCTTATGCGTCTGTAGGGCTGATTCATGCGTCAGCCAATATACAAGTGACACGTGTCTCAATGACATCCATGCGTCCCATGCATCCGTGACTCATAAAATTTACTTTTAGCGAGATTTTGAGGCATCCCATGCGTCCGTGACTCATCCCATGCGTCCCATTGAGACACGTGTCACTTCTATATTTAAGGACTCATGGGATGAGTCACAGACGCATGGGATGATGGGATGAGTCACGGACACGGGTCACTTCTATATTTAAGGATGCATAAGCTCTCTCGTAATCAGTGATGCCCTGCTCCACCGACGCATATATATAATGTGGCCATTTTGGTAAGTCAAACTTATTCTTGGCTATTTTCGTAAATTTCTCTTCTCTTATATAAATGGGTCAAACGAGTTGGCAGATCACGAGTTGGCAAGCCATAAATGGTTTGTAATCAAATTATAAACGGTTGAACATGGCTTAAATGGATTGACGAATGGTATACAAGTTGACTAGTTTAAGCTACAAACACCATGCATAAAAAAATTAAAATACCATGCATAAAATTTACAACACCATACCAAAAAACTCTTCTCACACTTCTTAGAAAAAAATTGTCTTTTTAGCTAAATCCTATATATATAAACGGGGTGACATTTTTGTAAACAAACCCAGAACGAGTATTGTATTTTAGAGCTAATTAATAGATGCGAAAAGAAACTACCTGTTGCAAAATTGATGCCGTTTGTGTTGTTTGATACACATTGCAGATTTTCTTTTTTGCCAAAATAACAAATTACAAACAAATGACAGGTATGCGGGCAACAAGCTGCGTCGCAACCCTCTTTTGAATTGCAAAACCGATCCTACTAAAGATGAAGCGACCGTTAAGCGTTGACAAATTAATTCTAGCATAACCCAAACAAAACTCATTACTTAAATGAGACTAAGAAACTTAAAACTGGCATGATTATTTTGGTAACGTGTTATAAATTTCAATAACGTTGGATGTGTTCTGGGAAATGATATACATTAAAACGTATTGTAGAAAGTATTTGAAGAAATTAAGGTGTAACATTTGTGCATTAACGTTTTCCTCTATACATAAAGAGTTAAATGTCATTTTATTCCCTTTGGTTTGGGTTATTTTGGCAGTTTACTTCAAAAGTTTTATTTTTCGCCTGTGGGTTCAAAAAGTTTTCACCCCGCCATTTTCGTCCACTGGTTAACTTTATCCATTTTTTCTATCAACGAGAAGGGCAATTCGGTCATATTATATGATCGAATTGCACTTTTAGTTAACAGAATTACATATAAAATTGTTGGTTTCAGGCCCCTTCACTCACACAAAGCACACACTCACGTTGTATATAAAAGAAAGAAAAATAGACGCAAAGTAGGAAAGATGAAAAGCTACACTTCTATTCAACAAAAGCTATGGCTATAAATAGCCTACAAACTTCAACCTAAAAACTAGACCCACTATCTCCTAATTCACATATTCACAGCCACTACAACATTCACATCCACCAAGTTAGGTCAAACCTTGACTTGGACAATTAATTGATAACAAAACAAACCAAAATAACACTCAATTAAAACAAATAATAAAACTAAACTAAACTAAAGTCAAGATTAATTCCAACAAACATACCGAATTGCCCTTCCCGTTAACAGAAAAAATGGATGAAGTTAACGTAGTGAACTAAAATAGCAACAGTGAAACCTTTTTGGACCCACAGACGAACCTTTGAACTAAACTGCCAAAATGAAACCTTTATACTAAACCGACAAAATAGCCCAAACCACAAGCTACTAAAATGACATTTCACTCTACAAATTAATACATGGGTTTCAAAAATTCAACCCGCTAACCAGAAACCTAAAGCATGCCAACTAATTAAACACGATTGACACAACGGAAGTTATAGACAACTTGTAGGTTGAAGTAATCCAGAAGCAGTGCCTGCAGCATACGAGCAAGACGAATTCGCTGGTTGACCTCCAAATTTAAGATCAACATCCTTCAATACAATTCCTCTACACGGATTCCCCTTGCTGCAATCAAACTTCACTGCTACGCGTGTTGCTGATGTTCCATGCACGTTTTCGTACACCACGTTGCTGATCTTTACTCCTGAAGCCTCATTGGGACAGTTGTTATTATTCGGACAGTAATTTCCGTCTATTATGATCGGGAACTTAACGTTCATCATCGTTGCTCCCTTGAAATAAACACCGTTAACGAACCCATTGCTATTCCTTGCCCATGCTTTTATCCTCAGACCGTTCGTTGTACCTACGAATGTGGTCGTTTTTACTGTTACATTCTGGACACCTGGTTCTTCTCGTTCCCACCCTAGACTCCCAATGCTGCATCCGGAAATCAAATGTATAATCATTAGCAAATTGTTATCTCGTGGGATAGAGGAAAAGTTTGCTTTTATATCACCCCGCCCAGACCCTACATTGGGTGGGATATTAGCGGGTACGTTTATTTGTCTATATACATGTGTGTGCGCGCATGTGTTTTTCTTAACCAAAGTGGTGTATTTCAAGAAGGTTGTTAGCAAAACGGCGTGTTTGAGAATTCCGAAAAAGAAACTTATGTGTTAGTTGAGTGTACCTTATGCCGTGACCAGGTCCACAAACCACCTTTTCTATCCAGATATTAGAGTTTCCTGGGCCTATCGAGACGCAGTCGTCACCTGTTGAGATTTTAGAGCTCAAAATGGTGATTCCTGTGGAATATGTTAAATGGATGCCATCTGTGTTCGGGCTGAGCCCAGGTGCTACGATGCTAACTCCTTGTATTTTCGCGTTCTTGCAACTATAGAGCATCATGTGAAACATTTGGCTGTTTAATGACCTTAATTTACTGATCACTATGTTTTGGGAATGGTAGAAGCCAAGTGTCTGCAACAAATACATGTTCATTGTAATTTCATGAAAAAAAGAAAAAAGAAAATATGCACACAAACATGCGATGTAGATTTTCGAAGTGTATGGTCTTACCGTAGATCCTTTAGGACATGCTTTTCCAGATGTTTTGCAGGCCCATAGAGAAGATCCTTGGGCATCAAGAGTTCCGCCATTTATGGTAACATTCTTAACTATGTAGAACTTGATCCAGACTTGTGCGTTGCCAATAGCGTTATAACTAGATGGTGCCACCAAGGTACCAGCTATGTTGAATGTGATGGCTCGGCTCTTACATCCTTGACCAGAGAATGTAAGCGCCGAGGCAACCAAGTACCTGCCAGCTGGCACATAAATGCTAGCTGGACTCGTAGAGTTACATGACAAACTCCATGCTTTCAAGAACGCGTTCTTTGAGTCTGAGCGGCCGTCTGGCTTGGCTCCAAAACTTTGGACATTGTACGTAACCTTTGCGGATGATAACCGAAAAACTAGAAAAAGCAAGACCATGATATGTTTGATCACCATGATAACTGATATGTGTATCTCCTCTCTATACTTACTTTGAAGTAGTTGCTTAGTTAGTTTTGTATGTTATGTACTTATTGATTTGGTTATTTATAGTTATAGTTAAGAACATAATAAGTACAGGTAGAGGTACATGCAATGATCAGGGTTTGCATTATTTGATAATGATTGATAAGAAGTAGTCCGTATGAATAGGAGTACAAACTGATCGAATGTCAAATGGGTGGCAACTTGAAAGGAATATTAATCATGTAAACACTAATTAATATTATATCTTTCAAACAATTCTTTTAATATTTGCAATTGTGTAGGATTGTTTTGGATCGGTGGGTTGAACTGATAAACTCGACGGCAATCCACGTATTTGTTCGTGTCAAAGTTATCAATCTCAATTAGAGCATACACAATAATACATTTTTTGGTGTTGTTTTTACTCATTTTTTCATATCATCCATTTTTTCTTATTGTGGACCTTGTTTTTGTACCCCATTTTTTAGATATGTTTGTTAGCAAAAATGACTAAAAACAACAAAATGGTGGGACCCATGTACTTTTAATATATATAATATAGAGAGAGAGAATAAGTGGTGTAAATATGTGGTTAAAAATTAAAAAGGTGGTGATGATGTGGTAATGTTTTTAAGTGTTTTTGTGTTTTCTTATTGGATGAGTTTTTGATATTTTTGAAGGGTGAGTGTTTTTCTGATGTGGCAGCTGACTGGACATGTTTTTAGGTGTTTTTAATGGACACAAGAAAAGCATGCAACCCGCATGGTTCATTTATTTAAACGAAACAAACGGTTTGTGGGTTGTAAATGAGTCGTAAATGGGTTGACATGCTGTCCTTATAAAGTGTACTTTCTGTTATAATTTTAAATGGGCTAGTGGTTAACGCTTCTAACCGAACACGAATTATTTTCTTAAACATATGAAACACTGAAACAGTTCAACTTGAAAATATAAAACCTGATTGTTTTTAATTTGTGTTTGAAGTATTATCATACTTAGAAAAAAGGCATAGAAATAAATTCAGTTTTATGTCTGTTATTATTAGTTATATTAATGTTTAAACCTCAGTTTTATGTCTGTTATTATTAGTTATATTAATGTTTAAACCTCATTTTAAACTGTATCTAACTCAATTAGGTAGAGTTATATTATATGATACAATATAATATTTCCTACTACATGATACAATAAAAAAACCAAAAGGTATAACGACTATCAAAACTCAAAGCTAAGTAAACTTTCAAAAATTATTATTATTATTATTATACATTATATTATACATATTTTACATATTAAAGGAAAGTTTTGATGAACAGTAATAACATAAATTATACATATTAAAATAAACTTGCCATGAATAGTGATTTTTTAATTTTTAAGGAATTGTTTTAATATTCTTAATAATAATTTATTTATCATATAATTTTATTATTTTTCTAACAACTTACCTTCTATGTTTATTTTTTAACATTGCAGTATAAATCTTTTGAAAATGGATAATGTGCCACTATCGTACTAAATCGGACCAAAACTGATTTTTTTTTTGCACTATAAATTTTATTGAAACAGATATTGTGCCCCTATATGTATTGATACTAATATTTATTTATATTGTGTTTGCTTCCGATAAACCAATATTTATTTATATTGTTTTTGCTTATGATAAATTGACATCGTATCGTTACCACATCGTACCGAACAACATCGGTACCTTTACATGTACTCATTTGTATGGTTTCTGTTTGGTAATGAGTTTTATGCCGCTACTGTAGTTAACCAAATTTAAACCGACCAAACATCGGTATTGGTACTTATTTTTATTGCTTTTGCTTTCGATAAACTGACGTATTGTAACACCCCAAAAACGGGTTTGGTAATCAAACCACGTTAACACTAAAAGACGGCTAAAGAACCGTTAGTGGTAAAAGTTAAGCCAGAAAATATTAGAATTTATATAACTAAATCTAATATTTAATAAAAAGAGAAAAAGAATGTGTTTGGGAAATAAAATCTGTAGAAGGCCCGAGTTAACAGGACTTAAACTAAACTTGGTCATAGATTCCCAAAACCCACTAATTTAATTAGGAATGTTTAACCTAGTTAATAAACGGGGAATATTGTTGGAAATAAGTAGGTTGTGCCTTACTTAATTAACTAATCAAATTAGAGGGGCCAATGTTGTTAAAATTGAAACTTATATTATCAATTTTAATTAAAAACAAAACCCAACACCTCATTTGTGAGGCCTGGTCGAACAAGAACACAGGGGGCGACATATGCTCCCCACCAAACTCTAGAGCATGTCAAAATTGATCAGATTGAGGGTTCAAATCAGCTCCAAATCGATCTCCAAGCACGAATTAGTGATCACCTTGTTGAGGGGATCACAAGGTATGCAAAATTCTTGTATTTTGATTCATCTCGAGTTCTAGGTTAATTGTGAAAAACTGAAATTGAGCTTGATTGTATCATGCATGAATGAAATTAGAAGGGATATGGTGTCTAGGGATGAACCCTAGGTGAAATCTTGTTAAAAGATTTCATGTTAATTATAGAGTTCATAATCACCATTGTAGATGATTAATGAACTTGAAGAAAACATAAACCCTAGAATTGATGATCTTGTTCTAGCGTAATCTGAATTTAAGAGTAAAATTCAGAAATATGGATGTTAAGACTTGTGTAAAATTGTTTAATTGAAGTTAATTTAGATGATAATTACCAGTCATAAACTTGGTTTTGATGATATAAAAATCTGACCCGCTAGGTGTTTGATGAAACGCCCAAGTGAGGATTAAAATGCTAAAAGTTGGGTAAAAACGCAGATTTGGTTATTATAAAGAATTATGCGTTAAAGCTTATGAAAAAAAATGGGTTTAGGATGATTTAATGAAATTTATGTTGTATTGGTGTTTATAAACACCATACTAACTTGTATGAATGAACTACTTGAACAAAAAGGGAAATCGTTAAGAATTCATACTTGATAAGTTAAGTTAACTAATCGTGAAGCCGAATAGTAGCTTCGGCATAGAAAATATGTGAGGTGGAATAGTCGTGATTATTAATGACTAACTTAACCGCCTTGTAAATGTTTGACAATAGTTTGACGCGTAACAAGCTAGGTGAAAGCTTGGATGAGGGAACGGGTCAAACAGAGCAAGTACGGAAAGAAAAGTGTAGCGTGGATGCGAGGTAAGTGTAATTTACACACTTATGTAGAATACCCGTTTATTGATACGTTGTAAACGTGAAAACGATAATATTGGAAATATGGAAATTTGTCAATTGTCAACTTATGTAAATCAAGGTTAAAAGGATACCCATGGCGTAAGCCGAAATGGGTTGAACCTGTAAGAAAATAGTGTAAAAGAAAAAGGGTATGGTTATAAAATCCGGGATGGGATGGATGTATGAATTGGAAATCAAAAACGATGTTTTTGATTAAATAGATAATGTTGGGCATATAGTCCAAACGGGTCGAATGGTGGTGATAACACCATTTGACAATATTGACTAATGTGGTTGTCAAGTCTTATGTTAACAGGACCGTTTAGCAAGTCGGATAATTGCGTCATCGTTGATGGTGTGATAATAAAAACGAGGTATAAACCGGGTCTACTTGTTGATCCGGGCCAGGTACGCATAATTATGTTGTAGTTAAAGTGTTATTTTGGTCGAATAATTTGAGGGAGAGTCCTTCGTCATGAAAGGACTAAAATCGACCAAAACGCCCTTTTAGGCTAAAGGGAACAAACGACCCTTAGAGGTTGTTTGGAAATGAGTTTTATGACTAGGTAAATACTTAGAATAAGTATAGAAGTTGAAAGATGTGATATGTTAGTCAAATAGCTCTATTTGAGTCTTGACGTAAAATAGCAATCCGAAGGGTAAAACTCGGAACATATAGATATACACATTGAAATCCACACACATATAGTTGTAGTGGAAGATTTCTTGATAAGAAATGTAGGAATAAGATACTAGAAAAGAAGGAAAGCGATTTCAAGTTTTAAAGTGCTTAAATACCCTTAACGGGTCAAAATAAGCATACGAGCGAAAATGGGTTTAATTTGTGTAATAAACCTATGATTAGAACCTAATATGGTATATAACATTTATTTGAAGAAGTGTATGAAATATAGGAATCAAATAAATACGTTTGTTTGATAAAATATATTAACGGGTCAAAATTTGGTATAAAGGGTAATGAGCCGAAGACTTAAAAGTCTTAAATTTTGTTAAGCCGAATGTCGGATTTTAACTCCATATGATGGAGAATCAAATTACAAACACGTAGGAAGAAACGGTAGGTCAAACGGACTAACGAATAGAAAGATACGGAAGTTTTCGTGTCATTAAGCGGCAAATGGAAAAAAAGCCGAATACAGGGACCACCGTAACTTACGGTGTCACCGTAAGTTACGGTGGAGCTGAAGGCTTTACGGCAGCCCCCTACTGATTTACGGTAGGGGCATGTCACACCAGGGGCCACCGTAACTTACGGTGCCACCGTAAGTTACGGTGGAGGCCAGTTGGAAATCCATGTTTTGAGATCAAGAGTTTAACGTTGGGATTCTTTTTCTTTCCATTATCGTTACCGGATTTGTTTAGACATATTTTAATCCCCGTATGACTAAAGAATTTCATGTTTATGAAATGTAGGTACATTTAGAATGCCGGAAGACGACCAAGCTCCTCGAAGAACCGAACACGATATAGATTCATGCTTCCGCACTTGGTCACGTTGTAAAATTTTAAACGACGAATTCGTTCACATTATGTTGAATGACTTATGATTGTAAAAGTTTTTAACAAACCCGTATTTCCGATGTTTATGAAATCTTAATTACCTGATTGTTTTTCGTAAAATATACGTTAAACCTCGAATTATAAGAACGGGTGTTACAAGTATCCAATCGAACAAGATTGTTATATGTACCTGTATTCATTTTTATGGTTTCCGGTTCTGATATTTTTATTTATACAACTCTGTTTACGATTATAAACGGATATCATTACCAATACCGTGACGATCTGAAATGATTGATACCGTGCGGACAACATCGTTGTCAGTACCAGTGTTCGTTTTTTCGTATTCGGTAGATGTAAAACATGTATTGATTTATATGCCGAGTGCATGTATCGTACCAGTACTATAACGAACCTAAACGACACCGATCAAATGTCCGCGATAACGTATTGCCACGAGGAAACAATCTATATATATATATATATATATATTGATTTTTCAAATTTTATTTTCTTAAATATGTTATATGTTTTCTTATTTTGTATACATTAATAGGAATAGTAAATACAAACATTTAATATTATATATTATATATTATATATTTTGATTTTCACTAAATTTAGTTTTTATTGACAATGTATGTATATTGTACTGCTATCGTACCAAATCGAATCAAAACTAAAAACGAATATTTTTTCTGTAAACTGTACGAGTGTCGAAAACAATATTAAAAAACACATTTTTAATCGTAAATTATACGAGTATCGATACGTGACGAGTCGAGCCGATTTCAACCGAACATCGGTACCAATATCGGTAGTATCGAAATTGGTATTCCATTTTTATAGTTTTCGTTTGATATAAAACACGCGCTGATATCCTTTTGGGCATATCACGACTTTATCTTTTTAGTTTTCTCTTTCAGCTACTATAGCAATTGCTGGTACAAGAAAGAAATGAATCGATACCAACTGAGCTCATGCCGCAAAGCGCGAAGAAAAACCACTAGTAAATAATTATAATAGTGTTTTTAGTGGTGTTCTAATTCATTATTTTTATCTAAATTTCAAACGTTTAATTCTTAAAATATTATTTATTTAAACTAAATATGTTTATTTTAGTTTGTTATAGTCTTTTAATTCAACTAAAAGATATTTTTATTATATATATATTAAAGCAAAGGGACTATGGATAAAAAATAGCTTTTTAAAGTATTTGTTTTAAGTATTGTTTATTTAATATAATTTTTTAATAATTTGCGTACGTTAATTTTTTAAAAATAATCTAAATACGCATCTATTTATTTTTTCCAACATTCTAATATAATTTATTTTTGAAAATGGATACCGTGTTGCTACCATACCGAAAAGAAAATCGACTGAACAACATAAGTGCCACTATTCATATATATGGTTTTCGGTAAATCTTATTGAAAGTAGATACCGTGTCGTTATTATACCGAACGTAAAACCGAACAATCAACATCGATATTTGGTACCGGTATTTATATTTATATTTATATTTTTAGATTCAATAAACTGATACTGTATCAATACCGTACTGTATTGTATCATATTGAGCAGGACCGAACAACATCGGTATTGGCACCATGTTCGTTTTATGGTTTTCGGTCGATGCAGAGCAGATGTTGATTGTTATACCGAATGTATGTATTGTGTCGGTACAAAAATAAACCGAATCAATACCGATCGAGATCACGCCGCGAAGCGCGGGGGAAATCGACTAGTTATACATATTAAAATAAAGTGGGGATGAATAGTGACTAAATATTTTAAGTAATTCTTTTATTTTTTAAATATTATATTATTAGTCAGTAATAATAATCTGATTATTTTTTCTAATAACTTACGTTCTATGTTTGTGTTTTTTCAACTTTGCGATATAAATTTTATTGAAAAACAGATATTATGCCGCTATCGTACCAAACCGAACAATATATGTAACGGTACTGGTATTTTTTATATTGTTTAATGTACCAAACAACATTCGTACTTGTACCTGTATTCATTATTTATTGTGTCCTGTTTGGTAACGGATTTGTGCCCTTGCCATAATGAAACTAACCAAACAACATGGGTATTTATTTTTATTGTTTTTGCTTTCGATAAGCTGGCACCGTATCACTATCATACCCTACTGAACACTGATACCTATATTCATTTTTATGCTTTCCGCTTTTGATAATTTTTCATTTATACAACTCTTTGCGACGATAAATTAATAGCCGTACCAATATGTGATGATTTGAACCAATAGATGCCATTCAAACAATATTGGTGCTAGTACTGGTTTTCATTTTTATAGTTTTCGGTCGATATAAAACACGTGTTTATTTCTATTATGAGTGCATATGTCGTACCAGTACTGTCATGAACCATATTAATACTAATCGAATGCCCATGATAATGTACCGCCTTAACGCGCATACAAATAATCTAGTTAGCTATTAAAAATAAATGATTAGTCAATGCTTGTAATTTTCTCTAATTTGGCTTTTTAATCTTTAACAATTTCGAATAAGATGAGCCTTTAATAATTTCCTATAATTCCAAAAAGTATAATTTGGAATTAGATGAGCCTTTAATAATGAAACTAGCTCATGACTAATGGTAGGTGATTCTTTATTTAAAAGTGGATATAGGTTGGTAAGGTGGTGCATATGATCCCACATGGGTTAGACTTTAGAAGAATGCCAAACAATTTTAATTGGGAAAGTTACCAAAATATCAGTTGACCAAAACATTTTTTGAAAAGGTCACCCTCCTACGTCGGTGGAGAGGCGCATCAAGCTTGGGATGCGTCTTTCAAACACGGGAAGCGTCTGTGAGCGAAACCCAAATTTTTAATTTTTCGTTGAAATTGTGTTAAAATGAGTTGGTGGAATTTGGTAAATGTAGGGAAGGTTTCAGATTTGTATTTAAGGGGGTAGACCCAAACAAAATTGGAAAAATTGTCTATAAGCACCATATAATATTTATACCCTGATCACAGTGCACAATGTCAAATGGGGCAAAAGTAAAAGAATTTGATGAATAGAAAGGAAGACGTTTACTATTTGAAATTCGACACGAGTTGCAAATATTAGACATAGTGTCTTTATTACAAGAAATATGAAAATTACGACCCAAGACATCTAAAATTTGAGCTCCGGGGTGACCGAGCCTATCATGCCAGGGAAGTGAAGGAGAAGTAAGATAACAAGCTTAAGGCGGGAGTTGAGGTGGCGTGAATGGATAGAGATCCCCGTCCTGTTATGTCTAGATAGAGTCTTCTTAGTTTTAAGATCCTTCAAAGAAAAACCAAAATGGTCAAATTCAATAGAAACGTTGTTATCACGAGTAAAACATCGTACGGAAATAAGGTTTTTAATTATTTGGGGGCTATACAGGACATTGGGCAGGATATAAGTACGGTTGGGTAAGATGTGTAGGCATGTGCCAGATCCAAGTATTGGTAGAGAATTGCCATTGCCTACCAAAATGTTACTGCGAACAGGAGAATAATTAGGGAATAAAATTTTACCTGGTTCCTGAGTGAGGTGAGATCCTACTCCCGTATCCATGATATCCATGTTCCAAGAGGACTGTGGCTGATTGACCTGCATGTTAGTGAAGGCAACGCTTAAATCAGATAGAGAGAGTGTAACATCCCGGAAATATAAAACTTTATATTAGAATTATAAAGTTTAAATAAACAAGAATTAATTAACTAGGAAAATTATAACCTAGTTAACTACAAGTCTAGAAATAACTTGAAATAGGGTTAAAATAACCAAAACTATATGTTAAACAAAAGTGGAGGGCCAATGTTGTTAAAATTGAAACTTATATTATTAATTTTAATAAAAACAAAACCAAACACCCCATTTGAGGTGTCTGGTCGATCAAGAACAGGAGAGGGCGACACCCCCACTCTCAAAACCCTAACTTCTACTAACCTCTCAAATTGAAGGCCCAAATCAAGTTGAAATCAAAATCTGAACATAGAATTGTGATCACCTCGTCAAGAGGATCATAAGGTATGTCGAATTAGGTCATTTTGATTCAACCCAAATTCTTGCATGTGATTGAAATTGAGTGTTGAGCTTAATTATGTGTTGTAAACATGAAATTGGAAGTGATATAAGGTTTAGGGACAAACCCTAAACGATTTCTTGTCAGATTCTTGCATGATAATTGTATGGATCAAAATCACCATAGTGGGTGATTAATATGTTAGTAGAACTTGATAAACACTAGGATTAAAACTCTTGTTCTAGTGTAAACTGAAATTATGAGGTAATCTCTAAATTGTTGATGTTAAAATATGTGTATATAGTCTAATAGAAGTTAATTAAGGTGAAAAACTCAAGTCATGAACTTGGTTTAGATCATGTAGAAATCTGACCCGCTAGGTGTTTAATAAAACGCCTAAATGAAGGTTAAAATGTAAAGGTTGGGTAAAACGCATATTTGAATATGTTAAGAAATAATGCGTTAAAGCTTACGAAAGAGTTCTAAACTTGTTATAAATTGAACTCTTTAGGCAAGGAATCCGGAACATCAAGTGGACACGCCGGAGGAGAAACACGCGGAAAAGGTATACTTTAAAGGTACGTGGCTTTAGTCCCGTTAAATTATGCGTAAATGTTTGGGTTTGGTGTGTAAATGATGTTGTAGTGTAATAGATGCGTTTGATGCGTCGTTAAAGTGGCGAAGTACACTCGACCATCAAACGGGTCAAAATAAAGACTTGGAATTGAGTTTGGTTTGTCAATAAAGTGATGGTTTTCACTAGATAGCCAAACGGGTTGAAATGATGCTTTTAAAAGAATCACGAGAGTAGAGACTTGAAAGTCTAATAGTTCGTTAAGTGATGGATTGTACCACGCCAATGAATTGGTTATGTTAATTTAAGTTTACGAATCCGGGATAGCGGGTCAAACAATAGAAGTCAATAGAAAGTGTCGATTGAAACGGAATGCTTGAATTCTGAGAAAACAAGTATCTAGTTCTAAGGGAATGCAGAGCCATGGAATGGCACGGATACCCTAAGGTTATGAGCCCGGGGAATTGGGTAACTATGTCAAAAAGGGCTTTAGAATTGAAAAGTGGTATTATGCACTTATTGCCAATGGGTTGGATAATTGAAATAAGGAAATTGTGAGCCGATCGCTGGTAACTCAGTTTCCGCGATGTGAAATTTATATGGTTAGATCCGTAATTTTATTACGGACTCATAGGAAAAAGAATCGACTAAAACGGATTAGCGAGTAAAAAGTTATGGCCGTTTAAAGTTAGAATTTTGACAAGTTTCGGAGCTGGGCATAAATGCAGGAAAAAGACCTATACACGCTGGAAATAGGTCTCCCTCGCGCCACGCGAAGGGATACATTAAACCTGTCGCGACACGCGAGGCCTTCTCGCGGCCCGCGTAAACTTATATGAAATCTGTCGTGGGGCGCGACAGACCCGAATGCTGAAATTTTATTTTTCTTTGCTTGTTTGATATTGGAACTTGATTTCATACATTTTAATGTTGTCAAAACTAACAATTGATGTGGTTTTGACCCTAGGTAAAAGTGTGGGCTTTCCGGATGCTGATCAAGCATGCTTTCAAGAACTGAACACTAATTTTTGAAGCTTCCGCGCTAAACTTAACTTTGTCTAGACAATTTTTATGCTGTAAATGATTTGTCATCCGTGTTTTGAATGTTTTAAACTAGTCGGTAGATGACTAGTAGATGTTCCTTCTAAACTTGTTTAGTAAGTTTCATGAATATGTTGGTTTATTAACATGAAATATCTTTTATAAACTCAAAGTTAGTATAAAATTATGTAAACCATTATTAAATCCAGTCCTTTTAACAAGGGTGTTACAAGTTGGTAATCAGAGCTCAAGGTTGTCAACAAAGTGTTCGGTTCAAGCTTGATCGATCGTCCAGTAAGAATTAATTGCTTTAGTAGACTTACTAGAAAAAGGAAATTTGAATTGATATGCACGGGAAGTGCGTGTTTACACACTCAAACCCGGAAAAGTGCACTAAGCATAAATGGTTTAAGCAAGTGGTGAACTTGGCTAGATCAAAATGAATGACGCATATGTCATAGATGAAATGTTTAACAATTAGTGTAAACATTTCAATTTCAAGATGACGGAAAGATGGGAGGAGTGTATAAATACGCTCGAACCCGGGAAAATACACTAAGTAAGAAAGGTAAGGCAAGATATATACTTGGTCAAACCGAAAAAGAATAACACATTATTTATGATTGAGTGAGAGTGATATAAATTTCCGTATAACAAGATGGAAATGAATTAAATAATTATTGATAAATCGTGATGGTTGTTTCAGTTAAAGAAATGTCTGGAGTAACCGGAGATGATTCGACATCTCAATTGACTGAACAAATGAAAGCTAAGATTTCCGAGGAGATCGGAAAAGTTCTAGAAAATAGTCTATCACAGTATATTGATAGATTACAAACCACAATCGTGCCGGTGGTGAACGATATGATGGCTGAATTGAAAGACAGCATACTACAAGAAATAGAAGAAATGAAGGTGTTGGATATGAATCCAAGATCAGTAAAGAAGTCCAAGTCTAATAAAGCTCCCAAGAAGGGAGTTACAAAAAAGTGTGTTACATCAGTGTAGATTTTGTGGAAAAAAAAATTCACAAGGGCACATGTGGTAAGGCAAGACATAAAAAGTCTAAATGTCCAGAGAGGCTTGGAACCAAGGACACAACTGACACCATGTCTGATGCCCAGAAATCAAGGACAAAGTTGTTTTATATAACAGCCATAGAGGCTAAAGCTGAACCTGATGTCGTTTCAGGTATACTCTTGTAAATTAAATTTCAGCATGAATTTTTAATTATTACGAGTGCAAATAAATCGTTTGTTTTATACTGATTTATTTAACATTCTACATTAGTGTTAACGAAATTACCAAGGCTTTGAAAAATAGAAATAGGTAATAATAAAAGTTATATTGTTTATAAGAGGTGCTGAAACTGTACGTTGAGCATCGAGGTAAAAGTAATCATGATAAATATTGCCTTGGGAAGGGGTGCGCACACACTCGAACCCGAGAACGTGATGAAAGATAAGCGTCATAATAGGGAGGAGTGTAATAACACCCGAACCCTGGGAGTTTACAATAGTAATAGATGACAAGGACATGGTTATAGACTAAGCCAAACTAAATGAAACATATAGAAACATAGTTTATATCAACAAACGATGTGGGTAAATTCCAAACAACGATATGAAACAATAACATGAAATGAATTGATTTTGTTATTGTAACAATGGGTTAAAGTCAAAAAAATCAAGAGATTAAGATTTGGATAGGAATATCCTCGAAAAAGAAACTAAATGGACAATATGTATTATTTGTTGCTGTAAATAATGAAATACCAATAAATTTGGATTTAAAAGCTCGGGTATGAGTAGATACCCAAGTAACATGCTATTAATAAATTCCTCCTGAGGAAGAACGATAATCACATTGATGAGGGTGAATATGTAAAAGAATTAGTAAGATAAACATTATGAAAGCGTTAGAATAAGAACGAGTAAACCCCGAAGGCTGAATAACAATAACAGTAGTTTACCAAATAAGACTTGAGACATGGACCTTCGGGACATTAGTAAAAGAAACAGACCTAAGGGTCGCTGACAAAAGAAAGGTGGTGTACGGAATAATTAAGTAAAGTGCTTGATAATGAAAGTAAACGGAAGCCGGATAATGGGAGCTTATTACATTAAGATAATGAGCCCAAGGGAAGGGATAAGAATCAAATAAACAAAAATATAAATCGACAATTTAGAATGTCAAGGCATAAGGATAAAGTTGACTGTTATAGGCGATGGAACTCACATGAACAAGTCAAACCAGACGAGTGAAAGGATAAAAGACTTAGTTGAGTAAAGCGGTGGATTTTGCTGATACGACCAAATAAATCGAGAAACAAAGTCTTAATGAATGCCAGAAAGGTTGCTATGAAAATAATATCGATAAAATACCCGATTAATAGGTATGTTTTCAGATAAATGCGTAACCAACAGTCGAGAACGCGAATTAAAAGTCAAAAGACTCGGATTAAGAGTTATGACTAAGAAGACGATAAAATTTTGCAAACACGGAATTTCGATAGTTATGTACAACTATTTTTGTATTGGACGGGCCGAATAAAGTATAATACTTGATATTCCAAGTAAGCACAACCCGAATAATGAAAGTGCGAAATATTACCGAACCAATGTAATAGGTAGTAAAAGAAAATGGAAAGGAAAACGCAAACCAATAAAACCGGGGTGTTAAAAACATTAAGATAACGAACCCAGTAACGGGTTGAAAGGAAGTAGGGGCATAAACCAAATATCGGGATGAGTGGGAAAAACCGACGCGAAAAACGACGTAAGAAGACATAGAGTCGGAAGGATAATCCGAAAGAAAATGAGCGTAGCCTTAGACTACGGTCAAGGTCAGATGAGTTTCAAAAGCGAAAATAAATTATTTTAAACATAAAAAGGGGGTGCCTTGATGCCTTATGTATGTACATATATAATTAAATAAAGACACGACTAGAGGATGATCTACGGGATCGCTATAACCTTCGGGTTATAAACAATATAAAGGTCTACGGGACCAAAATGACCCTCGGGTCACAAATAAAAAGAAACAAACCATAGGGTCTCATCTTGAAAAGGGGAAGATCGAATAAAATAGACTATGAGGCAAAGTGAGGGAACCTACGGGTCACTTGGGGTTAAGCATAGGGACTAGTTATAATTCCCCGCGCAATGTAATAGCGGAAAAGAATAAATTCTTGTCGTAAATTCCTAAATATGAGTAATCGACACAAGTTAAAGAGATAGACGTTAAACTAAAATTCAGTTTTAGTACGAAGTGGCATTTAACGAATATGAACATTATAGAGAGATTAAGAAATAGTTAATGTTAAAGAATACAGGTCTCAACACCGATAGGTGTGAGACGCTATGTTGGAGAGAAGATTCGAGATAATGAAAAGTTAAAAAAAAAAATAAAAAAAATAATAATCATGTGATGTGATGTAATCATGATCACAAGAGTGATATAGAAATGCAGAAAATAATCATGTTGTAACGTGAGTTACGGGATAAGAGATAATAAACTCACGTAAGTCTGAATATAGCAAAGGGTTAGTGACGTGATGTCGTGGTCACAATCAAATTTAATCTAAATACAACTAAATAGATAGCGGTAAGTGGGTATCGAACACAGAGAGTTTGTGGAAAATGTGTTATTTAAGAATTTATCTAGATTAACTAACTTAAACTAATTGAGGGAAAATAAAATTCAAGAGTTGGTTTGATTGGATTGGTTTCTTTTAAAACTAAGATTACTAATTAATTTGCAAAATGAGAATTGAGTTTGTAAACAATTTAGAGACAAATGACCATCCTAAGTTTCCGGTTTGTTTCAACAATTGTGCTATCATTTACTAGAAAGATCTACATAGACATAGCTCATGTGAAATTATTTGTTGTGATAAAAGGGAACTAAGTACTCAGATTCCTAGAACGTGAGGTTGTTACCCGATGACCAATTGACCCTTACCCAATCCTAATTCTACCCATGATATCTCGATTGCCAATGGCACCAAGAACGTATGGTTTCAAAGAAGAATAATTGTAAACATCAACAATTTACAACCAAACAAGAACACACCATGATAAACAAAACATAAGTTTAATTCATCATTCTAGAAATATAAAATAAGCACAATAGTTTCACAAACCTTCCACCTAGGATGACCATAAAGTATTTAGCCACACATGGCTTGAACAAACATCATAATGCAAAATAAAAATTATTCTTGTTCAACACACTCACTAACAACAATCTAGATAGAAAATAGATGATAAGATATCCTTCTTCAAGCTCTAAGTGTCTAATATATGGTCCCAATTCGTGTGCTTCCAGGTAGTAACCGAAAAACAATCATAAGTCCCCCATAAAACCACATAAAAACGACATTTAATAGAGGAGTTACAAGTTTGAGTTCAGTCGGAGCCGTAACCTACGGCCCTCCGCCGTAGGTTACGGCGGTCAGCATGGTCATACAAGTCAACAGGGAGCCGTAACCTACGGCCACCTGCCGTAGGTTACGGCAAGCAGTGAGTCTTACGGCCGGGAGCTCCTGTCTTACGGCTGGTCTTTTTGGCAATTGGTGGGAGCCGTAACCTACGGCAGGGAGCCGTAGGTTACGGTGCTCTATGTTATGCTTTTCTTTGTTTGCTTCGTTACAAGTGGAATTTGCATTTCTTGTTTCCATGATCATTTAGCATCCATCCAAACTTCATATCATCCAACTTTTATGCATTTTAACACCTGCAAATACCAACGCACCGTAGTTACCAAATTCCCACAATTAACCGAATAAAGCATGAGATGTGCACATATTTAGCCCCTTTAAGGGTTGTCCTACGGACCACCCGTCACATCCCCACACTTACCCGTTGCTTGTCCCAAGCAACCCATTCAAAACTATTCACAACCATAAGCGATCAACATGCAAACCAAGCTAAAATGTGCCGACCTTTTACTAACCTTCAATCGTACCACAAGACACACCCCTTACAAAGACTCTCAGTAGCAAGAAATATTAGCATGTAATGCAAAACCACTCAATGCGTGTGTGTGTGTGCGACAATAAGCTTGTATAAGAATCAAGTTTCCTCCTAACAAATATCTAGCATGCTTATGAATCAAAGGGACTTACGGGTTGTAACGGGGCTAAGGGTAAAGGTAGGAAATGGTGGAATAAATATGAAAGAGCTAATTGATTTGACCCGGTTTTTATTTCTACTAAATAAATAAAGCAAACATCACTATATACACAACTTCTTCGACATTCTCAACTACTATTGCACTAAACACTTCTTTTTGTATTTTTCTCTCTCTTTTTTTTAATAATAACACATCAAACTCAACAATATATATAAGAACATCAACATTACATACTGAATCTCCTAAACCAGGTCATTTCAATAGGTAAAATTTTATAGGAAGTAGGCTTGGGTCACAACCGAATGGTCTAAGGCTCAAACATGGCTTTCTAAAGGACCAAACCCCCACCCCTCACATACCAAGCTCATATATGTAAAGTATGAGGTCCAACCCACCAATCCCACACTCTCACACATCTAGACGAGGCTACCTAAAAGTCCCCTATCATTTCCAAAAGCATGCTAACTCTAGGATTTAACAAGTATTCACACACAAGTTCTATTAACACACTACACACACCGCCACTCAAACAATGAAACCCCACTCAAACAATGAAATATCAATAACAATCATGTGTGGCTCAAATCCTTACCAAGAAAAGACTAGGAATGGGTGTCGGTGTGTCAAGTGGAACCATATCAAGTTTTCAAACTTTTTGACAATTTTCGCTTGGATTTACAAAAATTTCAAAATTCTCAAAAATTTCCCCCATCCCCACACTTGGGATACATTGTCCCAATGTATGGTTTTGAGGGAAAGATCGCTTTATCCAAAAACACCAACATTTGCTTATACTCTCAAACCCCAAGTTTCTTTTTGTATTTTTTATATTTTATTATTAGAGACACCACCAACTTTCACAACCCAACAACATATCAACATCAAACACCACCCTACCTCCCAACCATAACATAAACAAACTACATAAAAATATACAAAAATGTACAAAGGAGCAAGATACGACCTGGCTAGTAGTACTTCGGCTGTGGAGGCCCGAAGATGGATGTCATCATATCAGTCCACTCACCAAAGCCAAATGCTCCACCGCTACTGCTGCTTCCTTGATCACCACTTGGATTCGCCTGCTGGTAACTCATAGCATGTGGATCCACCCACTGAGAGTGATGCAATGGTGGGGTGGGGTATGACACACTACCATCATTTGGTGGCAATGTGGTGTAGTCCACAACGAGCGGATCTCCTTCAATTGGTTGACCCGCATGCCATTGATCATGCATGTGTCTCTGACGATCATCTAAATAGCGGTTGTTCAATTCCTCTTCATGGGCATACATATGAGCACGGTTCCATTGCTCATTTCTATCGTAGCTCCGCTTGATAGCTCTTTCCACACTAGCACCCATGAAAGTTTGTTGATCGAAGAGCATCTGGTTCTGTTCACTCCATCCACCGAAAGTGGGAGGCCGCCTTTGTTCAATAATTTGGCCCATATTCCCCGAATGGGCCCAATACGGATCATAAGCCTGCTGTGCATAATCAAATGCACTCCCCACGTAACCAGATTGTACACCAGCTCCCTGAACTCCCGCCTGACCGGCACCCTCTATCTGAGCATCCACCATGAATGTGTCTTCATGGTAGTCATCGTCTCCACTCACTTCATCATCCGTTGTTTCGGGCTCCTCGGCCTCTCCCGGTCGTAACGGTCTCGCATCCACCTTCAATGCTCTCCACCTTCTCCCATCTGTTTTCAACTTATGAAACCTCTCCGATTCTGTGTAAATCCACCCCGGCCCAAGATTCTTAAGGTCAAATGGTCTAAACCGCTTGTAAGAACCCTTTTCATCACCTTTAATTGCCCCATATTTTTTAAGCAATGCCGTAATCAACCGGCAATGGGGTATAATCTTCCTTTCTCCACTATTTTTACCCAGCCAGATATTATTCAACACGAGAAATTGGAAAGGGACCTTGGGAGATCCATGCATCATCATATATAGGATCGGCACCTCCTGATGCCACACTTCCATCTTGTCACCCCGCCTCGGAACAACGTTATAAATGCACAATGTCAATAGTAATTTTTCTTCCATTCTCAAATTGCTCCTATATAACTTTCCATGCGTTGTGCCCGGAAGGAAGAGGTAGTCAAGCATATTTTGCCATTGCTGATGCTTGTTAGGCTCGTGGTAGAGATCTTTGAGACTCGGGTAAATGTACTCATTTGCGGGTTCGTCGTCAAACTTTGCTATTTTGCGCAACGAATCATAAGACATTTCTACATTCACCCCATTACACCGTCCAATGAGTCTCATCTTGCTTGGGGCCTTAAACGGGGGACATTCAAGTGAAGCTACCCATTCTTGAATCTGCTTGTCGTACATCTTCTTCACTTCCCCGTCATAACACTTCAAGGCTGCACCCCAACCCAACTCCTTGAACTTTGCCGTGATCCCAAATGGCCCGAAATCAACCTCCTTGATCTCCTTCTCACAAATAAATGCTTCACCTCGTTGTTTTAGCTTGTTCATTTGTTCATGGAATATATCCTCTATCCATTCTGCGGGTTGGTCTAGCAATGAACCGGATATCCAATCCGGCTTCGGACCCCTTGGAGGTGCATCCTCCTCCGAGTCCGGGTCACCAACCCGGGTCAATCTCCTCCTCTTTTGTTGTGCATCATCCCCTTGAGGCGCATTAGAAGAACTTGCAATTCCTTTCCCCTTTTTCGTCACCATGCCTACACACATTCAAAAACCACACAAACAAATCAAGTTAGTATTTCTACCCAATCTTCCCCACACTTGCTTCATATTATGGGTATAGATGTGCAAAAACCAAAATTTCATTCTTTCAAACAAAATTTTGGCATGATGTCCCTATAAATCAGAATTTTTCCAAAAACTTTAACGAGACATCCACACATTTATACCCATACATTCAATAGTTCACAAATTCCTACATCTATCATGTACTAGCAAGTGTGTGTAAGCAAAAACAAAGATTGAAACTTACAAACCTCAATGTACATACAAGAATGAATTGAAATTGCATACCTTGGTGTTGTAGAAGATGAGAATCACAAAAACTTGAAGTTCACACAAAAACCCACAAAAAACCCCAAATTTTCGGCACCCCTTAGGCTCAAATCCGACCCCAAAACAAAGGAATCTTTGAAATACGAGTACAAATCTCGAATCCTTGTGAAATTTTACCCAAGATAGATCCAAAAATCACTAAAATCGGGTTAGATTTGAGGGAGTTATGAAAATGTGAAGGTTATGGTGGCTAGGGTTCTAAGAGAAGAAAGATGAAGATGAAGGTTAGAGAATGATGTTTAGAATGAGTGGATAGGGTGAGTTTGGGTTTTGTTTTTATTAAAATGTTTATTATTATTATTATTTTTGGTTTTTTGTTTTTTTTTATTTTTTTTTATTATTATTTTTTATATGTATATGCCGACAGAAAGGTACGCCTCGCTTGCGGTATGCGCATATAATGTATATATGTGTGGGCGCTCGGGGGGCAAAAGTGAAAGTGCACTAATTTTAACGTTATTTTACTAATTTCGTGAAAATAACATTAATAGAGGGGGATGGTTAATCATGCATCATGTGGTGGCGTTGATAGCCGAAAGACAAGGGGGTACATGCACTAATCGGCAGTTGTCTCAATTGCTGAGTGTTATGTGCCTTATGTCCAAGGCTTGATGCAAAACTACTATCGAGCCGGGGGTCTCACTGGAAGCAGCCTCTCTATTCCTACGGGGTAGAGGTAAGGCTGTCTACATCTTACCCTCCTCAGACCCTACCTTAGCTTTGCTATTGGTGTGATTTACTGAGTATGATGATGATGATGATGATATGCCGACAGAAAGGGACCCTCAGCTTTTTACTGCGAACCGTAACCTACGACTCCCTGCCGTAGGCTACGGCTAAACCTGGGCAAAAATGGATCGCCGTAAATTAGGAGCTTCGAGCCGTAAGGCTTGTTTTGTGACATGGAGCCGTAACCTACGGCTCCCTGCCGTAGGCTACGGCTCCCTGCCGTAGGCTACGGCTCCCTGCCGTAGGCTACGGCTGGAGCTGGGCATAGGGGTGTCATAGAAAAACTTATAATCAAAATTTTTTTTTTAGTTTTTCAAAATTGTTTAATTTTTATAGTTTTTTATAAATATTGAGAACATAAAAATTATTACCCTACCCCCCTTTAAAAACCCGCGTTGTCCTCAACACTATGTTCGGGAAATCCGTGAAAATTTCCCCACACTTGTTTCGAACACCGGTTTAAACGGAACTTATTTAATTCAAATTAAACTAAACTAACTATTTACAAACACCAAACCTGGGCCTCTTTCACGTTTCTTCGTCATCCACCGGGCGTAAAATGTAACCCACTTTGCCGAGCTCGAGATTGTTGATATCGTTACCTTCCAAGTACGGTTTGAGCCGATGCCCGTTCACCGTTTGTTGCTTATTTGTTTGTTCATCTTGAATGTCAACATCACCAAATCTTCCCACTCTTCGGACAACATAAGGACCCATCCATTTGCTTTTGAGTTTCCCCGCGAACATCTTCAATCTTGAATTGTACAACCACACTTTTTGACCCACTTCAAAGTTCTTTTTCCTTATCTTCGCATCATGAACTTTCTTCAGTTTGTCTTTATATGCGGATGCACACTCATAAGCTTGATCCCTTATTTCTTCAATTTCATTCAATTGTAACTTTCTCGCCCAACCCGCTTCGTCATAGTTTGCGTTCACCGTTTTAATTGCCCAATATGCCCGATGTGCCAACTCCATAGGCAAATGACACCCTTTTCCATACACCATTCGATAAGGAGTGGTATCAAGTGGAGTTTTGTAGGCCGTTCGATAAGCCCACAACGCATCATCAAGCTTGCTTGACCAATCTTTCCGATCCGTTCTCACCGTCTTCATTAGAATTTCTTTAATTTGCCGGTTAGACACTTCCACTTGACCACTCTTTTGCGGGTGGTATGGTGTAGCAACGCGGTGGTTCACATTGTATCTTTTTAACAACTTCCCGAAATTGAAAATTTTGAAATGTGAACCACCATCACTTATTATCACCCTAGGCACACCAAATCGAGCAAAAATGTTGGATTGCACAAACTTACATACAACGGAGTGATCATTGGTTCTCGTAGCGATAGCTTCAATCCATTTTGAAACGTAGTCAACCGCAACCAATATGTACAAAAACCCATTTGAGTTTGGGAAAGGACCCATGAAGTCTATTCCCCAAACATCAAATACCTCCACCACCAGAATTGGTTGTAACGGCATTTCATCCCATTTCGAAATGCTTCCCACTCTTTGACAATTGATGCAATTCCGGGCATACTCGCAAGAATCCTTAAAAATCGTGGGCCAATAAAACCCGCTAGATAATACCCGATAACCCCTCTTGTTCCCACTAAAATGCCCTCCACATGCCGATGAATGAGCATGGGTCAAAATCTCTAAAATTTCAGTTTCGGGAACACATCTTCTTATCACTTGATCGGGTCCGATTTTGAACAAGTCCGGTTCATCCCATATATATTGCTTCACTTGACTAAGAAATTGTTGTCATCTCTTCTTTGTCCAATGATTTGGAATTGCACCCTTGGCCAAATAGTTCACATAATGGGCATACCAAGGTGCAACAAAAGTTGATACGGCTAACAATTGCTCGTCGGGAAACCGTTCATTGATTTCGCTTGGGTCATCAACACCTTCCAATGGGATTCGGGACAAATGATCCGCAACAACATTTTCACATCCCTTTTTGTCCCGAATCTCAAGATCAAATTCTTGCAACAAAAGCACCCATCGAATCAACCGGGGCTTTGCGTCCTTCTTTTCCATCAAATATCGGACCGCACTATGATCCGAATATACTATCACCTAGCTCCCCCAAATGTAAGCTCTAAACTTGTCCAAGGCATACACCACCGCTAATAATTCTTTCTCGGTTGTGGTGTAATTTAGTTGCGCCTCGGACAAAGTTTTACTTGCATAATAAATTACCACCGGCTTCTTATCGACCCCTTGACCCAAAACCGCTCCAATGGTTGTGTCGCTAGCATCACACATAATCTCGAACGGCTTCGACCAATCCGGTGGTTGCAAGATAGGAGCCTCCACCAACTGTTCCTTCAACACATGAAACGCTTGCAAACATTCATCAGTAAAATCAAAGGGGACATCTTTCAATAACAAATTACATAAAGGTTTTGTAATTACACTAAAACCTTTAATAAACCTTCTATAAAACCCAGCATGTCCCAAAAATGATCTCACCCCCTTAACATTCTTTGGTGGGGGTAGAGATGAAATTACCCGAATTTTTGCTTTATCTACCTCCATTCCCCGGTCTGATATCACATGCCCCAACACAATACCTTCTTGAACCATAAAATGGCTCTTTTCCCAACTTAACACCAAGTTCGTCTCAACGCACCTTTTTAAAACTTTTTCCAATTCGTCAAGACAAGAATCGAAACTTGGGCCAAAAATGGAAAAATCATCCATAAACACTTCAAGAGACTCCCCGACCATGTCTGAAAATATACTCATCATACATCTTTGAAATGTGGCCGGGGCGTTACATAGTCCAAATGGCATTCGCCGAAAAGCAAATGTACCATATGGACATGTAAACGTGGTTTTGTGTTGGTCGTCCGGGTGAATAGCAATTTGGTTATATCCCGAGTACCCATCCAAAAAACAATAGTATTTTTGACCGGAAAGTTTTTCAAAGATTTGGTCAATGAAGGGTAACGGAAAATGGTCTTTGGAGGTAGCAGCGTTTAATTTTCTATAATCAATACAAACACGCCACCCGGTTACCGGGTGGGTGGCAATTTGCTCACCTTGTTCATCTTTAATTACCTGAATGCCCGACTTTTTAGGCACTACCTGAGTCGGACTTACCCACGCACTGTCCGAAATAGGGTATATGATCCCCGCATCCAACCACTTGATAACTTCCTTCTTGACCACCTCTCTCAGATTCGGGTTCAACCTTCTTTGTGTTTCACGGGTCGGCTTTGCATCCTCACTTGTAATAATTTTATGCATTACAATGGAAGGACTAATACCCTTTAAGTCGGCTATCTTCCACCCAATTGCCGCCTTGTGAGCCTTCAACACCCGTATCAAATCCTCTTCTTGAGCTACCGCCAAATTAGAAGCAATGATCACCGGTAAAGTGTCATTCTCCCCCAAGAATACATACTTCAAATGCCTCGGTAACTCTTTCAATTCCACGCTTGGTGGACATTCCAAAGAAGGCTTTGTACCCGAATCAATTCCCACCGGTAAAGTGTCCGTTTGGTGGGTCCATGGCGGTCTTCCTTCCTTCACCGCGAGAGCCTCTTGCTCCTTCTCTTCCTTTTCCAAATCACATGCGTGCACCTGCAAAGACACATCACAAACACAAGAACCCAAAATCTCTTCCTCGAACTCCTTTGGGTTGTATCCATCTATGAAATCTGCTACAAAACACTCATCACCATAAATGTTAGTACCATTAGTAAAAACATTTAATCTCATCTTTCTGTTACCGAATGTCATGTCGACCGTACCATATCGACAATCAATAACGGCATGTGCGGTGTTTAAAAACGGCCGACCCAAAATAACATTTTGTTGTTGAATTGGGTCCGCGGATGAGTAGTCTAGCACAAGAAAATCCACGGGATAATAAAACTCATCAACTTTAACTATCACATCCCGTACAATACCCCGAGGGAGTTTATGAGATAAATCGGCTAATACCACCGTTGTCTCAACCCGTTTCAATGGACCAAAATCGTATTGGTCGTATAATCCCCCCGGTAAGATACTTACTCCGGCTCCAAGATCCAATAACGCTCTTGCGGTTTGAAAATTTCCTGCTTGAATATTGATAAGAGGCGTTCCCGGATCTTGTAGCTTAGGAGGAAGATCTCCTTTCAAGACCGCGCTTACCCGCTCCGTCAAGTCTACCAATTTAGGCACTTTTTGTTGCCTCTTTTGGGTACACAATTCTTTTAAAAACTTGGCGTAAGCGGGTACCTGTTTGATAGCTTCAAGTAAAGGAAGATTGATTTTAACCTGTTTAAAAACCTCCCACATTTCCTCTTTTTGAGGACCCCGTTTTGAAATAAAAATTTTTCTACCCGGATCTAATAAAGTCGAGGGAAATGGTACTTCACTAGATCCCTCACCCTCATTTACCTTTTCTTTTTCTTTACTAACTTCGGGTTTTTCAAAATTAGGTTTTTTAGAAGAAACAATAGGTGGTTCATTTTCTTCCTCACTATCTTGACCCGTTATATCTTCAACCACCCCATCAACCAAATCCGGTGAAGGATTGGTTTTGTACTCTTTCCCACTTCTCAAAACACTTACATGGTGAATATTAACATTATTACCTCTAGAAGTATTATGAGACGGGTTTACCTTAGTGTCACTTGGTAATTGGCCTTTGCTTTTCTTCAAGTCTGACACTTCAGTTGCTAGTTGACCCATTTGGGTGGTCAAAGTTTGAATTGCCTTATCTCGGGCCTCATCCTTTTGTATCCGCACATCATCAATTTGGTTCCTCTTTTGCATCTCTGCTTGCATGCTTTTTAACATATCCATCATTTCATTTCCACCCGAAGACCCCCTTGTTCTTGACCCGCTTGATATTTCCTTTGGTATCCTTGGTTGTTCCCACCTCTATATCCACTTTGGTTGTTGTAAGGTTGGCGCGAACCATAGTTACCTTGGTTACCTTGGAAATTCGGGTTTGCTTGATTTGAAGGGTTCCCATAACGAAAAGTTGGGTGGTTCCTCAACCCGTGGTGGTAAGTGTTAGAATTAATGTTGTAATTTCTACCACCCCCTCCTTGAACTTGCCCCGCATGAACTTCTTCATATTGCCCTTCCACCAATCCTTGGCAATTTTCAGCCGCATGACCTATTTCGTTACACAAAGCACAAACATCATAAATTTGGTTAGTGGTTTGAACGTTACCATCATCTATTGCGTGCACTTGAGGTCGGGCAATGGCCGGTCGTGCTCTCCTCGATGCTTGAGCTTTTCTTTTTGATGTAGTTGCCATGTTCTCCAAAAACTCCCAATCATCATTCTCGTAATTTGTACCAAAAGTCCCACCGGTAATAGACATTAAATCGTGAGCATTTTCGGCACTCAACCCCTCGTGAAAAGCATTCATTAATTCCCACAATTCAATTCCATGGTGAGGGCAATTTTTGATCATCATATTGAAACGCTCAAAAGCCTCATGAAACATTTCACCATGTTGTTGTTGAAAGCTCCTCAACCCCTTCCTAGCATCATTGGTCTTTTGAGCGGTGTAAAATTCATCCAAAAATATTTGTTGCATTTCCGCCCAAGTGTAAATGGATGCTGAAGGCAAAGTATAGAACCACTTCTTTGCCTTATCCTCTAGAGAAAATTGAAACAATACCAACTTGACATCGTCGGCCGAAAAACCTTGACTCCCAAGAGTGTTGCAAATTGAGTCATAGGCCTCCAAATGAAACTAAGGTTCCTCCGTTGCTAGACCCTTATATTTCGGCAAACTTTGCAAAGAATTGGTTCTCACTTCAAAAGTTCTTCCTTGATTATTGTGAGGAATAACCACCGGTGAAGGGTTGTGAGTAATTACCGGCCTAAAATGCGCTTCAATTCCCCGTGCATGTTCCCTAATGTGCCTTCTTGGTACACCCAATCGACCCCTTGGACGAATATGACCCATTGGTCTTGGTATATGCCCTTGTGGTGCGAATGGTTGTTGAAATTGTTGTTGTGGCATCGGTGGATGTTGAATTGGCCTTTGAAATTGTGGTTGTACATTTTGTGGCCGAACTTGTTGCAATGGTATAGGGCGTTGCATTGGTGGCCCTTGTGGCCTTGGCCTAATGTGCTGTGGTATGAGTTGTTGTTGTTGTGGCACTCCACCAACATTTGACATTCCTTGAGATTGACCATGCACATAAGCAAACTTTCCTTGATCACCATCACCCCCATAAGCGTAAGCATACCCGCTTTCATCATAACCCTCAAAATCCTCATATCCCTCCTCATATCCATCTCCCCCTATTCCCGAAGATTGCCCAAATGGAAGAGTCGAATATTGAAAACCCGACTGGTTCGATGGTCTGAAAGTAGAAGTGGCATGAACAACAGTTGAACCTTGGGGTAATGTATATGTTGAAGATGATTGACCTGAAACCGGGAAGAAATGAGTGAATGGTGGATTCGTAGTTGAATGGTTAAAAGAAAGTGAAGGTTCTTCTTGAGTGGTAATGGGTTGGGTTGTGTTGGTTGGTGTAACATTGTGAGGTTGAGTAGGATTGGTAGTGGTGTTTGGAATAGTAGTGTTTGGTGAAGGTTGAGTGGATGATGGTATGAATGGTGGTATAATTTCACCCGTAGTGGGTGGTGGTTATGGTGGATCCATGTATCGAATTGGTGTGATTGGTGTAGTTGGTGTTGTTGGTGAACCGCTGATTCTGTTCTCTCTTAGCAAAATTCTGTTTCCTCTTAATGTTCGCTCAATTTCCGGATCAAATGCCAAAGGTGATAGCTTGTGAGAGCTTCTAGTACGCATGCACCTGTAAATACCTGCACACTAACACACCTAGCGTAAACCAGAAAAATAACAAACTTAAAAAGAAAGAAAATAACACACGTTGCGCACTACTCCCCGGCAACGGCGCCAAAATTTGACGTGATGTTGTGGTCACAATCAAATTTAATCCAAATACAACTAAATAGATAGCGGTAAGTGGGTATCGAACATAGGGAGTTTGTGGAAAATGTGTTATTTAAGAATTTATCTAGATTAACTAACTTAAACTAATTGCGAGAAAATAAAATTCAAGAGTTGGTTTGATTGGATTGGTTTCTTTTAAAACTAAGATTACTAATTAATTTGCAAAATGAGAATTGAGTTTGTAAACAATTTAGAGACAAATGACCATCCTAAGTTTCCGGTTTGTTTCAACAATTGTGCTATCATTTACTAGAAAGATCTACATAGACATAGCTCATGTGAAATTATTTGTTGTGATAAAAGGGAACTAAGTACTCAGATTCCTAGAACGTGAGGTTGTTACCCGATGACCAATTGACCCTTACCCAATCCTAATTCTACCCATGATATCTCGATTGCCAACGGCACCAAGAACGTATGGTTTCAAAGAAGAATAATTGTAAACATCAACAATTTACAACCAAACAAGAACACACCATGATAAACAAAACATAAGTTTAATTCATCATTCTAGAAATATAAAATAAGCACAATAGTTTCACAAAACTTCCACCTAGGATGACCATAAAGTATTTAGCCACACATGGCTTGAACAAACATCATAATGCAAAATAAAAATTATTCTTGTTCAACACACTCACTAACAACAATCTAGATAGAAAATAGATGATAAGATATCCTTCTTCAAGCTCTAAGTGTCTAATATATGGTCCCAATTCGTGTGCTTCCAGGTAGTAACCGAAAAACAATCATAAGTCCCCCATAAAACCTCATAAAAACGACATTTAATAAAGGAGTTACAAGTTTGAGTTCAGTCGGAGCCGTAACCTACGGCCCTCCGCCGTAGGTTACGGCGGTCAGCATGGTCATACAAGTCAACAGGGAGCCGTAACCTACGGCCACCTGCCGTAGGTTACGGCAAGCAGTGAGTCTTACGGCCGGGAGCTCCTGTCTTACGGCTGGTCTTTTTGGCAATTGGTGGGAGCCGTAACCTACGGCAGGGAGCCGTAGGTTACGGTGCTGTATGTTATGCTTTTCTTTGTTTGCTTCGTTACAAGTGGAATTTGCATTTCTTGTTTCCATGATCATTTAGCATCCATCCAAACTTCATATCATCCAACTTTTATGCATTTTAACACCTGTAAATACCAACGCACCGTAGTTACCAAATTCCCACAATTAACCGAATAAAGCATGAGATGTGCACATATTTAGCCCCTTTAAGGGTTGTCCTACGGACCACCCGTCAGTTAGACCCAAATTAACAGGTCATGAGGTGACGGTGACTAGTCAGTCTAGCTGATAGGTTCACCCAAAGTCAAAATAGTGTTGTGAACTTGTCAATACAGGGTAGTATGGAATAAACACATTGACGAACTCAAACTATTGGGTAGTCAAGGGGCAATCGGGACAAATAGGCGGCAATATAAGAAATGCAAGATACAAGTTACGGTCCGTGGGGACTTACACGTGAAGGACGCATGTGTCGAGGCATAAGATAACTTATGACTAAAAGAAAGAATGCCTTAAAAACAAAACTAAGTTAGTTTGGTCTAAACCAAATAACTATTTAAAGAAGGTTAAATGGGAACACAGGAAGGGTGTGGATACCACATGGGAATCCGAAGAAGAAATGCAACGGCTCTACCCTATATTATTTGGTACGTAATACGGTTTCGGGGACGAAACCCTTTTAAGGGGGTGGACTTGTAACATCCCGGAAATATAAAACTTTATATTAGAATTATAAAGTTTAAATAAACAAGAATTAATTAACTAGGAAAATTATAACCTAGTTAACTACAAGTCTAGAAATAACTTGAAATAGGGTTAAAATAACCAAAACTATATGTTAAACAAAAGTGGAGGGGCCAATGTTGTTAAAATTGAAACTTATATTATTAATTTTAATAAAAACAAAACCAAACACCCCATTTGAGGTGTCTGGTCGATCAAGAAAAGGAGATGGCGACACCCCCACTCTCAAAACCCTAACTTCTACTAAACTCTCAAATTGAAGGCCCAAATCAAGTTGAAATCAAAATCTGAACATAGAATCGTGATCACCTCGTCAAGAGGATCATAAGGTATGTCGAATTAGGTCATTTTGATTCAACCCAAATTCTTGCATGTCATTGAAATTGAGTGTTGAGCTTAATTATGTGTTATAAACATGAAATTGGAAGTGATATAAGGTTTAGGGACAAACCCTAAATGATTTCTTTTCAGATTCTTGCATGATAATTGTATGGATCAAAGTCACCATAGTGGGTGATTAATATGTTAGTAGAACTTGATAAATACTAGGATTAAAACTCTTGTTCTAGTGTAAACTGAAATTATGTGGTAATCTCTAAATTGTTGATGTTAAAATATGTGTATATAGTCTAATAGAAGTTAATTAAGGTGATAAACTCAAGTCATGAACTTGGTTTAGATCATGTAGAAATTTGACCCGCTAGGTGTTTGATAAAACGCCTAAATGAAGGTTAAAATGTAAAGGTTGGGTAAAACGCAGATTTGAATATGTTAAGAAATAATGCGTTAAAGCTTACGAAAGAGTTCTAAACTTGTTATAAATTGAACTCTTTAGGCAAGGAATCCGAAACGTCAAGTGGACACGCCGGAGGAGAAACACGCGGAAAAGGTGTGCTTTAAAGGTACGTGACTTTAGTCCCGTTAAATTATGCGTAAATGTTTGGGTTTGGTGTATAAATGATGTTGTAGTGTAATATATGCATTTGATGCGTCGCTAAAGTGGCGAAGTACACTCGACCATCAAACGGGTCAAAATAAAGACTTGGAATTGAGTTTGGTTTGTCAATAAAGTGATGGTTTTCACTAGATAGCCAAACGTTAAGTGATGGATTGTACCACGCCAATGAATTGGTTATGTTAATTTAAGTTTACGAATCCGGGATAGCGGGTCAAACAATAGAAGTCAATAGAAAGTGTCGATTGAAACAGAATGCTTGAATTCCGAGAAAACAAGTATCTAGTTCTAAGGGAACGCAAAGCCATGGAATGGCACGGATACCCTAAGGTTATGAGCCCGGGGAATTGGGTAACTATGTCAAAAAGGGAATTGAAAAGTGGTATTATGCACTTATTGCCAATGGGTTGGATAATTGAAATAAGGAAATTGTGAGCCGATCGCTGGTAACTCGGTTTCCGCGATGTGAAATTTATATGGTTAGATCCGTAATTTTATTACGGACTCATAGGAAAAAGAATCGACTAAAACGGATTAGCGAGTAAAAAGTTATGGTCGTTTAAAGTTAGAATTTTGACAAGTTTCGGAGCTGGGCATAAATGCAGGAAAAAGACCTGTACACGCTGGAAATAGGTCTCCCTCGCGCCACGCGAAGGGAGACATTAAACCTGTCACGACACGCGAGGCCTTCTCGCGGCCCGCGTAAACTTATATGAAGTCTGTCGCAGGGCGCGACAGACCCGAATGCTGAAATTTTATTTTTCTTTGCTTGTTTGATATTGGAACTTGATTTCATACATTTTAATGTTGTCAAAACTAACAATTGATGTGGTTTTGACCCTAGGTAAAGGTGTGGGCTTTCCGGATGGTGATCAAGCATGCTTTCAAGAACCGAACACTAATTTTTGAAGCTTCCGCGCTAAACTTAACTTTGTCTAGACAATTTTTATGCTGTAAATGATTTGTCATCCGTGTTTTGAATGTTTTAAACTAGTCGGTAGATGACTAGTAGATGTTCCTTCTAAACTTGTTTAGTAAGTTTCATGAATATGTTGGTTTATTAACATGAAATATCTTTTGTAAACTCAAAGTTAGTGTAAAATTATGTAAACCATTATTAAATCCAGTCCTTTTTAACAAGGGTGTTACAGAGAGTGCATTGTACCCAGTTGTAGGTGGCTGAAGAAAACCCGGTGTGAAGTTAGGCTGTCCGTTGAACTGTGGTGGAGCAGCATAGTGTGCGGGCTGAGGAGAGGCTGTTGGTTGGTTGTTGTGGGCAGCCATTGCTGTTGGGGGTCGGGTAAGGGCAGGGTGGAGGTGTCCACCAAGCCCAATTTGGATATCCTTGCTGCTGTCCAGCCCAAGAGTATTGCTGCTGTCGACCAGAACTGCGACCCCGTCCACCACGTTTGTTCCAAGACCCCCGGCCTCTGCCCCGACCACGAGAAGAAAAGGCGGTAGGGTCAGAAGCCTAAGGTTGCTGCTGTTGAGTGGGGTTTTGTTGCTGCTGTATGGGAGCCGAAAGGGCTGCCAAGACTGCTGTGGTAGAGCCCTTGCGTGCATAAATCCGGAGCACCTTGTCATTTAACATAGTGATGGCCTGATCCCACCGACTCCTTGTTGATTAATAAGAGAAGCTGTAGTGTTCTATTCTTCGGGAAGACCACGAACCAACTGAAGAACCAACCTGGATTTAGAAACAGGTTGGTCCACATCAGCGAGTTGGTTGGACAACTCGGTGAGGCGCTGACAATAATCTTCTTCGAATGAACAGGCTGTTAATGTGAGGTTACAGAATTTGGTTTCCAGCGTTGCTGCGCGGGCCTTCTTGTTGCTTAAAAATATCTTTTCTAGTTTTGACCAAGTCGCATGGGCAGTGGTTTTGGTATCAAGAATCCGGGTTAACAGATCATCAGAGGCAGTGCTGTAAATCCATTGCAAAACTAGAGCATCAAGCTCCTGCCACAATTCCACATCAGCAGGAGAAACCGAAGCAGGGGTTCCATCGACGTGGTTGAGTACCTTGTAGGCGACAACATGTAGACGAAAAAGTTTAACCCAAAAAGAAAAGGTTACTTTGGTTCCATCCAACGTTCGAATCTTCGTTTGAATGTTGGTAACCAAGTAAGCATGGTGCAAGGGGGAGGGTTTCAGTGTGGAGGATTCAGGGGTGGAATCGTCTTTAGGCATGGCAGGAGGTTGGCGAATGGAATAATGGTTGATCGGGAAAAAAGAAAGGGATTGGAAGAGGTAATCAGAGATTATGACTCTGTGTCACACCCCGAATTTCCACGTGTTACCGGTGGGCCCAGTGGGGGAGTATCGTGACGTGGTTGGCAACATAATAGTCAAACAACACAATATTTAAATGCACAGCGGAAGCAAAGTATAGATTCATTTCAACCAAAAGATATTGTAATATTAAGTATCACAAATAGTCGAATATAAATCCACAGGTAGATCAAAATAAAAAGGAAACAAATGTTCAACAGTTTATGACATCCAAGCTGGCGAGACTTATTGTGGATGCTAGGAGACAAGCCAGCCTATTTCGCGTAGTACCTGCACTTAACCTTTTTAGGAAAAATACGTCAGTTTACACTGGTAAATACAATCAACCGACTCATTTTGAAAAGAGTTTAAGAAAATGCATTTAAGGCACAAGGCACAAATAATATTTTATAACTTGGGATAATTATTTAAATATATAAACTTGTAAATGATTTACATGTTCCTTATGCGTTCAGTAGCCCGGATCGAGCCGGGTTAAAGATCAATAAACACACCACTTTATTTATGAGACACTGACAGGTGTACGCCTACACCGGAGTGCTAAGGTCGTGGCCATTTCGTAAAATGATGCCAGGGATATCCGGGACACGGTCATTAACCCCCCAAAGGCTTTAAGCAAACAAAACAATTTAAACGAAACATCTCAATACTTTAACCATATATAATTAAAGATTCAATGTCCGACCAAGCGGTATTTTATATACCTTACCCAAGCCCGTATAGGGAAATAAGTTAAAAGTATTTACCTGAGCAAGTATAATTCAAAATCAGCGAGTGCAAGTATCTTTTACTGGTTCTCCTAATCTGGAACGAAGGTTTATAATAACCTATTAGAATCCTAACGGGTCTTTAGTTAAGCTTAAGCTTAGACCGGTTAGTTTTAAAGATACGGTTCGTACGCACGATTAAGCGAAGACCGGATAGAATGTGATTTAGACTCGACAATTTTGAAAACTTGTTTAATATGGGTATATTATACACATTCTGGATTTTGAGACAAAACCGATAAGGTTTGACCCGTTTCGGCTAATTTATGTAAACTAGTTACATAAACCGAACCGAACGCGCATGAAGCGTAACGGGTATCCGTAAGAGTCCTAAACAGGTTTCCTAAGTTAACATGCCTTAAATAAGTTGTGATATCAGTAGGATATCACCCATGACGCCCCAAATGAGTTTAATCTCTTAATAAGCCCCGTAGGGGTATTTTGGTCATTTTAAAGATTATAAAAGGGTTTAATTAGACACCTGTGATCCGGGTCTGAGTTGATCAGTAAAATAGCTTATTTTAACAGGTTATAACCTTTGGTAATAAGTCTTATATACTAAAATAGTTTTAAACCCAAACTATGCGTTAAATACGCGTATAAAGTCGTTTTAAGCGATGTACGGGTTAAAATACGATTCTGAGTTTTCTGAACAAATAAACAGGCTCAAAATACTCCATTTATTATTTAAAATCAATAGCAATTGGATTGGCGTTAAAAGGATTTGTAAAACTCATTTTATGGCCGAAAAGGGTATTTTTGGTATTAACCGAATCAAGGCGATAAACCTAGCTTATGATCAGTTTAAAAATAATTAAAAATCTTTAAAAATCCCAAAATATTATATCACATCAGTGGGTAAAAGTTTTGGTGTCAAAAATTGGGTTTAGATAGGCTTTACGCTAATGACGCCGTTTAATTACTTAAAAGCATTCAAATTACGTCATTAAGCATAACTCCTAATCTAGACCTCCAACTGATGTGAAATTTTAGGTACAAGTTTAATAATCAGTAACTAAGATTATGGCACTTTCACATTTCCAAAAATCTCGTTTTATGGTCATAAGGGCATTACGGTCAATATTTAGGCAATTAACGGAAACATTGGACGATTAGGGATTCGAGTGGTATAAACGCAGAGGCTTATACACACATGTAACTAGGTCCTAATGTAACCTTAAGGTATGTCTAAACCTATATAAATCGGGTCAGAACTGAGGTCAAAGCAAAAGTCAAACTTTTGCGTCTCTCGGTTCCGAATCGGTTCAAAACATAAAGTTGTCGAATCAATCGAGCTTAGACAAGTTATTATACTTATTTTCAAGTTGTATGACTGATAAAACAGGTTACACGCCTTCCGTATCGTTAAACGTGCGATTAATGTTTCTGTTGACTTTTTCGGACAACCTTTGACTCGACAAACGACCTAGTTAGGATTCGAATCAGTGAGTGCCCTTTTAGGGGTTTATTAACCATATAAATACCAACTTATAACAACTTTTGATTCGACTAAACTCTGGACCGATTGTGATTTATCGCTAAATCAAACCGTAGTTACGACGGTTTGATTTCTAGGCTATAAACTAAGTATAAATGAATTAGAGAAGGTTAGGCATACTTACACACGACTAATGGATGATTTGGAATGCTTGTGACCTGCTTGAATGCTCCAGAAATGCTCAGAGGTTGATGAATGATCAATGTAGTAACATGTGGGTCTTATAAACAACTTCAAACATACTTGGATCATCAACACCTAAGTCTAGGAGTGTACAATATCAACCACAAGTGCCCTACATGCTAAAAACCACCTTAGGCAGCCCAAGGTATCGAAAAAATGAGATTTGAGTCGGTTACAAGCATCAACAGGCAGCTGCCTGTTTTTTTCTGCATCTGCAGGTCTGAGGCGGCCCGCATTAGATGTTCACATATGTGAGGCGGGTCGCGTGGCCCATCTGATCAGGTTACACATGTTTCTTTAATTGCACTTTGGTCCCTAGTCCCCCGAAAGGTCGTTTTCAAGATGTTTCTTGCATTTTAAGGCTGCTATATTTACGTATGGGGGCTTTAATACTTATACCCACTTTGTCAAGTCCTCGGGTAACTTTGTGATCACCCGAAAAGCCCAAATTTTCAACGTTGACGATTCTAACCCTCGCACACGAATTTTATCACAACTTTCTCATACGGTAACGAAACTTGGTGAAATTTTTATGGTCGATTCTAGTGAGCATAATTAATCGTTACAAGGCTTCGGGTTTGCTAAAAGGTCACTCAGAGGTATAACTTAACATGTTGACACATTTAACCCCTGTAGTTTGTAATCTCTCACTTTCTTTCACAATTCGCTTCGTATGATCCATGATCCATTCGTTTAAGGTTATAAACATCATGTAGGGTTATTGTAAAGTATATTTATTCGTTGTTGACACTTTGAACCCTTATATTTACACGGTTTCACTGTTTGTCAACTTTAATCCTTCAAGAACATTCTTTCACACGTTCAAACCTATGACACGTGTCAACACATTATAGGACGTAAATTTTCGAGGTGTTACATCCTCACCCCCTTAAAAGAAATCTCGACCTCGAGATTTACTGAAACAGATAAGGGTACTTTTCTTTCATTGTGGACTCTACCTCCCACGTATACTCGGGACCTCTACGGGCATCCCATTTGACCTTTACAAAAGGTATATGCTTCCTTCGAAGCTTCCTTACCTGTCGATCTTCGATCGATAAAGGTTTATCCACAAATTTCAAGCTGTCATCTATATGCACATCTGTATGGGGTATAACCAGTGATTCGTCAGCGAAACACTTCTTCAGATTGCAGATGTGGAACACATTGTGTATACTACTGAGCTCTTCAGGTAAGTTTAACTTATTGGCAACTGACCCGACACGTTCGATAACCTCGAAAGGTCCTATGTATCTCGGGCTTAGCTTACCTTTCTTACCAAATCGCATCACTCCCTTCCAGGGTGACACTTTAAGTAGGACTTTGTCACCTACTTCGAAGTGAAAATCCTTACGACTTGGATCAGCGTAACTTTTCTGCCTATCCCGGGCAGCTTTGAGACAGTCACGAATCTGGGCAATCTTGTCCGTCGTCTCGAACACTATCTCCGGTCCAGATAATTGGACATCTCCAACTTCTGCCCAACAAACGGGCGATCTACACTTTCTACCGTATAATGCCTCAAAAGGCGCAGCCTTGATGCTGGTGTGGTAGCTATTGTTGTAGGAGAATTCAACTAATGGTAGGTGCTTATCCCAGCTACCACCCAAGTCAATTGCACATGCACGAAGCATGTCTTCCAACGTTTGAATAGTACGCTCACTCTGATCGTCTGTCTGTGGATGGTAAGCCGTACTAAAGTTCAAACGTGTGCCCAAAGATTGTTGGAAACTTTTCCAAAAATGTGATGTGTATCTAGTATCTCGGTCAGAGATAATAGCTACAGGTATGCCATGTAGGGCTACAATCTTATCAACGTATAACTGGGCTAACATATCGGAGCTGTAAGTCTCCTTGATGGGTAGGAAATGTGCTGATTTAGTCAGTCGGTCCACTATCACCTAGATAGTGTCATTTCCTTTCCTTGTCTTGGGTAACTTGGTGATAAAATCCATAGTTACCATTTCCCACTTCCACGTAGGAAGTTCAGGCTGTTGTAGCAAACCTGACGGTTTCTGATGCTCGGCTTTGACCTGCGCACATGTCAAGCATTTGGCTACATGAGTGGCTACAGACTTTTTCAAGCCTATCCACCAATAATTTGCCCTAAGATCCTGGTACATCTTATCAGCTCCAGGATGAACAGAATATTTAGAGCTGTGGGCTTCCTGGAGGATAACATCTCAGAGTCCTCCATAAATTGGAACCCATATCCGTCCATTCAATCTAAGAATTCCATCCTTACTAAGAGATAACTGCTCCTCAGTTACTCCTAGCTTTTCGTTAGGATAGTTAGCTTCCAACACAGCTTCCTTCTGTGCAGCTAACAACCTTTCTATCAAATTGTTCTTTATTTCCATGCGCTTGGCATTGATTCGGATGGGTTTAACCCTTTCCTTCCGACTCAAGGCATCAGCGACTACATTCGCCTTGCCGGGATGGTATTTGATTTCACAATCATAATCATTTAAAGTTTCCATCCAACGGCGTTGCCTCATGTTTAATTCCTTCTGATTAAACAGATGTTGGAGGCTTTTGTGATCAGAATAAATCACACATTTGACACCATAAAGATAGTGCCTCCAAAGCTTCAGTGCGAATACAACGGCACCCAGCTCCAAGTCATGGGTGGTGTAATTCTTTTCATGCACTTTCAATTGTCGTGAAGCGTAGGCAATAACCTTGCCTTTCTGCATAAGCACACACCCCATGCCAGTGTGTGATGCATCACAATAAACTACAAACTCCTCTATTCCATCAGGCAATGTCAGCACTGGAGCATTGCTCAACTTTTGTTTCAGAATATCGAAGGATTCCTGCTGCTTAGGACCCCAATCAAACTTAATCTTCTTACGTGTCAGCGAAGTCAGGGGTGCAGCAATCCTTGAGAAGTTTTCAATGAATCGCCTATAGTATCCTGCCAAACCAGGGAAGCTACGTATTTCTGTAGGCGTCTTTGGCTCATGCCAATTCATGACAGCTTCAATTTTAGCGGGATCTACTTGGATACCACGCTCACTAACAACATGTCCAAGAAATTGGACTTCCCGAAGCCAAAATTCACACTTCGAGAACTTGGCATATAGCTTTTCTTTATGAAGTAGTTCCAGAATGCAGTGAAGATGCTTCTCATGGTCAGCTTGGTTCTTTGAGTAGATGAGAATGTCGTCGATGAAAACAATGACGAATTTATCTAAGTGCGGCTTGCAGACGCGATTCATGAGATCCATGAACGCGGCCGGTGCATTTGTGAGTCCAAAAGGCATCACTAGGAACTCGTAATGACCATAACGAGTCCTAAATGTTGTTTTGTGCACGTCTTCATCTCTAACCTTCAATTGATGGTAGCCTGACCTCAAGTCAATCTTCGAGAAGAAACTTGCCCCTTGAAGTTGATCAAACAGGTCGTCGATTCTGGGCAAAGGATACCTGTTCTTGATAGTAACCTTATTAAGCTCACGGTAGTCGATGCACAGACGCATCGATCCATCCTTCTTCTTGAAAAATAAAACTGGTGCTCCCCAAGGAGACGAACTAGGTCTGATGAAACCTTTGGCTAGCAAATCATCTAGCTGTGTTCTCAATTCTTTCATCTCTGTTGGTGCCAACCTATAAGGCGCCCTTGCAACTGGTGCTGATCCAGGAATAATGTCGATTCTGAATTCGACTTGTCTATCTGGTGGCAAACCAGGTAGCTCTTCAGGAAATACTTTGGGGTATTCAGAAATGACTGGGATATTTCCAATCTTGGGTTTCGGCTCATCAATAATCACCTGTGCCATGTAGATGACACAGCCCTTCTTCAAACACTTTGAGTATTTGAGTATAGACATTTTCTCGGGCAGCCCATACTGGGTATCTCCCTGGATAGTAAGTGATTCACCAGACGAAGTCTTGATCATCACTTGCTTCTTATTGCAAATAATCTGGGCCTGGTTATGTGATAACCAGTCCATACCCAAAACTATGTCGAAACCGGCTAGTTTTAAAGGAAGTAGGGACAAAGGAAAAGAGTGGTTCTTAATGGATATGAAACATCCATCTAATAAGGTTGAAGCGGTTTCTAAAGTGCCATCTGCTAGTTCCACCTCATACTTCACACTTAAAGTTTTAACAGGTAGTTTCAACAATTCACAAAACTTATTATCTACAAACGACTTATCAGCGCCTGAATCAAATAACACTCTCGCATAAACATCATTTACGAGAAAGGTACCTGTTATCACGTTGTCATCCTTGACGGCTTCCTTAGCATCCATCCTGAAGACCCTAGCATTGGTCTTCCTAGTCTCTTCGGGCTTCTTGGCGTATTTTGGGCAATTGCTCTTGATGTGCCCCTTTTCACTGCAACCGTAGCAGGTCGCATCCTTTATCTTCTTGCAATCCAAGGTTTTGTGTTCCTTGGACTTGCACAACCCACATGCAAAAGCTTTTGATTGTGAATTCGAATTCGATTCATACCTGCACTTCCCAAAGTGCTGCCTCTTGCAGATTTTACATCTAGGTTTTTCACCCGACTGCTGACCATCCTTCCTAAAACCTGACCCCTTCTTTTGGTCATTGTTTCCCTTCTGCTTCTTGTCCGAACGTCGTGAGTTGTCATCCTCACGCTTCCTCTTTTCGGTATCATTTTTCCTCTGTGACCTCAGCCTGACAGCATCCAAGGTAAGGGACAATGATATGTCCGCTACTGACCGAAAAGTAGTTGGTCTGGAGGCCTTCACATTTGCTTTGATCTCCGGTTCCAAACCTCCGATAAAACGAGCTATACGTTTAGGCTCCGGAGTTACCAAATAAGGGACCAACCTTGACAAAGTATTGAAAGTGGTAAGGTAGGCCTGACAGTCCAGGTTTTTCATGACCAGCGCCAGGAAGTCAGATTCAATTCTCTCAACCTCATGTTGAGGGCAGAAATTTTCCTTGATTAGTGCCATGAACTATTCCCAGGTCATGTTGTATAACGGGACTTTCCCTGTGGCTTGGATCAAATATCTCCACCAGGCTAAGGCTTCTCCTTTGAAAGACTGTGAGACAAACTTCACAATATCCCTATTATGGCAACCACTGATATCCACCACAGTATCCATTTCTTCCATCCAAGTCATGCAATCAACAACTCCTTTTTCCCCAATGAAGTCCCTGGGTTTGCACGAAACAAAGTACTTATAGGTGCAACCCCTATTACGAGGTTCTTGATCCTGTATGACTCTTTGGGATGGAACACTCCTTCGGTTTGACGAGTGGTGAGAATTACTGTTGTGGGCAGTGTGGGTCCTGGAGGGTGTTCTAGAGTGTGGTGCAGATTGGGTCCTTGCATGGGTACCACCTGATTCATGGAGCTGTCTATCCATAGCTCTATTAACCGCATTATCTATTATTGCTTGTAATTCTGCACCCGCTACGTTTACTCGGGCATTATCCTTCACTATCCCTGGGTGACTGTTGACCTCGTTTGAGTCTGCCATGTATCTTGAACTGTAACATATTGACAATAATTTATTGGTGAGTTTATTATAGAATTGTCTTTTATGGAAATTTTATTAACCGTGGTAACATAGACCATATATGGTTAATTTATTACTCACATAAATTTAGGATTTCTAATATAATTTATCCTAATTATAAAACAATAATAGTTTTATTAGCACATAAGGCCTAGTCACAGGGACAATTTAGATTATAAGCTATGATTTCAGAGAATCAAAGCATGAAGGTTTGAACAGAGTTCATTACCTTTATCAGACAGGGTCTCAGACTAATACTGTCTTTTGTCTCATATAAACATGAGAAGGGCCCGTAGGCATTCCATTACCAATGGATGGTAAAAAGAACTGATCATATTTATTAATGATTTAACCCATGATCCCGAGATCATTTATTTGGGTTTAGAATCTTTGAAAAGATCCATATATAATAACAACACGTGTTTTCAACGAATCATGTCTGCCAGGAGTGTTAACATGTTTTCAGATGTTAACAGGGATTTGAATCTTTTTAACGAGTTTTACCATCTGGGCCAGGTCTTAAAATGACATGCAGGCTAGGTTATACTTTTAAGATCCTTAATTAAAATAGCTTAGGCAGATAGATTTTTAAAAGGAATGATTCTGATTTATTTATTCCATATATAATTTAATTATGCATAACTTAGCAAAGATGAAATTTATAAACTTACATTCCATTAAAACTAAAAGTAGTACATTTTGCCCTAAACGGGACTTTTCACATAAACACATGCCCACGCAGGAGCTATACAGATAATACATGTCCTCACAGGGACTGTTTACAAAAGCTAATGTCCACGCAGGGACTAATAGAGACAAGTCCACGTAGGGACCAAGTACAAAGGTAGATGTCCACGCAGGGACTACATACACACATAAATAAATGTCCACGTAGGGACTTGATTTAAACAAGGAAATACAATAATACATATTGGGATTTAACGATCCCGTTTCTTCTTTCCCTTCAGCAAATTTGCCAATCCGCTCATGAATCCCTCAATATTCCTACGTTCCTTCTGGAAGTCTCGCTCCACTTTGGCCAGTCTTTGACGGAGATCCTCCTGCTCAGGAGGGGGAGCCCGTGGTGGCTGGTACTGTGGTGGCGGCTGAACAGGTGCTTGATACCCCCGAGCTGGGTATCCCATTCCCCAAGGGGGTCTATAAGGTCCCTCAGGATTATTATGGGCTAGGTAGCTTGATGCCACGTTGTAAGGATCATCAGCATAGTTATAACCATGGTATGTTGGCGGTCCGTATGGGTTGTAAGCTGCCGGAGCCGTATAAGCAGGGATAGGGTGGCCAAAACCAGGTGATGGCGGTGCAATAGGTGCCGAATTCACCTCCGAAACTGGAACTGAAGGTCCACCCATCTGTGGGCCTTCATATATAGGCGGGTAGTGGCTGCCGCTAGAGTGTTGAGGGGTGTTGAGACGAAAATCCACTTCTCGTGCTGAGATCCGTGCGCCAGTCCTCCTACGTCTTGGTGGTTCTGGAGGCTCTAGATGTACTGGCGGCGGTGGAGGTGGTGGCGTGACTGCCTCATAACGTGGATCCCCAGAGGGATCTTGCTGTTGCTGCTGTGGTGGCTGTTGGTGAGGTGATGGGTGGTAAGATGGTGTATTGTACCACTCACACCGTTCGAACCGTGCCATGTGACTATCCGGACCCTGGTATGGTGTTCCGTGAAATGACGATCCGTCTGAGATCACAAAAGGATGGTTTAGGGACCCGGTTGAAGCCTCGACGGGATCTGTGTCCTCGTCCATATCTTGATCACCAGAAAAATGATCCTCCGGTCCTAGTGGGTTAAAGCCCACTTGTTCTGGTAGGTACTCTGCTGGGTTAAACTGACCCTGAAAGATAGGAGTAGGGTCGTCGAAGGAACGGTGCGATGCTGCTCGTTGCAAAGGTATGTACGAAGGTGGCGGATTGTTGGGCTCATTCTCGGACTGAGGCCCATATGAGTGATAATATGGAGGCGTGGAGCTATGTGAAGTAGATCGTCTGGAAGGCTCCTCGTAAACCCTCCAAGGTTCTTGTGGATCTGCACTCCTTGTAGATGAAGGAGTTCGCCGGCCCGAAGGCCCGGCCTCGTGGTCGTTAGGGGCTCTCATTGGCTCCTTTCCTCGACTTCCTCGCCTGAATCTTGGCGGCATTTTTAAACATGTCCATATAAACAAAGGTAATAACAAGGAAAAATAAAGGACAAAGGTTAAAAGTAAAATAAAAACATTTTGGATTATTCCTAAGTTCTTTGTCTAGACTCGAAGATTTAGGAATGTGCAATTGTGTAACTGAGATTAAACACAAAAGGCTAGTGTTTAATTCACTCAGCGTTGGCTCTGATACCAACCTGTCACACCCCGAATTTCCACGTGTTACCGGTGGGCCCGGTGGGGGAGTATCGTGACGTGGTTGGCAACATAATAGTCAAACAACACAATATTTAAATGCACATCGGAAGCAAAGTATAGATTCATTTCAACCAAAAGATATTGTAATATTAAGTATCACAAATAGTCGAATATAAATCCACAGGTAGATCAAAATAAAAAGGAAACAAATGTTCAACAGTTTATGACATCCAAGCTGGCGAGACTTATTGTGGATGCTAGGAGACAAGCCAGCCTATTTCGCGTAGTACCTGCACTTAACCTTTTTAGGAAAAATACGTCAGTTTACACTGGTAAATACAATCAACCGACTCATTTTGAAAAGAGTTTAAGAAAATGCATTTAAGGCACAAGGCACAAATAATATTTTATAACTTGGGATAATTATTTAAATATATAAAATTGTAAAGGATTTACATGTTCCTTATGCGTTCAGTAGCCCGGATCGAGCCGGGTTAAAGATCAATAAACACACCACTTTATTTATGAGACACTGACAGGTGTACGCCTACACCGGAGTGCTAAGGTCGTGGCCATTTCGTAAAATGATGCCAGGGATATCCGGGACACGGTCATTAACCCCCCAAAGGCTTTAAGCAAACAAAACAATTTAAACGAAAATCTCAATACTTTAACCATATATAATTAAAGATTCAATGTCCGACCAAGCGGTATTTTATATACCTTACCCAAGCCCGTATAGGGAAATAAGTTAAAAGTATTTACCTGAGCAAGTATAATTCAAAATCAGCGAGTGCAAGTATCTTTTACTGGTTCTCCTAATCTGGAACGAAGGTTTATAATAACCTATTAGAATCCTAACGGGTCTTTAGTTAAGCTTAAGCTTAGACCGGTTAGTTTTAAAGATACTGTTCGTACGCACGATTAAGCGAAGACCGGATAGAATGTGATTTAGACTCGACAAGTTTGAAGACTTGTTTAATATGGGTATATTATACACATTCTGGATTTTGAGACAAAACCGATAAGGTTTGACCCGTTTCGGCTAATTTATGTAAACTAGTTACATAAACCGAACCGAACGCGCATGAAGCGTAACGGGTATCCGTAAGAGTCCTAAACAGGTTTCCTAAGTTAACATGCCTTAAATAAGTTGTGATATCAGTAGGATATCACCCATGACGCCCCAAATGAGTTTAATCTCTTAATAAGCCCCGTAGGGGTATTTTGGTCATTTTAAAGATTATAAAAGGGTTTAATTAGACACCTGTGATCCGGGTCTGAGTTGATCAGTAAAATAGCTTATTTTAACAGGTTATAACCTTTGGTAATAAGTCTTATATACTAAAATAGTTTTAAACCCAAACTATGCGTTAAATACGCGTATAAAGTCGTTTTAAGCGATGTACGGGTTAAAATACGATTCTGAGTTTTCTGAACAAATAAACAGGCTCAAAATACTCCATTTATTATTTAAAATCAATAGCAATTGGATTGGCGTTAAAAGGATTTGTAAAACTCATTTTATGGCCGAAAAAGGTATTTTTGGTATTAACCGAATCAAGGCGATAAACCTAGCTTATGGTCAGTTTAAAAATAATTAAAAATCTTTAAAAATCCCAAAATATTATATCACATCAGTGGGTAAAAGGTTTGGTGTCAAAAATTGGGTTTAGATAGGCTTTACGCTAATGACGCCGTTTAATTACTTAAAAGCATTCAAATTACGTCATTAAGCATAACTCCTAATCTAGACCTCCAACTGATGTGAAATTTTAGGTACAAGTTTAATAATCAGTAACTAAGATTATGGCACTTTCACATTTCCAAAAATCTCGTTTTATGGTCATAAGGGCATTACGGTCAATATTTAGGCAATTAACGGAAACATCGGACGATTAGGGATTCGAGTGGTATAAACGCAGAGGCTTATACACACATGTAACTAGGTCCTAATGGAACCTTAAGGTATGTCTAAACCTATATAAATCGGGTCAGAACTGAGGTCAAAGCAAAAGTCAAACTTTTGCGTCTCTCGGTTCCGAATCGGTTCAAAACATAAAGTTGTCGAATCAATCGAGCTTAGACAAGTTATTATACTTATTTTCAAGTTGTATGACTGATAAAACAGGTTACACGCCTTCCGTATCGTTAAACGTGCGATTAATGTTTCTGTTGACTTTTTCGGACAACCTTTGACTCGACAAACGACCTAGTTAGGATTCGAATCAGTGAGTGCCCTTTTAGGGGTTTATTAACCATATAAATACCAACTTATAACAACTTTTGATTCGACTAAACTCTGGACCGATTTTGATTTATCGCTAAATCAAACCGTAGTTACGACGGTTTGATTTCTAGGCTATAAACTAAGTATAAATGAATTAGAGAAGGTTAGGCATACTTACACACGACTAATGGATGATTTGGAATGCTTGTGACCTGCTTGAATGCTCAAGAAATGCTCAGAGGTTGATGAATGATCAATGTAGTAACATGTGGGTCTTATAAACAACTTCAAACATACTTGGATCATCAACACCTAAGTCTAGGAGTGTACAATATCAACCACAAGTGCCCTACATGCTAAAAACCACCTTAGGCAGCCCAAGGTATCGAAAAAATGAGATTTGAGTCGGTTACAAGCATCAACAGGCAGCTGCCTATTTTTTTCTGCATCTGCAGGTCTGAGGCGGCCCGCATTAGATGTTCACATATGTGAGGCGGGCCGCGTGGCCCATCTGATCAGGTTACACATGTTTCTTTAATTGCACTTTGGTCCCTAGTCCCCCGAAAGGTCGTTTTCAAGATGTTTCTTGCATTTTAAGGCTGCTATATTTACGTATGGGGGCTTTAATACTTATACCCACTTTGTCAAGTCCTCGGGTAACTTTGTGATCACCCGAAAAGCCCAAATTTTCAACGTTGACGATTCTAACCCTCGCACACGAATTTTATCACAACTTTCTCATACGGTAACGAAACTTGGTGAAATTTTTATGGTCGATTCTAGTGAGCATAATTAATCGTTACAAGGCTTCGGGTTTGCTAAAAGGTCACTCAGAGGTATAACTTAACATGTTGACACATTTAACCCCTGTAGTTTGTAATCTCTCACTTTCTTTCACAATTCGCTTCGTATGATCCATGATCCATTCGTTTAAGGTTATAAACATCATGTAGGGATATTGTAAAGTATATTTATTCGTTGTTGACACTTTGAACCCTTATATTTACACAGTTTCACTGTTTGTCAACTTTAATCCTTCAAGAACATTCTTTCACACGTTCAAACCTATGACACGTGTCAACACATTATAGGACGTAAATTTTCGAGGTGTTACACTCTGATACCATAAAAGATATTAGGGTAAAAGAATTCTGAATGAATAGATCGAACATATTACATACCTTATATTGGGAGATTACAATAACAAACCTAGCATAATTCTAGGAAATAGAATAATCTAAATAAATTACAAAGATACATGATTATCTATTCAATGCATAATATCGGCTAAGAATGTGGTCACGGGACGCGTCCTTGGAGTGAGGCATGATGCACAGGATGCGTCCGGCTAGTTTCTGAAGCGTCCGGTGTGTTTTCCGGCGAGTTGCAGGTTTCCGACAAGTTTTCCGGCGAGTTCTCATTGCTTATTATCTCGATCTTTTCTGTAAGACACCAATCAAGTTCACAATATCACACATGAATTTGGCCCCAAATAGATCCCAACAGATCTTGAAGATGACAGACACCTTGTCTCTTAAGAAGATGACGAACTCAACAGATCTTGAATATCTTTCTATTCATTATCAAAGAACGAATTCAAGAAATCAGTACCGAATTCCCAGAAACCAAAACCTATATTTTATGTTGAACTCGCTGGAAACCTGCAACTCGTCGGAAAACTTGCCGAAACCTACAACTCGCTAGAAAACTCGTCGAAACCTGCAACTCGCCGGAAAAACACACCAGACGCTTCAGAAGCTAGCCTGACGCATCCCGTGCATCATGCCTCACTCCAAGGACGCATCCCGTGGCCACGTGTCCATTTTTATTTGTTTCGCTCACAGACGCACCCTTGCTTGAAAGACGCATCCCAAGCTTGATGCGCCTCTCCACCGACGCAGGAGGGTGACAAATTTGAAAAGTGGTTTGGTCAACCGACATTTTCGTAGTTTTCCCATTTTAATATTTACTAGAAATTCAAACAATTTTAAGGCGCAAGAATTAATGATTAGTTTGTTAATGGTCATAACAGATATTGACAATTGTCACACCCCGATATTTCCACGTATTACCGGTGGGCCCGGTGGGGAGTATCGTGACGTAGTTGATATCGTCATAGTCAAATAATCAAAGTTCAATGAATAGCGAAAGTCTAAAGTAAAATATTTTACAAACCGAATGAAAGTATCATAAGTATTACAAACGGAATGCAAAAGGATCCACAGGCGGATCAAAACAAGGAAATATTGTTCAACATATTTTTAAGTGATAAAGCTTGCATAACTCTTTATTTAATTCACCTAGGAGTAGCCAGCCTATTCCGCCTAGTACCTGCACTTAACCTTTTGGAAAATACGTCAGTTTACACTGGTAAATACAATTAACGACTCATTTTGAAAAGAGTTTAAGAAAATTGGTTTTAATGCACAAGGCACAAATAATCTTTTATAACTTGGGATATTTATAAAAAATAAACTTGTAAAAGAATTAAATGTTTGTTATACGTTCAGTAGCCCAGGTTGAATACCGGGTTAAAGATTAATAGACACACCACATAATATATCCCACGGCGAGTTATTCTCGAACAGGCGGGTACATTAATTTTACATACGCACCGGCTGGTGTATGCCTACACCCCGTACTTAAGTCGTGGCCATTTCAATGAATGAGCCGAGGATATCCAGGACATGTTCATTAACCCCCCAAAGGCTTAAAACAAACCAAACAGATTAAACGGGTTATCTCAATGATTTAACCTTCATATGATTAAAAATTCAATACCTGACCAAGCGGTATTTTATATACCGTACCCCAAGCCCGTATAAGGGAAAATAAGTTAAAAGTATTTACCTGAGCAAATATGTATATCAATCAGCAAGTGCAAGTATCTTTTACTGGGCTCCTAAATCTGGAACGAAGGTTTTAATAACCTATTAGATTCCTAACGTGTGTTACTTAAGTTTAAACTTAGTCCGGTTAGTTTTAAAGAAAGGTATACGGTTCAAAACGCAAGATTAAGCGAAGACCGGATTAGAATGTGATTTAGACCCGACAAGTTTGAAGACTTGTATAATATGGGTAAACTAAATGTGACAACCCTCACAAATCCAGGTATCCGTACACATTAATTAATATTAAATTAGTGCTTAATTACTGTGCTTAATTGCAATTATGAATAAACTGCTTTCTGTTTCTGATACATACATACTCATGCATCATACTTTATTACTTTCACTCCATTTAGTGCACACAAACAATAGTGACAAAATTGACGCACGAAAGCACAGTTAGCACAGTGAGCGGATAACCCAGTAAACATGCTGACATTACCAGCACCAAAACAGACTTTGTTCTGAGGCCAGTATGAGCCGGGAATAGATTAATACACTAGTAGGGAGTGTAGGGAGGTGAGGATCATAAAAATGCATCACTAGGTGATAATTATAGTGACCGGAAGTGCCTAAAACATACTTTAATCACAAAATTCTGCACTACATACAGAAATTCAGCTTTTAACAAAGCTAGTAAAGTGCAAAAACTTGGTAAAATGGTCCTAGACACTTTCCAAAGTGTTGGGAATTTAATGTGTCACTAAAAACAATATAAAAGGTACTTAAAAGCTTTAGTTAGCACTTTAACGGATCAACATCCATCCGAACAACCGGACTTTACCCGGAATATAAAAATATTGCCAAACGCATAGTTTTTACTTTTCTGAGCTAGTTAGGGGCCCCGAACACCCTAGCACCCTTTATACCACATAACACACTTAACATACTAACTAAAACCATTAGATTGCAACTAAGTCCTAACTATATCATCACCACCCAACCCTTACCCCCCCTCTAATCGACGGTCACCTAAGGGTGACCCACACTTCCATTTTGTTTGATTATTTTATTGGTTCATGTTGGTTATCTAGAGAACACATTACATGTTGGACATTAGGGAATTGGTTTATATGTATGCATAAGGGTTAACCCATCTCTTTCATCTAAACACAACATCAACAACAAAGTTCTCTCTCTCCCTCCATAACCACCTACGGCCGCCACCCCCTCACCACACTACCACCACCTTCAAGCTTTGATCAACCATCTTTCATACATCCAAAGGTGCAAGGAGTCCTACAAACAAGCCCGGTGCTTTCGGAAGTTCAAGAACCGCTCTAGATTTCTTTTATCCACCACATTTACACCTTGTTTCTTCCCTAGCCTTGTGCTAGTAGTAAGTGCTTCTAATCATCATCTTGATCTTGTTTATGGTGGTTAATAGTTGATTTAATGGTTAAAAATTAAGAAACACTAGAGAACTTACAATAAAGTCTTGAACATAAGGTGAATAGGGTGGATAAAGAAAAGATATGTGTGTAAATCATGTAAATCTTGTGTAGTTATGATTATTTGATGTTGTTTGTTACTAAAAGTAGGATGGATCATCATCTAGACATACTAGATCATGTTCAAGAACATGAACTAGTAGGATCCTAGTGTTAGAAAAATGAAAGATGATGAAATCATCCACCATGAACTTGAAACTTGACTAAACATAATGTTTCTTGAAAAATAAGGTTGTAAACTTGTGGATCTAAAGATCTACAAGTGGTTTTTTGGAAGAACCGAGTGAAAGATACTAGTTTTGTTAAAACCTGGATATTTCATGAACTAGAAGCATTTTTGGCAAATAAACAAGTGTGCGAACACTTGTGTAAACAAGAAAATTTAACAAGAAATATTTTTGTAAATCATGACTAGAAGTTGTTAAACTTCAAATCCTTTAAAAATAAAGTTTTTAGGAAACTAATTTTATTTTTAAATATAACAAGACCTACTAAGCATGATAGAAACTTACTACATATTTTTTTTACACACTTTCAAGTTCATGAGTTTATGATTTAGGCTTGTTTTTGTCAAGTTTGATATTTAAAGATTGTACATTGTTGATTGATGATTGTTGAGTAAATTTTGAAAAGAAAATGATACGCTAGTAAGCGTGGACACCTCCGTTTACAAAGGAAACTCTGGCGAAATTTTTCTAGAATTATAACACTTAGAAATATTTTTCTAGCAAATGTTTACAAATATATTTTTAACTAGGTTTTCAAAATAAACTTCGCCATGATTTTTATTTCAAACATTACCAAGTACCGGAGGTGGAATTTTCGTAAATAAAACTTGATAAATATATATTTAGAATATATATTTTGTAATAAAACGCTTGTGTGATTATTTGATTATTTTGTGAACTAGATATATATTATTTTTAGGATAAAAATAATATAACTGGAAAATATTATGAAATTACGACTCCAAAATAATACCAACGCTCTCACAAATAAATATTTAAGTTACACCGGTATTGTTATTACAACTCGAACTCAAAAATGTAACTTATGTATTTTTCGGAAAATACTCTCATATGTATATTTTGGAAATGGTATGAGACAAAATATAATATTATTGGGAATATATATATATATATATATATATATATATATATATATATATATTGGAATTAAAACATTTTAGACAAGTGATTAAAATATATTTTTCAAGTGAGAGTTAAAAACATATTTTCGGAATTTTAAAGCATACATGTATTAAAAACCCCCATCCTTGGGAAGGAAATATAAAATAAATAAGAAGTGTGAATACGAAATAGTTCCCTAACTATTTCACCAATAAAACGTTAAACCCTAAGCCAAGGCACGGCCCATCCGTTTAATAGGAATTAGTACGTGTAGGTCGTCACGCAGCAGATAGAGTTGGAGATTGACGTTTCTGGATACGCACTTCTGTGAGTTCATGTCCCCCTTTTCTCTTTACTGTTTTCAGTTTTATACTTCAGGGGTGAAATACATGCGACAAGCATTACAGACACTTTTTTTATACATGGTATGGTTAGCTTAAGGAGGGTTTACTACTTAGATCATGTGAGTGGGTAGGCTGGAACTTGAGGCCATTAATCCTCATTGTAGGACTGAGGGTCATGAGCGGTAGATCTATTTGGGTGTAGCTGTCACGGCCCCCGACCCGGTTTGACCCGTTTCAGAAGCCGCGGGACAGAAATACTGCGGTATTGATTTAATTGAGTTTAACAGCGGAAGTTTATTTAAAAGGATCGTTTAAAGCTAAAATTTTCCCCGATTATTTTATTTCACAATTCGGGATAAAACCCTGATAATTTACAATATTATGTTTTTACTATGAAATCTTGATATTACAAAACTTATTTCTTTATTTTTATAATGAGCCACTATCTTAAGCTTGAAATGCTCATCAGCACTTTTTCCTGAATTACAGCAGATCACCTGAAACATGTTTGAAAAAGGTTTTGTCAGCGGGAAATACTGAGTGAATCATTCATTTTTACTAAAACGACTCGTTTGTTATAATTTTCAGTATTAAGAGAGATTACAATGTTTCTGATATCTAACCAACTACCCACAGTATTTGTCACTCGAATCTTTACGGTGACTGTGGTCATATCACCATTGGCTGCCCCAATGAATGACGAATATCACTAAATTTAGGTTCGCCCACCTAAAGTGATAAAAATGTAATACTGTGCACAATACCCCACATACCGGCTGTAATTTGGTGATTACATAAACTTAATCACTGTAATTATAACTTTGAAAATAATTTGAAGTATTGTAAAACAGTTGATAAAAAGAGAATGACTCACATTGCTGTTTTAATACGGACAGAGTCTAGTCTATGATTTAGCCTTGTTAACCTAATTTAAATAACAATGCACACAAAACTGGGTTAGTAATCAATCCAGCAATTACGATAACTCACGAGATCAAATTCTCACAATGAATGACAAAATGCAATACTTCATCCATCGAATTAACGATGATCCGTTGAATTAACAACGAATGACAAAGTATAATACTTTATCCATCGAATTAACGATGATCCGTCAAATTAATGACGAACAATAAAGTATAACCCTAATGTGGGCGGCACTTAAACATTCATTGGATATATTGATCGTCGGATAAATGAATCGTAGCAGCGATTGTGCTAATACCCTGTTTTGCAGCGTTGATTTGGGAACTGTGATAGTAATTTGAACGTAACTCAGTGAATATTTCGAAATTTTACGTCGTTTCTGTGCCCAGATTCCAGTCCCAAACCCCACTATTTATAGGTGAAATTTCACCCTTACGCGGCCCGCGTGAGGTTTAAGCTTATCCTTACGCGGCCCGCGAGACACCTAGTTTTAGGCATAGGGTTGCCACGGTTGGCACTAGCCTTGCTGAGTTGGTAATTTTCGAAATTTACTTGCTGCCAACGTTTTAGATGGATAATCGTCCATAGGGTTTAACCCCCCCTGAGTTTTAGGGGCCCTAATCCTGATTCTGAAAATTATGAAAATTTTAGGGTTTGTTCAGAATCACTTGGGTGTCTCAATTAGGGTTTCCTTTTGGACTAATTAATTTAATAATTATGACTTTTGATTAGAGTTGTTACATTCTCCCCACCTTAATAAAATCTCGTCCTCGAGATTTACTGGAATAATTGAGGATACTTTTTCTTCATTTCTGATTCCAGTTCCCAAGTGTACTCAGCTCCTCTCTTTGAATCCCATCTAACTTTGACTAGAACTAGTCGTTTGTGCTTGAGAAACTTGATCTTTCGATCCTCAATTTGAAGAGGTCTCTCAATGAATTTCAACTTTTCGTTTACCTCTATATCTCGAAGAGGTACTACCAGTGATTCATCTGATAAGCATTTCTTGAGATTGGATACATGAAATACATCATGTACTCCAGATAATTCTTCTGGTAATTGTAAACGATAAGCTACTGGTCCTATACGTTGGATCACTGGAAATGGTCCTACGTATCTGGGACTTAGCTTTCCTTTCTTTCCAAATCTAACAACTCCTTTCCAAGGAGAAACTTTCAATAGTACCTTGTCTCCTACTTGGAATTCTAGCGGCTTGCTTCTATTGTCTGCATAACTTTTCTGACGATCTCGAGCCGTCTTCAGCCTTTCTTTGATTTGAGAAATCTTATCAGTTGTTTCTTGCACTATTTCAGGACCTGATAATTGACTTTCTCCTATTTCTGCCCAACAAACTGGAGTTCTACATTTTCTTCCATATAATGCTTCAAATGGAGCAGTATCGATGCTTGAATGATAACTATTGTTATAGGAGAATTCAATTAATGGTAAGTGATCATCCCAACTTCCACCAAAATCTATCACACATGCTCGGAGCATGTCTTCTAGAGTTTGGATCGTTCTTTCACTTTGTCCATCTGTTTGTGGATGATATGCAGTACTTAAATTTAGTCGAGTTCCCATAGCTTGCTGGAAACTTTTCCAGAAATGGGAAGTAAACCGACTATCTCTATCCGAAACAATGGAGAGTGGAACTCCATGTAAGGATACAACTTCATCTACATACAATTTAGCCAGTCTTTCCATGCTGAATGTTTCTTTCATAGGTAAGAAGTGAGCAGATTTGGTTAATCGATCCACAATTACCCAAATCGCATCATTACCTTTTCTGGTTTTGGGTAACTTAGTAACAAAATCCATTGTTATAAGTTCCCATTTCCATACTGGCATTTCTAATTGTTGTAGTAGACCTGAAGGTTTCTGATGTTCTGCCTTAACTTGTGAACAAGTAAGACATTTAGAAACATAGCTGGCTATGTCCTTTTTCATTCCTATCCACCAAAAGTTCTTTCTTAAATCTTGGTACATTTTATTGTTTCCTGGGTGTATAGTATACCTAGATTTATGAGCTTCTTCTAAAATCTTAGATCTTAAGTCTCCCTGCTTAGGTACCCAAATTCTACTTTTGTGGAATCTCCAAATTCCATCTGCTCCTTGTTCTAATTCCTTGATTCGTCCTTTCATTCCTTCAGCATCATCCTTGATTGCTGTAGCTTGAACATTCTTCAATTGTTCCATTAAATCTATTTGTAGATTTAATCTGAGAGCACGAACCCGTCGTTGTTTCTCATAATACTTACGACTTAAGGCATCTGCAACTACATTCGCCTTTCCTTCGTGATACTGAATATCACAGTCGTAGTCACTTAGGATTTCCATCCATCTCCTTTGCCTCATGTTTAACTCTTTTTGCCCAAAGATATATCTTAAACTCTTATGATCTGTATAGATAGTAAACTTACTTCCGTACAGATAATGTCTCCAAATCTTAAGGGCAAAAATTACGGCTCCTAATTCTAAATCATGAGTCGTATAGTTTTCTTCGTGCTTTTTCAATTGCCTTGATGCATACGCAATTACCTTCTTGCGTTGCATAAGCACACATCCAAATCCTAGTTTTGAAGCATCACAATATACTTCAAAATCTTCAATTCCTTCTGGTAAGGCTAAGATTGGAGCATGGGTTAGTTTCTGTTTCAAAATTCTAAAAGCTTCTTCTTGTTTAGGTCCCCATTCAAACTTAGTAGCTTTACAGGTTAGCTTAGTTAATGGTACAACTATTTTGGAAAAATCCTTAATAAACCGTCTATAATACCCAGCTAAACCTATAAAACTTCTAATTTCCATTGCTGTTTGTGGAACCTTCCATTTGGTAATTGCCTCGATCTTAGCAGGATCTACATGAATACCTTCATGATTTACCATGTGTCCTAAGAATTGCACTTCCTTTAGCCAAAATTCGCATTTCGAGAATTTGGCGTACAACTTTTCTTTTCTTAACAAAGTTAAGAGTGCATGCAAGTGCTGACAATGTTCGTCCTGACTTTTGGAATAAATAAGTATATCGTCTATGAAAACAATTACAAATTTATCCAAGTACGGTTTACAGATCCGATTCATCATGTCCATGAATGCTGCAGGTGCATTCGTTAACCCGAAGGGCATGACTGTAAACTCGTAATGACCATACCTAGTTCTGAATGCAGTCTTAGGTATGTCTTCTTCTTGTACCTTCAATTGATGATATCCAGAGCGTAAATCTATCTTAGAAAAATATCTAGCCCCTTGAAGTTGATCAAAAAGATCATCAATCCTAGGTAATGGATATCGATTCTTAATTGTAACCTTATTCAATTCTCTATAATCGATACACATTCTCATTGAACCATCCTTTTTCTTCACAAACAACACTGGCGCTCCCCAAGGGGATGAGCTAGGTTGTATGAATCCTTTACTTAGTAATTCATCTAATTGCTTTTTCAATTCTAACATTTCTGTGGGTGCTAACCGATAAGGTGCCTTGGCTATCGGTGTAGTTCCTGGAATTTGATGAATCCTAAATTCTACTTCCCTTTCTGGAGGTAATCCTGGTAAATCTTCCGGAAATACTTCAGGATATTCTGAGACTACTGGTATCTCCTTAAGATCTTTTCCCTTAGTGCTAATGATTACTGAAATCATATACACTATTCCTTGTTTTCGTTCATAATTAGCAACTTTCAATACTGATATGAACTTCATGGGCTTTCGTGGTTTATCTCCTGTAATCCTAATTACTTCTCCGGTAGGTGATTGAATTTCTATGGAATTCTGATCACAAAGGATTCTAGCATGGTTGGCTACTAACCAATCCATTCCTAATACAACATCAAATTCAGCTAAATTCATCGGCAATAATTTTGCAGAGAATTTATGTCCTAAAAGTTCTATGTTTCCTTCTTGCAACACTTTATCTATTTTAACTGAATTTCCGTCTGCTGTTTCAACTGTAAAAATCTGCCTAGTATTGGTTAAAGGTAAACTAAGAGCTTGACAGAATGAAGTATTTATAAAACTTTGGTTTGCACCAAAGTCAAATAATACTTTTGCATATACGTTGTGAACTAAGAACGTACCCGCTATCACATCTGGAATAAGTTCTGCTTCTTGAGTAGTCAGCTGAAATGCCCTGGCATTCTTCTTAGTAGTTCCTTCGGTTGTCTTGGGTTTGTTATCTACTGGTTTGACCAATTTAGGACATTCTGTTTTATAATGCCCTGCTTCTCCACAATTAAAACAGATTACGGTTTTCTTTTTGCAGTTTTCTTCACGATGTCCTATACCCTTGCAAAAATTACAAGTGATATTGCATCTTCCATAATGTTTTTTTTTGCATTTTCTGCAGAATGGCAGACCTGAAGATTGCCCTGTTCCTTTTCTCTTGAAGCTGTTATTATTACCCACACGAAATCCTTGGGTAATTTTCTGAGCTAGTTCCTTTTTCCTATCTTCATCTCTTGTGCGCACTAATTCATCGGTTAAAGTGTTAGCTAATTCTACCGCATCATCAATAGTGCGAGGTCTCGCAGCTTTAACAATATTGCGGATTTCGCTAATTAGCCCCCAAATATAGCGAGAAATAAGTACCGGTTCTGGCGAAGCCAGTGTTGGTACCACTCTTGCATATTCAAAGAATGTCGAGGTATAACCACGACAATCTACATTCATCATCCGATGATTTAGAAACTTATTCGCCATCTGTTCCTTCTCATACTCAGGACAAAATTTTCTTTCCACCAAACCCTTAAATTCTTCCCAAGTCATAGCATAAGCTATTACTCTTCCTTTTGATTGTAACACAGTATTCCACCACTCGAGTGCTCCTTCTTTGAACAGATTGGATGAATACATGACCTGGTCCTCTTTACCACATTTACTTATTGCAATGACTGCTTCGGTTTTCTCTAACCAACGCAGTGATGCAGTTGCTCCTTCATTGCCTGCAAATTCCGTGGGTTTACAAGCAAGGAATTCTTTGAAAGTGCAACCAGGCGTTGCAGTTTTTATTTTCTTGGGTAATGGAGCTTGATGTGGTTCCTTATTATGGTTATTGCCTCCATTTACACTATTACTGAAGTTATCTTCAGTAATTTGTTTACTAGGAACAATCTGTTGCGGTTCGATCGGATTCTTTATAGCAGCAACAAATGCTGGAATAGCATTAGCTATCCCTTGAGCAACAATGTTTTCGATATCTTGCCGAGTCATATATTGATCTCTTGAATGTTGTTCGGAATGATTAACTTCATTTATAGGTTCATTACCACTGTTTGCCATCTGATAATGTATAAATATAAATTTTATTAGTAACTGATAAATAATAATTATATACAAATAATCAGAAAATTATATAATACAGATATAGTCAAAACAATCGATTTCTCGATTTCATTTATATATCTATCATAGTATGCATCATTACTCACAGATATCATACAGAGTTTTATTGGTTATTTACAGACTAACTTTATTATTATTATTATACAACTACCATTTTATCTCTCGTCACTTGCTGTTCTAAAAACGCATTTCCCTCTCATCGTACTTCCAAGCAATCTGTCCCCCCTATTTCCCTGATTCTAGTTCCAGCATCAAACAACTCTTCGCCAAAGTGGCGAAGTTCAGCCATGTTTTCATTGCTCATGGGTGGATTAGGTAATGGTTCTGGATCGAATTGTGGAAGAAAAGAGTAAGGATCGTTGACAATATTTTGAAATTGCCAATCGTTCGTCCACCATTCGTCCATTCCTATGGGTTGGGAGTGGACTATTGGATCTGGAATTGCTGGTTCCCAATTCATAGGGAGTTGGTTTTCAAGAGAATAAGTAAAAATATTATTATTATTATTATTATTATTATTATTATTACTATTATTATTATTATTATTATTATTATTATTCTTATTATTATTATTGACAGGCTGAATGGTTTCATAGCTTGCCAATAGGAAATCTATTTCATCTTGAAAAGTTCTCTCCTGGGTTGGATTGGAGCTTTCTCCGATTTCTCTCTGAGCTGGTATAGACCCTTGCCCAACTTCTATTACTACTTCTTTAGTAATTTCCTCCATCTGTATTTCTATCTTCTTATCCTCTTCCTTTTCTCCAGTTTCCATTTCCTGTTGTTTAGAACTCTCTCCGTTTATAATTCCTTTTCCCTTTTTCAAAGGATTGTTTATTTTGGGCAGTTTTCTAGCTGGCTTCTTCTTACGTATTTTCCTCCATCCTACATAAGTTCTTTTCTTTTGTTTTGGCTTGCTCAAAGGTGGAACCTTGAATTCTACTGGTTGTTCAACATCGGGATAGTAACTAGTATATTCTTTGGAAGCTTCGATAGTTACGGGGTAAAGATTAAGGTTCTGAAAAGCTTCGGATATCCCACTCATGCTGATGTAGCATATATGCAAAATGCATAAAATACTAAGTTAAAATTTACAAATAACTTTGTAATTTATTATATACTGTGTACTAGTTGATTACAAAGATAATTGAAAAACACACTTAGGTTTCAAACTTTATTTATCACACAGAGTTTCTAGATTGTGAGGGTAGGATGCTAAACTTTAAAAATTTATATTTTCTGCTACTGTGGCTAGCATATATAAATTTGCCCATTTCTCATCTAGTTTATCTTCCCAAGGTGATTTATTAATTAATTCCTGAGTTTCCCGTTTAATCCTCTTTTCTCGTATTTTCTCTTTACTTTTCTTAATAATCATTTCCCTCCTTTGAGGAGAAAGTGATTCCTCGGATTGTGCCTTTCGCACGAATATTCCTTCTTCAGGAATTTCAGCCTGATTCGAGGATTTGGTTCGGGATGAACTTCCCTTTTCACTGGATGATCTATCTAATTTAAGATAGATACTTGACAGCTTTTTCTTACCCATACTGTAACTAACAAATAATCAAATAATCAGTTAATAATACAATTAATCACATAATAGTAATCAGGAAAAATTAAGTATTTCTAAATACTTAATTAGCTTAACCCAGTGGCTCTGATACCACCTTTTTCTGTCACGGCCCCCGACCCGGTTTGACCCGTTTCAGAAGCCGCGGGACAGAAATACTGCGATATTGATTTAATTGAGTTTAACAGCGGAAGTTTATTTAAAAGGATCGTTTAAAGCTAAAATTTTCCCCGATTATTTTATTTCACAATTCGGGATAAAACCCTGATAATTTACAATATTATGTTTTTACTATGAAATCTTGATATTACAAAACTTATTTCTTTATTTTTATAATGAGCCACTATCTTAAGCTTGAAATGCTCCTCAGCACTTTTTCCTGAATTACAGCAGATCACCTGAAACATGTTTGAAAAAGGTTTTGTCAGCGGGAAATACTGAGTGAATCATTCATTTTTACTAAAACGACTCGTTTGTTATAATTTTCAGTATTAAGAGAGATTACAATGTTTCTGATATCAAACCAACTACCCACAGTATTTGTCACTCGAATCTTTACGGTGACTGTGGTCATATCACCATTGGCTGCCCCAATGAATGAAGAATATCACTAAATTTAGGTTCGCCTACCTAAAGTGATAAAAATGTAATACTGTGCACAATACCCCACATACCGGCTGTAATTTGGTGATTACATAAACTTAATCACTGTAATTATAACTTTGAAAATAATTTGAAGTATTGTAAAACAGTTGATAAAAAGAGAATGACTCACATTGCTGTTTTAATACGGACAGAGTCTAGTCTATGATTTAGCCTTGTTAACCTAATTTAAATAACAATGCACACAAAACTGGGTTAGTAATCAATCCAGCAATTACGATAACTTACGAGATCAAATTCTCACAATGAATGACAAAATGCAATACTTCATCCATCGAATTAACGATGATCCGTTGAATTAACAACGAATGACAAAGTATAATACTTTATCCATCGAATTAACGATGATCCATCAAATTAATGACGAACAATAAAGTATAACCCTAATGTGGGCGGCACTTAAACATTCATTGGATATATTGATCGTCGGATAAATGAATCGTAGCAGTGATTGTGCTAATACCCTGTTTTGCAGCGTTGATTTGGGAACTGTGATAGTAATTTGAACGTAACTCAGTGAATATTTCGAAATTTTACGTCGTTTCTGTGCCCAGATTCCAGTCCCAAACCCCACTATTTATAGGTGAAATTTCACCCTTACGCGGCCCGCGTGAGGTTTAAGCTTATCCTTACGCGGCCCGCGAGACACCTAGTTTTAGGCATAGGGTTGCTACGGTTGGCACTAGCCTTGCTGAGTTGGTAATTTTCGAAATTTACTTGCTGCCAACGTTTTAGATGGATAATCGTCCATAGGGTTTAACCCCCCCTGAGTTTTAGGGGCCCTAATCCTGATTCTGAAAATTATGAAAATTTTAGGGTTTGTTCAGAATCACTTGGGTGTCTCAATTAGGGTTTCCTTTTGGACTAATTAATTTAATAATTATGACTTTTGATTAGAGTTGTTACAGTAGCGAGCCCAGCTCCTGAGTCCACTGTACGGACCATGGAGTGACTTTGAGCCCGACGCAAAAATATGCTAGGTTTGAGTCTTCCTGCATCACTTCACACATATCATTGGCTTTGCAACCCAATGGTGATCTCTTTGTCCTTATTTGCTACATACCAGGGATTTTCATACATACAAACATATTACAAAGGTTTATACATACTCACTTTTACATGAACTCGCTCAACTTTTTGTTGATTTTTCAAATTACATGTATTTCAGGAAACTAATGGATCTGGCCAAGTTTGCAATGATGTTAAGCTGCGTAGGAATAATGATGTCATCCGAGTTTAGGAAATGTGACCTTTGCCTGGATGGGTTACAAGTCTTAAACTGTGTTTTATTACAAGTCTTTGGTCGAGTCGTATGAACATGTTTTTAATTATGTTATGGTTGTATGTTATGTTAAGTGTCAACTTCTAAAACAATGTTGTTGTGTTAACTTTTAAAACTTGTTAAATGGATGAACATCATGGTTTTATTTTCATATAGCATTGTTGTGATTATGCTATGGTATTAAGAAGTCACACCAAAATAAACCCACACTTCCGCAAAGCCAGGGTGTGACAGCTTGGTATCAGAGCATCGATCATAGCGAACTAGGATTCCTTCTCGAGTCTAGACTATGATCACTAGGGCTCTCACGAAAACATTTTTACATTGCATACACTAAGCGTCCAGATCCAGGATACAAAACGTTTTTTTTTACAAAAGGCACAAATACACTTTTATGTTTATATTTCAGTCTTAGAGACTGAGGGAGGATCAGTCCTAGTAGAGACTAAGGGAGGATCAGTCTTAGAGACTGAGGGAGGATCAGTCTTAGGGACTGAGGGAGGATCAGCCTTAGAGGCTAGGGATAATTAGTCTTAGAGACTGGGAGGAGAGGTCTTAGAGACCAGGGATTTAGTCTTAGAGACTGGGAGGATTGGTCTTAGAGACCAGGGAGTTAGTCTGAGAGGCTAGGAAGTTCAGTCTGAGTGGCTAGGAGGGTGGTCTGGGAAGACTAGGATGATTACTTGCTTGCTTTATTGTGGCCAACATGTTTATTTGACTTTATGATTGATATATGTGCATATATGTGATTGTGTTACAGACGTCATGGCTTCATCATCAGACACAGGGGTATCGGACACGCTAGACCCCATGGCGATAGTGTCCGATGACGAGATTCCCTCAGAGCGAGAGGTCTACACATCAGACACCACCAGGACGGACGACGATGATTTCCAGCCGTTCGCGCTGCCCGACGTTGGAGTTGAGCCAGCTAATGGCCTTCCTGCCGGGGATTTACCACTTGCGGTGATCCCTGCTTCTATACCGCTTGCTGCTTTTCCAGTTGTCGACATGCCACTCGATGCCGTTTCTGACGACGACATCGGTCTGTTTGAGGAGGATCCGCCTGAGGCTGACTATGAGGGCGGGGCCCCTATTGCTGTTGACGTTATTCTTCCCATTGCGGAGGCCCCTGTGGAGGAGCTTCCTGCTGGTTCACCTGTCCCGGACTCATTGGAGTCTGTGGCATCTGCATCTTCGCACGACCATGGTGTGCAGCCTCACTTTTCTGACCCTAACATGCCGATGTCAGCTGCACCCGGTCCATCGCACGAGTTCGATCACGAGGTTGATGACGCTTTTGACCCGATCTTTCCCCCCTGATTTCAACCCTGACTACGACATTGAGTTTATTCACATGGATCGGCCCCTAGAGGCCCCCGTAGATCCTATTGACCCTTTGCTTGACATCCCTGCTGATCTTGACTTGGATCTTGTTGACCCGGAGCCTGCTGGGGCCCCAGAGCCTGTAGTTGCTCTTGACCCTGCATTAGAGCATGACCCTGTCCATGATGATGCACCAGCCGTTGCCCCTTTTATAGATGATATACCCGTCGCTGATCTTCCCGCTGTTGCTCCACCCTTGATAGATGGTCCTGTTGTTGAGGCACCACTTCCCGATCCCGTGCCGGTACTGTTTGACCATGCACCCTTTGCTACTCATATAGATCCACGTTACGCCGACACCCGCAATGGGTGGATTGATGACGATGACGATTACCCACCATTTGTGTTACCTGTTACACCTCCAGTCGTACCTGTTCCTGCATCCGCTGATATTCCACTATCCCACCCACACACGACCGATGCCCATCGTACTGATCTCCCGATTACCTTTCTCCAGGACATCCCTCCACCGCGTCCTGGGGAGGGTTCATCACGACAGCCTTTTGGTCACATACCTTTCATGTCTGGAGGCAGCCAGTTCATACCTCAGATATCTCATCCTACTTTTGTTCCACCTGCATCGACGCGTGATCCGGTCACGTCACAGTTTCTTTCTGTTGCACCACCTACTGCACCAGCTTTCATACCATCGAGCGAGCCATTTTTATGGACTACGCCCCCTATCATGCCACTGTCTGATCCACACCACCCGTACCATATTGGGTACTCTACGGAGGACATCCTCACCTCTTTGATGATATAGCAGGATGCTTTGACACGTCATATTCAGGTTTTGGAGAGTGCTCCACGTCCATCTTGTCATTGTCAGATACCATTTGTAGCACTGCACCATCCACGTCCACTTTCCCCCGATTCCGACGATCGTTTTTGGACTTCTGAGCAGCAGATAGCATATTTGTTGCGCGTCTGTCGTGCTTTAGAGGAGGACTGGTTACACATGCGTCGTTTGCTTTTCACTCATTTTCCTCCTCCTCCTCCGCCGCCATCAGCATAGGCATATTTTTGGTTTTATGCAGGTCGATCTTTTGGTGAGAAGGTCGCTATTGAGCCAGCTTACAGAGCCTTTTGAGAGATCACACTTTTTGCATATGATAGTTGTAGTTTGACTTGTATTCTTGGGGGTGATGTAGCCCCACGATTTTACTTTGACATGTGATGTACTATTAAACTTGTAAAACACTGTTGTGGTCGTGATTAATGAAGCTCAATGGCAACATTCTCACTACATGCTTTGTTGAGTTATATGTTTTAATTTATAACATGAGATGTTATGTGATTGATGCTACTATATATACATTTTTATTATACTTACTATGGCCTGACCTACATGAACAACTTTTAGAAGATGCCTCCAAGACGCGATGTACGCATGCCTACTAACGAGGCGGAACTCCAAGGGATCATTGCCGCAGCTATAGCGCAATATGCGGCCTCCCAAACAGAAACGAGCAGGAACACTTCGAATAACAACAACAACAACGGCAACAACAATCCACCCCATGGTAATGTCAAGTTGCTTGAGACATATTACGATACATTTGGATATTTATAGCACGTCCGCTAATACCATTTGTAAATTCTAACGTATGTGCAGGGTGCACCTATAAGCAGTTTCTCGACTGCAAGCCCGTGAATTTCGACGGCACAGGAGGTGCCGTTGCGTTTGTTAGGTGGGCTAAAAAGATAGGCTCTGTCCTAAGAATGAGCAAATGCGCTCCCGATCAACAAGTGACTTACATCTCAGGGCTGTTTCTGGATGGAGCCCTATCGTGGTGGAACCTACAAGTGCAGACCTTAGGAGAAGCTGCTGCTTATGCGTTAACATGGGCTGAATTAAAAGAGTTAATGAGGAAGAAGTACTGCTCGCGTGCTGAAATACAGAGGTTAGAGACTGAATTCTGGCACTTAAGGATGGATGGTCCCAAGATTGCAGAATATGTTCAAAGGTTACATGATTTATCTCACGTAGTGCCGTATATGGTCACGCCCGAGTTTAAACGTGTTGAGAGGTTCATCTGGGGATTGGCTCCCCAAATAATGAGTATGGTTACCACGTCCAAGCCTACAACAATCACGGAAGCAATCGATCTTAGTGTGGCGCTAACTGAGGAGGCCATTCGGTTGAACAAGTTTTCAAATGTTGAACCAAAGAAGAAAGAAACACATGCTGAGTCATCTGGTGAACACAAGCGAAAATTTTCCAACTTCAAGCAAGGAACCAGCCATGTAAGCAAGAAGGGCGAGTCAAGCACACCGGCTAGAGCTGCAACCGGTGTCGAAAACAAAGGAACGGGTTATATGGGCACTCTGCCCAAGTGTAACACATGCCAGCGCCATCATTCTGGCCGGTGCGGAGTGAGAACATGTGAAGCTTGTGGGAAAATTGGTCACTTGAAGGATAATTGCTGGGTTAGTGCTGGCCGGGGTGGCCAAGGAGGTTTTGGTAATAGGAACAACAATCGTGGTGGTAATGGAAATCGTCCGCAAGGGAATAATGGCGGAAATGGAAACCGTGGGAACGTTACGAATCAAGCTGGGAAAGGAAATTGCAACCAAAACAACACTCAAGCTGGGAATGGAAATGGCCAAGGGTCAGGATGCTTTAATTATGGAGATGTTGGGCACTTTAAGAGGGAATGCCCAAAATTGAACCAAGCACGGGGAAGAGTCTTTAACATTGGCATAAGGGAAGCGCGCCAGGATCCGAACGTTGTCACCGGTACGTTCTCTATAAACCAACGTTTTGCATCTGTTCTTTTTGATACTGGTGCCGATTATAGTTTCGTGTCGTTAGAATGTAAGAATATACTTGGATTGACCGCTAGTAAGTTAGATGTTCCGTACTTGATTGAATTGGCGAATGGGAAACTAGTTGAAACCAGTGAAGTTGTCCGAGGATGCGTGATTGAACTAGGAGGGCACGAGTTTACGCTAGACCTACTACCTGTCGAGTTGGGAAGCTTTGATGTGGTAGTGGGTATGGATTGGTTGTCGAGCAACAAGGCCGAGATTGTTTGCCACGAGAAGACCATCCGCATCCCTATGACGGATGAAGAAACAATTGTAGTGCACGGAGAGAAACACGATACGCCTCTAAGAATCATTAGCTGTCTGAAAGCTAGAAAGTGTTTACAGAAGGGATGTGTTGCCTACTTGGCACATGTCGTGGATAAAGAAGCTGCTGAACCGAAGATCGAAGACATTCCGGTCGTAAGAGAATATCCTGAAGTCTTTCCAGAAGACTTGCCGGGATTGCCGCCGCAAAGGCAAGTCGAGTTCCACATTGTCTTGGTTCCAGGCGCCGCGCATGTAGCCAAGGCACCCTATAGACTTGCACCTTCGGAGATGCAGGAGTTGTCAACACAACTCCAGGAGCTATTAGACAAAGGGTTCATCAGACCAAGCTTCTCACCTTGGGGAGCTCCGGTTCTGTTTGTTAAAAAGAAGGATGGTAGTTTCCGTATGTACATAGACTACCGCGAGCTTAATAAATTGAATATCAAGAACAGATATCCTTTGCCGAGAATCGATGACCTATTTGACTAGTTGCAAGGCTCAAGCTTTTATTCAAAGATCGATCTTCGATCCGGATACCATCAATTTAGGATACAAGAGGAAAGTATCCCGAAGATGGCCTTTAGGACTCGTTATGGACATTACGAGTTCCTAGTTATGCCGTTTGGGCTGACAAATGCGCCAGCAGTTTTCATGGACCTAATGAACCGAGTCTGCAAGCTGTACTTGGATAGGTTTGTGATCGTGTTTATCGATGACATTCTGATCTACTCGAAGACAAAGGACGAACACGAACAACACTTAAGAGCTATTCTAGAGCTACTTAAGAAGGAGAAGTTGTACGCTAAGTTCTCGAAGTGTGAGTTCTGGCTACGCGAAGTCCAGTTTCTTGGACATGTGGTAAATGGAAATGGAATTCATGTTGATCCCACAAAGATAGAGGCGATCAAGGATTGGGAGACCCCAAAGACGCCGACCGAGATTCGACAGTTCTTAGGTTTGGCTGGTTATTATCGAAGATTCATTGAGGATTTTTCAAAAATCGCTCAACCTCTGACCGCGCTCACACAGAAAGACAAAAAGTTTGATTGGAGTGACAAACAAGAAGAAGCGTTTCAGTTGTTGAAGAACAAGCTTTGCGATGCACCGATTTTATCGCTACCCGAAGGAACAGATGATTTCGTGGTATATTGTGACGCCTCGCGTCAAGGTTTGGGTTGCGTGCTGATGCAACGCCAGAAGGTTATAGCTTATGCGTCACGCCAGTTGAAGGTACATGAGAAAAATTATACCACACACGACTTAGAACTAGGCACAGTGGTGTTTGCATTGAAAATCTGGCGACATTATTTGTATGGTACGCGATGTACAATCTTCACGGATCACAAGAGCTTACAGCACATATTTAACCAAAAGGAGCTTAACATGAGGCAAAGACGCTGGGTAGAGCTGTTGAATGATTATGATTGCGAGATCAAGTATCATCCAGGGAAAGCGAATGTGGTCGCTGATGCCCTGAGTCGAAAAGAAAGGATCAAGCCCATAAGGGTTAGGACTTTGGAGATGATTGTCCAGACAGACCTCTCTTTATGTATTCGTGCCGCGCAGAGAGAAGCTTTGAAAGAAAGGAATATGGAGGACGAGTATCTCCGTGGGATGGAGAAGCAGTTGGTACCAAACGAGGAAGGAACTTTATGCTTCATGAAACGAATTTGGGTTCCTCTGTTTGGTGGTTTGAGGAAGGTTATTTTTCATGAAGCTCACAAATCTCGGTACTCGATTCATCCAGGAGCGGATAAGATGTACCAAGATCTTAAGGATTTCTACTGGTGGCCAAGGATGAAAGGCGATGTTGCAATATACGTGGGTAAATGTTTAACTTGCGCCAAGGTAAAGGCTGAGTACCAGAAGCCTTCAGGTCTTCTACAGCGACCTGAAATACCCAAATGGAAATGGGAACAAATTTCAATGGACTTCATAACGAAATTGCCCAAGACGCCCAGAGGCCATGATACTATTTGGGTAATAGTAGACCGACTAACGAAATATGCGCACTTTTTGCCAATCAAAGAAAAAGACAACATGATTAAACTTGCGGAAATATACATGAGAGAGATTGTCGCACGACATGGAGTGCCTCTCTCAATTATCTCTGATAGAGATGGGAGATTTATATCAAGGATTTGGCAATCCTTCCAAGAGTCTTTTGGCTCACAGTTGAATCTGAGCACTGCATTTCATCCGCAAACTAATGGCCAAAGTGAACGAACTATTCAGACATTGGAAGATATGCTGAGAGCATGTGTAATGGACCTAGGTGGTAGCTGGGATAATCATTTACCATTGGTTGAATTCTCGTACAACAACAGCTACCACACAAGCATTGGAGCCACGCCATTTGAAGCTCTTTACGGACGCAAATGTCGATCACCCTTATGCTGGGCTGATGCGGGTGATAGACAGCTTGTTGGTCCCGAAATAGTGCAAGAGACGACAGACAAGATTGCACAAATTCGAAAGCGCATCGAGGCGGCTCGCGACAGACAGAAAGCCTATGCAAACCAAAGAAAGAAACCTTTAGATTTTCAAGTTGGGGATATGGTTTTATTGAAAGTTTCACCCTGGAAGGGTGTGGCACGCTTTGGAAAGTGTGGGAAGTTGAATCCGCGTTACGTTGGCCCGTTCCGAATCCTGCAAAGGATTGGGTTTGTAGCCTACAAATTGGACCTACCTGCTGAACTCAATGGTGTTCACGATACATTCCATGTATCGAATTTGAAAAAGAGTCCAACACAAGAGACGGTGATCATTCCTGCTGACGAAGTTCATATCGACGACACGCTCCACTTTACCGAAGAACCCGTTGAGGTTACAGATTGGAAAGTTAACAAAACTCGCAGGAGCAGTGTCAAGCTCGTCAAAGTTCGATGGAATGCTAGACTTGGGCCTGAATTCACGTGGGAACGTGAGGATCGTATGAAAGAGAAATACCCCCATTTATTTCCCAAGACCCCTGCAACTAGAAGCAGAGCCTAAAATTTCGGGACGAAATTTCTCTAACGGGGGGAGAATGTGACAACCCTCACAAATCCAGGTATCCGTACACATTAATTAATATTAAATTAGTCCTTAACTACCGTGCTTAATTACAATTATGAATAAACTGCTTTCTGTTTTCTGATACATACATACTCATGCATCATACTTTATTACTGTCACTCCATTTAGTGCACACAAACAATAGTGACAAACTTGACGCACGAAAGCACAGTTAGCACAGTGAGCGGATAACCCAGTAAACATGCTGACATTACCAGCACCAAAACAGACTTTGTTCTGAGGCCAGTATGAGCCGGGAATAGACTACTACACTAGTAGGGAGTGTAGGGAGGTGAGGATCATAAAACTGCATCACTAGGTGATAATTATAGTGACCGGAAGTGCCTAAAACATACTTTAATCACAAAATTCTGCACTACATACAGAAATTCAGCTTTTAACAAAGCTAGTAAAGTGCAAAAACTTGGTAAAATGGTCCTAGACACTTTCCAAAGTGTTGGGAATTTAATGTGTCACTAAAAACAATATAAAAGGTACTTAAAAGCTTTAGTTAGCACTTTAACGGATCAACATCCAACCGAACAACCGGACTTTACCCGGAACATAAAAATATTGCCAAAGGCATAGTTTTTACTTTTCTAAGCTAGTTAGGGGCCCCGAACACCCTAGCACCCTTTATATCACATAACACACTTAACATACTAACTAAAACCATTAGATTGCAACTAAGTCCTAACTATATCATCACCACCCAACCCTTACCCCCCCTCTAATCGACGGTCACCTTAGGGTGACCCACACTTCTATTTTGTTTGATTATTTTATTGGTTCATGTTGGTTATCTACAGAACACATTACATGTTGGACATTAGGGAATTGGTTTATATGTATGCATAAGGGTTAACCCATCTCTTTCATCTAAACACAACATCAACAACAAAGTTCTCTCTCTCCCTCCATAACCACCTACGGCCGCCACCCCCTCACCACACTACCACCACCTTCAAGCTTTGATCAACCATCTTTCATACATCCAAAGGTGCAAGGAGTCCTACAAACAAGCCCGGTGCTTCTGGAAGTTCAAGAACCGCTCTAGATTTCTTTTATCCACCACATTTACACCTTGTTTCTTCCCTAGCCTTGTGCTAGTAGTAAGTGCTTCTAATCATCATCTTGATCTTGTTTATAGTGGTTAATAGTTGATTTAATGGTTAAAAATTAAGAAACACTAGAGAACTTACAATAAAGTCTTGAACATAAGGTGAATAGGGTGGATAAAGAAAAGATATGTGTGTAAATCATGTAAATCTTGTGTAGTTATGATTATTTGATGTTGTCTGTTACTAAAAGTAGGATGGATCATCATCTAGACATACTAGATCATGTTCAAGAACATGAACTTGTAGGATGCTAGTGTTAGAAAAATGAAAGATGATGAAATCATCCACCATGAACTTGAAACTTGACTAAACATAATGTTTCTTGAAAAATAAGGTTGTAAACTTGTTGATCTAAAGATCTACAAGTGGTTTTTCGGAAGAACCGAGTGAAAGATACTAGTTTTGTTAAAACCCGGATATTTCATGAACTAGAAGCATTTTTGGCAAATAAACAAGTGTGCGAACACTTGTGTAAACAAGAAAATTTAACAAGAAATATTTTTGTAAATCATGACTAGAAGTTGTTAAACTTCAAATCCTTTAAAAATAAAGTTTTTAGGAAACTAATTTTATTTTTAAATATAACAAGACCTACTAAGCATGATAGAAACTTACTACATATTTTTTTTACTCACTTTCAAGTTCATGAGTTTATGATTAAGCTTGTTTTTGTCAAGTTTGATATTTAAAGATTGTACATTGTTGATTGATGATTGTTGAGTAAATTTTGAAAAGAAAATGATACGCTAGTAAGCGTGGACACCTCCGTTTACAAAGAAAACTCTGGCGAATTCTTTCTAGAATTATAACACTTAGAAATATTTTTCTAGCAAATGTTTACAAATATATTTTTAACTAGGTTTTCAAAATAAACTTCGCCATGATTTTTATTTCAAACATTACCAAGTACCGGAGGTGGAATTTTCGTAAATAAAACCTGATAAATATATATTCAGAATATATATTTTGTAATAAAACGCTTGTGTGATTATTTGATTATTTTGTGAACTAGATATATATTATTTTTAGGATAAAAATAATATAACTGGAAAATATTATGAAATTACGACTCCAAAATAATACCAACGCTCTCACAAATAAATATTTAAGTTACACCGGTATTGTTATTACAACGCGAACTCAAAAATGTAACTTATGTATTTTTCGGAAAATACTCTCATATGTATATTTGGATAAGTATTATTTTGGAAATGGTATGAGACAAAATATAATATTTTTGGGATATATATACATATATATATATATATTTGGAATTAAAACATTTTAGACAAGTGATTAAAATATATTTTTCAAGTGAGACTTAAAAACATATTTTCGGAATTTTAAAGCATACATGTATTAAAAACCCCCATCATTGGGAAGGAAATATAAAATAAATAAGAAGTGTGAATACGAAATAGTTCCCTAACTATTTCTCCAATAAAACGTTAAACCCTAAGCCAAGGCACGGCCCATCCGTCTAATAGGAATTAGTACGTGTAGGTCGTCACGCAGCAGATAGAGTTGGAGATTGACGTTTCTGGATACGCACCTCTGTGAGTTCATGTCCCCCTTTTCTCTTTACTGTTTTCAGTTTTATACTTCGGGGGTGAAATACATGCGACAAGCATTACAGACATTTTTTTATACATGGTATGGTTAGCTTAAGGAGGGTTTACTACTTAGATCATGTGAGTGGGTAGGCTGGAACTTGAGGCCATTAATCCTCATTGTAGGACCGAGGGTTGTAGGTCCCTCGGAGGTTGAGGTTTAACCTATTCCTTGTTATGTCTAACACACTAGCGAGTGCGGAATCCAAGCTAGCATGCAAACCGAGTTAGAACAAGCAATGATAAACACAAACACACAATATTCAACGATTAACACCACTTGTATTAATGCGTATGAAAGGTTCGGTTACAAGCACAAGGTTTACAGATGTATTCTATAAACTCTCTCTAACTTTCGTGTGTGTGTGTTCTGGACAGAATGCTCTCTATGTGTCTCACTTTCGAACTCTACTTGAAATGAACACTTTCATGGGTATTTATACCCGAACACAGCAGGTCTGGTCGAAGGATCAGATAGACTGATCGAAGGATCATCTATCGACCAGAAACTCATCGAAGGATCAACATGTACCTCGAAGGATGAGATCTTTCGAGGTCCATCCATCGAAGGCTTATCTTTCGAGCTCATCGAAGGATCTAAACAATCCTTCGATGACACAGCCATATTACAACCATCGTTCGAACTGTTTGGCCAAGTCAAACCGGAGGATGGTTGACTTGGTCAAACTTACAGGACTAACAAAAACATCGTTATGTATCAAGAAGAAATACAGACAAAGTACAGACACAAGTGCACCAACAAACTCCCCCTTGGCTGTAGCTTTGTCTGGCTGTAGCTTCATATCGATCTTTGTCTCGATCTTTGTGACTTCAAGTCTTTGACGTCCTTTCAAGTCTTCAATGTCGGAGGATCTTTAAAGTCTTCACGTTGAAAGCAGAAAGTGTACCAACAAACTCCCCGTTTCATGTAGGAAGTGTGTTGACAAACTCCCCCTTAACATAAGCTCCCCCTTGAGTTATGCTCGTGAAATACTTGTTCTTTATGGATTGAGATCCTTGTGGTGTTGATGATGGTCAGCGGCAACTCGATCATCTTCATCACTTGAGTGCCTTCACGTCGTGTCTTCATTCCGAAGCTTGTCATCGACCATGTTCTCCTTGCCTTTAGAATCTGCACATGCAAGAAGTCTAAACGCGTAATGAGAACAACTGCCTGGAATATCATAAGCAAACGACACACATGTGACCATTTGTTCAAACAAACACCGTCCGACAGTTTGAAAGTTTAGTAAATTGTTCAGTTTTAAGTCTTTAACTTTCAAAACTTGCAAATTTCGACCGTTTATGAAGATTTAGTCGTTTCGGTTTTCAACCAGGTTTCAGGTAACGAAGACTCGAGCTCAAACATCGTACGATCGAAAATAAAATAGAAATAAAATCTTTTTGGCTTTTAAAAGGTTTATATTAAAACACACCTAAAATCTTTTTGTACTTTTTGAATATTTCAAATGTAAAGACTGAAAGCAGTAAATAAATATTTACAGACATTCTTTTTGCGAGTTACGAGGGTAAGAGAATCATATCAGTGTATGGTCATGCCAAAACGCTCTTGTTGTTCAATTATTTAAGATTAAGATAAGCATCCTATAACAATTATCGGTATTGTTGTCCACATAAGCTCAACTTATCATTTGTAATCATGGCGAGGGGATACGTTAAGGTATGATTTATACTTACCGACCGGTGTTCATCCACATCACGACACATTCCCGTATCAAGGTATGCACGAGGGTTCATCTTACCGGTGAGTATACCGATTATCATCTGTTTGACCGTATATGATGTGAGATTCTCACTTATTTTGATTTGAAAACAAGCCCTTTGTGATAAAATCACTTATTGATGAGGAACTTGATTTTCGATGCATGAGGGCACAAGAGCAAGTCCGTGAACAGGTCAGTACTTTCGTACAGCAGAGAGACGAACTTGACTCCCGGAAATAATTTGTGATATTTTATCACTTATTTTGAGGGACATGTGATTGTTGATCACTTATTGAGGACGTATGCAATATGTACACGTATGTATGGTATCATGGAAGATCTAGACTTGCGTCCCCGTTATTTTTCGGTAAAAGATACAACCATGATACCCAGATGATAAGCAGCATAAAGACCGAATATCTCAGAACCTCGGCAATCTATCAAACGAAATTTCGGTACCAAGACCATATGCCAATGAATGGTTCCCACCTGGTCTTCAGTCGGATTTAAGTTTATATCACCCTGCACACTTTAAAATGATTGTGAGCCTACCGATACATCTTATATAGAGCTGCTTATCGTTTTTCATTTAAGGTTTAAAGAGGTTTGGACAGACCACTGATGTACTATCATTTTCTCTTTTGCTCGCCAGGAAACTCATTTTTGTTTTTCTATTGTTTTTGTGTTTTTGAAATTTTTCGATGTTTTTGGATTTTTCAAATTTTTGGATTTACTCCCCCTAAAACCAATAAACTAAGATAAATTTAAAACACAAAGATATTTACAAGAATGATTTTCCGATGTTGGTTTTACTCTTGCTTGACCTTAATGCCGTTTACCAATAATAAATAGTCAAATCTTGATTTGTCAAATGCTTTGGTAAAAAGGTCGGCACGTTGGTCATCGGTGTGGACGTAAGCAACATCGATTAGCCTTTTCTCAAAGCAATCACATATGAAATGATACTTAATTTCGATGTGCTTAGTCTTTGAATGCTGCACAGGATTTCTAGTGATCTGTAAGGCAGCAGAATTATCAACGTAAATAGGAGTAGTTAGGAATTCAAAACCGTAGTCGCGCATTTGTTGTTGGATCCATAGGAATTGGGAGCAACAACTTGAGGCAGCAATGTATTCAGCTTCGCATGTTGATGTAGCGACACACGTCTGCTTCTTGCACTGCCATGTGACTAGGCGATTTCCCAAAAACTGACATCCAGCCGTTGTGGATTTTCCGTCGATTTTGCATCCGCCAAAATCAGAATCACTGAATGCGATCAAGTTAAAGTTATTATCCCTAGGGTACCATAGACCGGTGTCAGCGTAACCCTTCAAATAACGAAAAATCCTTTTTACAGCTGCAAGATGTGAGGCCTTCGGGTTGACTTGATATCTGGCAAGCAGGCACGTTGGGTACATTATATCTGGTCTTGATGCTGTGAGGTACATAAGAGATCCGATCATCGCGCGGTAGAACGAGGGGCTAACAGCTTCACCCTTCAAGTCTGGAGTAATTCCGTGATTTTGCGGCAATGGGGTACCGATGGGCGTTGCATCAGACATCTGGAACCGGCTCAAGATGTCACCAACATATTTAGTCTGATGGATGAATATCCCAGACTCGGTTTGTTGTACTTGTAGGCCCAAAAAGAAGGTCATTTCCCCCATAGCACTCATCTCGAATTTATCCTGCATAACACGCTCGAAATCCCTACACAAAACATCATTAGTAGAACCAAATATAATATCATCAACGTATACCTGTACCAGTAGAAGATCTCCATCTTGTTCTTTGATGAAAAGAGTACAATCGATAAGACCTCTGCGAAATCCATTCTCCAGCAAATAATTAGATAAGGTTGCATACCAAGCTCGCGGTGCTTGATGTAGACCATATAAAGCTTTGTTGAGCAACCAAACCCGATCGGGATGGATAGGATCTTCAAAACCTGGAGGCTGTTCGACGTATACCTCTTCTTCCACCACACCATGTAAGAATGCACTTTTCACGTCCATCTGGTATACCTTGAAACCTTTGAATGAGGCATAAGCCAGAAAGATCCGAATTGCTTCTAGACGTGCAACAGGTGCATACACTTCGTTGTAGTCGATCCCTTCTATCTGACGAAAACCTTGAACGACTAGCCTTGCTTTGTTTCGGATAACGATTCCACGGTCATCCTTTTTGCATTTAAACGCCCAACGGGTACCAATCTTCTTGTAACCAGCAGGTTTCTCTACGAGTTTCCAGACACCAAGCTTCTGGAATTGTTGCAGTTCTTCCTGCATTGCTTCAACCCATGAGCTATCTTTCAAAGCTTCTTTCCAAGTTCTTGGTTCTTCCTGTGAGACATAACACGCGAAAGACCAATCATTTTGTTGACCAGATTCTCTAATCGCCGTATACAAGCCTGCATTGTTGTTGTTTCGCAACATGTTTCTTGTTTGAACGCCACTCTGTACATTTCCGATGATGTTTTGTTGAGGATGGGTATTGTGAATCCTTGTTTCTGGATTATCAGGTACAGGAACATTAATACCCTGGTTGTTGAGATTGAGATCAACAACCAATTCAATACCCGGAATTGGCGAAGAGGATGATGCAGTAGCTTCAGCTGTTCTAGGGGCGTCCACTGGAGGAGTACCCTCTGAAGTACCATGAACTGCTGTTGTTGGAGCTTCTTGATCTGCATCTAGAAATTCATCATCCTCTGAAGATTCGTTCAATTCGGTAGCATCGTGAAAATCCTCATTATCGAGAGCATTATTATTCACTGAAGATGGTTCTTGATTGATTATAATTGGACGAACCAACGGTGAATCTGTTGCATTGTCACTCTCGAAAAACATCCTTGCCGCAGCATTTTCTTCAACTGCTTCAACATTGATCGAATTGAAAAAGTCATCGTACTCAAACATCCAAGGCTGACCAGGATTTCTGACTGGTAAAGTGTGCCTTTGTACTCTGACTTCAGACCATTCCTCGACCCTTTTAGTCTCTAGATTCCAGACTCTTAAGTTCGGGGTGGAATACCCAAGAAAGTATCCATCAATTGCTCTTGCCCCAAACTTTCCATTAGGATCGATTATTGTGCACGGAGCTCCAAACGGTTCAAGATATGACAAGTCTGGTTTCCGTTTGTTAATAAGCTCAAAGCAGGTCTTGTTGTGCCTTTTGACTGTAAGGACTCGGTTCAACGTGTAACATGCAGAGGACACAGCTTCAGTCCAGAAAGGAATCGGCAACTGTGACTCTACCAACATTGTCCTAGCAGTCTCGATCAATGTGCGGTTCTTACGTTCAGCGACGCCATTTTGTTGAGGAGTATAAGCTGCACTAAATTCGTGAAGAATACCTTTTGAAGTGCAAAACTCCGCCATGGCATGATTTTTAAATTCAGTACCATTGTCACTACGTATCCGCCTAACCTTCAATTTATATAGATTCTCAATCTGAATGATCAAGTTTTTGATAATACCGAAGGTTTCACTTTTGTGTGCCATGAACGCCACCCAAGAAAATCTTGAATAATCATCAGTTATCACGAGGCAATATTGATCATTCCTAATGCTTTTGTGCTTGACAGGACCGAACAAATCCATGTGCAAACGTTCAAGAGGAACAGCCACCGTGTTGATTTTCTTTGTAGGGTGTCGCTTCTTCGTTTGTTTTCCTTTTTGGCACGAAACACAGACGTCTTGAAGATGGAAGTTTTTAAGAGGAACACCATTCACTAATTCATTTGACACCAAATGATTCATTTTGCGTAAGTGAATGTGACCCATTCGTCTGTGCCAAGAGATTGTGTCTTTTTCTGTGGCTTTGGAAACGAAACAAGGTTGCTTGTGCAGACGTTGTGATAGCTTGGCTCATATCAAGGACATACAAATCATTTATCCTTGGAGCCGATAAGAGAATCCATTCTTTGGGAATTTTGAAGCCGGGTTTCAGCACATAACATCCATTTGCATCAAAGTGTACTGAGAACTGCTTATCACAAATTTGAGAAACACTAAGAAGATTGTGATCAAGTTGTTGTACGAAGTTGATCTTATCAAAACTAACAACCCCGTTGGAAATCATTCCTTCACCCGTAATATATCCGCCTTTATCTCCAGCAAAAGCAACATAACCTCCTCTAATAGATTTGACGTCGTAGAGAAGCTTCATGTCGCCTGTCATGTGCCTGGATGCCCCACTATCAACAATCCAATGACTACTGATAGTTCCTCCTGGAACACCCTGCACATGAACTCACATAATTAGTTGGAGATGGGGACCCAAGCCATAGTGGTCTTGGGTCTTCCATTTTCATCAACAACAATAACTTCGATTCTTTGATGATTTGAAAATTGTGATGGTCCCCCTGATTCAATAACCGTTTTTGGTTTCCAGGTCTGTTGAGTTTTACCAGCTTGATTATTTGAAAATTTAACTTCATGATTGTTTGAAGTTTTTGAACACTTTGAATTTTCTGGTTTAACTGAAACAGATGATTTGTGAACCACATCAGTTTTAATCGCCTTTTCAATTTTCTTGACCTGTTGGCGTTTCTGTTTCTTTTCCCTTTCTTTTACAAGACGGGGATCTGGTTTTGATGAAACAGATCGCTTGCGGTCAATTTGTTCACGGGGATCATCTTCTTTGGCTTTCAACTTATGAAGATACGGGCAATTTCGAATGATATGCCCAATTGTACCACATTCAAAACATGATCTTCGTTCTACAAACCCCGAAGTATCATGTGATCGTCTTGTCGATGATGAACTTTGTGATCCTGAGGTACTAGGTTTTGAACTGTTTAGTTCATTTCTTTTCATCACTGTTGCTTTCTTGACAAAATCTAAGTTAGATTGGTTTTCAAACTTTTCCATTTTGTCCGTTCCCTTAGATTTCACAAAGTTCACCTTCTTGTTCTTCTTTTGGGTCTGTTTCTTCTGACCCTGAGTCGGTGATTTTCCTTTAGGTTTGGCATGATTTTGCTGTTTTTGTACTGTTGGTAATTTTTGATTGCCATATTGTTTTCGAACTTCGGCCTTTGGAATAGGAGGACATTGTGTTACTGTAACACGTGATCCTGTCTTTCCCAAAAACTTACTTGTCGAATTCTCAAAGACTTTACTGATTAAAGATTGATTAACATTCTTTATAGGAAAATCTCTGTCAGAATAAATTTTATTATCACCAAAAAGAGTGTACAGCAAATCCACACTCTCCGACTCTTGTGCAGACACGGACTCGGTTGCAACAGTCTTAGCGGGCTTTGCAGGAGGATCACACAGAATATGATTCTCGAGAGGTATGTCCTCTTCTTTGATTACCGCGTCAGACTTTGCTGAATCAGTATCATCAGATTCATCATCAGAAGAATCAGTATCCTCAATCACAACTGGAGGATCCTGATTTTGTTCAGCAGTTACAAATGTATCTGCTGACACATCTGAATCTGATGATACTTCTTTCTTGTATCCGAGTCCTGTTGCAAATTCATTAACGTCTAGAGGAACAGATGGTTCAAAGAAAGTTCTATCCTCCTCGTCAGGCATGGCATCATAATTATGTCTCACAGGTGGTGGACATTTCTTGTATCCAATGCATGTGACATCCCGTTTCTCTTTCTGTACGTCAATGATGTGATCCAACACATAGCTAGAGCTCAAATAACTGTCTAGCTTAAGTTGGATCGCCTCACTTTCAGTTTTCACACAAGCCATTTCCTTTTGCATTACCTCAAGACGAGTTATATACAAATTAATATCAGTTTGTTTTCTGGAAACCATTTTAGTTAACTCGGTTTTATCTTTCTTTAATTTTTCAATTACCGACTTAAACTCCTTCTCATGGTTTTCATAAAACATGTTGGCTTCAGTGCACTTCGAAAGATCAACGGTCAATTTCTGATTGTGAATGAATGTCACATCATATTTCTCTTGCAAAGCCTCGTGTTTGCCTTGCAATTCACACCACTTATCATTCAATGAAACATGTTTGTCTTGCAAGTCACACAAGCTAGCTTGTAAAGCATCATGTTTGCGTTGCAACTCAGACATGCTAGTCTCTAAATCAGCACATTTAACACTCAAACTATCACAATTATCACAACTATCTACAGTGGGTTCATCGACACATACCTGACTTGATGAACTGTCGACATTAGCCATGAAGGCTGAATGGAGAGAAGATGAAGAATAAGCAGCTTGATCCACCAAAATAGATCTCCTGTGATTTCCTGCTGCATTGTCTCCCAATAGCTCATCAACCTCTGCATCGACTGACACACTTGATGTGTCATCCAACTGATCATTGCCTGAACTCGAGGACTCTTCATCTGAACTTCCACTGTAACCGGAGCTGTCTTCATCCTCAGAAGATTCATCACCATTGGTGGAAGATTCTCCACCACTGGTGTGTTTAAGATCCTTGACAACCTCAGCAAAACACGCTGTTCCATCCGGAGCATCATTTCCCAACTGAAGCGACCAATCACAACCTTCATCTACTTGAACCACAAGTGCCTGGTTGGCATTTGATGGTCCTGCTTGGCTTTGGTTGTTGACAGGTATCAATGTACGAACATTGTTCCTGTTCTGGTTCTGCTGGTTGCCTTGGTTTCTGAAAGGATTCTGGTTTCCATGCTGAGCTGGTCTTGTGCATTCCCTTTTGAAATGACCCCGCTCACCACAGTTAAAGCACCTTACAGCTTGTTTGTCGAACCCATACTTGGTGTCTTTCTTGCTTTCCAAGCTGGTTCTTCCAGTTCTTTCCATGAAATCTTTTGCTCTCCTTACAGCACTGGCGAAAGCCCATTTGATGTCCATCAAATCCATCTCTTCCTTATCAATCTGCTGATAGTCTTCTTGTGTCAGATTAATGTTTCCAATCTGACCTTCCACTAATCCACAGTATGCGCTCACCAAAGTGTTTAGCAGCTCCATGTGTTCCTTTGTTACTTCCACACTGACTTTAGAAAAGCTTGAGGTGTCGAGCCGTACTGTATTTGGCGTTGATTGCTGACTAGCAGATGATGTGCTTCCATAACATGCTTGCTGTTGTGGTACTGGTTGAGGGACTGGTTGAGGGACTGGATTAAGCGGATTTCCATACATGTCTGTTGTTGGAGGAGGAGTGCCATACAAGCTAGTGCTAGACACAAATGCTGTTTGAATTGGAGCATGTGAAGAAGGTTTTGTAGAAGTGCTAGAAGCTCCATAATACATTTCAGGATTTTGTGGCATTGCAACTCTTTTTGCCTTGAGAGTTTCTTCCTGATTCTTGTTTTCCAGGAGTTGAGCAAAATCATTGAAGTTTGTTGTAGCTAAAGTGCCATTGTACTTCATGATTTCTAAGAAAGTGTTCCATTGAGGTGGCAGTGCATCTGCAAACTTCTTCACTATCTCTGCTGAAGTTGTTACAACCCCAATATTTGCCAATTCAGTCAGCAAATGATTAAATCGACTTGTCAAATCTCCTAAAGATTCATTCTGCATACAAGTAAAACCATCAAACTCTTTCTTTAGCAGATCTTTTCTCAATTGACGTGTCGCTTCATTTCCTACGCCCCTTATCTTCAATGCGTCCCACAACTGCTTCGTTGTCTTGAAACTGAAAAATTGATGATAAATATCTTTGCTTAACGCCTGAGTAAGAATGGCATACGCTTTCTTTTCTAAGTCATAGACCTTCTTCTGATCTTCCGTAAGATCGGCAAACGTAACAGCAGATGAAGCAGCAACCTCTATTGTTTGATCAAAATCTGTGATGAAGCGCAACCACAATTCTGTATTTTGACCAAGGACGTATGTATGAAATCTATCAAACCATCCCGGATATTCACTTAAGTGCATCAACTTTGGAGGCTTATTCAAGCTTCCCGTTTCACTTTCGCTTAGTAAAATGCTTTGAATACTTGGAGCTTGATTTGATACGAATGCCCATTGACCGGTAGATGTAGCATTAGCTTGCGAACCCGAATCCGGAGCCGGAGTACCAAAATACATCTCGGTATTTACCGGAACACCCCACATTGAATTCATTTTTGATAAAAAAAAATAATACCTGAAAAACACAAACTTGTTAAATATCAACAGACTAAGGATCGAAAGATGAAGACTTGTTCGAAGGATCAACAGTGTTCGAAAGATCACTGTTGATTTTCGAACAATGTTTTCGAAAGATTCTCCAAACGAAGGATCCTTATCTTTCGAAAGAGAACTGTAGACCGAATTTCGAAAGACTCTCCAATCGAAGGATCCTTGTCTTTCGAAAAAGAACTGTAGACCGAAAGATGTAAGCTTCGAAAAGATTCCTTGGATCGAAAGATAAGTCACACAGACTTCGAAGAATGTTCGAAGGATGATTATCTATCGAACCTCCTATGATCGAAAGATGATCTTTCGACTTCGAAGGATATCCTTCGATCTGTTCTGACACAGTTGACAAAGGGTGACAGGTTGGTGAAAAAGGTGATGGGTTGGTGAAATCTTTCGGCAGAGGTATGGTCAGACCATGATTTTCTGCCAAAATCAGATTTTGAACCAATAAAATATTGCTAAAAACAGAAGGTTCAACCCAGAAACCGGTACCGGAGTAAGCCGGAATTTTGGCCGGAAATTACCAAACCACTTAAAAACAAGTTTTTAAGTTACCCAACCCGTCCTATAACACACCCGGTAAGTTTAGACACGTTTTTACGACAAGAAATACGAGAAAATCAGTAAAAAAACGGATGCTAAAACAGTGAGTTTTTGTCCAAAAACACTCCAAAGTCTTGTAAAAAAAACCCGGTTTTTTAACAAGGAAAAGAGCCACGGCTCTGATACCACTTGTAGGTCCCTCGGAGGTTGAGGTTTAACCTATTCCTTGTTATGTCTAACACACTAGCGAGTGCGGAATCCAAGCTAGCATGCAAACCGAGTTAGAACAAGCAATGATAAACACAAACACACAATATTCAACGATTAACACCACTTGTATTAATGCGTATGAAAGGTTCGGTTACAAGCACAAGGTTTACAGATGTATTCTATAAACTCTCTCTAACTTTCGTGTGTGTGTGTTCTGGACAGAATGCTCTCTATGTGTCTCACTTTCGAACTCTACTTGAAATGAACACTTTCATGGGTATTTATACCCGAACACAGCAGGTCTGGTCGAAGGATCAGATAGACTGATCGAAGGATCATCTATCGACCAGAAACTCATCGAAGGATCAACATGTACCTCGAAGGATGAGATCTTTCGAGGTCCATCCATCGAAGGCTTATCTTTCGAGCTCATCGAAGGATCTAAACAATCCTTCGATGACACATCCTTCGACACAGCCATATTACAACCATCGTTCGAACTGTTTGGCCAAGTCAAACCGGAGGATGGTTGACTTGGTCAAACTTACAGGACTAACAAAAACATCGTTATGTATCAAGACGAAATACAGACAAAGTACAGACACAAGTGCACCAACAAGGGTCATGAGCGGTAGATCTATTTGGGTGTAGCGAGCCCAGCTCCTAAGTCCACTGTACGGACCATGGAGTGACTTTGAGCCCGACGCAAAAGTGTGCTAGGTTTGAGTCTTCCTGCATCACTTCACACATATCATTGGCTTTGCAACCCAATGGTGATCTCTTTTTTCTTATTTGCTACATACCAGGGATTTTCATACATACAAACATATTACAAAGGTTTATACATACTCACTTTTACATGAACTCGCTCAACTTTTTGTTGATTTTTCAAATTACATGTATTTCAGGAAACTAAAGGATCTGGCCAAGTTTGCAATGATGTTAAGCTGCCTAGGAATAATGATGTCATCCGAGTTTAGGAAATGTGACCTTTGCCTGGACGGGTTACAAGTCTTAAACTGTGTTTTATTACAAGTCTTTGGTCGAGTCGTATGAACATGTTTTTAATTATGTTATGGTTGTATGTTATGTTAAGTGTCAACTTCTAAAACAATGTTGTCATGTTAACTTTTAAAACATGTTAAATGGATGAACATCATGGTTTTATTTTCATATAGCATTGTTGTGATTATGCTATGGTATTAAGAAGTCACACCAAAATAAACCCACGCTTCCGCAAAGCCAGGGTGTGACAGTTTGGTATCAGAGCATCGATCATAGCGAACTAGGATTCCTTCTCGAGTCTAGACTATGATCATTAGGGCTCTCACGAAAACATTTTTACATTGCATACACTAAGCGTCCAGATCTAGGATACAAAACGTTTTTTTTTTACAAAATGTTATAAAAGTGATTAAATATAAATCTGAGGTTCAGGTCTGAAATGATTAGTAAAAATATTTATTCTTGCATGCCATATCAGTAGGGTATTGCATATATGTGAAATTTATTATTTATAACCAAACTATGCACCGTAGGGGCATTTTGGTAATTTCCCATAAGCTTTAAAGGTCAAATTTGAAAATCTGAGTTCAAAACTTTTGCTTACTGTTAAAGTATAAAATTTTACTTAAAACATCAGTAGGTATTAAGTCTTATATGTCAAAAATAGTTTTAATCCATACTATGCGTTTAAAACGCGTAAAAAGTTGGGTTTTAAGCGATTTTCAGGTTATATAAGGAAAGCTGAGATTTTTATTAGTCCAGAAGGCTTGAAATATTTGATTTAACATATAAAATCAGTAACAAAAGGTTTGGTATCAAAATGTTATGTAAAACTTATTTTATTAGCAAAAAGGGTATAACCGATAATTTCCGAATCAAAGCAAGAACCCTATGTTATGATTAGTTTAAAAATAAATAAAAATCTTCAAAATCCCAAAATATTATATTACATCAGTGGGTAAAAAGTTTGGTGTCGAAATTTGGGTTTAAATAGGCTTTATGCTAAAATACCGCTTAAATAAATAAAAAGCTTTCAATTTACGCTATTGAGCATAACTCCTAATTTAGACCTCAAACTGATGTCGAATTTTTAGGACATGTTTATAAATCAGTAATAAAGGTTTTTGTCCTCTCACATTTTCAAAAATCTCTTTTTAATGACAAAAGGGCATAATGGTCAACATTTAAGCAATTAACGGAAACATGTAAATGAATCAGATAAATAAGGAACCATGTAGTATAACCTCAGAGGGTTTTAATAACTTATAATATGGTCCTAAAGGAACCTTAAGGAAAATCTAAAACAAGCTAAATCGGGTCAGAACTGAAAGTCAAAGCAAAAGTCTACTTTTGCGACTTTCGGTTCCGAACCGAGCCTAAACTCGGAATTGTCGGGTTGAACATGTCTAAACATGTTCTTATATGAATTACCAAGTTATTTTAGTGTTAAAACATGTTCCATAACTTCTACATTACTAGTTATGGATTTATTTGTAAAAACAGATTCTGTTGACTTTTTAATAACAAGTTTGACCCGATAATTGACCAAGTTAGAGGGAGAATCAGTAGGTGCCCTTTTAAGGGTTTATTACCTACATAATTACCAACTCATAGCCACTTTCAATTCGAATAATGGCTGGACCATTAGTGATTAATCACTAAGTCAAAGTAGAATTACGTCAACTTTGACTTTTTGGTCATTACACTAACAGAAACTTAATTACAGAGGCTAAGCACACTTACAAGAGTCCTTAGCACGAAGATTGAGACTAATAGAGCTTCCTTCCTAAGTAGGATGCTCTAGAGAGTGATTAAAAGCTTCAAGACTTGGGAGAAATGTTTGAGAGTATGAATTGATCATGCAAGTGAGAAATGCTGCCAAAAACCCACCTATTTATACCCATTGAAGGTGTCATCAGATCAATACAGGTGTCTTGGCTCTTCCATGATCAGTACATGTGTCCAAAATGGTTTATAAAACCATCAAACAGTCCCTAGATTCGAGTTAAACCATGCAAGAGTGAATAGAGGTGCAGAGACCTGTAGTTATGCATGTTTCTGTCCAGATAAGGCCGTCATGTCGCGCGACGACAGAAGGTGATGGTGGTGGCGTGACGCCACCATGGGGATACCCTGATCAAGAAATTTCAAACATGACATTTTCACCCCCTAGACCTTCTAAAACCCAATATCTTTCATTTTAAGCACATTTAACCCATATAACTTATATTTCTATGATCCATGAGATATAAGCAAACATCATTAGGTCCGGTTTCGTTAAATGATAACCGAAAACATAAGTTTTGCCTTGTTGACGTTTTAACCCCTTAATTACGAATGTTAACGTATTTTCCTAATACGATATCGAAACCTTGTGAAATTTTTATTGCTTATTCTTGTGAACATAATTAATCATTACAAAGCTTTGGGTTCGTTAAAAGGTCACTCAGAGGTATAATTTAAACATGTTGACACATTTAACCCTTGCGGCTTGTAAGTTTTCACTTTCTTCCACAAACGGTTTCATACGATACATGATTCATTCGTTTAAGGGTATAAACATCGTGTAGGGTTGTTGAAAGGCAAAATTATCAATTGTTGACACTTTGAATCCTTCTACACACATACTTTCTTTGTTTGTCAACTTTAGTCCCTCGTAATCAATTTGTTACTCGTTTAAAGTCCATGACACGTGTCGATATTATTTTGGACATGATTTTGCGAGTTGTTACATCCTCACCCCCTTAAAAGAAATCTCGACCTCGAGATTTACTGAAATAAATCAGGGTACTTCCGTTTCATTGTGGATTCAACATCCCACGTGTATTCGGGACCTCTTCGGGCATCCCATTTAACCTTTACAATCGGTACGTGCTTCCTTCGAAGCTTTCTAACCTGTCGATTCTCAATCGACAAGGGTTTTTCAACAAACTTTAAGCTCTCATCTATATGCACATCCTTATGTGACATGGCTAGCGATTCATCAGCTAGACACTTCTTTAAGTTGCAAATGTGGAACACATTATGGATCCCACTGAGATCTTCAGGCAGGTTTAACTTGTAAGCCACTGTTCCGACACATTCGATGATTTCGAATGGTCCTATGTATCGTGGACTTAACTTGCCTTTCTTGCCAAATCGCATTACCCCTTTCCAGGGCGATACTTTAAGTAACACTTTGTCACCTACCTCGAATTTCAGAGGTTTACGCCTTTTATCTGCGTATCTTTTCTGCCTATCCCTGGCAGCTTTGAGACGATCTCGTATCTACACAATCTTATCTGTCATATCCAGGACTATATCAGGTCCTGATAGTTGGACATCTCCAACTTCCGCCCAACAAACTGGCGTCCTGCACTTTCTTCCATACAAAGCTTCAAAAGGTGCAGCTTGAATACTTGAATGATAACTATTATTATACGAAAATTCAATCAATGGGAGATGATCATCCCAACTTCCACCTAGATCAATAACACAAGCTCTTAACATATCCTCTAGCGTTTGAATTGTACGCTTACTTTGACCATTCGTCTGAGGATGATATGTAGTGCTGATGTTTAATCGAGTGCCCAACGATTGCTGAAAGCTTTTCCAAAAGTGAGACATGTATCTTGTATCCCTATCAGAGATAATAGACACTGGCACTCCGTGGAGAGATACAGTCTCGTCCACGTATAGCTGAGCTAACTTGTCACGACCCCCGACCCACCCTGGACGAAATCGGGAGCCGTGAACAACCAAGTGGTACCGGTGATTATTTTGAAAAATATTGCAGCGGAAATTTCATCAGGACCGTGAGTTAGGAAAAATATCAGAGTTTAGAAAACACCGGATTTTATTTATTAAATAGATGGGATAAACCCGTGTTTTACAAAGGTAGCTTTAATAAGGGATAAACCTAATTACATAAAACAATATTTCTTAATTTGATTTAATTAATAAAATAAGCAACTTATTGAAGCCTTTCAGTGTCGTATCCATCACTTACTCCAATCTACTGTAATTACCTGAAACGCATTTTAAAAAGGTTTTGTCAGCAGAAAATACTGGTGAGTTCATTCATTTTGATTAAAACGATGCATTTGTTATAATTTACAGTATTAAGAGCGATTACAATGTTTCCATATATCAACCAACTACCCACAGTATTTGTCACTCGACTCGTTTCTGTGACTATGGTCAGATCACCCATTGGCTAACTCGTTGTCCAATGGTGACGTGAAGCAAGTAATGTATACAAAACCCCACATACCGGCTGTAATTTGGTGATTACAAAGACTTAATCCCTGTAATTATAACCTTGAAAATAAACATGCTTTTGAAATCAAATTTGATAAAAAGAGAATGACTCACTTTATAAGCATGCAGATTTATACGGGCAGAGTTTAGCCTACTGGTTAGCCTTGATATTGCAGATTTATACAGGTAGAGCTTAGCCTATTGATTAGTCTTGTAACCTAGTGCACACGAACTCGGTAAGTAACTAATACAACATTTACGATAACTCACGAGATTAAAATCCACACGACAAATGACAAAGTGCAATCACTTAAACATCCATCGGATTCACAACGAATGACAGAGTATTCCCCGAGTTCGGGTGTTACTCAAACATCCTGTCAGAATCACGATTAATGACAAAGTATAGCATTTAAACATCCTGTCGGATAGTTTCAATCGATCGGATATTGAATCGTAGCAGCGATTGAGTTAATACCCGATATCGTAGCAACACCCCGCTATGCTAATTTGTGATTTTGAGTAGTGGGAATACGTTTTTGTGAATTGGTTTCGACACAGATGAACTGCTCGTGAACCAAGCTATTTATAGCTGAAATTGGGTTTTCTCGCGACTCGCGTAAGCCTCCGGCCAAACCTTACGCGGCCCGCGTGGGAGTGTGGATCATATCGAAGGTTGCTGAGTCACCGGTAGTCGTGACACGTGTGACGACACGTGGATCCGGATGCTTATCCGGTCAAACTGAAGGTTGACGCGGCCCGCGTGACCTTCCGCCTTTTCTTTACGCGGCCCGCGAGAAGACCATAAATTTTGATTTCTATATTTTTGATATAGATTGGGGTTTCAGGGGTCCGGGTTTTTACTTATGGTTTGATTTGGGACATTTTTGAATATATTTATATTATAAATTTATATTATAAAGAAAAAGGGAATAAAATAATGAGAAAAGAGAATGGACCCACTTTGTAACTTTAGGGTTCAACTAGAAAGTCTCCTGGTATAAATTTTGGGTATAACTTCTGATCTATTTAAAAATATATAATGCACTCGTGGTAAGTATAGTACCCCTAATTCAATCTTATCCTGATGTCCCGAGACAGAATCCCAACAAACTTAGTCGGGCAATGCCCTAACATGCGTTATGGGCTTCAGATCAATCGGAAAAAGGGTAGCGGTGATCAGGAGTTAAAACACCTAAAACGGGGCATGGCTTTATTATTACTACAGATGAAAAATAAAAATAACAAATATAATTCTAGAAAGAGGGTGACGAAAATACTCCACAGGACCTTCTCCTATTTATATAAATTTTGTACTTAGGGCTTGTGTACACTTGCCTTAAGTGTGAAATCATAACACGTACTTTACACTTGCCTTCAATTGGAGCTATGATTCATTCAAAATGTTTAGTTTTATTTCTTTTTATTATTTTTATTGTAAACGTACCTTTACCTAAAAGATATGTAATTTTATTTAATTATATTCTATTATATATATATATATATATTTATATATTAATTTAACTGCTTCACTTATTTGACGCTTATAACTTCTAAAATATGGTATTATATAAAACAATGAATATGTCTTTAAAACGAGAATAATTTTATCTACAGTTTGAACCAAGTTTCATTAAAAACATAGTAGAGATCAATAATGCAGTTACAGAGATCAAGTATAGCGAAACAATATTTGAGTTTGGATAAAATAACAAATTGGAATGATGCCCTCCAGTGGTGTTAGACCCTAATTCGTATTTGACAAAAAGTCGCAGCGGAAAATCGTGCTATAAAATTTCTTTCATGTCAAACATATTGACTTACTTGAAGGTTCGTTTTAATATGCGTCTTTTACAAAAAAAAGGCATAAGTCCTGTTTACTAATAGTACATACTAAATTAATCCCGTACAATCTATCTCGTGACTCGGTCTTCGATCTCTAATCCTTGTGATGATCACCCGTAATCTGTATAACCTGCACCCACCACATTCATTCATAGCATTAGCACACATTATATGAATAAGATTCATTCATGTTCACTTCATATTTCGTCATTTTTCAAACTTTAAGCATTTCATCTGCGTATCCATTTCCTGGTGAGGCTTCAATAATGTACCTGCATTACTTTTCATTCTCGAGGTACACCATTAATAACATTAACACTCAATGTGTCTAAATCATACATACATACGTACTTACATACAAACATACATACACATCTACATACATTCATACCTCTCCTACAGCTTTACATACGGGCATACACGCATACATGTCTTTATACATACATACCTACACAACTACATACGTACATACCTTTCCTACATCATCACATACATGCATACACTCGTATATACCCTTATACATACATACATACCCTTCTACGTACAAACATACCTTTCCTACAACTTTACATACGTGCATACACTCATACATGTCTTTATACATACATACCTACACAACTACATACGTACATACCTTTCCAACATCTTTACATTCATGCATACACTTGTACATTTCTTTATACATACGTACATACACATCTACATACGTACATACCTTAACGAACACGTACTAGATCACGCGTACCTCTTACATAATCACACATTATTTACATGGGTCTTAGACTTAGCTTTAAAGCCCATAAACATCTAAGGAACCATCAAAATCATGTTTGGAAAGTCCGCCGCAGTCCACGGATATCAAACCGAGGCCTACGGTACATAAATCAACTTAAATAACAAGATTTCAGCTTTTGGGACTTGGGGAGGCCGTCGCCGACGCCCCTATGGCCGTCGGCGACGGGCCTTGCATTTACCCGTAGCCCAAAATCCCGTAGACAGGTAATTAACCCGTCAGCACAAAAACTGATTTTCCCTTGCCCGTCGGCGACGGCCCCCTACCCGTCGGCGACGGCCCCCTACCCGTCGGCGACGGCCTCTAGTTTTTGCATTTTTCTGCAGATTCGTTTCGTCGTCCGTACGCACTAAAACGCGCGTAACTTTTGAACCGTTTACCCGTTTAACCTCCCGTTTCTTCCTACATGCTTGTAAATTCACATTCTATCATATGAACTTAAAATCCCATATCCGGATTAAGGAAATTCTTAACTTACATGCATTCGGCTTATTATCATATTCTCATTTTTGACCCGTTATGGGTATTTGTGCATTAAATGGTCTATGACATAACAAAACCATACTCTTCGCTTTCACACATGACCAACACATTACTCTAATCGGTTCACTTGTTTCCAATAGACATTCAAGGTCGTTTGCCCGATATACCTATCAAGGGCATTTTTGTCAATTTCGCTCTATCCTTAACAACAAAGGAATTCCTTACATAAGTAACCAATCCTTCTACTTAGCTAACATCCTTAGTCACACATACCTTGCTCGGATAAAAACTAAGATCCGTTTAATGCTCAACGACATCATACAATTCATTCCTAATTGACCTCAATTATCATATTTAATTAAGTTGCATATAACTTTACATAAACAACTAAGAAGTGATTACGGAATCACTTACCTTATGCATCCGTGCTCATGTCCGATTCCTCGCCTTTTCTTGACCCGTTAACACCTCATGCTTGAGCCCGTCTCGGCGTGATTCCTATACTTTCATTTCATCCAATCATGCTATTATTAGCATACTCATTTGTACATGATAACAATCGTATCAATCTCATATTTCACACTTAACTTCCAATAATCATTTCTAACAACATAACTCATATAATCATGTCCGCATACATTTAACTCATGTAACTCATCATGTCATTACATTTAACACGGATTGCTATTACATGCACCATACGACTTCTCATCAACCTACATTTACGACAACGGGTCAACTCATGTTTCTTATACTTAGTTGACTTTCAAAAGTCAACTATTAACTATGCATATCTATCGACTTATCAACATATTCCCGTAACATCATAATCGACTATACGGACGACACTATATACATTTTATCATTCACTTGATGTACGTACTACCTTCTAAGAATAACGTACAACTTATTCATACACAATCTTCTAAATTCATATATAGCTCATCAAATGCTTCTACAATCCAACATGGGGTATTTAAATTAAACATCAAACATGTAACCCTCAATTTACATTACATCATCTAAAACCCACTTCATAACTACTTGTTAATCACTTACAAGTGATCAAATCTTAAGTTCTTCATAATTCATCATACTTTTGATATATGTACTACCTTGTAAGCATAGTGTACAACTAGTTCATGCATATCATTCTAATCTCATACACAATTCATCAATTTCTTCCTTCTAGTCAACACAAATCATACATGCATAACCATCAAACCTACAATTATCACATTTCTTCCAATCCTTCTAACAAGAATCCATCATACATAACATGATACATAAATTTTTGAACAAGAATTAGACCTAGATGATATATCCATGCTATCATCTTCACCCCAACAATTGGGTTTCACCTTTAAACATCAAATTAAGCTAAATCATGCATAATTCATGTTCTATATGGTGATTCTAACACCTATACATGAACAATTTCATACCAATTCACGGATTAAGACATAACCCACTTCATACAACTTCATAAATCTAAATTTTGAGACATACCTCATGATCCCCTTGAGTAGGTGATCCTTAATTCATGTTCGGTTGTGAATTTGAGCTTCATTTGACTCCTCAATTTGATGATTATGTTAGAACTAGGGTTTGGTTCATGGGGAGTTCCCCCTGATCGTTCTAGAACACACGAAATGTGTGTGTGTTTGTGTGGGTGTGTTTGTTACTTAAAACATAACTTTCCCCCTTGTTCATCTTTGGTCCCTCAAGTTTGTTCCCTTGTTTGCTTTGTTAAACATTTTATTACATTCCATCTTTTAATAGTTTTAACCATACATCTAAGTAGGTTAATTAGCCTAGTTGTTTATTTCTTGAGGTACCATATCACAGCATTTTAACGAATATAAATATTCGGGTTTTGGGGTGTTACAAGTGGTCTTCATAATTCAAATGAATCACATGCACAACAAACAGTGCATGTGTAATGTGTGAATTTACCAAGAAATGAAATAGATCAATATTCGCTACTATGAAAGAAATCCTCATGGTATGATGACCATTAGGGGGAGTAGCAATGCAAAAGTCTATTCATAGAGGTCAGAATTTTTATGTCACACCCCGATTTCCACGTGTCACCGGTGGGCCCGGTGGGGGATTATCGTGACGTGGTTGGCAACATAATAGTCAAACAACACAATATTTAATATGCACAGCGGAAGCAAATTTAAAAATATAATACAACCGAATTTAATATTGTAATGACAAGTGTCACAATATCCGGATGTTTATCCACAGAAGGATCGGAAACAAAATATAATCAATAGTTCAGCAGACTTCAGGCATCTTAAGCTTGCGAGACTTCTAATGATGCTAAGGAGAAATCCCAGCCAATTTCGCTTAGTACCCGCATTTAATCTTTTTGGGAAAATACGTCAGTTTACACTGGTAAATACAATCAACTGACTCATTTTGGAAAATGATTCAAAATTGGTTTGGATACACGTGGCATAAACATTTTATTTAACTTGGGAGAATTATTTTAAATATATAATCTTGTGAACGAATTACATGTTCCTTGTGCGTTCAGTAGCCCAGATCTTGTCCGGGTTAAAGATCAATAGACACACCACATTATTGAGTTATACACTGACAGGTGTACGCCTACACCTCGAGCTCAGGTCGTGGCCATCTCGTAAGATGATGCCAAGGATATCCGGGACATGGTCATTAACCCCCCAAAGGCTTTAAGTAACAAGACTGTTTAAACGAGCCAATCAAATTATTCAACTACCCACTTAACGGTGGAGATTTGATGCCCGATCAAGCGGTATGCTATATACCGTAACCCAAGCCCTTATAGGGAAAATAAGTTAAAAGTATTTACCTGAGCAATGTATAAATCACAATAAGCAAAATGCACGTAGCTTTTACTGGTACTCCTAATCTGGAACGAAGGTTTATAATAACCTATTAGAATCCTAACGGGTCTTTGATTAAGCTTAAGCTTAGACCGGCTAGTTTCAAAGATACGGTTCGTACGCACGATTAAGCGAAGACCGGATAGAATGTGATTTAGACCCGACAAGTCTGAAGACTTGTTTAATATGGGTTTATTATTCATATTCTGGATTTTGAGATAAAACCGTTAAGGTTTGGGCCGTTTCGGCTAATTTATGTAAACTTGTCACATAAACCGAATAGTACGCGTAATAAGCGTGACGGGTATTCATGAGAGCTATATACAGGTTTCCTAAGTTAATTATGCCTCAAATATGTTGTGATATCAGTAAGATGTCTTTCATTATGCCTGAAACGTGTTTAAACACAAACTAGGCCCCATAGGGGTAGTTTGGTCATTTTAAGGGTTGTAAAAGGGTTTAAGTATTTAACTAAGTTACAGGTCTGATGTAATCAGTAAACATACTCAAATTTATGAGTTATAACAGTAGGATAAAGTATACATGTGAAATTTGTCAATTATAACTAAACTATGCACCGTAGGGGCATTTTGGTAATTTCACATAAGCCGAAAAGCTCAAAACTGAAGTCAGAGTTTATCAACCTTTGCTTACTGTTAAAACATTATAATTTGCCTCAAATATCAGTAGGTATCAACCCTTGTATGTTTAAAATACTTCTAGTACATACTACGCGTTAAAACGCTTAAAAAGGCGACTAAAGGCCATTTCCGGGTTTGATACTTAAATCTGATATTTTTATATTTCCAGAAGGCTTAAAATACTTTATTTATCATATGTGATCAGTAGAAAAAGGTTTGGAGTCGTTTAGATATGTAAAACTCATTTTATGGCCCGTAAGGGCAAAACCGACAAGTACCGGATTAAACCTACGACTATGAGTTATGTTCAGCCTAAAATTAATTAAAAATCTTTAAAAATCCCAAAATAATATATTACATCAGTGGGTAAAAGATTTGGTATCAAAAAGTATGTTTAAGTAGGCTATACGCTAAATGCGCCGTTTAGTAATCATAAAGCCTTAATTTTACGCTAACGAGCATAACTCTTAATCTACAATTCAAATTGATGTCAAACTTTGCATACATGTTTATATATCAGTAATTAAAGTTTCTACTCTTTTAAATTTCCAAAAATCACGTTTTAAAGTAATAAGGGCATAATGGTCAACATATGAGCAATTAACGGAATCATGCATATTAATTGGATAACTAACGATCCGAGGTGTATAATCACAGAGGGTTATACTAGCATGTAACCTGGTCCAAATAAAGCTCTTAGGTATTTCTAAAACATACCATAACGGGTCAGAACTGAAAGTCAAAGTGAAAGTCAAACTATGTGACTTTCGGTTCCGAACCGGGTATTTACAGGAAACTGTCGGGTTGAACATGTTTAGACATGTTCTTACACTTATTACTAAGTTATAACAATGATCAAACAGGTTGTATATGATCTACATTGCTAATTATGCATAAATTGTATTTTAAGTATCCTGTTGACTTTTTCTTAGCAAGTTTGACCCGACTTTTTACCTGGTTAGAGTGGTAATCAGGGGGGACCCTTTTAAGGATTTATTACCCACATAATTACCAACTTATAACTACTTTTAATTCGATATTTGACTGAGCCATTATTAGTTAATCTCGAAGTCAAACCGTAATTACGATGGTTTGACTTTTAGCTAAATAACTAAGCTAAACATTAATAAAGAAGGATTAGCAAACTTACAAGGGTCTAATGGTTGATTAGGAAGTCTTGGAATCAGCTTTGGAGTTCCAGAGATGATCAGAAGTGAGTGCAAGAATGTTGGTAACTTGAAGGCCTTATATACTAGTTGTAACCACCATAAGATGTTGACAACTAAGGCTACAAATGACCACAATTGTCCCACAAGTGTCCCTGGGGTCTAGGAACATTTTAGGGGTCGCCCAATAGTGAGAAATACCACTGAGATCGGTCACAATCGCGCAAAACAGGCTGCAGACGGTTTTCTGTTCGCTGGGCACTGCTTGCGCACCGTAAGGCTTTATGCTTGCGGTGCGCAAGCCTTCATCAGGGACCAAAAGTTGTTGTTCTTTGACGTTTTGAAGGGGCAAGTGGGTATAAACGAATTGTGGACTTCTTATTTACAACATGGGACTTCAATTATCAGTTATCTACCCTACCATTTGAATTTGTTTGCTTGGATCCTTTATAAAAGTACCGAAAACTAGGGGTTACCGTAGGAATTTCTTCGTAGGAGTCCACCAATTGAATTATGAATCATTCATTGCTATAATTCACTGAACTTGAACACATACTAGATGTTTTTAATATGAATTGAGTCTTGGGATTTATAACGAGGTCGTTCAGAGGTGCAAAAGTTAACATGACGACACTTTTAAATCCTGTCAATCATTTTTTAATAACCCGAGTTTATAACGCTTTTCGTCTTACACGACACGTGTCGTTATTTTATTTAACACGAATTTTTGAGGTGTTACATTTTAACAAAAGAAATTTAAGAATTTTATCTGAAAATTTTGGGTGATAACCGTTGTTAACATTATCAGGGAATGTTGAATAAAATAAAATAGGGGAATTTTGCAAAGGTATGTGATTCTTTTTGCAGTGCTAATAATTATGACTCTGATTAGACTGTGCACTGATGGTTGTGAAATCCTGTTCTAGCGTACCTCAGCAAGATTCATGTCGTTTGTAGGATTATGTGGCCAAGTGCTGCTTTTTGATTAGTAGTTCTTCCACTGACAGGATTAGCATTGGTGTCGTCGTGCCCAATCATATTTTCCAAAGGTCTTGCCTTGAAAGTCGTGTGTGACATACTATAACGTCTGTGGACGTATAATTTAAGTTTCATGTGTTTTCTTGTGTACTAGCACAACTTTACATGCTTCTTACTTGCGTTAATAGTTTATGATAATGCTTTGGAAATTCTTTATATTTTTGATGGTGTTTCAACTTAAAGGGTTTCCATTGTTTATTTTGTCACACGAGCTACGAGACAGATGATCAAACGAAATAATGTTTGATATCGGAAAAGAGATTCCTGATAAAGAAATCTAGACACATATGCTTGTGCTTTATTCCTATTTGGCTTTTGGAATTCCTTATATATATATATATATATATATATATATATAATCATATATTTCACATGCTGTAATAAACATACCATCTATAAGGTCAATGTATTTAACAGATTCATATTTCCAAAAATAAGTCAGATATCAGGTCATGATACTATTTAGGGAAAACTTGTCACTTGTTTGACATATTATATACCCTGTCTTATCCGGTTTGCGCCGGAGAGGTAACCTCAGTATATCCGGACAAGCTGGAGAGTCTGCTACACCATACCCAGTCTTGTCGGAGAAAATTTATATTTCCCATAAATAGTATCTTTTCAAGATTTTAAAAGTGCCTCTTTTATTAGGCTTTCATCCAGAATTAGGGAAATTTGTATTCCCATAACATATCTTATTCTAGACCAAGTAATATCAATAAGCATGGATTAATAGCAATTAAGTGTTATTGCTTATTTATCGTACCTTGCAATGTTCTAATCACCATTCTTATGGCATACCAATATTCATTACATTATACTTATATAAGTAATTTATCTTGAAGCTTATATTAAGGCAAAATTCTTAAGTTCAAGTCTAAATATCATCCTGAGTGCTACCAGATAATACTAAGTTCCTAACTCTTCGTTTAAACTTAGGTATTATTATAACACCTAATTGCTTAAACAAGTGGCTTAGCTTATACTAAGGCATCTTTTCTTAAGTTCAAGTCTAAATGCTATCAGGTGTGCTACCAGTTAATAGCAATCTCCTAACTCTTTTATTTAAGCTTAGGTATTATTATCACAACACTTATAGGCTTAAAGCAGTGGCTCTGATACCACCTTCTGTCACGACCCCCGACCCACCCTGGACGGAATCGGGAGCCGCGAACAGCCAAGTGGTACCGGTGATTATTTTGAAAAATATTGCAGCGGAAATTTCATCAGGACCGTGAGTTAGGAAAAATATCAGAGTTTAGAAAACACCGGATTTTATTTATTAAATAGATGGGATAAACCCGTGTTTTACAAAGGTAGCTTTAATAAGGGATAAACCTAATTACATAAAACAATATTTCTTAATTTGATTTAATTAATAAAATAAGCCACTTATTGAAGCCTTTCAGTGCCATATCCATCTCTTACTCCAATCTACTGTAATTACCTGAAACGCGTTTTAAAAAGGTTTTGTCAGCAGGAAATACTGGTGAGTTCATTCATTTTGCTTAAAACGATGCATTTGTTATAATTTACAGTATTAAGAGCGATTACAATGTTTCCATATATCCACTAACTACCCACAGTATTTGTCACTCGACTCGTTTATGTGACTATGGTCAGATCACCCATTGGCTAACTCGTTGTCCAATGGTGACGGGAAGCAAGTAATATATACAAAACCCCACATACCGGCTATAATTTGGTGATTACAAAGACTTAATCCCTGTAATTATAAATTTGAAAATAAACATGCTTTTGAAATCAAATTTGATAAAAAGAGAATGACTCACTTTATAAGCATGCAGATTTATACGGGCAGAGTTTAGCCTACTGGTTAGCTTTGATATTGCAGATTTATACAGATAGAGCTTAGCCTATTGATTAGTCTTGTAACCTAGTGCACACAAACTCGGTAAGTAACTAATACAACATTTACGATAACTCACGAGATTAAAATCCTCACAACAAATGACAAAGTGCAATCACTTAAACATCCATCGGATTCACAACGAATTATAGGTATTCCCCGAGTTCGGGTGGTACTCAAACATCCTGTCGGAATCACGATTAATGACAAAGTATAGCATTTAAACATCCTGTCGGATAGTTTCAATCGATCAGATATTGAATCGTAGCAGCGATTGAGTTAATACCCGGTATCGTAACAGCACCCTGCTATGCTAATTTGTGATTTTGAGTAGTGGGAATACGTTTTTGTGAATTGGTTTCGACACAGACGAACAGCTCGTGAACCAAGCTATTTATAGCTGAAATTGGGTTCCCTCGCGGCCCGCGTAAGCCTCCGGCCAAACCTTACGCGGCCCGCGTGGGAGTGTGGATCATATCGAAGGTTGCTGAGTCACCGGTAGTCGTGACACGTGTGACGACACGTGGATCCGGATGCTTATTCGGTCAAACTGAAGGTTGACGCGGCCCGCGTGACCTTCCGCCTTTTCTTTACGCGGCCCGCGAGAAGACCATAAATTTTGATTTCTTTATTTTTGATATAGATTGGGGTTTCAGGGGTCCGGGTTTTTACTTATGGTTTGATTTGGGACATTTTTGAATATATTTATATTATAAAGAAAAAGGGAATAAAATAGTGAGAAAAGAGAATGGACCCACTTTGTAACTTTAGGGTTCAACTAGAAAGTCTCCTGGTATAAAATTTGGGTATAACTTCTGATCTATTTAAAAATATATAATGCACTCGTGGTAAGTATAGTACCCCTAATTCAACCTTATCCCGATGTCCCGAGACAGAATCCCAACAAACTTAGTCGGGCAGTGCCCTAACATGCGTTATGGGCTTCAGATCAATCGGAAAAAGGGTAGCGTTGATCGGGAGTTAAAACACCTAAAACGGGGCATGGCTTTATTATTACTACAGATGAAAAATAAAAATAAAAATAACAAATATAATTCTAGAAAGAGGGTGACGAAAATACTCCACAGGACCTTCTCCTATTCTCCTATTTATATAAATTCTGTACACTTGCCTTCAATTGGAGCTATGATTCATTCAAAATGTTTAGTTTTATTTCTTTTTATTATTTTTTTTGTAAACGTACCTTTACCTAAAAGATATGTAATTTTATTTAATTATATTCTATTATATATATATATATATATATATATATTTATATATTAATTTAACTGCTTCACTTATTTGGCGCTTATAACTTCTAAAATATGGTATTGTATAAAACAATGAATATGTCTTTAGAACGAGAATAATTTTATCTACAGTTTGAACCAAGTTTCATTAAAAACAGAGTAGGTTCAAATATAATGTATTTTTATAGTTTAATTATTAAACGGTTCCTAGGCCCGTCTAGGTACTTCATTTTTCTAACAGTCGACTTACCCGTAATATACCTGTCTAATAATATAAGTTTTTATAGACTTTTATTTTATGAGAAAGGTCACCCATATACAGGCCAATTAATTAGAATAATATTTCAACCAACTATATATAAAATAGTGTTTAAAATTATTTGGGTTGAATATTTATATTAAAATAAACTAGTTACTAGTTACTAGTGGTTAATAAATTTAACCAAACCTATAATTCTTATATGATAAAAAATGGGAATGTTACATAAATTATCTGAGCTGTGTGTTTCCTTAATAGGTAAGAAGTGAGCCGACTTAGTCAACCTGTCGACTATAACCCAAATAGTATCATTTCCTCGCTTTGTCTTTGGTAACTTGGTGATAAAATCCATAGTTACCATTTCCCACTTCTAGGTGGGAAGTTCAGGCTGTTGCAGCAAACCTGACGGCTTCTGATGTTCAGCTTTAACTTGCGCGCACGTCAAACATTTGGCCACATAAGTGGCTATAGATTTCTTCAAACCTATCCACCAATAATTTGCCTTTAAATCCTGGTACATCTTGTCACTTCCAGGATGAACTGAGTATTTGGAACAATGAGCTTCTTGGAGAATCACATCTCGAAGTCCTCCATGGATTGGAACCCAGATTCGACCATTCAATCTTAGGATCCCATCCTTGCCACTAGACAATTGATCAGTAGTCACACCTAACTTCTCATTTGGGAAGTTAGTTTCTAACACAAGTTCCTTCTGAGCGGCTAGCAACCTTTCATTCAAGCTGTTTCTCAATTCAATGCTCTTGGCATTTATCCTAATGGGCTTAACCCTTTCCTTCCTGCTTAAAGCATCAGCTACAACATTCACTTTCCCTGGATGGTAGCGAATTTCACAATCATAATCATTCAGTGTCTCCATCCATCGACACTGTCTCATGTTTAGATTCTTCTGGTTGAACAGATGTTGAAGGCTCTTTTGGTCAGAATAGATCACAAACTTGGTACCATATAAATAATGTCTCCAAAGCTTTAGTGCGAACACAACGGCACCCAATTCCAAGTCGTGGGTGGTGTAATTCTTCTCCTGCACCTTTAACTGACGGGAAGCATAAGCAATAACTTTGCCCTTTTGCATAAGCACACATCCCATGCCTGTGCGCGATGCATCGCAATAAACCACAAATTCTTCAATACCTTCTGGTAATGTCAACACTGGTGCTTTGCTTAACTTTTGTTTAAGGATGTCAAAGGATTCTTGTTGCTTAGGACCCCAATCAAACTTGATATTCTTGCGAGTCAACGAAGTCAGGGGTGCAGCAATCCTTGAGTAGTTTTGAATAAAACGCCTGTAATATCCTGCCAGACCCAAGAAGCTACGAATCTCTGTGGGCGTCATGATAGCTTCAATCTTAGCGGGGTCCACCTGGATACTACGCTCGCTAACCACATGTCCAAGAAATTGGACTTCACGAAGCCAAAACTCACATTTTGAAAACTTGGCGTAGAGCTTCTCTTGCTGAAGAAGTTTAAGAATACATCGAAGGTGCTTTTCATGATCACTCTGGTTCTTCGAATAAATAAGAATGTCATCAATGAAGACGATGACAAACTTGTCCTACTAGGGTTTACAAACGCGATTCATGAGATCCATGAACGCTGCTGGTGCATTGGTGAGCCCGAAAGGCATCACCAAGAACTCGTAGTGACCATAACGAGTTCTGAATGCAGTCTTATGCACATCTTCATCTCTGACCTTCAGCTGATGATAACCTGACCTTAAGTCGATCTTGGAAAAGTAGCTTGCCCCTTGCAATTGATCGAACAGATCATCGATCCTGGGCAATGGATACCTATTCTTGATTGTAACCTTGTTTAGCTCGCGATAATCAATGCATAGACGCATTGATCCATCCTTTTTCTTCACAAATAAAATCGGCGCTCCCCAAGGAGATGAGCTAGGTCGAATAAAATCTTTTGCCAACAATAACTGAGTTCTCAATTCCTTCATCTCAGTTGGCACTAACCGATAAGGTGCTCTCGCAATTGGTGTAGCTCTAGGAATAATGTCGATTCTGAACTCCACTTGCCTATCTAGTGGTAAACTAGGTAGTTCTTCAGGGAATACTTCTGAATATTTAGAAATAACGGGGATGTCTTCAACCTTGGGCTTTGGTTCATCAATAGTCACTTGTGCCATATAAATGACACAACCTTTCTTCATACACCTTGATGCCTTAAGCATAGATACTTGCTTACGCAATCCATACTGAGTATCTCCTTGAATTGTTAACGGCTCACCATAAGGAGTCTTGATAACCACTTGCTTCTTGTCACAAACGATCTGAGCTTGATTAGAGGACATCCAATCCATGCCTATTACTATGTCGAAACCAGCTAGCTTCAAAGGAAGCAAGGACAACGGAAAAGAGTGGTTCCTAATGGATATAAAACATCCATCTAACACGGTTGAAGCAGTTTCTATGGTACCATCAGCTAATTCTACTTCATATCTTATGCTTAGGGTTCTAACAGGCAGTTTTAATAACTTATAAAACTTATCATCAACAAATGACTTATCTGCACCCGAATCAAATAATACCCTTGCATAAACATCATTGATAAGAAAGGTATCTGTTATCACGTTTTCATTCTGAATGGCCTCCCAAGCATTCATTTGAAAGACCCGAGCATTGGTCTTCTTTCCTTCTTCAGGTTTCTTGGTATACTTTGGGCAGTTAGACTTGATATGCCCCTTCTCATTACAGTTGTAACAAGTCGCATCCTTTATCTTCTTACAATCCAATGTCTTATGCTCACTAGATTTGCAGATCCCGCAGGCCATTGGCTGCGATTGGGATTTTGATTCATACATGCACTTTCCCATATGACGCTTCTTGCAGGTCTTGCATTTGGGCTTCTTACCCGACTGTTGGTCATCTTTCTTAAATCCCGAACTCTTCTTGTGATCTGAGTTCCCTTTTCGCTTCTTATCTGAATGGTGTGAGTTATCATCCTCACGTTTCCTCTTCCCTTCATCAGAATGCCTAAGCGATCTCTGCCTGACCGCATCAAGGGTAAGAGATAATGACAAATCAGCTACAGATCTAAAGGTAGTAGGTCGAGATGCTTTCACACTACCTTTGATCTCCGGGGCTAAACCCCCAATGAAACGGGCTATACGTTTTGGTTCCGGTGTCACCAAGTAAGGAACCAATCGAGACATGGTGTTAAAACTCGTGAGATAAGCCTGACAGTCCAAGTTCTTCATAACCAGTGTCAAAAAGTCGGTCTCAATCTTCTTAACTTCATGTTGAGGACATAAATTTTATTTGATCAACGCAACAAACTGATCCCAAGACAGATTATACAACGGGATCTTCCCAGTAGCCTGGATCAAGGACCTCCACCACGCTAGAGCTTCTCCTTTAAATGATTGTGACACAAACTTCACAATATCTTGCTTTGCACAACCACTAATATCAACCACAGTGTCCATTTCATCAAGCCAAGTCATACAATCGATGGCTCCTTTCTCTCCTGTGAAGTCTCTAGGCTTGCAGGAGACGGAATACTTATAAGAGCAGGACTTAACACGTGGTTCTTGTTTGAACTCAACTTTCTTAGACGGGATACTCCTTTGGTTCGATGAATGATGAGAGTCACTTTTGCGAGTATGAGTCTTTGAGTGTGGTACAGACTGAGTTCTGACACGGGTACCACTAGATTCATTAAACTGTCTGTGAAGAGCTCGTGTAACGGCATTATCTATTAATGCCTGCAATTCCGCACCAGCTACATTTACTCTGGTAGTGTCGTTATTCTCCCTCGAGTGACTGTTGACTTCATCTGACCCAGCCATGTAGCTTGATTGCTACAAAAAATATTGACAAAGATTTATTCAGGAGTCTATTATGGAATTCCCTTTTTAAGGCAATTCATTAACCATGGTAACTATAAACCATATTGGTTATTTTAATTCATTTAAATTTTTATTATATTTTATCCCAATTATAAACTATTAAGGATAATAGGGTGGCATACAAAAGGCCTAGTCACAAGGAAAATATTAAATTTCAAGTCATGATCTTATAGGATCAATGCATTAAGGTTTGAACGTAGTTCATCACCTTTCCTTGACAGGGATTCATAGACTACAACTGTCTTTAGTCTCAAAGAACATTAATTATGGCCCGTAGGCACTTCATCACTAATGGATGATTAAATAAAATAAAGAAAAGGATTTGGAAGGATCCAATATAGGGATGACTTATGCGATTTTATCGAATCACATTTTCCAAGAGTGTTAACATGTTTTCAGATGTTACCAGGGATATGAATCTTAATAAGGAACTACCATCATAGCCCTGTCTTAAAATGACACATGGGCTAGGTTTTGCCCTTAAGATTTTGTTAAATAATGGCAGATCTTATAAAAGGAATGATGTTTTTATTTATTTCATATATTATATTTATGCATAAAATGACAAAAAATGAAATTTTAAATTCAAACATTCCACTAAAATTAAAAGAGAGTACATATTTTCCCTAAACAAGACTTTAACAGAAATAACTTGCCCATGCAAGGGCTAAAATGAAAAGACAAGTCCTCGCAGGGACTAGGTACATAAATAGATAAATGTCCACACAGGGACTTAATTGAAAATTAAAGAAATACAAAACAAACAAATAAGGAATTTCAATGATCCCTTTTGTTCTTCCCCTTGATTAAACTTACCAAACCCTTAAGAAATCCCCGGTGGCTTCTACACTCCTCTTGAACCTCACGTTCCACCTGGCTCAACCTTTGAAGAATCTCCTGCTGCTGCGGTGGTTGAATCTGCGGCTGCTGCTGTTGCAGAGGTTGATGAGGTGGCGGGTATTGGTACCCATAGGCCGGGTACCCAGTATGATAGGGGGCTCCGTAGGCTCCCTCAGGATGAAGAGCATTGTAGTTTGCCGCTACAAGGTATGGGTCAACATCGGGGGCATTGTAGTAGTTGTAGCCAGTATGGACTGGTTGCTCAAAAGGGTTGTACGCCGCTGCACCGGCGTATGAAGGAATAGGGTTATCATAACCCATGTGTGATGGTGGTGGTGTGACTGGCGTAGATTCCACCTCGGAAACTTGGTTCGAAGGGCCACCCATCTGCGGGTCTTCATATAGTGGCGGGTAGTGGCTGCCACTGGAGTGTTGAGGGGTGCTGAAGTGGAATCCCCCTCGCACGGACATCTGTGCTCCTGATCTTCTCCGCCTCGGCGGATCCGGAGGCGGCTGCGGTGGCGTAACCGCCTGGAAGCGTGAATCCTCGGAGGGATCCTGTTGCTGCTGTGGAAGTGCTGGGTTAAAAGGGGGAGTAAACTCCTAAGGGTATGAGGCAAACCTTGCCTCATAGCTGTCTGGCCCTCGATACGGCGAACCGTGAAAAGATGATCCACCTGAAATCTCTATGGGATGCGTGGGCGTCCCAGACGGTGGCTCGGCAGGATCGGTATATTCATCCATGTCCATGTTTTGATCACCGGAGAAGTGATCTTCTGGTCCCAATGGGTTAAAACCCACTGGTTCTTGCACCTGGTTTGCCGGGTTGAACCGGCTTTGGAAGAATGAGGTCGGGTCTTCAAAGGCGCGGTGCGACCCCAACCGCTGCAGTGGTAGGTATGAGTGATGAGAGTCATTGGGCTCGTTTTTCAGATTGCGGCCCAAAAGAGTGATGGTACGAAGGTGAGGAGCTGAGCGAGACTGAACGCCTCGCAGGCTCTAAGTATGTCCTCCAGTCTTCTTGGGGACTCGTGCTCATTGTCACCGAAGGCGTTCGCCGGTGAGATGGGCCGGCTTCATGATCATGGCTGGTGAATGGCGCCTTGCTTCGGCCTCCCCTTCTGAATCGTGGCGGCATTTCCTGTTCCTGTCAACACAAACAAAAGAAACAACCAAGAAAACAATAAAAAGACAAAATAAAGATTTATGATTAGTCCTAAGTCCTTTGCCTAGACTCGGAAGTCAAGGAATGTGCAACTGTGTCATTGAGATTAAACACAAAAGGCTAGTGTTTAATTCCCTCAATGTTGGCTTTGATACCAACCTATCACACCCCGATATTTCCACGTATTACCGATGGGCCCGGTGGGGAGTATCGTGACGTAGTTGATATCGTCATAGTCAAATAATCACAGTTCAATGCACAGCGTAAGTCTAAAGTAAAATATTTTACAACCCAAATGAAAGTATCATAAGTATTACAAACGGAATGCAAAAGGATCCACAGGCGGATCAAAACAAGGAAATATTGTTCAACAGATTTTTAAGTGATAAAGCTTGCATAACTCTTTATTTAATTCACTTAGGAGTAGCCAGCCTATTACGCCTAGTACCTGCACTTAACCTTTTGGAAAATTCGTCAGTTTACACTGGTAAATACAATTAACCGACTCATTTTGAAAAGAGTTTAAGAAAATTGGTTTTAATGCACAAGGCACAAATAATCTTTTATAACTTGGGATATTTATAAAAAATAAACTTGTAAAAGAATTAAATGTTTGTTATACGTTCAGTAGCCCGGGTTGAATACCGGGTTAAAGATTAATAGACACACCACATAATATATCCCACGACGAGTTATTCTCGAACAGGCGGGTACATTAATTTTACATACGCACCGGCAGGTGTATGCCTACACCCCGTACTTAAGTCGTGGCCATTTCAATGAATGAGCCGAGGATATCCAGGACATGGTCATTAACCCCCCAAAGGCTTAAAATAAACAAAACATATTAAACCGGTTATCTCAATGATTTAACCTTCATATGATTAAAAATTCAATACCCGACCAAACGGTATTTTATATACCGTACCCCAAGCCCGTATAAGGGAAAATAAGTTAAAAGTATTTACCTGAGCAAATATGTATATCAATCAGCAAGTGCAAGTATCTTTTACTGGGCTCCTAAATCTGGAACGAAGGTTTTAATAACCTATTAGATTCCTAACGGGTCTTACTTAAGTTTAAACTTAGACCGGTTAGTTTTAAAGAAAGGTATACGGTTTAAAACGCAAGATTAAGTGAAGACCGGATTAGAATGTGATTTAGACCCGAAAAGTTTGAAGACTTGTATAATATGGGTAAAGTAAACACATTCTGGGTTTTGAGATAAAAATGATAAGGTTTGACCCGTTTCGGTTAATTTATGCAAACTAGTTACATAAACTGCACCGAACGCGAAAAATGCATAACGGGTAAACGAATGAGTCATGAATAGGTTTCCTAAGTTAATATGCCTTAAATATGTTGTGATATCAGTAGGATACCTTCCATTATGCCCAAAACGGATTTAAACTCAAATTAAGCCCCGTAGGGGTATTTTGGTCATTTTAAAGGTTATAAAAGTGATTAAATATAAATCTGAGGTTCAGGTCTGAAATGATCAGTAAAAATATTTATTCTTGCATGCCATATCAGTAGGGTATTGCATATATGTGAAATTTATCATTTATAACCAAACTATGCACCGTAGGGGCATTTTGGTAATTTCACATAAGCTTTAAAGGTCAAATTTGAATATCTGAGTTCAAAACTTTTGCTTACTATTAAAGTATAAAAATTTACTTAAAACATCAGTAGGTATTAAGTCTTATATGTCAAAAATAGTTTTAATCCACACTATGCGTTTAAAACGCGTAAAAAGTTCGTTTTTAAGCGATTTTCAGGTTATATAAGGAAAGCTGAGATTTTTATCAAGTTCAGAAGGCTTGAAATATTTGATTTAACATATAAAATAAGTAGCAAAAGGTTTGGTATCAAAATGTTATGTAAAACTCATTTTATTAGCAAAAAGGGTATAACCGACAATTTCCGAATCAAAGCAAGAACCCTATGTTATGATCAGTTTAAAAATAAATAAAAATCTTCAACATCCCAAAATATTATATTACATCAGTGGGTAAAAAGTTTGGTGTCGAAATTTGGGTTTAAATAGGCTTTATGCTAAAATACCGTTTAAATAAATAAAAAGCTTTCAATTTACGCTATTGAGCATAACTCCTAATTTAGACCTCAAACTGATGTCAAATTTTTAGGACATGTTTATAAATCAGTAATAAAGGTTTTTGTCCTCTCACATTTTCAAAAATCTCGTTTTAATGACAAAAGGGCATAATTGTCAACATTTAAGCAATTAACGGAAACATGCAAATGAATCAAATAAATAAGGAACCATGTAGTATAACCTCAGAGGGTTTTACTAACTTATAATATGGTCCTAAAGGAACCTTAAGGCACATCTAAAACAAGCTAAATCGGGTCAGAACTGAAAGTCAAAGCAAAAGTCTACTTTTGCGACTTTCGGTTCAGAACTGAGCCTAGACTCAGAATTGTCGGGTTGAACATGTCTAAACATGTTCTTATATTAATTACCAAGTTATTTTAGTGTTAAAACATGTTCCATAACTTCTACATTACTAGTTATGGATTTATTTGTAAAAACAGATTCTGTTGACTTTTTAATAACAAGTTTGACCCGACAATTGACCAAGTTAGAGTGAGAATCAGTAGGTGCCCTTTTAAGGGTTTATTACCTACATAATTACCAACTCATAGCCACTTTCAATTCGAATAATGGCTGGACCATTAGTGATTAATCACTAAGTCAAAGCAGAATTACGTCAACTTTGACTTTTTGGTCATTACACTAACAAAAACTTAATTACAGAGGCTAAGCACACTTACAAGAGTCCTTAGCACGAAGATTGAGACTAATAGAGCTTCCTTCCTAAGTAGGATGCTCCAGAGAGTGATTAAAAGCTTCAAGACTTGGGAGAAATGTTTGAGAGTATGAATTGATCATGCAAGTGAGAAATGCTGCCAAAAACCCACCTATTTATACCCATTGAAGGTGTCATCAGATTAATACAGGTGTCTTGGCTCTTCCATGATCAGTACATGTGTCCAAAATGGTTTTTAAAACCATCAAACAGTCCCTAGATTCGAGTTAAACCATGCAAGAGTGAAGAGAGGTGCAAAGACCTGCACCTGTGCATGTTTCTGTCCAGATAAGGCCGTCGCGTCGCACGACGGTAGAAGGTGATGGTGGTGGCGTGACGCCACCATGGGGATACCCTGATCAGCAAATTTCAAACATGACATTTTCACCCCCTGGACCTTCTAAAACGCAATATCTTTCATTTTAAGCACATTTAACCCATATAACTTATATTTCTATGATCCATGAGATATAACCAGACATCATTAGGTCAGATTTCGTTAAATGATAACCGAAAACATAATTTTTGCATTGTTGACGCTTTTAACCCCTTAATTACGAAAGTTAACGTATTTTCCTAATACGATATTGAAACCTTGTGAAATTTTTATCGCTTATTCTTGGGAACATAATTAATTGTTACAAAGCTTCGGGTTCATTAAAAGATCACTCAGAGGTATAATTTAAATATTTTGACACATTTAACCCTTGCGGCTTGTAAGCTTTCACTTTCTTCCACAAACGGTTTCATATGATACATGATTCATTCGTTTAAGGGTATAAACATCGTGTAGGGTTGTTGAAAGGCAAAATTATCAAATGTTGACACTTTGAATCCTTCTACACACATACTCTCTTTGTTTGTCAAGTTTAGTCCGTCGTAATCAATTTGTTACTCGTTTAAAGTCCATGACACGTGTCGATATTATATTGGACATGATTTTGCGAGGTGTTACAACAATATTAAACTCTCAAAACTCTCAAATATCACAATCATCTAGTTATTAAAATATAATGAATTGAAAAACACTTATGTAATGAATTGTGTCGAAACTCAAACATGGCTATATAACTCATTTATATAAATGGGTCAAACGAGTTGGCAAGCTACAAATGGTTTGTAATCAAATTATAAACGGTTGAACATGGTGTAAATGGATTGACGAATGGTATTCAAGTTGATAAGTTTAAGCTACACACACCATGCATAAAAAATTAAAATACCATGCATAAAATTTACAACACCATACCAAAAAATTCTTCTCACACTTCTTAGAAAAAAAAACTGCTAAATCCTATACTATATATATTAACTTTAAACGTGTTGACAATTTTTTTTAACAAATCCAGAAGGTGTATTGTATTTTAGAGCTAATAGAAGCGAAAAGAAACTACCTGTTGCAAAATTGATGCTGTTTGTGTTGTTTAATACACATTGGAGATTTTCTTTTTTGCCAAAATAACAAATTACAGGTAAACGGGCAAAAAGCTGCGTCACAACCCTTTTTTGAATTGCAAAATCGATCCTACTAAAGACGAAGTGACCCTTCAGGGTTGACAAATTAATTCTAGCATAACCCAAACAAAACTCATTAATTAAAGAGTTAAATGCCATTTAAGTCCCTATGGTTTGGGCCATTTTGTCAGTCTAGTTCAAAGGTTTCATTTTTCGCCTGTGGGTCCAAAAATGTTTCACTGTTGCCATTTTAGTCCACTGGATTAACTTCATCCGTTATTTCTGTTAACGAGAAGGGCAATTCGGTAATTTTATATGGCCGAATTGCCCTTTTAGTTAACAGAATTACATATAAATTACCGAATTGCCCTTCTTGTTAACAGAAAAAATGGATGACGTTAACCCAGTGGACTAAAATAGCAGCATTGAATCATTTTTGGACCCACAGACGAAAAATGAAACATTTGGACTAAACCGACAAAATTGATAGAGCAAAACAGAAAATCTAATCACAAATATTGCACAAACTCGGATGATTTTATTGATAATACTTCAACACTTATATAGGAAATACATGCAACGGCTAAAAACTTCAACAAAAGAAAAAATAACAATCAATACGTAAAAACTGGATCAAGCCATAAAACCAGGAACTAGCTTGACCATGCACATAATTCTCATCCGATAACAACTTCAAACGGTTAATAGGATAACGGTCACTTTAAGATTGAATTACGTCCAATACCCTCCTTTAATTCAATCTTTCTGACTCTGAGAGCTTCCCTAAAATAACTGAACTGGTCCGGTCCAAGTGGCTTTGTCAGTAAATCAGCAATCTGATCTTCAGTCTTGCAAGGCTTTAGTTCTATCTGCTTTGAGTCTACCATGCTTTTAATGTAATGAAACTTGATATCAATGTGTTTGCTTCTGCTATGAAATGCTGCATTCTTTGTCATGAAGATGGCTGATTCATTGTCACAATAGATCTCAGTTGCCTCTTCTTGTTTATAGCCCAATTCATTTAATAGTTGCCTCATCCAGATTGCTTGACATGCTGCTCCAGTTGCTGAGATGTACTCAGCTTCAGTTGATGAAAGAGCCACAACTTGCTGCTTCTTTGAGCTCCAAGACACTACACTACTACCGATTGAGAACATATAGGCTGATATACTCTTTCTATCATCATTTGATCTAGCCCAATCACTATCCGAGTAACCAATTAGCTTGACAGCTACAGATCCTTCATACCATATACCATAATCAAGTGTTGCAGCCACATACCTCAGAATTCTTCTTGCTGCTCCATGGTGTTTTGAAGTTGGACATTGCATATATCTTGCAATGAATCCAACTGCAAATGATAATTCAGGCCTTGTATGTGTCAAGTATAACAATCCTCCCACTAAACTTCTGAACTCAGTTCCATCAACCTTGCCTGCATCATCTCCTTGTAACTTTTCACCTTTATTCATAGGTGTTACTACACCCTTGCATCCCCACATACCGAATTTCTTAAGAAGATCTGTGGCATATTTCTTTTGTGACACAAAAACACCATTCATTGTTTGATTAATTTCCAATCCAAGGAAGTAAGCTAACTTCCCTAAATCAGTCATATCAAACTCTTTAATCATTTTCATTTTGAATTCTTCTATCAAATGTGGAGAGGAGCTGGTATATATTATATCATCAACATAAATGCAAATGATAATAATATCACCTTCATCAGTCCTCTTTATATAAACAGTAGGCTCACTTGTGAGTCTCAGATATGAATTATCACTTAAATAGGAGTTGATACATTCATACCAGGCCCTTGGCGATTGTTTGAGACCATAGAGAGCCTTGTGCAGCCTGTAAACCTTATGCTCTTCACCCTTAACTTCAAATCCTGGTGGTTGTGTCACATAAACTTCCTCTTGTAAAGGCCAGTTCAAGAAGGCGGACTTGACATCAAGTTGAAAGATAGCCCACTTTTGTTGAGCCGCTAATGAGAGAATCACTCTAATTGTTTCGAATCGTGCTACAGGAGCAAAAGTCTCTTCATAGTTGATGCCATATTCCTGAGCATATTCCTTTGCCACAATCCTGGCTTTATACTTTTTGATTTCACCACTTGCATCCATTTTCACTCTAAACACCCACTTGAGACCAATAGCCTGTTGATCACTAGGCAGTTCAACCAGGGACCAGGTCTTGTGTTCTTCTAGAGACTTCAATTCTTGAATCATAGCCCTTCTCCACTGTTGATTCTTCGCAGCTTCCACATACGATCTTGGCTCCATTGATGACAGAACCAGTTGGCATTCATACAGTTGTTGCACTTGATCATTATTAAGAGGGACTGTTTCTTGATAAACCTGATTCAACGACTTGGTTCTGGGATTGTTGTTGCTACTTCCAGAGTTGGGCTCACTTTGATCATTGGTTTCATCTTCTTCATTGACTGAATTATTGCTGCCACTTTCATTATTATCTCCACTATCTTCAGACTCCCAAATAGTAACCAATTCAGCAGGCAATCCATGCTTATCTTCTTGATTATCGGTCCACTTTGCATGTTCATCAAACACTACATATCTACTGGTCACAACTCTTCTTTTCACTGGATCATATAGTCTGTAGGCTTTAGAGTTTGGTGAATAACCAATGAAAATCCATTTGCAGGCTTTTTCTTCCATCTTCCTTCTTTGCTGCTTGGGAATGTGACTATATGCAACACACCCAAAAACTTTTAAATGATGAACTGAAGGAATGCGATTATACCATACCTGAAAAGGTGTAGCTTCATCAAGAGCCTTTGTTGGTGACAAGTTTCTGAGATAAACGGCTGTGGCAACGGCTTCACTCCAGAATACATTACTGAGATTCTTTTCATGCAACATGATCAGGGCCATTTCTCCTATGGTTCTGTTCTTCCTCTCAGAAACTCCATTGTGTTCCGGTGTATAGGGAGATGTCAAATCCCTCCTTATTCCTTCTTGCTCACAAAATGCCATGAACTCATTTGAACAGAATTCTCCACCTCTGTCACTTCGAAAGGCCTTAATCTTCCTACTTGTTTCATTTTCAACTTTGGCTTTAAAGACTTTAAACTTATCAAATACTTCATCTTTTCTATATAGAAAATAAACCCAAGACATCCTGCTTACATCATCAATGAATAATAAGAAGTACCTGCTTCCGCCCAAGGATTTTGTTGACATAGGTCCACACACATCAGCATGAATTAAGTCAAGAACTTCAGATGTTCTAGTTCCTTGTGACAGAAAAGGAGCCCTTGTCATCTTTCCACTGACACAACTTTCACAAACATTCCAATTTCTGATTTTTGGCAATCCATAAACCAACTGGTTGCTACTCAAGCTTTGCAAGCTTCGTTCATTAAGATGCCCAAATCTTAGATGCCACATATACGACTCATCAACAATAGTGGCGAAGGCTACATTATTTGCATTTGAAACATCAAGAGGAAACGTGTTATTACTAGCAACATGAATCATACACACCGTCTCACCAGTTTGCTTCTTAATAATTGTGCATGCACCTTCATCAAATACCAACCTATGTCTCATTTTCATCAGTTGCCCAACACTTAGCAGATTATAACCTAGATCAGGTGCATAATAGACATCATCTAATGTCTTAAACTGGCCACCTGCTACTTCAAGCCTTATAGTCCCTTTCCCTTCAACAATAATTTTCTTACCATTTCCCATTCTCACAGCTAAGTTTCTTAAATAATGATAATTGACCTGTCATATGGTTTGAGCAACCACTATCAAGAAACCAGATGTGAGAAGGATTAACCTCATCTTTTGTTGTCACCAATGCTACTTCTTCATCATCTTCCACAGCCATGAACAATTGCCCTTCTTCTTCATCATTATCATCTCCTATGGCAGGGGATGCTTGTGGTTCATTCCAGCAATCTCTACTGAGATGACCGAATTTGTTGCAGTTATAACATTGAATACCTGATTTTCCTCGTCCATTTGTTCTTCCTCGACCACGACCTCTTCCTCTTGGAGGTCCTCTTCATCTGCTTCTCATAAACAGGCCAGCATCTTCTTCTTTGGCTTGTAACACCTGCTCTTTAGCAACATTTTCATTTCCTCTATTAATTCTTGCTTCATGTGACTGCAACGACCCCATCAATTGATAAAAGGTTAACACACTTAGATCTTTTGATTCTTCAATGGCAGCCACAATGTGATCCCACTTGACAGGCAAACTCCTCAATACTTTCTCCACAACTTTCTGATCAGATACATCTTCACCATAAGCCCTTTGTTGATTAACAATCTTCATTACTTTTGGCAGAAAATCTCCCACTGGTTCCCCTTCTTTCATATGTATGGTTTCAAAATCTCTCCGCAGACCTTGTAACTTCACCATCTGAACCTTTGTGTCTCCTTCATACTCATTTTGCAAGAGAGTCCAAGCCTGTTTGGATGTTGTTGCACCTGCAATACGGGAAAATAATTCATCATGGACACCAGATTGAATAAGAGAAAGTGTACGAGCATCTTTTCTCTTATTATCTCGGAGTCTCATTCGATCAACGTCTGCTGCATTGAAACCGTTTTCCACAAAATCCCAAAGATCTTGTGACATGAGAATGGTCTTCATTCGGATCTTCCAAAATTCATAACCTTCACCTTTGAAGATCGGAAGCGTTGCATTCACGGTACTAGGGTTCATGTTATTCCAGGCCATTGGATGAAAAACAGATTGAAAGTGAGAAAGATAATTGAGAGATTGATCAGAACCTGGTTTGCTCTGATACCAAATGATAGAGCAAAACAGAAAATCTAATCACAAATATTGCACAAACTCGGATGATTTTATTGATAATACTTCAACACTTATATAGGAAATACATGCAACGGCTAAAAACTTCAACAAAAGAAAAAATAACAATCAATACGTAAAAACTGGATCAAGCCATAAAACCAGGAACTAGCTTGACCATGCACATTATTCTCATCCAATAACAACTTCAAACGGCTAATAGGATAACGGTCACTTTAAGATTGATGACAAAATGACCAAAACCACATAGACTAAAATGACATTTAACTCTACAAATTAATACACGGGTTTCAAAAATTCAACCCGCAAACCCGAAACCTAAACCATGCCTACTCAACATGATTGACACATTACAACAGTTACAGGAAACTTATAGGTTGAAGTAATCCAGAAGCAGTGCCGGCAGCATACGAGCAAGATGAATTCGCTGGTTGACCTCCAAATTTAAGGTCAACATCCTTTAACACAATTCCACTACACGGATTCCCCTTGCTGCAATCAAACTTCACTGCTACGCGTGTTGCTGATGTTCCATGCACATTTTCGTACATCACGTTGCTGATCTTTACTCCTGAAGCCTCATTGGGACAGTTGTTATTATTCGGACAGTAATTTCCATCTATTATGATCGGGAACTTAACGTTCATCATCGTTGCTCCCTTGAAATAAACACCGTTAACGAACCCATTGCTACTCCTCGCCCATGCTTTTATCCTCAGACCGTTCGTTGTACCTACGAATGTGGTCGTTTTTACTGTTACATTCTGGACACCGGGTTCTTCCCGTTCCCACCCCAGACTCCCAATGCTGCATCCGGAAATCAAATGTATAATCATTAGCAAATTGTTATCTCGTGGGATAGAGGAAAAGTTTGCTTTTATATCACCCCGCCCAGACCCTACATTGGATGGGATATTACCGGGTACGTTTATTTGTCTATATACATGTGTGTGCGCATGTGTTTTTCTTAACCAAAATGGTGTATTTCAAGAAAGTTGTTAGTAAAATGGTGTGTTTGAGAATTCCGAAAAAGAAACTTATGTGTTAGTTGGGTGTACCTTATGCCGTGACCGGGTCCACAAACCACCTTTTCTATCCAGATATTAGAGTTTCCTGGGCCTATTGAGACGCAGTCGTCGCCTGTTGAGATTTTAGAGCTCAAAATGGTGATTCCTGTGGAATATTTTAAATGGATGCCATCTGTGTTCGGGCTGGGCCCAGGTGCTACGATGCTAACTCCTTGTATTTTCGCGTTCTTGCAACTATAGAGCATCATGTGAAACATTTGGTTGTTTAATGACCTTAATTTACTGATCACTATGTTTTGGGAATGGTAGAAGCCAAGTGTCTGCAACAAATACATGTTCATTATAATTTCATGAAAAAAGAAAAAAGAAAATAGGTACACAAACACGCGATGTAGATTTTTCGAAGTGTATGGTCTTACCGTAGATCCTTTACGACATGCTTTTCCAGATGTTTTGCAGGCCCATAGAGAAGATCCTTGGGCATCAAGGGTCCCACCGTTTATGATGACATTCTTAACTATGTAGAACTTGATCCAGACTTGCGCGTTGCCAATAGCATTATAACTAGATGGTGCCACCAAGGTACCAGCTATGTTGAATGTGATGGTTCGGCTCTTACATCCTTGACCAGAGAATGTAAGCGCCGAGGCAATCAAGTACTTGCCAGCTGGCACATAAATGCTAGCGGGAGTGGTAGAGTTACATGACAAACTCCATGCTTTCAAGAATGCGTTCTTTGAGTCTGAGCGGCCATCTGGCTTGGCTCCAAAACTTTGGACATTGTACATAACCTTTGCGGATGATAACCGCGAAACTAGGAAAAGCAAGACCATGATATGTTTGATCACCATGATAACTGATATGTGTATCTCCTCTCTATACTTACTTTGAAGTAGTTGCTTAGTTAGTTTTGTATGTTATGTACTTATTGATTTGGTTATTTATAGTTATAGTTAAGAACATAATAAGTACAGGTAGAGGGGTACATGCAATGATCAGGGTTTGTAAGGCACCGGATCGATGACGAACATCAAACATTGCACTTGATTCAAGACATGAAGAACAAAATATGAAGAACAAGATAGAAATATGTAGAAGATGAACCCTTTATATTGAATCATTCATCACAGATTACATACCAAAGGAGTAAACATCATCTACAAGCTGGTTTAGATCACAAAGATCTAAACCCTAGCTTTCTCTCACTAACACATAGTCTCTCTCTCTCTAGAATTCACACAGAAGGATGAACGAGTGGGAGAGGTGCACCAAGCTACAAGAGTTGCCCTAATCTACACAATACACACATATATATAGGGACTAGGACAAAACACGGACAAACAATCTCCACAAAACCCTAACTCTTGTCCCTAGCATAAACCTCAGACACTTTTCCTAGCCATAAAACTTGGACAAATGTCCCTAGGATAAACCTTGGACAAATGTCCCTAGGATAAAGTTGGGACAACTTTCCCTAGGATAAAACTAGGACTAACTTTCAAGACTTGTACAATAAAGACCCTAACAATTGGAAAGCATGCACTTGTCACCCAAGGTGCACTAACAAACTTCCCTTGGTCTTCATGTGGTCTTGAATTCTTCAGTATCGTTGACTTTAACTTGGACTTCTGCTTTGGTTGACCAGAACTGATAAGCGACAGTTACCCGGCAGGAACTGCACTTACAGTCTCCCCCTTAACTGTTGCATCAGTTCTGTGTGGCATCGATAATCTTCAGTCACCGGATACTGCACTTACAGACTCCCCCTTGACTGATGATATCATGGCTGCTTTTAACTTTGGCTGAGACTTGATCTTTCCGGCAGAGCACAGCGATCTCCAACCCTTCTAATTAAAGACTTGCTGACGATCACTTAAGGTCGCTTTGAGAAACCCGAAGAATCCAACATCAAACACTGTAGATCCTCCCCCTCAAACTACTCCCGAATCAAGTTAACGCGAACCGACCTACAACCACATGTAGGAATATCGCTCGATACATTAATCTTCAAACCTAACCGGTAGCAGAAAGAAACATCGGATTTCCAATGCCCAACCTTGAACACTTCAAATTCCACAAAGACATGAAGCTCAGTTCGATAAGTTAATAACAAACTGAACTTTGTAAAGGTACATCCACCATCTTGACCAGAGTCTTCAACCGAGTGTCTGAAATCATTTCATCTCGAATCTTCAAGATCCAATCTCGTATCTTCACGAATCCACCAATTACCCGATGACTTTCGTCTCCAATCTCCCCCTCAATGTAAGAACCCCTATTTCGAGAATCCGATCAGTCACCAACTTGGAAAAGAGAACAAGAAGACTAATCATCTCTACTCTAACCAGTATACGATAAAGGCTTGACCTTCAACTACTTGCCAAACGAGCAAATTGCTTCATCACGTCAACACTTGAATAAACCTCGAAAAAACTTGACAGAACTCAATCATACACTTGCTTCATGTTATAAGCACTTCGCCACCGGTAAGATTAACACTAAGTTAATCTCAAAGATAGTAAACATGAACTTGTTTCGATGTAGCACCACGAGCCATTGATTTACAAAGAAAACAGGAATTTCACAAAATTTTTACTCCCCTTATTTCTTTGTAAATAATGCAAAAAAAATCCAAGCAAGTCTTATTCTCTTCACCTCCTCACTTGATCCGGACAACATAAGCACCATAAAACTTTTCGATAATCCGAAACCGACTTCAAGTCTCCAAACTACGCATAATTCTGACTCTTAGTTAGTTATCCGGTACCCCAGGTAACCCGGAATAACTAGAAAAACTCGGAACATGCACAACTCGAAACTTCCGAACAACACAAACTTCTAAATTTAGCTAAAAAATCCGGTACCCCGGGTAACCCGGAATTCTAGAAAATCCGGAACTTGTAAAACCCGAAAGCTCTTGAAACCTCGGATCAGGTCATCTGAGCAGTATTTAGAGTACAAAGGAATGCGAAACAAGCAAGGGAATAAAGGTAACTCTGAAGAAACCCGGAAGCACGAAACCCCAGACAAACAGTTTGATGCTCATAAAAAGCCGGAACGACTAGTTTGTTTCGAAACAAACAGTGGAGTGACAAACTCGGAGGATGATATAAGGAAACCCTGAACGACAACTTATCCGGACCTTTTGAACAATAAGGAAACCCGGACATGTTTTGACTCACTAAAACTCGGAAACAACACATCAGTTGTTAACACTCGGAACCGAAACACATCGGTTGTTAACAAAACCATGTGAACTCGGAACCAAAACCTCGGAACAGTTGTAAACGTTGGACAGTTGAAAAAATTCAAAACCTTTGAACAGTCAACTTGGACAGTTGAAATTCGGAACATCTTTTATATGTTTAAGACTTGGAACAAACACACAGTTTGTTATTTAAAACTCGGAATAAAGGGAATGAACTTTAAACTCGGACACTAGACATCTTTAATAAAATTTAGAGTCTATGGAAGTATAAGGAAAAGACTCGGACTCAATAAGAAGCAAAAGAAACTCGGACAAAATTGATACTCGGACCATTGTTAACCTGTTTGAGAGTCGGAATACATGAGAACTGTTTGAAAGTCGGACTTAAGTTGAAACTGATTGAAAGTCCGACACTGCTACTGTTAAGAATCAGTCAAACGAATTCAGAACCTCGGAACAGTTACCAACAGAACTTCTAATTAAATATCGGACGACTATTGAGTATGTAACAAACTCGGACTACATTTCAAAACTTGGTACTGAAGATGCTATTAAAACTTCGGAGCCCACCAATCAGCTGTAAGAAACTTCGGACTATGAGCATTGACTTTCAAAACTCGGAAGTTATCCTCGGAACAAATCCTCGGACTCAAGGCTCAAGGGAAACTCGGAATATGATGAACTGACTTAATTTCAAAACTCGGACACTCATATACAAAAGCTCGGACATTAATGTTGAACATTAACAACACAAAAAGTCGGACCATAGGAATTTCAAGATCACAAAAGTCGGACCATGAAACTCGGATATGGTGAAGGTCAGAAACAAAAACAAGTCTCCGGACTTTCTCCCTAGTGTGACTTCACACTAGTTCACCAAAACCCCGGAAAAAACAAACACAGAGTTTTAAAAACTCAGACAAGTTTAACACAAAGAGAAACTCAGACAGAGCAATTTTTGGATCAAACCTTACATCTGCAACAACTTGGAGAACAAAACAACCACAAACAGCTTCATTTTCTTCAACTTTTCTGCAAAATCTTCAAGTCTTCAAGATGTTTGGCGGAAACAAACATCAAATCAAGAGCAATGGTGATTCGGAAGGCGGTTAGACCATTCCGAATCGGTAACCATGCTCTGATACCACTGTAAGGCACCGGATCGATGACGAACATCAAACATTGCACTTGATTCAAGACATGAAGAACCAAATATGAAGAACAAGATAGAAATATGTAGAAGATGAACCCTTTATATTGAATCATTCATCACAGATTACATACCAAAGGAGTAAACATCATCTACAAGCTGGTTTAGATCACAAAGATCTAAACCCTAGCTTTCTCTCACTAACACATAGTCTCTCTCTCTCTAGAATTCACACAGAAGGATGAACGAGTGGGAGAGGTGCACCAAGCTACAAGAGTTGCCCTAATCTACACAATACACACATATATATAGGGACTAGGACAAAACACGGACAAACAATCTCCACAAAACCCTAACTCTTGTCCCTAGCATAAACCTCAGACACTTTTCCTAGCCATAAAACTTGGACAAATGTCCCTAGGATAAACCTTGGACAAATGTCCCTAGGATAAAGTTGGGACAACTTTCCCTAGGATAAAACTAGGACTAACTTTCAAGACTTGTACAATAAAGACCCTAACAATTGGAAAGCATGCACTTGTCACCCAAGGTGCACTAACAAACTTCCCTTGGTCTTCATGTGGTCTTGAATTCTTCAGTATCGTTGACTTTAACTTGGACTTCTGCTTTGGTTGACCAGAACTGATAAGCGACAGTTACCCGGCAGGAACTGCACTTACACGAATCGAATTTGAAATTATAAATTCGTATTCGATTCGTATTCGATTTACTTGACTCGAATTTAATCGAATTCGAATTCTTATAATCGAAACGAATTCTTGATAATCGAATCGAATTTAAACGAATTTCGAATTTTTCGAATTCGAAACGAATCCTGAACACCCCTAGAGTCTGCTGAGGCATTGGATGAGTCTGCTGAGGGGCATTGGAGGAGTCTACCTAATCATTGAGACACGTGTCACTTCCATATTTAAAGATGCTTGAGGGGTCTTGAAAGAGGCATCCCACACATTTGAATCCGTGATGCCCTGCTCCACCGACTCATGAAGTGGCCATTTTGGTAAGTCAAACTTATTCTTGGCTATTTTGGTAAATATCTCATTAATTACTAACAAAACAAACCAAAATAACACTCAATTAAAACAAATAATAAAACTAAACTAAACTAAAGTCAAGATTAATTCCAACAAAAAATGACCGAATTGCCCTTTTCGTTAACAGAAAAAATGGATTAAGTTAACGCAGTGGACTAAAATGGCAACAGTGAAACCTTTTTGGACCCACAGACGAACCTTTGAACTAAACTGGCAAAATGAAACCTTTGTACTAAACCGACAAAATGACCCAAACCACAAGAACTAAAATGACATTTTGTTGGTGCACTTGTGTCTGTACTTTGTCTGTATTTCGTCTTGATACAAAACGATGTCTTTGATGTATGGTTGATGTAAGTTTGACCAAGTCAACCATCCTCCTGGTTTGACTTGGCCAAACAGTTGGAACATTGTTGTAAGTTGTTTGTGTCGAAGGATGAGTCATCGAAGGATTGTTTATATCTTTCGATGAGCTCGAAAGATAAACCTTCGATGGATATAGATGGACCTCGAAGGATATCATCCTTCGAGGTATATGTGGATCCTTCGATAGGTTTCAGGTCGATAGATGATCTTTCGATCAGTCTATCTGATCCTTCGACCAGACGTGCTGTGATGGATATATATATATCCATGTAATGTGTTCACTTCTTTTTTAAGAAGAAAGAGAGGTGTAAGGTGTGTGAGAAGTGAGAGAACTTAGTCTTGCAGAGAGCATTCTGTTGAGAGCACACACACACGCGTGTTTTAGAGAGTTTGCAAAACACATTTGTAAACATAGCTTTGTAACCGAACCTTTCTTCGTATTAATACAAGTGGTGTTAATCGGTGAAGATTGTGTGTTGTGTTTGTGCTTGTTCTATCTCGGTTTGCATTCTAGCTTGGATTCCGCACTTGCTAGTGTGTTATACATAACAAGGATTAGGTTTGACCTCATCCTCCGAGGGACCTACAAGTGGTATCAGAGCCGTGGCTCTTTTCCTTGTTAAAAACCGAGTCTATACAAGACTTTGGAGTGTTTGGATAAAACTCACATGGTTTAGCACCCGTTTTTAGTGTTTTTCTCGCATTTCTTGACGTAAAAACGTGTTCTAAACTAACCGGGTGTGTTAAAGGGCGGTTTGGGTAACTTAAAAACCTGTTTTTAAGAAGTTTGGTAATTTCCGGCCAAATTCCGGCTTACTCCGGTGACCGGTTTTCTGGACTTTTTAAGTTATATTTTATTTGTCAAATCTTGTTTTGGCAGAAAGCATGGTCTGACCATACCTTCTGCCTTCTGCCGAAAGATTTCCACCAACCCATCACCTTTTCACCAACCTGTCACTTTTGTCAATTGTGTCAGTGCAGATCGAAAGATATCCTTCGAAGTCGAAAGATCATCTTTCGATCAAAGGAGGTTCGATAGATAATCATCCTTCGAACATCCTTCGAAGTCTGTGACTTATCCTTCGATCCAAGGAATCTTTTCGAAGGATATATCTTTCGATCTACAGCTCTTATTCGAAAGATAAGGATCCTACGATTGGAGAGTCTTTCGAAATCATTGTTCGAAACTCAACAGTGATCTTTCGAACACTGTTGATCCTTCGAACAAGTTCTGTTCCTTCGATACAAGTCTGTTTAATTTTAACAAGTTTGTGTTTTTCTCGTCTTTCGATCAGGGATCTTTCGGTTGGTTGGTTGTTGACAAGGAGAACCCGAGAGAACTAGTGTAACAATTTTTCTTGATCAAAAATGAATTCGATGTGGGGTGTTCCGATAAATACAGAAATGTATTATGGTACTCCGACTCCAGATTCGGGAAAGTATACAAATACCAGTTTATCTCCTGCATGGGCCGAATCTCCCGTACCTGTATCTTCGCAAGCTAATGCTATATCTACCGGGCAATGGGCATTCGTATCAAATCAAACTCCAAGTATTCAAAGCATTTTGTTAAGCGAGAGTGAAACGGGAAGTTTGAATAGGCCTCCAAAGTTGATGCACTTAAGTGAATATCCGGGATGGTTTGGCAGATTTCATACATACGTCCTTGGTCAAAATACAGAATTGTGGTTGCGTTTCATCACAGATTTTGATGAAACAATAGAGGTTGCCGCTTCATCTGCTGCTACGTTTGCCGATCTTACGGAAGATCAGAAGAAGGTCTATGACTTAGAGAAGAAAGCGTATGCCATTCTTACTCAGGCGTTAAGCAAAGATATTTATCATCAATTTGTCAGCTTCAAGACAACAAAGAAGTTGTTGGACGCATTGAAGATAAGGGGCGTAGGAAATGAAGCGACACGTCAATTGAGAAAAGACCTGCTAAAGAAAGAGTTTGATGGTTTTACTTGTATGGAGAATGAATCTTTAGGAGATTTGACAAGTCGATTTAATCATTTGCTGACTGAATTGGCAAATATTGGGGTTGTAACAACTTCAGCAGAAGTAGTGAAAAAGTTTGCAGATGCACTGCCACCTCAATGGAATACTTTCTTGGAAATCATGAAGTACAATGGCACTTTAGCTACAACAAACTTCAATGACTTTGCTCAACTCCTGGAAAACAAGAATCAGGAAGAAACTCTCAAGGCAAAAAGAGTTCCAGTGCCACAAAATCCTGAAATGTACTATGGAACTTCTAGCACTTCTACAAAACCTTCTTCACACGCTCCAATTCAAACAGCGTTTGTGTCTAGCACTAACCTGTATGGCACTCCTCCTCCAACAACAGACATGTATGGAAATCCGCTTGAACCAGTCCCTCAACAGCAAAGCCAACGACCTATCAGAGCAACTGATATATTCGGAAATCCATTACCTGTTCGATCTACCGGACCAACAGATTTATACGGGAATCCACTTCCTCCTCAACAGCAAGCATGTTATGGAAGCACATCATCTGCTGGTCAGCAATCAAAGCCAAATACAGTATGGCTCGACACCTTAAGTTTCTCTAAAGTCAGTGTTGAAGTAGCAAAGGAACACATGGAGCTGCTAAACACTTTGGTGAGCGCATACTGTGGATTAGTGGAAGGTCAGATTGGCAACATTAATCTGACTCAAGAAGACTATCAGCAGATTGATAAAGAGGAGATGGAGATGATGGACATCAAGTGGGCCTTTGCCAGTGCTGTTAGGCGAGCAAAGGATTTCATGGAAAGAACTGGCAGAACCAGCTTGGAAAGCAAGAAAGACACCAAGTATGGGTTTGATAAGCAGGCTGTTAAGTGTTTCAATTGTGGTGAACGTGGTCATTTCAAACGTGAATGTACGAGGCCATCTCAACATGGGAACCAAAATCCTTTCAGAGGTCAAGGCAACAGGGCAAATCAGAACCAAGTAAGGAACAATGAGCGCACATTGGTGCCTGTCAACAACCAGAGTCAAGCAGGACCATCTAATGCCAACCAGGCACTTGTGGTTCAAGTAGATGAAGGTTGTGATTGGTCAATTCAGTTGGGAAATGATGCTCCAGATGGAACAGCTTGTTTTGCTGAAGTTGTCAAGGATCTTAAACACGCCAGTGGTGGAGAATCTTCCACCAATGGTGGTGAATCTTCTGAAGATGAAGACAGCTCCGGTTACAGTGGAAGTTCAGATGAAGAGTCCTCGAGTTCAGGGAATGATTAGGAAGATGACACATCAACTGCATCAGTTAATGCATATATTGATGAGCTATTGGAAGAAGCTGCAGCAGGAATTCAAAGAAGATCTATTTTGGTGGATCAAGCTGCTTATTCTTCGTCTTCTCTCCATTCAGCCTTTATGGCTAATGTCGACAGTTCATCAAGTCAGGTATGTGTCGATGAACCCATTGCTGTTAGTTGTGATAACTGTGATAGTTTAAATGTTAAATGTGCTGATTTAGAGGCAAACATGTCTGAGTTGCAAGGCAAACATGATGCTTTATAAGCTAGTTTGTTTGACTTGCAAGACAAACATGTTTCATTGAATGAAAAGTGGTGTGAATTGCAAAGCAAACACGAGGCTTTGCAAGAGAAATATGATGTGACATTCATTCACAATCAGAAATTGACCGTTGATCTTTCGAAGTGCACTGAAGCCAACATGTTTTATGAAAACCATGAAAAGGAGTTTAAGTCGGTAATTGAGAAATTTAAGAAAGATAAAACCGAGCTAACAAAAATGGTTTCCAGAAAACAAACTGACATTAATTTGTATATAACTCGCCTTGAGGTAATGCAAAAGGAAATGGCTTGTGTCAAAACTGAAAGTGAGGCGATCCAACTTAAGCTAGACAGTTATTTGAGCTCTAGCTATGTGTTGGATCACATCATTGACGTACAGAAAGAGAAACGGGATGTCACATGCATTAGATACAAGAAATGTCCACCACCTGTGAGACACAATTATGATGCCATGCCTGACGAGGAGGATAGAACTTTCTTTGAACCATCTGTTCCTCTAGATGTTAATGAATTTGCAACAGGACTCGGATACAAGAAAGAAGTATCATCAGATTCGGATGTGTCAGCAGATACATGTGTGTCTTCTGCTGAACAGAATCAGGATTCTCCAGTTGTTGTTGAGGATGCTGATTCTTCTGATGATGATTCTGATGATACTGATTCAGCAAAGTCTGATGCGGTGATAAAAGAAGAGGACATACCTCTTGAGAATCATATTCTGTGTGATCCTCCTGCAAAACCCGCTAAGACTGTTGCAACCGAGTCCTTGTCTGCACAAGAGTCGGAGAGTGTGGATTTGCTGTACACTCTTGTTGGTGATGATAAAATTTATTCAGACAAAGATTTTCCTATTAAGAATGTTAATCAATCATTAATCAGTCAAGTCTTTGAAAATTCAACAAGTAAGTTTTTGGGAAAGACAGGATCACATGTTACAGTAACACAGTGTCCTCCTATTCCAAAGGCTGAAGTTAGAAAACAATTTGGCAATCAGAAATTACCAACAGAGAAAAGGCAGCAAAATCATAACAAACAAAAGGGAAAATTTCCGGCTCAAAGTCAAAAGAAGCCAAATCAAAAGAAGAACAAGAATGTGAACTTTGTGAAATCTAAGGGAACGGACAAAATTGAAACGTTTGAAAACAAATCTAATTTGGATTTTGTTAAACAAGCAACAGTGTTGAAAAGAAATGATCCAAATAGTTCAAAACCTAGTACCTCGGGATCACAAAGTTCATCATCGGCAAGACGATCACATGAGACTTCGGGGTTTGTAGAACGAAGATCATGTTTTGAATGTGGTACAATTGGGCATATTATTCGAAATTGTCCGTATCTTCATAAATTAAAAGCCAAAGAAGATGATCCCCGTGAACGAAATTACCAAAAGCGATCTGTTTCTGCAAAACAAGATCCCCGCCTTGTAAGAGAAAGGGAAAAGAAACAGAAACGCCAACAGGTCAAGGTAATTGAGAAAGCACTTAAAACTGAAGTGGTTCAAAAACAATCTGTTCCAGTTAAACCAGAAAGTTCAAAATTTTCAAAAACTTCAAACAATCACGAAGTTAAATTTTCCAACAATCAAACTGGTAAAACTCAACAGACATGGAAACCTAAATTGACCACAAGTTCAGAGGGACCATCACAATTTATGAATCATCAAAGAATAGAAGTTATTGTTGTTGATGAAAATGGAAGACCCAAGACCACAATGGCTTGGGTCCCCATCTCCAACTAATCAAGTGAGTTCATGTGCAGGGTGTTCCAGGAGGAACTATCAGTAGTCATTGGATTGTTGATAGTGGGGCATCCAGGCACATGACAGGCGACATGAAGCTTCTCTACGACGTCAAATCTATTAGAGGAGGTTATGTTGCTTTTGCTGGAGATAAAGGCGGATATATTACGGGTGAAGGAATGATTTCCAACGGGGTTGTTAGCTTTGATAAGATCAACTTTGTACAACAACTTGATCACAGTCTTCTTAGTGTTTCTCAAATTTGTGATAAGCAGTTCTCAGTACACTTTGATGCAAATGGATGTTATGTGCTGAAACCCGGCTTCAAAATTCCGAAAAAATGGATTCTCTTGTCGGCTCCAAGGATAAATGATCTGTATGTCCTTGATATGAGCCAAGCTATCACAACGTCTGCACAAGCAACTTGTTTCGTTTCCAAAGCCACAGAAAAAGACTCAATCTCTTGGCACAGACGAATGGGTCACATTCACTTACGCAAAATGAATCATTTGGTGTCAAATGAATTGGTGAATGGTGTTCCTCTTAAAAACTTTCATCTTCAAGACATCTGTGTCTCGTGCCAAAAAGGAAAACAAACGAAGAAGCGACACCCGACAAAGAAGATCAACACGGTGGCTGTTCCTCTTGAACGTTTGCACATGGATTTGTTCGGTCCTGTCAAGCACAAAAGTATTAGGAATGATCAATATTGCCTCGTGATAACTGATGATTATTCAAGATTTTCTTGGGTGGCGTTCATGGCACATAAGAGCGAAACCTTCGGTATTATCAAAAACTTGATCATTCAGATTGAGAATCTTTATAACTTGAAGGTTAGGCGGATACGTAGCGACAATGGTACTGAATTCAAAAATCATGCCATGGCGGAGTTTTGCACTTCAAAAGGTATTCTTCACGAATTTAGTGCAGCTTATACTCCTCAACAGAATGGCGTCGCTGAACGTAAGAACCGCACATTGATCGAGACTGCTAGGACTATGTTGGTAGAGTCACAATTGCCGATTCCATTCTGGACTGAAGCTGTGTCCTCTGCATGTTACACGTTGAACCGAGTCCTTACAGTCAAAAGGCACAACAAGACCTGCTTTGAGCTTATTAACAAATGGAAACCAGATTTGTCATATCTTGAACCGTTTGGAGCTCCGTGCACACTAATCGATCCTAATGGAAAGTTTGGGGCAAGAGCCATTGAAGGATACTTTCTTGGGTATTCCACCCCCGAACTTAAGAGTCTGGAATCTAGAGACTAAAAGGGTCGAGGAATGGTCTGAAGTCAGAGTACAAAGGCACACTTTGCCAGTTAGAAATCCTGGTCAGCCTTGGATGTTTGAGTACGATGACTTTTTCAATTCGATCAATGTTGAAGCAGTTGAAGAAAATGCTGCAGCAAGGATGTTTTTCGAGAGTGACAATGCAACAGATTCACCGTTGGTTCGTCCAATTATTGTCAATCAAGAACCATCTTCAGTGAACAATTATGCTCTCGATAATGAGGATTTTCACGATGCTACTGAATTGAACGAATCTTCAGAGGATGATGAATTTCTAGATGCAGATCAAGAAGCTCCAACAACAGCAGTTCATGGTACTTCAGAGGGTACTCCTCCAGTGGACGCCCCTAGAACAGCTGAAGCTACTGCATCATCCTCTTCGTCAATTCCGGGTATTGAATTGGTTGTTGATCTCAATCTCAACAATCTGGGTACAAACATTCCAGTTCAAGATAATCCAGAAACAAGGATTCACAATACCCATCCTCAACAAAACATCATCGGAAATGTACAAAGTGGCGTTCAAACAAGAAACATGTTGCGAAACAACAACAATGCAGGCTTGTATGCGGCGATTAGAGAATCTGGTCAACAAAATGATTGGTCTTTCGCGTGTTATGTCTCACAGGAAGAGCCAAGAACTTGGAAAGAAGCTTTGAAAGATAACTCTTGGGTTGAAGCAATGCAGGAAGAACTGCAACAATTCCAGAAGCTTGGTGTATGGAAACTCGTAGAGAAACCTGCTGGTTACAAGAAGATTGGTACCCGTTGGGTGTTTAAATGCAAAAAGGATGACCGTGGAGTCGTTATTCGAAACAAAGCAAGGCTAGTCGTTCAAGGTTTTCGTCAGATAGAAGGGATCGACTATAACGAAGTGTATGCACCTGTTGCACGTCTAGAAGCAATTCGGATCTTTCTGGCTTATGCCTCATTCAAAGGTTTCAAGGTATACCAGATGGACGTGAAAAGTGCATTCTTACATGGTGTGGTGGAAGAAGAGGTGGACGTCGAACAGCCTCCAGGTTTTGAAGATCCTATCCATCCCGATCGGGTTTGGTTGCTCAACAAAGCTCTATATGGTCTACATCAAGCACCGCGAGCTTGGTATGCAACCTTATCTAATTATCTGCTGGAGAATGGTTTTCGCAGAGGTCTTATCGATTGTACTCTTTTCATCAAAGAACAAGATGGAGATCTTCTACTGGTTCAGGTATACGTTGATGATATTATATTTGGTTCTACTAATGATGTTTTGTGTAGGAATTTCGAGCGCATTATGCAGGATAAATTCGAGATGAGTGCTATGGGGGAAATGACCTTCTTTTTGGGCCTACAAGTGCAACAAACTGAGTCTGGGATATTCATCCATCAGACTAAATATGTTGGTGACATCTTGAGCCGGTTCCAGATGTCTGATGCAACGCCCATCGGTACCCCATTGCCGCAAAATCACGGAATTACTCCAGATTTGAAGGGTGAAGCTGTTAGCCCCTCATACTACCGCGCGATGATCGGATCTCTTATGTACCTCACAGCATCAAGACCAGATATAATGTACCCAACGTGCCTGCTTGCCAGATATCAAGTCAACCCGAAGGCCTCACATCTTGCAGCTGTAAAAAGGATTTTTCGTTATTTGAAGGGTTACCCTGACACCGGTCTATGGTACCCTAGGGATAATAACTTTGACTTGATCGCATTCAGTGATTCTGATTTTGGCGGATGCAAAATCGACGGCAAATCCACAACGGCTGGATGTCAGTTTTTGGGAAATCGCCTAGTCACATGGCAGTGCAAGAAGCAGACCTGTGTAGCTACATCAACATGCGAAGCTGAATACATTGCTGCCTCAAGTTGTTGCTCCCAAGTCCTATGGATCCAACAACAAATGCGCGACTACGGTTTTGAATTCCTAACTACTCCTATTTACGTTGATAATTCTGCTGCCTTACAGATCACTAGAAATCCTGTGCAGCATTCAAAGACTAAGCACATCGAAATTAAGTATCACTTCATACGTGATTGCTTTGAGAAAATGCTAATCGATGTTGCTTACGTCCACACTAATGACCAACGTGCCGACCTTTTTACCAAAGCATTTGACAAATCAAGATTTGACTATTTATTATTGGTAAACGGCATTAAGGTCAAGCAAGAGTAAAACCAACATCGGAAAATCATTTTTGTAAATATCTTTGTGTTTTGAATTTGTCTTAGTTTATTGATTTTAGGGGGAGTAAATCCAAAATTTGAAAATCCAAAATTTGAAAATCCAAAAACATTGAAAAATTTCAAAAACTCAAAAACAATAGAAAAACAAAAATGAGTTTCCTGGCGAGCAAAAGAGAAAATGATAGTACATCAGTGGTCTGTCCAAACCTCTTTAAACCTTAAATGAAAAACGATAAGTAGCTCTATATAAGATGTATCGGTAGGCTCACAATCATTTTAAAGTGTGCAGGGTGATATAAACTTAAATCCGACTGAAGACCAGGTGGGAACCATTCATTGGCATATGGTCTTAGTACCGAAATTTCGTTTGAGAGATTGCCGAGGTTCTGAGATATTCGGTCTTTATGCTGCTTATCATCCGGGTATCATGGTTGTATCTTTTACCGAAAAATAACGGGGACGCAAGTCTAGATCTTCCATGATACCATACATACGTGTACATATTGCATTCGACCTCAATAAGTGATCAACAATCACATGTCCCCTCAAATAAGTGATAATATATCACATTCATCCGGGAGTCAAGTTCGTCTCTCTGCTGTACGAAAGTACTGACCTGTTCACGGACTTGCTCATGTGCCTTTCATGCATCGAAAATCAAGTTCCTCATCAATAAGTGATTCTATCACATAGGGCTTGTTTTCAAATCAAAATAAGTGAGAATCTCACATCATATACGGTCAAACAGATGATAATCGGTATACTCACCGGTAAGATGAACCCTCGTGCATACCTTGATACGGGAATGTGTCGTGATGTGGATGAACACCGGTCGGTAAGTATAAATCATACCTTAACGTATCCCCGTGCCATGATTACATCTGATAAGTTGAGCTTAAGTGGACAACAATATCGATAATTGTTATAGGATGCTTATCTTAACGTTAATTAATTGAACAACAAGAGCGTTTTGGCATGACCGTACACTGATATGATTCTCTTACCCTCGAAACTCGCAAAAAGAATGTCTGTAAATATTTATTTAATGCTTTCAGTTTCTGCATCTTTGTATATATTTATTTACTGCTTTCTGTCTTTACATTTGAAATATTCAAAAAAATCCAAAAAGATTTTAGGTGTGTTTTAATATAAACTTTCTAAAAGACAAAAAGATTTTATTTCTATCTTATTTTCGATCGTACGATGTTGGATCTCGAGTCTTCGTTACCTGAAACCTGATTGAAAACCGAAACGACTGATTCTTCATAAACGGTCGAAATTTGCAAGTTTTGAAAGTTAAAAACCTAAAACTGAACAATTTGTTAAACTTTCAAACTGTCGGACGGTGTTTGATTGAACAATGGTCACATGTGTGTCGTTTGCTTATGATATTCCAGGCAGTTGTTCTCATTACGCGTTTAGATTTCTTGCATGTGCAGATTCTAAAGGCAAGGAGAACATGGTCGATGACAAGCTTCGGAATGAAGACACGACGTGAAGGCACTCAAGTGATGAAGATGATCGAGTTGCCGCTGACCATCATCAACACCACAAGGATCTCAAACCATAAAGAACAAGTTTTTCACAAGCATAACTCAAGGGGGAGCTTATGTTAAGGGGGAGTTTGTCAACACACTTCCTACATGAAACGGGGAGTTTGTTGGTACACTTTCTGCTGTCAAGACGTGAAGACCTTAAAGATCCTCCGACATTGAAGACTTGAAAGGACGTCAAAGACTTGAAGACACGAAGATCGAGACAAAGCTACAGCCAAGGGGGAGTTTGTTGGTGCACGTGTGTCTGTACTTTGTCTGTATTTCGTCTTGATATAAAACGATGTCTTTGATGTATGGTTGATGTAAGTTTGACCAAGTCAACCATCCTCCTGGTTTGACTTGGCCAAACAGTTGGAACATTGTTGTAAGTTGTTTGTGTCGAAGGATGAGTCATCGAAGGATTGTTTATATCCTTCGATGAGCTCGAAAGATAAACCTTCGATGGATATAGATGGACCTCGAAGGATATCATCCTTCGAGGTATATGTGGATCCTTCGATAGGTTTCAGGTCGATAGATGATCTTTCGATCAGTCTATCTGATCCTTCGACCAGACGTGCTGTGATGGATATATATATATCCATGTAATGTGTTCACTTCTTTTTTAAGAAGAAAGAGAGGTGTAAGGTGTGTGAAAAGTGAGAGAACTTAGTCTTGCAGAGAGCATTCTGTTGAGAGCACACACACACGCGTGTTTTAGAGAGTTTGCAAAACACATTTGTAAACATAGCTTTGTAACCGAACCTTTCTTCGTATTAATACAAGTGGTGTTAATCGGTGAAGATTGTGTGTTGTGTTTGTGCTTGTTCTATCTCGGTTTGCATTCTAGCTTGGATTCCGCACTTGCTAGTGTGTTATACATAACAAGGATTAGGTTTGACCTCATCCTCCGAGGGACCTACACATTTCACTCTACAAATTAATACATGGGTTTCAAAAATTCAACCCGCTAACCAGAAACATAAAGCATGCCAACTAAACACGATTGACACTACGGAAGTTATAGACAACTTGTAGGTTGAAGTAATCCAGAAGCAGTGCCTGCAGCATACGAGCAAGACGAATTCGCTGGTTGACCTCCAAATTTAAGATCAACATCCTTCAATACAATTCCTCTACACGGATTCCCCTTACTGCAATCAAACTTCACTGCTACGGGTGTTGCTGATGTTCCATGCACATTTTCGTACATCACGTTGCTGATCTTTACTCCTGAAGCCTCATTCGGACAGTTGTTATTATTGGGACAGTAATTTCCGTCTATTATGATTGGGAACTTAACGTTCATCATCGTTGCTCCCTTGAAATAAACACCGTTAACGAACCCATTGCTACTCCTCGCCCATGCTTTTATCCTCAGACCGTTCGTTGTACCTACGAATGTGGTCGTTTTTACTGTTACATTCTGGACACCTGGTTCTTCTCGTTCCCACCCTAGACTCCCAATGCTGCATCCAGAAATCAAATGTATAATCATTAGCAAATTGTGTATCTGTGTATCTCTGCGGGTACAACTTCTCTATCTCGTGGGATAGAGGAAAAGTTTGCTTTTATATCACCCCGCCCAGACCCTACATTGGGTGGGATATTATCAGGTACGTTTATTTGTCTATATACATGTGTGTGCGCCTGTGCTTTTCTTAACCAAAGTGGTGTATTTCAAGAAAGTTGTTAGCAAAATGGTGTGTTTGAGAATTCCGAAACAGAAACTTATGTGTTAGTTGAGTGTACCTTATGCCGTGACCGGGTCCACAAACCACCTTTTCTATCCAGATATTAGAGTTTCCTGGGCCTATCGAGACGCAGTCGTCGCCTGTTGAGATTTTAGAGCTCAAAATGGTGATTCCTGTGGAATATGTTAAATGAATGCCATCTGTGTTTGGGCTCAGCCCAGGTGCTACGATGCTAACTCCTTGTATTTTCGCGTTCTTGCAACTATAGAGCATCATGTGAAACATTTGGCTGTTTAATGACCTTAATTTACTGATCACTATGTTTTGGGAATGGTAGAAGCCAAGCGTCTGCAACAAATACATGTTCATTATAATTTCATGAAAAAAAAGAAAAAAAGAAAAAAAGAAAATATGCACTTGTACAAACACGCGATGTATATCTGTCGACGTGTATGGTCTTACCGTAGATCCTTTAGGACATGCTTTTCCAGATGTTTTGCAGGCCCATAGAGAAGATCCTTGGGCATCAAGGGTCCCACCGTTTATGGTAACATTCTTAACTATGTAGAACTTGATCCAGACTTGCGCGTTGCCAATAGCATTATAACTAGATGGTGCCACCAAGGTACCAGCTATGTTGAATGTGATGGCTCGGCTCTTACATCCTTGACCAGAGAATGTAAGCGCCGAGGCAATCAAGTACCTGCCAGCTGGCACATAAATGCTGGCAGGACTCGTAGAGTTACATGACAAACTCCATGCTTTCAAGAACGCGTTCTTTGAATCTGAGCGGCCGTCTGGCTTGGCTCCAAAACTTTGGACATTGTACGTAACCTTTGCGGATGATAACCGCAAAACTAGAAAAAGCAAGACCATGATATGTTTGATCACCATGATAACTGATATGTGTATCTCCTCTCTATACTTACTTTGAAGTAGTTGCTTAGTTAGTTTTGTATGTTATGTACTTTTTGATATAGTTAAAGTTAAGAACATAATAAGTACAGGTAGAGGTACATGCAATGATCAGGGTTTGCATTATTTGATAATGATTGATAAGAAGTAGTCCGTATGAATAGGAGTACAAACTGATCGAATGTCAAATGGGTGGCAACTTGAAAGGAATATTAATCATGTAAACACTAATTAATATTATATCTTTCAAACAATTCTTTTAATATTTGCAATTGCGTCGGATTGTTTCGGATCGGTGGGTTGAACTGATAAACTCGATGACGATCCACATATTTATTCGTGTCAAAGTTATCAATCTCAATTAGAACACACGAAAAGCATGCAACCCGCGTGGTTCATTTATGCAAACGAAACAAACGGTTTGTGGGTTGTAAATGAATTGTTATAAATGAATCGTAAATGGGTTGACATGTTGTCCTTATAAAGTGTACTTTCTGTTATAATTTTAAACGGGCTAGTGGGTAACGCTTCTACCCGAAAACGAGTTATTTTCTTAAACATGTGAAACACTGAAACAGTTCAACTTGAAAATATAAAACCTGATTGTTTTTACTTTGTGTTTGAAGTATTGTCATACTTAGAAAAAAGGCATAGAAATAAATTCAGTTTTATGTCTGTTATTATTAGTTATATTAATGTTTAAACCTCATTTTTAATTGTATCTAACTCAATTAGGTAGAGTTATATTATATGATACAATATAATATTTCCTACTACATGATACAATAAAAAAACAAAAAAGTATAACGACTATCAAAACCCAAAGCTAAGTAAACTTTCAAAAATTAGCTATTAAAATAAATAATTAGTCAATGCTTGTAATTTCCTATAATTTGGCTTTTTAATCTTTAACAATTTGGATTAAGATGAGCCTTTAATAATTTCCTATAATTCCAAAAAGTATAATTTGGAATTAGATGAGCCTTTAATAATGAAACTAGGTCATGACTAATGGTAGGTGATTCTTTATTTAAAAGTGGATATAGGCTGGTAAGCTGGTGCATATGATCCCACATGGGTTAGAGTGTTAGACTTTAGAAGAATATCAACCTCAACAAACTATAATTCCACTTCTACAATATAATAACTATATTCTAATTCTTCTAACAAAGATATGATAATAATATTTATATATAGTAATCCAAATAATTTTATGGCGCAACAATAATATATGTTACCAGATAATTTTCAGCATAGTTAAGGTGTAACCACAAAAACTCCCATGATGATAGCTCGTCACGTCATTCTCTACATACACATTTATAGCGATCAATGGATCTAGCATTGACTCTCATTAAAATCTCAAACAGTAGAATATCAAAAATAATATAAACCATTCTGTAAAAAAACTTGAAACCTATAATTCAATATGTTATGTAGATTCTTTATATATAAGATCAAATTGGGCCTAATTGAAGAAACATTAAAAACCCAATTCAATATGAAATATGGTAATTCCTTTATAAATGTTAATGTAGATTCTTTATATATTTTGTATTTATAATTTATAATTCAAATTTGAATGAATTCAATATAAGTTAGTCAACCGTATCCTTAGTTTTTGAATGGAATTGAGATTTCATTTTTAGGAGTTGATTTTTTAATTAATGAATTCTCTAACCAATCGGTCATATTTATTAATAATTTAATAATTCGAAATATATGTTTTGTAAAAGTCACATAAATGTTGGTTCTAAATTAAAGACTACAACTAACCTTATGTTTGCAATCGATTTATTCATATCTAAATAATTCAAAATATAAAAATCACATCTTTATATTATTGATAAGATATAGATGGTTCAACATTTTGAAAAGAGTAAACTGCCATTTTGGTCCTTGTGGTTTGGGCAGTTTTGCCATTTTAGTCCAAATCTCAAAATTTTTAAATATGGGTCCCTGTGGTTTGCATTTTATTGCCATTTTAGTCCAAAACTGAAAAACTCTCATTTTTTTACTGTTCCAACATCCCTTTTTTTGTCTTTATCTGCAGGGGTAGTTTTGTCCATTTAATTTTCATTAAACCAATTTCTTAATTAAAAAACCCCCCAAATATAAATACCCATATCAGTTCCCAAATTACATCATCATCTTCAACCTCCCAAGCAAACATCAGCAACCCAATTTCATGTTCCGAGCTTCAACATCTTCTTGACTCCTGAAACCACACCCAAAAGTGTCGGAAAAAGAAACCTGGTTCAATCGGATCTAAGAAGAACAAGGGAAAGAAGGGTTTTCCCGAACTCCACTGAAAATCCCACCGCCGCCGTCAGAGAACCACCACCTCCTTCACCTGAAACGTCACCCACAACGGGCCAAAGAAAATAGATAGATCTTCACAGATCTTAAAGAAAAGAGAAGGAGATGACGGGTTGAAATGCTTACCGGACTGACTTGGGTTTCAGCCGCTGGAGTCGTTGCAGGACGGCGATTGCCGTCGTCATCATCAGCGACATCAACATCGTGAAACCCCATCACCTGTAACATCACAGTCTTTAGCAAACTATGTGTTGTTGGCAATTGTTTATGGTGGAGTTTTGATTAGCCGAAGAAATGGGATGAAGGTTAGTAAACATTAATCTATTGTCTTTTCAAATTTTACAGCTTTTCTTAAAGTTGACCAGTTTATATAAGATTCATGCATTTGATTGTTGACATTTGTATGAATGTTGTTTTCAATAGACAAAAGGGAGTGTCTTGTGATGTTACAATAGAGTTTTTAACTTTTTAAACCACTATATCTTGTTTTCCATTTCAAGGAAATCTCATTTCAAAAAAGATGCAAAAAGATAAGGTAGAAAAGGAATACCAAAGTGTTTTCTGATGCAGTTTCGCGTGCAATCAAATGGCTCAAGAACGACTAGTAATCAATGACGATAAAAATGAACCGAATGGTTCCAAGAACAATGTTCTTTCAATTCAAATTCAATCAAAAACTGAAAAACAATAAACCCTAGATGCCCTATTTATACTAAACAATTAAAAAAAGATAAAATAGGAAATTTGAATTTTAAACGACAAAATGCACTTTACATCAATATCGCAGGTAAGCGAGCAACAAGCTGCGCCGCTACCCCTTTCTGGATAGCAAACCCTAGCCTATTAAAAACAAACCCATGCCCCCTGTTGATGAGCCACTGCTGTGGACAACCTGTTGGACCCTAGTCAGCAAACGGATAGCTTCTGGTGCCAGGGATCCAAAGGTGTCAAAGGCGAAGGGGACAAATGCATGTTGGTTATCAGCACATGCTTTAGCGTGTTTGTCCACCTTTTTAGATTCTACTTTCTTTACCGATTGTCCTGCTACAAACCCATTCTCCCTTAACCCAGCTAAGGGAGAGACTCCTGTGAGATCTACACAAGCATGTTTCCCTCCCGCCCAGCCAAAGACGAGCAGGTCCGCTGGTCTCAATGTAGATCTCCCTTCCATGGGGTCTGTAAGGAAATTCACAAGGGCCTCCTTCTTGGCAGAAATCCCCGCTCTCCTCAAGATGTCCCCCAAAACATCCTTCACCCAGTCATGCCGGTATTTGAAACCAGGGAGCTCCTTGCAATGAACTGCATGTTCCCCGTATTTATCCATGCAGGCTTTACGACAGATTGGGCAGGTTTCGTCTTCTGGATACATAGGGATCATCAGCCGGTATTTGAGGATAGCCCTGTACTCAACAGCCGACATGCATTGCCCCAGCCCCTCGATCGGGATAACAGTCAAAAAGTCTTGCGCATGGGGGCCCTTCAAGCACTCAATCACCGCCTTCTGGCGGGGAGACAGATCAAGTGTTTCTCCCAGATTTCGAGCGATTTTCTCAAATAGAGCATTCGCCAAAGTTTTTTGTGGCTTTGGGGGGCGGTGTCCGTATTAGAGAAATCGCCAATGTCAAAGTCTGGAAGAGAGACACTTAAATACTCGAGGGCCTGTTGGTAGTCTACGTCAAGCTTATCAACCCCACTGTTCCGAAGGATGTGGTCTTGCAATACACACCACTGAGCTCTAGACGCCACAAAAGCATAAACTCCAACATCCCCAGCTGAGAGGAGGCCCAAACCACCCAGGCGCACCGGCAAAGATGCCAAATGCCACTGAAGTTCACCAAAGTAGGGCCCCCCACAAACAACAATGTCTTCAATAGCCTTTCGGAGACCATCGTCAAAACAGGATACCGCATTTGCCATCAAGTGAGGTTGGCAGGTCCGCAGCCCAAACAGTAACTTAGCTACCCCCATGCATGACCTTAAAAGAAGAAGCTCGCACTGGGGGTCCTGTAAGCAGGGCAAGAGTTTCATAAGGTCAACCGCTGTCGATGCCCGCCGCCCTGCTAATTCCCCAATAAAAGCAGAGCCTAGGCTAACCGCCCCCCAAGGAGCTTAACCCCCCTCACAGGTCTACCTATCCCTCTTGGGAAAAGGCCGTCCTGCACTTTGAGACCGTCACAAGATGGCCAGTACACTTCCGTTTTCTTAATATTGAGATGGAGCCCTATGGATGGTCCCTCCGTGTTGATGATGTCCAAGGCTTTAGCAACTTCCATTGCATTACCTATGATCGTACCATCATCCAAGCACCAAGCATGAAAGGGGAGGTTACAGTGCTCCTGTACACGGAGAATAAGGGGATGTAAGGCTAGGGCAAAGAGGAGGGGCCCCAAGGGATCTCCCTGTTGCACTCCAGTGGTGGCCCCGATACACTCGCTGCCAACATACAACCGAGCGGGTTGGGCGTACAGGAACTGGACCCACCGATAGATAGATGGGCAACGTTGGTGGACCTGCTGGAGGAACGCTGAACGGTCAACCATGTTGAAAGCATTAGTGAAGTATACCTTAAGTAAGGCCATGGACCCATCTTCATGAAAGGAGTTAAGGAACCTGTTCGCACTATGAAGCACCGCCTCCGCCCCATTTGGTGTACCAACCCCAAATTGAAAATCCCCCAAATACTGGGCCATGTCCTTCCCAACCTTCTTCATAGCCACCTTAGAGACCAATCTACACCAGATGCCACCCACTGCGATAGGCCTAATACCATTATCAGGTTTCAATAAGGGGGTGAGGGGGGCTGAGGCCACAAACTCTGCCAACTCTTTAGGGCAAAGCCCTTCAAGCCATAGGTTGACGACTACAGTAATAGCTGTGAGCAGACCCGAGGAACTTACCGACCCCACGCAACCAATAGCGTCCAACAAGTGTTGGGCCCGCATCCCATCTCTGCCACAAGATGTCCCTCTAGGGAAGGATTGGATACATTTAAGCACGCAATCCTCTGCTGTAATAATAGTGGGTTGGACAATGGGGTTGGAAGGCAGTGATTGGGGTGGCATCACCGGGTGTTTATCAATAAGAGCTTTCATGGTTGATTCTCCAAAGGGGGCAACCCCACTAGAACATAAAACTTTGACTGCCGCCGTAAAATGCCCATCCCTGACCTTCCGCAGGCATTGCTTGATATTGAGATCCATTTTATTGTCTTCGCCCTTTCCGGAAACCCTCCTAGGCACCTCAGAGTCCCCCTCACAGCAATATTTTCTTATGTGGATTTTATTGTTTCACAATTTGTCTACACAATATGTTTTCTTACAAGCTATAAGATTTTGCATTTTCATATAGTTATGCTTAGGCCGGAGGGTCTGGGGGGCGCCACCCTCGCCACGTCAGAGCCTATAGCGCCCCGGGCGCTATACACCCACACCCAGTGATTTAAGTCCGAGCGCTATATTAAGCTCGCCAACATGGTAACGTGATGCAATTGCATGGATCGAGAAAGAAAAGTCAAATATGACGGTTTGCCATGTGATGTATAAATTAATATATGAAAATTAAATGATTTTTAAAATAAAAAATAATTAAAGGTAATGATGACAGGGCTCCATCCCACACCCTGCAAATTAAAGGGGGGGTTATAAAGCCCCTTGGCTGACGTGGCGTCTAGGTGGCGCTGAGGTGTCCTTTATAACCCCCAAGGGGCTCCATCACACACCCTCTAGCCTTAGATTGCAACCAGGGATGTATTCAAGTGGGGTCCAAGTAGTAGTATAATCGACTTAAACTCGATGAGTTCAAACATTCTAATTCGAACTTGATTCACTAAATATTCTTTTACTTAAGCAACCGATTATTTGATATTTCAAGTATAATCATCCTGTTAAAACTAACATCCAAACACTAATTTTGTCACCAATTAAACAAATGAACAATTTGTTTTATGTCAACATTTGCAGGCAAAATGGTACTATTATTTACTTCTTGGGCTAGTAGACGTTGAGGCAAATTATCTTGGTAAGTCTTATACTATTACAAATGATCATATTCAACACTTATTTTTCACTACATATTATCTAGAGGTGACCATTTAACCCATCTAGAAGTGCACAAAAATGTATCGAAATTGATGCATATTTTAACTGTGTGTATATACTAAAATTGTTATCTTTAACTGTATTAAAACAGGACGACTTTAACAAGTGGTAACACATCATTTGTTTATATTTTTGTATTATTTTAGTATTCTACACACAATTACATTACAAGTCAAGTTTAACACGGTTAACCTTTTTTTAGTGCAAAGGGGACAAATGAGTCGGAAGTTCCCTAAAGCATATCTTGGGGCATAAAAACTCACAAATTATTGTATTCAAAATCAAAAATTGAGCTTTAGAACAAAATGTTGTGATATATCATCGAGTTATGTGGAAACGGGTCAAATGGGTCGAAAGTTGGTCAACGTATATCAAATACAGAAAAAACTCATAAATCATTATATTATTTTACACAATAATGACTTATTCATTATACTTGGTAAATTCCACCAATAGCAAAGCTAAGGTAGGGTCTTAGGAGGGCAAGATGTAGACAACCTTACCTCTACCTCGTAGGAATAGAGAGACTGCTCCCAGTGAGACCTCCGACTCGATAGTAGTTTTGCATCAAGCCTTGGACATAAGGCACATAACACTCAACAATTGAGACAAAGCCTTGGACATAAGGCACATAGTTTTGCATCAAGCCTTGGACAATAATGGCTTATTACTTATTTAATTTTTTTGCACAGAAAAGTGTTTCGGGTCATCCGAATCCCAAACCCAACTAATTTGACCCATTTCTTGACCGGCCCATTTCACTATCTCTATATCAAAAGTTTTGACTTTAATGTGCAATCTTGAACAGTGGTGAAGGCATACCAGTACACATCGTTAACAAGTGTTATGCTTCTGGATTGCTGGTCAATCCCATGCGTCATAATCCTTACATGGTTCTTCTTGAAGACAAAATACCGGTTCAAGAAAATTGTCGGTGTTGTAATTTGTGTTTCTGGTATTGTACTCGTTATTTTTTCAGATGTACATGCATCAGATCGTTCTCGTGAGTATATTATGCTTTTATTCCATTCTTTTACATTAATATTTTAAATTTTCATCTCCATTTATATATGTATATTTAATACTTATGTGTATGTTTAGAGAGTGGTAGCAACCCTGTTAAAGGGGATTTGTTGGTCATTGCTGGGGCTACACTTTATGCTGTCTGCAACGTTAGTGAGGTGAGTAAAACGGGTCCAAAACGGGCACAAACTTTTTCTAAGGCTTTAACCAATTAAATAACTAGTTAACGCGTTAAATGAAAACTATGCTGTTACAATAATATATTTTGTCTTTTGGAATTTGGATAATACAATGAAAGAGGTTGTATGAAATAAAAATATACTTTCATCGGTTGTGAATCAGTTTGACCCGTTTTCTTTTTAGCTTTATTTTTTATCCTATCAGTTTGACCCGTTAGAGATCAAACATAACTAAATAAGTAGAAATTGCTACCTCTGGTCTGACGTATGTGTTCCGTTGGTATGAACATGCATACACTGAAAAAGAATTAGTATTCTTTTGCAATGTAAACGAAACAAAAAATAAAAAAAAATCTTATTTCAGTGCATCCTGATTATTTTTGTTGATTTCTACAGGAGTTTTTCACAAAAACTGCTGATCAAGTCGAACTTTTGGCAATGTTGGGGCTCTTTGGTGCCATTGCTAGTGGTATTCAAATGTATCCTTTTGTACATTTTTTTTTATTTTTAAATTTTTAAATTTTTAAATTTTTTTACATTATGCTATGATAAGTTTCTTCAGTTTCTTTTGTGAAAGTATTGGTAGAAAGCTTCTGATTTATAAAAAAAACTCTTAGTTATTTGCATGTTTCTCATTCAGTTACACTAAGCACTACTTTCATATTGTTTGTTTACTCTCAAAATAGTAGTCAATTGCATAATTCCCAATGTATTGTTATTTTGTGGTCTTCAACCATGTTCATAGAAGCGTGCTTGAGCGAGAGGAACTCAAATCCATCCATTGGTCATCAGGAGCGGTACTCTCTTTCTCTATTATATACACATTATACGTATATGTATATGTATATGTATATAAGATGTACATGTGTGCCGTCTTTTGAATCACTTCACAACACATTTCACTAGACTTTTGACTCCTTTCATTTTAGCTACTTTTTTTTATTTGACCCGTTGGATATAATATAAAACTCAAGTTGACCCGTTATAACGGGTAGAAACAAGCACAATCAGAATTATATTTACTAGAAAAACCATACCATTAAAGTAGGGGTGCAAACGAGCCAACCTGAGCCTGAGCTCGATTAACTTGTGAGAGATCGAGCTCAAGCTCGGCTTGGTTCGAGCTTTATTTTCAAAACTCGAGCTCGGCTCATTGGTAGCTTCTCAAGCTCGAGCTCGGCTCGTGCTCAGGCTCCGCTCGTTTGTTATTTATTTCTTAATTAATATATAAAATATAAATAATACAAATAATACACTCGTTTATGCTCGCGAGCTCCTTAAGTGAAACTTGAGCCCTTTTACTAAACAAGCTTATTTTTAGGTTCGGGCTCGGCTCGTAAACAAGTTTAAATAAGCTCGGCTCGTTTACCAGACAACTTTAAATAAGGGGTACATGTTTTTTTTTTGTCTTAGGTGCTTCCATATGCTGGATTTGCAGCAGCAATGTTTCTATTTTACTCAGGTGTGCCGGTCCTGTTAAAGGTAAGTGATTTTCCAGTTATGCAAACATGTTAAAAACATATTTTTCCCTCTAAATTTGTTCGTGTCAAATTAAAATGCAGATAAGTGGGTCCACAATGCTAAATCTGTCTTTGCTGACATCTGACATGTGGTCGGTTTTGATCCGCATATTTGTATACCGCGAAAAGGTTAGTTATTAGTAATCATAAACAAATATATAGCTTAAAAATTGATTTTTAATAAAGCTCACATTTGTAGTTTTGCATGTGTCATCAGGTTGATTGGATGTACTTTGTAGCTTTTGCTGGTGTTGCTGTTGGGCTAGTTGTTTATTCAGTGTATGTTTTTTCTTTCTATTTCAGCTATGCTATACACTTGTTTGGGTTGGGCTATGGGCTCTGGTCAAAAGGGTAATATGTAGCACGGGTCGATAAGTTTTGAGTACGATTAAGAACTATATTATTACAATGATAATATAACCTTTTAAATAAAATGCTTTACAAGATTTCATCCATAAATGAATCCATCTTGACACATCTTAAGACATCATTATCATCATCATCATCATCATACTCAGTAAATCCCACCAATAGCAAAGCAAAGGTAGGGTTTGAGGAGGGTAAGATGTAGACAACCTTACCTCTACCCCGTAGGAATAGAGAGGCTGCTTCCAGTGAGACCCCCGGCTCGATAGTAGTTTTGCATCAAGCCTTGGACATAAGGCACATAACACTCAACAATCGGGACAAAGACCGATTAGTGCATGTACCCTTTTGTCTTTCAGCTATCAACGCCACCACATGATGCACGATTAACCGTCCTCAACTTTTAACGTTATTTTCACAAAATTAGTAAAATAACGTTAAAATTAGTGCACTTTCACTTTTGCCCCCCGAGCGCCCACACATATATACATTATATGCGTATACCGCAAGCGGGGCGTACACATCTTAAGAAACATAAACCTTATTTGACAGAAAAATATATGAAGCAAAGGTTTTGGTTAGTAGAAGAAAAAAGGATGCTTGATCACTTTGTGGGTCCCATATGTGCATTGTGGGACCCGCAGAATGAAACGAACGGATCACATGGAACCTATTGTTGGACTCCGGTTAAGTTTGCAGCGGACAAACAGGATTTCGGAACATAAGTGGACATGTTTGTGAATGATTTCAAGAGTACAGAAATGAAAGAATGAGTTTGAATGATAAAGGAACAATCGAATGGACAGAATGAATGTGGAATAATCTGTCTTGATACCGGAAACAGTTACCGGACAAGATATATATATATGTGTGTGAAATTGGCGGTTAATCTTGGCGGTAAAACTGTCATTTGCAGTTTTAAAATACCCGCTTATGATTTATGCCCACACTTATCACACAATGTATCGAATATAATACATCTGTTATTACATAAACTTATAAGTATTAAAATCATAATAAAGTTTAATTATCCTTCACTAACACCTATTAATGTTTTTTGCAGGTTCGACAAAGAAGTGGACGAACCCGGAGGTGATGAGCTGGGAAAAAGTATGCATTTTGATGAGGAAGCTGATGTGGCGGGTCGGTTAAGTTAGTGATAATAGCATTTAAGAAAAGAAATACTCGGGTAGTTGAGGGATCTTGAAATATGTTTGGAGCCAATGTTTTTTCGTTAATGATTTTGGAAAGAAAAATGGGTTACAATGGTCATGTTCGGGTTACACAATATTAACTGAGGTTGGAGTTATGCATGTCTTTTATACACATAAATATATGGGTCATGTTCGGGTTCAAAAAATTAACCCGTCAACTTGAAACCTAAAGCATGCCAACTAAACACGATTGACACTACGGAAGTTATAGACAACTTGTAGGCTGAAGTAATCCAGAAGCCGTGCCGGCAGCATACGAGCAAGAGGAATACGCTGGTTGACCTCCAAATTTAAGGTCAACATCCTTCAATACAATTCCTCTACACGGATTCCCCTTGCTGCAATCAAACTTCACTGCCACGCGTGTTGCTGATGTTCCATGCACATTTTCGTACATCACGTTGCTGATCTTTACTCCTGAAGCCTCATTGGGACAGTTGTTATTATTCGGACAGTAATTTCCGTCTATTATGATCGGGAACTTAACGTTCATCATCGTTGCTCCCTTGAAATAAACACCGTTAACGAACCCATTGCTACTCCTCGCCCATGCTTTAATCCTCAGACCGTTCGTTGTACCTACAAATGTGGTCGTTTTTACAGTTACATTCTGGACACCTGGTTCTTCTCTTTCCCACCCTAGACTCCCAATGCTGCATCCAGAAATCAAATGTATAATCATTAGCAAATTGTATATCTGTGTATCTCTGTGGGTACAACTTCTCTATCTTGTGGGATAGAGGAAAAGTTTGCTTTTAGATCACCCCGCCCAGACCCTACATTGGGTGGGATATTATCAGGTACGTTTATTTGTCGATATAAATATGTGTGTGCGCATGTGTTTTTCTTAACCAAAGTGGTGTATTTCAAGAAAGTTGTTAGCAAAATGGTGTGTTTGAGAATTCCGAAAAAGAAACTTATGTGTTAGTTGAGTGTACCTTATGCCGTGACCGGGTCCACAAACCACCTTTTCTATCCAGATATTAGAGTTTCCTGGGCCTATCGAGACGCAGTCGTCGCCTGTTGAGATTTTAGAGCTCAAAATGGTGATTCCTGTTGAATATTTTAAATGGATGCCATCTGTGTTCGGGCTGGGCCCAGGTGCTACGATGCTAACTCCTTGTATTTTCGCGTTCTTGCAACTATAGAGCATCATGTGAAACATTTGGCTGTTTAATGACCTTAATTTACTGATCACTATGTTTTGGGAATGGTAGAAGCCAAGTGTCTGCAACAAATACATGTTCATTATAATTTCATGAAAAAAGAAAAAAGAAAATAGGTACACAAACACGCGATGTAGATTTGTCGAAGTGTATGGTCTTACTGTAGATCCTTTAGGACATGCTTTTCCAGATGTTTTGCAGGCCCATAGAGAAGATCCTTGGGCATCAAGGGTCCCACCGTTTATGATGACATTCTTAACTATGTAGAACTTGATCCAGACTTGAGCGTTGCCAATAGCATTATAACTAGATGGTGCCACCAAGGTACCAGCTATGTTGAATGTGATGGCTCGGCTCTTACATCCTTGACCAGAGAATGTAAGCGCCGAGGCAATCAAGTACCTGCCAGCTGGCACATAAATGCTGGCGGGACTGGTAGAGTTACATGACAAACTCCATGCTTTCAAGAACGCGTTCTTTGAGTCTGAGCGGCCGTCTGACTTGGCTCCAAGACTTTGGACATTGTACGTAACCGTTGCGGATGATAACCGCAAAACTAGAAAAAGCAAGACCATGATATGTTTGATCACCATGATAACTGATATATGTGTATCTCCTCTCTATACTTACTTTGAAGTAGTTGCTTAGTTAGTTTTGTATGTTATGTAGTTATTGATTTGGTTATTTATAGTTATAGTTAAGAACATAATAAGTACAGGTAGAGGGGTACATGCAATGATCAGGGTTTGCATTATTTGATAATGATTGATAAGAAGTAGTCCGTATGAATAGGAGTACAAACTGATCGAATGTCAAATGGGTGGCAACTTGAAAGGAATATTAATCATGTAAACACTAATTAATATTATATCTTTCAAACAATCCTTTTAATATTTTCAGTTGTACTTAATTCCCTTAGTTGTTTTCAACAAAAGGGATTTTGATAAGGGAAAATTATGGATTGCAATTGTGTAGGATTGTTTTGGATAGGTGGGTTGAACTGATAAACTCGACGACGATCCATATATTTATTCGTGTCAAAAGTTATCAATCTCAACTAGAACACACGAAAAGCATGCAACCCGCGTGGTTCATTTATTTAAACGAAACAAACGGTTTGTGGGTTGTAAATGAATTGTTATAAATGAATCGTAAATGGGTTGGCATGCTGTCCTTATAAAGTGTACTTTCTGTTATAATTTTAAACGGGCTAGTGGGTAACGCTTCTACCCGAACACGAGTTATTTTTTTAAACATGTGAAACACTGAAACAGTTCAACTTGAAAATATAAAACTTGATTGTTTTTACTTTGTGTTTGAAGTATTGTCATACTTAGAAAAAAGGCATAGAAATAAATTCAGTTTTATGTCTGTTATTATTAGTTATATTAATGTCTAAACCTCATTATAAACTGTATCTAACTCAATTAGGTAGAGTTATATTATATGACACAATATAATATTTCCTACTACATGATACAATAAAAAAACCAATAAGTATAACGACTATCAAAACCCAAAGCTAAGTAAACTTTCAAAAATTAGCTATTAAAACAAATGATTAGTCAATGCTTGTAATTTCCTATAATTTGGCTTTTTAATCTTTAACAATTTGGATTAAGATGAGCCTTTAATAATTTCCTATAATTCCAAAAAGTATAATTTGGAATTAGATGAGCCTTTAATAATGAAACTAGCTCATGACTAATGGTAGGTGATTCTTTATTTAAAAGTAGATATAGGCTGGTAAGCTGGTGCATATGATCCCACATGGGTTAGAGTGTTAGACTTTAGAAGAATGTCAACCTCAACAAACTATTGTTGATTATATCATTAGAACATGGGTAAAACATAAACCCTAATTAAATAAATTTAATCATGGATAATAAATCATGTGTACCTGGTTAGCCAGTAACCGCATCAGAGAATGAAGTAGACGTCATGTTCGTCAGATTGATTCGGTTCCCCTTTAGGATGTATGTTCTTGATGGTAGTACCGAGTTCTTTAGGGTTGAAGAACTCGTAGTAATGGAGAGAGAGGGGGGGCGATTTTGAGTGTGATGTTATGAATGTCTAACCCTAATCCCTCTCTAGTAATCTCCTTATATACACCCAAGGGGAAACCCAATTAGTTAATTAGGGTAATCTGGCCCATCAACAATTACCAACTAATTTATTATAGGTTTTAATATATTTTGATCCTTATTATATAAATGATAATGATGACTACTAGATTAAATATAAATAAATAAATATTTAATCTTACATTCTCCCACTTAGCCAAATAATCATTTATCATGAGTATTAGATTAGTCTGATCAGAAGTTAATACTCATTTTAGCTTTAAACCAAGAACCGTAGCAGAGAAATACAGCCGTTGAATCATTACGCAACTCAGGACCCCCATTAGTCATACTACAGCCTCAATTTAAAACCTAACAGTTATGATCAAAATACAAACAAGCCCTTTAGCGTTTGATTTGTATTTATATTTGTCTATGTGTCATTACACCGGCAGAACATATGTTAGAGACATACAAAATCAAACTGATGAGGAAAATTAAAAGTTAATCATTCATAGTACGATATGCAGTTGTACATAGTCATCAATAAACCCGTGATTATTATAAGCGCTTACATAATAGTTATGGGTGATAGACTTTTAGTTATAGGATCCTTAAGCATATCATGAATGCATTCGATACAAAGATTTAGTTTCCTCAATTCGTTCATAAACGAATAATTAATTTCGTATCGAAATTTAATGCAGCACCTCTCGAACTGTTACTGTTCAAGGAGACATGGTAGCTGACTTTATCACAATAAGTCTTCAATATATTAATTATTTGGAGTTAATAAACTTATGAGTCCACTGATAAATTTCCAACAACATTTAGTGACTATATTATGTCGTTATAACTTAGGTTGTTGATATCAGTCCATTATGACTCCTCCATGAAATAGGTTTTGTCTGCTGACATAAGAATATACCCGAAATTACATTTTGTCAGCTTTGAACATTTAGTTCTCACTTCTTCTTTAAAATCATAGCCTCTCGTTTCTTTTAAAGATATTGTAATACTCTATTAAATGCTTCATATTAATCTAGACATATCTAGTGTGTTGCAATGTGAGTAATATCTAAACGAGTATAGACTTAAACTTACATAAGGCTTCTAATTAATGAAGCGTAAGGAAATAATCTCATTTATCCTATTATCCTCTAAAGGAGAGCAGTATTGTTTGTTACATATGCAAGGACCAATTTAATGTTAAACTTATGAAACAGAAGTAATGTCCCATTTGGTCTATCTCAACATGTTATGATATCTATTATGTAAGAGATATCTCTGAGATCTATTATATCAAAGTTTGTGTTAACAATGCTTTAACTTATGTAACATATACTTGTCAAAAGAATATCATCTATATAGACAAGTTTATCTTAGTTGCTCCCACTCATCTTGAGGTAGGTACATTAATCCATTTGGTTGTTGATGAAAATAATTACGTTAAGATTTCATCACATTATGATGTTTGCATTAACCCATACATGGATTTTATTGGCTTATAGACAAACTGTTCTTTAACCTTAAGTCTAGAACTTTCAGTTTATTTTATGAACATGTAAATGTGTCAGCCAATTGTTAGGGAAAATTGTGTTTAATGTTCATCTAATGCAGCTTTAAACTATTATAAGCTACTAGAACAATGATGATCCTTAAAGAAATCTTTTGTAAGATAGGTAAGAAAGATTCTTTAATTATTTATCTCTTCCTGAGTGTAACCTTTGACAATCAATCATGCTTTTTCGTGTCTTACCGTTTATATTAGGATTTGGTTTAGTTATGAACACTCTTAGGTAATTCAATCAAATCCCAAACGTTATATGAACACATAAAATCAGTTTTACTAGAAAACTGTTTTATTCCATTCAAATGATTGATTGATACTAATGGCTTAATTTGAAGAGATAGGACCAGTAAACTTTTCCAAAATCCGTTTCAAACTTCAATTAGGGAAGTTATGTAATCATCAAAGTTAGTAGGTTTTTAAACCTAGATGACCTCCTGAGTTGATTATTGGGTTTGTTAGAAGTTTCAGTTTGATGGATTAGCTCTTAATTAGGTTGCTATCATTTTCATTCTAAGTTTGTAAGAGTTGGTGCAGTATGGTGTACAAGAGGTGTAATCGGAGTTAAATGCGGAGTAAAATTTAATGACACTCTTCCCCCCGCCTCTTGTATTCCTTGCAAGTCATGAGAAAGACTTTTACTGCTCCCACTAAGCTTAGAAATCTTAATGAACTCGGCATGCTTAGGGTCAATATTTAATGACCAACAAATTCTAATAGAGAAACAAGTTAATGACATTAGTCGTTGTGATTTCTCTTGTTTGAGGATTATGTTAGTTTAGGTAGGAAATCTAAGTGTACCCACAATTAAGCAACAATGAAACTTTTGTAAGAGTAGCATTAGATTTGGAACATTGTCGTGATGGAGCGGTGTCTTGTACAAGAGGTGTAAACTGAAGTAATTTAAAGTTTTCAGTCCCCCACCTCTTGCAACTTTTTACAAGTTATAATTAAGACACTTAATGCTCCCACCGATCTTTGATATCTCTAGAATGCTACAAGAGAAGTTTCAATGAGTGATGTGGGAACCTATCACATATACGTTAGACTTTATTTGATTTCTTTAATGTCCAGATATCATAAGAAACTTTAGGGACATATTTAATAGAAATCTTATTAAGTACATACATGAATAGATTTCTTCTAAGAATGTGGACCATATGCGACAAGATTTAGATACAAGTTGATAGTCTTTCAAATGATAAATGAATTATGTCTGAATATTCCATTTGGAATAAGTTCCACGAATGTCAATGAATGACTTATGATGGACCCATACTTATTCCTTAAGCCAAGTAATGTTTTAGGGCTTTAACGTCATGATTTAAAATCACTTAGAATGAGATTAGATGAAAATCATCCTCATTAACCATGTCATGATTTCTCATGAATTTTAGTTATAGTGGATGAAATTTATAAGTCTCATTTTCCTTTTGTCAAATTCTCATTTACATGATGACAAAAGTTGTGAAAATGTAAGGTATCATCTAGTTTTATCTTAGTAATGTTTCAATCCAGATATTGAGAACTAATAATATGAGAGTTTAAGGTAATTGTGACTTTATGTTGGTTATGCAAACCTCACAACCTTCATAACATTGCTTAATTATGATACTATATTCTGACTAATCTTTAGAATATATATAAGGTATCGAAAAACGTTGTTAGAAGACTGCTTATTATGGTTCTTATAGCGTTAACATTTAATTTTGTCACTAACTCTCATGTTAGTTATTTGTCGAGTTCTGGTAAGGAAACCTATGGAACTAGAGTCAACTAATCATGTGTTAATTGGAATATTAAAATTAGCAGACTGAAATATCTTTAGTAAGTGACTACCTAGTTAACTTATCCAACTGTTCCTCTGAATAATGGATAGTCTCGTTGCTTATGCCTAGTCTAATGGCATAATTATGCTGTGAGATTCTCCCTTGAAAAACCTTAGAGTTGGAATTTTGTACTTGTATTTTGATTATGGACCTTAGAACAATCCTCTATTAAAGTTTAAGTGGTTGTAAGGTGAGTAACAATTTATTTTCCAGCTTCAAACATTTATTTCTTCGTACATATGTTACTTATCAACACACTCGTTATACTTTGGTACTTTTGAGTGTTATAGTTGATTTATAAGGCATCAAATTGCACAAGTGAAAATCTTCATATGTAAAGTACTGGAAAAATGTACTTATTTCCATGCGTAAGCCCTTAATTTTATGGGTCATGGTATTGTACATTATTATGTATTCACATATACCACTTAGCTTTATAGTTAATAATTTTTAAATGAAGGCATGCATCTTAGGAATTCTTGTGATTATTACACAATTATAGATTAGTCTTAGGAAAGACTTAATCTGGAATAACTTTAGTGATAGCATTTATGTTAGAGAGATCTTGATTATCATAAGAGACATCATGTTCGATTTATCATATTCATCATGCTCTAGTTTTCTTCTGTAGTACTTATATCAGAAGAGAGCAATAAGATTATCGTGTCTTAAGAGATAATCAAGGATTTAATTTAAGAGCTAATTCTTATAGAAACTTTAAATAAAGCAAAACATTTTAGATTTAAGAATTAGAGTGGACGAGACATTGATTTATAGAAGAAAATTACAGTGAGTAAAATTTATGGGTACTAAAAAAAATAGGCAGACGAAATGATCATAAAAAATTAATGAAGGATCATTAATATAAGGATCATTATATGAAGAGGTTGTGATATGTCTATTACTAACATCAAAATAATAGACTTATTTAAAGTTCTACTTAAATGAAGACAAATCAGCTTTGGCCAGAAGTGTAATCATTTAAGCATGTGTGCAAAGTAATCGTGACAAATAAGCTTTGGCCAGAGATGAGACAATCACTTTAGTTATGCACTTGTTAAGAATGCTATACATGAATGAATTAAATCAGCTTTGGCCAGAAATTAAGACATTCACGTTTGTAATGCATACTCAACATGGCTTTCATAATACTTGAACGATAAATAGATGTATTAAATCAGCTTTGGCCAGAAATGATACATCAGAAGCTCATTCAAGTTAAGCCATTTTGGTTTTGTAAAACATTATTTGATCCTTATTAATTAACTAAGTATTTACAAAACCAATTATTTAATAGCAAAATCTTAGTTCACATTAAACAGCCTAAAATTATGAGGTTTCGAGTGAGATCTCGACTCAGTTATGAGGTCTCGAGTGAGATCTCGAGTCAAGTCTCGACTCATCTTGCAACATTATGAGGTATCGACTCATTAAGGTCTGGAGTCGCAACCTCAGTGTCTCGAGTCGTAATCATGGTCTCGACTGCTGTGTTTTATGAGATCTCGACTCCTTGATGAGGTCTCGAGTCGCAACCATGGTCTCGAGTTGTGAAGATTGAAGTCCTTAGTCGAAACCTTAGTGGTCTCGAGTCGAAACCTTATGGTCTCGAATCGAAATCGTTGTCTCGAGTTATAAAGATTTGAGAACATTTATGATTTCGAGTCGAGACCTTGTGGTCTCGAGTCGAGATCTTGGTCTCGGCTCGTTAAAATTTATCTCGAAACTCCAGTTACAGCTGATTAGTGTGATAAGTTTGAATCAGCTAATTTTAAGGGATTTTGATCATAATTTCGAAATATCTCATGTGTATCTATCCAAGTTAATTATTCGATTATAAATTAAAAATAATATATTATTCGAAACTTGGAGATAAAGTTACACAATTTTAGGAAACATAATCAAATCCTGACGTTATCCCAAAATAAGGGGATTTCTTTATAAATATATATATAAAAAAAACATGGACATTACTACCAACTAAAAATATAATTCGTTGGTTATATACGTTCTGATCGAACTATGATATTAGTCCATAATTTAGATTGAAAAAAAAAAATTGGATGAGGATTGCCTTAAACTTAATTTGATATGGCAGATTCTTTCATCACCAATCATAAGAATGCATAAAATAGTAGACTTCAATTAAATAATAATGAAGTGTAATTCGGAACACAATTCAATGAATTAATTTTGATTTCAAATTTCAAAATCAATATATACGATACTAATTAATCAGTGGGAATAAGTACCGAAAAGGATTTAACTGATTTCGATTATTTTCATAAAACAACTTAGCAATCATCAAAGATAAAATAATTTTGATTGATTTTAATTTCCAAATCGATTCATTGAATTCCTTTGAATTGATATAATCAACATCTGCTTTGATACCACATGTTGATTATATCATTAGAACATGGGTAAAACATAAACCCTAATTAAATAAATTCAATCATGGATAATAAATCATGTGTACCTGGTTAGCCAGTAACCACATCAGAGAATGAAGTAGACGTCATGTTCGTCAGATTGATTCGGTTCCCCTTTTGGATGTATGTTCTTGATGGTAGTACCGAGTTCTTTAGGGTTGAAGAACTCGTAGTAATGGAGAGAGAGGAGGGGCGATTTTGAGTGTGATGTTATGAATGTCTAACCCTAATCCCTCTCTAGTAATCTCCTTATATACACAAAGGGGAAACCCAATTAGTTAATTAGGGTAATCTGGCCCATCAACAATTACCAACTAATTTATTATAGGTTTTAATATATTTTGATCCTTATTATATAAATGATAATGATGGCTACTAGATTAAATATAAATAAATAAATATTTAATCTTACAACTATAATTCCACTTCTACAATATTAAAACTATATTCTAATTCTTCTAACAAAGATATGATAATAATATTTATATATAGTAATCCAAATAATTTTATGGCGAAACAATAATATATGTTACCAGATAATCCTGTCACGCCATTCTCTACATACACATTTGTAGCGATCAATGGATCTAGCATTAAGCCTCATAAAAATTTAAACAATAGAATATCAAAAAGAATATAAATCACTCTGTAAAAAAGTTGAAACCTATAATTTAATATGCAATGTAGATTCTTTATATATAAGATCAAATTGGGCCTAATTGAAGAAACATTAAAAACCCAATTCAATATGAAATATGGTAATTCCTTTATAAATGTCAATGCAGATTCTTTATATATTTTGTATTTATAATTTATAACTTAAATTTGAATGAATTCAATAAGTTAGTCAACCGTATCCTTGGTTTTTGAATGGAATTGATATTTCATTTTTAGGAGTTGATTTTTTAATTAAGAGTAAATTACAAAACTCGTCCTTTATGTATGCTAGTTATTGCAAATTGTGTCATTTGTCTTTAATAATTACAAAAAAGTACTCGATGTTTGTAAACCCTTACACAATATGTCCTTTAGCCCTAACCCAATTACTTTTTATGGTTATAAATATGACCAAGTATACCCCATATAAGGATATTTTGGTCATTTTACATGTTCAATTATTGTTTTAAAACAAAACCCATTTAATCCCACCCAACCCACCATCAACAAACACAATCCAACCTTCTTCCCCATAAAAAAAGCAAAACAAGTGATGATCGAGTGTGTACACAAATCACAATAATTGTTGTGGTTTCTTATCTCACAGATCTCACGTTGATACATACTTGATAATTTACTTGAACCCAAAACTCAGCTCTAAACCAAAATCGAACTCAAATCTTCCCAGAGGATATTGGGAGGCCTAAGCTGGGAGTCAAGTTATTGGGGGGTGCCGTCAGCCGTGATCGGGACTTCATCAGTGACCTGGCTGTTAAGAGGGCCTCCCGGGCTGTCGATCTCATGAGGGTACTCCCGCAACTTAAGAATCCACAATGTGAACTCCTTTTACTGCGTTCGTGCATGGGAGTTGCCAAGCTTATCTTTGGTCTCCGCACATGCCAACCATCTTATGTTGGAGCGGTTGTTACTTTGTTTGACGAAGGACTTCGGCAAGCCATTGATGATATTGTGGTTGGCGGGGGGCCGTTCTTTGGGGACTTGCAATGGCGATTGGCTTCCTTGCCAATCAAGGAGGGTGGGCTTGGATTACTATCGGCGGTGGATGTCTCGTCTTTTGCCTTCGTAGCCTCCAGAGTGCAATATTTGGAACTTCAAGATCATATTCTGCGAGCTTGTTGTATGGGTGATTTGGATTCGGAATTTAGGGCTGCGTTGGATGGTTTACAAGCCGTTCTTCCTGATGTTGACCTTGGCGTTTTTGCTAATAAAGACACCGCCCCCCGTGAACCTCAAACTATTTTGGCGAGTGCTTTTTATGGTAAAACCGTGAAGGAAATCAATGGTGTTTTCGGGTTATCCCCTCGGCAAAAAGCTGTTTTTGACCACGCTCCAGATTTCCTTACTGTTATCCCGATCGAGGGCTTGGGGCAATGTATGTCGGCAGTAGAATATCGGTCTGTCCTCAAATATCAGTTGATGATACCGTTGTACCCTGAGGATGAACCGTGCCCTGTTTGTCGGAAGGTGTGTCTTGATAGCTTCGGGGAACATGCCCTTCACTGCAAAGAGCTTCCTGGCTTCAAGTACAGACACGATCTGGTTAGAGATGTGTTGTTTGACGTTCTCAAGCGAGCTGGTATCGCTGCTAAAAAAGAGGCTCCAGTTAATTTCCTAACGGACCTGAAGGAGGGGAGGTCTTCCCTTCGACCAGCCGATGTGCTGGTTTTTGGATGGTCCGGGGGTAAGCATGCTTGCATTGATCTCACGGGGGTGTCGCCTCTTGCCGGTTTCAGGGGCAGTGGTTTTGTTTCAGGGCAAGCGACGCGGAAGGCTGAGGCGGGGAAAATATCCAAGCACGAGCAGGCCTGCATAGATAATCAACATGCCTTCCTTCCTTTCGCGTTCGATACCTTTGGTTGTCTGGCCCCTGTGGCGTCCGGTTTCTTGAAGCAGGTTCAAAAGGCATCACTTGCGCATGCGACAGTGTTTGTAGGCCATAGTTATGTGTTTAGCCGAGTAGGATTTGCAATTCAAAAGGGGGTGGCGGCGCAGCTTGTTGCCCGTCTACCAACCCATGATTTGTAATTTGCTCTAACCTTCTATTATTCTTAATTATAAATTGAATAATTCTTATTACCAAAAAAAAAAAAAAATCTTCCATCAAATTCCGATAAAAAATGTCATCACGTTGTGTTATGTTGTTGGAAATCCTCTTCGCCATTTTCTTACCCCCTCTCGGAGTTTGCCTCCGATATGGTTGCTGCACTGTAACACCCCCCCCCCCCCCCTTTCATCATGCACATCAACTGTTTGTGAAAATGTCCGACTGACATGTTTCTTCTTTTGCAGGTGGAATTCTTCATATGTTTGTTGTTAACGTTATCGGGTTTATATCATTATGATTGTGTGATCTATTGATTGATGATTTGTGTTTACATTATGTGTTTAGTTCTTAATCTATTGACGGTTCATGGTTCTATCTTTTTTATTTGCTCAATTGCTGTTTGGATGGTTGATGGATTGAAAATTTGTGTAGAGTTAAGATCAAGATTCAAGATTCGAAACCCATATAGAATATGCATTAAATGATAAATAATTAGGGTTAGTGATACTGTGATAGTAATTATTAGTCGGAGATAGAGATAAAGGGGAAGAAGATTGGACTGTGTTTGTTGATGGTGGGTTGGGTGGGATTACATGGGTGTTGTTTAAAAAATAATAATTGAACATGTAAAATAACTAAAATATCCTTATGTGGGGTCTACGTGGTCATATTTAACCATAAAAAGTAACTGAGTTAGGGCAAAAGGACATAATGTGCAAGGGTTTGCAAACATCAAGTACGATTTTTGTAATTATTAAAGACAAAGTACACAATTTGCAATAACTAGCATATATAAAGGACGAGTTTTGTAATTTACTCTTTATTTAATGAATTCTCTAACTAATCGGCCATATTTATTAATAATTCAATAATTCGAAATATATGTTTTGTAAAAGTCACAAAAATGTTGGTTCTAAATTAAAGACTACAACTAACCTTATGTTTGCAATCGATTTATTCATATCTAAATAATTCAAAATATAAAAATCATATCTTTATATTATTGCTAAGATATAGATGGTTCAACATTTTCAAAAAGTGGAATATTTGCAATAACTTAGAACAAATATTTGAATGATTTAATTGACTCCATTAAATAGTAATCACCATTTCAATTGATGGATATGGGCTAATTTGAATTTATGTTTCAGGCCCATTTTCATTTCACTTATATAAATTAGGTTATTAATCTATATGTTATACTCAGTAATACATTATATGTTTCATTCGTTCATACAATAGTTTATATTCCTTTTGAAATGCTACTCTTTCAGATTTTAACCAAGCTAAATGCTATATCAATTCATCGCTTCAAATGTGTATCTAGAGAATGGCGAGACAGACTATCATCCTTTCAGTTTGGTTTGCATCATTCTACATACGTTGAAAATTTTCTGGTAATATGTTGAAAATTATATGGTAATTGTTTCCTTTAAATTACTTAGTATTTGATCACATATTGTTGTTATTAATTTCATTTTTTTTTATCATTTTTGGATTAAGGAATCTATTCGACACGAAGGCTGCTGTATTACGAATACGATTCTGGAAGAATTTTGGCCTTCTGCACTAATTGACAATTACTACTTTGAAGATGATAAAGATGTTTATTGAACATTAAAGTGTTCATACTTTGTTATGAGAAATAGTTGTTCCCTACATTGTAGTTTTTGGTTTTTTCCTTTCAAATAATCATTTTTTGTTTTATTTTCAATAATAATATCGGTTTTGTGTTTAGGTTGCTTATAAACATTTAATCACGCTTTTCATTTATAATATAACATAAGAATAAATAATCACATTGTTTTGTTTTTGCCATTGATAAATCACATTGTTTCGATATATTATTGTATACGATTAACATTGAATCGTTGTATATATGTCCTCACAAAATTAAAAAAAAAACCTTGTAAAATTAATAAAATATTAATATCCTTAAAATAAAGCGACCCGTGGGTACCATGGGTTATAACCTAGTAATATTTATATATAGTAATCCAAATAATTTTATAGCGCAATAATTTTCTATGAGATTAATGATTTGTATGTTAACGGTAATAACAGATATTGACAATATTAAACTATTTAAAGTAACAAATATCATAATCATGTAGTTAATAAAATATAACCTCTTTAGTTATTGGTTGTTACTTCACAAGAGTAATTGAAAAACACCTATGTAATGAATTGTGTCAAAACTCAAACATGACTATGTAACTCATTTATATAAATGGACAAATGGTTCAAACGGGTTGGTAAATCCCGAGTTGGCAATTTTATAAATGGTTTGTAATCAGGTTATAAACGGGTTAAACATCGCGTAAATGGATTGACGAATGGTATACAAGTTACAAGTTTAAGTTACATGCTGTTGGTGCACTTGTGTCTGTACTTTGTCTGTATGTTGTCATGATACAAAACGATGTCTTGTGTTAGTCTGAGTTACGTCTTAGGTTTGTTATTATGTGCGTTCGATGTAAGTTTGACCAAGTCAACCATCCTCATGGTTTGACTTGACCAAACAGTTAGCACATTGGTTGAAAGATGTTTGGGTCGAAGGATGTGTCATCGAAGGATAGTTTAGATCCTTCGATGAGCTCGAAAGATAAGCCTCCGATAGATATAGATGGACCTCGAAGGATATCATCCTTCGAGGTATTTGTGGATCCTTCGAGCTGTTTCAGATCGATAGATGATCTTTCGATCAGTCTATCTGATCCTTCGACCAGACAAGCTGTGTCGGGTATATATACCCATGTGTTGTGTTCACTTCAAAATAGAACAGAAGAGAGACAAGAGAGACAAGTGTGAGAAGTGAGAGCATTCTGTTCAGAACACACACACACGAGTTAGAGAGAGTTTGCAAAACACATTTGTAAACATAGCTTTGTAACCGAACCTTTCCTCGTATTAATACAAGTGGTGTTAATCGGTGAAGTTTGTGTGTTGTGTTTGTGCTTGTTCTATCTCGGTTTGCATGCTAGCTTGGATTCCGCACTTGCTAGCGTGTTATACATAACAAGGAATAGGTTTGACCTCAACCTCCGAGGGACCTACAGGTGGTATCAGAGCCGTGGCTCTTTTCCTTGTTAAAAACCGAGTTTAGACTCACTTGGTTTAGCACCCGTTTTTACTGTTTTTCGCGCTTTTCTTGTCGTAAAAACGTGTTCTAAACTAACCGGGTGTGTTAAAGAACGGGTTGGGTAACTTAAAAACTTGTTTTTAAGAACTTTGGTAATTTCCGGCCAAATTCCGGCTTACTCCGGTGACCGGTTTTCTGGATAAGATCTGTCCTTTTTGAGTAATATTTTTTGTTGTTCAGATCCTGTTTTGAAAAGGTATGGTCTGACCATACTTTCTGTCGAAAGTTTTTACCAACCCATCAACTTTTTCACCAACCTGTCACCTTTTGTCAACTGTGTCAGTGCAGATCGAAGGATATCCTTCGAAGTCGAAAGATCATCTTTCGATCAAAGGAGGTTCGATAGATAATCATCCTTCGAACATCCTTCGAAGTCTGTGACCTATCTTTCGATCCAAGGAATCTTTTAGAAGAATACATCTTTCGATCTACAGCTCTTTTTCGAAAGATAAGGATCCTACGATTGGGGAGTCTTTCGAAATCTTTGTTCGAAACTCAACAGTGATCTTTCGAACACTGTTGATCCTTCGAACAAGTGTTGATCTTTCGATCCTAGTCTGTTTAAGTTTAACAAGTTTGTGCTTTTCAGGTCTTTCAATCAGGGATCCTTCGACTGGTTGTTTTCTTTCGAGATATTAACATAGTTTGTGAAAATTAAAGTTTTAAAAAGGGAAAACTTGTTTTTCAAATTTCAAATCAATTTTCACTTAATATATTAATTTTTATAAAATGGGAACAAACGGTCAGTGGGATCCAACCGCGTGGACTCAAACAACTTCGACTCCACAATCATCAACTACAAACGGTCAGTGGGATCCAACCGCGTGGACTCAAACAACTTTGACTCCACAATCATCAGCTACGCAATCTGTGCCAGATTTCAACAAAACTACATGGATGCAGGCTATTGCCCCACCTCAAGCTGCAATGATAACTGCAAATCAATGGGCATTGGTCACAAATCAAAGCAGCAGCATTCAATCTATGATGCAGAACGACAGTGAAACTGGTACAAGCACAAAGCCGCCAAAGCTAAATCACATAAATGATTGGGGATGGTGGAAAGAAAGGCTGAGAACTTATGTTCAGGGACAAGGTCAAGATCTATGGATGTGCTTCTTCACCGCATTTGACAATGATTTGGAAGTTGCAGGATCTAATCCACAAACTTACAGCACTATGTCTGAAGATGATAAAAGGAAATTTGAGTTAGAAAAGAAAGCATTCATGATTCTCACACAAGCTCTTCACAGAGACATATACCACCAGTTTGTTTACTGCACGACTACTAAAAGCTTATGGGATATGCTCACGTTACGATGTGAAGGAAATGCTCAATCTAGAAAGATCAAGCAAGAATTACTGAAGAAAGAGTTTGAAGGATTCACGTGTTTGGAGAATGAGACTTTGGCAGAGTTATCTACAAGGTTCCATCACTTGTTGAGTGAGATGTTTGCTTTTAAAGTCACTGCCACCCCACAAGAAATGGTGAAGAGATTTGCTGATAGCTTACCAGCAAAGTGGAGCAGTTATCTTGAAATTCTCAAAGAAAATGGTGTTCTAGACACAATCACCGTTTATGAGTTAATTCAAAAACTGGAGAACAAGGATGTAGAAGAAAAGCTTAAGGCAAAAAGAACACTAACTCCTCAAAATCCAGAGATGTACCATGGGATTGCAGGAGGTATCAGTGGAGAAAAACCAGCCTCTCAACATGCGAAGCTTCAAACAGCTTTCATCTCAAACACCGGACCTTCCACAACAAATCAGTTTGATCCTTCAGCATACACGATGATGTATTCAAGACCAGATTCTTCTTCTCTACAACAGAATGTGAAACCGACACCTCAGCAGCAACAACCGCAACAGCAAGGTTTTTATGGAAGCTCTTCAAACTTTCAAGCCACTTCCAATCCGAACACAGTCAGATTAGACACTTCCAACTTTTCCAAAGTTAGTGTCGAAATAGCCAAGGAGCATATGGAGATGTTGAACACCTTGGTTAGTGCTTATTGTGGATTGATCGCAGGTCAGATTGGGAATATCAATCTAACCAATGAAGATTATCAGCAAGTGGATAAAGAAGAGTTTGAAATGATGGATATCAAATGGGCTCTTGCTAGTGCAATTCGAAGAGCAAAGGAGTTTTTAGGAGGTTTGACACCTCACCGGGAGAGATCACCACTTGGTCTCTCCCCAGATGTATACTTCTTTGGTATTGGTTCGGTTATCATGTAATCGGGCCGATTTGTAATGTTTTACTACCGGATTAATACAAAGTTGTTTGTTTATCATCTCTAATCTCTCCCGTCTTGAACCGATCTCACACGAATCACGGTTTCGGTCACAAAACTCGGTCCTACAATTGGTATCAATCACATGCGTTGGTTGTCTGGTTCTCCGTCTAGTCATCAACATGTTTCTCCGAAGTTTGTAGAGCGGAGAACATGTTTTGAATGTGGGACAGTTGGGCATATTGTAAGATATTGCCCACACGTGCAAAAGCTGAAGTCAAAAACGAGTGCTCCCCAAGAAATCAATTACCGAAAACGATCAGTTTCCCCGAAACAAGACCCACGTGTCTTGAAAGAAAGGGAAAAGAAGTTAAAGCAAAAGAATCAAAAGGTAATTGAAAAGGCCTTAAAATCAGAGGTCAAAGAAGAAAAACCTGTGCAAGCGAAATCTGAAACTGTAAAACCAGTAAATGCTAAAACAATAAATTCAAATACTGGTAAAGGACAAACAGCTTGGAAGCAAAAGCAGGTAATTCAATCAGGGGGAGCACCACAGGTTCTTTTTCCTAATCATCAAGTGATTGAAATCACTTACCTTGATGATCAAGGACGACCCAAGACCACAAAGGCTTGGGTCCCCCTCTCCAACTAATCTCTGAGTGAGTGTGTAGGATATTCCAGGAGGAACTTTCGATAGTCGTAAGATTGTTGATAGTGGAGCGTCCATGCACAAGATCGGCGACCCCAGACTCCGAAACATCATTATATCTAGGAGTTGTTGCCTTTGATGGAGAGAAATGAGAAAAGAAAAGAAAAAGATAAGAAGACAAACATTCCGATGAAGGAATGATGGTGAAAGAATGTGGTTGAATGAAGTTGAAAAATTCGACATGAAGAGATATGTGCCAAAATTGGTTGTTATGGTTTTTGATCGGGTCCTCAGGAAAGATTCAAATGAAAAGTACGCGTCTGCAGCACGTCTGAAGCTTTTCGAAGATTCATGGATTTTTCTTCCACAAGAAGTTCAAAGTCCACAAGATGAACGTGTAGGGTACTTTTCTTTACGGTGTGATTGAAGAAAATGTGTTTGTTGATCAAATCAACCGGGTGTGCGGATGCCTTAGCATGGATTGAACAACCGCACACTACTTCTCAAGAGAAAGATAAAGACCTTCGCTGGTGCAATGTGGAAGACCAGTCGGACCCGGAGGTTTATGATCTTGTTGCTGTGAAGGGATTTCAGTAGCTACAAAAATCGACTTTGAAGTCCACACCGGGTGGATATCCAGTTTGGGAGAGCACTCAGATTCCTTGCAATGCACGGAGCAGTTGCAGGATACGGTTTTAAATTTCTAATCTCTCCTATCCTTGTCGATATTTAAGCTGCTTTGTAAATTATTATCTCGTTCAGCACTCTTTGGCCAGACAATGTTGTCATGGTCCGCACCGCTTACCGACATGCCAACTGATTTTTTTCCAAAATTCGCTAAATCATTTCTGATTAAAACTTAATTTTGGTAAACGGCATTGAGGTAAAACATGAGTTAACCAACATCGGAAAATCATTTTTGTAAATACCTTTGTGTTTTAAATTTATCTTAGTTTATTGATTTTAGGGGGAGTAAATCCAAAAATTTGAAAATCCAAAAACATTGAAAATTTCAAAAACACAAAAACAATAGAAAAGCAAAAATGAGTTTCCTGGCGAGCAAAAGAGAATATGATAGTACATCAGTGGTCTGTCTAAACCTCGTTAAACCTTAAATGAAAAACGATAAGCAGCTCTATATAAGATGTATCGGTAGGCTCACAATCATTTTAAAGTGTGCAGGGTGATATAAACTTAAATCGACTGAAGACCAGGTGGGAACCATTCATTGGCATATGGTCTTGGTACCGAAATTTCGTTTGAGAGATTGCCGAGGTTCTGAGATATTCGGTCTTTATGCTGCTTATCATCTGGGTATCATGGTTGTATCTTTTACCGAAAAATAACGGGGACGTAAGTCTAGATCTTCCATGATACCATACATACGTGTACATACTGCATACGACCTCAATAAGTGATCAACAATCACATGTCCACTCAAATAAGTGATAATATATCACATTTATCCGGGAGTCAAGTTCGTCTCTCTGCTGTACGAAAGTACTGACCTGTTCACGGACTTGCTCCTGTGCCCTCATGCATATGAAAATCAAGTTCCTCATCAATAAGTGATTCTATCACAAAGGGCTTGTTTTCAAATCAAATAAGTGAGAATCTCACATCATATACGGTCAAACAGATGATAATCGGTATACTCACCGGTAAGATGAACTCTCGTGCATACCTTGATACGGGAATGTGTCGTGATGTGGATGAACACCGGTCGGTAAGTATAAATCCTACCTTAACGTATCCCCTTGCCATGATTACATCTGATAAGTTGAGCTTAAGTGGACAACAATACCGATAATTGTTATAGGATGCTTATCTTAATGTTAATTAATTGAACAAAGAGAGCGTTTCGGCATGACTGTACACTGATATGATTCTCTTACCCTCGAAACTCGCAAAAAGAATGTCTGTATATATTTATTTACTGCTTTCTGTCTTTACATTTGAAATATTCAAAAAATTCCAAAAAGATTTTAGGTGTGTTTTAATATAAACTTTATAAAAGCCAAAAAGATTTTATTTCTATCTTATTTTCGATCGTACGATGTTGGATCTCGAGTCTTCGTTACCTGAAACCTGATTGAAAACCGAAACGACTAAATCTTCATAAACGGTCGAAATTTGCAAGTTTTGAAAGTTAAAAACTAAAATTGACAAATTTGTTAAACTTTCAAACTGTCGGACGGTGTTTGTTTGAACAAATGGTCACATGTGTGTCGTTTGCTTATGATATTCCAGGCAGTTGTTCTCATTACGCGTTTAGATTTCTTGCATGTGCAGATTCTAAAGGCAAGGAGAACATGGTCGATGACAAGCTTCGGAATGAAGACACGACATGAAGGCACTCAAGTGATGAAGATGATCGAGTTGCCGCTGACCATCATCAACACCACAAGGATCTCAATTCATAAAGAACAAGTATTTCACAAAGCTACAGCCAAGGGAGAGCTTGTGTTAAGGGGGAGTTTGTCAACACACTTCCTACATGAAACGGGGAGTTTGTTGGTACACTTTCTACTTTCAAGACGTGAAGACTTTAAAGATCCTCCGACATTGAAGACTTGAAAGGACGTCAAAGACTTGAAGACACGAGGGACCCACAAGAATTAAGATCGAGACAAAGATACAGCCAAGGGGGAGTTTGTTGGTGCACTTGTGTCTGTACTTTGTCTGTATGTTGTCATGATACAAAACGATGTCTTGTGTTAGTCTGAGTTACGTCTTCGGTTTGTTATTATGTGCGTTCGATGTAAGTTTGACCAAGTCAACCATCCTCCTGGTTTGACTTGACCAAACAGTTAGCACATTGGTTGAAAGATGTTTGGGTCGAAGGATGTGTCATCGAAGGATAGTTTAGATCCTTCGATGAGCTCGAAAGATAAACCTCCGATAGATATAGATGGACCTCGAAGGATATCATCCTTCGAGGTATTTATGGATCCTTCGAGCTGTTTCAGATCGATAGATGATCTTTCGATCAGTCTATCTGATCCTTCGACCAGACAAGCTGTGTCGGGTATATATACCCATGTGTTGTGTTCACTTCAAAATAGAACAGAAGAGAGACAAGAGAGACAAGTGTGAGAAGTGAGAGCATTCTGTTCAGAACACACACACACGAGTTAGAGAGAGTTTGCAAAACACATTTGTAAACATAGCTTTGTAACCGAACCTTTCCTCGTATTAATACAAGTGGTGTTAATCGGTGAAGTTTGTGTGTTGTGTTTGTGCTTGTTCTATCTCGGTTTGCATGCTAGCTTGGATTCCGCACTTGCTAGCGTGTTATACATAACAAGGAATAGGTTTGACCTCAACCTCCGAGGGACCTACACATGCATATGTACACACAAAAAATTTAAAACACCATGTACAAAATTCACACATATCAGAAAAAAAAAGTCTTTTTAGCTAAATCATATACTATATATATTAACTTAACGGGCTGACAAATCTATGTTAGCATAACCCAAACAAAACCCATCAATTAAATGAGATTAAGAAACTTAAAACTGACATGATTATTTCTGTGTCGTGTTACAAATTTCAATAACGTTGGATGTGTTCATGGGAAATGATATATATCTATATATATATATAAACATGATAAATAAGGGCTTATGTGTCATGTTATGAGGGCTTGGAAAATGAGGTGGCATCACCATAGAGCTCCTCAATTTCATTTTCCCGCTCAAAATTCTGGGTTAAAATTAGTTTATATGGATACCGCGTGTCTTGCTCCAAACCCGTTTATTGACCCGTATATATAAACCATCTGATAAACCAAAATACCTAAATCCCTCACTCGTCTTCCTAACCTGTCTCGTCTTCTTCTCTTTTCAGAAACCCTAAAATCAACCACAACAGGTCCTTCTTTGTTCCATTCAAGCTATTTGGATTCAACCATCGAATTGATATGTGTTTGGATCACCCATTTAATTTGGATCGTATATAAACGTCGCTACCTTCTTTTTTACATACTAAACCCTAAATCGCTTCATTCTTCATTCGACTCAGACTGAAACCTAAATCCCTCATTCTATAATCCTGTATTCAATTCTAAACCCTAGCCTCCCACCCCTTCATTGCAAACCCTCTGGTTCATCATCCTCGTGGTCTCTGTTTCTTTTCTTTTTTTTTTTAATCAAAAAGATTGAAGATAATCAAATCACAGGTTACAGTCATGATCGATACGGACCAGCTTTAGAAATCATCGTTGCAAGTAATCTCAACAGGTACAATACAAAATCCACAGTTTATTTGATACAAATATTCAATCGGCATGTGTTTGTTAATCTGCAACCATTTAAAGAATTCATGTTTCCGATTCGCACTAACTGTTACGTAGTGTTTGATTCAGTTTGTTGAATCTAGGTCTATATACGTGAAGGTCAGTGTGATTGTGAAATCTAGGGTTTTGTGTTTAGGTCTATATACATCTCCTTCGATTGGTGGCTAGAGACGCTTTGCAGTGAGATGATTTATTCATTGTTTTAGCATCTACTCAATGTTCATGATTTGTTAATGTTTTAGGGCTGTTTTGATTTTGGGATGAATTCTGTGAAAGCTTACTTGCATTCTCCGTTATGGTATGCCTGTACTGATGGTTGGTGCAAATACACCTTCCCTCAAGGCCATGTTGAACACGCTTCTTTTGGTATTCTGAATTTTGGGTTTTGAGTTTATTATTGTTTGTAAAACTCATGGTGGATTTTAATACAGATGAAGTTTATGATAAAATGGGGATGATCCCTTAGGAAAACCAAAATGACTTTGGTTCCTTGCAACAAATAAAGGTTGCTTTTCACCATGCAAATGGCTGGTTTTTAGGATTTTAGGGTGGGGATGTTTTGTATATAGAAGATAGTAATCTTGTGTTCTTTTTTATTTCTTTTTAGTTTGTTTATCTTAGGACTTGCAATTATGCATTTAGTACTTTTCAATTCTAAAGTATACCTTTAGTCTATACCTTTAGTCTGATATTGGAGGAAATAATTGATGATCGCTAACAATAGTATTAATAGAAATCTTATACCTTTTTATTTTATTTTATGAGGCAGGGCTGAGTCATATCAGACTCATTTCAATATACAGTAGTTTTGCACATAAACAAGAACAAAGAAAGCCAAAGAAGATGGAAGATTGGGGTCTCTCTTTGATTGTTCTTTTATCATGAGTAATAGACACAGTAACGGTATGACATTGTGGGTAGTTGTTTTGCTTTGGACAATTGGATGCTCCGCGGCCTCCTTGAAAGTTGAAATAGATTCGTAAGTTGATTTTCAACCCTAAGTTTGGTTTATTGATTTCTTATCAGATTGGCAAGCGGATTTCTAACCCTCTCTTTAGTTTTTTGCTATTTGAATCAAGTTTTAACGCTGAATTTCAAGCGGATTTGAAGAACTTTATCTCATTGTATTGCAATTTATGTTGATAACATTTAAGTTTTTTCCCACCATGTGAATTTTCAGCTGATTGGATTTACAACGATCCACGTTTGGAGATGGGTTATGTCTCGACCCAACAGCTGGTTTGGGTGATGGACTAAAATAAATGTGATTTAGAAGGTACTTTTATATCTTCCGTTTTTTTGCCGTAGTTGAAGTTATCTACTTTTAATAGCATGGTTATGCGAATGATTTTTTGGTCTATTAATACTTTTCATAAAGCGGGATTTAGGTATTTCATCCAACTTATTTTCATCATAGTTTTTTTTACGGTGTATTGAACTGAACCTTTTTTTAATCGACCCGTCTTGACCTGAACCCAGTATGACCCGTTTGCTTACCCAACATGACCTGTCCTTTTTCTGTTCATGACAAAGCCTTAGGGTTTCCAACTGTGTTAAGTTGTTTATGTTTCTAATGCACCTTTTTGTGAATCATATCAGCTCGCTATCTCTTTATAATGTGATGATTATTTTCTGCTCACGATTCATGGGTATCCCCCTGTTGCCTTCTCTCATGTATTCTTGATTAATGATGAAAGACGTTTAAATGCATTTTTTCAGGTTCATTTATTCCTGACAATTTTACAACCTTATTCCGTTTTTAGCTTTGCTTTCTTATTATTAGCTGAGAGTTACTTTGTATGTTTTCGTTTGTTTCTGAAAATTATTAAATTAGAAAAAGATTACGAAAGTAGTTAAATTGAGTAATACTAGGGAAGAAGTCGTTGGTTGTTGAATAAAACATAACCAATTAGATATTTCGAATCGTCAAATTTCATAATAATTGAGGGAAAAAATAAAATATAGTTTTTTTTTTTTTTTATAAATTACTCTAAAGAATATAAACTCTTTTAACTACATGATTATTTTCTAACCGGAAGCAGGTGCAGGTAGCTAGCTACCCTTGGTGCATGTTAACGTAGATTATCAACACTTGCTACAGGATATTAAAATATGTTCAATTATGCCACTAAATTCATGTAAGAGTGTTAACTTAACAATTTACTTTACAGCAACAATATTTTGGCTGCATTGTTTATATATTTTGTGATTCCTTACTTAAACCTTTGAAATTAGATAGTAAAAGATACAAAAACATAACTACAAAATCTGTTAATTATACAAGGAAGCAGATTCCGTATTGATTATAGCTTAATGGTTATGTAGGGAATTGAAAAGTACTAGCTCAATCTGAAGTATACCTTTAGTCTATATGCTTTCTTGAAAATGATCCGGATAATGACTTATATGTGAGGTTGAGGCTATTCGTGCTCTCAAAAATCAAGAAAAATCATGTGTCTAATTGTGATTAGTTCTTTTGTTAATTGGATTTGTTTAATATAAAGTTCTATTTGAACGGGTCAAGTATCTTTTATTTGTCGCAAACTAACTTATGCATTTTTTTTGGTTTTGGCAAAGAAAAAAAGCAAGTCAAAATTTTTGGTTGTGTTTTATCCAAGACAGGTCAAATAAACTTTGGGTTGTGCTTTATCTCAAACGGGTCAAGTGAACTTTGAGATTTCTTTTTTCAAATGGGTCAGTAGGTTTGAAATTGCTACACTCTTGAAAAACTTGAATTATTTTCAAATGGGCCAGTAGATAAATTATCCATATCTATGCTGGTCATGTAAGGCCTTTTTTATGATGGTGGTGTGATGATTGATGAACTTGGTATTGCTGGTCTTTTAAGAGCTTTTTTTTATATAAAGTTATAGTTTTTTGTAACTATGTAACTTATAGTTTATATAATTAATAAAAATTACACTATAAATGGTTCACCGGTGAACCTTACATGCTCGTGCTTTTGGTGGGTTTATTCATAAATAACAAACTATTTTGTTAATGGTCGATCTGGTAACCCTGCTTCGCTGAGGAAATTCTCAAATGGTGGCGGTATGTGAATAATCTTAAAGTATGTGAATATGGTTTCTTACCTGACACTCTACATATTCAATTTTTTTTTCTGTTTATGATTACAGAATGAATATGGAGATCAGAGGCTGTTCACATGTGATCGTAATCCGGATTTTGTTGATTTCTGTGATGGTAACCAGCCAGACCATCCAGCTATCATCAAGGTACCATGTCCAACCATTACCATGTATTGAAGGTTTTTCTTAATGAATTCAATGTTGCGTGTGTTCTGGTTGGTTTGGGCATGTCTATATATATATATATGGATTTTACCTTTTATCTTTTATCTTTTCAAAGCCTCCACAACTTATATTTGTACGCTCAAGCTACACCATAGAGGTATGCCTAAATAATTTTGGGTTAACAGCCAAACTCAATTGGTTAGAATGGCCTCATCAGGTTTAAATTAATATCAAGGAATGGGTCAGGATGGGTATGCTAACAAAACTGAACGGCTCAGGATGGGTAACCTCAAAAACACAACGGGTGAAATGAGCGCTCCTCTCCGACCCTCATCTTCTTCGATAGATTGGTTTCAACTTTCAAGCTTCTGGTTTCAATATCGAACGATTAAATTAATTTCAATGAAGGGAGATCTACGCCATTAACTTTACTATTCAACAACGAACGATTGTATAGCTCATCAATTTCAGGTACTGTTATACATATCCAGATCATAAAACATGTTTAAAATCCCCAATTTTTAGATGAAGTTCGTAGCTTTTATCACTAATTTTACAGAATAAAATGCCTAATTTGTTTTGAGTTTATGAAATTAGGTTTAAAGTATATTAAAAGTTTGAGAACGTTAATAGTTTGAAGAAGATGAGGGTAGAATGGTATGAATTATGGATCAAAATAAGTTTATGAAACTCTAATTATCACTAACATGAGAGGTAGATTGATTTGATATATGAATAATGGATTAGAGTAATGAATAATTAGCCTACAAAGAATTTGTTAAATTTTACAAACTAAAATCCCTATTTTTCAGCTCTGTTCTTGAAGAAATCTTAAATTTTACAAACTAAAATCCCTATTAGATTAATTATTTATGTATATAAAAATTTAAAGCAAAATGTTCAGGGGTCAACTTGCCTTGTAGAAAATATAACTATAAAATAAAACATAAAGGTGGCAAAAATTCAGTAATTGCAGTAGATAACATAAAGATCTGTCTATATTCTGTCATAATTAATGCAAGGGTTTTACCTTGTATCTACTAAATGCCTGTTATTGTTTGTTTGCAGGTTGATATATGTGTATTTGCTTTTGATGTCATGCTTGCTAATGGGGAACAGTAATCATCTTTGATCCTGCTCTTAGATATTTTATGAATTTTTTTATTTTTATTCACCGAACTGTAAAAATGATGGGGTTAAACTTTTCACATACTCTTTTATGGCAGGCTGTTGGGTTTACCTTTGCGTCAAAGAAGAAAATGCGAGATTACTGATTTATATATGTTTTTATAGTTCATCTAACGAGGCCTAATGCATTAGTGTTACTCTTGATTCAATATTTTACTCATAGGTATGGCTTGATTTTAATTTTAAATAGAAATGAATCAATGTGTGTTGAAATTTTTGATTAATCTAAATTAAAATTTCCTACCCGGGTGTCTACCCGGGTGATAACCTAGTATATATATATATATAGGGGGCCGCTAAAATGAGAACCACTTCCAGTTGTAAGAACTGCGAGAATCACTTTCTAGCCATTAGATCAAGTAGATGGATTGATGAGATTAAAAGTATTTAAAAATAATATTAAGTATTTTTTGTCTTTGTTATGTCTTTAGTTTTTTAATCCAAAAGGGTATTTAAGTAAAATCACTCTATTTTGTCTTTTTGAGTTTATTGTCTTTTTATTACTTTATTGTATTATTATATTAGATTTTTATTTTTTAAGCATAGTTTTTTTATTAAACATTTATAAATTCATATTTATTTACAGATTTTTACGTTTAACGTTTTTACGCCCGGCCTTTTCACGCCCCGTTTTTTGACGCGCCGTTTTTACGCCCGGCTTTTTCACGCTTCGTTTTTTCAACGCGCCATTTTTACGTTTTACGCGCCGGTTTTTTACGTTAACGTTTTTTTACGTTTTACGCGCCGGTTTTTTACGTTAACGTTTTTTACGTTTTTACGTTTTACGCGCCGGTTTTTTACGTTAACGTTTTTTTGCGTTTTACGCGCCGGTTTTTTACGTTAACGTTTTTTTACGTTTTACGCGCCGGTTTTTACGTTTAACGTAAAACTTTTTACGTTATAGTAAAAAAATTACATTTCACGTTTTACAAAAAACTTTTTACGTTTTACGTAAAACTTTTTACGTTTTACGTTAAAAAGTTTACGGTTTAACTTTTTTTTTTACAAAATCTTTTTTACACAAAAACGAACGCACCCAGAAAATCGTTACTCGGTAGGTCTCAGATAGTTTGCAATCATCATCGACGCCTCAAAAAAAAATATAAAAACCCAACAAACAAAAATAAAAAAGAACGAGTGGATTCTGGAAAAAAAAAACGAAGTTTTGGCTCAGATTTTCCGATAATCAGAGGCTGCAAAAGTGGGGTTGCGGGTTAAAAAACCTACCCTCCACCATCCTTGCCGCGCCATCATCCGTTTTTTTTTTTGCATCATCACCGCCGATTAAAAAAGGCACCAGATTCAACCGATTTAAACATTCAAAAGGAACATGAACATCATTCAAACCCGGAAGGAACATGAACATCATTCAAACCCAGATTCAACAGAATAAAAAGGGTCCCAAAAACAGAACATCATTCAAACCCAGATTCAACATGAACATCATTCAAACCCGGATTCAACATGAACATCATTCAAACCCAGATTCAACATGAACATCATTCAAAAACAGAACATCATTCAAACCCAGATTCAACAGAATCAAAAAGGTCCCAAAAACATCATTCAAACCCAGATTCAAAACCCAGATTCACCCATCGTTCACCCGCCCACCAACAACCACAAGATCAGAATCAAAGAATCCCAAACCAACATAATCAGAATCAAAGAAACCCCAAACCCAATCAACCCCCAACAACACAAGAAAGTTTGACCCAGTAGCCACCACCCCCAAAAAAACCTCTTCCTTCACCCCCCCAAAACCAGCACCACCTCTAGCCATCACCCAATCACCGACACCACCTCTAGCCACCACTCAAACTCCGGCACCACCGACGTCGATGGCACCACCGGCACCACCAACATCGCCGGCACCACCGACATCATCATCGCCATTAATCTCTCAGATGAAGAACAAGGCTCATGTGTGGGTTTCCATATCATCATCGCCATTAATCTCTCAGATGAAGAACAACCAGAAGAACTGGTCTTTGAAAACAAGAAAAAAAAACACACAGAAACTACCTGGCTGGCGTCGGACGGTGGCGGAGGAGACGGCGGCGGCGACCAAGGTTTAATCTCCGATAAACGAGGGCAGAGATGAAGGGAGGCCGGAAAGAGGGAGCAGGGATGTTTGCTTTTGATAGAGATGATGAAGAATTACTTCATCAAAAACTTCAATCGTTGATGGATGAAAGTTTCAAATAAGAAAAGATGAGAGAGAGAATCTTCATCAGGGATGGATGAAAATTGAAATGAGAATAAGGAGAGAGAGACAAAAGATGACATTTAATATAATCTGACAATTAAAAAAGGTGGGTGGTATTTAATGTGGAGAGAGAGAGAGTGGTAGGATTTGACAATTGGGGTAAATGACCAAATTACCCTTTTTGTTGGCAGAATATGATTGGTGGAGAGTGGTTCTCACGTTTCTTACAACTGGGGGTGGTTCTCATTTTAGCGGCTCCCTATATATATATATAGGGTAAGGTTCATTTGAGAATCACCTTTATTTTGAGAACCGCGAGAACCAATGTGAACACAAAAAAAATAAAAAAAGCACTAAATTTTTTTTAATATCTTTTTTAAAAAATCGCTATATTTCGTTACAAAAAAACATTTTTTTTAGTAACAGTTATCAATGCACATTGGCATATGTATCATTACTGTTGGGTCTAAATCGTGTAGTCTAATGTTATCAACGAATCAAGTCAACAAAGTCAACACCAACAAGTCAAAGTCAACACGCAAGTCAACACGAGAAGATCGAAGAATGATATGGCGTGTGGAAGTTCGAGAAATGATAATTATATTGCTTTGGATAATTAAATATATTTTGTTTAGACAAAATATATTTATGAGTAAACTTCCGTTTTGCTCTCTGTGGTTTGGTCACTTTAACGGTTTTGCCCCAAACCTTTAAAAATAGCCATTTTACTCCCTGATGTTTTGGTTTTGTTGCCAGTTTGCTCCCTGCGGGGAGCAAAATAGAAACACAAACAATTTGGATGGAGTTAGAGGCGGGGAGCAAACTGGCAAAAAAACCGAAACATCAGGGAGCAAAATGGCTATTTTTAAAGGTTTGGAGCAAAACCGTTAAAGTGATCAAACCACAGGGAGCAAAACGGAAGTTTACTCTATATTTATTATCTTATTTCATTAGTTTTCATGTTTATTACTAGTTTTGGCAAGTTATTATCTCAAGGGACTTAATTGTAATTAGCCTAAAGTAGTATAGGCTATAAATAGAAAGAGATGATTAGGGTTTAGAAAAACATACATTCTAGAGAGATTTGAGGGTTTTTAGTAAAAACATCTTTTATACAAATCTTTTGGGGCTTTAAAGATCAAAAGTGTGTTCATATTATTATTCATCTTTATATTCATCAAGTTCTTCATGTTTTCTACACATTTTGGTTTAAACACCACATAAATTGGTGTTTTGGACCTAAATCTTTCTACAAAATCAGATTTTAGTTTGTTTCGATCCTACAATTTGGTATCAGAGCCTCGGTGGCTCGTTTCAGCTTTCGGTTCGGTCGGATTTTCATTGAAAACCGCCGGAGACGTAAAACTACCACAGATTTGTTTGTTTGATGATGTTTCAGATCTAGCAAATTTTTTCGTCAGCGATTTTGTTTAATCTAGCAACTTTGTTTAGTGGAGGTCGTTTTAATCTAGCAACTTTCTTCATGTTTGCTGATTCTAATTATTGGGCCATGATTGTCTTGGGCTTCATGTGTCTTTGTCTTATCTCAGCTGGTTTGATAGGGGCCACGCAAAGGAATTCTTCTCCTACGCATGGAATTTTTTAATGGGCCTCAAATAACTTGCCAGGTATTATTTTAGTAGGCCACATAAGAAAGGGGGACAAGTTTGTTTTGCCGTTGAAATATAGTTGGGCACTATTTTTTTTTGGGTATTAGACTGATTGTATAAATTATAGGCCACACATGAAATCCACAGGCATGATGGGTATTAACTAGGCCTCGCAAAGTCGACATTTACATAGTTAGGATTTTAAATCTGACGTGAACCGCGAAATTTATAGTTGATGGGTGGATTGTCTCATGAGCGGTTCAGATTTTAATTGGGTCGGGTGTTAAAGCATTTTATTTGGGCCAAGCATTTTGAAAGTTGAGTGGACTTTTTCAAGCTGAGTGGGCCGGGTGATGAATTACTAGACAACTAGAAGGGCCGGGAGTACAAGATTATTTTATGGGCCAATGACTTTGGTGAGTTTTGCGTTTTTGTAACCAAAGAAATTATTGGCGACTTTAGTTTTGGATCGGGAGCTAAATGCAATCTGAAAAAATTGAAGATCTTCATGATGAAGTTAATTATTTAATTTTTATCATTGGAGTTCGAACCTTATCATATGCCTATTACAATTGTATCTTCAAAAGTAAGATAAGGAGCTTTGATCGACAAGATATAGGAGGGTCTACATTTGCGGGGGAAAACGACAATGAAGATTTTGGGTATTTAGCCGATTTGTGAAAATTCGCAGACGACGTCAGATTTATTTTTGAAGATCATGTGAAGAATTGATAGCATCATTCTCGGGGCATATTGTTGGGTCAAAATGGAGAATGATGTTATCAATTACGCCGACGTTATTTAACGTCTTTATTGTTTTGTATAGGTTGGCATTTTTATTTGTGATAGTCTTTTATTTTAGTTAGTTTAGTAGGTTTTCCAAGAAAGAGGCGGCTTGCTTGCAGGACAAGGCTTAGGGGCTATATAAAGAGTACTAGACCTCATTTGAGAGGGGTGCATTAGTGAATCATCCACCCGAAATATGAAAAAATTAAATATTCGGCTTCTTGAACAACTTAAAAGATTTCAAGATTTTTATGAAGAACGTGAGAGAGAAATGTTGTTGGCTGAGGTATCCGAATTGCGAGATCAGTTGATGAACATAATCATATGAATTTGAGTACAGAAAAGGAAGCTGCAGAAGACAAAAAACGAATCAATTCTCTTCAATCGGAGTTAATAAAGAGTCAAGAAGAGTTAGAGAAGTGCATGGATAACCTGAATTCTTGCCTAGAGAAAAATGCAAACCTCTGTAGGGATATTTCCGATCTAAATGCATTATTAAAAAGGCAAAAATCTTCACTGAATGATCAAGATAGTGACGTTGAGGTCTCGAAGGAATCGGTATCCAAATGTTCTTCAATCGAAGATCAGTAATCTCATACGTTTCAGGAAAAAGAAGAAATATTTAGAAAATACCATGAAGAAATAGTGAGTTTACATTTGGAGCTAGAATTTCTCAAAAGTATTCTCGAGGAAGAACGATTAATCCATAGGGAAACCAGAAAACAGGTTTCATCAATAACAAAAGCATACGAAACAAGTATCTTAAAACAAAATGAGACCTGACAAGAATTGACACTTCTAAGAGAGAAGTGTGAAGAGAAAGATAGAAACTTTGACGGTTTATCCGAGGAGGTTGACTTTTTGACCAAAAAGATGGAAGAGGTTCTTACAGTGGGGCACAATGTGCTTGATGATGCCTCGAACTTCATTGGTAACGGAAAAGAAACTCGGGTATTTGAGAATCTACAAACTATTGCAAGAAAAATCTCCAAAAAAAATTGAGGATCGATGAACTTAACACGTGTTTAGAGGATGCAAAAGTAAGAGGAAATGAAATGGAGACTATGTTGAGGTCATTAAGAGGGGCGATTTTGGTAATGTCGGAAGCATACCAAAAAGATTGCGTTAGAAAAGATGAAGAAATCGATAGATTGTTATCGGAGTTAAATGAAAAGAATTCTATCATAATTCTAATGGAAGAGCAAAGAAAGCTATATGAGGTTGAACTTATGGATGAAAAAAACAAATGCAGCACAACAAGATGTGGAATCGTGTTGCCATCTTGATAAATTTGCAGAAATTCAACACAACATTAAAGAAGCCAATTTAATAATTAACAAACTGGTGTCTGAAAATGAAGCAATGAAGATGGAAATTAGCCACCAAAACGAAGTGATTAATGACAAAGATGAAAAGTTAAGATGTTCAGAAGCCGCAAACAATATTGATCTTGAGAAAGCGAAAAGTTCATATGCCAAATGTTTTCGAAAAAATTAAGGAAGAATTAATTATTTCCTATGTGGATATGCAAGTGAAAGATTGGATCTTGCTGGAAAAAGATGCTGAGGTTGGTCTTCTGCTGGAAGAAAAAGAGCTCTATGAAGTTCAACTTATGGATGCAATGAAAACGCAACACAACAAGCATTGGAATCTTGTTGCTATCTCGATAAATTTGAAGAAACACAACACCAGATTAAAGAAGCTGATTATATGATTAACAAACTGGTGAACGAAAATGAAGCAACGAAGATTGAGATCAACGAGCTAAAGGACAGTAATTCTGTTATTGAAAAACAACTTGATGAAAAAGATGAAGAGTTGAAATGTTTGGAAGAGAAGCTAGTAACCGATTTATCTGCAAAAGATATCGAGTTGTTTATGATGTCATCAATACTTGAACAAATGGCTTTGAAATATAATGATTTTGAGAAAGACAAAGTTCGTATGTCTAAAGTTTTTGAAAGGTTTAAGGAAGAGGCTATTATTTCCTATGTAGATCTGCACTTTGAAAATTTCATCTTACTGAAAAAATATACAGAAAATAATGATGCAGAATTAAGGTTACACAAGGAGGAGAATAAAAAACTTGTGAAGATTATAAAAAACCAGAAGGATAAAGTTGAAGGATTTGATGCTTGTTTTGAAACTTTAGAATATGAACGTCATGAAAACATTGTAAAAAGCGTGGTTCTTGAAGCTCATCTGACCGAAAATATCGAAGATGCGTTGAACGCAAAAAGGTCAGCTGAGGAGCAACTGGCGAAAACGGCTTTTGACATGAACAATTTGATTGAATCGTTGAAACGAGATCTCAAAAGTGTTACTTGTGAAAGAGATGACCTTCATGTTGAGTTTCTTAAAGCAAAAACAGTTCTATGAGGTTCAACTTCTAGATGCAATGAAAAACACAACACAACAAGCATTGGAATCTTGTTGCTATCTCGACAAATTTGAAGAAACACAACGGAAGATTAAAGAAGCTGAGTATATGATCAACAAACTGGTGAAATGAAGCAATGAAGATTGAGATCAATGAGCTAAAGGACAGTTATTCTGTTCTTGAAAAACAACTTAACAGAAAACATGAAGAACTTGATGAATATAAAGATGAACAATAATATGAACACACTTTTGATCTTTAAAGCCCCAAAAGATTTGTATAAAAGATGTTTTCACTAAAAACCCTCAAATCTCTCTAGAATGTATGTTTTTCTAAACCTTAATCATCTCTTTCTATTTATGGCCTATACTACTTTAGGCTAATTACAATTAAGTCCTTAGAGATAATAACTTGCCAAAACTAGTAATAAACATGAAAACTGATTAAATAAGATAATAAATATATTTCGTCTAAACAAAATATATTTAATTATCCAAAGCAAAATAATTATCATTTCTCGAACTTCCACACGCCATATCATTCTTCGATCTTCTCGTGTTGACTTGCGTGTTGACTTTGACTTGTTGGTGTTGACTTTGTTAACTTGATTCGTTGATAACATTAGACTACACGATTTAGACCCAACAATCTCCCCCTTAGGCAAATGTTATCAGACTCTTGTATCATCTTTAGAACCGTCAACTTCATGCATGTTGTAATCTTCAATTTGGCAAGCTTCAGTCTCAAATTTAGACCCAACAATCTCCCCCTAGACTGATGTTTTCCAAATTTTCTTCACTGAAGATCTTCTTTTGAAACTTTGCTCTTTTAGAACTTTATCTGGATAAGCTCCCCCTTTTTGCATGCATCATCTTTGACAAGCCAGAACAAACTTTTTCAAATCTCTTTAGCTTGAGTGAATCAGAACACATAGGAGGAGGATTCCTAGCTCGGTATTTTCTGTAATCTTCAGGAAACAGGTGCTTTGGTCTAGTATCTTGCTCAATTGATGATCGGCCATCATTGCAGCAAATAGTCGAAGTAACCTGTTCACAAACATAAACACAACTCCAAATTTTCTTTTAGACTGATTCAAAGTACAGACAAAATCGTATTCATCTGTAGTGTGCAATGGAAAGAGTATCTCAAGCGGTTTGAGACACGATTGATGTGATATGGAAGACTTAGAAAAACAACTGTACACAAATCAAAATATTTTTGGATTTTAGATTTTTTTTAACATTTTTTTTTAATTTTCTATAACTTTCAACCTTTGAGATATAGACCTGATCAAATACGAGATCATACCAACTTGAAAAGCCTAGCCACACTTCAACTTTCTTTAGGATAGCTACGACTCAAGAACGATTGTTGGTATGTTTGTCCGCTTAAATCCATGCACCATTCTTTCGACATACATCCGGTGATTAATTATATGTTTTGGGTATATTTAGGATGAAGCTAGTGGACCCCACACATGTCTAGTTAAACTTTTCTGTCCTCATGGTGTTTTGAGATGAATGCCTTAATAACTTAGAAATAGTATATACTAGGTGATGAGAGCTCCAGGTCTATGTTTCCATAAGCAGAGGAGATGATCACCTTAAATCAGATGATGAGAGCTTCAGGTCTATGTTTCCATAAGCAGAGAAGATGATCATCTGATTTAGAGAGCATAGCTAATAAAATATTTACTTAATATATGTACGTGCTTTGGCGTATCTTTTATTCCTATTGCACGACATTAACGTTGCGTGTCTTTTTGCTCTTTTTGGGTTGCACACATTGGTGTCTTTTGGTTGCACACATTGGTGTCTTTTCAATAAATATATATATGCACAACATTGTGTGTCTTTTGAATGCCTAAATTTAATCTCACAACCCCTTTTGGACATAATCGGTTTGTGCAATCCTGCAACAAGGCGGGTATCCACATTATCATACGATCTTTATCTTTATCACCAAGTGTAACACCCTAGTTTCTGATTAACGATTTTGTATGTAATTACCAACAATTAGATGTGTATGCTATAAAAATACGGGTTTATTAAAACTTTCACAAAGCATAAGTTATTCTACATAATGTGATTGAATTTGTTGTTTAAAAATCTACAACGTGACAAAGTGCGGAAGCGTGTATCTTTATCGTGTTCGGTTCTTCGTTGAGCTTGATCGTCTTCCGGCATCCCAGAAAGTACCTACATTTCATAAACATGAAATGCTTTAGTCGAACAGGGTTTAAAACATATCTAAACGAGTCCGGAAAACAAAATTAATTAAAATGCATTTTTTTTGAACAAGGTCCACCGTAAATTACGGTGGGTACCGTAATTTACGGTAGCCCATGTTTTTCTATGTTGCCACCGTAAACCAGTAATAAACTGGCGTAACACTTTCAGGCTCCACCGTAAATTACGGTGGCACCGTAATTTACGGTGGTCCCTGCATTATGCCTTTCCAATTTTGCCGTTTTTGTTACGAAAACATTCGTAACTTTCAATCCGCTTATCCGTTTGACCTACCGTTTCTTCCTACATGTTTGTAATTTGATTCCCCATCATATGGAGTTAAAGTCCGACATCCGGCTTAATAAATTTTGAGACTTTTATGCATTCGGCTTAAACTAGAATTTACCCATTTTAACCCATTCATGTATTTATCAAACAAACTTATTTGTTCGATTCCAATTTCTCGTGAACCTTCTAATTTCTATATCGTCTATCATATTTGGCTCAAACCACGGGTTTCCTACACATTTTAAACCCGCTTATACTCAAGTGCTTATTTTGACCCGTTAAGGACATTTAAGCACTTTGACGCATAACACACACCCATTTCTTTCTAGCATTTTATTTTCACATTAGTTATCAAATAATATTCAACTACAACTCTTTGTGTGTTGGATTTCAATGTGTATATCTATATGTTTCGAGTTTTACCCTTCGGATTGTTATTTTACGGTAAGACTCAAATAGAGCTATTTGGCTAACGTATTACATCTATCAACATCTACACTTATTCTAAGCTTTTGTTTAATCATAAGACTCGTTTCCAAACAACCTTTAAGGGTTGTTTGTTCGATTTAGCCTACAAGGGCGTTTTGGTCGATTTTGGTCCTTCTTTTACAATGAAGGATTCTCACCAATTATTCGACCAAGATATCACTTTTAACTACAACATAAATATGCGTACCTGGCTCGGATCAACAAATAGACCCGATTTATACCTCGCTTTTATTTTCACACCATTAATGATGACGCAACTATCCGATTTGCTAATTAGTCCTGTTAACATAAGACTTGACGACCACATTAGTCGATATTGTCAAATGGTGTTATCACCACCATTCGACCCGTTTGGACTATTTGCCCAACATTGTCTATTTAAATCAAAAACACCGTTTTTGATTTCCAATTCGTACATCGTCCCATCCCGGGTTTTATAACCATACCCTTTTTCTTTTACACTCTTTCCTTGCAGTTTCAACCCATTTCGGCTTACGCCATGGGTATCCTTTTAACCATGATTTACATAAGTCAACACTTGACAATTTTCCAAATTTCCAATTTTATTGTTTTCACGTTCACAAGTATCGAAATAACAAGCATTCTACATAAGTGTGTAAATTACACTTACCTTGCATCCGAGCTACGCTTTTCTTCTATGCTTGACTCGTTTGACCCGCTTTCACTCCAAGCTTCACCTAGCTTGTTTAAGCGCCAACTATTGTTAATCATTTACAAGGTGGTTAGATTAGTCATTAACAATCACGACTATACTACTTTACTTATTTTGTTAGCCGAAACCACTTATTCGACTTCATCACTAGTTAGTTTGACTTTCTAAAGTCAACTACATTTAATCATATAATATGCACGATTAAGGCAAATCAACATTATGATTAGAACCCGTTTTATCCCATGTCTCATGTAATTAGTTAAGCTTGTCAATTACGCGTTTCACTTGAATTTCAACACTTTACTTCTCATTTAGGCATTTTAACAAACACCTAATGGGCATCATTCTACACTTTTGCTAACTAGTCCGTAATTAGTCATTTTTAGCAAGATTAACATCAAATTTCAACCCTCTATATCTAGTGTTCATGAACTACATCAAGAACTTATATCATAACAATCAATATTCATCAAATTAACACTCCAATCCGAGTGTTCATCATAACATACAAAAACCCATTTAGCACATAATAGGGTAATTATCAAATCCCTAGTTTTGACAACAATTCATCAAATTTTCTACTAGGGTTTGTTTCTAAACCAAGATATAATCATAATAACACTCATAGAATCAGTATTCATTCCAGAATTTCGATTATGATTATTCATCATAATCTCAAAGTATCACCAAATCATAATTTTTAACATACCTTGTAATCCCCATGACTAGGTGATCACGAATTTGTGTTCATGCAATGATTTGGATCTTGATTTGGGCTTCAATTTGAGAGATTCTTGAGGGATTAGGGTTTTGAGCAAGAGAGCCCTTCTTGGCTCTGGTTGAAGTCGCAGACACACACACACGTATGTGTGTGTGTTTTGTTTATTAATTTGTTTAATTGAAACTTTAATTCAATTGTCCATGTCTAGTCCCTTCACTTTACACAAGTTATTTAAAGGGTATCTTAACCACATTAGTTCTATTTTGTCAAGACATTAACTAACTAGGTTAATACTCCTAGTTACTTGGTGGGTCCCGGGAGTTATAATCCGTTTTATTTTAAGTCCCATTAACTCGGGCTCTTATAAAACTCGATTCCTTAAAACGTTGCTTTGCTTGAATTTAATATTAGGATTTCTTATTTAATTCCAGATATTTACCGGGTTATTTTTACTACTAACGGTACTTTACCCGTCTTTTAGTATTAACGGAGTTTGATTACCAAATCCGTTTTCGGGGTGTTACAAGTCTACCCCCCTTAGAGAGGTTTCGTCCCCGAAACCTTTTCTTACTTAATTTATCGAGTTCCACTCCATGCATTTGGTCTCGATAATCAATTAAGCATTTCTCATATCTTAACCGATTGTTAGTATTACCAGAAAGTATGGTACTATCCTTTTGGTTATTAATCATCTACGTATCTTATATGACATAATGCGACTTCAAATAACGTAATCTCGTTATTTCCACTAGTTTAATCAACTTAGTGATATTCAATGTTTTCATATACTATTGGATTTCTTTATGAACCCGTTACTTTGACCCGTTTAAGGGTCTTTAGTGAAATATTTCACTTTTAGCAATAATTTCTTTTGTTTTCAGATTTATCTATTCGGTTCAGCTATACCGAATCTACCGCTTACTAGCAAACCAAATTTCTTGATTTGAATTGGTGACTTTAACCGGTCTCATTAACTAGTCTTATTAGTTCAGTTACTTTTGTCGCTCGCTTGGTTATAATGTGATTTTACTTCACATTACATTTCCTAACCGTGATCGTGTCACATCGCGTTTAGTTTGCATCAACCTTTTTATTTTCAAAAATAACACTTTTTGAATATATCGTCTTGCGCCTATCAGTGTCAAGACTTGTATTTTTCATGCTTATTATTTAAATTACTATCAGAATTTATGTTTGTAAAACGTTATTTCTTACTAAAACCGAAGTTTTAGTTTTAGGATCTTCTCATTAACTTTAGTTCATTATCCATACCAGGATATTGACAGTCCATAATTTATTCTTTTACAGTCTTAGTCTTATGCGGGGAATCACAACTAGTTCCCCTTGCTTTACGCTATTGACCCGTAGATTCTTTCACTTAGCCCCATAGGCTATTTCTTTAAGTCTTTCACCTTCTTAAGGTGAGATATTAACAACTCGTTTCCCTCTCTTTATGACCCGAGGGTCTTTTTGGTCCGTAGACCTTAACACTGTGTTTAATCCCGTAGGTTATGATGATCCCGTAGATCATCTTTTATTCTTGTCTATATTCAAATGTATATATACACATATAGCTTCCAGGCATTTCTTATTATGTTTGGAATCGTTTATTTTCACCCTTGAACTTCAATTGACCTTGACCGTAGTCTAAGGTTTCATTTGTTTACTTCCGGACTAATCCTTCCGACTTTATGACTTCTGACGTTATTTACGCGTCAGTTTGTTCTTATGCTTACTGTTATTTGATTTGCATATATTCTTATTTGGTTATATCCCATTACCGGGCTTATTATTCTCTTGCATTGAACGCTACCTTTATCTGGCTAACGTTCATTAGTGCCATTCGGCGTTATATTGTATTCAACTTGTTTGACCTATTAATGTGAAATCCCTCAATTATAAAAATTCAACTTTATTCTTTATTCAACCCATTCGACTTCGAATAGTTGAACATATTTACTCACAATTTCTATTTACGAGATTTTATAGTCATAACTCGTAATCCAAGTCCTTTGATTTCTCAACCCGTGTTCACGTCTCTAGGTTTCTACGCATGTGTTTAATTCTTACCCATTAACCGGGTGTTTTACCGAAGTCGTTATTATTGCAACCTTCCCGGTATGCATTAAGACCTCGCTTCATTTTTATATTCAGACTTTGCCCTTAAGTTTGACGTTTTACAAAAACATCCCGTTAAGGGACATATTTGCATGTTCCGGGTTCGAGTGTAAGTACACTCCCTCCCGATACTTGTTTAAAACATTTTTCATGCTTGCGTTTTCTGGGTTCGAGTGTAAGTACACTCCCTCCCAATTCTTGTCTAAAACATTTTACATGCTTGTGTTTTCTGGGTTCGAGTGTAAGTACACTCCCTCCCAATTCTCGTCTAAAACATTTTACATGCTTGTGTTTTCTGGGTTCGAGTGTAAGTACACTCCCTCCCAATACTTGTCTAAATCAATTTACATGCTTCTTTGTCCCTTCACTCGGGCTCATTATCCTAATGTAATACGCTTCCGTCACTCGGTTGTGCGTTTACATTATTATCAAATATTTTGCTTATCTGATTCATTTGGGTACTTTTTAATTAGTCCCATTCACCCCGCCCTTACTACATCGGATGTAAACGTGTCCGCCATAAGAAGTTCATGGTATCATATGCCACTACTTACTTGGCCAGAGTAAGCGATTAACGCATGATACGCATGACCTTTTTATAGTTTTCACATCACGCCCTATGTAAGTAATGCCTCTACTTGTTTCTCTTGGAAACAATATCCGAACATATTTTCTATTCGGGTTTTTCCAAGTTTTTAATCTACATATGCAACTTTCAATTTCTTCATATTTGTTGCATATTACTATTTGTGCGATTATTTTAAAATGTGCACCTGGTAATGTTTGCCCCGACGGGCGTTCCTTGCCATTAACCTTGTTCGCGGTCGTTACGCGATTTAGTCCTTGGTGAGCATGCTCCTCTTGTCATACTTCGGACCGTTCCATCATCATATCCACAATTCATTTGACTCTCGTCGTCTTCAAACGCGAGTGTCCTTCAATTAAAACATTCACAAAAGTTAGTAACGTCAACTTCAAAAATCGCCCGTATTATATTACAAGGCTTTTTTTTTTACTATACGCGTCAACGCGCGTATTTTCGTCAACTATATCAATCATTTTAATTGGGGTAACGTGAATCACACGATAGCCCTATGTGTTGGTTACAACACTTTAGCATACACGTACTTACCGGATTTGCGATCAAGCCTCGAACCGAACACTATTCTTTATCAAGAGCATAAGGTTTAAGTTCAAGCATGGTTCCTCCCCACCATACTCGAATCTCTTAAACCAAGGCTCTGATACCAACTTGTAACACCCTAGTTTCTGATTAACGATTTTGTATGTAATTACCAACAATTAGATGTGTATGCTATAAAAATACGGGTTTATTAAAACTTTCACAAAGCATAAGTTATTCTACATAATGTGATTGAATTTGTTGTTTAAAAATCTACAACGTGACAAAGTGCGGAAGCGTGTATCTTTATCGTGTTCGGTTCTTCGTTGAGCTTGATCGTCTTCCGGCATCCCAGAAAGTACCTACATTTCATAAACATGAAATGCTTTAGTCGAACAGGGTTTAAAACATATCTAAACGAGTCCGGAAAACAAAATTAATTAAAATGCATTTTTTTTTTGAACAAGGTCCACCGTAAATTACGGTGGGTACCGTAATTTACGGTAGCCCATGTTTTTCTATGTTGCCACCGTAAACCAGTAATAAACTGGCGTAACACTTTCAGGCTCCACCGTAAATTACGGTGGCACCGTAATTTACGGTGGTCCCTGCATTATGCCTTTCCAATTTTGCCGTTTTTGTTACGAAAACATTCGTAACTTTCAATCCGCTTATCCGTTTGACCTACCGTTTCTTCCTACATGTTTGTAATTTGATTCCCCATCATATGGAGTTAAAGTCCGACATCCGGCTTAATAAATTTTGAGACTTTTATGCATTCGGCTTAAACTAGAATTTACCCATTTTAACCCATTCATGTATTTATCAAACAAACTTATTTGTTCGATTCCAATTTCTCGTGAACCTTCTAATTTCTATATCGTCTATCATATTTGGCTCAAACCACGGGTTTCCTACACATTTTAAACCCGCTTATACTCAAGTGCTTATTTTGACCCGTTAAGGACATTTAAGCACTTTGACGCATAACACACACCCATTTCTTTCTAGCATTTTATTTTCACATTAGTTATCAAATAATATTCAACTACAACTCTTTGTGTGTTGGATTTCAATGTGTATATCTATATGTTTCGAGTTTTACCCTTCGGATTGTTATTTTACGGTAAGACTCAAATAGAGCTATTTGGCTAACGTATTACATCTATCAACATCTACACTTATTCTAAGCTTTTGTTTAATCATAAGACTCGTTTCCAAACAACCTTTAAGGGTTGTTTGTTCGATTTAGCCTACAAGGGCGTTTTGGTCGATTTTGGTCCTTCTTTTACAATGAAGGATTCTCACCAATTATTCGACCAAGATATCACTTTTAACTACAACATAAATATGCGTACCTGGCTCGGATCAACAAATAGACCCGATTTAAACCTCGCTTTTATTATCACACCATTAATGATGACGCAACTATCCGATTTGCTAATTAGTCCTGTTAACATAAGACTTGACGACCACATTAGTCGATATTGTCAAATGGTGTTATCACCACCATTCGACCCGTTTGGACTATTTGCCCAACATTGTTTATTTAAATCAAAAACACCGTTTTTGATTTCCAATTCGTACATCGTCCCATCCCGGGTTTTATAACCATACCATTTTTCTTTTACACTATTTCCTTGCAGTTTCAACCCATTTCGGCTTACGCCATGGGTATCCTTTTAACCATGATTTACATAAGTCAACACTTGACAATTTTCCAAATTTCCAATTTTATTGTTTTCACGTTCACAAGTATCGAAATAACAAGCATTCTACATAAGTGTGTAAATTACACTTACCTTGCATCCGAGCTACGCTTTTCTTCTATGCTTGACTCGTTTGACCCGCTTTCACTCCAAGCTTCACGTAGCTTGTTTAAGCGCCAACTATTGTTCATCATTTACAAGGTGGTTAGATTAGTCATTAACAATCACGACTATACCACTTTACTTATTTTCTTAGCCGAAACCACTTATTCGACTTCATCACTAGTTAGTTTGACTTTCTAAAGTCAACTACATTTAATCATATAATATGCACGATTAAGGCAAATCAACATTATGATTAGAACCCGTTTTATCCCATGTCTCATGTAATTAGTTAAGCTTGTCAATTACGCGTTTCACTTGAATTTCAACACTTTACTTCTCATTTAGGCATTTTAACAAACACCTAATGGGCATCATTCTACACTTTTGCTAACTAGTCCGTAATTAGTCATTTTTAGCAAGATTAACATCAAATTTCAACCCTCTATATCTAGTTTTCATGAACTACATCAAGAACTTATATCATAACAATCAATATTCATCAAATTAACACTCCAATCCGAGTGTTCATCATAACATACAAAAACCCATTTAGCACATAATAGGGTAATTATCAAATCCCTAGTTTTGACAACAATTCATCAAATTTTCTACTAGGGTTTGTTTCTAAACCAAGATATAATCATAATAACACTCATAGAATCAATATTCATTCCAGAATTTCGATTATGATTATTCATCAAAATCTCAAAGTATCACCAAATCATAATTTTTAACATACCTTGTAATCCCCATGACTAGGTGATCACGAATTTGTGTTCATGCAATGATTTGGCTCTTGATTTGGGCTTCAATTTGAGAGATTCTTGAGGGATTAGGTTTTTGAGCAAGAGAGCCCTTCTTGGCTCTGGTTGAAGTCGCAGACACACACACACGTATGTGTGTGTGTTTTGTTTATTAATTTGTTTAATTGATACTTTAATTCAATTGTCCATGTCTAGTCCCTTCACTTTACACAAGTTATTTAAAGGGTATCTTAACCACATTAGTTCTATTTTGTCAAGACATTAACTAACTAGGTTAATACTCCTAGTTACTTGGTGGGTCCCGGGAGTTATAATCCATTTTATTTTAAGTCCCATTAACTCGGGCTCTTATAAAACTCGATTCCTTAAAACGTTGCTTTGCTTGAATTTAATATTAGGATTTCTTATTTAATTCCAGATATTTACCGGGTTATTTTTACTACTAACGGTACTTTACCCGTCTTTTAGTATTAACGGAGTTTGATTACCAAATCCGTTTTCGGGGTGTTACACCAAGATGAAGTTTACTTGTCTGAAATGCTGAATCTACCGACATATCGTTAACTTGGAGTCGTATCTTCCATCAGATCCTATTCATGTGAAGACATAATCAAGTTAGTCCCTATCGTTTCTCATATAAGATCATGATTAATTAATTTTTTTTAATAATTACATCTCATGGTCTAGGAAGTATTTTAATACTCCCCCTTAAAATTTTATTTATGTACAACCATTTACTAAAAAGTTGTATTTACAAAATAAAGTCATCCTCACTGGGCACACAAAAGCATATGTCAGCAAGAAAATGAGTGTGTTATAGTGTCGTTGAGTGCGAAACCAGGTTAGATAACATAACCAAAACTGTGATTTTCCTGTTCAAACTTGTATCTGGAACAAGCACTGATAATAACCGGTGTTACTAACAGTCCTCCTTGGATGTTCCTACACTCATAAGCAATTCAGTTAGAGAGTGGAACCCAAGCCATCGTAGTCTTGGGTTGTCCATTTTCATCAAAATAAGAAACCTCCCGATATGCCAAATCTTTTCCCTCATCGATTTCTCTTACACCTATTGGTTTGACTCGCCAAACCTGTGTTGGTTTAAAAGTTTTGTTTGTAAAAGATTTAAAGTTTGAAATAATTTTATGTTTAAGACCCAGTGGGAAAGATTGAGGTTTTGATGTGTTGGTCCTTTTCATCTTTGAATCATGTGAAACCGGCTTCACATGTGGAGACCTGGATGAAAAGTTTTTCATGTGATCTTTCAAAGATGTGTGATTTTTACCTTTTGATCCAGAGAAGTAATACTGGTTGCCTTTACCGTATGGATCATGTCGCTCTGGGCATTGCTTGAGCACATGGCCTTCTTTTCCACACCTAAAACAAGCCTTGAATGGCTTTTAAGACTTTGCAGTTGCGTGTGATGCACCTAGGAGCGGGGATTGCTTTCTGCTTGACTCAGCATGTTGACAAACGTGATGTTCGACAACTTCAGATGATCTTTTGATCTTTGACTCCCCAAGACTTTCATTCAACACTGATTCATCATCTGAGCTTGTGCAGTCTTCAATAACTAAGTGCTCTTCTAGTGGATCTTGATTGTTTGGACTCGCAGTGTCATCTGAGGTTGTTGATTCTTGAACACCCGATGGTTCAAGGTCTTCAACCGTTTCACAAGCATTTATTACTAAAGTTTCTGAGTCATTTGAGCTTTCCCATTCTTGGTATGACTGAAAATCTGAATTGTGATCATCACTTGAGCTTCCTTCGCTACCTTCTGAAGTTGTGGTGCTTGAGTCTTCGTTGTTGCTTTCTTCATTTAGCTTTTTCTCTGGCTCTGACGTACTTGTGTAAGATGGAACAAATTCTGGAATTTCCTCCGTGAGGAATTTTTCGAATGTGTTGTGTTTCAATTCTGGAACAAATACAGGAGGTTCACACACAACTTTTTCATCACAAAAAGCAGAGTTCAAATTAAAACATTCAACCACTACATTATCATGGTTGTGGCTTTTAGGTTTAGGCACATGCCCATTGCAGTCATCCCGAATTGAAGTTTTGTTTGCTTTATCACAATTCCAGGCGAATCGGTTAACAGTGGAATAACTGTCGCCTGAATATCCTATCCCTATTTTTTGATCCACCACAGTCATCATCGCATCCATCTTCTTCACGTTCAATCACATCTGCATTGTTATCAGAAAGGTTAGTCACCTCTGCATTTTCTCTAAGTTTCTCGGCCATCATTTGTTCTTGCTGTTCTTCACTGATTTCAGGCGTTGTGATTTCATTTGACATATTCCCCAACTTCAACTTCTTCAGTTTTAACAAACTGCAAAACAGAAGAAAGCACCTATCAATTACTTCGACAAATTCCGTAATACATTATCAGTAATAGACAATTGCACTTTGATTTACAATACCATCCGTAATACACTACTTTTCACATTACCAATATTCAAAATGCATATGTGCATCATTATGTATAACCATGATATAACGTGTTTTGTTACAAAAAGTTTGTGATTTTGAATGGAGAAGTAGACCCATAAACATGTTTTTTTTGTTATATCTAGTGGTTGTTGGTTTGGACGGTGTTCAAAAAACTCGTGGCTCCCAGCTCGCTCGAAAAAAGTTTGAAAAAAGCTCGGCGCGAAATTGGCTCGGTTTGTAAACGAGCCGAGCTCGATAAGGTTTACATCCTTCATTTTTTTGTCCCACATCGCTCAGAAGACAAAAACTAAGGGAGTATTTCCCCTATAAAAGAAGGTAAAGGAAATGTACAAAGTGAGTTAACTATTTATACTTGCATGTTTAGCCATTTGGTTAAATTAAATTGCAATTATGGCCTTTAGTCTATGAAAAGATTCATTTTTTAGGGATTTTTAATTAGTAAATTTTGCGATTCTTTGTTAGTTCGAGCTAGATCGGGCCGAGTCGAGCTAGCTCGAATTTTAATCGAGCCGAGCTCGAGCCTCAAATCTCAGCTCGATTTGAAATTCGAGCTCGAGCCGAGCCAACTCGACTTGGCTCGTTTACAGCCCTAGGTTTCGTTATAGTTGTCAATTTATGATTTAATATGTTGATTGGATGGTATAAATGGTGTTTACATACATTTAATAAAGTGAAAATATTGGTAATGGTATTGTATTATGGATGGTAGGAGGTAATGGTATTGTATTATGGATGGTATGATATATGAAAGGGAAAGTGTATTCAAAGTAGTGTACCAAAACACCTTATTTCATGTTGATACATATAGATGCACATGTGCATTTCTAATATCGGTAATGTAAAAAGTAGTGTATTACATATGGTAGTGTAAATGAAACTGCAATTGTCTAATATTTGTAATGAATTACGGAATTTGTCAAAGAAATGACAAAAATGCAAATGTGCATGTTTGTGTATTATGGATGGAATGATAGATGAAAGAGAAAGTGTATTCAAAGTAGTGTACTAAAACACCTTATTTCATGTTGATACATATAGATGCACATGTGCATTTCTAATACTGTTAACATAAAAAGTAGTGTATTACACGTGATAGTGTAAATGAAAGTGCAATTGTCTAATATTTGTAATGAATTACGGAATTTGTCAAAGAAATGATACATAAGCACGTGTGCATGGATAACTGTTACTCGAATTTTTTTTTTTTTTGATTTTTTTATTATTGACAAAATATAGCGATTTTTTCAAAAAAAAAATAGTAAAAAAAATTGTGTGTTTTTTAGATTTTTAAGGTATTACTGTTTGTGTTCACACTGGTTCTCGCGGTTCTCACAATAAAGGGTTGTTCCTAACGGATCTTTATCCTATATATATATAGGGGAAAGTTCATTTAAGAAGAAATTTAACGTGAGAAGAAAAAGAAGAAAGGGCATAATGGTAAAACATTAAATAGTTTATAACTCCTCCCATTAATTATGTTATCACTCATTAATAAAGCAAAAAACATTTTATCCTACACATTTCAAAATTTGTCCTACATATATCTTACACTTATCGAAATTTACCATACGCATATCTAAATTATCATACACATTTAAGAATTTATCCTACACGTACTAAAATTTATCATACACATGTCGAAAATTGTCCTTCACCATAGATTTTTTTATCTTGAAAGAGTATGTATATAAAAGTGAGTTACAAGTTTAATTAGTTAGCTAATTAATTACAATAAGAAATTTACCTATATGCCCTTATTAATTACATTAAATACACATATTAAATGAAGTAAAATGAAACATTTCTATTGGTTTAAAACTTATTCTTTTTATTCTTACAAAATTTTTCTTCTCATTTGAACCTTCCACTATAGAGTAAACTGCCATTTTGGTCCCTGAGGGTTGGTCACTTTTGCCACTTTAGTCCAAAACTCAAAACTTTTGCATCTGGGTCCCTGTGGTTTCAGTTTTATTGCCATTTTGGTCCAAAAGTGAAGTCATATCATATTTGTCCTATAAAATCCTGCTATTTGTCCTTTTCCTCAGGGGCAAAATGGTAATTTTAAATATAATTCGATCTTTGACCTATATAAAACCAAATCAACAACCCCTCTGCTACTCCAACTTTCTTCTATCTTCGTCTCTTGTCTCTCTACAACACCCACTACAAACACCACCCACAAACACTAACTCTTACCACAACGTCCGCCACGCACTTCCACCTCCGCCATACACACCGTTCTGAAGCGTTTGGAGATCGGAGAGGTCGAAGATCCGTGCTGAGAAGTGGTTGTGGAGATTTAAATCTTATCTAGAAAAACTCCAATCGAGCTGCCTGACTGTACTATGCTCACCGAATATTCCGTTGCCGCTTCCGGTACAAAACTCCTCCGTAAACAACAACACATGTAGCAGCGATCAATCCAAACGCCACACCTACCTTCTTCCCCGCACTCATTCCTCCGTCTGACGATTCCGTCCGATGATTCCGATTCTGGTGATGTTGCCGGAGAAGACGACAGAGATTTATCCGGTGACGAAGAATGTACCAGATTCGAAGGCGAAGGAGTAGGCGAAGATCCGATCAGAGTCAGGTGAGATGACGTCACTGGAATAGACGGTGACGGAGACGGAGAAGAAGACGGAGGTGAAGAATGCTCCAGATCTGACGGTGGAGATCCGATCGGAGACAAATGAGATAACGTCCGTGAGACTGAGTCGTCGGAACCTGATTGCGGTGACGGTGAGGGCGGAAGTGTGACGGAAAGGGTGAGAGTGAGGAAGAGTGTGAAGGAGAAGAAGTGAAGAGTGTGTTGGTTGCCATTGTTGTGATGTCATGGAGATTTGGTGAAGATGAAATGGAGGTTATGAAAGATATTTATTTAAATTAACCATTTTGCCCCTTAGGAAAAGGACAAAATAGCAGGATTTTATAAGACAAATATGATCTGACTTTACTTTTGGACCAAAATGGCAATAAAACTGAAACACAGGGACCCAGATGCCAAAGGTTTGAGTTTTGGACTAAAGTGACAAAAGTGATCAAACCTTAGGGACCAAAATGGTAGTTATATATATATATATATAGGGAGCCGCTAGAATGAGAACCACCACGAGTTATGAGAACCACGAGAACCGCGCCCCGCGGGTGGCCGTTGACCACGAAATTTTTTTTACACCTAGATCCGTATATTTTAAGACCGGGTGTAAATTTTGGGTTCAAACGGCGCGCCCGAGGGGGTAGTTTTTTACGCCCAAAGTTTGGGTTTTTTTTATTTTTCTTTTTTTTTACCAAACTTTGGGCGTAAAAAACTACCCCCTCGGGCGCGCCGTTTGAACCCAAAATTTACACCCGGTCTTAAAATATACGGATCTAGGTGTAAAAAAAATTTCGTGGTCAACGGCCACCCGCGGGGCGCGGTTCTCGTGGTTCTCATAACTCGTGGTGGTTCTCATTCTAGCGGCCCCCTATATATATATATATATATATATATATATATATATATATATAGTGGAGAGTAAACTACCATTTTGTATATAGGGTCGGGATTTAGAGAAAACGGTAGAAAGCGTGAGAACGGTGAGAACGCTTAACGATCGTCCGATCAAAACAATCTATGGACTAGATTGGCGCGGTGGCGTTTTCGTAAATAACATTAATTTTATTACGTGGACGCGCTTCGTTAAGGGTAAAAGGGTCTTTTGAATACTCCACACAAAACGCCATCTCATGAAATAAAACGCCAAAAACAAAAATCACGGACCATTCTAAGAAAAACGCCATTAAATATAAAACGCCAGACTTAATTATAGTTAAATCCCGCCTAAAAAAACCGCCAAAAAAATCCTATATATACAACATCTCAGACCTTCAATTAAAAACACACACAAAAACCCAAACGCCATATTTTATATAACCCATTCGTCTTAAAAACGCCAAAAAACCCAAACATCAAATATCTTCTACCCCAAAACGTTTTTTTTTTTTGAAATTCAGTTTGGCTGTTAGTAAGATTTCGCTCAATGAAATAGACAAAATTCTTAGGTGAGCATATTGTCCATTTCATTGAGTAAAATCTCATTGACTTATCCTAAACTTCCATCCAATTTATAACGCCAAAACATACAAAAACATTATTGAAGTTTGTTGCCAATAAAGTTTAGCTGTATGGGGTGGACAACATTGTCAGTTATCTTTCTTAACCGAGGATTAACAATGTTGTCCATCTCATACAGCAAAACATTATTGATTTTAGCATGATCAAAATTTGAGGTTTAAGGTGATCATATTTCGTGGCGTTGTTTTTATCGGCAAAACGCCAAAAAAGTTAAAAATCAAACATCATTGATTGTAAAAATTCAAGATTGTTGGCTGAATGATCTAAACTCAATAACATTTTGCTGCATGAGATGGACAAATCTTCAAGAAAAAGATGCTGATGTCAGACTGTGTGCTTCCAAACAGCAACACAAAAAACTACTTGAAAAAAAAGGAATCATACGAAAGTCAAACCAGCCAGTTAACATGATTCAAAAAAGAAGAAAGAGACTGGTGACAGAGAAGATTTGGAAGATCAATTGTTTATGTATTCTTTTTTTTATTTTCCTTTTCAGTAAATTGTTATATAATAAAACGCCATATATAATAAAAACACCAAAACAACCAAAATGCTTGTTTAAACGATATCATCCAGTTAAATGCCACAAAAACTCCCAAACTATAATAAAATTACTTTGAAAAATTATTATAAAAAACCCAAAAAATAATAATAATAAAAAATAAAAAGCAAACTTGAAAATGCAACTAGAAACAGTAAATACAAAATCAGTAATACTGAAGAATCTAAAACGTCAAACTTGAAAGATAGGACGTGTTACAGACTTCAGAGATAAAGCTTATCAAAAACATTAATTACAAAACAATAACTGAAAAGACGAATACTTTATTATAATAATAATGCACCGCCTAATTTAGGCGCCAAAAAGACATCCTATAAAATGATATGTCTCAGCAATTTCCATTTAATCAAACAAAAAAAAAAAAAAAAACAAACGCCAAATACTACTAACTACCACCCACTGTAAAACGCCAACAAATAAACTGAATGAATTGTTATCAGAGTGGAGTAACTTAGAAAGATTTTGTTGAATGAGATGGACAAAATTTCAAGAAAAAGATACTGATGCCAGTCATATGGCATTTTGTATTTTTTTGTTCTTGAAGAAGATTTGGATGAGGAGAAGAGATCAATGACACTGAAGAGTGGGTTCACTATAAAGATGAAGATCTAGATAAAGAAAAAGCGAAAAAACCCACTCACACGCCATAGATCTATGTCCCCAAACATCCACAAAAAAGCCAGTTCAACAGACGAGCAGGCAAAAAAAAAAAAAAAAAAATCAAACCGATGGATTTGTTAAGTTTTACATAAAACGCCATATATTTGGTGACAGTTCTTGTACTATTAAAGAAGAGAGAGACCGATGACAGTGAAGATTGGGAAAAGAGATCCGATTACGATTTTTAATTTATTTCCTTCCTTTGTATTTTTTTCCTGTGGTTGAAATATAATTTAACAATAGTAAAACGCCAAGATACCACAAACGCCAAAATGTTTATAAAAAATAATAGAACAATTGGCCATCTTGTTTAAAACGCCATTCAAATAGATTTCCTGCCCCCTGGGTTTCCATGGCATACGATGTGAATAAACGCCATAAACGCCAAAATGTTGATACAATGAAACCATTAAAACGCCATTAATTATTGAATTTGGTTACTGCCAAAAATCTTAAAAATCAAAAATTAAAACAACATTGGGAAAAAGCGGAACTGGAAAAGCAGAATATGAAAGGACAAAAAGCCCCTTCCGCCCTTTTCTAAGCGGCGTGACACGTGTTGGGCCAGGAAGCTTTCTCACCGTTCTCACACTTTTGAGCGTTTTCTCCAGATCCCGTTTCTATATATATATATATATATATATATATAGAGAGAGAGAGAGAGAGAGAGAGAGAGAGGAAGGTTAACGTACATTCCGGCTTAACGTACATCACGTACGACGGGTAATTACGCACGTTCATTTTAAAATCACACACGTTGTAACTCAAAAATCCAAAATCACGCATGTTGAAACACAATAATCACGCATATTGAAAACATCAATCACGCATGTTATAGAACAAATCACGCACGTTGTACGTGAAGTACGTTAAGCCGTAATGTACGATATACTTTCTATATATATATATATATATATATATATATATATAGATATAGGGGTTAGTTAACGTACAATTGACCTTATCGTACGATGCTTACGCAATTAGAAATCCGCACGTTATAAACCTCAAAAGACCAAAACTCGCATGTTATATTTATCAAACTCGGACATACAAACTCGGACTCTCATGATCATAAAGTCGGGCACACAAACTCGGACTCACAATTTGGTTGTCCGCATGTTATATCTCAAAATCGCATGGCCAAAAACTCGGACTCGCAAACTCGGACAACCAAATTGTACAAAATCCACATGTTATATCACTCAATCTGCATATTATATACCAATCACGTACGCATCATAGTTAAGTGATATACTGATATTGTACAATACATTTTCTCTCTCTCTCTCTCTCTCTATATATATATATATATATATATATATATATATATATATATATATATTAAGACGTACTTTAGAAAGGATTTGAAGAAATTAAGGTGTGACAATTGTGCATTAACGTTTTTTCTCTACATAAATTATGCATGATACATAGGGAAGATAACACATAAATCTCTCTTTTATCTTTCATTCTTTTCACTTTCTTTCGTTTATCTCAGCTTGGAGTTATGCATGTCATTTATACAAATTAATACATGGGTTTCAAAAATTCAACCAGCTAACCCGAAACCTAAAGCATGCCTACTCAACATGATTGACACATTACAACAGTTACAGGCAACTTGTAGGTTGAAGTAATCCAGAAGCAGTTCCTGCAGCATACGAGCAAGACGAATTCGCTGGTTGACCTCCAAATTTAAGGTCAACATCCTTTAACAGAATTTCACTACACGGATTCCCCTTGCTGCAATCAAACTTCACTGCTACGCGTGTTGCTGATGTTCCATGCACGTTTTCGTACACCACGTTGCTGATCTTTACTCCTGAAGCCTCATTGGGACAGTTGTTATTATTGGGACAGTAATTTCCATCTATTATGATCGGGAACTGAACGTTCATCATGGTTGCTCCCTTGAAATAAACACCGTTAACGAACCCATTGCTATTCCTTGCCCATGCTTTTATCCTCAGACCGTTCGTTGTACCTACGAATGTGGTAGTTTTTACGGTTACATTCTGGACACCTGGTTCGTTCAGTTCCCATCCTAGACTCCCAATGCTGCATCCACAATCAAATGTATATATAATTAGCAGGTCATATATGTATATAGTTATATGTGTGTAGGTGTGTGTTTATATATTTAAGGAATTATGTCTTTAATTAAGTGTACCTTATGATAATATAACCCATTGCACACGACTTACATATGTGTAGGTTATATATATCAATGAAAAGTTCACACACACATATATATATAGTGAAAGTTTTAAATACAAAAGGCTCTTAACATGCAACGGTACGCGACCGCCAAAATAACGTGCTTTATTATGCAAATAACGTGCGTAATTAGGGTTAACCCAACCCATGCGTAATTATACAAATAACGTGCGTAATTTATTATAACCTACGTATTTTAAAAATGGACACGCGTGATTCACTTCGCACCGTCGCACGTTAAGGGGCTATTGTACGTTAACCTTCCACTATATATATTGTATTTCAAGAGAGACGAATAAAGATTGCCTTTCTATCATTTTCTTTTATTTTAAAAATTAAAAAAAAATAAAGAATTTACTTTGTTACTCGTGTTCTTGCAATATTTAGTGTTCTAGGCAAACCCTCCCTAAATGTGTGTGTGTATATAAGGAATGAATGTGTCAGTTAAGTGTACCTTATGCCGTGACCCGGCCCACAAACCACCTTTTCTATCCAGATATTAGTGTTTCCTGGGCCCATTGAGACGCAGTCGTCACCTGTTGAGATCTTAGAGCTCAAAATGGTGATTCCGGTGGATAATGCCATATGAATGCCATCTGTGTTCGGGCTGAGCCCAGGTGCCAAGATGCTCACTCCTTGTATTTTCGCGTTCTTGCAACCATAGAGCAGAATGTGAAACATTTGGCTGTTTAATGACCTTAGTTTGCTGATCACTATATTTTGGGAATGGTAGATACCAAGTGTCTGCAACAAATACATGTTCATAATTATAATTTCATGATAGAAAAAGAAGAAATGCACTTATACAAACATGCGATTCACATATGCCTTTTGATAATTTGATCACATGGCTTAGGAAACGCGTACAAATTATATATTTGTCGAAGTGTATGGTCTTACCGTAGACCCTTGAGGACATGCTTTTCCAGATAATTTGCAGGCCCATAGAGAAGATCCTTGAGCATCAAGCGTTCCACCGTTTATGGTAACATTCTTAACAATGTGGAACTTGATCCAGACTTGCGCGTCGCCAATAGCATTATAACTAGATGGTGCCACCAAGGTACCATCTATGTTAAATGTGATGGCTCGGCTCTTACATGCTTGACCAGAGAATGTAAGCGCCGAGGCAATCAAGTACCTCCCAGCAGGTACATAGATTACGGCGGGGCTAGTAGAGTTACATGACAGATTCCATGCTTTCATGAACGCGTTCTTTGAGTCTGAGCGGCCGTCAGGTTTGGCTCCAAAACTTGTGACGTTGTACGTAACCCTTGCGGATGATAACTGAAAAACTAGAGAAAGCAAGACCAGGATGTGTTTGATGACCATGATAACTATATGTGTATCTCTCTATACTTTGAAGTAGTTACTTAATTAGTTTTGTATGTTATGTACATCTTGATTTGGTTATTTATAGTTATAGTTAAGAACATAATATAGGTTGAGGTACTCAATGGTGCAATCATGAGGGTTTGCATTATTGATAATGATTGATAAGAACTAGTCCGTATGCATAGGAGTACGAACTGATAGAATGTCAAATGGGTGGCAACTTGAAAGGAATATTAATCATGTAACACTAATTAATATAATATGTTTCAAACAAGTCTTTTCATATTTACAGTTGTATTTAGGGGAGTGGGGGTGGTCACTAGTGATAAAATTTCATCACTCACAAGCATCCAATCAAGTTTCGTCATGTCATTAACCATTTTTCCATCACTCACAACCTTTTTTAGTGGCAATGGTCATCACTCACCACCACACCCAACAATTTCCCCCCAACCAACAATTGCTCTCACAAAATCAAATCATCAAGCGTTGATTTTTACACGCGTTATACTTTGCAGCCGTTTCCACGCGTTATTAAATGATGGTGGCGGTGGGAATTGTTTGTTTTCCACGCGTTATACTTTGCCTATCACTGAGTAAATTACTCCACCCCGCCTCCCCTTAGTTCCCTTAGTTTTTTTTTAATAAAAGGGACTTTAATAAGGGAAAATTATGTTGTGTAGGAATTAAAAATTGTTTGAGATTGGTGGGTTGAACCGATAAACTCAAACACGACCCAAATAGTTATTCGTGTCAAAGTTACCAATCTCAATCCGAACACACTTAAAAAGTGTGCAACTCTACCGCGTAATCCATTTATCTAAACAAGTCAAACGGATTTATGTGTTGTAAAGGAGTTGTAATAAGCGAGTCATTAACAATTAACGAGTTGACATGTATCCTTATAAAATTATAAATTTTAAACGGGTTGGTGGGTAATGCTTCTACCTGAACACGAGTTATTTTTTTAAACATGTAAAACAGTTTGGCCTGAACACCATTTGTTTATTAAACGTGTTAGATTTGACAATTTAAAACCTGTTGTGTTTTAAGTATTGTCATATTTAGACCAAAAGGCATGGAAATATATTTAGTTTTCTGCCTATTAATATTATTATTAAAACTTATGTTTAAACCTCATTTTAGGATGTGACTAACCTTTTAATATATGTGTAGTGCGATCCAATATAATCATTTACTTCTATATTCACTACATGTAATGAATTTTTGAACTTAAATTGTAATGTATGTAACTTTAAAAATATACTTGTAAAGTTGGATAGGTTATGTGTATTCCCATTTTGTGTCCCAGCCTTGGTTTCACTGTGTTGTAGAGTTATACTATATGATATAATATAATATATCCTACTACATAATATAATATAATACAAAACCTAAAAAGTATAACGACATATCAAAACTCAAAGCTATGTATATTTTCAAATATTAACTATTAAAAATAGATGATAATGAAACTAGCAATACATTTGTAATGGTAGATTGATTAAAAATAGATGATAATGAAACTGGCAATACATTAGTAATGGTAGATTGGTAGGTGATTATATATATTTTTTAAGTAAGCCAGTGCATATGATCCCACATGGGTTGGCCTTTAGAGGAATGTCAACCTCAATAAACTATTCAACCTCTACAAATGCTTCATAATATAATTAGTATTTTCTCATTCTTCTAACAAAGATATAACAATATTCTATCGTTTCTCATTCTTCTAACAAAGATATAATATTCTATCGTATAGTAATTCAAATATTTTGTAAGGTGCAAGAATTTTCTAGAAATGATTAAGTTTGTTAACGGTCATAACAGATATTTACAATATTAATTCTCTAAACTTAACAAATATCATTATCATGTAGATATTAAAATACAAGTTTTTGAATTATTGGTTGTTACTTGTTAGTCAACTTTTTTAAAACTTCACAAAAGTATTTGGAAAAATTTTGGGGTGATAATCATGTAAGGATAACGGCTTGAAATTGGTAAACACTCACGTAATGCTTTGTGTAAAATACTGTTGGTACACTTTATCTGGACGCGACTCGGTTCGGATCAACTCGGTTCGGTTTGACTCGGTTAAGTTCGGCTCAAGCCCGACGTCACGACATTCCTTCGTCGTGCGTTCCAGAGTTCGACACGCGAAGCACGAAGCGCCGCGAGCCGGTTCCCGCCGCCACATCATCATGACATCATCATGATAATGTCATGATGATGTCACTTGATGTCACATGTTTAACTAAGGCTTACAGTCTGCACATTAGTTGAATTCATGTACGTGAATTCATGTTGGGCCAATACCATTGTTTGTTTGGACCAATCAACGTGCTTGGGCAGAAATCACATGGGCCTAAACCTCAGTTGGGTCGAAACCATTATTTCAACATGCAGGTCGACGAAACAAGGAGTGTTTCGTCGACTTTGGAGTTTCGCCGTGGCCCATCCCGTTTCGTCAAAGATATAGACGAAACGACATGTGTTTCGTCGACAACAACAGTTTTGTCGAGACCTGTTCAGTTTCGTCGTGTCTGTGACTATATTCAGTGAACTCAGAATAAAACATAGAACACACACACGAGAGAACTAGAGAGAGTTTACAGAGATTATTTTGTAAACATTGTATTGTAAGCGTTTCAAGTATTAATACAATGGAGTGTTAATCGTTGAGTCTCGTGTTATCATTTACGTGTTCGAACTTGGTTTAACTTACCCGTTTGGATTCCGCACTTTCGGGTTTGTCGGAAAACAGGGAATAGAGGTTACTCGATCCTCCGGGTGGACCTACAATTGGTATCAGAGCATTGGCTCGATTCCTTGTTAAAACCAAGTTGATTTTCTTGTGTTTTTCTTGATTTTGAGCTTTGAAAAATCATATATTTTCTGGGAAAATAGCTTGAAATTCTTGAAAATCTTGATATTTTGTTGTTAGTTCATACAAAACCTTGTTTAAAACTCATGCATATATGTTAGGATTGGGTTTTCTTTGAACTTTATTGCAAAATCGTGATTCGGAAATTTTTCGGTTCACTGGAAAACTCATAAGTTTATCGGAATATTCAAAGTGTTCTTCAAGATCTTCATATTGTTCTATAAGATATTCAAAGTATCTGGGTTTTTGAATCATATTTGCTTTGTTGTTTAGATTGAATTATTGATATTGATTATAATATTAATTGTTTGAAAATGATGTACACAAAGGCATGATGAGTAGTTGTTGAACGAAGTGTAAGGGTATGGTGTCTTTGACAATAGAGACTATTTGTCAGGAGGATAAGTCTTTGTTTGAAAAATCCCACCAATATCTCACCAATTCCAGATCTTATCCCTTATGTTTCGTCGCATAACAATCAACCATTGAGTTTCGTCGGACCTTATCCATTCCTTTTCGTCAATCTATATCAGAATTCTGTTACGTCGCCAAGTTATTAATTATGTTTCGTCGCCAAGTTATTCATTCTGTTTCGTCGCTAACTTATCAATTCTGTTTCGTCGCCAAGTTATCCATTCTGTTTCGTCGCCTAGATCAACCTTCTGTTTCGTCGCCTAGATCAATTATGTTTCGTTGTTCATTAACTGTTTCGTCGAAGTAATATAGTTTCGTCGAACTTGTTAAAATTTTTAACAGAAGCTTTGCAAATCATATTTAACGGTTTGATTTGAGTGATTTGTTCAGGTATTCGTCATTATATATTCGAAATGAATCCGGATTGGTGGGGTACTCCGTCAACTGTAGAGAGCAAGTATACAAACACACGTTTATCTCCCTCATGGGCCGAATCTCCCGCACCTGCATCTAATACAGAAAGCAAGTATACAAACACGCGTTTGTCGCCATCATGGGCTGAATCTCCCGCAACCGCATCTTCGCAAGCGAATCAAATGTCAACAGGTGCATGGGCGTTTGTTTCAAATCAAACTCCAAGTATTCAAAGTATACTCCTAAGCGAAAGCGAGACCGGAAGTCTAAATCGCCCACCGAAACTGATGCACATAAACGAATATCCTGGATGGGTAGATAGATTCTATACGTATGTCAATGGGCAAAACACGGAATTGTGGTTACGTTTTACTACAGATTTCGATCAAGCTCTTGAGGTTGCCGCTTCAACTGCCGCTACATTTGCAGATCTTACTGAAGACGAGAAAAAGGCATATGATCTAGAGAAGAAAGCATATGCTATTCTGACTCAGGCGATGAGCAAGGATATATATCATCAGTTCGTCAGCTTCAAGACGTCAAAGCGATTGTGGGATGCATTGAAGACAAGGGGTCTAGGAAATGAAAAGTCACGCCAATTGCGACATGATTTACTCAAGAAGGAGTTTGATGGTTTCACATGTATGGAAAGTGAATCTTTGGGAGATATGACAAGTCGATTCTATCACCTGCTTACTGAATTGAGTAATTATGGGGTAGTAACTGTCACACCCCCAAAATCCACACGCGGAGTACCACCGCTTGGAGGCGTGACATGACCAGGATCAAGCCACCAATCATATTGAACATAAGTATATAGTAAAAGTCATTCATCAATACGATAGGTATTTCCAAAACCAAATACAAACAAGTGTGTAGCGGAAGCATTAATGTAAAACCCAACATAAGTTTAAGTACAAAATGTCATTTAAGTTTAACATCACGTTCACGATCCATGTCCACAACGACCGTGCCTCCCGTGCAAGCTCCAAAAGTACCTATGGTCCTGCAAGGCATGTAACAGAGAGTCAACAAATAGTTGAGCGAGTTCACAGTAGGTTATTTAGTTATAACGTTCGAATCGTAAATCGTAAGTTCGTTTAATAATCATGTATCGTATGTAATAGCATCGCGGCCCTCTAGGCATGTTTGCGAAGTTTAGTGGGGGTTTCCCATATGTTCACTAGACTAGGTATATTCGTATCGCGGCCCTCCAGGCATGTTTGCGAAGATTAAAGTATAGTTCGTGGCCATTCCAGGCATGTTTGCGAAGATTGTTCTAGTATCGCGGCCGATCCCGGCATGTTTGCGAAGAGATGTATAAGTATCACTAGTCTAGTAGTATCTACCATTGACCTTCCTCTCACGAGGCCAATAGTATGTAATTCCAATAACTCATAAGCATAAATAATCAATTTATCAACCCATTCCCAAAACCCGGGAATCCCATGCCTTGGTAGAAGTGTGAACTCACCTTGTTTGCTCGGTATGCTAAGTTAAGTGCTCACAATAAATCAGTCAAGTCCTATAGTGCACGTATATTCAATCAGTTCATATTGGTTGTAAAGTTTCACATGGAACTAGTGTCACAGTAATATCACAGAGTGTTTGATAGTTCGTATCGTACCACACAAGCAGTTAATTGTATCCATATATTTAATAGAGTTGGCATTTAGCAGAAATAGAAAGTTAACTGAGTGAATAAAGTTAACAGGTTTCATGAAATAATAGAATTTATCCACTTCTTTGAAATAATAATCAAACAGAGTAAGTTAGTTAACCCAGTTAACAACTTAACAGAATTGTCATCTAACAGAGTTACTCAAACAATGAAGTTATCAACTTACATATTTAACGAAGTTAAATAAACTAACTGAGTTATTCAAGTGATTTGTTTAATTAAATAACATATATAATAACAATAATTATTAACAGTTAACATGTTGCCAAACACATAAAAGTGCCGAAAACACCCTAAGGCCGAAAACCCCCTTATGGCCGAAAACCATATGAGCCGAAAACACATGAGGCCGAAATCCCTTTATAGCCGAAAACCACATAAGGTTGCCGAAAACCACATGTTGGGCCGAAAACCCTTACTGGGCCGAAAACACATGTTGGGCCGAAATCACTCTTTGTGATTTCGTCCACTTTAGAGTGTTGTGGGTGATTTCGTCCAGTTATCTTCTTCTCCAACACTTTCTGTAGCTTAAACCCAGCAATCTAAATCTCATTACAGTTACAGTTTAATCATCTACAAGCCATTTATATCAATCATTGATATTAAAACAAATACTCTATCAAAACTTTGTGAAATCTAGAACATAATTCCATCATTTTATCATTCATTAACAAACACCCACTGTTGATCAAAACTTCAAATATCCACACAGTTCATGTATAACAATTATCTAACAAGTACACCATGATCAATCACATAATCACATATTTAAATGTATACCTACATCATGATTTAAACATCTAAAATCATACTATATGCAACAAGAACTATTGAATCATGAAATCACTAACCAAGAATTTTAAGCAGAGGTTTTGCTTCAAAATGGTTTCTCTTTTGTTGGGTTTTCAGATGTAAAGAGAGAGAACAAAGTGATAAGATTTGGTTTGGAAATTGTGAAACTTGTCTGAGAAGATTGTTTATAAATATCTCAATACCCCACTGGGCAAAGCCCATCACTGATTTCGTCTGGGCCCATGCTAGACGAAAACACTCAAAGTGTTTTCATGAGTGGGTGATTTCATATGTACTTGATTTCAGTAAGTTCCATCTTTAATTAACACATGATAAATAATAACACTTATTAACATACAATCACACATAATAAATATTATGGATTTCCAAGTGTAAAATATTAATCGAAATACGATATAACGTATTACAAAGGTAAGCGTTATGAAACAACAAGTCGTATTAACCACAACTAGAGCAATAATAAATAAAAAAATTAACGTGCACTAAATGCGAAGATAGAAATCTTGGAAACTCGAGTTGTCACATTATCCCCAACTTGAAAGAAATTTCGTCCCGAAATTTAGCATGCGGTTACTGAGGAAGCTAGGTAAGTTATCATTTACTGGTTCTCCTGGGGTGTCACATCATCCCCCTGCTGAGTTGGGATTTCATCCCGAACTTCTGTAGTAGCTTCAGCCTCAGTAGTAGTTGCATTGTTTTCGAACAACTGGGGATATTTGAGTTCCATTTGGTCTTCGCGTTCCCAGGTGAACTCTGGGCCACGACGGGAGTTCCAACGAACTCGAACAAGAGGTATTCTGGTGTTCTTGAGGACCTTAACATCCCGGTCCGTGATTTCAACTGGTTCTTCGACGAAATGCAATTGTTCGTCGATAGTGAACTCCTTCAAAGGAACTATAAAGGTCTCATCTGACTGCCACTTCTTCAGATTCGACACATGAAAGACGTTGTGAACTGCACTGAGTTCAGCTGGTAAGTTCAGTCTGTAGGCCACTTTGCCTATCTTTTCTATGACTTCAAATGGTCCAACGTATCGTGGATTGAGTTTGCCTCGTTTGCCAAAACGAACAACACCCTTCCAAGGTGAAACTTTGAGTAGTGCTCGATCCCCAACTTGGAATTCGAGTAGTTTCCTGTCTTTATCAGCGTATACTTTCTGACGGTCACGTGCTGCCGCCATGCGTTGTCGTATTTGAGCAATCTTTTCAGTAGTATCAACTACCATTTCTGGACCTGTGATCTGATTGTCACCCACCTCTGCCCAACAAAGAGGTGATCGGCATTTACGCCCGTACAATGCCTCAAATGGAGCAGCTTTAATGCTGGTGTGGTAACTGTTGTTGTATGAAAATTCCACAAGGGGCAGATGTTTTTCCCAGCCTTTGCCAAAGTCAATTACGCACGCCCGAAGCATGTCTTCTAGAGTTTGAATAGTTCGCTCAGACTGCCCGTCTGTCTGAGGATGATAAGCTGTGCTCATGTCTAAACGAGAGCCAAAAGATTTGTGCATTGCTTGCCACAGTTCTGAAGTAAAACGTGCATCACGATCAGAGATAATAGAAGTGGGCACCCCGTGCCTCGAAACAACTTCTTTAAGGTATACGTCTGCTAGAGTGGAGAACTTATCCGTTTCCTTGATAGCCAAGAAGTGAGCAGACTTGGTGAGTCGATCAACGATCACCCAGATAGTATCATTCCCACGTTGAGATCTAGGCAGGCCAGTAACAAAATCCATGGAAATTTGCTCCCATTTCCATTGTGGTATCTCAGGTTGTTGAAGTGGGCCTGATGGTTTCTGATATTCCGCTTTGACTCTCGCACAAGTCAAACACTTGCTAACGTAAGTTGCTATGTGGGCCCTCATGCTAGGCCACCAATAGGTAGTTCTGAGGTCGTGGTACATCTTATCTGAACCAGGATGTACTGAGTAGCGGGACTTATGAGCTTCATCCATTACAAGCTCGCGTAAATTACCATAGAGTGGGACCCAGATGCGTCCTGTTACATAGTAGGCGCCGTCTGCCCTTTGTTCTAACCGTTGCCTTGAGCCGCGTAGAGCTTCAGCCCTGACGTTTCCTGGTTTCAATGCTTCTACCTGAGCATCACGTATCTGTGAAGGAAGACTGGACTGAATAGTGAGTTGCAACGCTCGTACACGCCTAGGTGTAGTATCCTTTCGACTGAGGGCGTCGGCCACCACATTGGCTTTGCCCGGATGGTACTTTATAGCACATTCGTAATCGTTCAGTAACTCAACCCATCGACGCTGTCGCATGTTCAATTCTTTCTGCTTGAAGATATGCTCAAGACTCCTGTGATCGGTGTAGATGGTGCACTTGGTGCCATACAGATAATGTCGCCATATCTTGAGTGCAAAAACAACAGCTCCAAGCTCTAAATCGTGAGTAGTGTAATTCCGTTCGTGAATCTTAAGTTGGCGTGAAGCATAAGCAATAACTTTATCCCGCTGCATCAACACACATCCAAGACCTTGGATGGATGCGTCGGAGTAAACTACAAAATCATCCGTGCCTTCAGGCAATGAGAGGATAGGTGCGCTACAAAGTCTATCCTTTAAGTGCTGAAACGCTGTTTCCTGTGTATCACTCCAACGGTAAACAACACCTTTCTGTGTCAGTAATGTAAGCGGCTGAGCAATCTTTGAGAAGTCTTTGATGAACCGTCTGTAATAACCCGCCAAACCCAAGAATTGGCGTATTTCTGTTGGTGTACTAGGTGCAGGCCAGTTCTTGATCGAATCTACCTTGGATGGATCGACATGAATCCCATCCTTGGTTACCACGTGGCCTAGAAAGTGGACTTCACGAAGCCAAAAGTCACATTTTGAAAACTTAGCGTACAGCTGTTCCGTTCGAAGGAGTTCCAGAATAAGTCGTAAATGCTGCTCATGTTCCTCCCGATTCTTCGAATAGATCAGGATGTCATCAATGAAAACAATAACAAACTTGTCAAGATAAGGTTTGCACACCCTGTTCATAAGATCCATGAAAACCGCAGGCGCGTTCGTTAGCCCGAATGGCATGACCAAAAACTCGTAATGGCAGAATAAGTCGTAAATGCTGCTCATGTTCCTCCCGATTCTTCGAATAGATCAGGATGTCATCAATGAAAACAATAACAAACTTGTCAAGATAAGGTTTGCACACCCTGTTCATAAGATCCATGAAAACCGCAGGCGCGTTCGTTAGCCCGAATGGCATGACCAAAAACTCGTAATGGCCGTAGCGAGTTCTGAATGCTGTTTTGGAGACGTCCTCATCCCGGACTCTCAGTTGATGGTAACCTGACCTCAGGTCAATCTTTGAGTAATAGCTCGACCCTTGCAACTGGTCGAATAAGTCGTCGATGCGTGGAAGAGGATAACGATTCTTCACTGTCACCTTGTTCAGTTCGCGGTAATCTATGCACATACGAAAGGTACCGTCTTTCTTCTTCACAAATAATACTGGAGCTCCCCATGGCGAAGAGCTAGGACGTATGAAACCCTTTTCCAATAGTTCTTGTAATTGCTTAGACAGTTCTTCCAGTTCAGTTGGAGCTAAGCGGTAAGGCGCTCGAGCTATGGGTGCTGCTCCTGGAGCTAGCTCGATCTGAAATTCGACCTGGCGATGCGGCGGTAGCCCAGGTAACTCTTCAGGAAACACTTGAGGAAAGTCGTGTACTACAGGAATATCCCCAATCTTTTTCTCTGTCGTAGATGTATCAGTAACGAGTGCTAAAATTGCTATGTGGCCCTTTCGTAGACACTTCTGAGCCTTTAAGAAGGAGATGATGCCACTCACGACACCACACTTATCGCCTTGAACTTCGAGAGGTTCTTTGCCAGAACGAGGAATACGAATGATCTTTTCCTTGCATAGGATCTCTGCTTGTTGTTGGGATAACCAATCCATACCAATGACAATATCAAAACTACTCAGAGTTATAGGAATGAGATCGATAGAGAAAGTCTGACCAGCGAGGATAAGATTACAACCCTGAACTATGTGTGTGGCCTCTAGACTTTTACCGTTAGCTAACTCTACGACATGTTTGGTGTTCAAAAGTGTTGGTGCGCGTTTAAGCATTTGACTAACTTTCAGAGACATATAACTGGTATCTGCACCCGAATCAAATAATACGGTAACATAAAAGTCGTCAAGAAGAAACTTACCCGTAACCACATTAGGATCGTTCCTTGCGTCACTCTGACCAATCACAAACATACGACCCTTTGCACCATTGTTGTTGTTGTTTCCCCCATTGTTGTTCCCAGTGCCCTGATTATTGTTGTTGTTATTCTGATTCTGGTTTAACTGGGGGCAATTCCGCTTGAAGTGACCTTCAGCCCCACACTGAAAGCATGTCTTATTTCCTTGTTGTTGTTGCTGTGACTGGTTTCGTGGAACTGGTGGCTGTTGTTGCTGGTTCTGATTCGCAGGCCTTGAGCTCCTGCAATCTTTAGCTTCATGCCCTACCCTTAGACATCTCTGACAGCGGCCCCTACGACATAGACCACTGTGGTGTTTGTTGCACCTGTTACACAGTGGATGAGTTCCCCAATATCCACTCTGCCCCTGACCACCAGACGATTGCTGACTCGAACTCTGGTAATCACTAGTCTTGCGCTGTTGCTATGCTTGAGACTGTACAATAGCTGAACCCCTGCTGGAATCCCCTTCCCATTTCCGCTTGTTGTCACTGGGAATAGCAGGAGTAACTGGAGTGGTAGCGGTAGTAGCGCTGATACGTTTAGGCAGCCTGTTCTGTTCCACTGCCTGATCGGTGAGGCGATGAGCTAGCTTGACGATCTGTTGAATAGTGCCAAGATTCGCTGAGGTTACGTGGCTTTGAATCTCCGGCACCAGACCATTGAGATACAGTTCGATACGCTTAATGGGAGGGTCCACCATAGTAGGACACAGAATAGCCAACTCATTCGATCTTCTGGTGTACGCTTCAATTTCTGACCCCGTCATTTTCAAGTGGTAAAACTCTACCTCCAGCTTATGAATATCATCACGGCTACAGTATTCCTCTTTAATCAATTCCTTGAAACCGTTCCAAGGTGTGGCGTTAGCAACGGCCAACCCTAACATCTGAACTTGCGCATTCCACCAAGTCAGCGCAATACCTTCCAGAGTACCAGTGGCGTACTTCACCCTGCGAGCCTCAGGGCATTCGCACATTTCAAATACGGACTCGAGCTTTTCAAACCAATGGAGGAGTCCAACCGCTCCTTCCGTGCCACTAAAAGTAGTAGGACGACAGTCCATGAAAGTTTTGAAGGTACAAACAGGTGGTTGACCTCCTGCTTGTGCGGTTGCAACTGCCGCAGCAACTTGTTCGTTAATGAGAGCCGTCAGTTGGGCTTGCGTCATGTTAATGCGTCCAGACATGATCTTCACAGCAAATATGACATAAGTGAGAGAGGTTCGCGAGTAGTGCGTTAACAAAAGAGAATAATCACACAAGTGTTCTCATGCAATAGTATCAAGTTAACCTAAGCATACCCGGAGCAAAGTTCTATGCAATTCTAGCAAGTAGGCAATAAGACATGTACCATATTACCTAGAGTGATGAGTCTTGCACGTGGAGCGAGGCGTCGTTGTGGATCGTTGAGCACTGTTCTGGTTATAGTCTGGTTTTAATAAAAACGTTTTCCCCTTATTAAAACCGAGTTCTCTATAACCAATGGCTCTGATACCAATCTGTCACACCCCCAAAATCCACACGCGGAGTACCACCGCTTGGAGGCGTGACATGACCAGGATCAAGCCACCAATCATATTGAACATAAGTATATAGTAAAAGTCATTCATCAATACGATAGGTATTTCCAAAACCAAATACAAACAAGTGTGTAGCGGAAGCATTAATGTAAAACCCAACATAAGTTTAAGTACAAAATGTCATTTAAGTTTAACATCACGTTCACGATCCATGTCCACAACGACCGTGCCTCCCGTGCAAGCTCCAAAAGTACCTATGGTCCTGCAAGGCATGTAACAGAGAGTCAACAAATAGTTGAGCGAGTTCACAGTAGGTTATTTAGTTATAACGTTCGAATCGTAAATCGTAAGTTCGTTTAATAATCATGTATCGTATGTAATAGCATCGCGGCCCTCTAGGCATGTTTGCGAAGTTTAGTGGGGGTTTCCCATATGTTCACTAGACTAGGTATATTCGTATCGCGGCCCTCCAGGCATGTTTGCGAAGATTAAAGTATAGTTCGCGGCCATTCCAGGCATGTTTGCGAAGATTGTTCTAGTATCGCGGCCGATCCCGGCATGTTTGCGAAGAGATGTATAAGTATCACTAGTCTAGTAGTATCTACCATTGACCTTCCTCTCACGAGGCCAATAGTATGTAATTCCAATAACTCATAAGCATAAATAATCAATTTATCAACCCATTCCCAAAACCCGGGAATCCCATGCCTTGGTAGAAGTGTGAACTCACCTTGTTTGCTCGGTATGCTAAGTTAAGTGCTCACAATAAATCAGTCAAGTCCTATAGTGCACGTATATTCAATCAGTTCATATTGGTTGTAAAGTTTCACATGGAACTAGTGTCACAGTAATATCACAGAGTGTTTGACAGTTCGTATCGTACCACACAAGCAGTTAATTGTATCCATATATTTAATAGAGTTGGCATTTAGCAGAAATAGAAAGTTAACTGAGTGAATAAAGTTAACAGGTTTCATGAAATAATAGAATTTATCCACTTCTTTGAAATAATAATCAAACAGAGTAAGTTAGTTAACCCAGTTAACAACTTAACAGAATTGTCATCTAACAGAGTTACTCAAACAATGAAGTTATCAACTTACATATTTAACAAAGTTAAATAAACTAATTGAGTTATTCAAGTGATTTGTTTAATTAAATAACATATATAATAACAATAATTATTAACAGTTAACATGTTGCCAAACACATAAAAGTGCCGAAAACACCCTAAGGCCGAAAACCCCCTTATGGCCGAAAACCATATGAGCCGAAAACACATGAGGCCGAAATCCCTTTATAGCCGAAAACCACATAAGGTTGCCGAAAACCACATGTTGGGCCGAAAACCCTTACTGGGCCGAAAACACATGTTGGGCCGAAATCACTCTTTGTGATTTCGTCCACTTTAGAGTGTTGTGGGTGATTTCGTCCAGTTATCTTCTTCTCCAACACTTTCTGTAGCTTAAACCCAGCAATCTAAATCTCATTACAGTTATAGTTTAATCATCTACAAGCCATTTATATCAATCATTGATATTAAAACAAATACTCTATCAAAACTTTGTGAAATCTAGAACATAATTCCATCATTTTATCATTCATTAACAAACACCCACTGTTGATCAAAACTTCAAATATCCACACAGTTCATGTATAACAATTATCTAACAAGTACACCATGATCAATCACATAATCACATATTTAAATGTATACCTACATCATGATTTAAACATCTAAAATCATACTATATGCAACAAGAACTATTGAATCATGAAATCACTAACCAAGAATTTTAAGCAGAGGTTTTGCTTCAAAATGGTTTCTCTTTTGTTGGGTTTTCAGATGTAAAGAGAGAGAACAAAGTGATAAGATTTGGTTTGGAAATTGTGAAACTTGTCTGAGAAGATTGTTTATAAATATCTCAATACCCCACTGGGCAAAGCCCATCACTGATTTCGTCTGGGCCCATGCTAGATGAAAACACTCAAAGTGTTTTCATGAGTGGGTGATTTCATATGTACTTGATTTCAGTAAGTTCCATCTTTAATTAACACATGATAAATAATAACACTTATTAACATACAATCACACATAATAAATATTATGGATTTCCAAGTGTAAAATATTAATCGAAATACGATATAACGTATTACAAAGGTAAGCGTTATGAAACAACAAGTCGTATTAACCACAACTAGAGCAATAATAAATAAAAAAATTAACGTGCACTAAATGCGAAGATAGAAATCTTGGAAACTCGAGTTGTCACAGTAACAACTCCAGCAGAGGTAGTCACAAAGTTTGCCGATGCATTGCCACCTCAATGGAATAGTTTCTTGGAAATCCTGAAGTACAATGGCGCATTGGCTACGACAAACATCAATGACTTCGTTCAGCTCTTGGAGAACAAAGATCAGGAAGAAACCCTAAAGGCGAAAAGGGTTCCAGTGCGACAAAATCCTGATATGTATTATGGAACTTCTAGCACTTCTGCAAGACCAGTTTCACATGCTCCACTTCAAACGGCGTTTGTCACAAGCACAGATTTATATGGCAATACGATACAAGTTCCTGTAAATCCAGCTCCAACCACAGACTTCTATGGAAATCCACTACAACCAGCTCCACAACAGCAAAGCTATCGGCCATCTACCGTAGCAACTGATTTGTATGGGATTCCTGCTCAACAACAAGCTTGTTATGGAAGCACATCATCTGCTGGTCAGCCATCAAAGTCAAATACAGTACGGCTTGACACGTCAAACTTCTCCAAAGTTAGCATTGAAGTAGCTAAAGATCATATGGAGATACTAAACACATTGGTGAGCTCGTATTGTGGGTTGATTGCAGGGCAGATCAGAAACATCAATCTAACTCAAGAAGATTATCAGCAGATCGATAAAGAAGAGATGGATATGATGGACATCAAATGGGCTTTCGCTAGTGCTGTTAGGCGAGCTAAAGACTTCATGGAACGGACGGGTAGAACCAACTTGGAAAGCAAGAAAGATACCAAGTATGGGATCCGTCAAGTGCTTTAACTGTGGTGAACGTGGTCATTTCAAGCGTGAATGCACAAAGCCAGCACAGCATGGGAACCAGAATCCTTTCAGAGGTCAAGGCAACCAACAGAATCAGAATTAAACCAGGAATGATGATCGCACCTTGGTCCTTGCAAACAATCAAGCAGGACCATCGAACACCAATCAGGCTCTTGTAGTGCAAATAGATGAAGGTTGCGACTGGTCAATGCAATTAGGCATTGGTGATCAGGGAGGAACAACTTGTTTTGCTGAAACTGCTAAGGATTTGAAGCACGCCAGTGGTGGAGAATCTTCCACCAGTGGTGGTGAATCTTCAGATGAAGAGAGTTCTGGTGATTCAAGGAGTTCAGATGAGGAAACCTCAACCTCAGGCGAAGATTATTCTGATGATGTATCTAGTGGGAGAATCGATGCAGATATCGATGAATTGTTAGGAGAAGCTGCAGCAAGGAATGATAGAAGATCTATTCTGGTGGATCAAGCTGCTTATTCTTCTTCTTCTCTTCATTCAGCCTTTATGGCTAATGGCGGCAGTTCATCAAGCCAGGTATGCTTCGATGAACCAACTGTTGTTAATTGTGATAATTGTGCTAGCTTAAGTGTTAAATGTGCTGATTTGGATGCTAATATGTCTGAGTTGCAAAGCAAACATGATGCTTTAAATGCTGAATTGTTTGACTTGCAAAGCAAACATGAGGCTTTGCAAAACAAATATGAAGTGACAAATATCCACAATCAAAAGTTGATAGTGGATCTTTCAAAATGCAAAGAGGCTAACATGTTTTATGAAAACCATGAAAAGGAATTCAAAACGGTGGTTGCAAATTTAAGAAAAAGATAAAACCGAATTAACAAAAATGGTTTCAAGAAAACAAACTGACATAAACTGTTATATCAATCGTCTTGAGATCATGCAAAAAGAGTTAGCCTGTACAAAGTGTTAAAGTGAGGCGATCCGGCTTAAGCTAGACAGTTATTCAAACTCTAGATATGTGCTGGATCACATCATTGGCACACAAAAAGAGAAAAAGGATGTCACGTGCATTGGATACAAGAAATGTCCACCACCTGTTAGACAAAATTATGATGCCATGCCTGATGAGGAGAATAGAACTCATTATGAGGAATCTGTTCCTTTAGACATTGAGGAATTTGCAACGGGACTTGGATACAAACCGGAAGTATCATCAGATTCGGATGTGTCAGCAGATACATGTGTGTCTCCTGCTGAACAGAATCAGGATCCTCCAGTTATTGTTGAGGATGCTGATTCTTCTGATGATGAATCCGATGATACTGACTCAGCACAGTCTGATGCGGTAATCAAAGAAGAGGACATACCTCTTGAGAATCATATTCTATGTGATCCTCCTGCAAAACCTGCTAAGACTGTTCTGGTCGAGTCCACGTCTGCAAAAGAGTCTGAGATTGTGAATTTGCTGTACACTCTTGTTGGTGATGATAAAATCTACTCTGACAAAGATTTTCCTATTAAGAATGTTAATCAATCTTTAATAAGTAAAATTTTTGAGGATTCAACAAGTAAGTTTTTGGGAAAAACAGGATCACACGTTGTGGTAACACAGTGTCCTCCTATCCCAAAGGCTGAAGTTCGAAAACAATGTGGCAATCAAAGATTACCAACAGAGAAAGTTCAGCAAAATCGCACCAAACCAAAAGGTAAATCACAGACTCAAGGTCAAAAGAAACATACCCAGAAAAAGGACAAGAAGGTGAACTTTGTGAAATCAAGGGGAACGGATAAAATTAACACATTTGAAAACAAATCTAACTTCGATTTTGTTAATCAAGCAAAAATTTTGAAAAGAAATGAACAAAACAGTTCAAAACCAAGTACCTCGGGATCACAAAGTTCATCATCGACAAGACAATCACATGATACTTCGGGGTTTGTAGAACGAAGATCATGTTTTTCATGTGGCACATTTGGACATATTATTCGAAATTGTCCATATCTTCATAAACAAAAAGCCAAAGTTGATGATCCCCGTGACCAAATTGACCGAAAGCGATCTGTTTCATCAAAACCAGATCCTCGTCTTGTAAAAGAAAGGGAAAAGAAACAGAAACGCCAACAGGTTAAGAAAATTGAAAAGGCGATTAAAACCGACGTGGTTAACAAAACATCTGTTTTTGTCAAACCAGAAAATTCAAAAACTTCAAACAATCATGAAGTTAAAATTTTAAAGAATAAAACTGGTAAAACAAAACAGACCTGGAAACCAAAAACGGTTACTGAATCAGGGGGAACATCACAATTTCCGCAACATCGAGAAGTTCAAGTAACTTACGTTGATGAAAATGGAGGACCCAAGACCACAAAGGCTTGGGTCCCCATCTCCAACTAATCATGTGAGTACATGTGCAGGGTGTTCCAGGAGGAACTTTCAGCAGTCATTGGATTGTTGATAATGGGGCATCCAGGCACATGACAGGCGACATGAAGCTTCTCTACGACGTTAAATCTATTAGAGGAGGTTATGTTGCATTTGCTGGAGATAAAGGCGGATATATAACAGGAGAAGGAATGGTATCCAACGGGGTTGTAAGTTTTGACAAGATCAACTTTGTACAACAGCTTGATCACAATCTTCTCAGCGTTTCACAAGTCTGTGATAAACAGTTTTCAGTACACTTTGACGCAAATGGATGTTATGTGCTGAAACCCGGCTTCAAGATTCCAAAAGAATGGATTCTCTTATCAGCTCCAAGGATAAACGATTTATATGTCCTTGATATGAGCCAAGCAATTACAACGACCGCACAAGCAACTTGTTTTATTACCAAAGCCACGAAAAAAAGACTCAATCTCTTGGCACAGACGTATGGGTCACATTCACTTACGGAAAATGAATCATTTGGTGTCGAATGAATTAGTGAATGGTGTTCTTCTTAAAAATTTCCATCTTCAAGACGTCTGTGTTTCATGCCAAAAAGGAAAGCAAACCAAGAAGCGACATCCGACGAAGAAGATCAACACGGTGGCAGTTCCTCTTGAACGTTTGCACATGGATTTGTTCGGTCCTGTCAAGCACAAAAGCATCAGGAATGATCAATACTGCCTCGTGATAACTGATGATTATTCAAGATTTTCTTGGGTGGCGTTTATGGCTCACAAGAGTGAAACTTTTGATATTATCAAAAACTTGATCATTCAGATTGAGAATTTGTATAAGTTGAAGGTTAGGCGGATACGCAGCGACAATGGTACAGAATTTAAAATCATGCTATGGCGGAGTTTTGCACATCAAAAGGTATTCTTCACGAATTTAGTGCGGCTTATACTCCTCAACAGAACGGTGTCGCTGAACGTAAGAACCGTACATTGATCGAGACTGCTAGGACTATGTTGGTAGAGTCGCAATTGCCCATTCCATTCTGGAGTGAAGCTGTGGCCTCCGCATGTTACACGATGAATCGAGTCCTTACAGTCAAAAGACACAACAAGACCTGCTTTGAGCTTCTTCACAAACGGAAACCAGATTTGTCATATCTTGAACCGTTTGGAGCTCCTTGAACAATGATCGATCCTAATGGAAAGTTTGGGGCAAAAGCTATTGAAGGTCACTTTCTTGGTTATGCCACACCGAACTTAAGAGTCTGGAATCTAGAGACTAAAAGGGTTGAGGAATGGTCTGAGGTCAGAGTACAAAGACACACTTTGCCAGTCAAAAATCCAGGTCAACCATGGATGTTTGAGTACGATGACTTTTTCAATTCGATCAATGTTGAAGCAGTTGAAGAAAATGCTGCTGCAAGGATGTTTTTCGAGAGTGACAACGCAACAGAATCACCGTTGGTTCGTCCAATTATTGTCAATCAAGAACCATCTTCAGTGAACAATAATGCTCTCGACAATGAGGATTTTCATAATGCAACCGAATTGAACGAATCTTCAGAGGATGAAGAATTTCTAGATGCAGATCAAGAAGCTCCTACATCAGTAGTACATGGTACTTCAGAGGCTACACCTCCAGTGGACGCCCCTAAAACAGCTGAAGCTACTGCATCATCCTCTTCGTCAGTTCTGGGTATTGAATTGGTTGTTGATCTAAATCTCAACAATCTGGCTACAAATATTCCAGTTCAAGATAATCGAGAAACAAGGATTCACAATACCCATCCTCAACAAAACATCATCGGTAATGTACAGAGTGGCATTCAAACAAGAAACATGTTGCGAAACAACAACAATGCAGGCCTGTATGCGGCGATTCGAGAATCTGGTCAACAAAACGATTGGTCTTTCGCGTGTTATGTCTCACAGGAAGAGCCAAGAACTTGGAAAGAAGCTTTGAAAGATAACTCTTGGGTTGAAGCAATGCAGGAAGAACTGCAACAATTCCAAAAACTTGGTGTCTGGAAGCTCGTAAAGAAACCTGCTGGTTATAAGAAGATTGGTACCCGTTGGGTGTATAAATGCAAAAAGGACGACCGTGGAATCGTTATTCGCAACAAAGCAAGATTGGTCGTTCAAGGTTTTCGTCAGATTGAAGGTATAGACTACAACGAAGTGTATACACCTGTTGCACGTCTGGAAGCAATTCGGATCTTTCTGGCTTATGCCTCATTCAAAGGATTCAAGGTTTACCAGATGGACGTCAAAAGTGCATTCTTACATGGTCTAGTCGAAGAAGAGGTGTATATTGAACAGCCTCCAGGTTTTGAAGATCCTATCCATCCTGATCGGGTTTGGTTGCTGAATAAAGCTCTCTATGGTCTACATCAAGGACCACGAGCTTGGTATGCAACCTTATCTAATTATCTGCTGGAGAATGGATTTCGCAGAGGTCTTATCGATTGCACTCTCTTCATAAAAGAACAAGATAGAGATCTTCTACTGGTTCAGGTATATGTGGATGATATTATATTTGGTTCTACTAACAATGTTATGTGTAGGGATTTCGAGCGTGTAACGCAGGATAAATTCGAGATGAGCGCTATGGGGGAGATGACTTTCTTTTTGGGCTTGCAAGTGCAACAAACGAAGTCTGGGATTTTCATCCATCAGACTAAGTATGTCCAAGACATCTTGAGCCGATTCCAGATGTCCGACACATCGCCCATTGGTACCCCACTGCAGCAAAATCACGGAATCAATCCAGACTTGAAGGGTGAACTCGTTAGCTCTTCATACTACCGCGCGATGATTGGATCCCTTATGTACCTCACAGCATCAAGACCAGATATAATGTATCCAACATGCCTGCTAGCCAGATATCAAGTGAACCCTAAGGCCTCACATCTTGCAGCTGTAAAAAGGATTTTTCGTTATTTGAAGGGTTGCCAAGACACCGGTCTATGGTACCCTAAGGATGATAACTTTGATTTAGTCGCTTTCAATGATTCTGATTTGGCGGATGCAAAATTGTCACACCCCAAATTTCCACGTATTACCGGTGGGCCCGGTAGGGGAGTATCGTGACGTAGTTGGTAACATCATGGTCAAACAACACAATATATAAATGCACAACGGAAGCAAAAGATAAATATATTACATTCCGAATATAAAGTAATATCAAGTATTACAACGGAAAGTAAAGGATCCACAGGCGGATCAATAAAAGAAAAGAAAACTGTTCAACAGACTTCAGGCATCTAGAACTTGCAAGATTCCTTATTATCGCCCTGAGCTTCCAGTAAATTTCGTTCAGTACCTGTCACTTAACCTTTTTGGAAAATACGTCAGTTTACACTGTTAAATACAATTAACCGACTCATTTTGGAAAAAAGAGTTTGAAAAGTGATTCGAGTGCAAACGGCACAAAATATCTTGACACATTGATTAAAATGCACAGAGGCAAAATTAATCTTTTATAACTTAGGACAATTTTATTAATAAAAATCTTGTATCCGATTTACATGGTTGTCCAACATTTAGGGCCGGTGATTATACAATACAAGCCGGACAAGATTAATCGACACACCACAAATATAATCTCACAAGAAGACACCCTTACGAGTGAGTATACGTTATACATATGCAACAGGAGGTGTTTTGTCTACACCTTGTGCTTACGTCGTGGCCATTCACTTTTTAAAATGAGCCAAGGATATCCAGGACACGGTCATTAACCCCCAATGTTATTTGTTATCAATCAATACAGATTAAAACGGGATTATGCAATTTAATCATCTCCGATTAAAAGGTTTCTACACCCGACCAAGCGGTATTTTTATAATACCGTATCCCAAGCCCGTATAAGGGAAAATAAGTTAAAAGTATTTACCTGAGCTAGCAATGCAATTTATACTCAGCCGTATATTCTAATCAGCAAGCACAAGTACTTCTACTGGGGCTCTCAATCTGGAACGAAGGTTTTATTAACCTATTAGATTCCTAACGGGTCTTATTTAAGTCGTAACTTAGACCGGTTAGTTTTAAGGAAGGTTTATGGTTCGAACGCATGATTTAGCGAAGACCGGAATAGAATGTGATTTAGACCCGACAAGTTTGAAGACTTGTATAATATGGGTAAACTAAACACATTCTGGATTTTGAGATAAAAAGGATAAGGTTTGACCCGTTTCGGCTAATTTATGCAAACTAGTTACATAAACCGAACCGAACGCGCCAGAGGCGGAACGGGTAACCATATGGGTCCTAAACAGGTTTCCTAAGTTAATTATGCCTCAAATATGTTGTGACATCAGTAAGATGTCTCTCATTATGCCCGAAACGTTTTTAAACACAAACTAGGCCTCGTAGGGGTAGTTTGGTCTTTTAAAAGGTTATAAAAGAGTTTAAGTATTTATCTGAGTTACAGGTCTGATGTAATCAGTAAAAATACTAAATTTAATAAGTTGTAACAGTAGGGTAAAGTATATATGTGAATTTACCCATTATAACCAAACTATGCACCGAAGGGGCATTTTGGTAATTTCGCATAAGCCGAAAAGCTCAAAACCGAAGTCTGAATTAATCAACCTTTGTTTACTGTTAAAACATTCTAAGTTGCCTAAAACATCAGTAGGTATCAACCCGTGTATGTTTAAAATAGTTTTAGTACCTACTATGCGTTAAAAACGCTTAAAAAGGCGATTAGAAGCCGATTACGGGTTCTATACCGAAAGCTGATATTTTTATTATTCCAGAAGGCTTAAAATAATTTATTTAACATATCTAATCAGTAGAAAAAGGTTTGGAGTCGTTTAGATATGTAAAACTCATTTTATGGCCCGTAAGGGCAAAACCGACCATTACCGGATTAAGCCTACGACTACTAGTTATGCTCAGCCTAAAATTAATTAAAAATCTTCAAAAATCCCAAAATAATATATTACATCAGTGGGTATTAAGTTTGATACCAAAAAGTAGGCTTAACTAGGCTATACGCTAATTACGCCGTTTTATTAACATAAAGCTTTCATTTTGCGATAATGAGCATAACTCTTAATCTACAAGTCAAACTGATGTCAAACTTTGCATACAAGTTTATATATCAGTAATTTAAGTTTTTACTCTTTTACATTTCTAAAAATCACGTTTAAAGGTAATAAGGGCATAATGGTCAACATATGAGCTATTAACGGAAACGCGTAAACGAATGGGTCAATCAATGAACCAACCACAGAGGGTTATGCTAACATGTAGCCTGGTCCTAAGGAAGCTCTAAGGCATTTCCAAATCATACTAAAGCGGGTCAGAACTGAAGTCAAAGCAAAAGTCAAAGCTTTGCGACTTTCGGTTCCGAATCGGTTCAAAATGGAAAGTTGTCGAATCAAACAAGCTTAGACAAGTTCTTATGCTTATTATCAAGTTATATGAATGATAAAATAGATTACACGCCTTTTACATTGTTAATTATGCGTTAAACGAAAGATTACATTTCTGTTGACTTTTTCTAATCATCTTTGACTCGACAAATGACCTAGTTAGGATGGGAATCAGTGGATGCCCTTTTAAGGGTTTAAAGCCCACATAATTACCAACTTATAACTACCTTTGATTCGACTAATCACTGGACCATTAGTGATTAATCGTTAAGTCAACCTTTAATTACGACGGTTGACTTTTAAGCTAAACTAAGCTAAAACTTAAACTAAGGAAAGATTAGAAAACTTACTGAAGTCCTAAGCTTGATTAGGAAGGTCTTGTGTCTGCTCTTAAGCTCCCAAAAGCTCCAGAAATGCACAAGTGAAGTGTGAAGAATGTGTTGCAACTTATTGGCTTTATATAGTGTTTAGATCACCACAAATTCTTGACACCTAAGTCTATGAGTGACCATAACATCTTAACAAGTGTCCCTAGATGTTTAGGGGGTGTTTAGGGGGCTCTTGGAAGGGTTTAAGTGCAACACATGGCGTTTAGAAGGCTGAACAGGTGAAAAAACAAGTTTCTGCATCTGGGGGGCTGAGGCGGCCCGCTTGAGGTGCTAAAGCGGGCCGCGTGGGCCTTCTGATCAACTTTTTCATTTTTTTTGTTTCCACATCTTGTCCCTTGGCTCTTCGGAAGGTCAACTAGCATTATTACTTGCAATTTGACCCCTTATAATTTACCTACAAGGGCTTTAGAACTTGTACCCACTTTTCTAAGTCCTTGGCCACTCGGTTATTACCCGAAAAGTCATAACTTTCAACGTTAACGCTTTTAACCCCTCGCATACGAATTTGATTATAACTTTCTCATACGATAACGAAAATTTATGAAATTTTAATCGTGCATTCTAGTGAGCATAATTAACATTTACAAAGCTTCGGGTTTGTCAAAAGATCACTCAGAGGTATCTCTTTAACATGTTGACACATTTAACCCCTGTAGTTTGTAATCTCTCACTTTTAGCTTCGTATGATCCATGATTTATCCGTCTAGGGGTATAAACATCATGTAGGGTTATTGTAAAGTATGTTTATCCATTGTTGACATTTTGAACCCTTATTTTCACATACTTTCTATGTTTGTCAACTTTAGTCCCTCTAAAGTATACTTTCTCACGTTCAAGCTGATGACACGTGTCAATACCTTATAGGACGTGAATTTTCGAGGTGTTACATCCTCACCCCCTTAAAAGAAATCTCGGCCTGAGATTTACCGAAATAAAGGAAGTATTCTCTGCCTAATAATGGCAACTTACAGATGATTAGGAATTTGTATGATCTTATTTGTTGTTTCCAATGCAACTTTCAGATCCTGAATATTGGACTTACCAATCTATTGTCCTAACAACAGATGTTTAACATTTCATCTATACAAGGTCTCCAAAGGAGTAGCCTTAATACTTACATATCAATTATTAAAGAAAAGCTTATCTTAAGGTGGTTATTCCAACCACTGTTTAACTAATCTTAAGGAGTAGCTAATCCTTACAGCTAGTCGAACAATTCGACGATCCTGGGTAGTTGATGGCGATTTTTAATCGTTGTCTAAATAGGGTTGCGGTAATGAGTGCATAAGCAAAATGAACCGTCTTTCTTGTCTAACAAATATCATACTCTGAAAATATCGAGTTAGGCTATATGAATCTCCTATTTTAAAATTTACTTAATCAGGTTTTTGGTTATTCCATAATCAACATGGAGTTCTTACAACACTCTAACCCAAAGCGGGATGTTAATCTTAACTCTACTTGCCTCTAGGGAGGTAAACAGGGTAAACTTAGAAGAAGATAATCAAAGTACAAGGAGGTTGCAGATATTTTCATATCTCAGGCTCCAGTTCACTCATCAACGTTTGTGTCTAATAAGTGACACATTCATGTTATGAGCCCACATATTCCGTTACCAAGGAATATTTATTTGGATAATTCTATTCCGGATATCTCCTTTGAATACTACTAGTCGACATTAGTACAATATGACCATTGGGATATCTCAGGGGTTCCATGTATTAAACCTCCATACTGATCAGGCATGGAAGTAATCTATGGGACACACTAGGATACGCCAATCCTCATATGGCACTTTTATCAAACATAGTTTGGCATTCGCAGGCGATAAAAACAATGAGAAGAATAATTAAAATAACATATGTTGTCGTACTCTTTGCAAAGAAAGAGTGCTCTTAGATTTTCGGAAGGATTCCTTGCCGATCTATAAGAATCGGTTACTATGGTTTCCTTGGTAGTTATACCTTGTGGATGATAATAAAAATTTTTGCTAAGTTTATGATTCATGAAGATTTATTATTGCCTGTATTAAAAACAGGACACTTAGCAGAAATTATCATTGATAAATGATAAGAAAGTTTATTGTACAAGTGCTTATATTTAATCAATAATGGAAGTTTCACAAACTAGGCACCTAGCTCGGTTGGCTAGGCGCGCGAAAGGGTGTGGCCTAGACCCAGGTTCGATTCCGGGGACGGCCGGTTCCACCATTTTTGCGACTTACCGATTTCTTACAGGAACAGAAAAATAGTTCTGGTAAATTTTCTACTTGTAAATTTTTCCTTACACTTAATATATATAGGGTCCTTATGAAAAGTTTTAAAAACTTGTTATACTTATAGTTTATGAAGGATTTACTGGTATCCGAACCAAAATAAAAACTCTTAGCATCTAAATCACTGATAGAATATCAAGGAATGTACCTGTTGTCATTATTTATGGACTAGCTTAGGCATTTTAGGCGCTTTCAATTTTAGGCTTTACTTCCTCAGCCGCATTTCCTTTGACAAATTTAGGGCACGTAGTCTTGATGTGGCCCTTCTCATTACAGCCGAAGCAGACTGCACTCATCATGTCCTTACAGTCCAACGTTTTATGTCCCTTAGCCTTGCAGATCCCACAAGCCCTGGGCTGCGATTTGGAATTTGGTTCGAACCTGCATTTCCCATAATGGCGCTTCTTGCAGGTCTCACATACTGGTTTCTGGTCGGACTTTTGTTTGTTCTTTTTCTTAGAACTCTGGGAGTTATCTACCTTCCTTTTCCTTTTTAGTTCATCCTTTACATCAGAGGAATGAACGAGATCCTCCTTAAGAGTAAGGATGTGTGATCCTAGATAAAATTTGGACCGAGTAGCATGAGGCTCCTTGAACTTTTTCACAGCCTTCTTCACAGCTTTTCCAACAGCTGCGTCTATCATAGTTTGAAGAACATCTTTGGAAATTCTAAGGTTCACAATTTCAGCATCATTAGCATGCGTCGTGCCATCAATGGCGTGATCGACTGTTGTCTTATCCGAGTTTGCCATACTTTCTATTGGTTCCTAACACCAATAAAACAATTTCTTAGTTGAAATCCAACAACTTCTATTTTTCATTCTGATGGCATTAACATATACTAACCATGGCGTCAATAACCTATACAGGCTATTATAGCGCTAACATTCTTAATGAACATTATTTAAAATATATTAATATTACTTAGCCTAGGTCGCAAAAGACCATCAATGGCATTAAAGATTTGGACCTAGTCCATCACTTTTCTGACAGAGGATCAAAACGTCACATCTGTCTTTATTATATTTAAGAATTTAGGTAGCTTGAAAGCTTGCCATAGGAATATCAGAAAAGAGTGATTCCTATTAGATATAAAATATCCATCTAAAGTTTGTTGGAGCATTTCCTAAAGTATCATCGGCCAATTTCTACTTCGTATAAATGACCGAAGTCCTAATCAGACGAAGACAACAGTTCTCAACAGTCATCGTTCATTATTGAATCACATGTGTCAGCATCAAATAAATTTCTGCATAAACTGCTTGATAAGGAAAAGTACCTGCTATATAGTTATCCTTCTGCACCATCTCTTGGCGTTCATCCGGAATACTCGTGCGTTTGTTTTCCTGGCCTCTCCCGGCTTCTTTATAAGCTTTGGGCAGATGGTTTTGATGTGCCCTTCCTCGTTACAATTGTAACATGTGGCGTTCTTCATCCCCTTGCAATCTAAGGTTTTGTGACCCTTGGTCTTGCAAATTCCACACAATTTAGCGCGTGGGTTTATTGTACATTTTCCAAAATGTTGCTTTTTGCAGTTACTGCATTTGGGTCTGTTATCAGGCTGACTCGAGTTCTTCATAACTTCGGAATCCTTCCCGTGCTCCGAGCTTCCCTTCTTCTTCTTGTTATAATGATGAGAGTTTTCCTCCTCTCTTTCTCTTCTTCCCTCGCCAGAAGCCTTAACAGACTTAATTCTAATTGCATCTAAGGTGAGAGATAAGGATAAGTCCACCGCGGACCTATATGTGGTTGGCCTGGATGCTTTAACATTTCCTTTTATCTCTGGTGCTAGGCCTCCAATGAAACGCGCTATGCGTTTTGGTTCAGGGGTGACTAAATAAGGAACTAGGCGGGACATAGTGTTGAAACTTGTCACATATGCCTGACAATCCAAATTTTCCATGACCAAAGTCAAGAAGTCTGATTCTATCTTTTCTACTTCATGCTGAGGGCAATAGTTTTCCTTGACTAATGCAATAAATTGATCCCAAGATAAGTTGTAGAGTAGAACCTTCCCCGTGGATTGGAGCAATGATCTCCACCATGCCAACGCTTCTCCTTTAAATGATTGTGAAACAAATTTCACAACATCTTGCTCTGCATAACCGCTGATGTCAACAACAGCGTCCATCTCATCGAGCCATGTCATGCAATCGATGGCCCCCTTTTCCCCTGTAAAGTCTCTGGGCTTGCAGGAGACAAAATATTTATATGAACAGGTCTTAACTGGCGCCTCTTGATGAAACACAACCTGTCTAGGCAGAATACTCCTTTGATTTGACAAGTCATGAACATCGTCCTCCCTCAACTCATGTGTGTTAGAAGGGGGCTTACTACGAGCCACAGATAGAGTCTTAGAGTGGGTATCGTTTGATTCTTCATACTGTCGATCAAGAGCTCGAGTAACAGCATAATCTATTATTGCCTGCAGTTCTGCTCCAGTTACATTAATTCTGGTAGTATCATTGCTCTCCTTCATGTGGCTGTTAACTTCATCTATTCCAGCCATGTAGCTTGATGTCTACATAAACATTGACGATGATTTATTCAAAGGTTATTATGGAATCATCATCTTTGACGATTCATCAACCATGGTAATATAAACCATATTGGTTAATTTGTTAGTTATATTTGATTTGTATTTTCATTATAATTTATCCTAGTTATAAAACATCAAAGATATTAAAGTGGCGCAAAAAGGCCTAGTCACAAGGACAAATTTTTAAATTTATAAGCCATGATTTTAGAGAACCGAGGCATTAAGGTTTGAACATATTTCATTACATTTTCTTGACAGAGAGCTAAAAACTTCAACTGTCTTTTGTCTTTTAGGACAATAGATATAGCCCGTGGGCATTTCCCTTCTGAGGGATGGTTATAAAATGATCATCTTCTCAGATGCTATTAGTCGAGATCGTAAGGATCCTGCCGACTATTAAGCTTGGACCCGGTCCAACATTTTTTTAGACAGAAGGTCAAAGACCACCACTGTCGTTGTCTTATCGGACAACAAGTTTAGCCCGTAGGCACTTCATCACTTCGGATGTTTATATTTTGATCATCTTATAGGACGATATAAGCCATGATTTCTAGATCATAAGGCAATTTAGGAAATTTAAAAAAAATTCCAGTATATGGATGACTATTGTGATTTTCTCGAATCACATTTGTCAAGAGTGCTAACACGTTCTTAGGTGTTAACAATATGATCATCTTTATTTGATGATTTAAGCCATGATTTCTAAATCACTAGGCTTAGACAAGAAAATTGGAAGAATCCAATATAAGGATGACTGTTGTGATTTTATCGAATCACATTTGTCAGGAGTGCTAACACGTTCTTAGGTGTTAACAAGGATCTAAATCCCTTGGGTAGGTTTCACCATCTTGGCCGCGTAGGCTAGGTTTCATCTTTAAGATTCTTTTTAAAATGCCTACTGGCAGGGAAGGAAGGATATTTATTTTATTCAGGATTTTTATCATAAATCCTAATTTATAAGTTAATAATAGCACAAAAGGCTTAGTCACGTGGACAAGTTTAATTTATAAGCCATGATCGTTTGGGATCGAGGCATTTAGTAATAGCATAAAAGGCTTAGTCACGTGGACAAGTTTAATTTATAAGCCATGATCGTTTGGGATCGAGGCATTTAGGTGTGAATCAAAGTTCATTACTTTTCCTTGACAGAGAGTTGTAGGCTACCACCGTTTTTAGTCTCAGAGGACGTTAATTATAGCCCGTAGGCAATTCCCTTCTAAGGGATGTTCTCTTCCATTTATTTCATATTTCATGTTTAGAATGAAAACTTAGTTTAATCAATTCATTATATGAAAATAAAAGTACAGAGTTGCCCTAAGCGGGTCTTTGAAGGGATAATGTGTCCTCGAAGGGACTGAAAGATAGATATGTCCTTATAAGGACTATTAAGGAAACGATCTTCAGCAAAAGGAGTTTCTTCTTCAAGTTATTTCTGAATGCTCTCTCCTTGGATGCTCGTTTCATTCTAGCCGCGCTACGAAGCTCAGCATTTCAGGGCTCCGGATTGTGGAGAATTTCTAATACAGCTTCTTCGTTTGGCGACGTATCCAATATATATAAAAATTTGGAAGTAAAAATTTCCAGATTAGGATTGAAAGTATTCCTATGTTAAGTCTAGACTCAGAAGGTCAAGGAATGTGCTAATGTGTCATTGAGATTAAACACAAAAGGCTAGTGTTTAATTCACTCAATGTTCGCTCTGATACCAACCTGTCACACCCCAAATTTCCACGTATTACCGGTGGGCCCGGTAGGGGAGTATCGTGACGTAGTTGGTAACATCATGGTCAAACAACACAATATATAAATGCACAGCGGAAGCAAAAGATAAATATATTACATTCCGAATATAAAGTAATATCAACTATTACAACGGAAAGTAAAGGATCCACAAGCGGATCAATAAAAGAAAAGAAAACTGTTCAACAGACTTCAGGCATCTAGAACTTGCAAGATTCCTTATTATCGCCCTGAGCTTCCAGTAAATTTCGTTCAGTACCTGTCACTTAACCTTTTTGGAAAATACGTCAGTTTACACTGGTAAATACAATTAACCGACTCATTTTGGAAAAAGAGTTTGAAAAGTGATTCGAGTGCAAACGGCACAAAATATCTTGACACATTGATTAAAATGCACAGAGGCAAAATTAATCTTTTATAACTTAGGACAATTTTATTAATAAAAATCTTGTATCCGATTTACATGGTTGTCCAACATTTAGGGCCGGTGATTATACAATACAAGCCGGACAAGATTAATCGACACACCACAAATATAATCTCACAAGAAGACACCTTTACGAGTGAGTATACGTTATACATATGCAACAGGAGGTGTTTTGTCTACACCTTGTGCTTACGTCGTGGCCATTCACTTTTTAAAATGAGCCAAGGATATCCAGGACACGGTCATTAACCCCCAATGTTATTTGTTATCAATCAATACAGATTAAAACGGGATTATGCAATTCAATCATCTCCGATTAAAAGGTTTCTACACCCGACCAAGCGGTATTTTTATAATACCGTATCCCAAGCCCGTATAAGGGAAAATAAGTTAAAAGTATTTACCTGAGCTAGCAATGCAATTTATACTCAGCCGTATATTCTAATCAGCAAGCACAAGTACTTCTACTGGGGCTCTCAATCTGGAACGAAGGTTTTATTAACCTATTAGATTCCTAACGGGTCTTATTTAAGTCGTAACTTAGACCGGTTAGTTTTAAGGAAGGTTTATGGTTCGAACGCATGATTTAGCGAAGACCGGAATAGAATGTGATTTAGACCCGACAAGTTTGAAGACTTGTATAATATGGGTAAACTAAACACATTCTGGATTTTGAGATAAAAAGGATAAGGTTTGACCCGTTTCGGCTAATTTATGCAAACTAGTTACATAAACCGAACCGAACGCGCCAGAGGCGGAACGGGTAACCATATGGGTCCTAAACAGGTTTCCTAAGTTAATTATGCCTCAAATATGTTGTGACATCAGTAAGATGTCTCTCATTATGCCCGAAACGTTTTTAAACACAAACTAGGCCTCGTAGGGGTAGTTTGGTCTTTTAAAAGGTTATAAAAGAGTTTAAGTATTTATCTGAGTTACAGGTCTGATGTAATCAGTAAAAATACTAAATTTAATAAGTTGTAACAGTAGGGTAAAGTATATATGTGAATTTACCCATTATAACCAAACTATGCACCGAAGGGGCATTTTGGTAATTTCGCATAAGCCGAAAAGCTCAAAACCGAAGTCTGAATTAATCAACCTTTGTTTACTGTTAAAACATTCTAAGTTCCCTAAAACATCAGTAGGTATCATCCCATGTATGTTTAAAATAGTTTTAGTACCTACTATGCGTTAAAAACGCTTAAAAAGGCGATTAGAAGCCGATTACGGGTTCTATACCGAAAGCTGATATTTTTATTATTCCAGAAGGCTTAAAATAATTTATTTAACATATCTAATCAGTAGAAAAAGGTTTGGAGTCGTTTAGATATGTAAAACTCATTTTATGGCCCGTAAGGGCAAAACCGACCATTACCGGATTAAGCCTACGACTACTAGTTATGCTCAGCCTAAAATTAATTAAAAATCTTCAAAAATCCCAAAATAATATATTACATCAGTGGGTATTAAGTTTGATACCAAAAAGTAGGCTTAACTAGGCTATACGCTAATTACGCCGTTTTATTAACATAAAGCTTTCATTTTGCGATAATGAGCATAACTCTTAATCTACAAGTCAAACTGATGTCAAACTTTGCATACAAGTTTATATATCAGTAATTTAAGTTTTTACTCTTTTACATTTCTAAAAATCACGTTTAAAGGTAATAAGGGCATAATGGTCAACATATGAGCTATTAACGGAAACGCGTAAACGAATGGGTCAATCAATGAACCAACCACAGAGGGTTATGCTAACATGTAGCCTGGTCCTAAGGAAGCTCTAAGGCATTTCCAAATCATACTAAAGCGGGTCAGAACTGAAGTCAAAGCAAAAGTCAAAGCTTTGCGACTTTCGGTTCCGAATCGGTTCAAAATGGAAAGTTGTCGAATCAAACAAGCTTAGACAAGTTCTTATGCTTATTATCAAGTTATATGAATGATAAAATAGATTACACGCCTTTTACATTGTTAATTATGCGTTAAACGAAAGATTACATTTCTGTTGACTTTTTCTAATCATCTTTGACTCGACAAATGACCTAGTTAGGATGGGAATCAGTGGATGCCCTTTTAAGGGTTTAAAGCCCACATAATTACCAACTTATAACTACCTTTGATTCGACTAATCACTGGACCATTAGTGATTAATCGTTAAGTCAACCTTTAATTACGACGGTTGACTTTTAAGCTAAACTAAGCTAAAACTTAAACTAAGGAAAGATTAGAAAACTTACTGAAGTCCTAAGCTTGATTAGGAAGGTCTTGTGTCTGCTCTTAAGCTCCCAAAAGCTCCAGAAATGCACAAGTGAAGTGTGAAGAATGTGTTGCAACTTATTGGCTTTATATAGTGTTTAGATCACCACAAATTCTTGACACCTAAGTCTATGAGTGACCATAACATCTTAACAAGTGTCCCTAGATGTTTAGGGGGTGTTTAGGGGGCTCTTGGAAGGGTTTAAGTGCAACACATGGCGTTTAGAAGGCTGAACAGGTGAAAAAACAAGTTTCTGCATCTGGGGGGCTGAGGCGGCCCGCTTGAGGTGCTAAAGCGGGCCGCATGGGCCTTCTGATCAACTTTTTCATTTTTTTTGTTTCCACATCTTGTCCCTTGGCTCTTCGGAAGGTCAACTAGCATTATTACTTGCAATTTGACCCCTTATAATTTACCTACAAGGGCTTTAGAACTTGTACCCACTTTTCTAAGTCCTTGGCCACTCGGTTATTACCCGAAAAGTCATAACTTTCAACGTTAACGCTTTTAACCCCTCGCATACGAATTTGATCATAACTTTCTCATACGATAACGAAAATTTATGAAATTTTAATCGTACATTCTAGTGAGCATAATTAACATTTACAAAGCTTCGGGTTTGTCAAAAGATCACTCAGAGGTATCTCTTTAACATGTTGACACATTTAACCCCTGTAGTTTGTAATCTCTCACTTTTAGCTTCGTATGATCCATGATTTATCCGTCTAGGGGTATAAACATCATGTAGGGTTATTGTAAAGTATGTTTATCCATTGTTGACATTTTGAACCCTTATTTTCACATACTTTCTATGTTTGTCAACTTTAGTCCCTCTAAAGTATACTTTCTCACGTTCAAGCTGATGACACGTGTCAATACCTTATAGGACGTGAATTTTCGAGGTGTTACAAAAATCTACGGCAAATCCACAACGGTTGGATGCCAGTTTTTAGGAACTCGCCTCGTAACATGGCAGTGCAAGAAGCAGACTTGTGTCGCCACATCAACCTGTGAAGCTGAATAGATTGCTGCCTCAAGTTGTTGCTGCCAAGTCCTGTGGATACAACAGCAAATGCGCGATTACGGTTTTGAATTCCTAACTATTCCTATTTTAGTCGATAATTCTGCTGCTTTATCTATCACTAGAAATCCTGTGCAGCATTCAAAGACCAAACACATCAAAATTAAGTATCACTTCATACGTGATTTCTTTGATAAAAGGCTAATCGATGTTGTTAAGGTCCATACTGATGACCAACGTGCCGACCTTTTTACCAAAGCATTTGATAAATCAAGATTTGACTTTTTATTATTGGTAAACGGCATTAAGGTCAAGCAAGAGTAATCCGCATCGGAAAATCATTTTTGTAAATATCTTTGTGTTTTTAAAATTATTGTAAGTTTGTTGATTTTAGGGGGAGTAAATCCAAAATTTGAAAATTCAAAAACATCAAAAAATTTCAAAACTAAAAAACAATAGAAAAACAAAAATGAGTTTCCTGGCGAGCAAAAGAGAAAATAATAGTACATCAGTGGTCTGTCCAAACCTCTTTAAACTGAAATGCAAAATGAAAAACGTTAAGCAGCTCTATATAAGATGTATCGGTAGGCTCACAATCATTTTAAAGTGTGCAGGGTGATAGAAACTTAAATCGACTGAAGACCAGGTGGGAACCATTCATTGGCATATGGTCTTAGTACCGAAATTTCGTTTGAGAGATTGCCGAGGTTCTGAGATATGTGGTCTTTATGCTGTTTATCATCTGGGTATCATGGTTGTTTCTTTTACCGAAACAAACGGAGACGAAGTCTAGATCTTCCATGATACCATACATACGTGTACATACTGCATACGACCTCAATAAGTGATCAACAATCTCATGTCCACAAAAACAAGTGATAATATATCACATTTATCCGGGAGTCAAGTTCGTCTGTTTGCTGTACGAAAGTACTGACCTGTTCACGGACTTGCTCATGTGCCCTCATGCATCTGAAAATCAAGTTCCTCATCAATAAGTGATTCTATCACATAGGGCTTGTTTTCATTCAAAATAAGTGAGTCTCTCACATTTTCATATACGTCAAAACAGATGATAAATGGTATACTCACCAGTAAGATGAACCCTCGTGCATACCTTGATACGGGAATGTGTCGTGATGTGGATGAACACCGGTCGGTAAGTATAAATCATACCTTAACGTATCCCCTCGCCATGATTACATATGATAAGTTGAGCTTATGTGGACAACAATACCGATAATTGTTATAGGATGCTTATCTATATGTTAACAAAAAGAACAACAAGAGTATTTTGGCATGACCGTACACTGATATGATTCTCTTACCCTCGAAACTCGCAAAAAGAATGTTTGTATATATTTACTTTTCTTAGTTTCTGCAACTCTGTATATATCTATTTAATGCTTTCAGTCTTTAAGTTTGAAATATTCAAAATTCCAAAAAGATTTTAGGTGTGTTTTAATTTAAACTTTATAAAAGTCAAAAAGATTTTATTTCTGCTTTAGTTTTGATTAACCGATGTTGGAACTCAAGTCTTCGTTGCCTGAAATCAGTTGAAAACCAAAATGACTGAATCTTCATAAACGGTCAGAGTTTGCAAGTTTTGAAAGTTAATAATCAAAATTGAAAAATATGTTAACTTTTCAAACAAACAGTCGGACGGTAGTTGAAAACATGGTCTCATTTGTGTCTTTTGTTTAATGTTAACCATATTCCAAGCGGTTGTTCTCATTAAGCGTTTAGCTTTCTTTCATGTGCAGATGCTAAAGGCAAAGAGAACATGTTCGATGACAAGCTTCGGAATGAAGACACGACATGGAGGCACTCAAAAGACAAAGATGATCGAGTTGCCGCTGACCTATCATCAACACCACAAGGATCTCAAGTATTGAAGATCAAAAGATTCACTAGCATAACTCAAAGGAGAGCTTATCTTAAGGGGGAGTTTGTTAACGCACTTCCTAAATGAAATGGGGAGTTTGTTGATACACTTTCTGCTTACGACGCGTAAAGACTTTGAAGATCCTCCGACATGGAAGACATGGAAGACGAACCATCACGAGTAGCGTCCAAGGGGGAGTTTTTTGGTACACTTTATGTGGACACGACTCGGTTCGGATCAACTCAGTTCGGTTCGACTCGGTTAAGTTCGGCTCAAGCCCACGTCACGACATTCCTCCGTCGTGCGCTCCAGAGTTCGACACGCGAAGCACGAAGCGCCGCGAGCCGGTTCCCGCCGCCACATCATCATGACATCATCATGATGATGTCATGATGATGTCACTTGATGTCACATGTTTGACTAAGGCTTACATTCTGCACATTAGTTGAATTCATGTACGTGAATTCATGTTGGGCCAATACCATTGTTTGTTTGGACCAATCAACGTGCTTGGGCATAAATCACATGGGCCTAAACCTTAGTTGGGCCGAAACCATTATTTCAACATGCAGGTTGACGAAACAAGGAGTGTTTCGTCGACTTTGGAGTTTCGCCGTGGCCCATCCCGTTTCGTCAAAGATATAGATGAAACGACATGTGTTTCGTCGACAACAATAGTTTCGTCGAGACCTGTTCAGTTTCGTCGTGTCTGTGACTATATATATTCAGTGAACTCAGAATAGAACATAGAACACACACACGAGAGAACTAGAGAGAGTTTACAAAGATTATTTTGTAAACATTGTATTGTAACCGTTTCAAGTATTAATACAATGGAGTGTTAATCGTTGAGTCTCGTGTTATCATTTACGTGTTCGAACTTGGTTTAACTTACCCGTTTGGATTCCGCACTTTCGGGTTTGTCGGAAAACAGGGAATAGAGGTTACTCGATCCTCCGGGTTGACCTACAAATACCCAAACATAACTGCGTAACTCATTTATATAAACGGGTTACCCGACCTGGCAGATCACGAGTTGGCGAGCTCAAAATGGGTTGTAGTCAAGTTATAAACGGTTGAACATGGCGTAAATGGATTGCGTATGGTATACACATCGACAAGTTTAGTTAGTTCAATAACATTGGGTATGTCCGTGACGAATGATATATATTAAAATTATAGAAAGGGTTTGAAAAAATTATGGTTTGCAAATTGTATTAATTTGAAATGTAGCACGAATGACCTCCATTTCAACTTTAGTTGGGGGGTTAGATAATCATCAAAGTTAGTAGGTTTTTAGATGACCTTCTGAGTTGATTATTGGGTTTGTTAGGAGTTTCAGTTTTATGGATTAACTCTTGGTTAGGTTGCTATCATTTTTAGGATTCTAAGTGTGTAAGACTTAGTGTAATATGGTGTACAAGAGATGGAGTTTTAAGGACTTTTACTAACAAGTCATTATAAGAACTTTTACTGCTCCCACTGACCTTAGAAGTGATCGGAGTGTCACGCCCGGGTCAAAGATAAATTTATAAGTCTCAAATTACCTCAAACTAATAGCTAGTGGTAGTCAGCGGTCAAACTACAAAGAGTCTATGGTTTGTGTCATATTTTGGTTGATTATCAAATTGGAACAATTTATGAGCTTACTATGATAATATTTTCTTTGTTTGGTTTGTTTGGAAAAGGGTGTCGGATTGGACCGACAAATTTTCTTTTAACTACTAAAAAGAGATTACTTGAACTATTTCAGAAACGGATTTCTTGATTTTAGAACTATAATAGAGAACAAAGTTCACACCCGGTTCGATAATTACAAAACCTAGGGTTTATACACGTTTTAAGTTAATTTAGTTGAATATGATGATTAACAAACTTACTGTCACGTGGCTTAGGTGCCGAGAGCTATCAATGTCACAAGAACGGACCTCAATGCACTTTGTTACCAAGAACATGTAAATTCTAACCTATGACAAGGCATAATTGCACATAAACATTTCGCAAAGTCAAATTTAACATTCACTCGACAATCACGAACTCAATACAAATGTAAGCCAATTATCACAAGTTACAAATACTAAACTCAATTAGTCACAAATCAAAGATAAACACAATGTTCGAAACCCTAGAAAATCTTTCAAAAATCGACACCGGGTGAAACCCGAGAGATTATACACTCATGATTGATGAAATAAGCACACCGGATAAGAAGCACACAAACGAAGGCATCTTGATTGTATCTTGAGTCTTGAAATGATGAAAGTTAGGGTTAGGGTTTGGATGGTGATTGTGGATTGATGGAGAGGTGAGCAATGTGATGGATTGAATAATTGGAATGGTGAGATTAGGGTTTTAATTAGTGGTAGGATGATAAATGGTGATAGCTCAAGGTTGGAGAGAGTTATGTATGAGAGAGATCAACAATTAGGCTCCAAGTTAACACCCCGAAAACGGGTTTGGTAATCAAACCCCGTTAATACTAAAAGACGGGTAAAATACCATGAGTGGTAAAAATCAACCCGGTAAATGTTAGGATTTAAATAAATAAGCCTAATAATAATAAAAGAGAATAAAAGCTTTTGGAAGAAATAAAGTTCGTAAGAGGCCCGAGTTAACGGGACTTAAAATGAAACGGGTTATGACTACCCCGAACTCATTAAGTTAAACTAGGAAAATTTAACCTAATTAACAAGACAAAATATTGTTGAAAATAAGTAGGTAGTAGCCTACTTACTAATTAACAAAACTTGAGGGGCCAAAGGTGGGATAACCTAAAAGATTAATTATTAAAAACAAAAACAAAATACACACACACCCAGTGTGTTCGTGAGCGACCAGGAGAGGGGCTCCAAGGAGCCAAAACCCTAACTTGCATAAATTGGCCAAATCAAGAAGGCAAATCGAGATCAAATTGAAAACCAAGCTCAAACTAGTGATCACCTAAGTGAGGGGATCATAAGGTATGTCAAATTTCGTCTTTTGGTTATGTGTTGATTTCTTGATGAACATGTGAAGTCAAAATTGGAACTTGAATGTTAGATATTTGAATGAAATTATGATAAATTCATGGTTAGGAATGAACCCTAATCAATAATTTGATGTATTGATATTCATGCATATGAAATTGAGAATCACCCACTTATGTGTTAAATGGGTTTTGTAGGGAGATTAAGAATACTAGAATCTTGATCATGAAACGAGTGTTATTGATTTTTATGAAATGAATATAGGTGTTGTTATGCATGCTAGATGTAATGAACTTGAAAATGATGATTAATCTTGACTAAGTAGTTAGTCATGAACTTGTTTGTTAATAGTATAAAATTATGCCCATAAGGTGTTTGTTAAAATGCCTAAACGAATGTTCATATGTTGAAATCATGAACGAAATGCATAATCGTCTAATTTGACTAACTAGGGGTGATGTGTGAAAATACGGAATTCTAGCCATAAAGTAGATTTTAACTAATCTCACATATCATAAGATTAAGGGTAATTGACTCTTAAAGGTCAAACTAACCAATGGTGAAGTCGAATGGTAGATTCAACATGGAGTTCATAAGATGGAATAGTCGTATGTAATAATGACTAATCTAACCGTCTTACGAATTATAATGATAGTTTGACGCTTGACAAGGTAGGTGGAGGCTTGGAAAGGAAACGGGTCAAACGAATCAAGTGTGAAGGAAAAGCGTGTAACGGATGCAAGGTAAGTAAAGCTTACGCCCCTTTACATTATTGACAATTTACTTAATTGCAAGTATTGTATATAAATTCCATTAAGTGATTGGGATATGATGTCCCGACACGATTTAATGCGAGTCGGATTAAGGGAGAATGGTAAAAAATCATGAACTATGGTAAAGAGGTAAAATGGTAAATTAGTCATGTAATGACGAACAAATAAGAAACGGTTTTTAAGTAAAAAGAGTTCAAAGAGAAAGTCGGGATAGGTTTAAAGGGGTGAGATGGTAATTAAATACCATCTCATACGGACGAATGGTCAATTAGACTAAATGGGTCAAATGGTGTTGTTAACACCATTTGACAATAACATTTGATATCGTTTGTTGAGTTTTGTGTTCACGTGAATTAACATAAGGTTCGCGTTACTATTAACTAGTGATTAATAGTGAAAGGTATTGAAACGGGTCGATATTATGACCCGAGCCAGGTACGCATAATTAGATTTGTAGTTAAAAATTGTATTTTGATCAAATAATTAGTGGAAGCCCTTCGTCATAAAAAGAGGGACTAAAATTGACCAAAACGCCCTTGATGGGTAAATCGGGCAAACGACCCTTAGAGGCCGTTTAGAAACTTGTATTATAATTATGTAACCCATAGAGACATGTAAGAGTCGTAGGCATAAACTTCGTAGGTTAAATGCCTAAGAACGGGTCATTCATGTAAAATTACTAAATGAAGGGTAAAATTAGGATTATAGGGTCCTTACGTAAATCTGCCACAAAAATAGTCGTGGTGGAATATAAGTAACTATCTAAATGTTGGAACACGAGGTGCTAAAAGAGAAGAGCGGATTTGATGCTTTAATGCATCCAAATCCCCTAAACGGGTCAAAATGAATTACGCGCGTAACTTGGGTGTTTGCCGCGTAATTCACAAAACTTATGAATCCAAGATAGAGATTTTGAGTTAAATACTTTGGTTTATGATTTATGATTAACTAGAAACAAGTTTGGAGGTCTTAAATATAAACGGGTCAAAATATTGATTTTGAATAATAAGCCGAACGCTTAAAGATTTAGAATTTTATTAGTTTGAATGTTGAATTTTAACTCCATTAGATGGAGAATCAAATTACGATCATGTAGGAAGAAACGGGAGGTCAAACGGATACCCGGATTGAAAGATACGGAAGTTTTCGTGTCAAAAACGACAAAAAAATGGAAAGGTCTGATACAGGGACCACCGTAACTTACGGTGCCCACCGTAAGTTACGGTGGGGCTGAAATCATTACGCCAATTACCTACTGCTTTACGGTGGGGGTATTTTAAAACAGAGGCCACCGTAGCTTACGGTGGCTACCGTAAGCTACGATGGAGGCCAGTTGAAGTCCTTGTTTTTGGGATCAAGAGATTAATGTTGGGATTTCCTTCCATTATCATTTATCTTGTCTTGTACCATTATTTAAACTATCAATACTAACATTTAAGCTGATATTGATCATAGGTGAATGTCGAGAGTCCCGGATCAAGATCAAGTGTCGAGCAAGAACGGAACACACGTTAAATGAAGCTTCCGCAAGTTGTTTCGTCGTTATTCTAAAACGATGAATTAAATTACACTATGTTGTTTTGCTTTCAAAGTTTAGAAAAGTTTTAATAAACCCGTATTTGAGCATGAATGTTTAAATATAAATACTCAGTAATTTGTGATTATTTACGGGAATCGCTAAATAAATTTATGGTTGTTACAAGTTGGTAATCAGAGCTCACGGTTAAAGAGTAAAGTGTGTTCGGTTCGAGGCTTGATCGCAAATCCGGTAAGTACATGTATGTTAAAGGTTTAGCATGATTAAAGTGTTGTAAAGAACACATAGGGTTATCGCGTAATACACGCTACCCCAATTAAAATGATTGATATAGTTAATGAAATTACGTGCGTTAACACGTATAGCAGAAAGCCTCGTATTATAATGCGGGCGATTATTGATGTCGACATTACTAACCTTTGTAAATGTTTTAATTGAAGGACACTCGCATCTGAAAATGACGATAATTGAATCAATTGCGGATATGACGTAGGAACGGTCCAAGGTATGACAAGCAGAGCATACTCATCAAGGACCTAAATCGCGTAGTGATCGCGAACAAGGTTAACGGCAAAAGAAGCCCGTTATGGCAAGCATTACAAGGTGCACATTTTAAATTTAATCGTAGAAATAGCAATATGCAACAAACATGTAGAGAATGATTGTTGCATATGTAAATTAAAAGCTTGGAAAACCTGAATAGAATACCTATCCAGAATATTATTTCCAAGAAAATTAAATAGAGGCGTTACTTACATGGGGTGTAATGTGAAAATTATACAAGGTCATGTATATTAGGTGTTGATCGCTTACTCTGGCCAAGTAAGTAGTGAACACGTGGTATCTTGAACTTTTATGATAGACATATTTACATCCGATGTAGTAAGAACGGGGTGAATGGGACAAATTAAAAGTACCCAAATGAAACAATTGAACAAAATAGTTGACAATAATGTAAACGCACAGCCGGGTGACGGAAGCGTATTACATTAGGATAATGAGCCCGAGAGAAGGGACAAGGATTAATGTAAATGATGATATAAATGAATGATCAAAATAAAATTCACGAAAATAAGTCATCTTGAACGAAAGGGCCATGGTGAACAAAATGGGCGAGTAAAACCAAAGTATAGATGATCCGCCGGGTCATAAAAACAAAGGTGTTGCCCATACGAAAAAGATAATCAAGGTTGTTAACTTTAGTCGTAATAAAGCAAGGATAACGATGATAATCGTCACTCATAATTAATAAGGCCGCCAATGGTGGTCACGTAAAAAAAAGAGACATGGTCGAATAAAAGCGACGGATTTCGCTAAGATGACCAAGTAAATCGAAACGAAGTCTTAATGCATACCGGGAGGGGTGCAATGATAACGATTTCGGTAAAACACCCGGTTGATGGGTGAGGAATTAAACGCATGCGTAGACTGAGAAACAGGAACGCGTATGGAAAGTCAAAAAGACTCGGGTATTGGGTCATGACTAAAGGACGATAAGATACTGCAAATAGAAATTTTGATAAATTACGTTCAACTATTTTAAAGCTGAACGGGTCGAACAAAGACTGAAGTTTGACATTCATAAGTGATGAATTTTTACACGAACAAGTCAAACGAATTTAATAAAGGATGACACTTGCTAAAGTAAGTAAGCGCGAACCGAATAAATAAAGGTGCGAAATATAAATAAACCTATGTAAAGGAGTTATAGGCATTAAAAACATTAAAACAAAAGAACCCGGGTAATGGGACGTAAAGAAGTATAGGTAAGAACCGGGTAACGGTAAGTGTAGGGCAAACCGACGTGTAATTGACGTTAGCAGTCACGAAGTCAGAAAGATAATTCGAAAGAAAACAATGTAGCCTTAGACTACGGTCAAGGTCAAATGAAATCCAAAAAGTAAAAGTGAATAATTCTAAGCATAAAAAGGGGTGCCTTAACGCCATATGCGTATATAAACGTATACACAATTGAATAAAGACTCGAATAAAAGATGATCTACGGGATCATCGTAACCTACGGGATATTAATTAATGTTAAGTCTACGGGACCAAAAAGACCTTCGGGTCACAAATAGAAAGAAACAAATTGTAAAGGTCTCACCTTAAAAAGGATAAAAAGGTGAAAATCTAAATAAATAGCCTACGAGGCTAAGTGAAAGAACCTACAGGTCATATGGGTTAAGCTTGGGAATTTGTTATAATTCCCCACATTAAATAATAAAGGAAAGGGCTAGATTCTCGGAAGTAACATTCCTAGAAACGAGAGAAAGATGTACGACAAAGAGGAAACGTAAACTAAGAATTTAGTTTTTAGTCAAAAATAACGTTTTAACAAAACATAAGTGGTACGGGGTGACTTAGAAAATTTTAAATACACATAAGGCCAGAGATGGCAAATAGCATACCCGGGTAACGAGGTATGAAGTAACCGGTGACAAACAAGTCTAACCGCCAAAATGAATAAACAATAAAGATAATGGATACAAGCTGAAAAGTAACGGCCTGCGAGGCCTTACACACGAAAGACTTACACGTCAATATAAATGGAAATGTTAGATCGAAAGGAATGAATGAATGCCTTGAAAAAAAACAAAACTAAGTTCGTTTAATCCAAATTAAAGGAACTAGGTAAACAAGGTTTCGAGGACGAAACCTCTTTAAGGGGGGGGGGGGGGGGGTAGACTTGTAACACCCCGAAAACGGGTTTGGTAATCAAACCCCGTTAATACTAAAAGACTGGTAAAATGCCATGAGTGGTAAAAATCAACCCGGTAAATGTTAGGATTTAAATAAATAAGCCTAATAATAATAAAAGAGAATAAAAGCTTTTGGAAAAAATAAAGTTCGTAAGAGGCCCGAGTTAACGGGACTTAAAATGAAATGGGTTATGACTACCCCGAACTCATTAAGTTAAACTAGGAAAATTTAACCTAATTAACAAGACAAAATATTGTTGAAAATAAGTAGGTAGTAGCCTACTTACTAATTAACAAAACTTGAGGGGCCAAAGGTGGGATAACCTAAAAGATTAATTATTAAAAACAAAAACAAAATACACACACACCCAGTGTGTTCGTGAGCGACCAGGAGAGGGGCTCCAAGGAGCCAAAACCCTAACTTGCATAAATTGGCCAAATCAAGAAGGCAAATCGAGATCAAAATGAAAACCAAGCTCAAACTAGTGATCACCTAAGTGAGGGGATCATAAGGTATGTCAAATTTCGTCTTTTGGTTATGTTTTGATTTCTTGATGAACATGTGAAGTCAAAATTGGAACTTGAATGTTAGATATTTGAATGAAATTATGATAAATTCATGGTTAGGAATGAACCCTAATCAATAATTTGATGTATTGATATTCATGCATATGAAATTGAGAATCACCCACTTATGTGTTAAATGGGTTTTGTAGGGAGATTAAGAATACTAGAATCTTGATCATGAAACGAGTGTTATAGATTTTTATGAAATGAATCTAGGTGTTCTTATGCATGCTAGATGTAATGAACTTGAAAATGATGATTAATCTTGACTAAGTAGTTAGTCATGAACTTGTTTGTTAATAGTATAAAATTATGCCCATAAGGTGTTTGTTAAAATGCCTAAACGAATGTTCATATGTTGAAATCATGAACGAAATGCATAATCGCCTAATTTGACTAACTAGGGGTGATGTGTGAAAATACGGAATTCTAGCCATAAAGTAGATTTTAACTAATCTCACATATCATAAGATTAAGGGTAATTAACTCTTAAAGGTCAAACTAACCAATGGTGAAGTCGAATGGTAGATTCAACATGGAGTTCATAAGATGGAATAGTCATATGTAATAATGACTAATCTAACCGTCTTACGAATTATAATGATAGTTTGACGCTTGACAAGGTAGGTGGAGGCTTGGAAAGGAAACGGGTCAAACGAATCAAGTGTGAAGGAAAAGCGTGTAACGGATGCAAGGTAAGTAAAGCTTACGCCCCTTTACATTATTTACAATTTACTTAATTGCAAGTATTGTATATAAATTCCATTAAGTGATTGGGATATGATGTCCCGACACGATTTAATGCGAGTCGGATTAAGGGAAAATGGTAAGAAATCATGAACTATGGTAAAGAGGTAAAATGGTAAATTAGTCATGTAATGACGAACAAATAAGAAACGGTTTTTAAGTAAAAAGAGTTCAAAGAGAAAGTCGGGATAGGTTTAAAGGGGTGAGATGGTAATTAAATACCATCTCATACGGACGAATGGTCAATTAGACTAAATGGGTCAAATGGTGTTGTTAACACCATTTGACAATAACATTTGATATCGTTTGTTGAGTTTTGTGTTCTCGGGAATTAACATAACGTTCGCGTTACTATTAACTAGTGATTAATAGTAAAAGGTATTGAAACGGGTCGATATTATGACCCGAGCCAGGTACGCATAATTAGATTTGTAGTTAAAAATTGTATTTTGATCAAATAATTAGTGGAAGCCCTTCGTCATAAAAAGAGGGACTAAAATTGACCAAAACGCCCTTGATGGGTAAATTGGGCAAACGACCCTTAGAGGCCGTTTAGAAACTTGTATTATAATTATGTAACCCTTAGAGACATGTAAGAGTCGTAGGCATAAACTTCGTAGGTTAAATGCCTAAGAACGGGTCATTCATGTAAAATGACTAAATGAAGGGTAAAATTGGGATTATAGGGTCCTTACGTAAATCTGCCACAAAAATAGTCGTGGTGGAATATAAGTAACTATCTAAATGTTGGAACGCGAGGTGCTAAAAGAGAAGAGCGGATTTCATGCTTTAATGCATCCAAATCCCCTAAACGGGTCAAAATGAATTACGCGCGTAACTTGGGTGTTTGTCGCGTAATTCACAAAACTTATGAATCCAAGATAGAGATTTTGAGTTAAATACTTTGGTTTATGATTTATGATTAACTAGAAACAAGTTTGGAGGTCTTAAATATAAACGGGTCAAAATATTGATTTTGAATAATAAGCCGAACGCTTAAAGATTTAGAATTTTATTAGTTTGAATGTTGAATTTTAACTCCATTAGATGGAGAATCAAATTACGATCATGTAGGAAGAAACGGGAGGTCAAACGGATACCCGGATCGAAAGATACGGAAGTTTTCGTGTCAAAAACGACAAAAAAATGGAAATGTCTGATACAGGGACCACCGTAACTTACGGTGCCCACCGTAAGTTACGGTGGGGCTGAAATCGTTACGCCAGTTACCTACTTCTTTACGGTGGGGGTATTTTAAAACAGAGGCCACCGTAGCTTACGGTGGCTACCGTAAGCTACGGTGGAGGCCAGTTGAAGTCCTTGTTTTTGGGATCAAGAGATTAATGTTGGGATTTCCTTCCATTATCATTTATCTTGTCTTGTACCGTTATTTAAACTATCAATACTAACATTTAAGCTGGTATTGATCATAGGTGAATGTCGAGAGTCCCGGATGAAAATCAAGCGTCGAGCAAGAACCGAACACACGTTAAATGAAGCTTCCGCAAGTTGTTTCGTCGTTATTCTAAAACGATGAATTAAATTACACTATGTTGTTTTGCTTTCAAAGTTTAGAAAAGTTTTAATAAACCCGTATTTGAGCATGAATGTTTAAATATAAATACTCAGTAATTTGTGATTATTTACGGGAATCGCTAAATAAATTTGTGGTTGTTACATCCAAGATGATGATATATTGTTTCAAAATTCATAACCCTTGATAACACCTTCAATTTTCGGTCAAAGCTGGTCAATAAACAAAATTCAGCGTCAGTGCTTTAGGCGTCGCTCGGCGATGCGGTAGGTGGGTGTCGGCAACGCGACTAGTCTGACGTCCATAGCTTCTGCCTACGGGCTTCTTCTGACCGACGGAATGCGTCAATGACGTGATAGGAACATGTCGGCGGCGCTTTTAGCTAGTTTCGTGTCGGTTTTCCTCGTTTCGCGTGTCCAGATGGTCCTAGCTTCATCCCGATGCTCCGTAAAGCTTCCAAATGGCTCTTTAAACTCCTTTAGACTTGAAAACACAAATCACATCAAAGTAGGCCACTCGATACTCAAACTCATGTAAAAACACAAACTATAATATGATTAAACAACGAGTTTTTTTAACCACATATCACATCCCCACACTTGTCTTTTGCTTACCCTCAAGTAGATCTATTTTTCACTTTCACGTGGGTTGAACAAACACACACATTTCCAATTCTCAAAAATTCAAGATAAGGTCTAATGTCATACCCGGTTCATAATTTTCACATTTAAAAAGTGATTCAACAGTTAAATGGATTTCACTATTTTAACACATAAGTTGATTACCCAAGATCAACCCACACTTAAAACTAGAACGCCATGCACATCCCTCACAATATTCTCTCCATTCGGTTTAACATATAACTAGTAATGATGCACTAGTATTTTATAGTGAAACCTCAGAAAAAGAGAGGATGGTTCAGTAAAGGAGCATTTGAGCGTAGGAAAAGAATGCGAAAGTTGCAACAGCAGAGAGTCCTAGCAGCCGCTAAGCGAGAGTCAGATGCCCATACACAGGATATGCTTAATAGATGCCTAGCTAATTTCCATATCCTAGCAACAACTGCTGTTGACCCAAACCTAGAACAACTAGTAGCCCCACAACCCTTACCTTTATTCCCTACTCAGCCGATGGAGATAGAAAAAAACCCTGAAAATCAAGTAGAAATGCATGATTTCAACCCTGAGGATATACCTAGGATACCAGCCCCTAATCCCTTAGACCCGGACTATGATCCATGGTTCGATGATCATAGGGATTATGTGCCACGCTACCACTTAAACGACGAACACATGCCGAACTTAGCAGCCTATCCAGGTCTGGACCCTCTAGATCCCTACTACGACAATGATGAATACATTAGGGAGATCTTAGAGAATCCTTACCCTCAGGAGAATCCCATGCCCCAGTACCATGACCCAGTACCAGCACCTGCACCCCCAATGAGTGCAGATAATGTGCATGAGCTCCGAACTTTCGGAGAAGAGATCTTGGAGAGTAGTGAGAGGATGAGGCAGGTAGGAGAGCGACTCGTCTGGAAGTACGACGAGCGCAATATGGATTACTGGATGAACCCAGACCAGTAATGTGATGGTGGAGTTGGTAATAATAATAATAATATATATATAATAATAATAATATATGTTGTAGTATAGACCACTTGGTGGTTAGAGATGCATATTAGTATTGTAATTTAAATTCCAGTCTTAGTGTGTATTTGACGCATACTATAACAGAAAAGAGTAAAGTCGCAATGCTCGATGCTTTTGGTTAATATGTGTGTTGTGTGGTTGTTACTTAAATTATTAATTATTTTGTGATATTAATAATTGGTAAATGTTTAAATCCAGATGGAAGACGAGGTAAACCAGGAAAACCAGAATAACGATAACCAGAGTAACATTAACTTGGATAATGAGAATCCAAACAACAACAATAATGGAAACCAAGTGGATAACAGTGCCATGCAACATATAGTGGCACAAGGGATAATAGATGTGATGCCATATATTATCAAAACAGTTAGGGAAGCTGAAAATAAAAGTAAACATGATAGTAAGCGACCCTCTGAACCTGAAAACAGCGTAAACAATGGACCCGAACTTCAAATACCCATTCCCAAAAGAAGGAGAACCGTGTCTTACGGTTGTTCTTATAAAGAATTCTGGTCTTGTAAACCAATGGAATTCTCGGGCAATGAAGGGGCCGTTGCATCTCTACGCTGGATAGAAAAGACTGAGGCAGTCTTAAGAATAAGTAAATATGCTGAAGAGGATAAGATAATGTTTGCTTCAAATCTGTTTAAGAATTTAGCACTATAATGGTGGAACACTATCCTCCAGTCAAGGGGAAGTGATAGAACTTATAATATGGGATGGGAGGAGTTTAAAAACATGGTAGAAAGGAAATTCTGCCCTCCTAATGAGAAAGAACAGATAGCAAACAAATTCCTAAACCTTAGGATGATTGGAGTAGATAGTAAGGGTTATACTAAATTATTCTTTGAATATGCCAGAATAGTACCAACCCTTGCTTCACTGAACCAGTATTAATCTCCCGTTACATTTGGGGATTAATTGGAGAGATCAGACATGTAGTCAAGGCAGCTAGACATCAAACCATAGAAGAAGCGGTAGAACTAGCCAACACCTTGACAGATGAATTAGTCCGTACACGAGAAGAGGATCAAAGGAGGAACCTAACCCAGAAACTTACTCAAGAATTTCGTTCTGGAAATTCTAACCATGGGAAAATGTAAGTTCTACCTCTGCACCCTACTGTACGTATTTCAAAAGGAAGCATTCAGGAAAATGCTCCATATACTGTAACTTTTGCAAAATATTTGGACACAAGGAGGAAGACTGCAGGAAAAAAGATTAGCAACAGAATATGCTACAACTGCGGAGAACAAGGTCATATCAAGCCTAACTGTCCAAAGTTAGCTCCAGCTGCGAATACCAAGAATACTAAAAATGCTAGAGCATTTGTTCTGACTGAAGAAGAAGCAAAGATGATTCCGGATGTGATCACTGGTACGTTTTTAGTTAATGATGTTTTTGCTAAAGTATTATTTGACTCTGGTGCGAACCAAAGTTTTATTAATACTTCATTTTGCAAACTTCTTAATCAATCATTAACTAAACTCCCACAAGAATGTCTAGTAGAGACAGCAAATGGGGAAACTATTAAGATTTCTGAAATCTTGCAGGGAACAAGAATATAAATTTTAAATCAGAAATTTATTGCAAATCTTTACCCCATGAATCTGGCTGGATTTGATGTTGTATTAGGAATGGATTGGTTAATAGCCAATAAAGCCAGTATTTTATGTGATCAAAAGTCAATTCAAGTAAATTCACCAAGGGGTAAAAAGATCACAATTAAAGGAAATAAGTTCTCTAAATCCACAAAATTCATCTCTGTGATGAAAACTGCAAGTTATACAAGGAAAGGATCATTAGTGTATTTGATTTCTATAATCACTAACACTAAAGGAAAAAGAATTAAAGGATATTCCCGAAGTATCCCAGTTTTCAGATGTATTTCCAGAAGAGCTACCAAGACAACCTCCAGACAGAGAAGTTGAATTCAGAATTCATTTGATACCGGGAACCGCACCAATTGCCAAAGCACCTTACCATTTGACACCCGCAGAAATGCAGGAACTAAAGAAACAGTTAGATGAATTGTTGGAGAAAGGATTCATACAGCCAAGTTTATCCCCATGGGGAGCACCGATTTTATTCGATAAAAAGAAAGACGGATCAATGCTTATGTGCATTGACTACCGTGAATTGAACATAGTTACGATTAAGAATCGGTATCCATTACCAAGAATAGATGATCTGTTTGATCAATTGCAAGGAGCACGATTTTTCTCTAAAATCGATTTAAGGTCAGGATATCATCAATTAAAGGTACAGGAAGAGGACATTCCTAAGACCGCTTTCAGAACAGGGTATGGCCATTATGAATTTACTGTCATGCCATTTGGTTTAACCAATGCCCCAGCTGCATTCATGGACATGATGAACCGAATATGTAAGCCATATTTGGATAAATTCATAATTGTCTTTATAGATGATATTCTTATTTATTCTAAAAACAAGGAAGATCATGCAGCGCATCTCCATGCACTTCTAAGTTTATTGAGAAAAGAAAAGCTTTATGCTAAGTTTTCAAAGTGTGAATTTTGGTTAGAACAGGTACAATTTCTTGGACATTTAGTTAATCATGAAGGAATTCATGTAGATCCCACCAAGATCGAGGCAATTACCAAGTGGAAAACCCCTGAGTCACCAACTGAGGTTAGAAGTTTCTTAGGATTGGCCGGTTATTATAGAAGATTTATTCGAGATTTTTCTAGAATAGCCATTCCCTTAACTAAGTTAACTTGTAAATCCGTTAAGTTTGAATGGAGACCAAAACAAGAAGAAGCCTTTAGAATTCTTAAGCAAAGATTAACTCATGCACCCATACTAGCGTTACCAGAGGAACTGAAGATTTTGTAATATATTGTGACGCTTCTAAGTTAGGTTATGGATGTGTATTAATGCAACGTCAAAAGGTTATAGCTTACGCCTCTAGACAACTTAAGACTCATGAAGAGAATTATTCAACCCATGATCTAGAGTTAGAAGCTATAATTTTTGCCCTTAAAATTTGGAGACATTACCTTTACGGTAGTAAGTTTACCATATTCACCGACCATAAGAGTCTATGGTGTGTTTTTGGGCAAAAGGAATTGAATATGAGACAAAGACGCTGGACGGAAATGCTTAGTGATTATGATTGTGATATCCAGTATCATGCAGGAAAGGCAAATGTAGTTGCTGATGCTTTAAGTCAAAAGTATCATGAAAAGCCAAAAAGAGTACGTTCTCTTAAGTTAAATGTGCAAATAGATTTAAATGATCAAATTAGAAAAGCACAAGAATCAGTAATCAAGGATGATACTAAAAAATTAAAAGGAATGATTAAGGAATTAGAACAAGGAACAGATGGAATTTTGAGATTCCATAAGAAAAGAGTGTGGATACCTAAATTAGGAAACCTACGTCACCGTATATTAGAAGAAGCCCATAAGTCTAAGTATACGATGCATCCTGGAAGTGATAAGATGTATAAGGACTTACGGAAAAATTTCTGGTGGATAGGAATGAAAAAGGATATAGCAGCATATGTTGCAAAGTGTTTAACTTGTTTACAAGTCAAAGCTGAACATCAAAAACCCTCAAGTTTATTGCAACAATTAGAAATGCCTGTATGGAAATGGGAATTAATAACAATGGATTTTGTTACTAAATTGCCCAAGACAAGGAAAGGTAATGATACAATCTGGGTGATTGTAGACAGGCTAACCAAGTCAGCTCATTTCCTACCAATGAAAGAAACTTTCAATATAGAACACTTAGCTAAATTATATGTAAATGAAATAGTTTCATTACATGGAATTCCTCTATCAATTGTTTCTGACAGAGATAGTCATTTTGCCTCTCATTTTTGGACAAGTTTCCAAAAAGCAATGGGAACCAAGTTGAATCTAAGCACCGCTTATCATCCTCAAACGGACGGACAAAGCGAAAGGATGATTCAGACAATGGAAGATATGCTTAGAGCTTGTGTAATTGATTTCGGAGGTAATTGGGACGATCATTTACCATTGATAGAATTTTCTTATAATAACAGTTATCACACAAGTATCAATGCTGCACCATTCGAAGCACTTTATGGACGAAAGTGCCGAACGCCAGTCTGTTGGGCAGAAATTGGAGAAAAACAATTATCTGGACCTGAGATAGTACAAGAAACAACAGACAAGATCATTCAAGTCAAGGAACGACTGAAAGCAGCACGTGAATGACAAAAGAGTTATGCTGATAACCGACGAAAGCCATTGGAATTTCAAGTAGGAGATAAAGTGTTATTGAAAGTCTCTCCCTAGAAAGGAGTGGTAAGATTCATCAAAAGGGGAAAGCTAAGCCCCAGGTATGTTGGACCTTTTGAGATTATTAGAAGAATAGGACCTGTAGCCAATGTTGCAGAAATCGGCCTAGGTGGCCGATTAATCGGCACCTAGGCGCTAGGCGGTGAGTTACTGACTAATTTTTAGCTAGTCGGTCCAATTAGGCGGATATGGTCAAAATCGGTCTTAGACGGTCAAAATCGATCAAAATCGGTCCCAGGCGGTCAAAATCGGACTAATCGGTCCATGTTTTACAACACATTAAACACAAAATTTGACCCATTTTTGAATCTGGCCCATTGTTTTACAGCCCAAATAGTACTTATAAACCTATTTTAACATTTAATTTTAGGTATTTTAACATTTAACCCCCTCTATCTTTCACTAGTTTACATATGGTTCCTAAACTTTTAAATTTATTAATAAAACGTATAAAGTTATCTCCTAAACTTGTAAATTTATTAATAAAAAGTATAAAGTTATCTATATATATAAAAATTTTTGTAAAATTATACTTAAAAAGTCCAATCCGATTAATCCCTATTAATCCCTAGGCGGTACCTCACCGCCCGACTAGCGAGTTCTACAACATTGCCTGTAGCCTATTAGCTACAACTGCCAGAGGAAATGGCAGGAATACATGATGTATTTCATGTATCTAATCTCAAGAAATGCTTAGCTGATGAATCGCTAGTAGTGCCTCTTAAGGATATAGAGGTAAATGAACAGTTAAAATTTGTAGAGAAGCCTCTACAGATTGAAAACAGGAAAGTTAAGAACCTCAAGCACAAAAGATTAGTTCTAGTCAAAGTGAAGTGGGACTCCAAAAGAGGACCAGAATACACATGGGAACTTGAATCAGAAATGTAAAGGAAATACCCACACCTGTTCGAGTAGACCTCGAGGACGAGCTCTAAAACAAGGTGGGGAGGATATAACAACCTCCAAAATATTTTTCTGACACCCTAAAATATATTAAAATATTCCCATATGTCTTAAAATACACCCCGTATGCGAAACCGAGCCCAAAATACGTTAAAATATTTAAAATTAAATAAAAACTAAAATAATTGGGTTGTGGCGGGGCGCGACCCCCTTTGTCTTTAGTCGTCGCGGGCCGCGACGAACCTGGCCACCCGCCCTCCTCCGGAAGCTGCCACGTGGGAACACGTGGCGAAGCTAGACCGGTGACACATCAAAGCTACGACCTACACCCCCTAGTCGCGGGGCGCGACGGCCCCCCTAATCTCGTCGCGGGGCGCGACGGCATGTCAGATCAGCCCTATAAATTGCATGCATCGGCTTTCAGTTTCGATCGCTCACGTTGTTTTCTTTCTCTCAATTTTCACGTAGTAGGCATTATACTCGGGTATAATATCCCCTTAATTAACAAAGTTCTGCCTCGATGTAAGTATTATAACCCCGGTTACGTATTAGATACGCTGCCCGATTGATCTAGGGTTCCGTAACGGCTGTCGAGGTTCTGGTCGACATAGTCGTTGGAATGCCGTCTCGGGGAGGGTATTACTAACGTAAATAATGGGTTATTATACTAACATATGTACATTTGTGTAAATTATAGATTATCACCAGGAAATCCTTATATAAAACCTAAGTCAACAATGTGAGTAATCTCCTTTTTGTAAACTGTTTTTACAAAACCGTAAATGTTTTACAATGCTATTAAGCAGTGATTGAGTCTTTGTAGTTCTTCAATTACTGCCGGTATTTTGGGGTTTTGTATACAAAATGTGGAACACGTTACCATTGGACAACGAGTTAGCCGATGTGTAATATGACCCACCAGTCAGGATTGACAATACTGAATGAGTAATTGTGTAGAAATAAACAATGTGATTGCTCTCAATACTGTTAAAGATAAGATGTTTCTTGATTAAACTGGGATTCACTCACCAGTATTTCCCAATGACAAATGTTTTTTAAAACGCGTTTCAGGTAACAAAATGTAAAAGCCAATTAGAAGAAAGCCAGCTGGAGAGCACTGACGGCTTGGAAAAATGTGGCTATAAAAGTTACCTAAAAGACGATGTTTTAAATTCAATAAAATAGGGTTTATCCCTATAAACATGTTGTAATAAGAAACTTGGATTTTTACCCATGTGTTTATTAATATAAAATATGGTGGTTTTACTCTGATAAACATTTCCTAACTACGGTCCTGATGAAATTTCCGCTGCCAAAATAATAATAATAATAATAATAGACAAAATTGATACCACCACAACTGGTCTCACGGCCGCCCGTTCCCGGGACAGATATGGGGCGAGGGTTGCGACACTTTCACCGCGGGGGGCACACCGCCGCCAACCCCTTTCACCGCGTGGGGGGAGTTGAAATCGGTGGAGAGTCATCGCGTGAAGAATGTGACCGTTTGTCTTTTTTGAACGTTGGGGAACGGGCATATAGCCGTTGATTTAAAAAAAACGGTTTTTTAAATGTTAACTATATAAATCTAACCCCTTTTAAACAAATTCACACAAACCCATTCCTCCATTTCTCCTAAAAAACTAAAAATCTCTAACCCGATTTACATTTAAAAATAGTAGAAGAGATACCGTTGTTTTTCCCACTCGATAGTAGTGATTCATCCGATAGTAGCATAGTTTTTTTTTTTCAAAATCTCATCGATGAAGCCAAACTAGAAGACAGAGGCACATCTAGTAAGAAACGTTTTATTCGTCGTGATCGCGAGGGTGGCCACGAAACCCTTATGGCGGATTATTTTGTCGACGATCCGAAATCCAACGAAGATATTTTCCCTCATAGGTTTCGTATGTCAAAACGATTGTTTTTAAAAATTGTGAGCGATGTGGAGGCTAATAACTCGTGGTTTGAAGAGGGCTTAGATGGGAAAATGAAGAAGAGCTTTACATTGTTGCAAAAAGTAACATCGGCTATTAAACAACTTGCAACCAGTAACACTCCAGACGAGAACGACGAGTATTTACATATGGCCGAAAGGACTTCACGTGGGTGTCTAGAGTATTTCTGCCAAACGGTATGTTCAATTTACGCTCCCGAGTTCTTACGTAGGCCAACAAGCCATGACATGGCGCTTTTGTACCAAGCTCACGAGGATAAACATCACATTCCTGTTATGGTGGGTAGCCTTAATTGCACCCATTTCGTATGGAGAATGTGTCCCACAGAGTTTCGCGGTGGCCTCTCAAGATTTATGGGTTTGGCATGCTTTTTGCGGTCCACCAAGTGCACAAAACGACATCAATGTTCCTCAACAATCTCCATTGTTTGATACTGAACGAAATGGAACGGCCCCAAAATGTCCATTTTATGTTAACAACCACTTATACAAACGTGGTTACTATCTCGTGGATGGAATCTACCCTACAGTCCGTGTTTGTCAAATCATTTCAATATCCTCACCTACTAGACGAAAAGAAGTTCAAGAAGCAACATGAGACGGCAAGAAAAGACGTAGAACGGGCTTTTGGTATTTTGAAGTCAAAATGGGATATAATGAATCGGCCAATGCATGCTAGGAGTGTGAAAAAAATCCGGTACGTGGTGTATATGTGTATTATTTTACATAACATGATTTTAAACGACGACGAAAACGCGATAGCACCGGTACACATTCGGGATCCTCCAGTCGAGCCGGCCAGCCCTCGATGACAGTGTGTTAGACGAGCTTATGGATGAAGATACGCATTGTAGACTAAAGCATGATCTCGTTGAGCATCTCGGAAGAATGGATTTACCCCACCTATTGGTGGACTCTGACGACGTAGATTAGTAGTTTTAAGTATTTTTAATTAATGTAATTTTTTTTTATTTTTTTTCAATTTAATGTAATGTTGTTTTTTTAATTTATTATACTTTTATTTTGTTAAACTTAAGTTTCATTTATTAAATAATTAATAGTTTATAAAAAAGCAAAAAAAAAAAAAATCCCCCCACCCCTCATGAGGGGTGCACCCCCTACGTTTTTTTGGCAAGAGATGAGTTAGAGAGGGGAAATAACATGGCATTATATAATTAGGTTAAAAAAAATTTCCCTTCACCTCATGAGGGGTGCACCCCTTTCACCCTTATATACTAGGTTATAAGCTTGTGTACTATACGGAAAAACAATCTTTAAAAAAACAAACCTACTTTGAATAGCGATTATCTTTAAATTTATTTATTGTCATTGTATAGAGGGTGTAGAACTAAGATTTTAGGGTGTGACTTTATCACCATCATTCTAAACCGTGTGGGGTTTTATATCGTGTTTTACTTTCCAAAAAAATGTTGGTTCCTCTATATTAAATGCAATATGTGACTTCAGTGTTTTAACATCATCCAAAATATATAATAGAATATTACTAGAAAATGTTTTTAAATGGAGAGAGGCTACAATAATAAATTGCACTTTCGGATAAGCACCGAAAGTAGTATGGTTTAAAGTTTAAATTTTAAAGCCTACAAAAAAAAAAAGAATTTTTTACAACGAATCAGAGATCTAACTAGTGGCAACTTTACCTTTGTAATGTAATATATTAAAGGAAAATTGAATTCTAGTAGGCGTCATTGTCTATTGGCAGTTTCATTCTTTTTATTCTCACTGGCAATCCCACATTTCAAATATTTTGTTAAGTTTTTTTTCAACTGACAAAGTGATATTTTAGAGCTTTTGATCAGAACGAGGATATGAGTCGATTGTTGTAAAACTTACCTCAAAACAACGCTTCAAACGACAAAAACAGTGCTTCAATTCAGGTGTTTAAACTTCCAATTAACAAAAATCAAGCCGTTTGAAGCACCGTTTTGAGGTAAGTTTTACACGAATCGACTCGTATCTTTGTTCTAATCAGAAGTCTTAAATCATCAGTTTATAAAAAAAAAAATAGGCTGCTAATGACAAATGACATTTACTAGAGATTATTAAAATCCAACTTTCCTATATTAAATACAACAGACTTCAATGTTGTAATATCATCCAAAATCTATAATAGAATATTATTAAAAAAATTTCCTACATATACAAAAGGAAGTGAGGGGAGTAGTGCCACGCAGCTACATATACAAAAGGAAGTGAGGGGAACAATGCCACGCAGCTGCGTGACACTTCCCTATTCGTCCAACCATTTTATCGTTTTATATTCGTTTTAAAATTACGGTTTCGTCCTTAATTTAAAATAAAAATACGGTTTTGCCTCCACTTCAAAATAAAAGTCTGGATTTGTCCATCGCTCAAAATTACGATTTTGCTATGGGTTCAAAATTATGATTTTAACCCCATATTACATTTACAATTTTCGCCCCAGTTCAAAATAATTTTTTGCTTTTGCCCCAAACTAAAAATGACGATTTTGCATTTTCGCTCCCTTTTAAAAATTATGATTTCGCCTTTAGTTTAAAATTATGTTTTTGCCTGTTTCAAAATAAAAGTATGCTTTTGCCCCCCAATTCAAAATTACGATTTTGCTTTTAGTTCAAAATTTTAATTTTGCCCCAATTCAAATTAAAAATATAGTTTTGTCCACAGCTTAAAATTACGATTTTGTCCTTAGAGGAAAGTTATATTACGATTTTGTCTCTGGTTCAAATTTATAGTATTGCCATCACTTTAACTTTTGGCAAATTACGATTTTACCAAAGTCAACAAATACAACGTTGCCCTCAGTTCAAATTACAGTATTTCTATCGTTTTAGTTTTTTTAGCAAAGCTATAAAAGTGTTTTTTTAATCGGTTGACTGGATTTAATTTTTTTTCCATATCAAGGAGCCGCCTAACACTCGCTCATTAATTCTGACAAACTACAGTTTTGCCCTGAGCTCAGAACTACGGTCTTGTCATCATTTTAGTTTTTTTTTTCTAACAAAACTATAATAGTGTTTTTTTAATTGATTGAGAATTATTCGGCCATCGCCCCGCAACACGGGTAGGGCATCAACTAGTTGTTTATAAATGGACAGAGGCTTCAATAATAAATTGCACTTTGGGATAGGTACCAAAAGTAGTATAGTTTAAAGCTTACAAATAAAAAAAGAGAAAAAAAAATACAATGAACAACTTTACCATTATAGTGTAATCCGAATTTTGTTGTATATCACAACATAAGATTAGGGCTGTAAACGAAACGAACGTTCAGCGAACAGTTCGTGAACCGTTCGACGGGAAGTTCGTTTATGTTCGTTCGTTTAATAAATGAACGAACATGAACAAAAAATTCCGTTCGATTAGTTAAATGAACGAACATGAACAAATGTCTCGTTCGTTCAATTGTGTTCGTGAACGTTCGGTAAGGTGTTCGTGAACGTTCGTTCATTTGCGTTCGTTTATGTTCGTGTTTTAATTAACATTACCCTAACAATTAAACTAAGAAACCCTCTTTCACCTTGTTTATGCACCATTTCCCTTTCTTTTCTCATTATTTACATCGACGAATATGATCTACATCCGTTCCACAATAAGGAATTCAAGTTCTAGTGCTACTCTCTAGGCCATCCACCTTTATCTTTCATTGCGTTCGCCAAATTTATTTGTGTTCGCTTGTGTTCGTGAACCGTTCTTGAACACGCTCATTTCCTTAATGAACGAACACGAACATAAAATCTCGTTCGGTAAGTGTTCATGAACCGTTCGTAAACACATTTAGTTCCTTAACGAACGAACACGAACAAGGCCTCGTTCGTGTTCGTTCGGTTCGTTTACAGCCCTACATAAGATTATCGGATTAGAAACAGTACGTCAAAAGCCAACTGCTTCACAACTTGTAGTATTCCCTAGTTACCTTTTAAATATATATAGATAGATAATACATAATAGGCAAATTGGATTTAAATAATTACAATTTTTTAATTTGGCCGATAATAATCTCAACTCAGTTATTTGTCAATAATAACCCGAACTGGTCCACTTTTGGCCGATAATAGTCTGCGTTAAAAATAACTTAACAGAGTTAAGTTTTTTTTCCGAATTACAAACCGATGTTTTAGGGCTTTTGATTAGAACGAGGATACGAGTTGATTGATGTAAAATTTACCTCCAAATGCTGTCCCAAACGACGAAACGGTGCTTCAATTCGGGTTTTTAAACTTCCAATTAACAAAAATCAAGCCGTTTGGAGTACCGTTTCGAGATAAGTATACATAAATCAACTCATATCCTTGTTCTGATCAAAATCCCTAAAATATCGGTTTGTAATTCGAAAAAAAAAAAACTTAGCTCCGTTAAGCTATTTTTAATGACGGACTATTATCGGCCAAAAGTAGATCAGTTCGGATTATTATCGGCAAATAACTGAGTTGGGATTATTATCCGCTAAACTAAGAAAGTTTGAATTATTTAAATCCGGTTTGCCTAGATAATAATAAATACATAATGACATGTGGGGATTCAACTATCAAGCAGTCACCAAAATACAGTTAGGGGCTGTTTGGCAACATCTGATTGCTTAAGTGCTGAACTAGTAAGAGATTTGAACCATTAAGTGCTGAACCAGTAAGATGTCTGAACCATTAAGAGCTTGTATAATGCTTAACCGTTCAGAGACAAATGTCTGACCAATTCAGATTAGAGGTCTTAACCATTCAGACTTTGTATAAATCTTAACCATTCAGAGGCAAATGTCTGAACCATTCAGACATAGACATCTACTCTTGAAACAAACAGTCTGAACCATTAAGTGTTGAACCAGTAAAAGGTCTAAACCATTAAGAGTGTCATTAAGAGGTAAACAAAAAGCCCCTTAAGGTACTTTCAAATCTATTGTATATTACTAAAAGTAATTATTGGCAGCATAAAGGTATCAAACTAATTACAACGGTAACAGGTCCAAAGGATGGAAATCTTCGGAGTTAGCAGCTCTCCTAAATTAATATATTTGTATATTTTTTTGAACGGCGAATATTACTCTACTTTAATTTATAATTAATTATAATTTAAATAATGTTAAAAATTGAACCGTGTTCTTCTTTCAAAAGAGACAAGAACTTCTACCACCCAGTCAAAGTTGAAATAACATTTATTTGTGTACTTTAGGCAATCATGATCTAAAACTTAATTTTTTTGTAAAATTCAAACAAAAGAGTCAAAAGTAATATGTGTATAAGTATTGTACCAAAAAGTGAAGAGATAATTTTATATTTATTTATTTTTCCATCTAGTCAAAGCATGTATCTCAGTACTAAAATCTAACAACAAATAATTATATAATTACTCTAGTAGAGTAATTGCATATAATTACTCTAGAGTAATTGCATATAATTACTCTACTAGCATAATTATATAAAATAATATTTGTTTTAATGTTTTTTTAACTAAAAATCATGCTCAAGTAAATAGAAAAAAAAATAAAAAAAAAAGCTCTTTTTTTTCACTTCTCACAATTTAAGATGTTAAGATTCATTTGCATTCCTATTTGATCTTTTTACCAAAAGTACTTAAGTATGGATCAACCCAACCCAACCCAATCCAAATCGTATATTCTTAAAACATTTTTAGTTTTAGCCCATTTGGTTATGTTTTTTACCCAAAGTCTCAAACAAACCCAAAAGATTAACAAAAAAGAGCCCAATTTTATACATTTGGGCCAAAAATAAATTTCTATGAATTCATTAACAGCATCGTTATCAATTATCAGCATCTACATTGTCTTCCTTCATAGTTTCTCTTCTTTGCATGCTATAATCATCTAACCCACTTGTTGCCAAAGAAAAAAGATAAAAATCATTACCCATATCCAATTCTTGGTACCCAAATAAATAATTTTCATGGCCCGGTTTATTCATTTCTTGTTATTCATCATCATTTATTTGGCCCAAATGTTGCGCACTAACTCATTGTTAGTTTTCGTATAGAAATTTTTGGGTATATACGTCCCCCCCCCCCCCCCCGCGTTTTCGAAGGCAAGCTTCGCCACTGGGCCGATTCATTTATGTTTGTTTCATGTCACTCAAAAGGTAATTGGTGTAAGTTGTAACCACAGCCACATAGCATTTAAGAAGTTCATTTCTTGTTAAACTATAGGTTCTAGTATTTGTTTCCTGTTACTAGGAGTCTATTTAGGCTGTTTTACATCTATGTTTCATTAAAGTTTAAGCAGGTTCTTATAAATAGAGGTGAAAGGATGCAAACATTCCGAATATTGAAAGTCATGTTTATACACTACATGACATAATGTCCCATTTTACACAACAAAGGGAAATGGCCACCCATTATTTAAACAAGAAGAACGAAATACAACACACAAAGAAAAGACCGAAAAACAACACACAACTAGGGAAGTTCAACCCTTTAAGATTTTGAAATGAACACCATCACCTTCACATAAACCCAATTTTCTGAAATATCCATAATGTGAAAAAACGCATGCCTCCCACGACGGTAAACAAGTAAAGCAATACACACGATCCAAAATCCAATAGCAAAACCATAGGCCCCACCGATATAGAACCATTTCTGAAGATCATCTGTGCCTTCTTCGTCATTCTTATTTTTACTGATGATGGGTGGAACTTCTAATGTTTTATCTCCAGGACAATGTATGGACAGAGGAAGTCCGCATAGTCTTGCATTTCCAATGTAACTTGAAGGTTTAAATGACTGGAGTTGAGTGCCTGATGGAATTCTCCCTGACAAGTTATTATACGACACATCTAGATAGTTTAATAGTGTCATGTGAGACATGCTTGATGGTATTCCTCCTGAAAGATTGTTCCTAGATAGATCCAAAATTAGAAGTTCTTTCATCTCACCGATATGCAGTGGAATCTCTCCATCTAGAGCATTTAATGACAAGTCCAGTGCAATCAATTTATGGAGATCAGATAGTTCATTTGGGATTTTTCCAGTCAAATTGTTGCATGATAAATTGATGATCTTTACCAATCCTAGAGTGATACCAAATTCATGGTGAGTCCCTTGCCACTTGATCAAGGCATGGTCGACGTACTCACTCCCATTTCTAAAGTTAAAATAATGCACATTTTGATGAGGTGAGAATCCATTTTGAACCATGGAAGTGAGATTATTGAGACACGATGGGATGGTTCCATACAAGTTGTTTAGTGACATGTCTAGAATTTGTAGATTTGCTAAACGACATAATTGTGAAGGAATGATTCCAAAGAAGTTATTTGATGTTAGGCTAAGAGCATACAACCTTGATAACTTTTCCCCTATCCAAAGAGGCACATAACCAACAAAATTGTTGGCTCCCAATTCCAAAAAGGTTAACTTTGTGCAACTCTTTAGTGATAAGGGAAATTCTCCGTATAAGCTATTTTTGTATAAACTCAAGACCTCGAGATCGATCAAATACTTGAAAGAAGCAGGTAGCCTTCCAGATAGATTGTTATATCCTAGACTAAGAAGTTTTAGTTTTTTAAAATGCCACAAACAATCTGGAATTTGTCCCGTGAATGAGTTGTGTGAGAGATCAAGAAAGAAGAGAGACCCATCAACAATTTGGCATAAGAAACTGATGTCTCCATTAAATTTGTTTCTGGAAAGGTCTAACTTTTGTAAGGCGGATGAAACATTTTTTATAGGACCATAAAAGTTGTTCGAACTCAAATCTAATGTTGACGATTCAGAGTCAAAGTTTGATAACAAATCTGTTAATTCCCCTGTGATGTTGTTGGAAGAGAGATTAAGATATGTCAATCTAGAAGGCCACATGTTCCAAAACTCCTTTGGAACTGTGTCTGAAATTCTAGTATTGGCAATATTAATGCTCGAAAGTTTTTTCAGTGTTTGTATCCATTTGGGGAAACGAGGCCCTAGCTTGCAAGAGCTCAACTCGATTTCTTCTACATTGGAAAGGTTTGACATGTAGGCTTTAGAACGAATCCCTTCAAGTGGATTGTTTGAAAGATCTATAGCCAAAATCTTCGAATTTCCAATGTATTCAGAGATGGCACCTTTAAGATAATTGGAGGAAACGTCTAGCCTTTGAAGCGCGGGTAGTTGCCATACTTTCTCACTTATAGATCCATTTAATTGATTATCAGAAAGGGATAAATACACTAGGGATGAAAACTTTTGGATATCATTTGACAATGACCCTGTGAATTGGCTGCTTGAAGCATACAACACTTGTAGTGTAAATGATGCGCATCCTGACAAGCTCTTTAGGAAATCAGGAAGTTTGATAGGCATTAAGTTAAAACAAAAATTTAAAGATGTAAGACTACATAGGTTTCCAAAATATTTGGGAATCCCATCTAACTTGTTGCCAAAAAGATCAAGAACTACAAGTTTGTTGCTAGTTAATGGGTACAACCAATGATACATGGATGAGTTGAGACTGTTGTTTCCAAGATATAGGCGGACAATAGACGAATGAGAACTGACAGATGGATAAGAATATGGATGTATGACATGTGAGAGGCCGCATCCATTTAAACTTAAGGTTGATAGTTTTTTAAGACTTAGAATGACATTTACCCAGTTATCTACTTTGCCCAAAGAGATACTTGACATATCAAGGTCCTCCAACTCAGACAAATGAAATAACCAATCCAGGTTTTCAATTGTACATTCTGGAAGACCTTTAAGTGAAAGCACTTGCAAGTGTGTGAGGTTTCCAAGTTCACGAGGAACGGTTCCAGTAAAAGCATTCCAACCAAGGTCAAGATACCTTAGTTGAGTCATGGAACCAATGAACATGGGAATGGTATCGCTAAAATAATTTCCACTAAGGTCAAGATAATTCAAGTAGCTTAAGTTAAGCAACGAAGGGCTAATCTTACCTTCAAGATATCCATCGGCCAAGTCAAGAGCTGTGACATGACCCGTTTCATTGTTGCACGTAACTCCATACCATTCACAACAATTGCCAGTTGCTTCTTCTTCTTCTTCACGTGTCCATGTGGAAAGAAAATCTCCAGGGTCATAATGAATGTATGATTTGAAATGAAGAAGAGCATGTCTCTCTTTATCGATGCACTTATAATTACTAGCTTGGTGACTAAGTGAAGTAGCGGTTGTAGTCTTAAACCATACAAACACAAGTACTAGAGAAACAACGAAGAAAACACGAGGAATGAAAGGTTTATGGCAAATATTATCTCCCATAATGCGGTATAAAATCGTGTTGATCTTTTGTAATGGATATATCAACATATATGCCTAGCTTTATATACACTTTAAGTTTATAGTAGAAGGGGATGAACGCTCATAGTTAACCCAATGTGTGTATGTTTTGATATTTTCAAATAAGTTGACTTTCTTTTGATTTTCATGTCCACTTGTGTTGACAATTTGTGTGGAGTGTGGACTAAATTATATGTCCCATATTGGACGACTACTTGGCAATTTGTACATATTAGATATTTTCTCCAAACCGAATTGCGTGAATATATATTGTGTGAAGCAAAAAATATACAGGGGAAGGTTTAAATGAAAACTACTAGTTATCGTGAAAACTCGAAAACTAACTAAAAAAACATACCAAATTTTTTTTTTTTTTTTGCATACCAATTTTCGCTATTTAAATTATATAAAAAAAACTTTTTTTCAAAAAAAAAAAAAAAATTTGTGGTGCACATGTGTAATATTACACATGTGTATGTGTACTACACATGTGAATTCTTTACCCAAAAATACTACACATGTGAATTATTACACATGTGCACTACAAATTTTTTTTTTTGAAAAAAAGTTTTTTTTATATAAAAAAACCTACGATTTTTAATAAAAAAATTGAAAAAAAATAAAAAAAATTGTGTGTTTTTTAGGTTTTTTTAGTTAGTTTTCGAGTTTTCGCGATAAAAGTGGTTTTCATTGAATAATCCCCAAAATATATATCTAATAATGATAATAAAAAAAACTTAAAAGGGATAAAAGTTGGTGAAGTCAAAGACTCGTAAATCATAAGTCTTCACAATTTTTTTAGTAAACTACGATGGTTTACCAAAATTTTGAATTTATTCTGTTGTTTTCTAAAAGTACACAGATAGTCCCTATGGTTTGCAATTTGTAACACATTTAATCCTCAATTTTTTTTTTCCAAAAATACATGGATGGTTCTTATGGTTTGCACTTTTTAACACATTTTGTCCCTAACTTAAACCTACTAAAACCTTTAAATTTGTTGGTTGGAGACTAAATGTGTTACAAATTGCAAATCACATGTATTTGTGTCAAACCATAAAGACTAAAATAGGAGTTTATCTTTAACTTTATCTATAGAACTATGTTACAATTTCTAGAGTATTTGTCTACAAAAATGAGCTCAACTGTGAGAAACCCACCAAACTAGGGAGTGTTTAATTTTAAAATATGGGAATTTGGAATTAATGAGCTCAGTGCACTTGTAACTTTTAGTGTGGTGGCCTAATGAAGTGGCTGTTGTTGTCTTAAACCATGCCAAGACAATCACCAAAGAAACAAAGAGGAATACATGATGTACTAAATGTTTATGGAAAATATTATCTCTCATTGTGTTGTGTAAATTTGTGTTAATATTTTCTTTAATCTTTGAAGCATCAACATATATGCAAAACTTTATATAAACACAAATAAGTAGACTACCCCAAATTGGATGTATATAGTCAAACCTAATACAAGTTGATTTTTCACACAAGTTTTTTTTTTCCAACTTTCATGTCCATATATGGGTTGAAAATTGTGTGGGGTGTGGAATAAGTTAACTATTTTGTCACAAGTTACAAACTAGACCTCTAAAGACTTCTAAGTCTAGTAATTTGTATTTATTAGATTTATTTCCAAACCAGTTGATATGTTTCAAACCTCCAAAGACTTCTAAGTCGAGGTAATTTGTATTTATTAGATTTTTTTCCAAACCAATTGATATGTTTCAAACCTCCAAAGACTTCTAAGTCGAGGTAATTTGTATTTATAAGATTTTTTTTCCAAACCAGTTGATATGTTTCAAACTATTTCATTCAACTTTCATGTGCTACAAGTCCCCGATTTCCAACATGCCGCACGGTGAGGGAAGGGTTAGCGGCGGTGTCGTCGCGCGGTGAAGGGGCACACCGCACCCTTCCGCGCACCCACCCAGTTCACCCTAAAGGCACAGTGCTTAGAGAAATTGGCAGTAAAAGGCCGGAAAAAAGGAGGGACATATATGAAAAATGCACCGACCTTTAATTTTAAGGTTATATAAATGTATATATAAAATTTTAAGTGAAGCACATAACATAAAAAACTAATTAACGAAAAGGAAAGGAAAGTCAAGTTTAAATTAAACGTCATAGACTCGTAAGTCGTCACATATTCATTTTGGTGAATTAAATGAATGATCTTATATAGGGGTGTAAATGAGACAAGAGCTCCGCTTGGTTAGAGCTTTGTTTCTAAATCTCGAGTTCGGCTTGTTTATTATTTATTAATTATTTTATATTATTTATATTTATATAAGTTTATACATAATATAATTATTAGGGTTAGGTTCATTAGTCAACAACCATCGTGATAGTGAACACTAGTGAAGTAATCCTAGCTCTTGATTATCATTACACAAGTGTAAATCAAGGGCCAAGATTTGATAATGAAAATATACCAATGTATTTTACGATTTGATGATGTAAATTAATAACCATAATTTGTTTATTCAGTTCACAAATACAATAGTGTTCACTATAAAACCTCACCCATAATACATATGTATAGGGTTAGGTTCATTTGTGAACAACCCACTTGATTGTGAACACTAGTGAACTAATCCTAGCCCTTGATTATCAATACACAAGTGATACACAAGTGTAAATCAATGATCAATATTTGATGATGAAAATACACTAGTGTATTTTACGATTAGATGATGTAAATCAATGGTCAGGATTTGCTCACTTAGTTCACAAATACACTAGTGTTCACTCTAGAACCCCACCCTATATATATATATATATATAGTTATTTTTTATAATTTTTAATAATAATTATTATTTGAATATATATGTATATATAATATATTAATTAAAAATTATATAAATAGTTATTTTGTGCTAATTCTATCTGTAAAAGGGGCCGGCAATTTTTGACACGACCCGTTAACCCGACCTGAACCTGACACGAAAAAAAAATTTGGGTCGACTAACACGACCCGTTTAAAAAACGGTTCGGGTTCGGGTTAACCCGTATTAAAAACAGGTCGGGTTCGGGTTGACCCGTTAACCCGTTTAACTATATATTTAAATAAAAAATATTTTATATTTTTATTTTTGTTTTTTCGGTTTCTATTTTAAATGGTTAGTTATAATAATGTTAATTTTGACACATTATATTATTTAATTATTACATTCATACTCATCATTAAACATGTTATCGATAATCCGTTTAAAACCGAACAACTCGTTTATAAATCGTCAACTTATATCACTCATTTAAAAATATGGGTTAAATGGGTCGGGTTTGGGTTGACCCGAATTAATATTGGTCGGGTTAGGGTTGAAATCTTTGAACCAAATAATATGGGTCGGGTTCGGGTTGAACATTTCAACCCGCCAATCCATCAACCCGACACGATTGCCACCCCTAAATTCTGTAGCCACCATAAGGTTGCTGACCATAATTCCAGCACCGTATATGTGTCACCATTTATACCAGGCCTGGTGATAGGTAGGGGCAGGTAGGGCAATGGACCCAGGCCCAAAGTTCTTGAGGGCCCAGAGTTTTTAAAAAATATCAATAGACTATATGTTTGTTATTGGGCCTTAACTATTTTAACCTAATTATTATAATCTACTAGACTTAAACGATCAGAATTCAAAGCGGGAATCCGGAATAGAGTACGAACGACATATTGTAACAGGTAGCGCACACACAAAGCGATCATAATTCAAAGATTCAAATCGGGTCGGTTCACTGTTCGGTTCACCGTTCAGCAGTGCAACGGCCACGAATCAGTGATTCGGAATCACGTTACAGGTCGGTTCACTGTTCAGCAGCGACTATTTTTTATGATTCTGAATTCTGAATTTCTGATTTATTGTCTATTTGTGTGATTCTATTAAGTGTTAACTTATGATTCTGGATTTTGATTATTTAATTATGAATTCTTGGTCGCTTCTGTATGATTCTGGTTGGAAGTTTATGGTTGTAAATTGTTCAAGTGTGATTAGAAGTAATCGTTTTTTGTGCTCAAGTGTGATTCGGGTTGTAATCGCTTTGTCTTCATGTGTGATTCGGGTCCTAATATACTAATAGGGTTAGGATCGTTCGGTATTGTTAAATGTTGATTGTTGAAAATTGAAACTCTGAAGTTTGAACTTTCATATATTTTTTTTCTTTTCAGAAGCCTTGATCGAAAGTTTTGCTTCCAGAAACGCTAGGAGAGCCGCACGATTCGCTTAAGTAGGTAAATTTTGATCATTTTGGTACAATACTTTTATTTTGATGATTGTTTTAACAATTATTGTCATATTATAGTTTTTTTTATATATGATTATTATGTTTAAATTATATGAGCGCGATTTATTTTTAGTGGCTCCAGGCCCAAAACGTTTCGAGATTTCTCGGAGACGGCACTGATTTATACCAACACTAATAACGAATATGATTTAAAGTTTTTATGGATTTCAAAAACTATCTTTCATGAGGTATTAACCTAAGATATTTTCAATTCTTCATTTGGAGAGGAAAAGTTTCAAAAGTATACAAGACTTGATAATTATGCGTTTATGAAGACCTAAATATTCTGTATTTCTAAGTATTAAAACTATGATATATTTCACTGGCACTAAGTAAATACCAAACTAAACTTATACCAATATTTAACAAAAACATGTCAAGTGTTAAACTAGAGGTTCTTCTCACTTACCAGGAGTCCATTTAGGATGCTTCACATCTATGGTTCATTGAAACTTTAACTTGGTTCTTAAGAATAGTGGTTAAATCTTGCAAAGACTCGTAGTTGTAAGTCGTGTTTATGTACACAACATAGCATAATGTCATGTTTGACACAACAAGGGAACTGGCCACCCATTGTGTTGGTGGCAATTTTATTCATCAAAGAGACTTCAAACTTAATCGTACATTACATTTTACAATACTATACGTGTATCCCTAAATGAGAACAAGAAGAAATAAATACAACACACAAAAAGAAGAATGAAATCCAACATACAATACAACTATGGATGTGAAACCCTTCGCACTTTTGCAGTGAACACCATCACTTTCACATAAACCCAATTTTCTAAGCTAACCATGAAGTGAAAAAAAGCATGTCTCACACGGCGGTTAACACATAAAGCAATACACACCATCCAAAATCCGGTAGCAAAACCAGTGGCCCCTCCAATATAATACCATCTTTGAAGATCATCTATGCCTTCCCCTTCATCCATATTTTCACGAGTGATGGGTGGGCCTTCTAACATTTTATCTCCTGGACAATATTTGGACAATGGAAGTCCGCATAATCTTGCATTTCCAGTGTACCTTGAAGGTTCAAAGGACTGGAGTTGAGTGCTGGATGGAATTCTTCCTGACAAGTTGTTATACGACACATCTAGATAGTTTAGCAAGGTCATTTGAGACATGCTTGATGGTAGTCCTCCTCTAAGATTGTTTCTAGATAGATCTAAAATTTGAAGTTCTTTCATCTCACCAATTTTTGATGGAATCTCTCCAACTAGAGCATTCATTGACAAGTCGAGTGCAATCAATTTATGGAGATTGGTTAGTTTATCTGGGATTTTTCCAGTTAAATTGTTGCTTGATAAATTGATGATCTTTACCAATACTAGAGTGTTGCCAAATTCGCGCACACTTCCTTGCCACTTGATCATAGAATGGTCAACATACTTGCCCCCAGAAAAGTCAAAATGATGCACGTTTTGGTTGACTACTAATCCATCTTGAACCATGGAAGTGAGACTACCGAGACATGAGGGTATGGCTCCTTGGAGTTTATTCATTGACAAGTCTAGAATTTGTAGATAGTCTAATTGACATAAATGCGAAGGGATGGTTCCAGTGAATTTATTTGATGTTAAGATAAGAGCATACAACCCTAAAAAACTTTCCGCGATCCAACCAGGCACGTAACCAGAAAAGTTGTTGGCCCCCAAATTCAAAAATGTTAATTGGGTTAAATTCGTTAAAGATAAGGGCAATATTCCTGAGAAGTTGTTACTGTATAAATACAAGACCTGGAGATTGATCAAAAACTTGATAGAAATAGGAAGCCTTCCAGATAGATTGTTATATCCCAGATTAAGAATTTTTAGTTCTTTAAAATGCCACAAACAGTCTGGAATTGGTCCGATGAATACATTGTGTGAGAGATCAAGAAAGGACAAAGACCCATCAACAATTTGGCACAAAAAGAAGATTTGTCCAGATAAATTATTTTTGGAGAGGTCTAGTATTTCCAAACTGGAAGGAACATTCGATATATGGCCATGAAAGTTGTTTGAACTCAAATCTATGGTTGAAGAACTAGGGTCAAAATTTGATAACATATTTGTTGCTATCCCAGTAATATTGTTGAAAGAGATATTCAAAGATCTCAAACGAGAAGGCCATGTGTTCCAAAAGTCCTCTGGAATGTTATCTGAAATTCGGGTATTGGCAAGATCAATTGTCAAAAGATTTTTCATTGTTTGAATCCATTTGGGGAAGTGAGGTCCTAGCTTGCAATAACTCAAGTCAATATATTCTATGCTTGAAATATTCAACATGTGAGCTTCTAAAGGAACTCCTTGTAGTGAGTTGTTTGAAAGATCAACTGATAGAATATTTGACTTTTCAATATTTTCAGAGATGGAACCTGTAAGAAAATTGGAAGAAACGTCTAGGGTTTGAAGCTTGGGTAGTTTCCACACTTTTTCACTTATGGTTCCATCTAACCGATTATTAGAAAGAAGTAGTTGTTGTAGGGATGAAAAATTTTGGATATCATCTGACAACGACCCTGTGAATTGGCTAGATATGGCATCCAAATATTGTAAAGTAACTGATGTGCATCCAGACAAGTTACTTAGAAAATCAGGCAACTTAACAGGCATTGTGTTTCTATAGAAAAACAAAGATGTCAAACCACACAAATTTCCAAGATATTTGGGAATCCCATCTAACATGTTCTCAGAGAGATCAAGCTCTACAAGTGCATTACTAGTTAAAGGGAACAACCAGTAATACATGGATGAGTTAAGATTGTTTTCTTTGAGATAAAGTTTAACAATAGATGAAGAAAAAGAAGATTTGACATATGAATAAGAATACGGGCGCACGACTTGGGAGAGGTCACATCCAATTAAATACAAAGCTGATAGCTTTTTAAGACTTAAAATCACATTTACCCAGTTGTCTACTTTGCCTAGGGAAGTACCTGACATGTCAAGTTTATCCAACTGAGATAGACGAGACAACCAGTCTAGGTTTTCAATTGTGCAATTACTCAAGGATTCAAGTGAAAGCTCTTGCAAGTTCGTGAGGTTTCCAAGTTCTGAAGGAATGGTTCCACTAAAATAATTCCAACCAAGGTTAAGATACCTTAATTGGGTCATGGAACCAATGAACATGGGAATCTTTCCATTAAACGAATTGAAAGAAATATCAAGATAATTCAAGTAGCTTAAATTAAATAATGAATGACTAATCTTGCCTTCAAGATTTTTATTGCCCAAGTCAAGGCTTGTAACACGGGATTGGTTGTTGCATGTGACTCCACTCCAGTAACAACAATCATTGGCGGTTTCTTCTTCTTCTTCTTCTCCATGTGTCCATGTAATGAGAAAGTCAGATCGGTCACGAATGTATGATTTGAAATGAAGAAGAGCTTGTCTCTCCTTATCGGTGCACTTACTATTACTAGTGTGGTTGCCAAGGGAAGTGAGAGGTTGTGTTTCAGACCAAGAAAGGGCAGTTGTAGTGGTAAATGATTCCAACACAAAGAGTGTAAGAATAAAGAAGAAAATAGGATGGGTAAAATGTTTATGGTAAATCTTATTTGCCATTTTTGTTGTATCGAATCTTAAATGTTTGTATATCAACAAATATGCCCAGCTTTATATACACAACAAATTTAAAATAACCTAGTAACCTACCTCATATTCGATTAAAAAATATGTCCGGCTAATTTCTTTTTATTTTCAGGACCACATATTTGTTTAGAATTTGTGTGGAATGTGGAATGTGGAACGTGCAAGACTTATAAGACTAAAAATAATGGAATAGGTGGTTATATCACATAAGTTGATAATCTTTTTATTTTCATGACCGCATATATATGTGTTTAAAATTTATGTGGAATTAGACGTCCAAAAGTCAAGTATTCACACTTTGTCTCTAATTGAAGAATACAAAAGTTGGTTGTGTCCAAAGACTCAGAAGTCTTCCCACTTTTTTTTCAAACCCAATTGATACGTTGGAACAGTTTTTTTCAACTTTAAAGTGGTAGGTATCCGGATTACTTTCTTCAGGGCCGTCTATCAGGGGTGCAGGAGGTGCCTACGGCCCAAATCAATATAGGGCCCGGAAAATTTTTAAATTATATATATATATATATATAGGGAGCAGCTAAAATGAAAACCACCCCCAGTTGTAAGAACCACGAGAACTACTCTCAACCAATCAGAAAAAGGGGTAGTTTGGTCATTTACCCCAAATGTCAAACTCATTCTCTCTCTTCATTTATATCTACCTGTCTCTCTCTCTCTCTCTCTTCTTTTGTCTCCTTTTTCATTTCTCTCTCCTCTCTCTTCTTCAAAAACCTGTAGATTCATCTTCTTCCTATAAACCCACATAATAACAGGCCACTCTTCTCTCTCAATCTATACTAAAAACACACAGACACATGAAATCAAAATCTTGACCATCTCTCTTTCAACATAGCCGACACCCTAACACCGTTGAAACATCCCAGCAGCACCCCCTTTCACTCTCCCTCCCGTTTTCGAACCGGCGACCCACAGGGATGAGCCGGAGACGACTGTGGTAGCCGACCACTGTGAGTGGTGGTCCGGCGAAGGTATGACGGCGGCGAAGGTCAGAATTTCAAAGGACGAAAGAGAGAGAGAAAGTGACGAGAGAATGAGAGAAAGAGAGAGAGCGAGAAAAAGAGACCAGAGATAACAAGAACACAGGCCTGTGTTGTTATCTCCGGCGGTGTTTTGATGAGAGAGAGAAAGAGACGGGTGGTGGAGGTTCGGACGAACGAGAGGGACCTGTGTTGTTATCTCCGGCGGTGGTGGAGTGTCGATGGCGGAGGTGGTGGGTGCTCGATGACGGTGGTGGAGTGCCGATGTCGGAGGTGGTAGGTGCTCGATGACGGTGGTGGAGTGTCGATGTCGGAGGTGGTGGGATTCTCGGTTTGGGCAGCGGGAATCTGTTTTGGCTCGGTTCACTCCTTTAAGTTCAAATTCAAGTTCGCGGCACGGTCGGTTCGGGTCGATTTTCATGTTCAATTTGGTTATTTCTGGTATAGCGGACTCGGTCAACTCAGCTTCTGTTCGAGTCGACTCAGTCAACACTCGGTTCAACAAGTTCGAGTTCTGGTCAACTGTGGTCAACTCCGGGTCAAAACGGAAGTCAAAGTCAGTCAACGCGGTTCGACAAAACGACACGAAGATTCGGTAAAAATTGTTGAGTTTTATTTAGTTAACGCGTACCGAGCTCGAACCGATACTTTAGTGACTTGTTACGTTTGGCATTTTGAAAGAAATTTTGTATATTGTGTTTATATTGTTGAGTTTTGAAAAGACAACGAGAACTTGAGTTGTCGGCTTATTCCAAAAACAGAGGAAACTCTGTCCGTTTTCCGTAAAAACGTAAAACATAAAAACGTTAAACGTCAAATGTAAAAACGTAAAATGTAAACTTTTTAACGTAAAATGTAAACTTTTTAACGTAAAACGTAAAACGTAAAAACGTTAAACGTAAAATGAAAAAAGTTTTACGTAAAACGTTAAAAGGTTTACGCAACACGTAAAAAGTTTTACGTTAGCCGTAAAACGTAAAACGTAAAACAAAAAACGTAAAACGTAAAAAGTGTTACGTAAAACGTAAAAACGCAAAAAGTTTACGTAAAACGTGAAAAAATAGGCGCGTTAAAAAACGCGGAAAAAACGGCGCGTTAAAAAACGTCGCGTAAAAAACGTGTAAAAAACGGCGCGTTAAAAAATGTGAAAAATCGGCGCGTTAAAAAACGTGTAAAAAACGGCGTGTTAAAAAAATGCTGATTGAGAAAAATGGCGTCCTACAAAAACGGCGCCTTAAAAAAAACACGAGTTAAAAAACCCGGTGTGCAAAAACCGGCTCGTAAAAGTTTTTGTCTTGTTCAAAAAAATTGAATTTAAAAATGTTTTTCATAAAAAAATTCTTTTAAATAAATAAAAAGTAATATAATAAAACAAAAAAAGTAATAAAAAATAATAATAAAGACAAAAAGACAAAATAGAGTAATTTTACTATACTACCCTTTTGAATTAAAATATTAAAGACATAATAAGACAAAATCTATTTAATATTAATTTTAGTTACTTTCAATCTCATTCATCCATCTTCTTGATCTAAATGCTAGAAAGTGGTTCTCTCAGTTCTTACAACTGGAGGTGGTTTTCATTTTAGCGGTCCCCTATATATATATATATATATATATATATATACTAGGTTAATGCCCGCGTAATACGCGGGCTTCAACCAAAACCATATTATTTTGAAATGAAATATTCTCTACAAATACATACATCGGAAAAAAATATAGAAAACTATTCAAATGCCGGAAAAAACTTCCTTGTAGACTACATTTGTTGTTTTACTCGTTACCTTCCCATCTTTGTCTAGTATAAGCAACTTCACACCGGCTCTGCTTTTTAACTCTTGATAATGCAACATAAAGTTGACCATGTGAGAAAACTGGATATTTGAGATACAATCCAACCCTTGATAGAGATTGTTCTTGGCTTTTGTTTACCGTCATTGCGAAACATAAAGATAAGAGGAAATGAACACCAAACTTACGAATTAAAAGATTACAAATGAAAAAGAAATAAGAATGGTTTGGGATTCGGTTCTATACCTACATATATGCTCATATATAGTGGATATAAACTTAATGAGATAAGTGCCACCTTCTTTTCCACATGCCTCATTAGGCTAGTCAATGGATGGATATTGATTGGATCATGATCTGATCCATTAATGATCCAACTTAAATGGATCATGATCCGATCTATGATCCAACATAATGGATCGTGATCCGATCCATATCCAAATAATTTTAAACGGATGGATTACTATCCGGATCGATCCATATAAAAATATAATAAAAAACCTCTAAAAATAAAAAAAAACACAAAAAATAAAAAATTGTAAAAATTCAAAAAATATCTAGAAAATAAAAAAAAATCTAAAAAATAAAAAATTCTAAAAAATAAAAAAAATAATAAAATTTGGCATCATCATCATAAGAGACATGAAAACTGGTGGTGCAGCCAGACGCTTCAAGTTCCTCTGCACCACAACAATCATAAAATTTGGCAGCATAAGGTGGATCATCAGGTCCAAGTTCATAATACCTTCAAAAAAGTGAAAAAAAAATCTAACATAAGAAAACAAACAATAATATTGAATGGTATCAAAAGAGAGCTAGAGTTTTCATATTTGGCCTAATTATAATTTTAACCTTTTAACATTACTTGAATTAAAAAGTTCCTGTCGTATCCAATAATAGGGATTAAACAGGTCGGATCATGTTGGGCCAACCCATAGAATGTATCAATTTTTCTATTTTGATATAATTTATGTGTAAAATAAGATTACGAAACTATCTACTGCAAACATTAAGAATGAAGTAGTTTAGAAGGTTTTTATGCAATTGAGTACATATCCGATGACTTTCAACTTTCAATTAGTTTGACCCGGTTGACGCGCTATTTAGTTGAATCATTTAACCCAACTCATTTGACCTATTAGAGATAAAAGTATGACTTCATAAGTAAACCTGACCCATGTATAGGTAAACGGGTCAAAATTTCCAGCTCTAGTTATATCTGATCGAGCGAGATACTATGGAGGAACACAGGTTGTATTTACAAAAGGTCAAGAGCATTCATTGTATCAATCAACACATAGACACATGGTCTCGGATAAGGCGGGGGTGGTTGACCAACATAACTGTGATAAGCCTAAACCTCAAACCTCAAATTGACCCAAGCAAGCAATTGGTTCTTAGCAAGACAAATATGAAAAAAGAACTCCGATTCAAGTAAGAAATGGTGGCCAAAGAGTTTAATTAGCTACATATACAACACGAATATATCCAACTGTTATCCCCTTCGATTTCCTAACCCTAGCAATTGGGTTCTTATCAGCCTAATTTCAAGTAACAAAGGCTACCAACTATTCCAAATCATTAGAACTTACAAACAAACAAAGAACTACTCCTCCAATTGTTGGGGCATGAATAAACAGATGATAACAGTGCATGGAAGAAAAGATACCTTTTCTGATCGTCGTGACGTCGACATACGAAGAAAGAAGGATGAAATCGGCAAGCAGAAGAGTTGTTTGAAGATCGTGTCAACGTGTTTTTACACCTCTTGCATACGATCTGCTCTTCTTCTCTGATTCCAATAGTTTGATTATCCCTTTTGAAATATGTAACTATGACATTCAAACTCAAATATGGGAACAAACTAATACACAACAGAGAGGGTATAAATAACTTTCATTAGTTCTTATTTGCTAAACTATTGACTTCAATTGTAAAATATTATATGATATATAGAAATTTAGTCATACCCCACATCCACTTTGTGGTTGATGTATCATAATGCGTGCATTTGGCATTGCATATCGCATCCCCTTCACTCCACCAGCAAGAAGAAGTGCCCCTTCACTTGCAACAACTCCAAAACACACTGTACCGACTTTAGGTTTAATCTGAGAAGAAGTTAAATATTAAAAGATTGAAAAAAACAAAAAAATCAAGATATAAAGAAGCTAAATTTAATGCTTAATCTTTTTGTTCATCAATGACAAACATTATATTTTTCATTAGTATCACAAACAAAAATATAAAATGCAATAACAATGCAATTTTCTTTATTTAACTTGTCTTCCTCTTCACTAATCTAAGGGAGGAACTTTTCAATTTGAAGATTTATATTATAGCAAATTTCAGATTAAGAATTGCGCATATATTTTTCATGTTTATATTCTTCTTTATCTCTTATCGTTAAACTCTAGAAAGCTGGAAATTTGATGTTTTATCTCTAATATATTTGATACAATAGTTATTTGTTAATCAATTCAAATTATTGACAAAAAGTGTTTCATATCAATCCATCCCGACTCATTTTGACCCATACAAAGAGTTACACAATTTTCGGAACCCGTTACACAAGGGACACCGCCCGTATGAATTCTGCTTCTCGATAATTTATGTCGATTCATTGTTCAATGCTCTAACAAATAATAGGTGTAAACACAACTTAACAACCAAAAAGAAAAACTATCGGAATCCAATTGAAGAGGCTGAAACTCATCGTCTTCCAAAGTTGATTTGGTTCTTAGTTTAATGGTTTTCTAACCATTAATCAACCAAAAAAATAAAAACAAAATAAACACCAGAAAGTTAGTTCAGGACTTACATCGAACACCTCGGGTGCAACTTCCCAGCTATGAATACACCCAGCCCAAACCCCACCAAATCGGTTCCAGCACCAAAAAGTTAACCATGGCATCCACTTCATCATCCTCACTACCATAGGTATCTTGAAAACTCAAACCCTAAAAACAAAGTAAGACTGGACAAATTAAAAACTCTGATCTGCGAAACATACTGGATAATGACATAGGAACTCACATTTGATAGATGATCAAACTAAAAGAAGATGGATTTACATAAGATGGAGGGGCTGGATCAGATTTGGATGTGTCGCCATTAGGGTTCAACATGAATCCCCTTTCAACTCTGGTCTCTCTCTCTCTCTCTCAATGGGTTTTGGAATTTGTTTGGTAGATTTGGTTTAGGAAACTATGAATTTGAATTTTGAAGAAGAAAGAAAAAGATGGGTATGAGCTGGGTTTTTGACGTTTTGTGTGTACAGGGTGAAAGAGATGTGACAGAGAGAGTTGGGGACTGTGCTTTAATTAAACATAAAAAATTAAAAAAACCTTACAAAATTACACGTAAGATTATACTAACGTGGAGGGGCTAGAATGTTGCCAGCTAGGATTCATAACTTTTCCTTTATTATATTTAGAGATATCCGCTAAAATGAGAACCACCTCAAGTTGTAAGAACCGCGAGAACTTTTTGATTCGGGGCGAGGTGGACCAAATTTTTTTTTTCAGAAACGTAGATGCATGTATAAAAACAACATTTGTAAAAAAAAAAATTAAAAAAAATGTCGTGGGTGTAGTTTTGAGCACCACAAGTTTGTGTTTACGGGACCCGTAAATTTTCCGGCCAGATTTACGGGTCCCGTAAACACAAACTTGTGGCGTTCAAAACTAAACACACGACATTTTTTTTTTTAATTTTTTTTTTACAAATGTTGTTTTTATACATGCATCTACGTTTATGAAAAAAAAATTGGTCCACCGCGCCCCCTACGGTGTAGTTCTCACGGTTCTTACAACTCGAGGTGGTTATCATTTTAGCATTCCCCTATATATATATACACATATATATAGAAATGGGATCAGGAAAAACGGCAAAAAGTGTGAGAACGGTGAGAATGCATCCTGACCGAACACGTGGCGTGGGGCATGATCAGGGTCCGAGGGTTTTTTTGTCTTTTTAGTATTCATCTCCTTTCACGATTTTCGCATTTGACATGCTTCTTTATTGTTTGCGTGCAAGATAATTTTGGCATTATGTAGATTTATTAATTATTTGGCGTTTTATTGTTTTTTCTCAGATTTCTTCTCGTTGAATTAATTCTTTTTGTGTCACATAGTTAATTTTTTGGCGTTATGGCTTTTTCCATGTCATTTTTGGCGTTTTGTATCTTTTTGTTAATAATTCATTACAATAGATTAATATTTTTTTAAATTACAATAACACGAAAATCAAAATAAACTAATAATCTTCCGTAGGTGGGATTACATCAGAGATGTACCTATCGCTTTCTTCATCACTTTTTTCAGATTCTTCATCATTAAATTTCATTTTTGCGTATATAGCCATTAGCTCGTCTCTTCTTTCCTGCAGTCTATTCTTGAATATCACTACATCCTTGGATTTTAGATCGTTTGAAGGTGTTAAATCACAGAGTTGTTCAATGATCATCGGCAACCCTGTCTTCAACATTTCCTCCATTGGTCTTGAATATTGCACCCCGTTTTTATAAGTAACTTCAAGTGTTCCTTCTTTCTCATGCAATACCCAACTGCTAAGTTTTGGTATATGAGTATCTTCAATATTATCATCATCTTCTGCTGGAAACTTTCTCTCTAGTCTTTTTATTACAGTTCTTGTTCTTTCACAATGTCACACCCCGAAATTATCAGAGCTGGCGTGACTGAACTGGTATCTTCATTGCACAGCGGAAGCAAATAAGCTAAGACTTCTAGAAAATGAACGCCCACAAGTACTCGACTCTTCATGGTTCTCCTATTCCATCCGTGCCATAGTTTCGGAAAGGTAACCTGAGAAAGAAACATGCGAAAAAGTCAACATAAAGTTGAGCGAGTTCATAGTTTGTTTGTAAAAGATTTGAAATAAATCTTTTGAATAACCGGTTTGTGAAATAATATTGAGAGAACGAATTTAGAAATCATTTTCTTGCCAAGTTATATGCAAACTTTGTATTTGTAACGCATTATGTTCGTAAGACCATGTATTTGTAAACTCTCGTATTTGTAATGTTCGTATAACCGTCAATGCCCACCCTGACTTTGACTCCATGCCCGCATAATTCTACGCTTTAAATTTTGTATAAAACATGGTATGTAATTTGTAAAACCCCGGTATGAAAGCAAACAAGGAAAAGATCACCAATGGTTTGCAAGGCCACTGATATGTGTGACGGTGTAGGAAGACTCAAACCTAGCAAAGTTGTACCGGGCTCCCGGCTAGAAGACATAGTCACCACTATGGGCCGCCCCGACCTCATGTGTGTGGGCTCGCTACACCCAAATAAATCTATCACTCATGCCCCTCGGTCCTGATACGAGGATTAATGGTCCCAAGTATCCGCCTACCCTATCACATGATCTATGGTTCTTTCCTAGGCTAATCATACCAATTGTATTGTAAGTAATCATTTTGTAACATGTATTTTACCCCAGTCTCTCAGACTGAATTACCCAGCTAGTCTCTCAGACTAACTCCCCAGTCTCTCAAACCAACTCCCCAGTCTCTCAGACTGAATTACCCAGCTAGTCTCTCAAACTAACTCCCCAGTCTCTCAGACCAACTCCCCAGTCCCTCAGACTTAATTACCCAGCTAGTCTCTCAGACTAGCTCCCCAGTATCTCAGACCAACTCCCCAGTCTCTCAGACTGAATTACCCAGCTAGTCTCTCAGACTAGCTCCCCAGTCTCTCAGACTGAATTACCCAGCTAGTCTCTCAGACTAACTCCCCAGTCTCTCAAACCAACTCCCCAGTCTCTATATTATCACCAGACGATCCCATCCCTAGTCAAGAAAATCATTCACATTTCGATAATACGCATTTGTTTTGTAAAAAAACCGGTATACTTAATATGATTCATTCGTAAACCATTTGAGTTCCTTGAAATCCATTCGTAATATGATTTAGAAATATGAGTTTTCGTTCGTTCAAAAGCTTTGTATGTTCTTGCAAAACGTGCTTTGTCTAAAAATATGCAGTCTTTGTTCATCGAGAACTTTGTGTGTTTTCTGCAAAACGTGCATGTCTTCCCACCCCGAAAACATTTATAAAAATGTAAAACTGTAAAAAGGTGTGGTTATGAACTCACTTTGATATTACTGTGCAAAGCTAGCTTAGCGTGATTCCGAAGTGTCGTTCCAGGAATGTGAACTCGCTAGCGTGCAACTAAAGCATTCCTAATCAAGGAATAATTATAAGTTCCTAAGTAAAATGTAGCTAAACTACGCGTCCGAGCTCTACCGAGTCGTTAATAAAACGACTCTACGAAGGTGTTGTTAGTTAGAAATAGGATAACTAATCCAGGGTTATTTGATCCCGTTTTATAATTGGAAAAGAAACGAAGTCTCGGGTCGACTTAGTTTTCAAGTGATTAAGATATATATTTATATATATTCAAATATAAATATACACTTGCGATGTCGTGTTGGTCGTCGTGAATTAGAAGGCGTAGGTGAATAATGAAATAAATATAAATATTATATTTATCTTATAAAAATACACTACGTAACGACGTTTGAAATAAATATAAATTGTTATATTTATTTTATAAAAGTACTCGGAAGTATCGATGTTTGAATAAATATAGATAATTATGCTTATCTAAATAAGTGTCGGGTTTCGTTAAGTTGTAACTCGCGTGTTGGTGAAATGTTATAATTTCAGTTTATAAGTTATAAAACGTCACTAAAATAAATATACTTTTATATTTATTTTATAAGAAAACTTGGATTTCGATAAGTGTCGTTCAGATTTAGATACGTTTTATAATTCGGGTTTTAACGAAAATCGGGCAGAGTTTCCTCTGTTTTTGGAATAACCCCGACAACATGAATGTCGATATTTTGTCCAAATTCAACAAACATTATATATAAAGTTTATGACAAATATATCAAAACGTCAATTATGAAACCAAATCACTAAATGTAAAACTGTTAGTTAGTCGGGTCGAGCTCGTTTTGCGTTTAACTAACAATCTAAAATCTATAACTATATAATTTGAGATTTCACGTTGTTAAAACTTTACCGGGCCGCGTGTTGACTGTTGTTGACCGGCTGACCCCGTTGACCGGCGTTGACTGAGTTGACCCGCATTGACCACTCAACCCGCCACGTTGACTGGTGTGACTTTGTTGACCGAACAGTACCCGAACCAAAACGGATCTGAGCGTGAACCGCGTAGAACCAAACACGAACCAAAACTGAACCAAAACAAGTCGAGTTGAATCATAACTGAATTTAACCCGAACCTGCTGAACCGAGATATATTTTTGAATGTCTTTGACCGGACCCATGTCTGACCCGTAGCTTGATTTATTGACTCGAACCGAACCATATGTGTGCACCCGGTGACTTGAGCCGAAACCCGACTTGAACCAAACATGACCCAAGCTGAACCGCGTGGCCTAACCCGAGCCGAGAGCTAACCCGAAACAAACAAAAATCAAATCATCACTTTCATCGGCTTAATCAACCCATCATCTTCAACTGCTCGGAAACATCGCCTCTTCAAACATCAGCAAATAAGATAAAAGAAGAAAAGAAGGAAATAGAGGATGTTTACCGTGAACTCATCGGACCAAGACACCCTTGGCCGCTACACCGCCGTGTACGGCGGCGCTGCCGCCGCCCTTCTTTCTCTCTCTCGCCATCTCCTTCTTTCTCCGATCTCGTCTCTCGATCTTTTCTCCCGTTCCCTCACTTACTCTCCTGGTTTCTCTCTCTATCTCTCTCTAGAATGGTTGGGGGTGTGTTGCCGGAACCTGTTGACAGTGTAACCGTCGCCGCACGCCACCACCACCAGTGGTGGCAGCCGATAATCAGCAGTGGGGGGGGGTTCGCTGAAATACTCACCGCCGCCGCCTGCGGCGGCCCCGCTGCCTTGTTCGCCGGAGCAGAAAGGAGCAGGGGGGGGGGTACCTGAGTGTCGGCTGAGCTTGAGAGAGGAGATGAGAGTGTTGAGAGAATTAGGGGTGTTGTGTGCGCAGGGGTGTAAGGGAAATGAGGGGATTAGGTTCTTCTATGGTAGAAGAAGGTGAGCAGTGTTGTGTGTTGTTTGAGTGTATTTGAGAATATGAGTTCTTTGTGGTTTTTGAAGTGTGTATGTCTGCCTTATATAAATAGAAGGGATGGATCTTTTATAGATTGTGTGGGTGTTTGGGGTTCCTTTTTTTTTTTGAAGGGAAAAGGACTTTTGAGAGTGTTTGGCTTTCCTTTTAAGGCAAAAGTCCTTTGTAAAAAACCAAAAGTCAGGTTTTTCTGACTTATTTTTGTGAGAAGTCCTTTTGGAAAAGTCAGAAAAAAGGAACCCCAAACATGCCCTGTATATGTTTCAAGACAAGATCTCTTCTATAGATTTTATAAAGATTGTGTAAAGATTTGTAGAGATCTGAAAGGATTTTATATGATTTATAGAGATTTGGGTAATATTTAGTAGAGATCTTATAAGATCTAATGTATTATGTGCAGGTTTAGGCTTTGTGGGTTTTGAGCTTGGGCCCAGGGTCCACAAGCCCATCTCATGTGTAAGTGGCCCGTAATTCCTACGAGACCCGTTGTCAAATCCTGAACTCCGTTTAACGTCAAAAATTAAAATACACAAAAATACGGTCGGTAGTCGTTTGTGCGTTTAGTCGTCGGTTGCGTAAAAAGCGCGTAAAATGCTTCGTGTATTGTTTTTAATTCGTTTTTCGATCCGGTTTCGAACACGGTTACTAAAATTTAATTACGAAGCTAGAATATGTCGTAAAAATTAGTATTTGTCGGCGTTGTCAGTATTTCGTACGGTATCAGTCCGTTGTCGTTTGATGTTCCGCAGATTCCACGCGAATCTTCATACGCGTACTGTAAAGTCTGATAAACGTTCATGGGCACTCCAAAGGCCTAATTAAGTTAATTTATGTTGTAAACACTATTTATTATCGCGTTAATCACTTGTTAATCACGTAATTAAGGTTCCCATCATTGCTTTTATTGTTCTTACCTTTACCCTTCTCCTGTCAGAGAACTTTATGATAAATCGTTTTTCTTTCCTTTCAAAACTCCATGCAATAACCTTAGCCATTTTTTAAATTTTTTGGCGTTTTGGGGAATATGTGGCGTTTTAGTCTTTTTGGCGTGTTTGAGCTTGGGTTCTGATGGTCTTCTTTTATATTGACTTTTTCTCCCTCGTATGTCAGGTAATTATGGCGTTTTGAAAAAGATAAATAAATTTAATATAATAAATGTTAGTAATTATGTTTTCCGTCGTTTCATTTTACTGTTTTTTGCAGTTTTACAGAGTTTTGTTTTCAGACTCAACTGTTTTATGGTGTAACACGTCAAATCTTTTGACGGCTGTAATTATGGCGTTTTGTTTTCCAATGGCGGTTAGATAACTGTTGGACTTCTTTTGTTTTATATTCTTTGCACATTGTTTCACGCTTTTTTTATAATATTAGTTGTTCAAATTAATTTTATTATAGTTTGTTAGTTTTTTGGGGGCGTTTTTATGGCATTATGGCGTTTTACACGTATCTACTAAATTTGGCGTTTTATTATATTTTTCATTATAGCATTAATATTATTTTGTTGTTTATTAGCTGAAATTACAAAACAAACAATAGATAAAGAAAATTAAAAAAAAAAACAAAGCAGAAGCAATTTATGATTTTAAATCTTCAGTGTCAGCAGTCTCTTTTTTCTTTTGAAACTACAAGAAATGTGACAAATAAATGGCGTTTTGGGTTTGGCGTTGTTTATTTTCTTTGTTCATGTGTTGAAGTGTCTTTGTGTATGTTGGAGATATAGAGCGACCCCATGTTGGTGGATGTTTTCTGCCTGTGGTCTTCATTATATTCATTGACGCCAAAGTAGCATTTACACTGGTATAGATCTCTTTTTATCATCCAAACCTTCTTCAGGAACAAAGATGACAGTATGACATATGGGTGTCATCAGTCCCTCTTTTTTCAATTTTGTCCATCTCATGCAGCAAAATCTTTCTACACTCATGTAACAAATCATTAAATGAAGCTTCATGTAGAACATTAATGAGGATTAAAGAAAATATGTTTGCTGTCTTTGTATTTTTTGGCATTTTACATTGAGTTGTAAATTTTTTTAGCAACCACTGTGTGTTTTTTTGTGTTTTTTTTGTGTGATAAACGAAAGGTGGTGAGGCGTTTCTATTTATAGAATTTTTTTGGCGCGTAGTTTAGGCGGGATGTTATTTTTATAACAAAAAATGTAATTAACATTTATCTGGATGTAAAATTTGGCGTTATATTTAATGGCGTTTCATATTTTATGCGTTTTTGTAGCCAGAGAACTTAAATAAAAACACAGAAAAAAGTACGCAGTGATAAAATTGGCGTTTTGTATTTATTTGGCGTTTTATTTTTCAATGGCGTTTTATGTGAGGAATGGTTTTTTTACTTTTTTACCCTTAATGACGCGCGTCCACCTAATAAAATTGGTGTTATTTACTAAAATGTCACCGCGCCAATCTAGTCCGTAGATTGTTTTGATCGGACGATCCTTAAGCGTTCTCACACTTTTCACCGTTTCCTCTAAATCCTGACCCTATATATATATATATATAGAGAGAGAGAGAGAGAGAGAGAAACGGGATCAGGAGAAAACGACAAAAAGTGTGAGAACGCATCCTGGCCGAACACGTGGCGCCGGGCATGATCAGGGTCCGAGGGGTTTTTTGTCTTTTTAGTATTCTTCTCCTTTCACTATTTTCGCGTTTGACATGCTTCTTTATTTTTTGCGTGCAAGATAATTTTGGCGTTATGTAGAATTATTAATTATTTGGCGTTTTACTGTTTTTTCTCAGATTCTTTTCATTGAATTAATTCTTTTTGTGTGGCATAGTTAATTTTTTGGCGTTATGGCTTTTTCCATGTCATTTTTGGCGTTTTGTATCTTTTTGTTAATAATTCATTACCATAGATTAATATTTTTATAAAATTACAATAACACGAAAATCAAAATAAATTAATAGTCTTCCGTAGGTGGGATTACATCAGAGATGTACTCATCGCTTTGTTCATCACTTTCTTCAGATTCTTCATCATCAAATTTAATTTTTGTGTATAACGCCATTAGCTTATCTCTTCTTTGCTGCAGCCTATTCTTGAATATCACTGCATCCTTGGATATTGAATTGTTTGAAGGTGTTAAATCACAGAGTTGTTCAATGATAGATAGCAACCCTGTCTTCAACATTTCTTCCATTGGCCTTGAATATTGCACCCCGTTTTTATAAGTCACTTCAAGTGTTCATTCTTCCTCATGCAATACCCAACTGCTAATTTTTAGTATATGAGTATCTTCAATATCATCATCATCTTCATCATCTTCTGCTGGAAACATTCTCTCAAGTCTTTTTATTACAGTTCTCGTTCTTTCACAATCATTGTCTATTGGAACCCCAAGGGCCAGGATATCCTTCTAAACATTTTCATTCATTCCCAGCATGGCTTTTATTGTTCTTACCTTTACCCTTCTTCTGTTAGAGAACTTTATGATGAATCGTTTCTCTTTCCTTTCAAACCTCCATGCAATAAACTTAGCCATTTTTAAATTTTTTGGCGTTTTGGAGAATATGTGGCGTTTTAGTTTTTGGCGTGTTTGAGCTTGGGTTTTCATGGTCTTCTTTTATATTGACTTTTTTTCCTGCGTATGACAGGTAATTATGGCGTTTTGAAAAAGATAAATAATTTTAATATAATAAGTGTTAGTAATTATGTTTTCCGTCGTTTCATTTTACTGTTTTTTACAGTTTACCGTGTTTTGTTTTCAGACTCATCTGTTTTAATGGTGTAACACGTCAAATCTTTTTTACGGCTGTAATTATGGCGTTTTGTTTTCCAATGGCGGTTAGATTACTATTGGACTTCTTTTTGTTTTGTATTCTTTGCACATTGTTTCACATTTTTTTATATAATATTAGTTGTTCAAATTAATTTTATTATAGTTTGGTAGTTTTTTGGGGGCGTTTTTATGGCATTATGGCGTTTTACACGTATTTACTAATTTTGGCGTTTTATTATATTTTTTTCATTATAGCATTAATATTCTTTTGTTGTTTATTCACTGACATTACAAAACAAACAATAGATAAAGAAAATTAAAAAAATAATAATAAAGTAGAACAATTTATGATTTTAAATCTTCAGTGTCATCAGTCTCTTTTTTTCTTTTGAAACTACAAGAAATGTGACAAATAAATGGCGTTTTGGGTTTGGCGTTGTTTATTTTCTTTGTTCATGTGTTGAAGTGTCTTTGTGAATGTTGGAGACATAGATCGACCCCGTGTTGGTGGATGCTATCTGCCTGTGGTCTTCATTATAATCATCGGGGCCAAAGTAGCATTTACACTGGTATAGGCCTCTTCTTATCATCCAAACCTTCTTCAGGAACAAAGATGACAGTATGACATATAGGTGTCACCAGTCCCTCTTTTTTCAATTTTGTCCATCTCATGCAGCAAAATCTTAATACACTCACGTAACAAATCATTAAATGAAGCTTCATGCAGAACATTACTGAGGATCGAACAAAAGATGTTTGCTGTCATTGTATTTTTTGGCGTTTTACGTTGAGTTGTAAATTTTTTTAGCAACCACTGTGTGTTTTTTTTGTGTGATAAACTGAAAGTGGTGAGACGTTTCTATTTATAGAATTTTTTTGGCGGGTAGTTTAGGCGGGATGTTATTTTTATAACAAAAAATGTAATTAACATTTATCCGGATGTAAGCTTTGGCGTTATATATAATGGCGTTTCATATTTTTTGGCGTTTTTGTAGCCAGAGAGCTTAAATAAAAACATAAAAAAAGTACACAGTGATAACATTGGCGTTTTGTATTTATTTGGCGTTTTATTTTTCAATGGCGTTTTATGTGAGGAATGGTTTTTTACTTTTTTACCCTTAATGAAGCGCGTCCACGTAATAAAATTGTAGCATCGAGTAGTGACCCAAACGAGTCATTCAGAAGAGCTCTAGTCTGTTTCAGAGGTGGAAACAAAGAAACAGACGTGGAAAACAGCTTGATTCACTATTAAACGTCTTGTTTTATTGATATCACAGCTTTACAGATCAAATGACGCGTCGGTAGCACTTCGGTACCGAAATGATGAGAGTTCCAACTGATCTCGCTTGGAAGGTATTTATAGGAGACCTGATTCCGCTCGAAAGTGATCATGTGTCGGTTCAAGCGAAATCAACAAAGTTGATTTCGCTTGAAAATGTCACTTGTCATTTCAAGCGAAATCAGGTCCTTCAAGCGAAATAACATCAAACACACCCTAAAACCTCCTATTTTCTCGTATAACGCGCCCTGATCTAACACTTCTAATACTAGACTCGATACAAGACGAAGTCGACAGACGTATGCACCAACAGACTCCCCATCGGATGTTGACGAGTCTTAAGTGTCTAGTCTTCAACGTCTTCAATCTTTATCTGTCTTCGGGCTTCCAATATCTTGACCTGGCTCTTGCCTCTTTCCAATTTCATCAGCTCTCTTGATTCCTTAAGTTCATCAGCATCAGTAATCTCAGGATCAGAACCTGGCTCTTTATCAATCAGACTCATCCTCAACTTATGCTTGGATCGTAGTCTGGCTATTTTCAGGTTCAAGCATCGCAACCAGGCTCTCCTGCAAATCCTCTACTCAAAACATAAGTTTCATAAAAGATAAGATATAACAAACTTAGAAACCCTGCTAACCACTTGAAGATACAACCTTAACACAACATTTTCAAGTATCAAATAAAAAGATTTATCATATAAGTCATTGATGAACCACTTGGATGTATATCATTTTTCTTTACAAGCATCTTCAAACTAACTTTCCCAAACCTGTTCGTCATGTTCAGCACTCGGAATTTTGATAATCAGCTTTTCAACATCAGTTGTCTAAAATCTTTTTGGATTTTTCAAAATTTATGCTAAAACACTTTGAAAATCTTTTTGGATTTTGAAAACAGAAATGAAATGCAGTAAAGAAATATTTACATACAATATTTTTGTGAGTTTGTGTAAGAGGATCATATCAGTTTATGAGACAAATCACCAACACCGTTAAGCTTTATACATTTTAAGTTCTAAACAATTCACTTAGATTGTCAGTATACTGATCCACTTAAATTTTCACACAAAGTTCAATTGTTTCGAGATACGAAATTAGTGTTTTAAGGACTTAAACTTATTCGCGTGTCCCACCTCAGAATATACTCCCGTATCTAGATCCCAATATTCAGTCTTACAGGTGAGTATACCTAGATGATATCTGTAAGGGGTTAATTGCGAGACCGTGAGAGCTCAGGTCAGAACTTCCATTCAGCAGAGAGATGACGGTTCGACTTTAAGTGGGTCCCCTTTAGAGGATATTTTTTACAACAACACATGATTTTCATTTTGCAATGTTTTATCATTTTTTATGCTGAGGGCGGGCTATATTTCAAGCAGCGTAAAGTATTCTCCGGGGACTAGGCCATTGCTTCCGCAAAATCAGAAGTCCCGGGATAATACCCCAGATATCACTAAGCATAAAGACCTAGTATCTCAGAAAGAGGGGTCCTTCAAACAAGATTTCGGGGGTTACCCATATATCCGAGAGATGTTCCCCACGATATAAGCAAGTTTGAATTTAGGTTTATATCTCATCACAATTTACTAAATGTGCAAAAACCTACTGACACATCATCAGTGAGACCTTTTATCACTATTTAACTTTCCATTTCTTTAGCATGCTGTGATCGTTCACTGATGTACTATCATTTCCTCTTTTATACAATAAAACTCATTTTTGAACTTTATCATGTTTTTTACTTTTTCAAATTTTCAAAAGTTTTTGGATTTTCTGAAATTTTTACTCCCCCTAAAATGCAAATATATTTAAAGGAAATTTGAACACAAACAAACTAACAACTGATATCAAATCACTTCAGATCGCCATCCACTTGGCATAACCAATCAGAACTCCCCCTTTCAACAAACTATTTTCCCATTGATTTCAAAACACTTAAGTTTGTTTTAATCAAATGGTTTTTCCAGAAAATAAGTTTCGTTGATTTTATCACTTGTAAAATTGGGGTTCATCACATCGTTTCTCAATTATTTGTAGGAAAACAAATACAACTTAATGTCCTTGATTTACCACTTGTAAGTGAAAACCTTCTTCAATCCTCTTGTAGGTTCACTTATCAATCAATCAACACTTGTAAATCAAAATATAACAATTTAAAGATATCACCTGAAGATTTACCAACCAAACATTTTTCAAGAATGATGCCGATTCCTGCTCCACTCTTACCAACCTGGGAGCTCCGGCAAGTCAGGTTTTTAGTTAGGAAAAACTTTCCCCCAAGCCTGACCAGCCTTGGGAGATTCTGGTACACATCTATCCCACCAACATTTTGATTTGTAAAATTCTTTTGCACTTTTAACCTTCCCATCAACCATATTCCCAAAAATATGTTTTACTTTTCCATTAAACGCCTTTTCAGCATCAAATTCTTTGTTACCAGCAAAGAATTGACCTGAAATCTCAAACCTACCTTTTGATTTCAAATTGTCTTTTGTCAATGCCGAAAAGTTTTCCTCGTTCATTTCTGGAACGGAATTATCAACCTTTTTCTCAACACATGACTCCTCTGATTTTATGGAATCAGATTCATTGTCAGAACTACTTTTAGAACTTTTAACAACCCATTTTTGTTTGTTTAAATCAACCTGTCTTTTGTATAACCGTTTTGAAGTTTTATCAACTTCCACAGTCGATTTATCAACACATTTCCTTCTCATTTCAGAGTTAGAAGACACTCCCTGTTTTGAATAAGTGGACTCTTGGCAGTTCCAAGCAATGTGTCCAGCTTTTTGACACTTAAAGCAGGTTCTTCTATCAACTCTTGGAGCAAATTTCTTCACATTTCTCTTTATTTCAGCAAGAAACTCTTGATTGGATTGTTTCCAGAACGGTTTCTTCTGCTCTTCTTCAGAACTTCCTCCTGAAACAAATTTTGTTTTTGGTTTATAATTTTTCTCATTTTTATAATTTTCTGAAGAACTAAAACCAAGACCTTGCTTTTTGAAATTACCGTTGTGGTTTGGTTTCTTTCGATAACCAAAACCATAACTGTAACCCTTTTTCTTGTTCAATCTCTGTTGAACTCTTGAAGTGTACTTTTTAGGTTTTTCTTGAAGATTTAAATCTTTTATTTCAGAAATGTTAATTTCTATTAGTTTGGAAACCTGTTAATCATCTCAGTTTTGACACTTCTTATTGGAAATTTCTCATCAGAATATAATTTGCCTGAATCATTCAAAGTATAAGCCACTTTGATTGATCCGTCATTCAAATTAGATTTTGATAACAAAAAATCTTTATTGTAAACCCTTTTAACCGGTGAACTCGGACTCTTTTCTGACGAACTCGAACTTTCAGACTTAGACTCCGGTTTTGACTCTTCATCCATATCTAACACCTGATCGACCACTTTCTTTACTAACTCAGACTCATGATCAGTGTCAGATGCTGTGAATGTGACACCAATATTGTCTGGTAATTCATCAATGATTTAAGACTTTAACTTGATGTTGACTGCCCTTTTTAGACGCTCCTCGTTAGGATTCCTGGGAGAATAACTTTCATGGATCGGGGGCGGATATCTGTTATACTTGACACTTTGTTTCTTACCAGTATCAGTATCTTCAGTCTTTTTCTCCATGAATGCTTCAAGACCTGCAACAGTAGGATAAACACGATCAATCAAATAATCACATGTTGTATAACTCAACAACAATCGTTTAATCCTTTCACTCTCAATCTTTTCAAATTCTAACTCCTGTTTCAGCTTAGCATAGTCTTCGATATACTCATTGATGACGCTCTGCTTTGTCATTAATGTTGAGCTCATTTTTTCCATTGCATTTTCGATTTCTGAATTTGTCTTTTTCAGACTATCAACTGTTCTATTCAAAACATCATAAGACTCCTTCACATACTTCAAATCTGAAAGTAAATCTTCTTTAATCTTTTCCAGATCATCAATCTTCTTATCTTTCTCCTCACAAACTTTGCAAGATTCTAAACACTTCAAACATGGTTTTTCAACTTCAACCATTTTTTCAACTATCTTTTCAACCTCGACAGTCTTTTCAACTTCAACGAGTTTCTCAACTTCGACTATTTTTTCAACTTCAACTATTTTCTCCATTACTTTCTCCACTTCAATGATCTTTTCTACCACTTGCTCAGTTACTGCCTCAACATTTGCTTCTCCATCTTCTGTCTTTGCCTTTTCATCAGCTAGCATTCTTGCTGCTTCCAGTTCTTTCCTCAATCTGGCAATCTTCTTCTGATACAGCAACTCAACTTTATCTGCAAAAAACAAATTAAAACTAGTAGGATCTATGCCTTTTCTAGCTTTATTGAGATGTTCTTCCTCATCATCGGTATCCACATCACTTTCAAGATCTGGAAAAATCGGGATTCTTTTCTCACTAGTCTTATCTTCACCCAGAATTCTAGTAACAAGACCTGAACCTGGTGGAATGTATTTATCCCAGCTAAACCCTTCAGCAACAAATTCATCATCTTGATCAATGATACCAAAATAGGCTTTTTTTATTTGCATCCTCGATCATTTTCCTTTTTTCATCAATAATTGGCCGAGCATGTGTAGATTGTGGTTCCTTTTGTTGAGTAATCTGATGAAAATTTGACTTTTGATAATAATCATTCTTTCCATCTTGTCTCCCAATTGCTTCGTTGTTTTTGCATTCTCGTTTAAAATGGCCTTTTCCTTTACAACGAAAACAGGTAACCTTTGATTTGTCAAAACCTAACGGAGAAGTAGCAATTCCTCGAAACTCATCTCTACCAGTAATTTGTTGAAACTTTTCTGCCCTCCTCCAAGCACTAGCCAAACACCACTTCACATCCATCAACTCAAGTTCCTCTGCATCAATTTGGTCATAATCTTCTTTGGTAAGCATCGGATTTCCAATCTTGCCATCAATCAAATTTTCATAAGATTCAAAAATAGCAACAAGTGATGCCATGTGTTGCTTTGCTATTTCCGGAGACAGATTTTGACCATTTTGAATGTTCAAAGTAACATTGCACTGCAAATTTGTAGAGTTCTGTCTTTGAGGACTTGATGTTGTATGATTTGGATCAAAGCTTGAATACGAGGATGAAGATCCACCACACTGTGTGACATTACTACTCTTTGTTCCAGATGAACTGTCAGCACTAAAACCAGTTTGAATCTTTGGACTAGAGCTGGGGGTAGTGTAACACCCCCGGAAATATAAAACTTTATATTAGAATTATAAATTTTAAATAAACAAGAATATTATTTAACTAGGAAATTATAACCTAGTTAACTACAAGTCTAGGGTTAAAATAACCAAACTATATGTTGAACAAAAGTGGAGGGACCTAGGTTGTTAAAATTGAAACTTATATTATTAATTTTAATAAAAACAAAACCAAACACCCCATTTGGAGATGTCTGGTCGATCAGGAGCAGGAGGGGGCGATTCCTCATTCTCAAAACCCTAAATATCACTAAACTCTCAAATTGAAGGCTCAATCCAAGTTGAAATCAAAATTAGAGCATAGATTAGTGATCCTCATTGCAAGGGGATTATCAGGTATGTAAAATTTGGTGAAAATTTCCCAACTTGAAATTCTCATAAATTCGGGAAATCTGAAATTTATGGTTGCATGTTTGTTTTATGATGGATTAGGAACAATATAGTGTCTAGGGACAAACCCTAGACAAATACAAGTTGAAATCATGTGAAATTTTAGTAAAATCCATGAACACCATTGTAGGAGATTAGTGGGTTATGTAGAAATTGATAAACACTAGGAAATTGGGTGTTGTTCTAGTGTAATTTGACAATTGTGAAGTGACTTCAGAATTTTAGAAGCTAACAATTGTGTAAAATGGGTTGATTGATGTGAAGTTCGGGCTAGATGATAAGCTAGGAATTTGCGATATAATCATGTAAAATTCTGCCCTTAAAGTGTTTGTTGAAATGCCTCAAAGAAGGCTCGAAACTGGAAATTTTGAAGTTAAAACACCTAATTGTGATGTTTTGGCTATTATGCGATATGTGATTAAAAAGAGTTCTAAACGCGATATAATTGAACTCTATAGGAAAGGATACCGGAACGTCGAGTGGACAAGCCGGTGGTGAATTGCGGTTGAAGGGCATGCAATAAAGGTATGTAACTTGAATCCGTTACATTCAATGAATTGTTGTTAAATTATGCGTAGTTGACTAAAATTCGTGTTGATTTTAAAGTGATCATGATTATTATTTGAAAGAATAGACTTAGAGTTGTCAACGAACCATTTGGTAGTCATCATAATGGAGGATTCCACAAGATGAGCCAATGGGTCGTTTAGTTGCGTAAATTGTAGCTTTAGTGTTCTAGTAGTTGATAATGGCGATAATAATCACAAGAGCATTAAGCCAAAAGATTGGTAAAGAAATGCGGGTGATAATAACCCCGAATGTTGGGTATAAGGCGCCATAACATACTAGTTAAATGGTAGTAAAATGGCTAAAGTTAGAATGGGTCGAATAAATGCATAAGGACATATAGTCTTTCGGTCCGTAAATAAATTTTTCGAAATGATAATTGTAATAGGCACGTCGGTAATGAATTTACAGACGTATAGGAAAAAGAATCGCATAAAACGGACTTACGAGTCAAAAGATATGCTCATTTGAAGTTAAAATCTGAGTTTTCCGGAGCTGGCAGAAAATGCAGCTCACAAAACACAACCTGCTGGAAAACATATTCCCCCGCGCCACGCGAAGGGGAACTTAAATCTGTCGCGACACGCGAGGCCTTCTCGCGGCCCGCGTAACATAACACGATGTCTCTCGCGGGGCGCGAGAGACCTAGATTCGAAAAATTATTTGTTTTTCATTATTTTGATGCCAGATTTAGTTTATACGTGTTCTAATATTGTCAAAATTAACATTTGACGTGGTTTTGACATTAGGTGATGTTGGAAATTAATCGGATGGCGATCGAGCAAGCTTTTGAAGAACCGAACACAACTTTTGAAGCTTCCGCGATATCTTAACCTTTAGTTAACTATGTTTATGTGATGTAAACAAATTGTTAAACAACTTTAAATGTTTGGGATTAGTCGTTAATTGACTAATGTTTTGCTACTTTTGAACTTTACTTAAGGAATCTATGTTATAACTAGACATCTTTTATCTAAAATGGTATGAATTATTATTAAATTCAAGTAAAATTAGACGGGTGCTACAAGTTGGTAATCAGAGCTTAAGGTTGTAAACAAAGTGTTCGGCTCAAGCTCGATCAATCGTCCGGTAAGAATTAACTTATTATGTTAACAAATTATCTCTTATGTAAGAAATGAGAAATGAATTGATGTGCATAGGAAGAGCGTGTTAACACACTCAAACCCGGAAAGTGCACCAAATGTGAACGGTTAAAGCAAGTTGGGAACTTGGCTAAACCGAAACAAATGAAGCAATGTTATAAATGAAATGTTTAACGTTTAAATGTAAACATTTCAGTTTCAAGATGTCTGATGGAAACGATGATGATCCGATGCAAACAAACACCGAACAAACGAAAGAGATAATTGCCGAAGAAGTAGGGAAGGCAATTGAAGGTAGTCTATCCGGGTTTATAGACAAAATTCAAAGCACGGTGTTGTCTCTTGTCGAAGAGCGAGTCAAAAGGTTGGAAGATAGTGTCAACCTTATAAAAGAGAAATCGGGAGAACGCAAAGGGTGTTCATACAAGGAATTCATGGCGTGTAAACTGCCAATCTATAACGGGGAGGTCGACCCGATAGTATGCCAAAGATGGTTAAGTGATGTCGAAGGAGTGTTTGAACGGACCCATTGTGAAGTAGGCGACTTTGTTGCTTACTGAACGGGTCAATTGAGGGGCCAAGCCAAAGATTGGTGGGACAATAAAAAGAAGGAAATAGGAGCCGAAGCGGCAAGGGTCATGACTTGGGATGAGTTTAAGGTGACGTTCCTTAAACACCATAGTCCCAAAGCAGTTATCAATAAGATCAAAGAGGAATTTATCCAGTTAAGACAAATGGGAGAATCAATTGATAAAATCACGGGTATCTTCAAGGACAAGCTGAGATTCTGTGATGAGTTAGTCACCACGGAAGAGCAGAAGATATACTACTATTACAACATGCTGAGTGCTGAATACCAGGAGTTTATGACTCCCTCAAAATATGAAACTCTCACAGAAATCATCAACACCGCCCGGGAGCGGGAAATCGAGTTAAAGAAACAAGTTGAAAGGGGTGAGCGAAGAGCACAGGATGTGAATCCAAGCCTTACAAAGAAAGCTAGAACTGCTGAATCAAGGAAGAAAGTGGAGGCTAAAGGCGGGTCGCCAAGTTGCAAAGTATGTGGAAAGGGGCACAAAGGTGAGTGCCGCTTCAAAGACAACCCGTGTCCGGTATGTGGGAAGACGGGGCACACTGCATCGCTATGTCCCGGAAAAGTTTCCGTTTGTTACAAATGTTATCAACCCGGCCACAAAAAGTCTGAATGCCCCGAGTTGGTTGGAAAGAGAGACACAAAAGAGTCTCCAGCAGAAGCTCCCAAAGCGAAGGCTAGGTCCTTCCAACTTACCGCGGCTGGAGCAAAAATAGAACCCGATGTGGTCTCAGGTATATTCACAATTAACTCAATTCCACCACGTGTATTGTTTGATACGGGTGCGAATAAATCCTTCATTTCGCATGGATTTATTTGACATCCTTCATTTGTATTGACGAAATTATCTGTGCCCTTAGAAGTTGAAATAGGGGACAACAAAAGTTTTATAGTTTGTGATGTTTGTCGAGGCTGCAAATTAAGCATCAACGATGAGGAATACCTGATAGACCTAATCCCGATGTCAATGGGGGAATTTCAAGTAGTCGTTGGGATGGATTGGCTATCTCAGCACCATGCAAAGGTCGTGTGTTTTCGTAAAGAGATAAAGCTAACATCTCCGAGCGGGAAACACGTCACTATCTTTGGCGAAAAAGGAGGCAACCCCATAATATGCTCAATGTTGAAAGCTCACAAGCTTATGAAGCAAGGATGCAAGGCATTTATGATATACGCAAATGAGCCCAAGAAAGAATCACTGAAGATTGAAGATGTACCGGTAGTACGAGAATATGAAGATGTGTTTCCGAAGGATTTACCGGGGATACCGCCTGAACGGGAAGTAGAGTTCGGGATCGAATTGATTCCGGGCGCAAAACCCGTAGCTAAAGCACCGTACCGACTCACACCATCGGAAGTACAAGAGTTGATGTCCCAAATTCAAGACCTGCTTGACAAGGGATTCATAAGGCCGAGTGTGTCTCCTTGGGGCGCACCGGTACTGTTCGTGAAAAAGAAAGACGGAAGCATGCGCATGTGTATCGATTACCGGGAGTTAAACAAACTCACGGTAAAGAATCGATACCCTTCCGAGGATAGATGATTTATTCGACCAATTACAAGGTGCGAACTGGTTTTCAAAAATTGACCTTAGATCGGGGTATCACCAACTAAAGGTCAAGGAGGAAGATGTGCCGAAGACGGCTTTCCGCACGCAATACGGACATTACGAATTCCTCGTGATGTCATTTGGGCTAACAAATGCACCCGCGGCTTTCATGGACCTCATGAACCGGGTTTGCAAGCCAATGTTGGATAAGTCAGTCATCGTGTTTATCGATGATATTTTGGTTTATTCAAAAAGTGAAGCTGAACATGCACACCACTTACAATAGGTGTTAGAGACACTTAGACGAGAGAGGTTGTATGCGAAATTCTCTAAGTGTGCCTTTTGGTTACGAGAGGTGCAATTTCTTGGCCACATCATAAGTGCCGATGGAGTATTAGTAGACCCGTCAAAGATCGAGGCCGTGTCAAAATGGAATCCCCCGAAGAACCTTTCGGAAATTAGAAGCTTTTTGGGGCTTGCGGGATACTATAGGAGATTCATTCAAGATTTCTCCAAGATTGCGTCACCGCTAACAAAACTAACCCGGAAGGAAGAAAAGTTCATTTGGGGTGTCGATCAAGAAAGAGCGTTTCAAACACTAAAAGAGAAGTTAACTCAAGCTACGGTACTAACATTGCCGGACGGGGTCGAAGACTTGGAGGTCTATTCGGACGCTTCACTATCGGGGCTCGGATGCGTTTTGATGCAACGGGGCAAAGTTATAGCTTATGCCTCGAGGCAATTGAAGATACACGAGAAGAAATATCCCACGCACGATCTCGAGTTGGCTGCGGTGGTATTTGCATTAAAAATATGGAGGCACTACTTATATGGGGTAAAGTACACCATATTCACCAATCACAAGAGCTTAAAATACTTCTTCGATCAGAAAGAGTTAAATATGCGACAAAGGCGATTGTTAGAAACGGTGAAAGATTTCGACTGTGAAATACACTATCACCCCGGAAGGGCAAACATGGTGGCGGATGCCCTAAGCAGAAAGGCAGATTATGTCCCGATACGAGTATGATCATTGCAACTCATTGTGACCTCGGGCTTACTTGAACGAATCCGAGAGGCACAAGATGAAGCAGTAAAGACGGAAAACTGGAGAAAGGAAAGGATTGTTGGCCAAGTTAAAGATCTCGAATAAGACACTCACGGTTTGAAAACACGTTTCAATAGAATTTGGGTTCCTAACACATGTGGAGTTAAAAAGCTTCTACTAGATGAAGCTCAGAAGTCCCGTTATTCCATCCATCTGGGGGCGACCAAGATGTATAATGATTTAAAACAAAACTATTGGTGGCCCGGGATGAAAAGAGATATTGTGAAATATGTGGAGAAGTGTTTGACCTGCTTGCAATTCAAAGCGGAGCACTAGTACCCATATGGTTGGTTGCAACCATTGGAAATCCCAGTTTGGAAATGGGAACAAATCACCATGGATTTGTTGACCAAATTGCCTAAAACCATCCGCGGGTTTGATGCTATATGGGTAGTCGTGGATAGATTGACAAAAAGTGCTCACTTCATTCCGATTCGTGAGACTTATACATCCGAGAAGATGTCGGAGGTGTACACCAATGAAATCATAGCACGTCATGGGGTACCGATATCCATTGTGTCAGACAGAGATACTCGGTTTACTTCAAATTTTTGGCGTGAATTCCAAGAACAAATGGGAACTAAACTGTTCATTAGCACCGCTTACCATCCACAAACGGATGGGCAGAGTGAAAGAACAATACAAATGTTGGAGGATATGTTGCGGGCTTGCATTATTGACTTCGGGGGTAGTTGGGATGTCTATCTACCCTTGGTCGAATTTTCATATAACAATAGCTATCACCCGAGCATTAGGATGGCTCCGTATGAAATGTTATATGGTAGAAAGTGTCAAACCCCGGTATGTTGGGGAGAAGTGGGTCCACGAGAACTAGCACCTACTGATATAATCCAAACTACGAATGAGAAGATCGACATGGTTCGAACTCACCTAAAAGCGGCTCAGGATCGACAAAAGTCGTACGCGGATAAACGAAGGAGGCCAATTGAATTTCAAGTGGGCGATAAAGTAATGCTGAAAGTATCGCCGTGGAATGGAATAATACGGTTCAGAAAAAGAGGAAAGTTGAGCCCAAGATTTATTGGGCCATTCAGAATCACCGAGCGGGATGGTGAAGTAGCATATCGTCTCGAACTACCCGAGGAGTTGAGTGGGATTCATAGCACATTCCATGTGTCACATCTCCGAAAATGTTTAGCGGACGAAACTGCTCGTATCCACTACGATGATATCGAGGTGGATAACAGCCTCAACTATGCAGTAAAACCAATTGCGTTTTACATCATAAAGAGAAGAGTTTGAGGAACAAAGTGATTAACCAAGTGAAGGTTAAATGGGAACACAGGAAGGGTGCGGATACCACATGGGAATCCGAAGAAGAAATGCAACGACTCTACCCTGTATTATTTGGTACGTAATTCGGTTTCGGGGAAGAAACCCTTTTTAAGGGGGGTGGACTTGTAACACCCCCGGAAATATAAAACTTTATATTAGAATTATAAAGTTTAAATAAACAAGAATATTATTTAACTAGGAAATTATAACCTAGTTAACTACAAGTCTATAAATAACTTGAAATAGGGTTAAAATAACCAAACTATATGTTGAACAAAAGTGGAGGGGCCTAGGTTGTTAAATTGAAACTTATATTCTTAATTTTAATAAAAACAAAACCAAACACCCCATTTGGAGATGTCTGGTCGATCAGGAGCAGGAGGGGGCGATTCCCCATTCTCAAAACCCTAAATATCACTAAACTCTCAAATTGAAGGCTCAATCCAAGTTGAAATCGAAATTAGAGCATAGATTAGTGATCCTCATTGCAAGGGGATTATCAGGTATGTAAAATTTGGTGAAAATTCCCCAACTTGAAATTCTCATAAATTCGGGAAATCTGAAATTTATGGTTGCATGTTTGTTTTATGATGGATTAGGAACAATATAGTGTCTAGGGACAAACCCTAGACAAATACAAGTTGAAATCATGTGAAATTTTAGTAAAATCCATGAACACCATTGTAGGTGATTAGTGGGTTATGTAGAATTTGATAAACACTAAGAAATTGGGTGTTGTTCTAGTGTAATTTGACAATTGTGAAGTGACTTCAAAATTTTAGAAGCTAACAATTGTGTAAAATGGGTTGATTGATGTGAAGTTCGGGCTAGATGATAAGCTAGGAATTTGCGATATAATCATGTAAAATTCTGCCCTTAAAGTGTTTGTTGAAATGCCTCAAAGAAGGCTCGAAACTGGAAATTTTGAAGTTAAAACACCTAATTGTGATGTTTTAGCTATTATGCGATATGTGATTAAAAAGAGTTCTAAACGCGATATAATTGAACTCTATAGGAAAGGATACCGGAACGTCGAGTGGACAAGCCGGTGGTGAATTGCGGTTGAAGGGCATGCAATAAAGGTATGTAACTTGAATCCGTTACATTCAATGAATTGTTGTTAAATTATGCGTAGTTGATTAAAAGTCGTGTTGATTTTAAAGTGATCATGATTATTATTTGAAAGAATAGACTTAGAGTTGTCAACGAACCATTTGGTAGTCATCATAATGGAGGATTCCACAAGATGAGCCAATGGGTCGTTTAGTTGCGTAAATTGTAGCTTTAGTGTTCTAGTAGTTATCAATAAGATCAAAGAGGAATTTATCCAGTTAAGACAAAAGGGAGAATCAATTGATAAAATCACGGGTATCTTCATGGATAAGCTGAGATTCTGTGAAGAGTTAGTCACCACGGAAGAGCAGAAGATATACTACTATTACAACATGCTGAGTGCTGAATACCAGGAGTTTATGACTCCCTCAAAATATGAAACTCTCACATAAATCATCAACACCGCCCGGAAGTGGGAAATCGAGTTAAAGAAACAAGTTGAAAGGGGTGAGCGAAGAGCACAGGATGTGAATCCAAGCCCTACAAAGAAAGATAGAACTACTGAATCAGGGAAGAAAGTGGAGGCTAAAGCCGGGTCGCCAAGTTGCAAAGTATGTGGAAAGGGGCACAAAGGTGAGTGCCGCTTCAAAGACAAGCCGTGTCCGGTATGTGGGAAGACGGGGCACACTGCATCGCTATGTCCCGGAAAAGTTTCCGTTTGTTACAAATGTTATCAACCCGGCCACAAAAAGTCTGAATGCCCCGAGTTGGTTGGAAAGAGAGACACAAAAGAGACTCCAGCAGAAGCTCCCAAAGCGAAGGCTAGGTCCTTCCAACTTACCGCGGCTGAAACAAAAACAGAACCCGATGTGGTCTCAGGTATATTCACAATTAACTCAATTCTAGCACGTGTATTGTTTGATACGGGTGCGAATAAATCCTTCATTTCGCATGGATTTATTCGACATCCTTCATTTGTATTGACGAAATTTTCTGTGCCCTTAGAAGTTGAAACAGGGGACAACAAAAGTTTTATAGATTGTGATGTTTGTCGAGGCTGCAAATTAAGCATCGACGATGAGGAATACTTGATAGACCTAATCCCGATGTCAATGGGGGAATTTGAAGTAGTCGTTGGGATGGATTGGCTATCTCAGCACCATGCAAAGGTCGTGTGTTTTCGTAAAGAGATAAAGCTAACATCTCCGAGCGGGAAACACGTCACTATCTTTGGCGAAAAAGGAGGCAACCCCATAATATGCTCAATGTTGAAAGCTCACAAGCTTATGAAGCAAGGATGCAAGGCATTTATGATATACGCAAATGAGCCCGAGAAAGAATCACTGAAGATTGAAGTTGTACCGGTAGTATGAGAATATGAAGATGTGTTTCCGGAGGATTTACCGGGGATACCGCCTGAACGGGAAGTAGAGTTCGGGATCGAATTGATTCCGGGCGCAAAACCCGTAGCTAAAGCACCGTACCGACTCGCACCGTCGGAAGTACAAGAGTTGATGTCCCAAATTCAAGACCTGCTTGACAAGTGATTCATAAGGCCGAGTGTGTCTCCTTGGGGCGCACCGGTACTGTTCGTGAAAAAGAAAGACGGAAGCATGCGCATGTGTATCGATTACCGGGAGTTAAACAAACTCACGGTAAAGAATCGATACCCGCTTCCGAGGATAGATGATTTATTCGACCAATTACAAGATGCGAACTGGTTTTCAAAAATTGACCTTAGATCGGGGTATCACCAACTAAAGGTCAAGGAGGAAGATGTGCCGAAGACGGCTTTCCGCACGCAATACGGACATTACGAATTCCTCGTGATGTCATTTGGGCTAACAAATGCACCCGTGGCTTTCATGGACCTCATGAACCGGGTTTGCAAGCCAATGTTGGATAAGTCAGTCATCGTGTTTATCGATGATATTTTGGTGTATTCAAAAAGTGAAGCTGAACATGCACACCACTTACAAGAGGTGTTAGAGACACTTAGATGAGAGAGGTTGTATGCGAAATTCTCTAAGTGTGCCTTTTGGTTACGAGAGGTGCAATTTCTTGGCCACATCATAAGTGCCGATGGAGTATTAGTAGACCCGTCAAAGATCGAGGCCGTGTCAAAATGGAATCCCCCGAAGAACCCTTCGGAAATTAGAAGCTTTTTGGGGCTTGCGGGATACTATAGGAGATTCATTCAAGATTTCTCCAAGATTACGTCACCGCTAACAAAACTAACCCGGAAGGAAGAAAAGTTCATTTGGGGTGTCGATCAAGAAAGAGCGTTTCAAACACTAAAAGAGAAGTTAACTCAAGCTCCAGTACTAACATTGCCGGACGGGGTCGAAGACTTGGTGGTCTATTCGGACGCTTCACTATCGAGGCTCGGATGCGTTTTGATGCAACGGGGCAAAGTTATAGCTTATGCCTCGAGGCAATTGAAGATTCACGAGAAGAAATATCCCACGCACGATCTCGATTTGGCTGCGGTGGTATTTGCATTAAAAATATGGAGGCACTACTTATATGGGGTAAAGTACACCATATTCACCGATCACAAGAGCTTAAAATACTTCTTCGATCAGAAAGAGTTAAATATGCGACAAAGTCGATTGTTAGAAACGGTGAAAGATTTCGACTGTGAAATACACTATCACCCCAGAAGGACAAACGTGGTGGCGGATGCCCTAAGTAGAAAGGCAGATTATGTCCCGATACGAGTACGATCATTGCAACTCATTGTGACCTCGTGCTTACTTGAACGAATCCGAGAGGCACAAGATGAAGCAGTAAAAACGGAAAACTGGAGAAAGGAAAGGATTGTTGGCCAAGTTAAAGATCTCGAAGAAGACACTCACGGTTTGAAAACACGTTTCAATAGAATTTGGGTTCCTAACACATGTGGAGTTAAAAAGCTTCTACTAGATGAAGCTCAGAAGTCCCGTTATTCCATCCATCCGGGGGCGACCAAGATGTATAATGATTTAAAACAAAACTATTGGTGGCCCGGGATGAAAAGAGATATTGTGAAATATGTGGAGAAGTGTTTGACCTGCTTGCAAGTCAAAGCGGAGCACCAGAAACCATATGGTAGGTTGCAACCATCGGACATCCCAGTTTGGAAATGGGAACAAATCACCATGGATTTGTTGACCAAATTGCCCAAAACCAACCGCGGGTTTGATGCTATATGGGTATTCGTGGATAGATTGACGAAAAGTGCTCACTTCATTCCGATTCATGAGACTTATACATCTGAGAAGATGTCGTAGGTGTACACCAATGAAATCATAGCACGTCATGGGGTACCGATATCCATTGTGTCAGACAGAGATACTCGGTTTACTTCAAATTTTTGGCGTGAATTCCAAGAACAAATGGGAACTAAACTGTTTATTAGCACCACTTACCATCCACAAACGGATGGGCAGAGTGAAAGAATAATACAAACGTTGGAGGATATGCTGCGGGCTTGCATTATTGACTTCGGGGGTAGTTGGGATGTCTATCTACCCTTGGTTCGAATTTTCATATAACAATAGCTATCACACGAGCATTAGGATGGCTCCGTATGAAATGTTATATGGTAGAAAGTGTCGAACCCCGGTATGTTGGGCAGAAGTGGGTCCACGAGGACTAGCACCTACTGATATAATCCAAACTACGAATGAGAAGATCTACATGGTCCGAACTCACCTAAAAGCGGCTCAGGATCGACAAAAGTCGTACGCGGATAAACGAAGGAGGCCGATTAAATTTCAAGTGGGCGATAAGTAATGCTGAAAGTATCGCCGTGGAAGGGAATAATACGGTTCAGAAAAAAGAGGAAAGTTGAGCCCAAGATTTATTGGGCCATTCAGAATCACCGAGCGTGTTGGTAAAGTAGCATATCGTCTCGAACTACCCTAGGAGTTGAGTGGGATTCATAGCACATTCCATGTGTCACATCTCCGAAAATGTTTAGCGGACGAAACTGCTCGTATCCACTACGATGATATCGAGGTGGATAACAGCCTCCACTATGCAGTAAAACCAATTGCGATTTTAGATCGTAAAGAGAAGAGTTTGAGGAACAAAGTGATTAACCAAATGAAGGTTAAATGGGAACACAGGAAGGGTGCGGATACCACATGGGAATCCGAAGAAGAAATGCAACGACTCTACCCTGTATTATTTGGTACGTAATTCGGTTTCGGGGACGAAACCCTTTTTAAGGGGGGTGGACTTGTAAGACCCCCGGAAATATAAAACTTTATATTAGAATTATAAAGTTTAAATAAACAAGAATATTATTTAACTAGGAAATTATAACCTAGTTAACTACAAGTCTAGAAATAACTTGAAATAGGGTTAAAATAACCAAACTATATGTTAAACAAAAGTGGAGTGGCCTAGGTTGTTAAAATTGAAACTTATATTATTAATTTTAATAAAAACAAAACCAAACACCCCATTTGGAGATGTCTGGTCAATCAGGAGCAAGAGGGGGCGATTCCCCATTCTCAAAACCCTAAATATCACTAAACTCTCAAATTGAAGGCTCAATCCAAGTTGAAATCGAAATTAGAGCATAGATTAGTGATCCTCATTGCAAGGGGATTATCAGGTATGTAAAATTTGGTGAAAATTCCCCAACTTGAAATTCTCATAAATTCGGGAAATCTGAAATTTATGGTTGCATGTTTGTTTTATGATGGATTAGGAACAATATAGTGTCTAGGGACGAACCCTAGACAAATACAAGTTGAAATCATGTGAAATTTTAGTAAAATTCATGAACACCATTGTAGGTGATTAGTGGGTTATGTAGAATTTGATAAACACTAGGAAATTGGGTGTTGTTCTATTGTAATTTGACAATTGTGAAGTGACTTCAGAATTTTAGAAGCTAATAATTGTGTAAAATGGGTTGATTGATGTGAAATTCGGGCTAGATGATAGGCTAGGAATTTGCTATATAATCATGTAAAATTCTGCCCTTAAAGTGTTTGTTGAAATGCCTCAAAGAAGGCTCAAAACTGGAAATTTTGAAGTTAAAACACCTAATTGTGATGTTTTGGCTATTATGCGATATGTGATTAAAAAGAGTTCTAAACGCGATATAATTGAACTCTATAGGAAAGGATACTGGAACGTCGAGTGGACAAGCCGGTGGTGAATTGCGGTTGAAGGGCGTGCACTAAAGGTATGTAACTTGAATCCGTTACATTCAATGAATTGTTGTTAAATTATGCGTAGTTGATTAAAAGTCGTGTTGATTTTAAAGTGATCATGATTATTATTTGAAAGAATAGACTTAGAGTTGTCAACGAACCATTTGGTAGTCATCATAATGGAGGATTCCACAAGATGAGCCAATGGGTCGTTTAGTTGCGTAAATTGTAGCTTTGGTGTTCTAGTAGTCGATAATGGCGATAATAATCACAAGAGCATTAAACCAAAAGATTGGTAAAGAAATGCGGGTGATAATAACCCCGAATGTTGGGTATAAGGCGCCATAACATACTAGTTAAATGGTAGTAAAATGGCTAAAGTTAGAATGGGTCGAATAAATGCATAAGGACAAATAGTCTTTCGGTCCATAAATAATTTTTTTGGAATGATAATTGTAATAGGCACGTCGGTAATGAATTTACAGACGTATAGGAAAAAGAATCGCATAAAACGGACTTACGAGTCAAAAGATATGCTCATTTGAAGTTAAAATCTGAGTTTTCCGGAGCTGGCAGAAAATGCAGCTCACAAAACACAACCTGCTGGAAAACATATTCCCCCGCGCCACGCGAAGGGGAACTTAAATCTGTCGCAACACGCGAGGCCTTCTCGCTGCCTGCGTAACATAACACGATGTCTCTCGCGGGGCGCGAGAGACCTAGATTCGAAAAATTATTTGTTTTTCATTATTTTGATCAGATTTCATTTATACGTGTTCTAATATTGTCAAAATTAACATTTGACGTGGTTTTGACATTAGGTGATGTTGGAAATTAATTGGATGGCGATCGAGCAAGCTTTTGAAGAACCGAACACAACTTTTGAAGCTTCCGCGATATCATAACCTTTAGTTAACTATGTTTATGTGATGTAAACAAATTGTTAAACAACTTTAAATGTTTGGGATTAGTCGTTAATTGACTAATGTTTTGCTACTTTTGAACTTTACTTAAGGAATCTATGTTACAACTAGACATCTTTTATTTAAAATGGTATGAATTATTATTAAATTCAAGTAAAATTAGACGGGTGTTACATGTAGCTTCAAACTTGTTCCCTCTGTAATACAAACTGACATCTTGTTGAGCATTTGGATTCTTCATTATTGCTGTTTTCTGAATATCCAACTCGTGCTCTTCAATTTTCTGAATAAACTATGCCAGATTCATATTCTCAGACTTCCTCATGTGTTTCACAATCATCAAATAAGTTCCCCACTTTTGCTGCGGTAAAGCATCAGCATGTTTATCTACCCATTCTTCATCATCTTTCTTTATATCCAATTTCCCCATTTCCAAAACAAGATGACAATATCTGTCAATGGTCTGTTTCGTTGTTTCATGATCAAAGGCTATAAACATATCAAAAGATTTCTTCAGCAACGCCTTTCTGTTTTTAATCATATCTGCACTTCCTTTGAACTTTTGAATCAATGCATTCCAAATCGATCTAGCAGTACCCTCATGTTGAAGTAAAACAAAGATATCTTCTTTAATCTCTTGTTGAAGGATACTAATCATCATTTTCTCACTTGTATACTTTAATTTATCAGTCTCTGTAAAGTCACTGAACCCTTTTTCAAGCCCACGTTCGTTTTTTGGTTTCTCGTAATCTTTCTCTAAAGCACACCATGCATCAAACTTATAAGCTTGCACCCAGTTCTCAAATCGATTCTGCCACCCTTTAAAATCTTCAATGTACATAAGTTTTGGTGGTTTCTGGTGAGTTCCCGTTTCATTCTCACTGTACAATGTTTCAGCAGCTGTAACTGGTGCAATCGGTGTCGCAAATGCATTGTAGAATTCCTCGTCCATGTTTCGGAAATTTTTTTCACAAAAACTCAGTTTCAAGCGGAATACCACACTCAAGCAGAATCACCCTGAAGCGAAATAACTGTTGAAGCGGAATCACCTCTTTGAAGCTAAATCACCTAATTTCGCTTGAAACGGCTCAAGCGAAACCACCCTCTGAAGCGAAATAAGGTAATTTCAAGCGAAATCAAGTGACTTTTCAAGCGAAAACACGAATTCAAGCGAAATCAACCTGCTTATATCGCTTGAAATGCTGCTGACGTCATCTTTTGCGATCGTGTTTTCAAGCGGAATTAAGTATTTTACCAGTTTTAAGCCGAATTAAGGTCCAATTCTCTCAAAGATTAGTTAAAACACTGTTTCGCACTTATTATGTGAAATTCAAAACTTTTTGACAGTGAAAACTAGTTCAATTTTGAAAAGAAGATGTAGAAGTCAGAAAATGAGGCTGTTTTGGCAAAAACTCTTCTTCCTGAGCTCTGATACCACTTTACGATCGAGTAGTAACCCAAACGTTGTCGTTCAGAAGAGCTTTAGTCTGTTTCAGAGGCGGAAACAAAGAAACAGATGTGGAAAACAGCTTGATTCACTATTAAACGTCTTGTTTTATTGATATCACAGCTTTACAGATCAAATGACGCATCGACAACACTTCGGTACCGGAATGATGAGAGTTCCAACTGATCTCGCTTGGAAGGTATTTATAGGAGACCTGATTTCTCTCGAAAGTGACCATGTGTCGGTTCAAGCAAAATCAACAAAGTTGATTTCGCTTGAAAATGTCACTTGTCATTTCAAGCGAAATCAGGTCCTTCAAGCGAAATAACATCAAACACACCCTAAAACCTCCTATTTTCTCGTATAACGCGCCCTGATCTAACACTTCTAATACTAGACTCGATACAAGACGAAGTCGACAGACGTATGCACCAACAAAAATTGGTGTTATTTACTAAAATGCCACCGCGCCAATCTAGTCCATAGATTTTTTTGATCGGACGATCAATAAGCGTTCTCACCGTTCTCACACTTTCTACCGTTTTCTCTAAATCCTAACCCTATATATATATAATCCTGGATGTTTGTATAAATAAGGGCCTGTTTAAAAGTTAAAAAAAACGTTCCAATTAACAAGCCAAAGTGACTAGTCTAAACAAAAATAAGGGCCTGCTAGATCAGGGAAAGGAAACAAAACGTCGCACTGTCTCAGGCAGTATAACATATCGCACAGGGAATTGGGACGAGGGAAACTGTAAACAAAACGTCAATCATATGTTTTTGTCGTTTTGATTTCATATGTTTTTGATGTCATATGTTTTTTATTTCATAATATATTAATATGTGTGATTCTGATTTCATATACTATAAAACTTCATGTGATTGAATGAATGTTTTTGGTTAATATTTAGAAATTATGCCTCCCGTTCCTAAATACAAACATCTATCCGGACATCAAAAACGTAAGAAGAGAAAGCTAGAGGAAGAGAAAAAAAGGCGGACGAAGTAAAACAAAACCGAATACACAAATTTTTTTTTCAAAAGAAACTCAAAATTCTAGTTCTAACTTGAGTGACGATAATGTGGGTGAAGAAGATGCCACACCCTCAAAATTCACATGTGGAGTACCACCGCGAGGCGTGTGACTGACCAGGATCCAGCCACTAATCATACTGAACAATTAAGATAATAATATAGTTCACCAAACCAATACGAATAGCGACTACTAAAGTTTAAGTCCAAAAGTTTTAAAGTTCAAGCAAACAGTTTAAGTAAGTAGCGGAAGCAAAAGTGGAATAGTTCAAGCATAAGTTCATAATTTATTGTTAAAGAACCCAACACACGGGTTAAGACGCCCACTACACATCCCCAAGCTGCGAGCTCCTAAGTCACTGTGTACCTGCAAAGCATGTAGTAGGGTATCAACATAAAGTTGGCGAGTTCACGAGTTTGTCCAGTTTTAATTCCATAAAACTTGTTTAAGTAGTTAATTTACTCATTCATACCATGCCATGGGGAGCTACCCCATATGTAAGCTACTAAACTGCGTAATACCGAACACTTTGCGACCGCACATTACGTGCTTTGCCCCGTTTGTCAATGTTCTATCATCATTGACGGTTTTCCAGAGTCTACTAGTTCACGTCCGTCCTATACAGGCACGGTGTGAGGTTGGTGAAACATAATAGCGCTATCAACTAATAATCCGTTCGCCAGGCCCCGACGACTAATCGGTATATAAAGTAGGGACTTCGTGATAGAGTTTCGTTTAGTATGCTAGTTGCATCTAATATAAATAGTAATTAACTGAGCGTCCCTCACAAGGGGAGAAAAATAGTTTGTATCCCTCACAAGGAGGTAGTGTTGTTTGTATCCCACACAAGGGGATAACGTTGTTTTTAGTTCCGTTTCCCAACCACCGGGAACGCATGCTTTTAGTAAAAGTTGTGAACTCACCTCGGTTTGCTCGGCAGACATTTTACTTGGTCAAGTGAGCTGGTCAACCACGTCCTAATATGGTTACCAGTATAGGTCAGGTTTGGGTACAAATAAGTCACGTATATCCCACACGTATCTAACACATAGCATGTATGTCAAACCATCATATAATTAATTGGGCTTATTCACAAATATGAATAGTAACAGTAACCCGTTAACATGCAGTCCAGATAATTTCAGTCAACAGTGTGGCCCAATTAACAGCAACCCAATAACACTAAGTAAGCAGTCCAGTCAAGACCGTGGGGTCTTGAGTCGCAACCAAGAGGTCTCGAGTGGCAATTAAAAGGTCTCGAGTAGTCGCAACCTATGAGGTCTCGGGTCAGGTCTCGAGTCGAGATCAGGAGGTCTCGAGTCGCAACCTGCCAGATCTCGAGTCCCCTGAAGTGTGTTTGCCTTGTCTCGAGTCGGAACCATGAGTCGGAACCATGTGGTCTCGACTTGTGGTTGCTGGTGGAATCTTTCTAGAACTTTCTTTTGTACTATCCAATCAGGTTTCATAATGATGTACTGTCCAATCAATTTTCATTAATATGTTTCTAATTTTTTTGCACTAACCAAATCAGATCAAAACAACAAATTTTCAAATATTCATTCCATCTTCAAACAGTTCATCATGCTCATAATTCAAAACTGATTCATCCCAACTTCATTTAACACTGTTTTATTACTAAATCCCACAGGGACACATATAATCACTTATCACAAAAATCATTCTAATGCACACCCTAAACATCATCAAACAACATGGTTTCATTATCAAATATTACCTAGTTTGTTAACAAGTTCATCATCATCACCTCTTTATTTCTATCATGCAAAAACATATTCATGTTTTCATACCATTCTTTCATCCGCAATCATCACCAAAATAGCCACATCTATATTCTTAAGCACACAATGTAATCATTATACAAAATGCACATTTCAATCAATCAAGCACCTTTATCCTATGTTTTCATCTATATGCAAGGAAACAACTAACCGGTTGGTAGTCAAAAGTGTGGGGTATGGAGGATTGGTGAAGGAAGCTTCCGAGTGATGATAATGAGCTTGAACCGAGGTTCCTTGTTGTTGCTGGTTGATCCGAGAGAGAGGAGAAGGATGCTTGGTTTAGGGTTTTTTTTAGATAGAGAATGGATGAGAGGAGAGAGAGAGAGGATAAGGAATGTTTGGGATTTGATGAGGGAATGATTGTGTGTCAAATCATTCCATATGTTGGTTAAAGCAAGGGTTTTATACTCTCCCGAGTAGGTGCACCCCAAGGGTTTCGAGTGGGCTAAAAGGAGAGTTGGGCCAGATCAAACAAGTAGGTGTGGCCCACTGTTTTCAATCCAACAGATCCGAGTCGAGACCAGGCGGTCTCGAGTCGGAACCGTGGTCTCGGCTCGTAATATATAACAAATAACATATTTTTAATTACATAATACACATAACACACCACGAATCCGATAAGGCACAGAAATAAATAACAGGCTTTCATTTAATAATATGTGTATATATATATATATATATATATATATATATATATATATATATAGGGGACCGCTAAAATGAGAACCACCTCGAGTTGTAAGAACCATGAGAACTACACCGTACGGGGCGAGGTGGACGAATTTTTTTTTTCATAAACGTAGATGCGTGTATTATAAACACATTTGTAAAAAAAATTCAAAAAAAATTCAAAAAAAATGTCGTGTGTGTAGTTTTGAGCACCACAAGTTTGTGTTTACGGGTACCGTAAATCTTACCGGAAAATTTACGGTACCCGTAAACACAAACTTGTGGTGCTCAAAACTACACACACGACAATTTTTTTTACAAATGTGTTTATAATACACGCATCTACGTTTATGAAAAAAAATTTGGTCCACCTTGCCCCGGATCAAAAAGTTCTCACGGTTCTTACAACTTGATGTGGTTCTCATTTTAGCGGTCACTTATATATATATATATATATATATATATATATATATATATATAACCGTATTATACACTAAGGTTATTCGGGAAACCTGAAGTGTCACGGAAGATGTGAACGTAGATGAAGAACCACACTGTTCGCTTAGCAAGTAGGTTCGATAATTTGACCATTTTTGCTACACTATTTTTGTTAATTTGTTTTATCTATTTCATAACAATTATCATAGTATTATGGGTTTTTAGTATTTATATATTTGATTGAATGATTGATGAGTTTATATTATATGAAGATTTGCGAATAGGGCCTAAATATTTTATCTCGAACAGGGCCAAAAAAAAATTTGTGATTTTCGGAGACGGCCCTGACTTTCTCTAAAGGAGATCGCCGGTTGGAGTATCGTTCGTCACAAAATGTCATGCACGAACTAGGGGTTTTACCACAAGGGACCTTTCCATAACCACCTCCAAACGCTGGCCCTGCACCCATTCCCGAACCAACCATGGGGTTGGATGTGGGTCTTAGAACACTCGCACCAACACGTCCAATTCCAGAACCCGAACCCATGGTTAGATTTGAAGCCACAGGGGTTTTGCTTGGTTTTTTCATTCTCTTTTCTTTACGATTTATCGCCTCAAAATCAATTCCAATGTCAGATAGCTGGTTTGTTTTAGCTGCACATCCAAAAATAGTGTCATGACTCAAATAGGTACTCAAGAATGAGAGAACCACTATCAACTAAGCAAATCTTTTTAATTTTTTTCAACTTTTTTATATTAAAAGGTTAAAAAATATTGTATTAAAAAAAAACTGTTAAGGTATATATATGTAGCTCATAGACGAGCTAACTTGTTAAGGTATATATATATGTAGCTCATAGACGAGGTATATATGTATGTAGTTCACGAGCTGCATGTTTAGCTCGTTGATCTACATCTGTTTTTATAAAATTTCCACAAAAATTAGAAATATTGAAATAATAATATTTCCAGATTGGCCACCTTGTGACGACAAGAAACCATGAGGCAACATAGACTGACTGCTCTGAGCAGTGAAACTAGGCGGCAACACAGATAGACCGGTAGCCACCTTGAACTGGAAAAGCTAATTGTGGCTTTTGTTGACCAAATTGAGCTGGATAACTAGTCTGGGACGTAGGTTGATCAAATGGGGTCTGGTTTGGTTGATCAAATGGTGTCTGATTTGGTTGACCAAATGGAGTTTGGTTTGGTTGACCAAATGGGTGTGGTGAGGTTGATCAAATGAGGTCTGGTTAGTGAAAGTTGCTGTGGTATATTATTTCTGAATGAAATTTTATTAAACATAATGACCCTTTATATATGGATCCTTACAAGATAACCCTACCACTATTTTAGGAATCAAAATCATAATATAAATACAATACAATCATTAAATAACTAATTCAACTATATCTCATAATAATTATATTATCGGCTAAGACTCCCCCGCAGTTTGAGCGGGCGTAGGACAGACGCTCAAGCTGGAGCGAAACAACTGGAACAGTTGACGAGAAAGCCCTTTGGTAAAAATGTCCGCATACTGAAGCGAAGAAGGCACATGAAGAACCCGTATATGACCAATGCGAACTTTTTCCCGTACAAAATGTATATCAATCTCGATATGTTTGGTACGCTGATGCTGAACCGGGTTATTAGATAAGTACACAGCAGAGACATTATCACAATAAACAACCGAAGCCTGTCGTAGAGGAAGCTGTAGTTCTAAAAGCAAATTTCAGATCCAAGTGGCCTCTGCCACAGCATTAGCAACTCCACGATACTCCGCCTCCGCACTGGACCGAGAAATAGTCGGCTGACGTTTAGAGGACCAAGAAATCAAATTATCCCCTAGAAAACACAGTAACCACTAGTCGAACGACGAGAATCCGGACAACCACCCCAATCAGCATCAGAATAAGCCAATAATGAGTGAGTGTTCGATCTGATAATACGAATACCATAATCAACCGTTCCCTGTAAATACCGTAGGATACGCTTCAGAAAAGCAAAATGAGGCTCATGAGGTTCATGCATGAACAAGCACACCTGCTGAACGGCATATGAAATATCAGGACGTGTAAATGTAAGATATTGCAAGGCTCCAGCCAGACTGCGGTATAAAGTAGGATCATGAAATAGAGGCCCATCCGTGGCACTCATTTTGGCTGACAAGTCAACTGGTGTGCTATAGGGTTTACATGCAGACATAGATGCCCGAGAAATAATATCCTTTGCATATTGAGCTTGATCCAAAAATAAACCAGTCGAATCCTGAGTGACTTTGATTCCCAAAAAATGATGTAACTGACCCAAATCTGTCATAGCAAACTCTCGTGAGAGTGTACGAATGATATCATGCAACAACTCATCAGAGGACGCAGTAAGAACAATATCATCAACATAAAGTAATAAATACGCTGTATGAGGACCCCGCGTATAAATAAACAATGAATTATCACACACACTGCTTCGAAAACCATGTGATAAAATATACTTGGCAAATCGTGTGTACCAAGCGTGTGGAGCTTGTTTGAGCCCATAAAGTGATTTCTTTAACCTGCACACAAAATTAGGAAAACGACGATCCACAAACCCAGGCGGCTGATGCATAAACACCATCTCTTGCAAGTTACCATGTAAAAATGCGTTCTTGACATCTAACTGATGTATAGGCCAAGAACGGGAAACTGCAATCGATAATACGGTGCGTATAGTAGCCGGTTTCACAACCGGGCTAAAAGTATCCTCACAATCTACCCCAACCGTCTGTGACTTACCATTGACAACCAAGCGGGCCTTATAACGCTCTAGAGAACCATCAGACTTAAACTTATGGCGAAATAACCACATACATCGTATAACTGGTCTATCAACCGGTCGAGGTACCAGTTCCCAAGTTTCATTTTCCTGTAAGGCACTAAACTCGGCCTGCATGGCAAGCAACCAATGAGGGTCGGCAAAAGCTTTGGTGTAGGAGGTAGGGACCGGTGAAATAGTAGTGGATATAAGGGTGTGTCGGGCCTTGGATCTGGTAGTCATGGGGTGCGTATTAGAAGATGTTGGTTGGACAGCCGATTGAGGTGGTGGTGGTGGTATCGAGGCTGCCGTAGCAGCAGTAGAAGGTGCTGATGTTGTGCCGGCTGCAACCGTTGTTTGAGGCGATGGGCGATTTCTGCGGGTATAAACTAATGGAAATGGTGAGATGGATGGAATAAACTTTCCCAGTGGTGGGATCAAAACAGCGGTAACCTCGAAAATCAGGAGGATACCCGACAAAGATACATCGGATGGACCGTGTATGAAGTTTGTGAGGCTGATTTGTAGAAGTGTTAGGGTGTTTTGGATATTTGGCCTGTTTATTACTGAGAAAAATTTTCTCAAGTTTGAGCCACGTGTCACGAGCCGTAGATTCGGTGTCTAGTATTCGTGTGAGAAGATCATCAGAAACTGTGCTATATAACCATTGAGAGACTAACGCGTCCAGCTCCTTCCATGCTTCATAATTCGGATCCGTAGATGCCGGATGGGGGGTATCGTTAAGGTGATCTAACACCTTGTAAGCAATGGCATGGAATTTAAAAAGTTTAACCCAGGATGAGCACGTAACCTTTGTGCCATCAAGAATGCGAATCTTGGATTGGATGTTTGTCACAGAGTAGGCTGGATGGAGGGTAGGATTCGGTGTTTTGGAGGAAGTGCCTTCATCTGGTTTCGTCATAGTATTGATGTGATAAGCAGATTAATCGTGGCTGGAAAAAAAAAAGTACTGTTCACGGCGTTACTGTTCACAGATGGTAGGGTTTTGGTAGAAAAGAGAAGAAAAAAAAAAGGTAATCAGAACCGTGGCTCTATACCATGAAAGTTGTGGTATATTATTTCTGAATGAAATTTTATTAAACATAATGACCCTTTATATAGGGATCCTTACAAGATAAACCTACCACTATTTTAGGAATCACAATCATAATATAAATACAATACAATCATTAAATAACTAATCCAACTATATCTCATAATAATTATATTATCGGCTAAGAGTTAGGTTTATCAAATGGTGTCTGGTTTGGTTGACCCAATGGGGTCTGGTGAGGTTGATCGAACGGGGTCTGGTTAGGTTGACCAAGCGGGATCTGGTTTGGTTTACCAACGGGGTCTGGTTGAGTTGACCAAAAGGGGTCTGGTTTGGTTGACCAGTTTGAGAAGGAAAACTGATCTGTGTTGAAAGTTGATCAGGTTGTGGATGAATACCATTCTGCGCTGGTCCAGTTGGGGGGAGTATACCTGCTAGAATGTCAACGGTTTGGTCAAAACCACCACCAAATCCTGTGTCATTCACCGTCGTTTGAGCAACTGTCTGAGGTGGTTCAGTGAAGGGTGACGTTGACTGTTGAGCTGAAAATACATTAGTAGAAAAGACGGTGAATGGTGATGTTGACTGTTGAGCTGAGAATACATCAGTAGAAGGGACTACTGTAAAAGGACCATCACAAAATGGATCATCAAATTGCTGCATAAAAAGTACAATACAAGCATCAAATGATGTGCGTGTGAGTGTGAGTGTGCACGCGTGTGTGCATGTGAGTGCACCCGTGTGTGCGCCTGAGTGTGTAGTGAGTTTTCAAGACAAACCTGAGTGGTTGGTGATGCAGTAACAAAGATCTGACTAGGATTAGAGATAGTTGGAGCAGGTGGTTCAGATGGCATAAGAGCCAATACATCTGAAGAGAAAGAGTCTGATAGAGAACCAAACAAGTCCGCCTCAGCGTTGCTTGATGCTGACGGGGCAGCTACTATATCCACACCAAACTTTATTATGTATATTTCAAGAACCATAGTAATTATTAGAAATAAAGTCAGGTACAATTATACAGATAAACACAGGGCGGTTTTACCCGAGGTGCAGTACAAGGGTCAAAAAAAGTCAAACCCGTTCGGTTTCTTTTCGGAGATCACTGAAGGTGTGGTGGCTGCCGGAGGTGGTGTAGTGGAGGTGGTGCCCCAAGATTTTGTCCAGATAACTTTGGTTCAAACCGGCTGTTGGGTTTAATCGGTTGTTTAGCAGCTTAATGGGTCAACTGGGTCAGCAACTTAACGGGTCAACTCGGCAGCAGCTTAATGGGTCAACTGGGCCAGCAGTTAGGGTGTTTTTAACATGTTTATTTTATTGTTTGTCTAGTAAAGTAGTGTGCTTTTGAATTATGGGTCACGTTCTCAGATTTGTAGTGTTAATAGGCGTCGTTTACTGATCATGATCAGGTAGTGGATATTGTTGGAAGATATTTAATCAAGAAATCTTGTGTATTTAGAATGTCAATTATAATAGTCAAATCATAAAGTCAAACTGATAAAATTAGCAGTTAAGTTTAGTTGTGTCGGTTAGATGTTACAACGGTTAACCGTCATTGTATGAGTACAAATACCCTCATACTGTACCGATTTTATTTAAGAACATTGTGTGTATTTGTGTTTGTTAAAGTCTCTGTTCACAGTGTTCTTCCTGGGCAACAGACATTAGGCCATAGGTTAGCATTCATGTGAAGTTTTTCAATTGTAACTGTATCTTTTGAATTCCAATCAATGAAAAGAGTCGATCAAGAATACACACCAACTAGAAGTTCATTTGTGCATTCAAGAATTTTATTAGTGTTAAGCTACAAGTTCTGGTATGTGTTTCATTTTACCAGAAGTTCGTTTAGGATATTTCACATATGTGTTTCATTCAAATTTAAGTTGGGTCTTAAGAATAGTGGTAAAATCTTGCAAAGACTACTAGTTGTCAGTCATGTTTATACACAATGTAGCATAATGTCCTATTTGACACAACAAAGCGAAATGGCCACCCATGGTGTTGGTGGCAATTTTATTCATCAAAGAGACTTAAAACTTAATCATGCATTACATTTTACAATACTATACTTGTATCCCTAAATAAGAACAAGAAGAATTAAATACAACACACAAAAAGAAGAACCAAATCCAACATACAACTAGGGATGTCAAACCCTTCGCACTTTTGCAGTAAACACCATCACTTTCACATAAACCCAATTTTCAAGGCTATTCATGACGTGAAAAAAAGCATGTCTCCCACGGCGATTAACAATTAAAGCAATACACACCATCCAAAATCCGGTAACAAAACCACTGGCCCCTCCAATATAATACCATCTTTGAACATCTATGTCTTCCCTGTCATCCAAATTTTCACGAGTGACGGGTGGACGTTCTAATTCTTTATCTCCTGGACAATATTTGGACAGGGGAAGTCCGCATAATCCAGCATTTCCGGTGTACCTTGAAGGTTCAAAGGACTGGAGTTGAGTGCTGGATGGAATTCTTCCTGACAAGCTGTTGTACGACACGTCTAGATAGTTTAGCAAGGTCATTTGAGACATGCTTGATGGTAGTCCTCCTCTAAGATTGTTTCTAGATAGATCCAAAATTAGAAGTTCTTTCATCTGACCAATTTTTGATGGAATCTCTCCAACTAGAGCGTTCATTGACAAGTCGAGTGCAATTAGTTTATGGAGATCGGTTAGTTTATCGGGGATTTTTCCAGTTAAATTGTTGCTTGATAAATTGATGATCTTTACCAAACCTAGAGTGCTGGCAAATTCGCGCACACTTCCTTGCCACTTGATCATGGAATGGTCAACATAGCCGTTGCCACTAACATTAACAAAATGCACATTTGGGTCAAGTGTTAATCCATCTTGAACCATGGAAGTGAGATTACCGAAACATGAGGGGATGGCTCCCTGGAGTTTATTCATTGACAAGTCTAGAACTTGTAGATGTACTAACTGACATAAATGTGAAGGGATGGTTCCAATGAATTCATTTGATGTTAAGATAAGAGCATACAAGCTCGATAACCTTTCCCCGATCCAACCAGGCACGTCACCAGAAAACTTGTTGGCCCCTAAATTCAAAAAGGTTAACTGGGTGACATTGTTTAAAGATAGGGGCAATTTTCCTGAGAAGTTGTTATTGAATAAATACAAGACCTCAAGATTAATCAAAAACTTGATAGAAGTAGGAAGCCTTCCCGACAGATTGTTATATCCTAGATTAAGAATTTTTAGTTCTCTAAAATGCCACAAACAGTCTGGAATTGGTCCAATGAATGTGTTGTGTGAGAGATCAAGAAATGACAAGTGCCCATCAACGATTTGGCACAAAAAGAAGATTTGTCCAGATAAATTATTTTTGGAGAGGTCTAGCCTTTCTAGACTGGAAGGAACATTTGGTATATGACCATAAAAGTTGTTGGAACTCAAATCTATGATTGAAAAACGAGGGTCAAAATTTGATAACATATTTGTTACTATCCCGGTAATATTGTTGCAAGAGATATTCAAATATGTCAAACGAGAAGGCCACGTGTTCCAAAAGTCCTCTGGAATGTTATCAGAAATTCGGGCATTGGCAAGATCAATACTCGAAAGATTTTTCATTGTTTGAATCCAATTGGGGAAACGAGGTCCTAACTTGCAAAAACTCAAGTCGATTTCTTCTATGCTGGAAATGTTTGACATGTCTCCTTCAAACGAGGTGTTTGAAAGGTTAACATATAAAATATTTGACTTTTCAATATTTTCAGAGATGGCACCTTTAAGAAGATTGGAAGAAACATCTAGACTTTGAAGCTTGGGTAGTTGCCACACTTTTTCACTTACAGTTCCATCTAACTGATTATTAGAAAGATCTAGCAATTGTAGGGATGAAAAATTTTGGATATCATCTGACACCGACCCTGTGAATTGGCTAGATGAGGCATCTAAATGTTGTAAATTAACTGAAGTGCATCCAGACAAGTTACTCAGAAAATCAGGTAACTTGATAGGCATTAAGTTATTAGAGAAACTCAAAGATGTCAAACCACACAGATTTCCAAGATATTTGGGAATCCCATCTAACATGTTCCCAGAGAGATAAAGCTCTACAAGTGCATTGCTAGTTAAAGGGAACAACCAGTGATACATGGATGAGTTGAGATTGTTATCTGAGAGATGAAGGAAAACAATAGATGAAGAAAAAGAAGAGTTGACATATGAATAAGAATATGGGTGCACGACATGGGAGAGGTCACATCCATCTAAATATAAAGCTGATAGCTTTTTAAGACTTGAAATCACATTTACCCAGTTGTCTGCTTTGCCCAGAGATATATCTGACATGTCAAGGCTATCCAACTGAGACAGATGAGACAACCAGTCTAGGTTTTCAATGGTTCCACTAAAATCATTTGAACCAAGGTCAAGATACCTTAATTGGGTCATGGAACCAATGAACATGGGAATCTTTCCATTAAACCAATTGTTACCAAGGTTAAGATACCTTAATTGGGTCATGGAACCATTGAACATGGGAACCATTCCATTAAACCTATTGCCACCAAGGTTAAGATACCTTAATTGGGTCATGGAACCATTGAACATGGGAACCGTTCCATTAAACCCATTGCCACCAAGGTTAAGATACCTTAATTGGGTCATGGAACCAATGAACATGGGAATCGTTCCATTAAACAAATTCAAAGAAAGATCAAGATAATTCAAGTAGCTTAAGTTAAGCAATGAAGGACTCATCTTGCCTTCAAGATATCCTTCTCGTAGGTCAACACTTGTGACACGGGATTGGTTGTTGCACGTGACTCCACTCCAGTAACAACAATCATTGGTTGCTGCTTTTTCTTCTTCTCCGGATGTCCATGTAGTGAGAAGGCCGCGAGGGTCATAATGAATGTATGATTTGAAATGAAGAAGAGCTTGTCTCTCCTTTTCCGTACACTTACCGGTACGATGGCCAGGGGAAGTGGAAGGTTGTGTGTTAGACCAAACAAGGGCAGTTGTAGTGGTAAATGATTCCAACACAAAGACTGAAGCAATAAAGAAGAAAATAGGATGGGTAAAATGTTTATGGTAAATCGTATTTGCCATTTTTTTGTTGTATGAACTCTTAAATGTTTAATATATCAACAAACATGCCCCGCTTTATATACACAAGAAGTTTGAAATAACCTAGTAAGCTACCTCATATTGGATGTCTATAAAACAAAGTTTGTGTTGATTTTTCAAATAAGTTAATTTTCATTTTATTTTCGTGACCACATAATGGAATAAGTTATATTTTTCAGATAAGATAAGTTGATTATCTTTCTATTTTAATGACCACATATATATGTGCTTAAAATTTGTGTGGAAGTAGACGTCCAAAGACTCAAGTCTTCACAATTTGTCTCTGATTAAAGAATACAAAGTTGGTTATGTCAAAGACTCAGAAGTCTTCATGCGTTTTCTTCAAACCCAATTGATACGTTGGAATAGTTTCTTTCAACTTTTAAGTGGTAAGTACCGAGATGACTTTCTCTAGGGACTAGGGAGGTTACCGGTTGGAGTCTTGTTCGTAACAAAACGTCTTCTGCGAGCCAGGGTTTTACACAGTGGGCCTTTGGGCAGTGGTTTCCCACTTTCCCCTGAATTGGTGACGGACTGGATCATTAGCGCCATAATCACAGACATCAGTGGCCTTTTGTCGATGGATATAGCCAGGTGGCCGGACTTTGTTCAACGTTCAAAAAAAAGTTAATTTAGAGCACATATTTTTTAGGTTATCTGGTAAGTGTGTGTATAAATAGTGGGGAGCACACATTGCATCAAAAACTAATTAACAAATGGAGATGCTAGTCTCAAGTTAATCGTTAATGACTTGTAACTTGTAAGTCTTTACATTTTTTTAGTAAACAAGTGGGGAGCACACATTTCACCTATTTTTCCTCCACCGGTCCTCAGTTAAAAAAACTTAACGAAGTTAATTTTTTTCCGAATTACAAACTGACGTATACAAACTGACGTATTAGGGCTTTTGATCATACCGAGGATATAATTTCTTTTTAAACCGAGTTGTAAGTAGTAATCCAAGCACAAACATCCATATTCACGAAACAACCTTGCATTTCGTTATTACAATAATATAATGTATTGATCTATAAAATTCAAATATCCTATTGTAAAGTGTTTATTTTTATCTACGTTGCGATAAAAAAAGTATATTTTTCAAAATTGAAAGGGTCATATAATTGATTTTTCTGTTCTTTATGGTGACAAACGGAACCGGTACCATTTAAACAACTTTAAATAGCAATATTCTTTTTTATGGTTTAAGATATAAATTTCGTTGAAAACGAAATTGTATTCGTAATAGAGTTTTTAATTTTGTATCGTAAAATACAGTGAATGACGTCACAATATTGGTATTGTGACAGCCAAAACCTAAACCGTCCCAACAATATCGACACTATTACCGGTATTCAGTTTTTACCTACTTCGGTTACCGTACTAAGTGTCGGTATCGTACCGATATTATAATGAACCGAATCGATACTAGCCAATATTCCACCACAAAGCGTATGAAAATTCCACTAGTTTACGATAAACTAACAAAGTAATGGAAAAAAAATACTGGTTAAATAATGGCACTGGAAAAAAAAATATAGTAATTTTGTTTTTATCTAATACTTGTAAGCATAACTAGGTGTTGCCCCGCTCGCGTTGCGGGGCGATGGCCGAATAATGAGTGAGTGTTAGTTAGCTCATTGACACGAAAAACAATTAAATCGAGTAAACCAATTAAAACAAAATACTTTTATAGTTTTGATAAAAAAAACTAAAACAATGGCAATATTGTAATTTTTAACTGAGGGAAAGTTGTATTTTTTGACTGGGGTAAAATCGTAATTTGCCAAAAGTTAAAGTAATGACAATACTGTAAATTTGTCCTAGGGGCAAAATTGTAAATTTTCACAGGGGCTAATTCGTAATTTTGAGCTTGGGGTAACAACATAATATAAATTTGAACTAAGGGCACAGGCGTAATTTTAAGCTGGAGGCAAAAGCTCAATTTTATTTTGAACCGAGAGCAAAATCGTAATTTTGAATTGAGGGCAAAAACATAATTTAATTTGAACCGGGAAAAAACGTAATTTTGAAATGAGGCGAAATCACAATTTTTTAACGAGGAAAAATCACATTTTTAAACAGAGGGCAAAAACGTAATTTTTAGCGGTGGGCAAAAGCAAAATTTTATTTTGAACTGGGGGCGAAAAGGTAATTCTGAGCTGAGGGCAAACCCACAATTTTATTTTGAATGGAGGGAAAAATAGTAATTTTGAGCTGGGGACAAAAGCGTAATTTTATTTTGAGCTGGGGACAAAACCGTAATTTTAAAGAGGGACAAAAACGTGATTTTAGAATGAATATAAAATAATAAACTGGTCGGTCCAATGGGAGAGTGACAGGCAAAGTCGTAATTTTGAATTGAGGGCAAGATCGTAATTTTGAGATGGGGACAAAAAGCGTAATTTTATTTTGAGTTGTGGGCTTAAACGTAATTTTAAAATGGATATAAAACAATAAATGTGTTGGTCCAACGGGGGAGTGTCAGGCAGCAGACAGCTGCCAGGCACTATTCCCCCCAACTTACAAATGTATATGTAGTAAAACTAGTAGTTGCCCCGCCCGCGTTGCGGGGCGATGGCCGAATAAGTCTCAATCAATTAAAAAAACACCACAATAATTTTGCTAGGAAAAAACTAAAACGATGATAAGACCGTAATTTTCAGCTCAGGGCAAAACTGTAATTTTTCAGGACTAATGAGCGAGTGTTAGGCAGCTCCTTGACATCGGAAAAAAATAAACGGAGTCCAACAATTAAAACAAATTTTTTATAGTTTGGCTAAAAAAACTAAAACGATGGGAAACGTAATTTTTAACTGAGGGCGAAATCATATTTTTCATTCAGGGATAAAATCGTAAAATTAAATGGACCAATGGGGGAATGTCAGGCAGCTGCCAGCATGACTATAATTTTTACTGGGGGCAAAATTGTAATTTAACCAGGAAATCAAAGAAAAACGACGGAGAAAATATAAATTTAAGTTGAGGGCAAAATCGTAACTTGGCAGTGAGGAAAAAAACATAATGGCAAAACTGTAGTTTTAAACGGGGCAAAATCGCAAATTTGAACCAATGGCAAAATTATAATTCTTAGCGGGGAGCAAAAGCGTAAATTATTTTTAAGTGGGGGTAAAAACATAATTTTAAGAGAAAAACTAATGAGAAAACTGTAAATTTAAACGGGTCAAAATCGTAAATTTGAACTGCGGACAAATTTGAAATTTTTAGCTGGGAGCAAAAGCGTAAATTTATTTTTAAGTGGGGGTAAAATCGTAAATTTGTTGGGCCAATAGGGGAGTGCCAGACAACTACCTGGCTTGTGATATTTCGGCTTGGGACGCATTTTATTTGGCAGCTTTTTGGATGTTAAAATGTACCGCCCGCGTTGCGGGGCGATAGCTGAATAATTCTCAATCAATTAAAAAAACACTACTATAATTTTGCTAGGAGAAAAACGAAAACGATGATAAGACCGTAATTTTTGGCTGAGGGCAAAACTGTAATTTTTCAGGACTAATGAGCGAGTGTTAGGCAGCTCCTTTAGACGAAAAAAAATAAAATCAAGTCATCCAATTAAAACAAAAAACTTTTATAGTTTTGCTAGAAAAATTAAAACGATGGGGAAAACGTAACTTTGAACTTGGGGGGTAAATCATAATTTTGTTTCAGGGATATGATCGTAATTTAAATGGACCAATGGGGTTGAGGGCAAAATCGTAACTTAGTTGTGTGAGTAAAAAAACTAATGGCAAAACTGTAAATTTAAACGGGGCAAAATCGTAATATTGAACCGAGGGCAAAATTGAAATTTTTAGCTAGGAGCAAAATCGTAAATTTACTTTTAAATGGAGGTAAAAAACATGATTTTGAACAGATGGCAAAATCGTTATTATATGGAAAAAATCTAATGGCAAAACTGTAAATTTAAACGGGGCAAAATCGTAATGTTGAATCGAGGGCAAAATTGAAAATTTTTAGATGGGAGCAAAAGCGTAAATGTATTTTAAAGTGAGAGTAAAAGCATAATGTTGAACTGATGGTAAGATCTTAATTTTAAAACGGGATAAAATTGTAAATTTGTTGGACCAATTGGGAAGTGTTATGCATGACTATAAATATAAAGGGGGAAAATCGTAATTTGGTAAAAAAAAATAATTGTGGGTGGCATGTGGCCGCCACCTCACCCAATCCAATCAAACTACTATTACCGCCCATGCTATTTGTTATTGTAGATAATTATAGAGAATCACTTTTGAAAACGCGTTGCCAAACACCCCTATAAGTAAAAGTAATAACTTGAATAGTGGGGATACTTGTTATAAGAAAGTAGTTGTGGTGATATACCATAGAGAAGGTTGTTGCAACAATCTCTACACTTCAAAGAGAAAATCATTGAAGAACAACTCCACATGAAGTGAGCTATTAACATCCATCCAACTAGTATAAATCCATGCTTAAGTGGTAATATCTATCAATCCTTAAACTCTACATATTGTTGTTTAACTTACGGTGTAAACAAAATGTAGGCCGAGGGTTTAGCTTCTATTAGGGTTGTAAACAAACCGAACGAGAGCATGTTCGTGTTTGTTCATTAAAGAAACGCAGATGTTTGTGAACTATTCGCGAATACATGAAGAACAGAAGTTTATGTAAGTGTTCGTTTGTTATGGAATTTTAGTTGTTTGTGAACACTAGTCACGAACACAAACGAATGCATACCAACATTAAACTTGAAATTAATAATAAAAAAAACACTATTAACCTTAAACATCTGACACAAGCAGTCAAATACAACCATTAATGATAAATCAAGAATTCAAGAGACAAGAAGTCAACTGCAAGCACCATACAATAAATCATGTTTAGCTATGTTAAGACATAATTATCTTAAGTTACTTAGAGTCTTAGAGATATCCCAAAAAATGTATTTAGTCTCCAACTTCTTCATATATTTACTTATTTAGATTAGATTAGATTAGATAAGGGTTTACATTTTACTATTATGCTTAGGGGAAGTAAAACTTAAGAGGGAAAGTGAAATATTAAAAACATTAAAAACTTTAACAAATTAACATAAACAAACGAATACGAATAGACGTAAACGAACAAACATGAATGAACGTAAACAAACTTATTGTCGAACGTTCATGAACGTAGTCTAACGAATGAGACATTTGTCCATGTTCGTTCATTTAGTTAATCGACCGGAATATCTTATTCATGTTCGTTCATTAACTAAACAGACGAACATAAACGAACTTCCTATCAAACGATTCACAAACTGTTCGATGAACGTTCGGTTCATTTACAGTCCTAGCTTCTACTACTTATTTGTCTTTAAGAATTGATTTCATTTTTTTTCTAACTACAAACTCACCTACACCTAAATACTCTATGTTTGCACCTTATGAGAGATGAGAGACACAATACCACCACACTATTCCATTTTCAACAAAAAAAATGATTTCATATAAATTCAACATTAGCGTAAATTAATCATTTTCCAAATATAGTTGAATTCTTTTTTCATTGGTTTTTCAAAACTAGAGTAAGGTACTAAGGTTCAAAAGCAATAGGAACAACTCTAGGAAGATTTGTTATCTAATGATCCATTTTTTATGTGTATGCTAGTTGTTTTAACTTTTAACATCTAACCAAGGCGTTTGGTGGTGGTGTTCTAATCAGAAAACATTGGTTTCTCTATGTTAGATTTTGTACACTTTTCAGGCTTTTAGGTTTTTCAAAAGTGATTCTGAATAATAGGCCTTGTTGGGCTCCTTTTAGCTTTTGAGCCAACTTTCTACTTGTTTTTCTTTAAAGTTTAACTTGTTTTTCTTTAAAGTTTAAGCTTTTGGGTAACTTATGTCATCTTTCAATTGGCTATTCTTAATGTGGTCCAAAATATCAAATCTTTAATGCACCAGAAAGGATCTATTGGTTAAACATGTGTTCAACTTTAAAGCCTTTTAATAGTAGTTATTGCCTTTTGAATGGGATGCAACCACAAACCCAACTAGCCAATGTGAATTCGGGTAATGAGGTAAATCAAACTCATTAAACGATCGGGTTAAATGATTAGACACTGGCGAATCCAGGGATGTTTTGAGGGTTCCCGGAACCCCCTTAGTTTGGAAAAAATGAAAAAAAAATAGTGGAAATTTTGTATGATTTAAAAAAAATAGTGAGAATTAGTGAAAATATACCGGGGCGAAGTATAGTGGGTGCCCCGGGGTGTACCCGCCCACCCCAATGTTTCAGTTAAAAGTGTATAAGTTCTAATTTTTTGTCCAAAAATTTTAAAATTATATAGGATCCCCCCCCCCCCCCCCCCCGATTATTTTTCCTAAACTGTATATCCTAAATATTTATAAACATTTTATATAAATGATGAATAGTTTGGTAAATATACACTTTGTTTTATTTGGAACTATTATTATTTGACCCGACTTGAATCGAATAGCCAACCCGACCCGAAACATAACTATAGGAAAAAAAAATTGGGTCCCATCACTTTACGCCCCCTCGAAACTTTTGGTCAAGCTCCGCCACTGACCAAAAGGAACATGGTGGGAAAAATTCTTGGATTCGCCACTGTGATTAGATTTCGCTTGAGAGTGTTAAGGAAGAAATGGACAATGCCGCACATCAAGATCGCTCATCACTCAAGTTTATATGTTGATATTTAAGTGATCTTATCTTTAAATTAGTAACTCGTGTCATGTCATCTAAAAACAAGCTATGTGTTACGGTCCGTGAGGAACGCAAGTGAGTGGTGATTGTGTCACGTCAGTCTTGGGTGCACACCGAGCTATAGACTAATTGATACTTACAATAAAAAAAGATAAATAAACAACCAATTGAAATAAAATTTCTAAGGAAACAACGTTACGAGTTATTATGCAGATGAAGTTGCTATAGCCGAACGTTTTTTCGTTGTGAACCAAAAACAAATAAAAAAATACAAGCGTAAAAAGATTTAGATTTGTTTCATTGAGTTAAAAACAAACAAATAAAAAAATACACATGTAAAAAATATTTAGATTTGTTTCATTGAGTTGTTGAAGTGCCCATAACTTTGTCAAATATCCGGGTGAATATGAGTTTTGATTTATTTATTTATTTTTTTAATGACAGAACTATATAAATATATAGCAAGGCCCAGCTAGAAGCTGTAAAATCTTATTTATTTTTTTAATGGCAGAACTATATAAATATATAGCAAGGCCCAGCTAGAAGCTGTAAAACCTAAAAACAATCAAACGATTACATCACATACATTGAAATCACACCACTTTTCCAATCTAAGCTATGTAACTTCGACCTAGCCTTAATCCAAAGGAACGAGTTCATCTTTATATTTTCCACCATTTTGTTTGTTGGGATGGAAAAAAGTTATTAAAAGCTTTGTCATTTCTAGCTTTCCAAATATGCCAAAAGTATAGATAAAAATATTGTGCCGATAGTCTCTTTCCACATTTTTGAGCCCATTAATGAGGACGTTTCTCAATTCATATTGGTCGTACTAGCCTTATTACCTTGTATTCAATAGATGAGATTAATACGAGCAAATGGTTTGAATAGTCTTTTTGGGAGCCACATATCATTAATAAACGTTATGATTCTCACATGAAAAAACATAAATCTAAAAGAAATAGCAATCCAAAACAAAGTGATTCCAACTATTTTAACTATTTTCCTCAAAACTACGAGTGTTAGAACTCTGAAAGCATTATCCTGTCATCCAAATAATCTAAAAAAAAAACTATGTGTGTATATCTAATCTAAATCTAATCTAATCTAATCTAAATAGTAATAAAAGACTCCATTAAATTCCACGTGTCATTTTCTCCTTCATCATCATAATTTACAATTATTTTATTTAAAAATATATTTTAATACTTATCCTAATTATTATTATTATTCCATATATAAATAAGCAAGTTTTTTGTGCATAACCACTTGTACATTGTGCTTTGGGACTTTTTCAAAAAAAATTGATTTTTTACTTTTAACCCAAATGTTTTTACCTTTTACAATTTTAACCCTATATAATTTGTTTTTTTAACTTTAACTCAAAAATTTTCATTATTTGCTTATACTTTTTCATTTTCAACCTAAAAGTTTTATCTTTTACATTTTAACCCATTTGAAATTTTTACTTTTAACTCAAAGTTTTTCATCTTTTGTAAACGAACACTTTATTATTTACAACTTTAGTCCCCCATACTTTTTATCTTTCGCAAGGTTTTCGTTTTACGTTTCGTTCTAAATTTTGCGAGTTAACATGTTGTAGCGTGCATGTGAGGTTCAACGTTTTGCTCTATTTTTCCATATTTGACAGACCTGTCGCAACGCGTCCATTTTTCCCTTTTGAAAACTTCGCCGTAACGAGCGGGTCCTAGATCGACTAAGTTATTATTTTCTACGTTTTACGTTTCTGCTTAATTTCTTCGCATTAAGACGTTGTAACGGGTGTGCGTGGTTCAACTATTTTAGTCTCCTTTTCGTTCAGCGTAATTTTTACCATTTTATCTATTTTATTTTTACGATGTTGAGAGCCGATGTCGTTGTGGCATTGGTGGTACTTGGCACGGTTTTACGAACGTTTTTAACGTATTAAATTTTTTACTAATATTTTGTTTCGGTCTACCCCTATACTTCCTTTACTTAAAAACTATTTTTTACGTGCATATTTTATGTACGGGTATGTATAAATATGATTTGTTCTACATCCCGACGTAAACTTTTTTTATAGACGAGTCAGGTCAAATATAATACGTTTTCGTTTAAAGAAACCACTTTTACGTGCATATTTTTATGTACGTTTTGGTATAAATTCAAGTTATTCTACGTTTCGACGTAAACTTTTTTGGGAAATGATTCAGGTCAAATAGAATATGTTTTTGTGTTTATTTCATGTATGTTTCGTAAATTTTGTTTCGAACCGAGTGGAGTCAAATTATGGTTTCTTTTTCTCCCATTTTTTCGAAAGCTCTAATTAATCCCTTTCGATTACATGTGCATATTTTCCTTCATACCCGTTACGTTTTCTATGTATGAGTTGGGTCACATATAATACGTTATGATTGTTTGATAAGAATTCCATTTACTTTACGTTTGATTCAATCACAATGTTTATACAAGTTACACTGAATTCAACTGGATACGTCAAAATGTGTGTTTTCATATGGTTAATGCATCATACAACGTTTGGACTAATCCATTCAATGTTTACGATGTACTCGCGCCGCAACGCGGGCGGGTGTTAACCCTAGTGTGGTGTATATAAGGGACACTCATTTTAGAACAGACATACATGTTGAAAATTACGAGAACTGCATAATACATTGTACATTTTGCTTTAAGTGTGATACATAAGGCGGTTATGGGTACCCACTACCCACCTATCCTATTATCTTATTAAATTATCAATGTACTATGTACAACCGTACAAGTGCTTTATATAGAGAACTATGAAAGTGTTTATTTACTTGAATCCATGATTTTTATTGAAATTTTACTTTTCAAAATACTTGTTGACAATGTTCATCTTTATCCTTAGTCGAGAGATGTTGATATGATTTGGAATACCATTATATATTAGAATCTATATGATTTCTCAAGGCTAATGAATACTGGAGGTGACCAGGAAACTGACAAGCATTCACTCTCTTATTTACTAAATCATTAATTGACTTAACGCAACAATCGATCCTTAGACCATGTGTAGTGGGGCGTTTTTTTTTTTAAATTTAAAAAAAAACGCCCAAAAACGCCTCCCCCATTACATAGGGCGTTATTTTTCAATTTTTTTGAAAAAAAAGTTGAGTAACGTTTTATTTAAAACGCTCAAGTGGTTCAAGTGTAAGTTTGACTGGCCAATGGGAAGGGGCATTAGTGGTCCAAGTGTGTCGGTTTCTTTTTTTTTTTTAATCTTTTTTAATGATTGGAAGGGGCATTATTTGGGCATTATTCCCACTACGCCACTTTTGCAATAACGCCCCATGCTGACTGGACTGCCACGTGTCGAATAATGCCCCATGGTGGGGGCATTATTTGGCTAAACCACTACACATGGTCTTATAAGCCCTTGTTTTTTATCGCTAGAAACAAAAGAGTAAATTACCTTTTTAGTCCTAGTATTTTAACCACCTGAGTCCAATGTTAAAAAGTTTAACACTCTAAGTATCTAGTTGTTAATTCTTTAATCGTTTGAGTCCAAATTTTTAACCCTGTTAAATTTTCTCAACAAAGTTAAAAAAAAATTGGACTCAAACGCTTATAGAATTACCAACTAGGCAGTGGCGGAGCCACACTTTGAACAACGGTGTCGTCCGACACCATTGAATTTTGTGTAGCAAATACAACCTATAATAGGAAAAATTCGAGCGACACCATTGTTTTTTTACGAGCGACACCATTGTCTTTTTACAAACAACACCATTTTCTTTTTACAAACAACACCATTGTTTTGTTTTCTTCTAAAAGAATACATAATAAACAAATTTATATTTCAAAAATTAAGCCCAGTTACCTGAATTTAATTAGTAAACTTTAAATCATTAAAGGTTCATACTTAATTTTTATTTTTTCCAATCCAGTAAACATTATATCCCCATGTCTAATTGGTTTTGTTTCAATTGTTTCACCTAACAGGATGTTTTATGATCATTTGAAAGATGCGTGCACTTGTTTGTTATAATGAAAAAGAGGGTTTTTTTTTTGCAAGTTTCCATTGAAAACATTATGAATCATTTTCAAAACATGAAAATGCATATAGAGTAACTTTTAAATGCATTTGTTATATATTTCAAATGACTTTGTAATTTTATTATGTATTTTTATTCAATGACATTGTACTTTACTATGATATTTGCTTTTATTATATGATTTGACCCGACTAGATCCGAACCGATCCAAAAAGTTCGACTTTGGGTTACTATAAACCGGGTTATCCATAAAAAAAGACACCATAAGAAAAAAATTCTGGCTCCGACACTGCAACTAGGTACTCAGAAGTCAGGACGTTAAACATTTTAATATTAGACTCAAATAGTTAAAACACAACAAAGGGTTCGAAAAGTAATTTACTTCTTTCAAAATCTTAAGGAGACAAACCATACTTTTTACTATTAAAAGGGCCAAAAGTGTACAAGTAGGCGTGGTGGTATTTGAATCACCAAAAACCCTTCGCTTAAATAAAAACCCCAAACTTATTATAGCCGCCGAAACTCTCTCTATCTCTTTCACAACATTAGGGTTTCTGTTTACCCCTTTCAAAACCCCCTAATTTCTAGGGTTTATATCCATTCTTCTTCAAGATCCAATCATTCCACCGCCTCAGATCATGGCCGCCGTTGCTCCTCCTGCAGATCGTATCCTCTGTTCACTAATTTCATCTTATTATCGCTCTGTTTTTATCCAAATCTGCTGTTTTTAATCAGTTTTAATGTGATTTGTCTGTTATGTTTGATTCAGTTTGTGATTTGTGATTGCTGTGGTGTGGTTTTAGATTGATCTATGTTAGCGAGTACTTGCTTTGTTGTTAATTTGTGTGTGTGTGTGTGTGTGTGTGTTGTTTGGTGTTTTGAGTTTTGAGATTTGATTTGATTGATATGGTTGATTGTTAGAGAATTAGTTAGTTGAATTTGAAAGTTTATTGTTGTGTTTGATCTTGATCTGGATATCTCTAAACTTGTTATGGATTTCTAGGGTTTATCACATGTGTATGTATATGTATATGTGTATGTGTGTATAGTTATTTATATATATGTATGTATGTATGTATATACTCAGATGTTTTTAGTGAACAATTATTTGAGAAAAAACTGGAATTCCTTTACTTGTTTTTTCTACAGAAGCTACTGATTTGTTGAAAAATTTATCATTGGATTCTCAGTCCAAGACTTTGGAAGTTTCAGATCCTGTTAAGAAGGTGAGAGGAGTGTGTTTTATTTGGTTTAATAATGTGCTAATTTTTCTCTTTAACCACTAATTAATTAATTATTAACTTTAAAGTATAATAATCATGTGGTTGATGTACTTTACTACTTTTGCAGCCATCTGTTGAGTCAGCAGACAATGGGAATGGTCAAAGTCAACTTGTTAATCGGTCACTTACTCCTGTGATTCCGGATGTTATGGATCCGACTGTTGCTTATTTTCCTAATGGTTATGCTTCTTCTGCGTATTACTACGGAGGTAATTGATTTAAATCGTTACATTCGGTGTTTGAAATAATCAAAATAAAAGTTGTTACTAAAGTACATGATGGAAATTGTATGTTAGGTTATGATGGGGCTGCCAATGGCTGGGAAGATTACTCGAGATACGTAACCCCTGATGGAGTTGATGCGTCTCATGTAAGAACTTTTTTTATTTTGTATTATTATATTTTTTCATAATTTTATAATGTTTATACTGATTGTTATATGTAAATGACCAGGGTGTTTATGGAGACAACGGGTCAATTATGTATCCCGGTTACGGTTACGCTCCATACGGCCCATATTCTCCTGCCGGTTCACCTGTACCGACATCTACCCATGATGGTCAACTCTACGGAGCCCAACAGTACCAATACCCGAGCCCGTACTTCCAACCCATGACCCAACTCACAGTTCCTCCTAAAGGTGATATCGCGAAAGCCACACCCACTGGTCAACCACCACTGACTGTGGACAATGCCAAGAACGGGATTCCCAATTCCACTGTAAAGGGAAATACCGGTCCCACGTCAGTCAGACCTGCAGCATATCAGAATCCGGTTTTTAACCCCAGCAGGGGTACACAAACCGGGTTTCAGGATCCAAGAGTCTACTCGTCGGTTCCGTGGTTAGACAGCTCCGTTTATGCTAATGGACAACTTAGAAACAATAATAGTTCTGTTCCGTTGACAAATGCAAACGGTTTTTCGTCAAAGAATCAGAATGTTCGTCCTCATTCTCATCTTGCGGTATGTTTTTATAATTTTTGTTCATTTATATTGTCAAACTGCAGAAATTAAAAACATATTACTAGTTTTATTTGTAGTATAAGCATTCAAAACTTTCATTTAGGTAGGCCTGTAATGAACCGAACGAACACGAACAGAGGCATGTTTGTGCTCTTTCATTTAACTTTAACTGTGCACGGACATAATCGAACACATTTTTTGTTTGTGTTCGTTTATTAAGAAAATGGGCAAGAGTTCATGAACGTAAACGAACATAAAGGTACATAAACAAACAAAATTTAAAAGATAAAACAAGACAAATGAACATAAATGACCAAACACAAGCAGACATAAATTAGTTCTTTCATTTAAATTATTTATTAATTACGATAAGTTATATTGGAAAGCTCAGTTATTAATTAGTTATATGTATATAAATACTAACGAACATAAACAAACAAACATAAACGAACATAAACAAACAAACATAAACGAACATAAATGAACGAACAACACATGTGTTCATATTTGTTCGTTTATTTAATAAACAAACTTCTCGCCGAACAAGTTCACGAACAGTTCATGAACGTTCGGTTCGTTTACAGGGATACATTTAGGAGCAAAATAGAAACCAACTTACAGGTTCTTTGATTTTGGTTACCTTTTTAGTTCTTTTTCTCTTTTTAATTGTTTGTTTAATGATTTTTTTCTTAATTTTGTAGAGTTCAAAACCAATGTCCGGCACAAATACAGCAAGCGGATATATGAACAGAATGTATCCAAACAAGTTATACGGGCAATACGGGGGTGCGTACGGGTCGGGTTTGGGTTTTGGAGCTAGTCCGTATTGGTCACCAAACGGGAACAGTTGGTTATCATTTAACAACAGTTACAAACCTCGGGGAAGAGGCAACGGTTTTTTCAATTACGGCAATGAAAACAGTGATGGACTGAACGAGCTGAACCGGGGCCCACGAGCCCGAATCGTTAAAAACCAAAAAGACCCAATCCGAGTCACCGTGACCATCAAAGGGCAAGATGGTAATTTGTTAAATACCGATGTTGAGAAAGATAAGACGTGTGTGGCTCCAGACAGAGACCAATACAATCTACAAGAGTTTCCCGAAACCTATACAGATGCTAAGTTTTTTATTATTAAATCGTATAGTGAAGATGATGTTCATAAAAGTATAAAGTATAACGTTTGGTCTAGTACACAAAACGGAAATAAGAAACTCGATGCTGCATACCAAGAGGCCCAACAGAAGCCTGAAAAATGCCCTGTCTTTCTTTTCTTTTCTGTAAGTTCGGCTTTTAACATCAAGAAAACACTTTTATGTTTCTTAGTTTTTTGTTATTTAATGGGTTCTTTTAACAGGTCAATACAAGCGGTCAATTTGTTGGTGTTGCGGAAATGGTGGGTCCAGTTGATTTTAACAAAAGCTTGGAGTATTGGCAACAAGACAAATGGGTCGGTTATTTTCCCGTTAAGTGGCATATCGTTAAAGATGTGCCGAACAGTTTGTTGAAGCATATTATACTTGAATACAATGAGAATAAGCCTGTAACCAATAGCAGGGACACCCAAGAGGTATATATACATACATACATATACACACCACTTGTTTTTTATATTCTGAAGTTTAATTAAATCATTTTTGTGTATTTTTGCATATAGGTGAAACTAGAGCAGGGGCTGCAGGTGATCAAAATTTTCAAAGATCATTCTAGCAAGCAATGCATATTGGATGATTTTGAGTTTTACGAAGAACGACAAAAGAGAATTCAAGAGAAGAAGGCAAAACAACAGTTTCAGAAACAGGTAAGTGACACTAAGACCGTGCGACTGCTTCTATTTACAAAATTGTTATTTTATGTTGTTTGCATAGTTAGTTACTAACAATAATCTTTCGTTTTTCAAGGCATGGGAAGAAAAGGCGAGCATAGTTGAGAAGAACAAAGCAGAGGTTATCGCCACAGATTTGGTCAAAGAAGAGGTCAAACCTACCGAGAATGGATCGGTCGTTGAAAACGGAGGGGCAGTTGGCTGTTAAATGTGCGAAATATGGGTGGATCTATGATATTTTAGAAGTTTGGGTGGAGAAGGGGGTGTAAAATAGGAGGGCTCGCAATCCGGAGCTCCTCAGTATGTAGTCTTTTAGCTATTCTAAAGGGTTTTTCATACCTTTTCTGTTTTTGGTTTGATGTTCCTTTCTTTGCGTTTGTCGCGTTTTTGTCTTTTTGATGTTTAGTTATTTTTGCTTGTTTGATTAAGGATAAGGAGTAGGTGTAGTTTAATCCTGCCTTGTAAATCTGGTATGATAGGACAGTTAAGATTTTGTGGTTTGTTCTCTGGGACAATTAGCTAGAAGTGCAGGGTGGGATGTTGGACATTGCAATACAAATTTTCAGTTGAAGTTTTGCACTTTTTTCTCATATTAGTAATTGATTAGTGTTAGAGTTAATTACTGTTTTTGTCTATGTAGTTTGTTAAAAATCACTATTTCAGTCCATTAGTTTAAAAATTGCGATTTCAGTCCTTGTGGTTTCACTTTCGTAATTATTTCAGTCCACATCGTAACCATTTCAGTCTCTGTACTTACAGAATAAATGGATTAAAATGGTTACGAAAGTGAAACCACAAGGACTGAAATGGTTACGGAAGTGAAACCACAGGGACTGAATTCGCAATTTTTAAACTAACGGACTGAAATAGTGATTTTTGACAAACCACATGGACGAAAATAGTAATTAACTCTTTAGTGTTGTTTGCAACAAACTAATAGGACCATAAAACTATTTACACAACTATTCTTTATTTTATATTTTTCTAGCTTTTATGCTTCCATTTCATGTTTTATACTTTCATTTTATGTATTTATACCTTTTTCATGTATTTTTAAGCAAAAATTTTAACACTTGTTTGATTTGGTTAATAGCTGAAATTAACCGAACCATGCACATTCTTAGTCCTGTGGTACATGTTGAACTTACAAAACCAGTCTTACTAATTAGTAAGAAGCTACAGTTACTGTTTTATAAGAAAATATAGTTATAACTACATGGATTTTGACTCAACAAATCATATTGTAAATAAGTAATTGGGTTTAAACTATCACCTCTATTTTCTATCATCTTACAACAAGCAAAAACAAGAACAAAATGTATAAATCAGCCTCATAACATTAAGAAGCTCCAACAGGAATCTACAAGTATATTGGATATATGCAATCCTTCGTAATTAGGTACACACAAGCATTGATATCGCGGTTAACCGATCTATATACATGTTATCGTAACGGCGTATAAACACATGGAGAAAACTTATAGTAGGAGTTTACTGATCATCTTCCCTCCCACCACCACCTTCTTGACCCGTTGGCCCAGATCCAGACCCCGAAGCGGGTGAAACCGACGGGTTTATGAACAAGCTGTTAAATGGCCAAGGAAATGTGACCGAAATCCGCCTTTCATTTCGTCCTACCACGTCCCCATCTTGGCCCAATTCACCATTTTCACTCTCGGGCCCGGTGAGCCTGTTGACCGCGGTACCACGAGAAGATTCTTGTTCTCGTTCGCGTGCCCGTTCGCGTTTGAGTTTTGTTTCATCAAAAGGCAATTGGTACCTACAAACCGGACATGTACTATGAAGGTCTAACCATGTGATAATACATTCACCATGAAACCTATGTTTACATGGCATCTCTTTAGCTTCATTCCCACCCTCAAAATCTTCCAAACAAACCGAACACCGAACCGAATTGTTCAAATCCACTTTGATTTTCACCGTCGGCATGGTCTCCACCGCCTTCTTTTGGGCCGGCGGAGTCCCGTATCGGGCCGGATTGTTCTCTGCTAAATGTTGCAAGAGTAACTCCATGTCCGGCCCAACAAAGTAATCGCCTATAGACCCTATCGGTTGGTTCTGTGGCGGGCTGCCCGAACCAAATGGATTGCGGCCCCCACCAGCGCCCTGAACGATAAGCCTTTGATTAAAAGGATTAATGACAATAACACGTTCATGCTCCCTTTCCCTCTCATTATTATTATTATCGTTATCATTATCATTGTTATTATCAGATTCTCTTATGAGTCCAGCGCGGGCCCCTTGAAGAAGCTGGAGGATGGTGGTGGAGTTCCGTCGTCTTCTTCTCATAACCGTTTGCAATTCCCTGTTTAATTCAGAACCATTAGTATTTTCGGACTCAATTTGTCTAAATCTCCGAGCGCGATTGGTTCTACGAGGGTTACTCATCATTCCGAGCAAAATCGGGGCCCACAACGAGAGAGCATGGTCAGATTCAGACTCGTCGGCTTGGTGGTGGTGGTGGTTGTTGTGGTGGTTATCACTCCTTGATATATCCAATTCCTCCACGAATCCGCCGTGACATAACGAACACTTAACCGTTTCAACCTCCGTGATCGTTTCGACTGCCCTAGAGCATTCATAACACCAGTATCCTGTTGATTGACTCCCTTCTTCCATCTATAATCATATCAATATATTATAACACCATCAAATTTTACTTTTAAAACAAACTCTTTACAAAATACATTTTTTACCATTGATACGTGTCACATCCTTCTGGTCTGGTCGACATCCACGTTGCCATCCCATACAACTATGCAACATGGATGTGGACCAAAAGGATGTGACATGTATCGGTTCCATCTATAATCATATCAATGTTATTACACCATCAAATTTATTTTTTAAAACAAAGTCTTTACAAAATACATTTTTTACCGCTGATGCGTGTCGCATCCTTATGGTCTGGTAAACATCAACATTGCCATGTTGAATCCCATGCAACCATGCAACGTGGATGTGGACCAAAAGGGTGTGACACGTATCAGTTCGTTAAGAACCGATTTAATGATGAGAAAAGTAACAAGGAATAATGAGAATCAACAAACAAACAAACCTTGTATGGTCCCAAGATTGATTTTGGTGAATGAATTTTTTATAAATTGGGGGTTGTTCTTTGGATGTGTGTAGAATTCCCCCTCTTTTCTGTTTATGAAATTGAGGGGTTTGTGTCTGGTTGAAGGTGGAAACAGGAATTTTGTAGCTCTCAGGGTTGATTACAAAATGTGTGGGGGAGAAATCTCACAATCAAATTTCAATTTTTAGCACCAAATGTGGGCCACGTGGCACCTAATTATAATTTAAACAACATTATTTAATGAACTTTAATCGTATAATCGTTTACACGAACACGATTTGTGTAACACATTTATCTAAACAGATTAACATGTCAAAAAAGGTTAATGGGTATCTTGTAATAAGGTTGTTATCAAGTTGAAGGATTGTCAGATTAAACTTAGGAGTTATAAACTCGGAACAACACGATCTGTGTAATACATATGCGGTTGATCTGTTTAATTTTTATTACGACATGAAACGACATGTTTACTAAACGAGTTTGACCGACCATATCAAAACCTGATCATTTTAATGTCGGGTACATGTCATAACTCCGATCGTGTCATCACATCTTTGTCAATTGCATACAACTTAAGGGTGTTCATGATTCAATCACACTTGAATAAAACGAAATCATTCGAATAAATAAGTTGAATTGGAATTTCTGCTTATTCCAATTGAATAATTATTCGATTCAAATAAATAAGTTGAAGAGTATAAGTTTATGTTATTCAAACCTATTGTATTATTAAACATTTGTAAATCTTAACTTTTATAGTTGCTTATTCGAATTGAATAATTATTCGATTCAAATAAATAAGGTTGAATTCGAGTTATGAGTTTATGTTATTCAAACCTATTGTATTATATAAAACATTTGCCTATTTGAGCTTGTATAGATGCATATTTTTGTGCTTAACTAAATTTCTGTTGATTTAACGGCCCAAATTAGACTTTAACTTATTAACCTAAACCTAGTTTGTGTTACCATTTTAGATTCTTAAAGTTAATAAAAATTGTAATTTATCATCATTATTATTGATAGTTTTAATTTTTCTGTATTTTTTCCTAATTTGAATAAGTCGAATAATCCGGAATTCAAATAAGCTTATTCTAATCGAATCGAATAAGCCGAATATCAGACGAATTCGACTTAATATAGGTTCAAATTTAAATAACCCGAAATTCAACTTATTCGACTGAATGAACACCCCTAATACAACTTGATGCATAAAAGCAATAATTTATATTTATGAAAAAAGTAAACATATGGTCTCTGTGGTTAACCAAAATTTTAGATTTAGTCCATAGCTTTCCAAAACTACACAGATGGTCCCTATTGTTTGCACTTTATAACGCATTTAATCCTCAACTTTTTCCAAAAGTACACTGAGGGTCTTTGTGGTTTGCACTTTGTAACGCATTTAGTCCCTAACTTTGTTGTGACTAAATACATTACAAAGTGCAAACCACATGGACCATCCATGTACTTTTGGCAAAAGTTGGGGACTAAATGCGTTACAAAATACAAATCATTTGACTATTCGTGTACATTTGAAATGCTAACGACTCTATTCAAAAATTTGGTTAACCACATGGACTACTCCTTTGTTATTAATCAACAAATTTGGGCTACTCCTTTGTTATTAATCAACAAATTTGGGCTAGATTAACTCACTAGTGAAACCTTAGGGGCTTGTTGAGATACAAACAAGAATTTGCTCCTCATCTAAAAATAATAAAAAAAATAAAAATAAAATAAAAATATAAAAGGCGAACAAAAAGTGCAAAAACCCGAAGACCTCGAAACGAGAAGATGACCGGCGACGTTGCCGCTAATCCACCGCCTATCGCCGCCGATACGACACCGGAGAACCACCACCAGCAGGTGGAAAAGCCATGGCTGGCCTACATTTCAGAAGATCTGCCTCGTACGGTCCAGGAATCCGCCGATTCCGCCCTTCGCTCCGCCCGATCGCTGCAGCACAACTCCTCCACGCAAGTTCGAACTCTTAAGGTACTCTATTCTTCCTGTATATGTATTGTTATACGTTCATACGCATCAGTTTCATTGTCCGTACAGCTTTCGTTATATATGTGTTTTGAATCAGTAATGAACTCAGTGTGTTAATCAACAAATACCTAGGGTTAGGGTTAGGGGAACATAGAACTAATAACATGAAATTCAGATGTATGATGAAATGATTTGAATTTGAATTTTTAGAAGAAGACACCACTAGGAGAACATTTTTATGCACACAGATTTGACCTAATGACAAATGACTGAGGCTTGATTTAGATATTTGAAGGAACCTTTACGAGTCGGATATGACTGCTAGTAGAGGCTTATTGTACTGTCATTAAGATTGATTCTGGTGTGGATGAAGGCTCATTATATATATATATTGAATTAGCAAAGGACTGTATTAAGTAAATAAGTAAGAAAGACATGGTTAAGGAGAATAGGTACTAGGGCTAGGGGAAAATGGCATTCAATTCACTGTTGCTGATCAAAATTTTATTGCACGAGCTAAGTATTCAATGAAATGACTTGAAGTTGAATTTAATGAAACACCTAGGTTAGAAGGAACGTACGCAGTACGCTAGGAGAATACCTTTATCCACAAAGTTTTCACCTAATGACGAACGAACAACTGAGGCTTGATTCAGATTTTTGCCATAACCTTCATAAGTCGGATATAACAGCTAGTAGAGGTTTATAGCTCTTTTATGAAGATTGATTTCGGTGGAGGATACGATCTTTACCACCTCTCCAGATGAAGAATGTCACTTATATATGGACAAGTGAGTAATGAGTTCCATTTCGTTTTAAAAAATGATGACGGAAGGATTTTATCTTCGGTTTCAGTTCCTGTTGACAGCATTATAGCACCATTTATCTTGCGGCTAACACGATTTGTTCAACTCGAGTTCATAAAGCTTGTGAAGTTTATCAGCAAATCTAATAAACAATTGTAAAATTAGATACAGAAATGACATCTCCAGTTTTCTACATCATATATCCGACCAGCTATCAATGAGCTACTGACTTGCACACCTTTTTTAAACATGCCTTTTGATCTTGCTTCAACCATAGCTCCCTTTTAAGCTCAACGATCATTATAAAAAGGAAGGGGGATAGATGAATCCCCTGCTGAAGCTTGACTTCATTAGTTGGAGCACCATTGATTGGAATTGTTGGTGTGGCTGAGTGTAGAATGTAGACGCCATTTAATTCTTTTTCTTCCCATGACTTTGAATCCCATTTGCTCGAGTAAATTATCCCAAAAGTCATGTTTAAGAGAATCAAAGGCTTTTGTGATATCTGTTTTGAATATTAGCAGTTGTTTGTTCAATCTTTTAGCATAGACAATTAACTCATTCATTATAAGGGCCACTCATAGTTTGCCTATTTTTAACATATGTTGAGTCATGGGTGTGTGCAGCTAATTATAGGATGTATAAGTAAGCAACTTTTCATCAAGTAAAATACTAAAATGTGAAGAAATAGCTTTACAGGTGTATGCATCTATCACTTCCTTTATGTACGAGCTGAGTGTAATCACTTTTTATTTTAGCTTTTGTAGTTATTATGTTTTTTCAGCTTCTACATTCTTTTACATGCATGTTGTGCATTATTGTTGTAATTTTTTCTCTTTTTTAAAAATTTTAAACATGCTGCTAAGTAAAATATGGTAACGATCAAGATATGTGTTAGTAGTTTACTTAAAATACAGCGATCCAACATGTGGGTTTTCTTTTATTCTTCTACTAACATTTTTTATGTTTAATTATTCATGTTTATCGTTCCAGGATCATGTACTACAATACACATCACAGTATAAGAGTTATGAAGATTTGGTCTTCAGTAGAATCAAAGGTAGTAGACTCTGTTTTACCTAAGTTGTTTTTCATCATTAAAAAACCAGTCACAGTCCTCTTACTTTCCATTATTTACTGTTGCAAATGTTTCTTGAACGTTCTTTCACTTGGCTTGTTTTGATCATCCGTCACCCTTCTCTCATACTTTTGTGTTAACAGATCAAGTCAAAGTTGCAAGAGAGCACTCAGCATTGTCTGCTGGAGTTGCAATTACAGCCGCTCTTCTTCTAATGCGAGGCGAGCAAAAAGATCCTTTTTCCATCTTTTAATCTTTAACTTGTTATGCTATGCAGTTAATGCGGTAAAAAATCGGATATCGGTCCAGGACTGATATTTGAGATATAGGTTATCGCGGTGGGATATCGGTAATTTTAACATCATGCATAATTTATATGTATAGCAATTTAACACTAACAATTCAGTGTACTCTTCTACCATTAACAAACTAACCTTTCGCAACTTGCAAAACACTAACAATTGTAGCAAGTAAGAACTGATTAAGACTTAAAACACTAACATTTAACACTAACAATTATTATTCAAGACTTAAAACACTAACATTTAACACTAACAATTAATAATTAAGACTTAAAACACTAATAGCAGCAATAAGAAGAAAGACGAATGGTAGAACTAAGAAGAAAGGTACAAATATCAGGAAAATCGGTGATATATCGGTTGATATCACCGATAATATCGGTACCGATATTTGACACCGATAATATCGCTCAAAAAGATCTTTTTTCCAGCTTTTAATCTTTAACTTGTTACGTAAGGGTAGCACTACCTTTTAAGGTGTTTGTTGAACGTGTCAGTTCAAATGTAAATGTCATTATTTTGTGTATTTATATCCCTTGATTTCTGGTATGCAGGCCCTAGAAGGTTCTTGTTTCGTCGTACATTGGGTCGATTTCAGACTGAGGAGGTACTTTGCCTAGGTTCATATACTTGCATATTATTAAAGGTTGCATGATGGGTCAAATGGGTAGTTTTTTTTTCATAAAATGGTTTGGGCTGGTTGACCCGCAAAGACTTTTGAAGTTACGTGGAACGGATCATGTAACCTATAGATTAGTGTTTAAATACGTTCAAGAGAGAAGTTTAGACGTATAAAACTAATTCGGTAGAAATTTCGGCAGCATAACAATGTCATCACAGATTTCATTATTACCGAAAGAGTTTACATCGTTTAACACAGGGAGAGAACACGCAGTTCGATCTCCTCTCAAATCTAAAACTTATCTAGACTACCGCATGTCTCACTATATATAGACATACTCATGCGTTGGGAGCTACAAACGCATAACACATGCGTTTTTCATCTCTCATCGCATGTCACGTTCCATAACCATCAATGTATGTGTACAAGTCAAACGCAACACTTATGCGTTGACTAAACTCATGCGTTACATCTATTAAACATATACATATTCAATACACATCCTATCTAGCCTATTCGTACAGTAACGGACACACAAATACGCATTAACATTTTTTTTTCTGCTTCTGATTTTTTCTTCAAAGTATTAATACTTTAGTTATGATTACAAAAACAATACTAATACACTAATAATCCAAATATTTGAATAAAAGGGTTCAGGAGGTTGTATGCGTTAGATATAGACATGTGTCGACTTTTAACCCATTCGACCCATTTATCTTTCAAGTATTTTTTTTGTTTCACCCGTGTGATCGAAATTGGTGCCACCACGTAAGATCTATCAGCTTTTCAAATATGGGCATTTAATGTTGTATCTTTCTTTTAAAGCATTTTTTTATTATTGTTATAATGTATATCCAGGCACGGATTGTGAAAGCTACAAACAGCGTACATGATCTAACCCTTTCGGTTCAGTTAATGAAGAAAGAGAGTGAAAAGCTACTTGAAAGGGCTGCTTTTGCTGAGAAAGGGATGACTTATGGCTATGGTGAACTAAGGTACACTCAATTTTGTCATGAAAAGGGTATTCATGACATTTTACTAATAGTCAAACAATTCACCGGTGTGTGTAGGATCAACTGTTGTAGCTTTCGTCAGACATAAGAACAATGTAAATATGTTTATCTTAAGCAATAATCTTGTAAACTATTTTACTATGTAGGAGTACTGGAGGTCAGATTAAAAGTCTTGCTAAATCGGCTCACAAAGTTGAATGTCAAGCTAACGGTAAGCTTATCAATCCTCACCCCCGCACACCCATAGAAAAGGAATAAAAAACCCTCAAGAAAAGAGCGGTGGGTGCTAATTTACTCATCAAATAACCGTTTGTAACAAAACATGCTGCAAGGGATACATGATACTTTTGGATGTGAATGTCATTATTCAATAGTGATTATTTGGTGAGGTAATCATTATTAAAATCACTGTATCCAAATCAAGAAAACTGTTTTTTGTGACTTTCAGTCGCAATAATCAACTTTATAATGCACATCCAAATACCCTGTAGAATAAAATTGTTTTCTTGCAAGAATAAATGAGTTTACTTGATATGTTTTGCACTTTAAACAGATCTTGTGGAGGATTTGCGAGAAATTCCCGGTCGAGAAGCTTTGCGACTGAGAGGAGAGGTAACTCGTCAGAAACACTTTTTTCTGAATTTCTTATTTATAATAAAATTTTAGTGTTAAAAAACGATCTGAAAAAATATTTTCTCATGATTATAATCTTGCATATTGAATAAAAGATTAATCTCAAAACACTAAATATATCATGTTTATCCATTTCATAACAAACAAATTAAAATCAGTTACTTGTAACATTTGTTTAACCATACAAACGAATAGGAAAACAGCGTTATGATCGAAGCATGTCAGTTCACAATGTGTACTTTTTTTGGTTCAGTACAATTTTGAAAGTAGCTTGTTTTATTTTATTACTATAAAGTAGGTAAATATGATAGTTTTACTATTTTAAAAAGGTAAATACGATATTATGAAATTTAGAAGGATGTTTTATGAAAATTTTATGAAGGGATATGTATGAAATTGTCTTCTAACTCTTGCGTTCCACTTTTGACGTTCAGGTTGCCAATATGGCGTCAACTCTAAAAGATGAGAGGCTTGCTATGAACAAAAGGATAATGAAAATATCCGAACTAGGTATTCGCCTATGAATCGTATCGCCACTGTGTTGCTAAATTACCTCAACGTTTGGACCCACCAAGATTCTCTCATGGTTACTCTGCATCACTCTGTTTTGGAGAATGAAAATGATGCTTCATAGCTTGCAAGGTTTGAGTTTGTTTTGATTGATATTTAGTGCTGTTAATAATGGCATGCTGATTATACAATCAGCCTTTCTTAGTGGCCAAATCCAAAACAATTATATGATGCTACTTTTTGCTATTATTGTTATAGAGTTAAAAACTTTACTACTTCTAGAGGTGTTGATGGTTCAGTAACTTCGGTCTGGCCGGTTTTAATTAGGGGTGCAAACAAGTCGAGCCCGAGCTTGACCAGGCTCGCGCTCGATTAACTTATAAGAGGGCTCGTTCCGAGCTTGGTCATTAAAGCTCGAGCTCGGTTCGTTGGTAGTTACTCGAGCTCGGCTCGGGCTCGACTCGTTTATTATATTTTAGTTAATATAGTTGACTCATCTAGGCTCGCGGAGTTCGATAGGTGAAGCTGAGGCTCGGGCTCGTTTACTAAACAAGCTTATCTTTAGGTTCGGGATCGGCTCGTAAACAAGTTTAAATAAGCTTGGCTCGGCTCGGCTCGCTTACTAAACAACTTTAAATAAGGGGTAAATTCTATTAAATATTAATAAAAACTAATATTACATTGAGGCTCGATAAGGCTCAACGAGCCTGACGTGCTTCACATGTCAGGCTCGGGCTTGATAGGGCTCGGCTCGTTTGCACCCCTAGTTTTGATGAAAATTTGGGTCAAATCGGAAAAATAACAAACAAAACAGGCTAGGTTGGTTAGGTCCTGCATCTGTCAGAACAAACATATGACTAACTGTATTGTCCAAGAGTATCGAATAATACCGGTGACTTGTAAGTTTGGTTTACACAAATTCCAAAGCGTGAAGAAAACCGTATGAATCTCAAACGGGCTGTTTTGCTTTGCATTAACGGTTCAGTTGGTTTCGACGGTTTGTACGATAGCCTTCCTCCCGAAACTTCAAGATTAGAGACGTCTATGAAAATAAATGGAATCATTAAAATAAACGCATGCTGAGACCACATTTCCCCAAAACCGCCATGTAAAAGGAAAGCGTACAATCGTTATACAACTAGATGCTAAAAATCGATGAATTGAAACACGTTCAATACAAAACTAATATTAAGTACAGATCTCTATCATACAGTGAGTGAAACAGTAGAATGTACACTGAAGTGTTTAGATATTAATGTTTATCACCTCCATTTGTCTATTTAACATGGACAAAACTTCATATATCCTCTCAGATTGGGGATGTGAACTATCACCAGAAACAAACTCATTAACTCTACTATTTAACTCAACACAACTCGAACCCGAAATCTTCTTCACACCGCTATCCCTCATCACTTTCCTCGTTAATCTAGACTCGTTCCAATGACCCCCAGAAGCATACATATTCGAAAGAAGCAAAAAGTTCCCACTGTTGTTCGGCTCCAGTTTGACCAAATGTCGAACCGCTAGTTGACCAAGTTCGACATTTCCATAAAGTCTAGATGCCGCAAGAAGTGAACCCCAAATCGCTGCATTTGGCTCAAAAGGCATGCGGTTTAGTAACTCTTGCGCCTCTAATAAGCACCCCGCTCGACCTAACAGGTCAATCATGCAACCGTAATGTTCGATTCTTGGTTCAATCTCGTATTTTTGAAACAAGTTGTTGAAATACCAACGACCCGATTCTACCAACCCACCATGACTACAAGCAGAAAGGACGGAAATTAGCGTAACATCGTTAGGTTTAACATGCGCTTTTTCCATTCGTGTAAACATATCAAGAACTTGTTTTCCCAACCCGTGTAACGCTAATCCGGCGATGACAGTTGTCCATGTTATAACGCATCTATCTTTCATGGTTTCGAAAACCTCAACCGCTTTCTTAATGTTCCCTGATTTTGCATACATGTCAATAAGTGTGTTATACAGAGATACACTTTTGTGTAATCTATGTTTATTTATGTACTCATGAATCTGTTCACCGAGCTCTAACGCACCCAACTGCGCACAAGCCGATAACACAGCCACCATCGTAACCTCATCGGGGATCACACCATCCATTTCCATTCTACTAAAAACATCAACAGCTTCAGACGGTCGATTCGCTTGAGCATAACCCGCGATCAAAGCTGTCCAAGAAACCACATTTCGCTCAGGCATGACATCAAACAAAGCGCGAGCTCGCTCCACCTCACCAACCTTACAATACCCAGAAACCATCGCGTTCCAAACCGCGACATCTCTCACAAACATTTCATCAAACACCTTACGTGCATCATAAACACACCCACAATTCACATACATCCTCACCAACTCCACTCTTACATAACCATTCCACCCAAACCCATAACAAATCGCTTCACAATGAACCATTTTTCCCATAATCAAACCCCAATCACCCGCCCGAACCACACCCTTTAACAAAACCGGAATCGTATAACAATCAGGGCTCAATCCATCCAATCTAGCTTCTTTATACACAAAGATTGCATCTTTAACACGTGAATGGGTCAAAAGGGTCTTGATCATGGTGTTGTAAAGGTGTATGTTCTTGAAAGATTTGTGGGAAAAGACGGAAATTGCATGGTTTATAAGGTTGGTGTTGGAGCATGCTTCGATGAAGCGGGAGAGATGAAGATTGTCTTGATCGAGAGCTCGAGTTAACATGAAGGCATGTGTTTGGTGTATGTGAGTTGTGTTGGTGCATTGGTGGAAGAGTGAAGAGATGATGTGTGTTGTTGATTGTGTTGTGTATAGGTGTTTGTGCATCTTCATGGGTTGTGAGATTAAAAGGGGTGTGATTTTGGAGCGCATTTGAATAGAATGGAATGGAGGGAAGATTTTGTAAATGTAAAATGTTTTTATGTCATGGAGGAGACTATTTGCACACTTTGTGTGTGGTGCAAAAAAGGTTTTTTTGTCTTATATGCACATCCTGTAGTGTCGAGCTGTGGCTAAAGCGTGGCGTTTTGGTCCGGTCAACTAGACAAAGACTGACGGGTGTCTGACGGGTCTTTTGACCGGACTAAAACGCCGAGCTTTGGCCGCGTTTTGGTCATATCAACCAGACACCCGGTCAGTCTTTTGTCTGGTTGACAGGACCAAAACGCAGCCAAAACTCGGCGTTTTGGTCCGGTCAACAGACCCGTCAGACACCCGTCAGTCTTTTGTCTGGTTAACCGGACCAAAACGCCGCGCTTTGGCCACAGCTCGACACTGCAAGATGTGCATATAGGAAAAAAACCATTTTTAGTGTGCATATAGGCATTTGGGTGTGCCAATAGGTACACCCTTATGTCATTTTGGATCTTTGGTGCATGAGGGACTTCTTATTGGTGTTTTTAAAATAAACAAAGTTGTTAACGGGCGGAGCTGTAGCAGTATTCCAGTGACTTTCTCTAGAGAAGTTGCTGGTTGAAGTCTTGTTTGTGACAAAATATCATACGTGATCAAGAGTTTTACTATAATGTACCTTTGAACGGTGAGTTTCCTAAGCAATTTATGACAAACCGGATCAGCAGCCTTGTTACAAGGGAAAATGAAAATAAACATTTTGACCTTTTTGTCAAAATATGTATTGATTTTTACCCTTCTAGAAAATATACATATCTATAACCAATGAATAATAAAAGAAAATAACGAAACCTAAAAAAAAGAAAATAAAAATAATAAAAGACAAAATAAGCACCATTCATTGATATGTTATAAATTAATATATGATCAATGATCAATTTGTTGATAAGTGCAGCAACTGTTGAACCATTTGTTTATACAGAGAAAAAAAAGATTAGAATGCATGTAAAATTCAATACATATGATTTTTATTTAAAAACATGACATGTATAATATTTAGTCTAACATTATATGCATATGTGGATATTTGTAGAAACAATATTTAGTCTAACATTATATGCATATGTGGATATTTTTAGAATTTTTCAAAATAAAAATCCAAAAGATAAGACAAAAAGATAAAATTAAAGAAAGAGTACGAAGATAGATAAAACATCACAAAAAGATAACAAATGTAGCTATTAAAATTTCATTCGTAATTGTCATTAATAATTTAATAGTAGTTAGAGAGGTTTCACTCGTTGAGGCCCTGGCATCATAATGACTTTATAACCATGGGTCAACCGCCTTTCATATTAAAAAAAAAAATAAAAAATTCCCGATCACCCCATAAATTTTTGGTTAAGTCTCCCAATCGCTTCTTTGAAAAGTTCTTGAGTCTGCGTACGTCGTTACATTTCATTTAGGATTACGAATAGGCGTAATCGGACCTGCTTTCTAAATATCTCTCGTTACTTGGGACCCTATCCACCTCTTTAGACTTCTATTGAATCGAGAAATAGGTTTGATTATCCATTTTTTTTATATATTGGATATTTATATAAGGCATTCTCTGGATAATTCAAATCGAAGCAATTGGATGTCCAATCAGGGGCGGACTTAAGACAAAGCCAAGGTGGGCGGGCGCACCCCCGGGAAAAAAAAATTTAGTGCTAAGTTCCATCGAAAATCTCGTCCGCACCCCTTGGAATTTTCCGTCCACGCCTCTTGGAATTTTTCGTCTGCACCCCTTAGGTAAAAAGTGTTATCAATTTATATTTTAAATTTTTTTCTAGTAAACCCTTATTTTTTTTAAATACTACCTAAATTATATAACTTTTAATACCTAAATAACTAAACCCAAATACTCAATACCTTTAACTAGCTCACTACCAAGTCTTAGCCCAATAAACAAATCCAACAAATTAACAATATTTCAAACTAAAATAAAATAAACAAGCCCAAAACCCTTACATATTCTCTCTCAATCTCTCTGTACCACCGTAATGAGCCACCATACCACCGCCGATCGAACATGAGTAAATTTCTTTGTTATTTTTTATGAATTTTGGTTGATTTTTTTTTTATATTAGCCGCATACTAACCATGACAGTAGACATGTGCTTCGTTTTGTTTTTCATTATGTTATATGGTGGGTTATATTTTGTTAGTGATGATATTTTGCATTTTTTTATAGCCGCATACACCACACAGTAGATCTGGTGGGTTATATTTGTTAGTGAAGAATGTTTGGCTTTTTCTTTTTATGGTGTATATGTTGTTTAGATGATTTTTAGGGTTATTTACATTATGATCTGGTGGGTTATATTTGTTTGTTTTACATGACCCTGCCCGACTCGATACGAACCGATTTTTTACTTATATACATTGGGGCCTAAAATTTTTAAAAATGTTCCGCACCCCCATGGAAAAATTCATGAGTCCGCCACTGTGTCCAATTCCTATGTTTCACCCTGTTTTCAACCGATAAAAACACACTCACCTTTATTTCCTCCACGACGATAGCCAGATGTTTTTGGCTTATCGTCAAACTCTTTATCCTTAAGCGCCCACCACAAAAACCCAATCGAAACTAGAAAAATCGTTTGCCACAACATTTGAGAAGTTTCAAGTAAATACAATACAACCATGTAGTAACCAATGTTTTAAAAACCGGTTTTTAAGTCATACCGGGTTGGGCTCTAAAATGGTTCAACCGGTTGAAACGGGTTGTATCGAGCAGTTGAACCGGGTTACTAGTTAACCCTATAAATTCCATAAAATACAAATTTATCTAAAAAACAATTCAATCTCAACTAGGATTTATGTAACTTATTATAGTTTATCTAAAAACAACTATTTTTATTGTAAACTATTAAGCATTTTAAGAATATTTTTATTAGTTATAAACAATATTGCATTGTACGAGGTGAGTAACAATTTCAACAACGATGAAATATTAGAATAGAAATCACTAGATTAATTATCGGAAATATGGAAGATCAATATTACCTTAATATTCTATTTTATTAAAACTAAGAAATCAAATCTTAAGATAATGCAAACCGGTACAACGGTTTGAACCGGTAGAATCAGATTTACCGCCGGTACATAAGACATACTGTATTCGGGTTTTACCGACCTTTATCGTACCAGACTCGTGTCCAATATCCGATTTAACCGGTATAACCAGCCGATTCATACCAAAACATTGGTAGTAACCGTTTAATCTAGAATTAGAATCTCTATATTCAAGTAAAGTAAGAAAAAATCAAGTCGATATTTCAAGGGACTTAGTGTCTCTATCTCTACTGTCCACTAAACAAGCCCCACTATTTCTAAAAGAAATATCCACTTATAAATTCCTATAAAACCCCTTAAATGTTGGTTGCATTCTCTTCAACACCAAACTAACAAAATATCAATATATTTTCTGTACAAAAGCAACTAGAAGATGAGATCACCTTCAAAACATGTAACCAAAAGGGTTAGAGATGCTGAAGCTGAGTTAAACTTGCCTACCGGATTCCGGTTTCACCCGACGGACGAGGAGCTCATCGTTCATTACCTTTGTCGTAAATCCCAATCGACGTTGGAGAGCGTTAGTGTCGCTCCACCATCGTGGATTATCGCGGATGTTGATCTATACAAACATGATCCCTGGCAGCTTCCTGGTAATAAGTTTTCTCAAACATGTACTTATAGGGCTGTAAGCCTCTATACGGACCGAACCAAGCGAGACTTGTTTGTGTTCATTCGTTAAACTTTTTTATTGGACGGATGGGCAGTTAGCGAATATATATTTGGACGAAAATTCATGTCCTTGTATGTTTTTTAAGTGAATGAATTTGTTTGTGTTCATTTGTTAGATAAACGAACAAAAACGAGCCTTTTACATATAATATTGTACATAGCGTTGTAAAAGGATCGAACAAAATGAAAGTCAATTTTTTTTATAAAAATATTATCAATTTTTTTTATAAAAAAAAGTTCCAACCAAAACCACCAATTACAATAAAGTGGCAGTAAGCATGCAACAAGGAAAATGAGACCTTGTTCGTGTTTTTTCGTTAAGTTTTTATTGGGCAAACATATGCTTCGCGAATATATAAATTTTTTTTTTGACTATAAAAGATACAAATATAAGATTTTTTTTTGTAAATAAAGGTTCATCAATTTTTTGCAAACCAATACCACTTTAAAATACCAAAGTAGCAAATACCAAAATATATAATTGGATAGAATTTGTTGTCTGTGTTCAGTTCGTTTGTTATACAAAAGGGGTTGTGGGGCAGCTTGTTACCCGTTTACCTGGCGTTTTTTGGTAAAAGAAAAACAAATGAAGTTGCTTGTGTTCGTTCGTTACTTCGTTAACTATATAAATGAACCCAAACAAATGTAAACAAACAAAAACGAGCTTTCTACATTTAAACTTGTATATTGGTTTATAAATGGACCGGACCGAACTGAACCGAACAAGACGTTGTTCGACGTTCATGTTCTTATACCAAGCTTTTGTCGGACAAACGAACAATTCGTTTGTTAAGCAAAGGAATTGGTTCGTGTTTGTTTTTTAACTATATAAATGAACACAAACGAACGTAAATGACCACAAACGAGCTCTGTACATTAATTAACCGCATAATTTCCGCCTCAAACAAGCCTGATTATCCCTAATTTTTCCCTTAAATTTGTTCAGAAATGGCTTTGTTTGGAACAAAGGAATGGTACTTTTTCACACCAAGAGACCGGAAATACCCAAACGGGTCGAGACCAAACCGGGCCACAGGAAACGGGTACTGGAAAGCAACTGGGGCGGATAAACCCGTTAAGTTAAAGTCCGACCCGAATACAACGATTGGGATAAAAAAGGCCTTGGTTTTTTATGCTGGAAAAGGGGTCAAAGGAATCAAAACTAATTGGATCATGCATGAGTATAGACTTGCCATGCCAAATCCTACCACAGTTTCCAGGGTGAGTTTTTACACTTTTTATTTCATTGATTTCATTTAAGGTGTAGGTTGGACAGGTTCGGGTACCGGGTTTAGACGGGTTCAGGTCAATACGTGTTCCGAGTAAAATGAGTTTAGGTCAAAACGGGTGTTTTAAAAAAAAGTATTAATTTGGTTCGGGTCAAAACAGTCCAGGTCAAAATGACTCGGTCGGTTAAGAAAGGAAGTTCACCAACTATGTTTTCTAACGATGGTTAGTGATGATGGTGGTGACCAGTGGCGGACCCAGAAACTCTTTTCTGGGAGTGCAAACGAGGGGTTTAGCCAAATTGACTCGTTCTCTAAATTTAGTTGACTACCAATTTTTATTCTTCCCAAATCAACACATTCTTTGAAAAACCGATCATGATTGCCACTTGTAAATTTTTTAATAGCGATTCAAAACGAAGCCTAATTAGTTAAAATTCTGTTTGTAGCTCGACGATTGGGTTGTCTGCCGTCTGTACAACAAGAAAAACAATCCAAACGAGATGATCGTGTTAGAAGACGATAACATTCTTCATAACCAAGATCTTCATCTTGCATCTCCATTAGATGTGTTACAAAAAGAGAACAGTTGCAATAACAACAATGAGAGTTTTGATTCATTTGAATATTCAGATGGTGAATCTTTGACTAAAGTCAAAGGTACAAGTGAGCAAGTCAACATGGGATTAATGGAGAGTTTAATTAAAAGAGAAGATGTTGTTGATGGGAATGATTGGCTTGAGTGTTTGAGTTTGGAAGATTTGCACCATTGTTTGGTAGCAATGCCTCCTAATCATGACAATAACCCAAACCAACAACATTTTTCTAGTTGGGTTTGATTATTATATACTAGGATGGAAATTATGATTGTATGATAATAGGTGTTTGGGGATATTTTGATTAGTATTATTGGGTTGAGATCCTGTACAAACAGTGCTAACTGTAAGAACCATAAGAACAGATCTAAACCATTGATAGTTTAAATCAAGGGTTGGAGTTGATTATAAATAAAACCCTTATAATTAAAAATTAGTACTAACAAGTTAGGGGTAATTTCGTAAAATTGCTAGTCATTTGACTATTTTCAATTAAATACAAATTCCACCAAGGTTTTTTAAACTAAAATAACTTTTATATACTTCATTATACTTTAAAAAAATATATACCATAAAATCAATTATTTTTTTATCTTTAATATGAGTACCATATTGCTATACCTTTTTTTATTTATAAAAGTAACTTTTAAAAAAGTTACCAAAAGTTGTTTTATAATTGTGCTGATAATGTGCTGATTATGTGTTAATTACAACGAGATTTTGTATGAAGTTAAACTGGGTTTTCTTAAAAAAAGCTGAAGAACACGTTGATCGGGTGTTTGAATCATTGATTGGTGACGAAAATCGCACTATAATGTAGTGATTATTGAGATAGAAAGTGAAGAAATGGTTAAAGATGGTGAGTTTTGAAAATGGTGGGTTTTGAAGTTACTGGGTTTTGAAAAGGAAGAAGAAAGGGTTGGATTGACTAAAATACCATTTCTCTTTATTTTAAATGTTGCCACATGTCATAATCCTATTGCTTCCTACACTTCCTAGTCAAAATAAACTTCCTATTTGATCATTCCCATTTTACCTATTTTTTTATATGGTCATTTTTTAAGTTTAATAGATATATAGTTGGGTGGAATCTTTTGTCACGTAATTGTTTTGTTTCTTAATTATCTCTTTAGTGAACACTGTTCATCAAGAAACCTGTAAATTCTTCGAGAAATATATTTTACCTATTTTTTTATATGGTCATTTTTTAAGTTCAAAATATATAGTTGGGTGGAATCTTTTGTCACGTAATTGTTTTGTTTCTTAATTATCTCTTGAGTGAACACTGTTCATCAAGAATTCAAAATAATATGTATAATATAATATAATACAAACAAACACAAAAAGTAGATATAATCAGCACATCTGATGTGCTGATAACGGAGAACGATTGAGGATGTTGTGCTAATGTCGTTTATGTTGATAATGGAGAACGATTGAGGACGATGTGCTGATAATGGAGAACGAATAAGGATGTTATGCTAATTATATAGTGTTGTGCTGATTATATTTTTTGTGGTGGTTCCTACAGATTGGTTCGATCATGGAGAGTTACTAGATCATGGATATGTTAAAAAATTCAAACTTTGATTTGAATTAAACTTGCATGGATTTAGGGATGTTTTAATAATTATTTTTAATTAGTTATAAATAAATATGGTGAAAAGGTCTAAATTACCCCTAAACTAATTTATTATTGAGGACACTTGTCAATTATGTGTTGGTTCTTACGGTTCTTACAAACATAAGTGTTTGTATTTGATCCGATCTCTAGTATTATTAGAGATGATGCAAATTTTGATTCATGTAAATAGTTGTGGAAGGGGTTTTCTTCTAATATTCTTTTTTTTTTTTGGTAAGTGTACTAAATTTACTTAAGGTAATATTATTAGATATTTGAATATCCTTACAATATAAGGTCTAGTTTTTTTTTTTTTTTTTTAATTTTTTAAGCAACTGTTTTTTACACTTGAATACTGTTTAGAGTTTATTCATATAAGAACTTAAAAAAAAAACTTAAGTACTTTGATAACTTTGAACAATCTTCTGACGTGGCACCTTTTTTGACGTGTCATCTTATGTGGTATTTGATTAGTGACATGGCATTTAGTCAGCTAACTGGGTTAGAGTTCAGTTAGTCCGAGAGTGTCAGAGGAAAATAAGTTGAAAGTTAGGAGTGTTGTGGTACAAGTCGAAAGTTGGAAATGCTATCGGCCAATTGTTAATAGTCATGGTTTTTTAAAGGCTCCCACTATTCTCACACCCCTAAAATCTTATTTTCACCCCCTATATGTACACGACCCATATAGAGTTATAGAGGCCGTATAACTGATTGTTGCACAAAAAAATGTTAGAGAATGTTTTTTTCTTTCTTCATGTATACGGGCCGTATAACACTATACGACCCGTATAGAATGTTATACGCCTCATATAATGTTATACGACCCGTATAGAATGTTATACCACATAATATTTTCTCCATCTATACGAGCCGTATAATATTATACGGACCAATATTTGTCATGTTAGATTATTCTATATGGGTCGTATAACGTTATACGTCCCGTATACAGGGTGTGAAATTAAGATTTTGAGATGGGTCTTTATTGGAACCTTTTTAAATCCAATATCTCTTTTTCTTATACATATATCTTTTAGGTGCCGTTGTCAACTTCTTTAATGGATAAATGTTGAACCAATAAGATGTCTGAACCATAAATGCTGAACCAGTAAGACCATGCGTAGTGGGCAATATTCACCCTTGGGCGTTTTGCGCCATGTGGCAGCCCGGTCAGCAATGGGGCATTATGAGGCGTTTTCTAAAATGGGTGTAGTGGGGATGTGGGGATTGTGATGCATTATATTTTGTAATAAAATAAAATAAAAAAAACATTTAAAAATTCTTATTGGCCACCAAATGGAAGCTCAAATATGATTGGCCAAGAAATCCCCCCTTTGGCGTGATTTATAAAACGCCTCAACAAAAAAGTTGCCAATCACGCCCATACGTAGTGGGAAAGGGGCGATATTGGGCTTTATCTTGGACAAAAAACGCCAATCACGCCCATGACTACGGTTGGTCTAAGAGGTCTGAACCATTAAGTGCTTAACCAGTAAGAGGTCTGAACCATTAAGAGGCAGTATAATGCTTAACCGTTAAGAGGCAAATGTCTGACAAATTCAGATAAAAAGTCTTAACCATTCAGACTCAGTATAACGTTTAACCTTTCAGAACAAATGTCTGAATCATTCTGACATCTGCTTGCAAAACAATAGTAAAGTGTTGAACAGTGGCGCAGCTTAGAAGGGTTCCGAGGGGGCGCCCGACCCCTCGAACTTTTCGATGCGTAGTGTTATGAATAGTACTTTCGTATAGAAATTTTTTAGGTATATACGTTTCCACCCCCGGTTTCGGAAAACGGGGGGGGGGGGGGGCGAAGCTTCGCCAATGGTGTTGAACCAAACTAAATAGCATGGTTTGAATGTCTTTAACCCTAGCTGTTCCTCTCGAAAAACCGCCATCATTCCTGCAATTATTTCTTCTTCATTAACATTCTTTGGATTTATATTACGAACAAAACCCTAAAAACTTACTTCTCACCAAACTCAAATTCTCCTTCAATTCCACAAAACCTTCACCCGTCTTCTAAATTCTAATTTATAACCATGGTATGTTTCAATTCTCCATCTTTTTTTCACTTTTATATACTTATATTCATAACTTTCTTGATTTATAGATGATCAAGTTTTAATTTTTAATTCCAGATGCTATTCAATAGATTGATTTAAAGATTTTGGTATTAGGTTTTCACTCATTAATCAACGAATTGTTACCTGCATTTTAACTTGTATTCTTATTATAGTATAATTAACAATTTTAAAAGATGGTACAATGGTATAGGTTCAACACGTTGCTGCTACGTGGCAGCTCAGGGCTGCGTCTGATCTTGTAGTTGTCGCGGCCCGCGTAAGAAGTAGCCAAAGGCTACGCGCCCCGCGACAGCCTTTAAACTTTTGTTTTTATTTTATTTTTAATGACATTTTATATTTTGGGCTCGGTTTTTACATACGGGGTGTATTTTAAGACATATAAGAATATTTAAAAATATATTTGGGTGTCAGAAAAATTTCAGGAGGGTTGTTATATTAACCTTATATATTAGACATAAGTAGTTAAATACAACCATCAAATGAAAAATAAAAACACAAGAAGTCTACTACAACCACCAAACGATGAATTAAGTTTAAGTAACTGAAGAAACACTAACATTTGCGGTAGTATCCGACTAAGACTTCAACTCTTGGCGACCTGAACTGTTAGCTGCAAAACAGAACACCGTTAGGACTCGTTACAGGAATGGGGTTATTCCTGTAACCACCCTCCGGCGTGAGAATAAGTCTCGGTTTTGAGAGTAAAAGAGTATCCGTAGAGAAGAGAGTAAAACGAGTGCAAGATGATCATACCTTAGATGTTTTCCCTTATTTATAGTTTACCATTAGGGTTTCTCCTAACTTGGGATGGGCTCCGATAAGTTAGGGATTTGCACGATCTTCCCAAAAGAACGGGGATTCAGTTACGTGATTTATCCATGCAGAATAGAACATTCTAGAATAAATATTCATAATTAATTATTTAGAATAAAATAGTAGGTAATGACCGGGTCGGGTTGGCCCATCCGGGTCATACCTCGTCATGTCCCCCCAGTCCGAAGTTATGAAATGAAATTCATGAAATCGGACTAAAAAAGGAAAAGTCAAACCTTCCCCCTTTGAGGGTTACTTTCTCGAGTGGGGTAACATTGCGTTTTTTGAAAAAAATGGCGGCGATGGGAAAGGATGTGACAGTTAAATCATCATTAAGGTGACAACTGTCACCACCCTGCTCCGACGTGGGTTCCCATCCGTTTGTCTTTTCGAATTCGAAAAGTTGCTATTTCCGTATAAATAGAGTACCCGTTTAGGGATTTTGAACTTCAATTTCTTCTTTTTGTGCGATCCCTCTCTCCCATTTCTTGAACCGAAAAATGGCATCCAAGACCGGTGAATCGTCTTCCTCTGCCCCAACAAGTTCCGACGCCCTGTATATCAAATGGGGGCAGACTTCGTTCAATAACCTTCTTCAAGATTACAATATTAGGGCGGAGTGGAATCCGGTATTACCATAAAAAACAGACACGGCCTTCCCGTTAAAGCAAGGTAAAATTACCCTGTTTAGTGACTTCTTTAAGTTCTGCAACTTCCGACTGCCGATTACGAAGTTCTGCAAATTGGTCCTTGACCATTATCCCATCCATATTTCCCAACTGCATCCCTTAGGGCTGGTGAAACTCCGACAATTTGAGTTTGCCTGTATCGCCCTAGGGCACATTCCAGAACTCCTCGTTTTTAGGGCTTTTTTCGTCCTTGTATGGAAATCCCCTTTTTTTACCTTCGATAGGAGGGATACCGAGGTATCTTGTTTGAGAGACATTCCTACCAGTTCAAGGGACAAGGATTGGAAGAAAAAGTTCTTTTACATCGATGCCACTGTCATCCCCGGAGAGATGCAGTGGAGGGAGATGGGGTTAAAAGACAAAGTTAAAGATGAGGCTCCTCCAAAAGATGCCTATGTGTGCAATGCCCTGTATACTAAGCTATGTGAGCACCCGTCTGAGTGTACAGTAATCCCGGAGGGGGCGTTGGTGATGGCGGGCATGAGCCTTTCATGGCGTGATATAAAGCTGTATCCTTCTTTCCGGAGGAAGGATGAAGGTATGTAAGTTGTGGCTTTGCAATTGTTTTGCTTGCTGTATATATTGACATGTGTGTAACTCATAGGTAAATGGAGCTTGTTCGATTTTGTGGATCCTCCACGGCATGCTACCTTAAAGGCTGCGGACCGCGTACTTGGTGAACAGGAGCCAGATGTCGTGAAGATCCATTTGGAGCAATTTTTGTTACCGGCTGTATCGGCGGACCCCACTGCTTATATTACAGTATCTCCCCCAGTGGAGGAAGAAATGTAGTTGCCATAGAGAAAAAACCTATCAAGGTGAAGATCACCGGGAGGAAATACATGGCTGTGGGGACGGGTGCTTCCTCGGTGAGCGTGATCACATCCACTGGTGATGTTGCTCAGCTGACAAGTCCAACGCATGTGTCGAAAAAACGAAAGGTTGTCCCCGCTCTTACTACTTTCGAGGCTGTTCAAGCCGCTCATACCATACCTACTGGTAAGTAGCCTTCACATGTGAGTGTTATCGTAGACTTGATATCATATGTTCATGGAGGATTTAATTTTACACAGGTCCTGCTGCTGGGGTTCATATTGAGAATGTATCATCTGCCCCGTTAGCATCTATGGGAACCATCCCGTCTGCTGCTGGCAAACCCAGCCTCTCCGACCTTATATCACAGGAAAGTGCTACCACTGCGGTTAGTTGTCCTATGCCGCCACCCATGCCTACCGTTGCTGTGGCTGTTACAACCAGTCCGGTGTCAACGCCTCTGCTATCAAGTGTAACTCCTTCTTCTTTGTTCGATTCTCCTCTTAGCATTTTCTCTGCAACTGAGAAAGAGACACCCACGGTCTTTGCTGCCCATGAGGCGACCAGTACCCAAGATGCGGCCATAAGCGATGCCGGGGGTTCAAGCAGCGGCATCGCCGATGATGGAGCCCGCTTGGGTGATGTAAGGACCTTCAAAAATGTCCTCAAACGACTTGTAAGTAAAAACCCGAACCCCTGAAACCATACCTGGTAATCTTAATCAATGGCTAGTGGGTTATTGTGCACATTACTAATTTCTCACGGGTTAGGCTAATAAGCCCTAACACAGGTTAGGCTAATAAGCCCTAACAGTGATAATCATCACTACTTGGGTGACCTGACCTAATAGTGGTATGACCATCGTCACCAGGAGGTGACACGGCGCTATATAACAATAAGATAGAAACCATTGTAATCGCTCTTATGCTGTATTTTATAACTGTGTCATTTTCTCAAATTGAGTGACTCGCCAGCATTTCCCCGCTGATAAAATATTTTTAAAACATGTTTCAGGCGACCTGCTGTAAATCAAGGACACGTGCTACAGAGCACTAACAAGCTTGAAGATGTGGCTCAGTAAAAAAATGAATAAACATGTTTTAATAAATCAGGGAATTTCCTAGTTAAATTCCTCTATTGTAAATTACAGGGTTTAACCCAAAATTATGGAATAAAATTTAGTGGGCATTTTGAGTTTTAAAAAGATCATGTTAAAAATCTTCCGTTGTCGCATCATCGATACCACGGGTTCCTGTCCCGCGGCTCCTGCCCGGGTCAAACCGGGGCTGGGGCCGTGACAGAAAAAGGTGGTATCAGAGCCACACTGATCGAGCCACTGATTTAAGCCAATTAAGTATTTAAGAAAATACTTATTTTTTTATTGATTGCCAATTTTGTGATTATGTGTTTTATTATTTGAATATTGGTTTACAGTATGGGTAAACAAAGACTTTCGGACATCTACTATAAATTAGATACTTCACCAAAAGAAAAAGGAACTTCATCCTCAAAATACCCAACAGATACTGAGGAAGGAATATTTGTTCGAAAGGCACAATATGAGGAACCACTTTCTCCTAATAAAAGAAGTTTGATTATTAGGAAAAGTCAGGAGAAAATAAAGAAATCACAACCAAAAGAAATGAGGGTTAATCAGGAAACCCATAAACTAAGCAGTAACCCACCATGGGAAGACAAGTTAGATGAAAAATGGGCAGACCTCTATATGTTAGCCACTGTAGCAGTAAATGCAAAATTTTAAATACCCTAACTCAGTTTTAGTAACCATATCATCAACAAGCCAGAAACTTTATCCAGTAAATAAATAAGTTTACAATAAACCCTAGTTTGTTTTAATTTTTCAGTTGTCCTTTGTATTAAATTAGTCACACGGTATGCAATAATATTTGAATGTTTGCTGTAAAATTTTATTATCAAATTTTAACTTAGCATTTTGTGTGCATTTTGCATATATGCTAACCAGTATGAATGAGTTATCTGAAGCCCTTCAGAATCTCAATCTTTATCTGTCACACCCCAAATTTCCACGTGTCACCGGTGGGCCCGGTGGGGGAGTATCGTGACGTGGTTGGCAACGTAATAGTCAAACAACACAATATAATAATGCACAGCGGAAGCAAAAGATAAATATATTACATTCCGAATATAAGTAATGTCAAAGTACTACAACGGAAGGTAAAGGATCCACAGGCGGATCAAACAAAAGATACTAAAATTGTTCAACAGACTTCAGGCATCTAGAACTTGCAAGATTCCCTAATGACACCCTGAGCTCCCAGCCAATTATGCGTAGTACCTGTCACTTAACCTTTTGGAAAATACGTCAGTTTACACTGGTAAATACAAGTAACTGACTCATTTTGGAAAAAGAGTTTGGAAAGTGATTCGAGTGCAAACGGCACAAAACTATCTTGACACATTGATTAAAATGCACAGAGGCAAAATTAATCTTTTATACTTGGGACAATTTTATTAATAAAAATCTTGTATCCGATTTACATGGTTGTCCAATATTTAGGGCCGGTGATTATACAATACAAGCCGGACAAGATTAATCAACACACCACAAATATAATCTCACAAGAAGATACCCTTATGAGTGAGTATACGTTATACATATGCAACAGGAGGTGTTATGTCTACACCTTGTGCGGTATACGTTATACATATGCAACAGGAGGTGTTCTGTCTACACCTTGTGCGTTATACTTTATACATATGCAACAGGAGGTGTTCTATCTACACCTTGTGCGTTATACTTTATACATATGCAACAGGAGGTGTTCTGTCTACACCTTGTGCTTATGTCTTTGTTTCAAACAATACAGATTAAACCGGGTTACCTCAATGATTTAACCATAATAAGATTAAGGATTCAGTACCCGACCAAGCGGTATTATTATACCGTATCCCAAGCCCGTATAGGGAAAATAAGTTAAGAGTATTTACCTGAGCTAGCAATGCAATTTACACGCAGCCGTATATCTTAATCAGCAAGCACAAGTACTTCTACTGGGGCTCGCAATCTGGAACGAAGGTTTTATTAACCTATTAGATTCCTAACGGGTCTTATTTAAGTCGTAACTTAGACCGGTTAGTTTTAAGGAAGGTTTACGGTTCAAACGCACGATTAAGCGAAGACCGGAATAGAATGGGATTTAGACCCGACAAGTTTGAAGACTTGTATAATATGGGTAAACTAAACACATTCTGGATTTTGAGATAAAACGGATAAGGTTTGACCCGTTTCGGCTAATTTATGCAAACTAGTTACATAAACCGAACCGAACGCGCCAGAGGCGTAACGGGTAACCGGATAGGTCGCGCACAGGTTTCCTAAGTTAATATGCTTTAAATATGTTGTGATATCATTATGATATCTTCCATAATGCCCAAAACGAGTTAAAACATTAATTAAGCCCCGTAGGGGTATTTTGGTCATTTTTAAAGATTATAAAAGGGATTTATTTGACTTCTGTGATTCGGGTCTGATCAAATCAGTAAAATAACTTATTTTAATAAGTTACATCAGTAGGTATTTAGTCTTAGGTGTTTAAAATAGTTTTAACGCATACTACGTGCTTAACACGCGTAAATGTCGGTTTAAAGCGACTTTCAGGTTTAAATGGGAATCCTGAGTTTCTAATCAGGTTTTAAAGTTCAAAATACTTCATTTAATATATGTGATCAGTAGCCAAAGGTTCGGTGCCTAAACGTTATGAAAAACTCGTTTTATGACGAAAAGGGTACAATCGGTATTAACCGAATCGAGGCTATAATCTTTGGTTATGATCCGTTTAAAATAATTAAAAAAATATTCAAAAATCCTAAAATATTATATTACATTAGTGGGTAAAAGTTTTGTTACCGAAAATCGGGTTTAGATAGGCTATGCGCTAATCGCGCCGTTTAATTAATAAAAAGCTTATTATTTACGCTAATGCGCATATCTCTTAATCTAGACTTCCGATTGACGTGAAAATTTACGTACATGCTTAATAATCAGCAACTAAGATTATTGTACTTCCACATTTTCAAAATTCTCGTTGTGAGGTTATAAGGGCATTACGGTCCATTTTAAGCATTTAACGGAACCGCGCGAACGAAGCGGATAATCAACGAAACGAGTACAGAGGCTTATACCATCATGTAACCCATCCCTAATGAAGCACTAAGGCATTTCCAAATCAAACTAAAACGGGTCAGAACTGAGGTCAACGCAAAAGTCAAGGTTTTGCGCCTTTCGGTTCCGAACCGGGTTTAAACAGAAATTTGTCGAGTCGGGCAAGCGCAAACAAGTTTTTATACTTTTTACCAAGTTATATTAAGTTTAAAACAGGTTGCACGCCTCGCGGATTGCTAGTCGTGCATTAAATCGCATATTGAAATTCTGTTGACTTTTTCGGTCAACGTTTGACCCGACAAACGACCTAGTTAGGTCTGGATTTGGTACTTGCCCTTATGAGGGTTTAATACCCATATAATTACCTATCTAACGGTACTTTTAATTCGGGTTACGACTGAGCTATCGATAACAAAACCCGAAGTCAACCGTTTAATACGATATGTTGACTTTTAAGCTAAAAACTAAACTAGAATTAATTTAGAAGGGATTAGAGACTTACTAGATGAATAATGGATGACTAGGAAGGCCTTCAATCAGATTGTAAGCTCCTCCAATGCTCAAAATGCTTGTAATTGATGTGTGGAATGAGTTGTGAATGAAAGGGTCCTTATATAGTGGATTAAGACACCATAAGGTGTTGACAACCAAGCCTAGCACTCATCCACAATTGCTTGACACTTGTTTCTAGTGTGCTAGGGGTATTTTAGGGGCCATGTGATGTGTTAAATCGACCAAGGGTGGTGTATCTTGGCAATGGAAGACATGCAGGGAACAAGAAATCAACTTTCTGATCTGGGGAGGCAGTCGCGTAGCGCGACGCCCTTAGCCCTCAGTCTCGCGCTACGCGAGCGTGTAGGCTTCAGCCAACAAATTTTTAATAAATTGCAGATGGGTCCTTGGCTCTTCAAATTTTGAACAGGTACTCTATTATTGTCGTATGAACCCTTATAATTGACATATAGGGGCTTCAAGACATATACCCACTTTGTTAAGCCCTCGGGTAATTTAATTGTTACCCGAAAAGGCCTAACTTTCATCGTTGACGCTTTAACCCCTCGCACACGAATTTGACCATAACTTTCTCATACGTTGACGAAACTGTACGAAATTTTAATCGTATATTCTAGTGAGCATAATTAACATTTACAAAGCTTCGGGTTTGTCAAAAGGTCACTCAGAGGTATATCTTTAAACATGTTGACACATTTAACCCCCGTAGTTTGAAATCCCTCACTTGTAGCTTCGTATGATCCATGATTTACTCGTTTGAAGGTATAAACATCATGTAGGGTTATTATAAAGTATGTTTATCCATTGTTGACATTTTGAACCCTTGTTTTCACATACTTTCTATGTTTGTCAGCTTTAGTCCCTCTAAAGTATACTTTCTCACGTTCAAGCTGATGACACGTGTCAATACATTATAGGACGTGAATTTTCGAGGTGTTACATCCTCACCCCCTTAAAAGAAATCTCGGCCCGAGATTTACCGAAATAAAGGAAGTATTCTTTGCCTAATAATGGCAACTTACAGATGATTAGGAATTTGTATGATCTTATTTGTTGTTTCCAATGCAACTTTCAGATCCTGAATATTGGACTTACCAATCTATTGTCCTAACAACAGATGTTTAACATTTCATCTATACAAGGTCTCCAAAGGAGTAGCCTTAATACTTACATATCAATTATTAAAGAAAAGCTTATCTTAAGGTGGTTATTCCAACCATTACTTAACTAATATTAAGGAATAGCTAACCCTTGTCGTTAGTCGAACAATTCGACGATCCTGGGTAGCTGATGGCAAATTCTTAATCGTTGCCTATTTAGGGTTGCGGCATGCATGCATATGCAATATGAACCGTCTTTCTTATTTAATAATATAATATCCTCAGAATATTGAGTCTGGCTATATGAGCCTACGTCTTAAAATCTACTTACTCAAGGTTTCATTTATTCCATAAACAATATGGAATTTTCACAATACTCCAGCCCACGGCGGGCTACAATTCGTAATTCTACCTGCCTTCCCGGAGGTAAGCAGGGACAACCTTAGAAAAGATAATTAAGATACAAGGAGGCTACAGAGATTTTCCATATCTCAGGCTCCAGTTCATTCATCATTGTCCGTGCCAAATGAGTGACACCTTTATATTATAAATCCTCGAATTCCTTAATCGGGAACATTTACTTGGGAAGAAAAAAATTTCCATTTTTGGATATCTTCTTTGAATACTACTAGTCGACTTTAGTACAATATGATCGTTGGGATATCTTAGGGGTTCCATGTATTAAACCTCCATGCTGATCAGACATGGAAATAATCTATGGGACACACTAGGATACGCCAATCCTCATATGACACTTTTATCAACATAGTTTAGCATTCGCAGGCGATAGAAAACAATGAGAAAAGAAAAATAATTAAAATAACATATGTTGTCGTACTCTATGCGAAGAAAGAGTGCTCTTAGATTTTCGGAAGATATTATTATCAATTTAGGATTTGTTGGATCATTCTCAACGTAACATCGTCACTTTCTAACGGGCATTAAATGACCGGAGTCTTAATCAGGTGGAGACAACAGCTCTCAACCTTTAACATTCATAATATATTTATACGTGCCAGTATTAAATAAGTTTCTACATAAACTTCTTGATAACAAAAGGTACATATTATACTATCATTATTCTGCCCTATCTCTTGGGCGTTTATCCTGACAACTCGTGCGTTTGTTATCTTGGCCTACTCGGGCTTCTTCTGTTTCCTAGGGCAGTTAGTCTTGATATGCCCCTTCTCGTTGCAACCATAACAGGTTGCATCTTTCAACTTCTTGCAATCCATGGTTTTATGTTCCTTAGACTTGCAGATCCCACAAGCCCTGGGCTGTGATTTGGATTTTGGTTCGAACCTGCATTTCCCATAATGGTGCTTCTTGCAGGCCTCACATACTGGTTTCTGGTCGGACTTTTGTTTGTTCATTTTCTTAGAACTCTGGGAGTTATCTACCTCTCTTTTCCTTTTTAGTTCATCCTTTGCATCAGAGGCATGAACGAGATCCTTCTTACAGGTGAGGAAATGTGGTCCTAGATAAAATTTGGACCGAACAGCATGGGTCTCCTTTAACTTTTTCACAGCTCTTTTCACAGCTTTTCCAACGGCTGCGTCTATCATAGTTTGAAGAACATCTTTGGAAATTCTAAGGTTTACAATTTCAGCATCATTAGTCTGCGTCGCGTCATCGATGGCGCGATTGACTGTTGTCTTATCCGAGTTTGCCATACTCGATATTGGTTCCTAATACCAATAAAACAATTTCTTAGTTGAAATCCAACAACTACTATTTTTATTCTGATGGCCTTAATATATACTAACCATGGTGTCAATAACCTTTACAGGCTATTATAGCACTAACATTCTTAATGAACATTATTTCTAATATATTAATATTACTTAGCCTAGGTCGTAAAAGACCATCAATGGCATTAAAGATTTGGACCTAGTCCATCACTTTTCTGACAGAGGATCAAAACGTCACATCTGCCTTTATTATATTAAAGAATTTAGGTAGCTTGAAAGCTTGCCATAGGAATATCAGAAAAGAGTGATTCCTATAAAATATCTAAGATTTGTTGGAGCATTTCTAAGGTATTATCGGCCAATTTCTACTTCATACGAAATGACCGAAGTCCTAATTGGACGGAGACAACAGTCCTCAACAGTGATCGTTCATTATTGAATCACATGTGTCAGCATCAAATAAATTTCTGCATAAACTGCTTGATAAGGAAGAGTACCTGCTATATAGTTATCCTTCTGCACCATCTCCTGGCGTTCACCTGGAAGACTCATGCGTTTGTCTTCCTGGCCTCTCCAGGCTTCTTTATAAGCTTTGGGCAGTTGGTTTTGATGTGCCCTTCCTCGTTACAATTGTAGCATGTGGCGTTCTTTAGCCCATTGCAATCTAAGGTTTTGTGACCCTTGGTCTTGCAAATTCCACACAATTTAGCACGTAGGTCTATTGTACATTTTCCATAATGTTGCTTTTTGCAGTTACTGCATTTGGGTCTGTTATCAGACTGACTCGAGTTCTTCCTCAACTCGGGATCCTTCTCGCTCTCCGAGCTTCCCTTCTTCTTCTTGTTAGTTTGATGAGAGTTTTCCTCCTCTCTTTCACTTCTTCTCTCGCCAGAAGCCTTAACAGACTTAATTCTGATTGCGTCTAAGGTGAGAGATAAAGATAAGTCCACCGCGGACCTATATGTGGTTGGCCTAGATGCTTTAACATTTCCTTTTATCTCTGGTGCTAGGCCTCCAATGAAACGTGCTATGCGTTTAGGTTCAGGGGTGACTAGATAAGGAACCAGGCGGGACATAGTGTTGAAACTTGTCACATATGCCTGACAATCCAAATTCTCCATGACCAGAGTCAAGAAGTCTGATTCTATCTTTTCTACTTCATGCTGGGGGCAATAGTTTTCCTTGACCAATGCAACAAATTGCTCCCAAGATAAGTTGTAGAGTAGAACCTTTCCCGTGGCTTGGAGCAATGATCTCCACCATGCCAACGCTTCCCCTTTGAATGATTGTGAAACAAATTTCACAACATCTTGCTCCGCACAACCGCTGATGTCAACAACAGCGTCCATCTCATCGAGCCATGTCATGCAATCGATGGCCCCTTCTTCTCCTGTAAAGTCTCTGGGCTTGCAGGAGACGAAATATTTATATGAACAGGTCTTAACTGGTGCCTCTTGATGAAACACAACTTGTCTAGACGGAATACTCCTTTGATTTGACAAGTCATGAACATCGTCCTCCCTTGACTCATGTGTTTTAAGAGGGGGCTTACTACTAGCCATAGATAGAGTCTTGGAGTGGGTATCATTTGATTCAACATACTGTCGATCAAGAGCTCGAGTAACAGCATAATCTATTATTGCCTGTAGCTCTGCTCCAGTTACATTAATTCTGGTAGTATCATTGCTCTCCTTCATGTGGCTGTTAACTTCATCTAATCCAGCCATGTAGCTTGATGTCTACATAAACATTGGCAATGATTTATTCAAAGGTTATTATGGAATCATCATCCTTGACGATTCATCAACCATGGTAATATAAACCATATTGGTTAACTTGTTTGTTATATTAAATTTGTATTTTCATTATAATTTATCCTAGTTATAAAACATTAAGGATATTAAAGTGGCGCATAAGGCCCAGTCACAAGGACAGTTCTAAATTTTATAAGCCATGATTTCAGAGAATCGAGGCATTAAGGTTTGAATCACGTTCATTACCTTCTCTTGACAGGGAGTTGTAGACTCCAACTGTCTTTTGTCTTTTGGGACAATAGATATAGCCCGTGGGCATTTCCCTTTTGAGGGATGGTTATAATATGATCATCTTCTCAGATGTTATTAGTCGAGATCGTATGGATCCTACCGACTATTAAGCTTGGACCTAGTCCAATACTTTTAGACAGGAGGTCACAGACCACCACTGTCGTTGTCTTATCGGACAACAAATTTAGCCCATAGGCACTTCATTACTATCGGATGTTTATAAAATGATCATCTTATAGGATGACACAAGCCATGATTTCTAAGTCACCAGGCTAGATAAGAAAATTGGAAGAATCCAATATAAGGATGACTGTTGTGATTTTATCGAATCACATTTGTCAGGAGTGCTAACACGTTCTTAGGTGTTAACAAGGATTTGAATCTCTTGAGTAGGTTTCACTATCCTGGCCGCGTAGGCTAGGTTTCACCTTTAAGATTCTCTTTAAAATGCCTACTGGCAGGGAAGGAAGGATATTTATTTTATTCAGGATTTTTATCATAAATCCTAATTTATAAGTTGATAATAGCACAATGGCCTAGTCGCGTAGACAAGTTTAATTTATAAGCCATGATCGTCTGGGATCGAGGCATTTAGTAATAGCACAAAAGGCTTAGTCACTAGGACAAGTTTAATTTATCCATTATATGAAAATAAAAGTACAGAGTTGCCCTAAGCGGGTCTTTGAAGGGATAATGTGTCCTCGAAGGGACTGAAGGATAAATATGTCCTTATAAGGACTATTAAGGAAACGATCTTCAGCAAAAGGAGTTTCTTCTTCAAGTTATTTCTGAATGCTCTCCCCTTGGCTGCACGTTTCATTCTGGCCGCGGTACGAAGCTCAGCATCTCAGGGCTCCGGGTGTGGAGAACTCCTATTACGGCTTCTTCACTTGGCGACGTATCCAATAAAAATTTTGGAAGTGAAAATTTCCAGATTAGGATTGAGAATAATCCTATGTTAAGTCTAGACTCAGAAGTTTAGATTGTGCAATTGTATAACTGAGATTAAACACAAAAGGCTAGTGTTTAATTCACTCAGTGTTGGCTCTGATACCAACCTGTCACACCCCAAATTTCCACGTGTCACCGGTGGGCCCGGTGGGGGAGTATCGTGACGTGGTTGGCAACGTAATAGTCAAACAACACAATATAATAATGCACAGCGGAAGCAAAAGATAAATATATTACATTCCGAATATAAGTAATGTCAAAGTACTACAACGGAAGGTAAAGGATCCACAGGCGGATCAAACAAAAGATACTAAAATTGTTCAACAGACTTCAGGCATCTAGAACTTGCAAGATTCCCTAATGACACCCTGAGCTCCCAGCCAATTATGCGTAGTACCTGTCACTTAACCTTTTGGAAAATACGTCAGTTTACACTGGTAAATACAAGTAACTGACTCATTTTGGAAAAAGAGTTTGGAAAGTGATTCGAGTGCAAACGGCACAAAACTATCTTGACACATTGATTAAAATGCACAGAGGCAAAATTAATCTTTTATACTTGGGACAATTTTATTAATAAAAATCTTGTATCCGATTTACATGGTTGTCCAATATTTAGGGCCGGTGATTATACAATACAAGCCGGACAAGATTAATCAACACACCACAAATATAATCTCACAAGAAGATACCCTTATGAGTGAGTATACGTTATACATATGCAACAGGAGGTGTTATGTCTACACCTTGTGCGGTATACGTTATACATATGCAACAGGAGGTGTTCTGTCTACACCTTGTGCGTTATACTTTATACATATGCAACAGGAGGTGTTCTATCTACACCTTGTGCGTTATACTTTATACATATGCAACAGGAGGTGTTCTGTCTACACCTTGTGCTTATGTCTTTGTTTCAAACAATACAGATTAAACCGGGTTACCTCAATGATTTAACCATAATAAGATTAAGGATTCAGTACCCGACCAAGCGGTATTATTATACCGTATCCCAAGCCCGTATAGGGAAAATAAGTTAAGAGTATTTACCTGAGCTAGCAATGCAATTTACACGCAGCCGTATATCTTAATCAGCAAGCACAAGTACTTCTACTGGGGCTCGCAATCTGGAACGAAGGTTTTATTAACCTATTAGATTCCTAACGGGTCTTATTTAAGTCGTAACTTAGACCGGTTAGTTTTAAGGAAGGTTTACGGTTCAAACGCACGATTAAGCGAAGACCGGAATAGAATGGGATTTAGACCCGACAAGTTTGAAGACTTGTATAATATGGGTAAACTAAACACATTCTGGATTTTGAGATAAAACGGATAAGGTTTGACCCGTTTCGGCTAATTTATGCAAACTAGTTACATAAACCGAACCGAACGCGCCAGAGGCGTAACGGGTAACCGGATAGGTCGCGCACAGGTTTCCTAAGTTAATATGCTTTAAATATGTTGTGATATCATTATGATATCTTCCATAATGCCCAAAACGAGTTAAAACATTAATTAAGCCCCGTAGGGGTATTTTGGTCATTTTTAAAGATTATAAAAGGGATTTATTTGACTTCTGTGATTCGGGTCTGATCAAATCAGTAAAATAACTTATTTTAATAAGTTACATCAGTAGGTATTTAGTCTTAGGTGTTTAAAATAGTTTTAACGCATACTACGTGCTTAACACGCGTAAATGTCGGTTTAAAGCGACTTTCAGGTTTAAATGGGAATCCTGAGTTTCTAATCAGGTTTTAAAGTTCAAAATACTTCATTTAATATATGTGATCAGTAGCCAAAGGTTCGGTGCCTAAACGTTATGAAAAACTCGTTTTATGACGAAAAGGGTACAATCGGTATTAACCGAATCGAGGCTATAATCTTTGGTTATGATCCGTTTAAAATAATTAAAAAAATATTCAAAAATCCTAAAATATTATATTACATTAGTGGGTAAAAGTTTTGTTACCGAAAATCGGGTTTAGATAGGCTATGCGCTAATCGCGCCGTTTAATTAATAAAAAGCTTATTATTTACGCTAATGCGCATATCTCTTAATCTAGACTTCCGATTGACGTGAAAATTTACGTACATGCTTAATAATCAGCAACTAAGATTATTGTACTTCCACATTTTCAAAATTCTCGTTGTGAGGTTATAAGGGCATTACGGTCCATTTTAAGCATTTAACGGAACCGCGCGAACGAAGCGGATAATCAACGAAACGAGTACAGAGGCTTATACCATCATGTAACCCATCCCTAATGAAGCACTAAGGCATTTCCAAATCAAACTAAAACGGGTCAGAACTGAGGTCAACGCAAAAGTCAAGGTTTTGCGCCTTTCGGTTCCGAACCGGGTTTAAACAGAAATTTGTCGAGTCGGGCAAGCGCAAACAAGTTTTTATACTTTTTACCAAGTTATATTAAGTTTAAAACAGGTTGCACGCCTCGCGGATTGCTAGTCGTGCATTAAATCGCATATTGAAATTCTGTTGACTTTTTCGGTCAACGTTTGACCCGACAAACGACCTAGTTAGGTCTGGATTTGGTACTTGCCCTTATGAGGGTTTAATACCCATATAATTACCTATCTAACGGTACTTTTAATTCGGGTTACGACTGAGCTATCGATAACAAAACCCGAAGTCAACCGTTTAATACGATATGTTGACTTTTAAGCTAAAAACTAAACTAGAATTAATTTAGAAGGGATTAGAGACTTACTAGATGAATAATGGATGACTAGGAAGGCCTTCAATCAGATTGTAAGCTCCTCCAATGCTCAAAATGCTTGTAATTGATGTGTGGAATGAGTTGTGAATGAAAGGGTCCTTATATAGTGGATTAAGACACCATAAGGTGTTGACAACCAAGCCTAGCACTCATCCACAATTGCTTGACACTTGTTTCTAGTGTGCTAGGGGTATTTTAGGGGCCATGTGATGTGTTAAATCGACCAAGGGTGGTGTATCTTGGCAATGGAAGACATGCAGGGAACAAGAAATCAACTTTCTGATCTGGGGAGGCAGTCGCGTAGCGCGACGCCCTTAGCCCTCAGTCTCGCGCTACGCGAGCGTGTAGGCTTCAGCCAACAAATTTTTAATAAATTGCAGATGGGTCCTTGGCTCTTCAAATTTTGAACAGGTACTCTATTATTGTCGTATGAACCCTTATAATTGACATATAGGGGCTTCAAGACATATACCCACTTTGTTAAGCCCTCGGGTAATTTAATTGTTACCCGAAAAGGCCTAACTTTCATCGTTGACGCTTTAACCCCTCGCACACGAATTTGACCATAACTTTCTCATACGTTGACGAAACTGTACGAAATTTTAATCGTATATTCTAGTGAGCATAATTAACATTTACAAAGCTTCGGGTTTGTCAAAAGGTCACTCAGAGGTATATCTTTAAACATGTTGACACATTTAACCCCCGTAGTTTGAAATCCCTCACTTGTAGCTTCGTATGATCCATGATTTACTCGTTTGAAGGTATAAACATCATGTAGGGTTATTATAAAGTATGTTTATCCATTGTTGACATTTTGAACCCTTATTTTCACATACTTTCTATGTTTGTCAGCTTTAGTCCCTCTAAAGTATACTTTCTCACGTTCAAGCTGATGACACGTGTCAATACATTATAGGACGTGAATTTTCGAGGTGTTACATTATCCGGTAAAAGTAGAAGTTTCCAATGACTTCACTGGTTACATAGCCGATGTAGAAGAACCTATGGAATTTCAAGCTCCACCTCTGGAGAAACCCAAGCCTAAGAAAAGAAAAAGATTTGTAGGCTGGAGACGTGTACGCAGGAGAAAACCAGCAACTAGAAAGATTCCCAAAATAGAGAATCCCATGGATAAAGGAAAAGGAATTGAGGTCGGGGAAGGAATTAGGCAAGTAGAAATGGAAATTGGGGAGAGTTCTAAGCAAAGTTGAAGAGTTGCCATTACAGGAAGAATTAGATCGCATTTTGGCAAGCTGTGATATCATTAGACCTGTCAACACCAACCTCTACCCTTATCCTACTGAAACTCAACTTCCAATAAATTTGGAACCAGCCATTCCAGAACCTTTGATCCACACCCAACCTTTAGGAGTGGATGAATGGTGGACTAACGATTGGCAGTTTCAAAACCTCCTTAATAACCCTTATACTTTTCTCCCTCAGTTCGACCCAGAACCTATACCAAACCCACCAATGAGTAATGAAAATTTAGCTGAACTCCACCATTTTGGCGAAGAGCTGATAGGTGCAGGAAATAGGATTCGGGAGGTAGGAGAACAGATCTCCTGGAAATACGACGAGAGGGAACGCCGCTTCTAAGGTGCCCAGAAATAGGATGGTGGTGAAACGATGATTATATAATAGTAATAATAATAATAAAATAAGTCTGTAAAATAATTTACAAATAAAACCTTTGTAAAATAACGGTGTGTAAGGATGCATAATATAAAATAAAAAGAAATGGACGTTGAGAAATCGACTATTTTGACAATAAGTGTGTTGTACTGTGTGATTATGGCATATAGCTATTATTTATTTTATGCTAATAATTGTTATATATTAATTACCAGATGGAAAATGCTAATAATGAACCAGTTAATGAAGTGAACCAATCTGAAAAAAATACGGAAGATCAATTTATGACTAGGCAAGATATCGAGAATATCGTTGCTCATGGAATAGCCAATGCTATTCCAGCAATCCTTGCTGCTGCCCAGAAACCTGTTGAACCTCAACAAATTATTCCTAGTAAACGTACACAAGAAGATAATTTTAGTAATAGTGTAAACGGAGGTAGCAATCATACTAACAACGATAATGATCCACGACAGGCCCCACTCCCTAAGAAAATGAAAGCTGCAACGCCTGGTTGCACTTACAAAGAATTTCTTGCCTGTAAACCAGCTGAGTTTGCAGGTAACGAAGGGGCAACTGCTGCACTGCGTTGGTTAGAGAAAACCGAGGCAGTAATTGCCATAAGTAAATACGCTAAAGAAGACAATGTTATGTATGCGTCAAATCTTTTTAAAGAAGGGGCGCTAGAATGGTGGAATACGGTTTTACAAGCAAAAGGAAGGACGGTGGCATACGCTATGAACTGGGAAGAATTTAAGAGTCTTGTAGAAAGAAAATTCTATCCCGAGTATGAAAAGGAACAAATGACAAATAAGTTCCTGACACATCGGATGGTGGATATAGACTGTCGAGGGTATACTTCGACATTCTTCGAGTATGCTAGAGTGGTACCAACCCTGGCTTCGCCAGAACCGGTATTTATTTCTCGTTATATTTGGGGATTGATTGGCGAAATCCGTAATATCGTCAAGGCTGCGAAACCCCGCACAATTGATGATGCGGTAGTTTTAGCCAATACGTTGACTGATGAACTGGTACGAACGCGAGAAGAGAATAGAAAGAAGGAAGTAGCCCAAAAGATTACCAAAGGATTCCGTATGGGTAGCCGTAACAATTTCAAGAGAAGGGGGAATGGGCAATCTTCCACTGGTCCATTTTGCAATTCTTGCAAAAGAAAGCATTTTGGAAGATGCAAAGTATATTGCAATTTCTGCAAAACTCCGGGGCATCAAGAGGAAGATTGCAGGAAGAAGAGATCCACAGTCTGCTACAACTGTGGAGAAGCTGGACATATTAAGCCAGACTGCCCAAAACTAAACAAACCAGCTGATAATAAAGCTAAACCTGCAGAAGGAACTATCAAGAAGAACGTAAGAGCCTTCCAACTAACTACTCAGGAAGCAGAGCTAATCCCAAATGTGATAGCTGGTACGTTCCTAGTTCACAACGTCTATGCAAAAGTATTATTTGACTCTGGTGCAAACCAAAGCTTTATAAATACTTCATTCTGCCAAGCACTTAATTTACCCTTAACCCAACTTAGACAAATTTTTACAGTCGAAACGGCAGACGGGAATTCTGTTAACATAGATAAGGTTTTGCAAAAAGAAACGATAGAACTTCTAGGTCATAAATTCTCTGCAAACCTGTTACCTATGAAATTAGCCGGATTCAATGTGGTGTTAGGAATGGATTGGTTAGTAGCCAACCATGCTCGAATTCTTTGTGATAAGAATTCCATAGAAATTCATACAACCACAGGAGAATTAGTGGTGATTATAGGAAATAAGCCACGAAAGCCATTGAAATTCATTTCAGTAATGAAATTGGCCAGTTATTCCAGAAAACAAGAAATGGTGTATATGATTTCAGTAATCATTAACACGAAAAGTAAAGAACTTAAGAATATTCCAGTAGTATCAGAATACTCGGATGTATTCCCAGAAGAACTACCTGGATTACCACCTAATAGAGAAGTGGAATTTAGAATTCATCTAATTCCTGGAACTACACCGATAGCTAAGGCACCTTATCGGTTAGCACCCACTGAAATGCTAGAATTGAAAAAGCAGTTAGATGAATTACTAAGTAAAGGATTCATACAACCTAGCTCATCCCCTTGGGGAGCGCCAGTGTTGTTTGTGAAAAAGAAGGATGGTTCAATGCGAATGTGTATCGATTATAGAGAATTGAATAAAGTTACAATTAAAAATCGATACCCATTACCTAGAATTGATGATCTCTTTGATCAACTTCAAGGAGCTAGATATTTTTCTAAGATAGATTTGCACTCTGGATATCATCAATTGAAGGTACAAGAAGAAGACATACCTAAAACTGCTTTCAGAACTAGGTATGGTCACTACGAGTTTACAGTCATGCCCTTTGGGTTAACAAATGCTCCTGCAGCATTTATGGACATGATGAATAGAATCTGTAAACCGTATTTGGATAAATTTGTAATTGTCTTCATCGACGATATACTTATTTATTCCAAAAGTCAGAAGGAACATTGTGAACATCTGCATGTACTCTTAACTTTGTTAAGAAAGGAGAAGCTTTATGCCAAATTCTCGAAGTGTGAATTTTGGTTACAAGAAGTGCAATTCTTAGGACACATGGTAAATCATGAAGTCATTCATGTAGATCCTGCTAAGATAGAAGCAATCACCAAATGGAAGGTTCCGCAATCAGCAATGGAGATTAGAAGTTTTATAGGTTTAGCCGGATATTATAGACGGTTTATTAAGGATTTTTCTAAGATAGCCGTGCCATTAACTAAGCTAACCTGTAAATCAGTTAAGTTTGAGTGGGGACCTAGACAAGATGAGGCTTTTAAGATTTTAAAACAGAAATTAACCAATGCTCCAATTTTAACCTTACCAGAAGGAACAGAAGATTTTGAAGTATATTGTGATGCTTCAAAGCTAGGATTAGGATATGTGCTAATGCAACGCAAGAAGGTAATTGCGTATGCATCAAGGCAATTGAAAAAGCACGAGGAAAATTATACGACTCATGACTTAGAGTTAGGAGCAATAATTTTTGCCCTTAAGATTTGGAGACATTATCTATACGGAAATAAGTTTACTGTCTATACATATCATAAAAGTTTAAGATATATATTTGGGCAAAAAGAGTTGAACATGAGGCAAAGGAGATGGATGGAAATCCTAAGTGATTATGATTATAATATTCAATATCACGAAGGAAAAGCAAACGTAGTTGCTGACGCCTTAAGTCGTAAGTATCATGAGAAACAACGACGAGTTTGTGCTCTTAGATTAAGTTTACAATTAGACTTAATAAACCAACTAAAAAGCATTCAAGAAACAACAATCCAAGATGATGCTGAAGGAATGAAAGGAAGAATAAAGGACTTAGAGCACGGTAGTGATGGAATCTGGAGATTCCATAAGAAACGAATTTGGGTACCTAAGCAGGGATAATTAAGGAATCAAATTCTAGAAGAAGCTCATAAATCTAGGTATACCATTCATCCTGGTAGCAATAAGATGTACCAAGATTTAAGAAATAACTTCTGGTGGAACGGAATGAAAAAGGACATAGCTAGATATGTTTCTAAGTGTCTTACTTGTTCACAAGTTAAAGCAGAACACCAGAAACCTTCAGGTTTACTACAACAATTAGAAATGCCTGTATGGAAATGGGAACTCATAACAATGGATTTTGTTACTAAGTTACCCAAAACCAGAAAAGGTAATTATGCGATTTGGGTAATTGTTGATCGATTAACCAAATCAGCTCATTTTCTACCTATGAAGGAAACCTTTAGCATGGAAAGGTTAGCCAAGTTGTATGTAGATGAAGTAGTATCCTTACATGGAGTTCCACTCTCCATTGTATCGGATAGAGATAGTCGTTTCACTTCTCATTTCTGGAAAAGTTTCCAAGAAGCAATGGGAACTCGATTAAATTTAAGTACTGCATACCACCCTCAAACAGACGGACAAAGTGAAAGGACGATCCAAACCCTGGAAGACATGCTTAGGGCATGTGTAATAGATTTTGGTGGAAACTGGGATAACCATTTACCCTTAATTGAATTCTCCTATAACAATAGTTATCATTCAAGCATTAAAGTTGCCCCATTTGAAGCACTGTATGGACGAAAGTGCAGAACTCCCGTTTGTTGGGCAGAAATAGGAGAAAGTCAATTATCAGGTTCGGAAATTGTACAAGAAACTACCGACAAGATCACTCAAATCAAGGAAAGACTGAAGACGGCTCAAGATTGCCAGAAAAGTTATGCGGATAATAGACGGAAGCCGTTAGAATTCCAAGTCGGAGACAAGGTACTTTTAAAAGTTTCACCTTGGAAAGGAATAGTTCGATTTGGTAAGAAAGGAAAGCTAAGTCCAAGATACGTAGGACCATTCTTAGTAATCCAAAGTATAGGACCAGTTGCTTATCGTTTACAACTACCAGAAGAGTTAGCTGGAGTACATGATGTATTTCATGTATCTAACCTCAAGAAATGCCTATCAGACGAATCTTTGGTAGTACCTCTCCAAGATATAAAGGTAAATGAGAAATTGAAATTTGTTGAGAAACCTCTTCAAATCGAAGATCAAAAGATTAAATTTCTCAAACACAAAAGATTGGTGCTAGTTAAAGTCAAGTGGGAGTCAAAGAGAGGACCCGAGTACACTTGGGAGTTGGAATCGGAAATGAAGCGAAAGTATCCTCACTTATTCCAATGAATCTCGAGGACGAGATTTTAAATAAGGTGGGGAGGATGTAAGGACCTTCAAAAATGTCCTCAAACGACTTGTAAGTAAAAACCCGAACCCCTGAAACCATACCGTATAATATTTTCTCCATCTATACGAGCCGTATAATATTATACGGACCAATATTTGTCATGTTAGATTATTCTATATGGGTCGTATAACGTTATACGTCCCGTATACAGGGTGTGAAATTAAGATTTTGAGGTGGGTCTTTATTGGAACCTTTTTAAATCCAATATCTCCTTTTCTTATACATATATCTTTTAGGTGTCGTTGTCAACTTCTTTAATGGATAAATGTTGAAACAATAAGAGGTCTGAACCATAAAGGCTGAACCAGTAAGACCATGCATCGTGGGCAATATTCACCCTTGGGCGTTTTGCGCCATGTGGCAGCCCAGTCAGCAATGGGGCATTATGGGGCGTTTTCTAAAATGGGTGTAGTGGGGATGTGGGGATTGTGATGCATTATATTTTGTAATAAAATAAAATAAAAAAACATTTAAAAATTCTTATTGGCCACCAAATGGAAGCTCAAATGTAATTGGCCAAGAAATCCCCCTTTTGGCGTGATTTATAAAACGCCTCAACAAAAAAGTTGCCAATCACGCCCATACGTAGTGGGAAAGGGGCGATATTGGGCTTTATCTTGGACAAAAAACGCCAATCACGCCCATGACTACGGTTGGTCTAAGAGGTCTGAACCATTAAGTGTTGAACCAGTAAGAGGTCTGAATCATTAAGAGGCAGTATAATGCTTAACCGTTCAGAGCCAAATGTGTGACAAATTCAGATAAAAAGTCTTAACCATTCAAACTCAGTATAACGCTTAACCTTTCAGAGACAAATGTCTGAATCATTCTGACGTCTGCTTGCAAAACAATAGTAAAGTGTTGAACCAAACCAAATAGCATGGTTTGAATGTCTTTAACCCTAGCTGTTCCTCTCGGAAAACCGCCATCATTCCTGCAATTATTTCTTCTTCATTAACATTCTTTGGATTTACATTACGAACAAAACCCTAAAAACTTACTTCTCACCAAACTCAAATTCTCCTTAAATTCCACAAAACCTTCACCCGTCTTCTAAATTCTAATTTATAACCATGGTATGTTTCAATTCTCAAATTTTTTCACTTTTATACTTTTATATACTTATTTTCATAACTTTCTTGATTAATAGATGATCAATTTTTAATTTTTAATTCCAGATGCTATTCAATAGATTGATTTAAAGATTTTGGTATTAGGTTTTCACTCATTAATCAACGAATTGTTACCTGCATTTTAACTTGTATTCTTTTTATAGTATAATTAACAATTTTAAAAGATGGTACAATGGTATAGGTTCAACACGTTGCTGCTACATGGCAGCTCAGGGCTGCGTCTGATCTTGTAGTTGTCGCGACCCGCGTAAGAAGTAGCCAAAGGCTACGCGCCCCGCGACAGCCTTTAAACTTTTGTTTTTATTTTATTTTTAATGACATTTCATATTTTGGGCTCGGTTTTTACATACGGTGTGTATTTTAAGACATATAAGAATATTTAAAAATATATTTGGGTGTCAGAAAAATTTCAGGAGGGTTGTTATATTAACCTTATATATTAGACATAAGTAGTTAAATACAACCATCAAATGAAAAATAAAAACACAAGAAGTCTACTACAACCACCAAACGATAAATTAAGTTTAAGTAAGTGAAGAAACACTAACCTTTGCGGTAGTATCCGACTAAGACTTCAACTCTTGGCGACCTGAACTGTTAGCTGCAAAACAGAACACCGTTAGGACTCGTTACAGGAATGGGGTTATTCCTGTAACCACCCTCCGGCGTGAGAATAAGTCTCGGTTTTGGGAGTAAAAGAGTATGCGTAGAGAAGAGAGTAAAACGAGAGCAAGATGATCATACCTTAGATGTTTTCCCTTATTTATAGTTTACCATTAGGGTTTCTCCTAACTTGGGATGGGCTCCGATAAGTTAGGGATTTACACGATCTTCCCAAAAGAACGGGGATTCAGTTACGTGATTTATCCATGCAGAATAGAACATTCTAGAATAAATATTCATAATTAATTATTTAGAATAAAATAGTAGGTAATGACCGGGTCGGGTTGGCCCATCCGGGTCATAGCTCGTCATGTCCCCCCAGTCCGAAGTTATGAAATGAAATTCATGAAATCGGACTAAAAAAGGAAAAGTCAAACCTTCCCCCTTTGAGGGTTACTTTCTCGAGTGGGGTAACATTGCGTTTTTTGAAAAAAATGGCGGCGATGGGAAAGGATGTGACAGTTAAATCATCATTAAGGTGACAACTGTCACCACCCTGCTCCGACGTGGGTTCCCATCCGTTTGTCTTTTCGAATTCGAAAAGTTGCTATTTCCGTATAAATAGAGTACCCGTTTAGGGATTTTGAACTTCAATTTCTTCTTTTTGTGCGATCCCTCTCTCCCATTTCTTGAACCGAAAAATGGCATCCAAGACCGGTGAATCGTCTTCCTCTGCCCCAACAAGTTCCGACGCCCTGTATATCAAATGGGGGCAGACTTCGTTCAATAACCTTCTTCAAGATTACAATATTAGGGCGGAGTGGAATCCGGTATTACCATAAAAAACAGACACGGCCTTCCCGTTAAAGCAAGGTAAAATTACCCTGTTTAGTGACTTCTTTAAGTTCTGCAACTTCCGACTGCCGATTACGAAGTTCTGCAAATTGGTCCTTGACCATTATCCCATCCATATTTCCCAACTGCATCCCTTGACCATTACCCTGTTTAGAGACATTCCTACCAGTTCAAGGGACAAGGATTGGAAGAAAAAGTTCTTTTACATCGATGCCACTGTCATCCCCGGAGAGATGCAGTGGAGGGAGATGGGGTTAAAAGACAAAGTTAAAGATGAGGCTCCTCCAAAAGATGCCTATGTGTGCAATGCCCTGTATACTAAGCTATGTGAGCACCCGTCTGAGTGTACAATAATCCCGGAGGGGGCGTTGGTGATGGCGGGCATGAGCCTTTCATGGCGTGATATAAAGCTGTATCCTTCTTTCCGGAGGAAGGATGAAGGTATGTAAGTTGTGGCTTTGCAATTGTTTTGCTTGCTGTATATATTGACATGTGTGTAACTCATAGGTAAATGGAGCTTGTTCGATTTTATGGATCCTCCACGGCATGCTACCTTAAAGGCTGCGGACCGCGTACTTGGTGAACAGGAGCCAGATGTCGTGAAAATCCATTTGGAGCAATTTTTGTTACCTGTTGTATCGGCGGACCCCACTGCTTATATTACAGTATCTCCCCCAGTGGAGGAAGAAATGTAGTTGCCATAGAGAAAAAACCTATCAAGGTGAAGATCACCGGGAGGAAATACATGGCTGTGGGGACGGGTGCTTCCTCTGTGAGCGTGATCACATCCACTGGTGGTGTTGTTGAGCTGACAAGTCCAACGCATGTGTCGAAAAAACGAAAGGTTGTCCCCGCTCTTACTGCTTTCGAGGCTGTTCAAGCCGCTCATACCATACCTACTGGTAAGTAGCCTTCACATGTGAGTGTTATCGTAGACTTGATATCATATGTTCATGGAGGATTTAATTTTACACAGGTCCTGCTGCTGGGGTTCATATTGAGAATGTATCATCTGCCCCGTTAGCATCTATGGGAACCATCCCGTCTACTGCTGGCAAACCCAGCCTCTCCGACCTTATATCACAGGCAAGTGCTACCACTGCGGTTATTTGTCCTATGCCGCCACCCATGCCTACCGTTGCTGTGGCTGTTACAACCAGTCTGGTGTCAACGCCTCTGCTATCAAGTGTAACTCCTTCTTCTTTGTTCGATTCTCCTCTTAGCGTTTTCTCTGCAACTGAGAAAGAGACACCCACGGTCTTTGCTGCCCATGAGGTGACCAGTACCCAAGATGCCGCCATAAGCGATGCCGGGGGTTCAAGCAGCGGCATCGCCGATGATGGAGCCCGCTTGGGTGATGTAAGGACCTTCAAAAATGTCCTCAAACGACTTGTAAGTAAAAACCTGAACCCCTGAAACCATACCGTGTATCAAAAATCAAGAAATCAAGAAATATGGTCTTCTCGCGGGGCGCGTAAAGGATAAGCAAATCCTTACGCAGGCCGCGTCAACCCATGTTTGACCGGATAAATGTTTCGGATCCATGTGTCGTCTACGTGGCATACCTACGCATGACACGGATGCCCTAATCTACGATATAGGTGCCCTCACGGGCCGCGTAAGGTTCGAGCTAAGGTTCACACGGGCCGCGTGAACCTCTAATTTCAGCTATAAATAGCTTGTCACGGGAGCTATCCTCTGGTGTCGAAATCACATCACAAAAACGAAAATATACTCTCCAGAAGTCGAATTTTCAATTTAGATAGCGAGGCGCTGCTCCGATACCGGGTATTAACTCGATCGCTGCTACGATTCAATGTCCGATCGATTGAAACTATCCAATGGATGTTTAAGTGCTGCCAATATTAGGGTTTATGCTTTGTCATTCGTCGTGAATTCGATGGATGTTTAAGTATCGCAGTTTGTCATTCGTTGTGAGGGTTTAATCTCGTGAGTTATCATAAATGTTGTATTAGTTACTGACCTAGTTCGTATGCATGTTATTAAATTTAGGTTAAAAGGCTAATCAGTAGGCGAAACTCTGCCCATATAAATCTGCAAAGTGAGTCATTCTCTTTTTATCAACTGTTTTGCAATACCTCAAATTATTTTCAAATGTTATAATTACAGGGAGTAAGTCCTGGTAATCTTAATCAATGGCTAGTGGGGTATTGTGCACATTACTAATTTCTCACGGGTTAGGCTAATAAGCCCTAACACAGGTTAGGCTAATAAGCCCTAACAGTGATAATCATCATTACTTGGGTGACATGACCCAATAGTGGTATGACCATCGTCACCAGGAGGTGACACGGCGCCATATAACAATAAGATAGAAACCGTTGTAATCGCTCTTATGCTATAATTTATAACTTTGTCATTTTCTCAAATTGAGTAACTCGCCAGCATTTCCCCGCTGATAAAATATTTTTAAAACATGTTTCAGGCGACCTGCTGTAAATCAAGGACACGTGCTACGGAGCACTAACAAGCTTGAAGAGGTGGCTTAGTAAAAAAATGAATAAACATGTTTTAATAAATTAGGGAATTTCCTAGTTAAATTCCTCTATTGTAGATTACAGGGTTTAACCCAAAATTATGGAATAAAATTTTGTGGGCATTTTGAGTTTTAAAAAGATCCTGTTAAAAATATTCCGCTGTCGCATCATCGATACCATGGGTTCCTGTCCCGCGGCTCCTGACCGGGTCAAACCGGGGCTGGGGCCGTGACAGGTGATGATATGTACTTGCCTACCATCAACTGGGATCCAAACATGCAAGATAAACGGTATCAACCTAAATGGAAAATAGCCGAGTCATCAAGACTAATCTTTCCACCAGTAATTCAGCACTGGGTTGAGCGGGCTTATCCCCCGGCTGAGTCGACGTATGTGGAAAGTTTAAACAATGAGAATTTGATGAATTATACTATTTTAGATTCCGTTAGTCAGCCCCGGAGGTTTGCAGAGATCCGGCGTAGGTGGATGCATGACAATAACGAGCTCCACCAAGCACGAGCTGTTATTGAGGAGTTTAAGGATGAAATGTACCGTTTGGAGAGTCAGCTCCAAGCCGCTGGATTGAGGGAGAGCAGGTTTGTATCTGAGAAAAACAAAGCGGAGGATGACCTGAAACGGGTGACCGCCAACCTAGCTGAGGAACAGATAATATGGGCTCGTGATATAGCGGAAAAGGACCGGGTCCTTGCTCATGCTAAAAATGTACAGGAGGAACTGGAGCGTAAAGCCATTACCGAAGCCCAGAAGGTGAGATCTGAAATGTCCACTCACGTGGAAAGATTTCGAATTGACACTGAATTTGTGTCTCAGGTGCAGGAGCGGTACCAGGCTTTGACGGTTGAGGTGGAAACTTCCCATGCTAAGGTTCAAGCCAAACAAGCTGAGTTGGAGGAGCGGGAGGACCAGCTTAGGAAATTGCAGTAGCAATGTGACTCCCTGGTTACTGAAAAGAACAAAGTTACTCAGTCCTCCGCCGCCGATCAGGCGCGCCTTAAAGAGGCAGAAAATGCACTGGAGCAGTCAAACGCCGAGGTGGACAGCTTAACTAGCCAACTGGCTGCATTGCGGGGTGACAGGAATTGGCTAATAACCAACGGCTTGGTTGGGGAATTTGAGTATCTTCGTCAATCAGGGTCTTTTATGGCGTTACTAGACCACTTTTCCGCCGCGGCTTACCAGTCTGGTCATCATGATGGTGTACACGGGCTATCATGAGTGCCATCAATCAGGTAGGATTACTCCCGAGTTCCATGCGGCGAGGGTAATCTTCTGGGAGATATGGCGGATGCCTTGGAGGCTATATGCAACGATCCACTACCCGCTTATGCTGATTTAACAAAACACGTTGCTGAAGACGGCGTGGATGCCCTACGCCTAATGTTAGAGCCAGTGGAAGAATCGGAAGAGGAATGAGTGTTTTCGTTTGCATTTGTTATGTACACTGTTCCTCAGATATTTTGTATTAACACTGTTTTACTTGGTTTTTGTGGAAGTACTTGAGTTGTTTGTCAGACATTTAATGCTAATGTCATGATTGATGATGCCGCCGTTTATCTGAAATGTGGCGATTAGACGTGTGATGATTATTTTTCATTAATTCTGCTAACGTCATCACTGTCAATCCTGTTTATCCTTCTATAAATTAAGCTTCCTTTTCCAAATTTAGTAATTTCAAAAAGATGAGCCGAAGGAGCTATAAACAGAGACTCTCCGACATTTTTTGACGCCTAGATGCAGCTGACGGCCTGGTTCATCTCCAGGTTCTGGTAACGGAGGAGATAATTAGGGGAGAAGGAGTGCCTCTTGATGATGTCTTACCCCGGGTTAGCCGGTCCTGTAAGAGCATTATACATGAAGAGCCTTCTCATGCCGAGGCAAGTGCTGCTGTTCTATCGGCTGATACTTTAATAAGGGCCTTTCCACCCGATCACATTCAACGATGTGAAGTAGTGTATGAAAGACTTCGTGGTGGCCGTTCCGGCAAGAAACCGGTTGAGGATCAGGAGGTGATGGCTGCTCCGGTGGATGAGGGAAATACCGATGAGTTGATCGTTGATCCGCATCAGTTGGAGTGTTATGGAGAAGTGTTGCATACCCCTGCAGAGGTGATGGCAGACCTTTCCTAGAAGTAGGTTTTAGAACATGTTCGTTTTTGGTTCCCGTATTTTGGTATTTTGACAACAGGGACAAGTACTTGGTTTTTTGTAAGATAGTTGCATGTATTTATTACCAAAATCCCTGTCTTTTTGTAGAGGTTAGTGTATCTATTACCAAGATACCCGCTCTTAGCGCTGTATATTGTCACCCTTTTACTTATATAAAATATTTTGTGTCAAGGGTATCTTTTTTACCGTTATGTGCAGTTTAGATGCGATGGTATATTATATATTTAAGTAATGAGGAAAACAAAAAAGGAATAACTTTTATTAACTCAAAACTTAGATAGAGGAAGCGACATCGCTATAGATGAATTACACTAGTTTGCAAAAAAGAAAAAATGATCAAACCCCGCCGTTAGGAGCAAGTGTAACGTTTCCATTTTTATCATATAAGAATTATAGGTTGTTTAAATTTATTAACCATTAATAACTAGTTTTATTTTTAATATAATTGTTCGACCCATATAGTTTTAAAAACTACTTTTTATATATTTGGTTGGAATGTTCTACTAATTAATTGGCTTATATATGTGTGACACTTCTATTTTTTCTATATTAAAATAAAGTATATAAAACTTATATTATTAAACGGGTAGATTACGGGTAAGTTGACTGTTAGAAATATGAAGTACCTAGACGGGCCTAGGAACTGTTTAATAATTTAATTATCAAAATACATTATATTTTAACTTACTCCGTTTTTAATTAAACTTAGGCCAAAATGTAGACACCGATATTCTCGTCCTAATGACATATTCATTGTTTTATAAAACGTCATATTTTAGAAGTTATAAGCGACAAATAAGTGAAGCAGCTGAATTAATTATAGTATATAAAATAATATAAAATTTGAAACTAAAATATGAAGAATATACGTAGGCATGTGGATAAGAAGAAAAAAGAGGAGTAGCCTCCAAGCCTTCACAAAGATTTAGTATAAATAGAGATACTGTCCAACGTTCAACTGCCAACATTCTCTTTTCCTTTTCTTCGTTGTCTCGCCCCTCTCTTACTATATTCTTTTTTTTTCTTTTCTTTAATATTATACCAATAATAATAATAATAAAGCTTTGCCCCGTTTTAAGTGTTTTAACTCCCGATCACTGGTACCCTTTCCGATTGATCTGGAGCCCCATAACGCATGTCAAGGCTCTGCCCGACTAAGTTCGTTGAGTTCTGTCTCGTGACATAGGGATAAGGTTGAATTAGGGGTACTATACTTAACACAAGTGCATTATATATTTATTAAATAGCTCAGGAGTTATACCCAAGATTTATACCAGGAGGCTTTCTAGTTGAATCCTAAAGTTACAAGGTGAGTCCATTCTCTTTTCTCACAGTTTTATAACCTTTTTGGGATACAATTATATTTAAAAATGTTGTACAAAAATCCTAAATGTTTATCAGTTATACTTACGGTGATTAAGTTTTTATATTCTGCAATAATTGCCTGTATGTGGGTTTTTTTTATACATTACTTGACCCTCATTACTATTGGCCAAAAAGTTAGCCAATAGTAGTATGACCACAAGCACGGGAGAAATTGTGCCCCAGTGACCATAGCCCATAACTAATATTATTTTTACATTAAATAATTAATCAATTTAATGTATGATTGGAATAAATCTAAACGGTTTCTATATAAAATTGAGCTTTATTAATCATTATTAAAATATATATTAAAGAAAATATATTTATAACTAAAATATATATTATTAAAATAAGATGGAATTAGCTTTGGTCTCTTGCAAACATTCATATACACTACACACTAGATAATTGGTGGGCCAAGTTGAAAGTTTCCTACATGCACACAACAATTGAATTGGAAGTAGCAGATATGCATCGAAGAGAATAAAATAAATAAATAAAAGTAGGAGCATTTACTTGTTGGAAGAATAAAAAAAAGGAAGCTGTTATTTTCCTTAAGTTGGGCTGATTGAGTGTGCAAGCCCAAATGGTGGAGAGTTTATGTTTGACTCAAATTGTTACTCGACGTATTTATGTATCACGAGACCTACTGATTTGAGAGAGAACCATACGGAACCTACTGCAACCAAAGGAGACGACATCAGAATACGAAAGGATTACTATTAACATTATAAAATAATGTTTAGTCAATAAATATATACCATAATAAAATATGTCAAATATAATATATTCTACTATACTAAGATTATATTTTTAATCTTAGTCACGTTAATATAATAAATAATAATATTACAATTATTTAATTAATATATTATGTTTGATAAAGTTAGAGTTATTAATTTGACGGAAAATGATATATTTCATTTTCTGGGCTAATTGGTTTTGTGCCATAGAAAATATATTTGACAAAGTAATGTCATTGGGACACTACTAAGTTTAGAGTTAATAGTTGAGAGAATTGTGACAACTGCGTTCTGTAATCATCGTGTAATGTAAAACAATGTCAGTTATCAATAAAACCATGTGCTTTAGTGTTATTATATGTGTAATTGTGTTCAATAAATTTTACAATTCGATTCGATTCCGATTTCAAGCTTTAAAATCACTTTCTGGAAGGTTATACGCAAACTGGTGCATAAACGCAATCTGTTTAACGCGACGTACACTCCGGAACTGTGACGTAAGCCAAACATACCCTAAATATCCTTTACATAACTTAGAAATAAGTTTTGAAGGATTCGGTATGGTAAAAACATGTTTATTTGAACTAAAGGACTATTTACGATAAAACTGCGAAACGAACGTTGGTGACGCCCGGATAATATTTAAATTCCAAAAATATTATGTTATGATTAAAAATTTATTTTAATCAGGTCCATGTTGAAAAATAAATTAAAACGCCTAAAAACGTTATTTTTCAAGTTTAAGCGCGTACCGCGTGTTTCTGCGCGACACAGTGCTTCTACTGCGAAACGCGGACAACGCAGCCAGTCTTGGCAACTGAAATTTATTTCAGTAATATTTTGGCAAGATTATTTTTATAGAATAATAAAAATAATTTAGTACGCCATAAGCCGGGATTTAAACGCTAGATAAAATACCCGGTATCCAGTTAAACACCCGTTTTAGCCTACTTATGGCATATTTATATAAAAAAAATTTCACATGGAGCCCTCCCCCATATATAAATTTCGGTCACCATATTTAGATGGACACCACCATAATATTTTGTCTAGACTTTCCAAGATTACCCCAACTTTACTCATTATCCTAAATGATCTTCTTGGAATATGGAGGATTATGTTGATACTCCAAGGAACATGCTACCCCATGGTCACTAGAAATGGAATTATAAAACAACCATTTTACCCTCACTTTAATCATCACAAAGATTCCTTTCTCCTTCCTCACACAAGCTACGGTTCATCACCCCTATCCCAACTCCACCATTTTCATTTCACTAACAAGCACCCCAAGGTGATTTAGAGGTGCAAGGAGCTAAGCTAGGAAGCTTGGAGCTTTCGGAAGTTGAAGGACCTCTCACAATTGCTTTTATCCACCCGTTTTCTCTAGTGTTTCTTCCCTAGCTTCAAAGCTAGTAGTAAGCTTCTTTGATCATCTTTTATTTTATATTTATGGTGATCGTATGTGTGCGTTTTAGTAACATTTAAGCTAGAAACAGCATGCTGATTAGCATTTTCAGCCAACTTCAACTGGCTGTAACTGGATCATTATAAATCGAAAAACTGATTTTCTGAAGCCTAAATTATGTATTTTCGAAAAAAAAAATCTAATGGCACTGGAATCATAATTTTTAGACTTCGTTTACTATTTTTAAAGGACTGTTTTTGGACAGCAGCTCAAGCTGCGTTTTTACTGCAGAAAATGTGTGTTGTATTCGGAGTCATAACTTGAAACCTGAGAAGAATTAACTCTTAAAATTGGTACTGTAGATGACCACTGATGTCATAGTAATTCTCCCACTGGAATTTCATCAATCGGACTTACGATAAATTTTAAATGAATTTTTCCGTGAACTGCAGTCAGAAAGTGACGAATCTGATTTCAGTCCGGTAAATGAATTTCTATAAAATATTGGTAATGAACTGGACCGCGATATTTTTACACAATAAAATTTGGATGGTATTTGACATTCTGTAAAAATTTGGGAATTTTTGGAGAAGGTTAACTATTTTATTAAATTGCTCGAAAACAGTCCAGTTTCATGTATATTAAAACAGAAATGACATAAGTAGTATTTTGCATGTCAAGGTGTGGATTTTTGATTATTAAAATCATTCTTATTTAATTTAGGGCGGATAAACAATTGAGGGATCGTTTTAACTTATTAAAAACGCACCCAAATGTGAGTACATAGTCCCCTATTTTACTATTTTCAATTGTTTTTGGGTGATTCATATGTATCTAAACGATTTCGATGTTTTAACGATGGTTTCAAAACGAGTAAGATGGTTTATACAAAACTAAGGGTCTGTTTGTTATGTGGTAATGGAATGGACGAAGTAATGGAATGGACGAGGTAATGGAATGGATGAGGGAATGCAATGGGTCATTACCATTCCATGTCTTGTTTGGTTACCATGTGAATGAAATGAATTATTATTGTGTATCGTTCGGTAGGCAAGAAAAACGGAGTAATAAAATTAGCGGTGAGTGGTGGTGGTGGTCGGTGGAAGTGATTGTGGGTGGTTATAGGTGGCGGCAGAGATGGGTGGTGGTGGCGAGTGGCGGTGTGGTGGTGCCGTCGAGTGGTGGTGGCGACAAGGTGGCCGTTCGTGGTGGGTGGCATCAAAGTTGGCGGTTGGTGCGGCGGCAACGGTTGGTGGTGGCGTCGACGATGGTGGTGGGCAGCTGCGGCGAGTGGCGTTGGCGGTTGGTCGCAGCTGTGGGTGATAACGGTGGCGAGTGGGTAGCGACGGCGGCGGCGGTGGCTGTCGGGGTGAGGTGGTGGCGGGTGGCGGCGATGGCGTCGGTGGTGGCAGGTGGCGACAATGGCGTCGGTGGTGTGTGGGTGGTGGTGGTGGTGGGTTGTGGCGAAGGTCGTGGGTTGTGGTGTTGTTGATAAGTGGTGCAAGAGGAGATGGAATGGAAAAAAACATGGGGGGTGGAAGGAATGATTTTGAGGGAATGGAATGCCTTTTGGAATGGATGATTCCATTACATTGACCAACCAAACACTTTTTTCTTCATTCCCTAGTAATCACTCATTCCATTCCACCTCTCATTACTGCATACCAAACACTACCTAAGAACGATTTCAATGATGTGAATGAACTTGTGGTTGTAGTTACATAACGAATGACATTCATTAATTTCGGCCAAACCGACCAGTATTAGGTTATGGTACCATAGGATCCGACAAATCTCGTTATCAACTAGACCCATGGTTATGTGTGGGTTAAGTGGGTAACGACTGAATCTAATGATTGTTAACTTACCCTTTGGAGGTTTGTTAATGCGAGAACGATTGGGAACGGTGAACGAGTCACAAAGGTTTGAATGTTATTAGCGAGACGACCAAAAGTAGTTTTCACTATTAAAACAAGAACGAATTGAACGAGTGAATGAATTGAACGATTTGGAACGATTTAAACGAATGAACGATGTTCTATAATGAGAAAGAGTTAAACAATATTACACAACGATGTTTACGAAACTATATAAACCATACGAGTTTTATTACAAGAACGATTTATGATTTGGTTTACATAAACAAATGTTTTGGGTTAAGATTCATGGCATCGAGGTTTATAAATTATGAACAATCTATTTTGACTTGGTTATTCATTTACAATACAAACATTTTACAAAACAAGGTTTTCTAATATCAATTAACGAAGTTGTACAAGTTGTTTCAACATACAAACGAGCCATAAATCTGATACTCACACAAAAACTATGTACTCGCCAACATTTCTTTGCTGACTTTGTTTTTACATATGTTTCAGGTGATGTTGCTTAATGTTGATCGCGAATAGGATGCATGCTCACTTAGGACCGGACGAGGCCTTAGTGATTTAATAACGATGATAAACTATGTTTGAATTGCTTGTTAACTTTAAGACAATGTTTAATATTCAATAAAACGAAACTCTTGTATCCATGGTTTGAAACAATAATTCTGTTACAACACTCCCCGACGTTTCCGCCACGATTTGTTGTTTTACGTGGTCCGGGTGTGACAGAAAAGTTGGTATCAGAGCCAATGGTTATAGAGAATTAGGTTATTAGTAAAATTTTGACCTAGACTATAACTTTTCTAGGACCCCAACACAAGTTGAATTGCGTTTAGAATTAAAAAAAACAAAAAAAAAAAACAAAATCCGAATCTGCTTTGAAAATTAGTCATCCGTTCTAGGATGATTGATTACTAGGTTTTGAACCCTCTGTTGTAAGGTTTTGAACCTTTCCAGTTTGACCCATTTTTGGCTTAGTGCCTTTTGAGTTTTCAAAATCTCGTCAGAGTTTGGGTTTAAATAATGTGAACACGTGCAAACTGGAAGAGTGAATGCCTGTACCCTGAGTTTTCTGTCTAAGGCTAGAGTGTTCGTACAAATCCACATAATCGGACCCGTCACTCTTACCTGGGAAATCTTGGGGTGAGTGTTCACTTATAGGCGAGCATGTCTTCGCGATACATTATTTTGATTCATTACTTTGATTAGTCACTGCGTATCGTTTGTTTGTTCGAGGTAACAAACAAATGATCGCCTTCCTTGTGTTTTGTCGATACCTCTTTTGTTTTTCCTAATTTTCAATCTCACTCGATTCTCCTGTTTCCTTGCTAGACAATGCCTCCTCGACGTGAAGCACAATCTTTTACTATTGAAGAAATCGCAGCCCTGGTCTCTCAGCAAGTGGCTGTTGTGCTTCCCGGTGTTGTGACCCAAGTCCATGAGATATTCAACAACAACAATAATAACAACAATAATGCACCGTGTAACTTCAAGAATTTCAATTCTGCTAAGCCGCTAAAGTTTTCTGGGTCGCAAGGAGCAACTGCGCTCCTGCAGTGGTTTGAGAGTATCGAGAACACATTCAGACATCTGCAGTGTCCGAATGCGCGTAAGGTTGAATTTGCTTCGAGTGTGTTTGAGAAGCGTGCTCTAACGTGGTGGAACGCAGTGATGCGCGACAGGGGTGCCGAAGTGGCATTGGCACAAACATGGGAAGAGCTTCGAGCTCTCATGATGAGAGAGTTCTATCCCCGTCACGAAATTCGAGCCTTGGAACGAGAGTTTGACGATCTGAAATAAGACGGGGGAGAACACCGTGCGTATACGGATCGATTTGAGGAGCTCAGTCTTTTGTGTCCTACTATGGTTACCCCGTTGGAAAAAGTGATAGAGAGGTATATCGATGGTCTACCCGATTCTATTCTGGATATAGTGACCGGCATTAATCCTACCACCCTTCGCCAAGCAATCGAGTTGTCTGCTACCCTGACTGAGTCTCAAGTCAGCAAGGGTAAACTCACCCGCAAGGGTGATAAAAAGAAGGCGACTGATTCTGGGAAGGACAAGAAAAAGGGTAAGGGTAAAGAAGGTGAGTCATCGAAGAAGTCGAGAAAGCGAAAGGGTTCCCAGAATTTTGCAGTAACTGCACAAACTGCTCAGAACCCTCAGAATCCGCCAGCTCAACCTCCTGCGAAGAAAGCATATGCTGGTACCGCACCTCATTGTGCTCGCTGCAACGGTCATCATGTTGCACAACAAGCTTGTAGGCAATGCACAACATGTGGTAAACTTGGGCATCTGGCCAACGTCTGTCGTTCGGGTCAGAATCAGATTGTTCATAATCAAGCTCTAGTCCAGGGGAATGCTGCTAGATTCCCACCGGGTACATGTTTCAATTGTGGAGAGCTTGGTCACTACCGCAACAACTGTCCGAGGTTGGCAAATGCAAATGTAAATCCAAACGTGAATGTCAATGTCAATGCGAATGCGAATCCCGCTCGTGGGCGAGCGTACAATCTGAATGCTAACGAAGCGAGGGCTGACAACGAGGTGGTTAATGGTACGTTTCTTGTTAACAATCAACCTGCGTATATTCTTTTTTATTCTGGCGTCGATAGAAGTTTTGTTTCACTATCTTTTGAACCCTTGCTTGCGATACCTAGAACTAAACTGAGGAAACCCTTATCTGTTGAAGTTGCTACTGGTAAACCTCTTGTTCTCGATTCAGTTATTCGTGGTTGTCAGTTAAACCTTGATAACCATCTTTTTCCCATTGACCTCACACCGATGCAACTTGAGAGTTTCGATATTATCGTGGGGATGGATTGGTTAACCAAACATCATGCTGAGATGGTTTTGTTTCGATAAGATTGTTCGTATCCCTCTTCCGTCTGGCGATGTTCTGGAAGTTCATGGAGAGAAACCATCTGGTGGATTGAAGCTTATGTCGTGTACAAAGGCCCAAAGATATTTACGAAAAGGATATGTTGCTTTCCTGGCACATGTCACCGAGGAGAAAGGCAAGAGCAAGAGTATTCAGGATATTCCGATTGTTCGGGATTATCCAGAGGTGTTTCCCGATGAACTGCCTGGTTTGCCTCCAGTTCGTCAAGTCGAGTTTCATATTGACCATGTACCCAATGCCAACCCGATTGCGAAAGCACCTTATCGTCTTGCACCATTGGAGATGCAAGAGTTATCGAAACAGCTTCAAGAGTTGTCTGATAAAGGATTCATCCGTCCGAGCTATTCGCCTTGGGGAGCACCTGTCCTCTTTGTGAAAAAGAAAGATGGATCTTTTCGAATGTGTATCGATTATCGTGAGCTTAATAAGCTTACCATCAAGAATCGATATCCCCTACCTAGAATTGATGATCTCTTCGACCAGCTGCAAGGTGCTTCATGCTTTTCCAAGATCGATCTGCGATCTGGGTATCATCAACTTCGCGTGTTCGAAGAAGATATTCCCAAAACTGCTTTCCGTACAAGATATGGGCATTACGAGTTCACTGTTATGCCTTTTGGTTTAACAAATGCCCCAGCTATCTTCATGGACTTAATGAATAGGGTTTGTAAACCTTATTTAGATAAGTTCATCATTGTGTTCATCGACGATATTCTCATTTATTCAAAGTCTCGAGCCGATCACGAGCAACACCTTCGTTTGACCTTGGAACTTCTGAAGAATGAACAACTTTTTTCTAAATTCTCCAAGTGTGAATTCTGGCTTAAAGAGGTTCAGTTCTTGGGTCATATTGTCAATGAGCAGGGTATTCACGTAGATCCATCCAAGATTGTTGCAATTAAGGATTGGAATACACCGACGACACCTACAGAAGTTCGTTCTTTTCTTGGTCTTGCTGGTTATTATCGACGATTTATTTCTAATTTCTCAAAGATCGCGGTTCCACTCACTGCTTTGACTCAGAAGAATAAACCTTTTGAGTGGGGATCTAAGCAAGAAGAAGCGTTCCAAACGCTGAAACGGAAGCTCTGTGATGCTCCTGTTCTATCTCTACCCGAGGGAAACGATGATTTTGTTGTCTATTGTGACGCGTCGAATCTAGGACTTGGTTGCGTTCTTATGCAACGAGGTAAAGTCATAGCTTATGCGTCTAGACAGTTGAAAGTTCACGAGAAGAACTATACGACTCATGATCTTGAGTTAGGAGCTGTGGTTTTTGCGCTTAAAATCTGGAGACACTACCTCTATGGAACGAAGTGTGTGGTTTTCACAGACCACAAAAGTCTCCAGCATATTCTCAATCAGAAGGAGCTGAACATGAGGCAACGACGTTGGGTTGAACTCTTAAACGATTATGATTGCGAGATCCGCTACCATCCTGGTAAGGCGAATGCCGTGGCCGATGCGCTTAGTCAAAAAGAACGAGTCAAACTTCATTCTGTTCGAACTCTATCTGATATTCAATCTCATGTTCTTCAAACTCAACGATCTTGTGTGATCAAAGACTTATTGAAATATGAGCTACCGCTTCAACTTGAGCTTAAACTCGAAAGGAAAGACGATGGTTTACTCTATTTTGAGAATCGTTTGTGGATTCTGAATCAGGACGATCTTCGCACCTTAGTAATGGACGAATCTCACAAGTCTCGATATTCTATCCATCCTGGTGCTGATAAAATGTACAAGGATCTTCGTACTAAGTTCTGGTGGCCTGGTATGAAGAAGGATGTTGCCTTGTATGTATCAAAATGCCTAACTTGTCTCAAGGTCAAGGCGGAATGTCAACGACCTTCTGGGTTGCTTGTACAACCAGAGATACCGGTTTGGAAATGGGAAAACATTGCCATGGATCTCATTACTAAACTACCGCGTACTAGTAAAGGTCATGATACCATTTGGGTAGTAGTTGATCGTTTGACGAAATATGCTCACTTCTTACCAATCCGTGAGGATTTCTCTGCTGAAAAGCTTGCCAAGATCTATGTAGACGAGATTGTATCACGACATGGTGTTCCTTTAGATATCATTTCCGATCGTGATGCTCGATTTTCATCTCATTTTTGGAAGACCATGCAATCTGCGTTGGGAACCCAACTGAATCTAAGCACTGCTTATCATCCCCAAACAGATGGTCAATCTGAGAGGACGATTCAAACCTTGGAGGATATGCTTAGAGCATGCGTGATAGACTTTGGTGGTAATTGGGATTCTCATCTACCATTGATCGAGTTCTCATACAACAATAGTTATAATGCTAGCATTAAGATGGCACCATTCGAAGCTCTCTACGGTCGAAAATGTCGTTCACCCGTCTGTTGGAATGAGATCGGTGAAGCTCAGCTTACTGGACCTGAGCTCATTCTGGAAACAACAGAAAAAATCAAGAAAATCCGCGATAATCTTGTGACCGCTAGAAGCCGTCAAAAGAGTTATGCAGATTTGGTACACAAGCCCATGGAATTTCAAATTGGAGACTGTGTCCTACTCAAGGTTTCACCTTGGAAGGGAGTGGTGAGATTTGGAAAGAAAGGAAAACTTGCACCACGATATGTTGGACCATTTAAGATTGTTGAAAGAATTGGAAAGGTTGCCTATCGACTAGAGCTACCTCCAGAGCTTGGAAATGTTCATCCGACTTTTCACGTGTCCAATTTGCGGAAGTGTTTAGCTGATGCTGATCTTCACATTCCTCTCGACGAGATTCAAATTGATGAAACGATGCACTTTGTCGAGAAACCTGTGGAGATAGTGGAACGTACATACAAACAGTTGAAGAACAAACGGATTCATTTGGTCAAAGTTCTCTGGGAATCCAAACATGGCCCCGAGTTTACTTGGGAATGTAAGGACCAGATGGAAATGAAATATCCACATTTGTTTTCACAAGATTCCTCTAAATAAAATTTCAGGACGAAATTTCTTAAAGTAGGGGAGACTGTGACAACTGTGTTCTGTAATCATCGTGTAATGTAAAACAATGTCAGTTATCAATAAAACAATGTGCTTTAGTGTTATTATATGTGTAATTGTGTTCAATAAATTTTACAATTCGATCCGATTCCGATTTCAAGCTTTAAAATCACTTTCTGGAAGGTTATACGCAAACTGGTGCATAAACGCTAAATATCCTAAATATCCTAAATATCCTTTAATAACTTAGAAATAAGTTTCAAAGGATTCGGGACTGCCACCATGTGACAAATACTGATTGGGTTGAGTAAATATAAATAAATATAACAACCTTGATGCTGTAAAGTATAACAATATATTTTATAAAAAAATGGAATGAACTCGCCAGTATTTATTACTGATAAAAATGTTTTCAAAACGCGTTTCAGGTAATTTGCTGTAAAGATAATAGAAGCCAGCTATGGAGCCCTGAAGGCTTAAATAAAGTGGCTATAAATACCTGAATAAAAGAAGAAATTATATTTTATTTATTTGGGTTTATCCCTATAAAAACAATTGAATGAAATATGGGTTTTAGCCCATTTGTATAATATTAAAAGTTTGGTGTTTTTATAAACTCTGAAATTATTTCCTAACTATGATTCTAATGAAAAATTTTCCGCTGCGTAATAAATAAACACCGATACCATCTGACTGGTTCACAGCACCCGCTCCCAGGGTGGGGTCGGGGGCTGTGACAGCAAGGCATTACATATAACACTTTTTTAATTGAGCCGCGTTCCAGCTACGCGGTACCATCAAGCCTGGATAGGCGATAGGCCCCTTTGCCCAGGTCTTCTTGAATGATGTAGGCGCCCTCCCAGTTGGGTCCCAGTTTGCCTGAGGGTTCCGCTCTACTGGCTTCATTATCACGCATGACATACTCGCCTTCCTTGAAAGTATTCTAAGCCACGCGTTTATTGTAGTATTTTTCTAGGCTCTTCTTGTATGTTGCCTCGTTGATAGCGGCGGCCTCACACCTTTCTTCGAGTAGATCCAGGCCTTCCCTTAGGAGCCTATCATTATCATCGTTGGTAGCGAGGCGACGTAGTGAGGGCAATCCAACTTCCGCGGGTATCATTGCTTCCGCGCCATAGGTTAGGTTGAAGAGGGTTTCATTAATACTTGTCTTAGGCATTGTTCGGTGTGCCCAGGGGACATTTGGCAGTTCTTCCACCCAGGAGCTTCCTTCATAACCTAACCTTCTTTTTATGCCATCAAGTAAACTCCTATTCGCCCGCTCCACCTGGCCATTTCCTTGAGGATGTGCTACCGATGTGAAAATTTGTTGAATCTGGAGCTCTGCGCACCATTCCTGCAAAACCTTATCTGTGAACTGCGTTCCATTGTTGCTTACCAAATATAGCGGCAATCCGAATCGACTTACTATGTGTTCCCAAAGGAACTTTTTGGCATTCTCTGCTGTGATTTTAGCCAACGGCTTGGCTTCAACCCACTTGGTAAAGTAATCAATTGCCACAATAAGATATTTTAGCCTCCCGGGGGCTAGCGGGATTGGCCCCACGATATCAACCGCCCATTTCTGGAAAGGCCAAGCAGCTGTGACTGGGATTAAGTTGTTTTTTGGGCGGAACGTTTGGGGAGCAAACTTCTGGTAACTGTGGCACCTTCTGAGTTCTTCTACCGCGTCCTCATGCATACCAGGCCAATAGTACCCGGCGTTATGAATTTTGGCGACCACTGCCCGGGGTCCCGTGTGAATGCCACATATACCCGCGTGTATCTCTTGAATTAGGTACTTAGCTTCTGCTGGGGATACACATCGCAGCAGTGGTCCCAAATATGATTTTCGGTATAGGACGCCACCGTTTACTTCATACTGCAACGCTTTTGTTTGTATCTTTTGAGCTTCGCCCCTAGCGGAAGGTAATTCCCCCTTTGTGAGGAATTTTAATATGGGAGTGTACCAACAGGGTTCTTCCGCTGTAACGGCGGAGACATCCTGGGGTTCAATGGAAGGCATTTTCAATGTTTCTACCTTTACTTCTTTTTCCATGCCGGAAGTGTCGAGTTTGCTCAGAGCGTCTGCTATTTGATTTTTTCCTCTATGAACGTGATTGAGTGTGACGCTGTCAAAGGAAGCTATGAGCTCTTTCGTTTTAGCGAGATACTTCGCCATTGACTCGTCCTTGGCTTCGTACGTTTTGTTTACCTGGTTAATAACCAGTAAAGAATCAACATACGCATCCACTCTTGTAGCTCCCATGGATTGGGTCATCCTTAAACCCGCCAGTAGCGCCTCATATTTTGCTTCATTGTTGGAGCATTCAAAGCCAAAACGTAAGGCGTACATCAGTCTTATTTCATCCGGGCTTATCAACATTAGACCTGCTCCAGAGCCTTTTCCGCTGGATGATCCATTGGTATAAAGCTTCCAGGTTTGTCTAGCTGTGCTGGACTCTGGGATATCCCGAATAGCGGGTTCCTGTATAGTTTCTCCCTCGGGAATTTCGGCCAGGAAGTCGGCGATTACCTACCCTTTAACTGTTGTTCATTTTCGGTACTCGATGTCTAATGCTCCCAATTCAATTGCCCATTTAGACAATCTTTCGGAGATCTCAGGCTTGTGCAAGATTTGCTGTAACGGGTAGTTTGTTAAAACCTGTACGCGGTGCCCTTGAAAGTATCTTCGTAGCCGCCGGGTAGCGTGAACTAGAGCAAGCACCAAGTTTTCAAGAGTTGGATACCTCGTTTTGGGTCCCGCCAAAACTCGGCTGATGTAGTAAATGGGTGTTTGTTTCCCATTTCTCTCTACCATGAGTACCGCGCTTACCGCGTTATGTGTCGCTGCCAGGTACATTTTGAGTAGCTCTTCCGGATATGGCGCAGTTAACATGGGTAGTTTCTCGATGAAACGCTTCATGTCTTGTAGGGCTTCTTCCGCTTCGCTGGTCCATTTGAAGTTCTTCTTGTTAAGGCAGTCCTTCAGTGTTTTTATAAATGGCAAAGACCTTTCGGCGTGCCTTGCCAAGAATCTATTTATGGCCACCAGACGCCCGTTTAATGCTTGCGCTTCTTTCAGAGTCCTGGGGGAGGGCATCCAAGTTATGGCAGCTACTTTTTCCGGGTTGGCTTTAAAACCGTCCCGGGTGACTACTACCCCCAAGAACTTGCCTTCCTCGACCCCGAATGAACACTTCTTGGGGTTGAGCGTTTGGAAGGTTTCTTCGATGTCTACCAGCATTTGTTTTTCTTCCCTGCTCTTGATTACTAAATCGTCGACGTATACTTCTAAGTTCCTGCCGATTTGTTTTTCAAAAGCTTTGTCCATGAGCCGCTGATAAGTAGCTCCGGCGTTTCGCAGGCCAAAAGGCATCTTGGTATAACAAAAGATACCCACATCAGTATGAAACGCCGTTTTCTCTTCATCATCTTTGGACATTTTGATTTGGTGATAACCCTTATAGGCGTCTAAGAAACATTTGTACCTATAAGGGACCAGGGAGTCAACTTTGAAATACATCTCCGGTAGCGGGTAAGCATCCTTGGGGCATGCTTTATTTAGATCTTTGAAGTCTATGCACATCCTCCACGTACCGTCTGGCTTCTTGACCATCACGGGGTTTGATACCCATGTGTGGTACTTTGTTTCTCTGAGTATTCCAGCTTCAACCAGCTTTCGTACTTCTTTGACTACTGATGCTTTTCTATCTGGTGTCATGCTTCGCTTTCCCTGTGCGACGGGTTTAATGCCCGGGAGTGTAGCTAGCCTGTGCTCTGCCCTCTCCTGGGGTATTTCGGTCATGTCAGAATGTTCGAAAGCGAAAATGTCAGCGTTTCTTCTCAGCAGTTATTTTAGGTTGTTTTTTACTTCTGGGGAGAGACTATCCCCTATAGTTATTGTCTGATCTGGATAGCGTGTGCTTAATACCCATCTTTCAGGACCGATAGCGCCGGTAGGCCCCTGTCGGCATCTTTTGGTGTCCAATACCTCTCCCACCTTATCTCGAAATATTGTAGCAATACCCCGTGGGGTGGGAAACTTCATGAAACCTCGCGCCGTAGATACTATAGCGTCCAATTTTCCCAGGGTGAACCTTTCGATGATTACATTATGGTAAGACTCAGCGCGTACCACAAGGAATTTAAGGAGTATGGTTCTTTCCCGGGGGGCTTGTCCAAAGGTGACTGGGAAAGTAATTTGGCCGATGGGATCAACCTTTTCCCCCGTAAAGCCTTTGATAGGGGCGTGTACTGACTCAAGTAGTCTTCTATCTTCTGGTTGCATTCTGTTGAAGCAATGCTCGTAGATGATATCCTCTGAACTCCCGGTATCTACCAGGATCCTTCTCATGTGATAATCACCTACCGCAGCAGATATGATTAAGGCGTCTGTAGTGAGGTGCAAATCTTCCACGCGAGGCTCAATTGTCATGGTGGCCAGCATCCAAGGTTCGAGGGTGGAAAAACTCCGCTTGGCTCCTTTTCCCTTATCCGCGTGTACCATGTTTAGCTCCCGTGGCCTTTTACCTGCCGCCTTGTCGTTTTCTTCTTTGACGGGCAGCGGGCCTTGTTTGATGTCTCGCACTAGGTGCGCCAATTTGCCCGCTTTCACGAAGTATTCTATCTGCTTCTTTAGCTGAAAACAGCCATTAGTATCGTGGCCGCTCCCCTTGTGGTATTCACAATACTTGCTCGTATCTTTGTTGGGGTTGTCCTTTAGGGGCTTCGGAGGGTTGAACTTGAAGTTCTCAGAGGCTAGGATTTCCGCTGGAGTTTTGCTCAAGTTAGGGTAATCGGATCGCGGCTTAGAGGGTTCATTCCTTGAGTAGGTATTTCTAGGCCTATCATACCGCGAGTCCATTCTATCGCCTCTTTGGTATCGGTTTCCTCTGCCTTTACTTTTAGAACCCCGCTGCTCCCTCTCCTCTTGGCTTTTCTGAGCCTCATTTTTCTATTGGCCACGTGACTAGCGGCTACCGCCTTTTCTTGTATCACATAAACCTTAGCTATTCTCAAGACTTCGTCGATGGTGGGAGGCACACCATCTCTTCCGTGAAGTGTTCGTAATAGCTCGTCATCATTTATTCCTTGTAGGAAAGCTCCACACGCTAGATCGTTTGTGACACCCGGGATTGCCAGGCTTTCTTTATTAAATCTAACGATGAAATTTTCTACCGTTTCATTGTCTCGCCGGCGGATATGGACGAGCTCGTTTCGGTCTTTAGTGTGCCTGCGCTGTTGGCTGAATTGCAAGATGAACTTGGACTCTAGATCTTCGAAACTGTCAATCTCCCCAATGGGCAGACTGTCCCACCAGACCCGAGCCACGCCTACCAGCGTATGTACAAACATTTTACACCAGAGGGGCATAGGCCAGCAGGCTACTTCCCCTGCGCTTTTGAACAGATTTAGTTGGTCGTCAGGGTCACCTAGATCGTCGTATTTGCCTACAGTTTGAGGCATCTTGGGCTTCTCCTTGATAGGAGCTTCCGCTATTCTTTTGGTGAACTTGGATTTGAAAGTTGCATCCACTGGTTTGTAAGGTCTGGTGAGTTCATCTTCTTCTACATTAATGGGTTGTACTGGAGGGATGACCCCGCTTTGGCTGGTACCCTGGGTGACAGGGAGTTGAGCCAGGGCGATGTTTAGCGTGGAGCTGGGGCCTCCACCTGGGGAGAATCGAGGCCTAGATGCATTTCCTCTGTCATAAGCAGGTTCCGCCGTTGGCGGGGTCTGACCATATACCGGCTGGGATGTTGGAAAAGTCCACCAGGGGGGCATATAAGCCGCGTATGGCGACTGCTGAGCATAGCCTTGCGCCGTCCCCTGAGGAGTGTAAGCCGGAGTATTGTATGGAGGTAAATACCCATAAGGGGGTGCATAATAGTACCCGGGGAAGTAAGCCTGATTTCCCGGCGTAACCGGGGCGTTCATGATTCCCGCTGGCATGACCACTGGTTGATGGGGTGGTATAGATAACGCTGCCGTTAGCGCTGCCGAATACAAGGGTGGCATGGCGCAGGTGACTGAAGGTTGATAGTACTGAGGTATGCTCGCCTGTGGTATAACAGTACTTGGGCTTGCTGATGTTATTACTGGCTTAGTGCTGTAACGTATCGTCTGTGCCCTAGTGGTTTCTGCTGGGGTGAAAACGTTAGCACCAGTTGTAATTGGTTCCACTGACTGGAACTGCAGAGAAGTGTAGGAAAATAGTTCTGACGCCGTCGTCCCAGAAGAAACAGCGGTAGTGCCTGTAAAGCCTGGTGGGGGTCCTTCTGCTTCAAATTCCAAGTCGAGTGACCTGGTTACGGCCGGTGAGGCTAGCATGGTGGTAACCGGGCTTGTCTCTAGCAATGGATCGCTAGTTACCATCGCCTGGCTTGGTGTGACTGCTACGTTCTGATCGCTTGCCATAGGGTTACGTCTGATTGTTACCGAAAGGTCCCACGGATGGCGCCAATGAAGAAACACTAACCTTTGCGGTAGTATCCGACTAAGACTTCAACTCTTGGCGACCGGAACTGTTAGCTGCAAAACAGAACACTGTTAGGACTCGGTACAGGAATGGGGTTATTCCTGTAACCACCCTCCGGCGTGAGAATAAGTCTCGGTTTTGGGAGTAAAAGAGTATGCGTAGAGAAGAGAGTAAATCGAGAGCAAGATGATCATACCTTAGATGTTTTACCTTATTTATAGTTTACCATTAGGGTTTCTCCTAACTTGGGATGGGCTCCGATAAGTTAGGGATTTACACGATCTTCCCAAAAGAACGGGGATTCAGTTACGTGATTTATCCATGCAGAATAGAACATTTTAGAATAAATATTCATAATTAATTATTTAGAATAAAATAGTAGGTAATGACCGGGTCGGGTTGGCCGATCCGGGTCATACCTCGTCAGTAACTTAGACATAATTATTCAAAGTTTAACTAACCTAGACAAAATTATCCCAAAAAAATGTCTTGAATCTCCAAAGTTTAACTTAATATTTATTATTTTTAACATAGTCAAACGAACACGAACGAACGTAAAGGAACGAACATGAATGAATGTAATCGAACATATTACCGAACGTTCACGAACACAGTCGAACGAACAAAATCTTTGTTCGTGTTCGTTCGCTAAGCTAACCGAACGAAACGTTTTGTTTGTGTTCGTTCGTTAAGCTAATCGAACGAACATAAACGAACTTCCTGTCGAACGATTCATGAACTGTTCGCTGAACATTCGGTTCGTTTACAGCCCTAAAACATGTATTGAATTTTACCCTTTTAGAGAACAGACATGCCAATAACCAACAAATCATCAACCCCAAAGTTAGTTAAGGGGGTTTTATAATGCTCTATTATCATTTTTCTGGTCGTTTTAGGGGCATATAGAGCGAATGACATTTCTAGAATAATGCCGAAAGAGGAGAAAAAATGAAAAGTATTATACAAATCACATATTATAATGTAAATTTATTTTAATGAATATCCAACCCATTATGAAATTATTTTAACTAGTGAGTTTCCCCACCGCTTCGCGGCGTGAATTCGATCGTTATTTGTTAGGCTCGCTACGGTACCGACACTCGCTATATTAATTGAAAGAGAAACCCTTACATCGATCGAAAACAATAAAAATGAATATGATGTTGTTTAGTTGATATCGGTTCGTTTGTTTTGCGTTCTATGTTTATTTTTGTCAACATTGCAATATAATTTTTTTGCAAATGACTATTGTGCCATGATCATACCAAAGCTAACTAAAACCGACTGAACAACATGTGTATCGGTACTGGTATTAATTTTTATTGTTTTTGATTTCGATAAACTGACGTCGTATCGCTACCATAGTGTGTTACACCAAACAACATCGGTACCGGTATGTTTCTCGTTTGAAGATGAATATCGTATCGCTACCACAGTGACCCGGACCGAAACCAAACGAACAACATTGTTTCGGTACCAATATTTGTGTATACTATGTTTTTCTTTTAATAAACTGACACCGTATCACTATCTTAACGTACCATACAACATCAGTACTGATACATGTATTCATTTTTATGGTTTCCGGTTTTGAAAATTCTTCATTTATACAACTCCTTATGTGATAAAAAATGAATATCGGTACATGTAGCGTGACAATCTGAACCAATCGATATCGTTCGAACAACATCGTTATCGCTATTGGTGTTTGTTTTTGTTGTTTTCGACCAATGTAAAACACGTGTCGATTTCACACCTAATGCCTATATTGTACCGCTAGTGTAACGAACCATATCGATATCGATCTGATGCCCGCGTAATGTTAAAAAAAATTAACATAGACACGGATTTAGATTTTTTTTTAAATTTAAGAAACACAAATTGTTATTCTACCGCTACTGTAACAACTGTATTGATATTGATCCAATTCCTGCGGAATGTTAAAAAAATAAACATAAACACGAATTTAGAATTTTTTTCTAAATTTAACAAACGGAAGTTATTACTAAATAAATACTATTAATAAATAATAAGGGTCAAGTTATTCTACAAAGGCTCCTAATTGTAAAAAGTGTAAGAAAGATTTATAGAGCGTCCGATAACCTAAAATTAAACCCACTACATCATCACCCAAAACCTAAACACCCACCCTCACCCCACCCCACCCCACCCCAACCCACCACCACCCAAAAACCTAAACCCCCACCCCACCCCCGGCAAAAAAAAAAAAAAAAAAAAAACTATACCTCACCAAAAAACCTACCCCCCCACCCCTCAAAAACCTAAAAAAACTCTAACCCCCCCCCCCCCCAAATAAAAACCTAAAAAAACCTAACCCTCCACCACCACCCAAAAACCTACCTACCCCCCCCCACCCCCACCCCTCAAAAACCTAAAAAAACCCTAACCCCCCCCCCCCACATAAAAACCTAAAAAAACCTAACCCTCCACCACCACCCAAAAACCTAAACCCCCACCCCTAGAGGTGTACAAAAAAAACCGGTTTTAGAACCGAAACCGATTTTTCTTTTAACCGGTTTTTTTATAACCGAACCGCCGGTTATAGACCAGTTAGGATTCTTGGTATGATGTAACAACCCGGAATTTATAAAACTCTAAATGAAGATTTTTAAAGCGCTAATTAAACAGAAACCAGCTAACTAGGAAATTATAACCCAGTCAGCTACGAGCCTTGTAGTGGCATTTAATAAGGTTAAAACACTTAGATTATAAATTAAACAAAGCTAAAGGACCAAACTTGCAAAGATTGAAAGTGGAATGTTGAAATAAGAAATTAACATACCAAACACCCACATACGTGAGTGTCTGGTCGAACAGAACAAGAGGGGGCGACCAGGGTTTTCTTTTCAAACCCAAATCCTCACAAAAGCTCAAAATCAGAAGCCTAAATCAAGTCTAAATCAATTTTCGAGCACAAATTCAAGATCACCTAGTTGAAAGGATCATAAGGTATGTAAAATTGTGATGTTTTGATTCACCATAAATTATAGGTTAATTGTGAGAAACTGAAATTGAGCTTTAATATGTCATGCATGGAGGAATCTTGAAAGTGTTATGAGGTTTAGGGACAAACCCTAGATGATTTCTTGTCAAAATCTTGCATGATACTTGTAAGGTTCATAATCACCATAGTAGGTGATTAATAAGTTAGTAGAACTTGATAAACACTAGGGTTAAGATTCTTGTTCTAGTGTAATATGAATTTATGAGATAATTTCTGGAATATTGATGTTGAAATATATGTATAATTGTCTAATTAAAGTTGATTTAGATAAGATAACAAGCCATGAACTTGATATTGATTATGTGAAAATCTGACCCACTAGGTGTTTGTTGAAATGCCTAAGTGGGGATTTATATGTTAAAAATCGGATGAAAACGCATAATTGACTACTATGGCAAATTATGTGTTTTAATTACAAAAGGGTTCTAAATTGAAGTTGAATTGAACTCCTTAGGCAAAGAATCCGGATCGTCGAGCGGACAAGCCGGAGGAGGAGATACGCGCTTGAAGGGTACACTTTGAAGGTACGCGACTTATGGTTTCGTTACATTATGTTTAAACATTAGTTTTAACTTGTTATATGGAAATTTGGAAAACAAGGAAACCTGTTAAGTCACGGAAGTGACGAAGTGCCATAGACAAATAAAATGGGTCAAATCATGTGTTAGAAATAGAGTTTGGAATGTTTGAAATGGTGGTCTCCATTCGGCATCCAAACGAGTCAAAGCAAATTGAATGTATGCTTGTCAAATAGTGTTAAAAGCAAGTTTAAATCCTTGAAACAAGCATGACGATTTTTGCATAAGCAACCCTTGGGAGGGAAGCGAAACGTCATAATCGGAGAATCCGGGATCGGGTAAATTGATTGTAGACATGAGATGACAAATAAACAAGTTGTTGAACTTGTAGAGAAACGGGTCGAATAAGCAAGGAATCGGATTATAAGCTGATTGTTCGTAAACTAAAAATTTTCAGGAATGGTGTTGATAAACGCGACCGTAATTTACGTAGGAAAAAGAATCGGTTAAAACGGACGCCCGAGTCAAAAGTTATGACGATTTAAAGTTTGGAATTTAGAATAAGAGAGCTGGGCTGAGTTTCAGCATCAAACAACAAACATTCTGTCGAAAAAGCCCCCCGGCGCCGAGCCACGGCTGAACAAACTTACTGTCGCGCGACGCGACGGTGTTAGCGCCACGCGACGGGTCTCCCTTCTCTTCCTCGCGCGGCGCGACTGAGTCCCAGCTCGAATTTTGTTTATTTTTGTTATGTTTTGATCATGGAACATGTTATACTTGATGTTTAAAGTGTCAAACTAATAATTGTAATCGGTTTTGACCGTAGGTGAAGTTGGAACTTAATCCGGATGGTGATCAAGCTATTATCAAGAACCGAACGCACTAAACGATGCTTCCGCACTTAATCTATTTTATCTTAGCAATATGTAGATACTTGAACCATGTTTTCAAACGTTATCTAGTAGACACTTGAAGTTATGTTTTGTAAGTTTAATTGATAGTTTGTTGTTAACTGGAATATTAGGATCAAATATGGTTCTTTAAATTATGAAAGTTTTTTTTGTAAACTCTATATGTTGGCATTAAATGCTTATCTTGTGTCTTAAATCTTGTTACAAGTTGGTAATCAGAGCTAAGGGTTGTCAATAAAGTGTGTTCGGTTCAAGCTTGATCAAACATCCGGTAAGTGTTAATTGTTTTAAATAAACTTAGAGAATATAGAAATGAAACATGAATTAATATGCACGGAAAGAGTGTATAAGCTCACTCAAACACGGGAAATGCATGAAACAAGAACGGTTGAATCAAGTTGTGAACCCTTGATTAAATCAAAACAAGTAAATCATATGTTATAAATGAAATGTTTAACAGTTAATGTAAACATTTCAGTATTAGAGATGGCAGATGGAGGTAATGATAATGCGGTGCCAAGAGTCACCGAGCAAATGAGAGAAGTGATTGCCGAGGAGGTTGGAAAGGCGATCGAAAATAGTTTGTCGGGCTTTATTGATAAAATTCAAAACACGGTTCTATCGATAGTAGACAAGAGAATCAAGAAATTGGAAGATAGTTCTGACCTAGCAAAGGAAAAGCCCGGAGGACGAAAGCCTTGTTCATACAAGGAATTCATGGCGTGTAAACCACCAATATATAATGGGGAGGTTGACCCAATAGTGTGCCAACGATGGCTAAGTGATATTGAAGGGGTATTCGAGAGGACCCACTGTGATGAAGATGACTATGTAGCCTATGGTACGGGTCAATTAAGGGGTCAAGCAAAAGATTGGTGGGATAACAAAAAGAGAGAGATTGGTAGTGAAGCGGCTAAGGTCATGACATGGGAGGAGTTTAAGACGCCATTTCTTAAACATCATAGCCCCAAGGCGGTCATTAATAGAATCAAGGAAGAGTTCATGCAACTCAGGCACAAGGGCGAGACCATAGACAAGATTACGGCAACATTTATGGATAAGATGAAGTTTTGCAATGAATTGGTGACGAATGAAGAACAAAAGATATACTACTACTATAACATGTTAAGCGTCGAGTATAGGGAGTTTATGACTCCTTCAAAATACGAGACCCTTACCGAGATCATAAATGTTGCTCGGGAACGGGAGATTAAACTGAAAAAGCAGGTTGAACGGGGTGAACGAAGGGCACATGATGTTAATCCAAGACCTACCAAGAAAGCACGAACAAACAAAACAGTGAAGAAATCGGATGCAAAAGGCGGGTCGCCAAGTTGCAAAATCTGCGGAAAGGGTCATAAGGGCGAATGCCGCTTCAAGGATAAGCCCTGTCCCATATGTCGAAAGACGGGACATATGGCTACATCATGCCCGGAGAAAGTGACGGTTTGCTACAATTGTTACCGACCGGGTCACAAAAGGTCGGAATGTCCGGAGCTAGTTGGAAAGAAAGATGGGCAAGACCCGAAAGGTGAAGCCCCAAAAGCAAAGGCAAGATCTTTCCAATTGACTGCCGCAGAAGCAAAGGTTGAACCTGAAGTGGTCTCAGGTATATTTGCTGTAAACTCGATTCCTGCACGTGTATTATTTGATACGGGTGCGAATAAATCCTTTATTTCATATGGATTTATTCGACATCCTTCATTTGTTCTAACAAAATTACCTATGCCCTTAGAAGTAGAGATAGGTAATAACAAGAGTTTTATTGTTTGTGGTGTATGTGAAAACTGTAAATTGAGCATTGATGACGAAGAATACACAATAGATCTGATCCCGATGTCGATGGGAGAATTCCAAGTGATCGTGGGGATGGATTGGTTGTCCCGATTCCACGCGAAGGTGGTTTGTTTCTGAAAGGAAATAAAACTGACGTCTCCTAGCAGAAAGCACGTTAAGATATATGGTGAAAAAGGCGGTAACCCGGTGGTATGCTCAATGCTAGAAGCCCACAAACTTATGAAACATGGATGCAAGGCCTACATGGTATACGCAAGCGAGTCGGAGAAAGAATCCCTTAAAATTGGAGACGTGCTGGTAGTACATGATTATGAAGACGTGTTCCCGGAAGAACTACTGGGAATACCACCAAAACGGGAGGTAGAGTTCGGAATCGAATTGATTCCGGGCGCAAAACCTGTGGCCAAGGCGCCGTATCGGCTCGCGCCGTCGGAGCTACAAGAATTGATGTCTCAAATCCAAGAATTGCTCGACAAAGGGTTTATTCGACCGAGTGTATCCCCGTGGGGCGCACCAGTTTTATTCGTGAAAAAGAAGGACGGCAGTATGCGTATGTGTATCGATTACCGAGAGTTAAACAAACTCACGGTGAAGAATCGATACCCACTTCCAAGAATTGATGAGTTGTTTGACCAGCTACAAGGAGCAAGTTGGTTCTCAAAGATTGATCTCAGATCGGGTTATCACCAATTGAAAGTCAAGGAGGAGGACGTACCGAAGATGGCCTTTCGTACGCGGAACAGGCATTATGAATTCCTTGTAATGCCCTTTGGGTTAACTAATGCACCCGTGGTTTTCATGGACCTCATAAACCGAGTTTGCAAACCTATGCTGGATAAGTCGGTAATTGTATTTATCAATGACATTTTAGTATATTCGAAGAATGAAGCAGAGCACGTGTATCATTTGCAAGAAGTGCTAGAGACCCTCAGACGAGAAAAGCTGTATGCAAAATTCTCAAAGTGCGCTTTCTGGCTACGAGAAGTGCAGTTTCTTGGGCATATCATTAGTGCCGAGGGGATACTAGTGGATCCGTCAAAAGTAGAAGCCGTGTCAAAATGGAACACTCCAAGGAATCCCTCAGAAATCCGTAGCTTTTTAGGGCTCGCGGGATATTATAGGAGATTCATACAATATTTCTCCAAAATTGCTTTACCATTGACCAAATTGACTCGCAAGGAGGAAAAGTTTGTATGGGGCATCGAACAGGAGGAAGCCTTCCAAACGCTCAAGGAAAAGTTAACTCATGTTCCGGTGCTAACGTTACCGGAAGGAGTTGATGACATGGTGGTTTACTCGGATGCGTCGCATTCGGGGCTCGGATGTGTTTTAATGCAACGAGGCAAGGTTATAGCCTACGCCTCGAGACAACTGAAGATCCATGAAAAGAAATACCCGACTCATGATTTGGAGCTGGCAGCAGTAGTGTTCGCCTTAAAAATATGGAGACATTATTTGTATGGGGTAAAATGTACAATCTTTACTGACCATAAGAGTTTGAAATATTTCTTCGATCAGAAGGAATTAAACATGAGGCAAAGGCGGTGGTTAGAAACGGCCAAGGATTACGATTGTGAAATACATTACCACCCCGGGAAAGCCAATGTAGTAGTAGATGCATTAAGTCAAAAGATGGATTATACCCCGATACAAGTACAATCAATGCAGCTTATTGTGACCTCGGGCCTACTAGAACGGATCAGAGAAGCACAAGTTGAAGCAGTGAAGGTAGAAAACTGGAAGAAGGAAAGAATCGTCGGTCAATATAAAGATCTTGAAGAAGGCAACCACGGTTTGAGAACACGTTTCAACAGAATCTGGGTTCCTAACACATGTGGAGTTAAAAAGATTCTACTAGATGAAGCTCACAAATCCCGTTATTCCATCCATCCGGGAGCGACCAAGATGTATAATGACTTGAAACAAAACTATTGGTGGCCCGGAATGAAAAGAGATGTAGTGAAATACGTAGAGAAGTGCCTGACATGTCTACAAGTCAAGGCGGAACACCAAAAACCATACGGTAAACTTTAACCGTTGGAAATTCCAGTTTGGAAATGGGAACATATTACAATGGACCTGTTAACCAAACTACCGAGGACGAACCACGGATTTGATGCTATATGGGTAGTTGTTGATAGATTGACAAAGAGTGCTCAGTTTATTCCAATACGTGAGACTTATACGTCAGAAAAGATGTCGGAGGTTTACACTAATGAGATAGTGGCACGCCACGGAGTACCGGTATCCATCGTGTCCGATAGGGATACCCGGTTCACTTCAAATTTCTGGCGAGATTTCCAAGAGCAAATGGGAACCAAATTGTTCATCAGTACTGCGTACCATCCTCAGACGGATGGACAGAGTGAAAGAACAATACAAACGTTGGAGGACATGCTACGAGCATGTATTATTGACTTCGGAGGTAGTTGGGAGGTTTATCTACCTTTGGTTGAATTTTCATATAACAACAGCTACCATACTAGTATCGGGATGGCACCGTATGAAATGCTTTACGATAGGAAGTGCCGGACCCCGGTGTGTTGGGGTGAGGTGGGTCCACGCTAACTCGCCCACAAGGATATAGTTCGAGCTACTAATGAAAAGATTGAGGTGGTTCGGGCACACTTGAAAGCGGCGCAAGATAGACAAAATTCGTATGCAGACAAAAGGCGAAGACCAATCGAGTTTCATGTTGGCGACAAAGTCATGCTCAAGGTATCCCCATGGAAGGGGGTTATCCGATTTAGAAAGAGGGGAAAATTAAGCCCAATATTTATTGGGCCGTTTACAATTGTTGAACGAGTAGGGAAGGTAGCATACCGCCTTGAACTACCGGAAGAATTAAGCGGAATTCATAGCACGTTTCATGTGTCACATCTTCGGAAATGTTTAGCGGATGAAACAACCTATATCCACTACGATGACATCGAGGTGGATGATAGACTTAACTATGTGGTGAAGCCCATTGCGATTTTGGATCGTAAGGTAAAAATCTTAAGAAATAAAGAAATCAATCAAGTGAAGGTCAAATGGGAACACCGGAAGGGTTCAGATACCACATGGGAATCCGAGGAGGAGAAGCAACGACTCTACCCTACACTATTCGGTACGTAATTAGGTTTTGGGGATGAAACCCTTTTTAAGGGGGTGGACTTGTAACAACCCAGAATTTATAAAACTCTAAATCAAGATTTTTAAAGCGCTAATTAAACAGAAACCAGCTAACTAGGAAATTATAACCCAGTCAGCTACGAGCCTTGTAGTGGCATTTCATAAGGTTAAAACACTTAGATTATAAATTAAACAAAGCTAAGGGACCAAACTTGCAAAGATTGAAAGTGGAATGTTGAAATAAGAAATTAACATACCAAACACCCACATACGTGAGTGTCTAGTCGAACAGAACAAGAGGGGGGCGACCAAGGTTTTCTTTTCAAACCCAAATCCTCACAAAAGCTCAAAATCAGAAGCCTAAATCAAGTCTAAATCAATTTTCGAGCACAAATTCATGATCACCTAGTTGAAAGGATCATAAGGTATGTAAAATTGTGATGTTTTGATTCACCATAAATTCTAGGTTAATTGTGAGAAACTGAAATTGAGCTTTAATATGTCATGCATGGAGGAATCTTGAAAGTGTTATGAGGTTTAGGGACAAACCCTAGATGATTTCTTGTCAAAATCTTGCATGATACTTGTAAGGTTCATAATCACCATAGTAGGTGATTAATAAGTTAGTAGAACTTGATAAACACTAGGGTTAAGATTCTTGTTCTAGTGTAATCTGAATGAGTAAACTGCCATTTTGGTCCCTGTGGTTTGGGCACTTTTGCCATTTTAGTCCAAATCTCAAACTTTTTAAACCTGGGTCCCTGTGGTTTAACTTTTATTGCCATTTTAGTCCAATATTAAGAGTAAACTGCCATTTTGGTCCCTGTGGTTTAACTTTTATTGCCATTTTAGTCCAAATCTCAAACTTTTTGGAATAGTAAAAAAAAAGGAGGATTTTGAATTTTGGACTAAAATGGCAATAAAGATGAAACCACAGGGACCCAAATTTAAAAAGTTTGAGACTTGGACTAAAATGGCAAAAATGCCCAAACCACAGGGACCAAAATGGCAGTTTACTCAATCTGAATTTATGAGATAATTTCTGAAATATTGATGTTGAAATATATGTATAATTGTCTAATTAAAGTTGATTTAGATAAGATAACAAGTCATGAACTTGATATTGATTATGTGAAAATCTGACCCACTAGGTGTTTGTTGAAATGCCTAAGCGGGGATTTATATGTTAAAATTAAGATGAAAACGCATAATTGACTACTATGGCAAATTATGTGTTTTAATTACAAAAGGGTTCTAAATTGAAGTTGAATTGAACTCCTTAGGCAAAGAATCCGGATCGTCAAGCGGACAAGCCGGAGGAGGAGATACGCGCTTGAAGGGTACACTTTGAAGGTACGCGACTTATGGTTTCGTTACATTATGTTTAAACGTTAGTTTTAACTTGTTATATGGAAATTTGGCAAACAAGGAAACCTGTTAAGTCACGGAAGTGACGAAGTGCCATAGACAAATAAAATGGGTCAAATCATGTGTTAGAAATAGAGTTTGGAATGTTTGAAATGGTGGTCTCCATTCGGCATCCAAACGAGTCAAAGCAAATTGAATGTATGCTTGTCAAATAGTGTTAAAAGCAAGTTTAAATCCTTGAAACAAGCATGACGATTTTTGCGTAAGCAACCCTTGGGAGGGAAGCGAAACGTCATAATCGGAGAATCCGGGATCGGGTAAATTGATTGTAGACATGAGATGACAAATAAACAAGTTGTTGAACTTGTAGACAAACGGGTCGAATAAGCAAGGAATCGGATTATAAGCCGATTGTTCGTAAACTAAAAATTTTCAGGAATGGTGTTGATAAACGCGACCGTAATTTACGTAGGAAAAAGAATCGGCTAAAACGGACGCCCGAGTCAAAAGTTATGACGATTTAAAGTTTGGAATTTAGAATAAGAGAGCTGGGCTTAGTTTCAGCATCAAACAACAAACATTCTGTCGAAAAAGCCCCCTGGCGCCGAGCCACGGCTGAACAAACTTACTGTCGCGCGACGCGACGGTGTTAGCGCGACGCGACGGGTCTCCCTTCTCTTCCTCGCGCGGCGCGACTGAGTCCCAGCTCGAATTTTGTTTGTTTTTGTTATGTTTTGATCATGGAACATGTTATACTTGATGTTTAAAGTCTCAAACTAATAATTTTAATCGGTTTTGACCGTAGGTGAAGTTGGAACTTAATCCGGATGGTGATCAAGCTATTATCAAGAACCGAACGCACTAAACGAAGCTTCCGCACTTAATCTATTTTGTCTTAGCAATATGTAGATACTTGAACCATGTTTTCAAACGTTATCTAGTAGACACTTGAAGTTATGTTTTGTAAGTTTAATGGATAGTTTGTTGTTAACTGGAATATTAGGATCAAATATGGTTCTTTAAATTATGAAAGTTTTTTTTTTTTTTTGTAAACTCTATATGTTGGCATTAAATGCTTATCTTGTGTCTTAAAGCTTGTTATTTAAGCCGGGTCTTACATATGAAAAACCGGTTAATAACCGAAACCGGTTTAAAAAAAACCGGTTAAACCGGTAAAAAACCGGTTTTTTTTTGGCAAAAACCGGTTAAAAACTGATCCCAACCGGTTACACCGGTTATTGTTTTGGACTTGAAAAACCGGTTAGTAACCGAAACCGGTTATTAAAAAAACCGGTTTTTATTTTGGATGAAAAAAACCGGTTCGGTTAATAACCGAAACCGGTTTTTGAAAAAAACCGATTTGTACACCTCTACCCACCCCCCTCGGCAAAAATAAAAAAAAAAATTTGTTTTTGGGTGGGTGATGGGGGAGGGGGTGGGTGGATGTTTAAGTTTTTTTTTTTTTTTTTTTTTTGTAGTGGGTTTTTTTAAAAGTCTTTGTACCATTCTTTCAATTAAAAGTCTTTGTATTTGATCCTAATCCTAAATAATAAAAAAACAAATACTTAAAAATTATAAATTACTATTTATTACTAAAATCAAATTAAATGACATATAAAATATTATTAAAATTAAAAAAAAAAAACAAATACTTGAAGTTATATTTCACTATTCGTGATCATGATCACTTTATATTCATTCTCCTATATATTAAAAGACCAACGTTTTGAACAGTAGAAGGGTTTTTCAGTAAATTACACATATTTGTGCCCACCATATAAAACCCTCACCCCGACCCTATTCACCCACCGTTGAAAGAGAGATACCAGGAGGTGGTCACCGCCGGCCACACATGTCGCCGGAAGCCGACCATAGAAAAGGGAACTCCGTGGAAGTTTCGCCAACTGTGTTGACGCATCAACCCTATCAATCGAAAGCCTAGATCACCGTCAAGCTCATGGTGACGATCGTTTATCTGATTACAAGGCGATGGTGGTTCAATTGAGACCTCAGACAGTCGGCGGCTAAGGTTCATGACTCGAAGGTGATGACGGAGACGATGTAGGTTAAGTTTCAGGCGATCAATCGTGTCAAACGATGGTCGTTCAGAACAAATGGACGGTCGGCGACGGTCAAAACAAGGGAACACAGGTGGTGGTGGTTTCATGGCGGTGAAGATGAGTGGAATCGGTGATTTCGGTTGGCAGATCTGGTAGCAGAGGGGCTGCTTGACCAAAAGGGAACACCTTCTTTCAATCCTCACAGTCATCGATATGACGATATCATTCTTCCTTTTATTTACACTTCCGTTTTCATCAGGTTTGCAGTTTACAAAACTTATCTTCAAAGATGTTGAGTATATTCTGTTTAGGACTTGATTTTGCTCCAAAAATTTTTATTTATATAAAGTGGGTTTGTTATTTTGGTAATATTAGAATGGAGATACCAAGCCTTAAAAAGGTTGTAATTATTGGTTTATAAAATTAGTACCAACTTGAGAAAGGGTGCAATTGCTCTGCACTTCTGCAGCTGATTATTGTATATTCACACTTAAACATTGCATTTCTTATTGCTTCCCTAATTTGTTCATAAAAAAGATGTATTCTGATGGGATCATGTTAAAATTTGCGAGTAGAATCAACATGTATCACTAAGGTTCTTTGAAGTAAATTTGATAACTATTTTTAGAAATTAAAGTTGTTTGTCCATAATCTGAAATCAAAGTGTTGGTTTCTGGCATCAACAACAGCTATGATTTTTTTTTAATTTTGTAGAGTCTTTAAATAACATGATATTTTATATATAATTCAAGTATTAAACACTGCAAAAAAAGAAAAGTATTGTGTTTGAGCTGAAAAGGATATATAAACATTTGATTTAAAAAAGTCTTATTTTTCAATTGAAAATTTAATGTATGTCTCTTTCTCAGGAATGGAATGGTTGAGTGAATACTGAATACATCTTAGAAGGTGCTGCATGGGTTAAGTACTTAAGTGGCAACTACATAATGTCGAACCCATCATGAACCGAACCTGTCCTGACCCGGACCAATATGACCCTTTTTCAAAGCGACCCATCTTGACTCATGAACCAACTCGACCCGCCTGTTTTGCCAGGTATAATTTAAGCTGTATTTTCATAGTAAAAAAAAGTAAAGTCCTTTGTGGGCCACAAAAACTATTAGAGATGAAGAAAATAGCCAGTTTTCTTTATTATTACCAGAAGAAAGGCAGTCAAGTTGAAAGTATATTCTATAAGTTTTTTTGAGGTTTATAGATTACAAAGTGTTGAGAACAGATGACAGTTTAAGGTTGAGCAGAATGGACAAACCAGAATCAACCCGACAGAAAACAGACACGAGCTGGTCGCTAAGCAGTATGCTGTTTCGGCTTAGCAATCAAGCTTCCACTCTTCTCTAAGCTGGCTAAGGTGGTGGTGCCAACGACAACTTATTATTCCGAGAAGTACAACCAAATCAGCAGCTTATTTTTCCGACAAGTACAACCAAACTATGCAGCAAACGTCGAAGAAAGGGTTCAAGTTTTATTCGTATCTTCTGTTGGTGCCGACCGAAAGGATTGCTAAGGTGTTTAACCCCGTTGAGCCACAAGCTGAACCGGTTGTCTCCTCTAAGGGGTAGCTGTAGCACATTAGGGATGTATTATGTTGTGGTTTTATTGTTGTGTAAATGTCTGTTTTCATCTATTTTTCATGTGATATCATTTTTGTGTTTTATCATGATAACAAGGCAAAAATAAAAGGATATTGTAAATTGCGCAACGCGCAGTGATGAATAACACTAGTTTGTATAATTTAATGACTATTCAACCCATTACGTAGTTGATTGCATACCACTAAATTAGAGTATTGAATGGTAATTAGAAAGGGATCTTGAAAAAGGTAACGCGTCAAACATTCCTAGAATAATATACAATGAACGACAAGGCAGATTTGCTAGTGGTGGGCGTGACCGACTTCTGAAATTTTATAGATTTGCGTAACGAGACTTTATTTGAAAACCTATGAAAAATTTGTTGATAAGTTGTGTACATGGGCGGACTCATATAGAGTGGGTCGGGGTTCCCGGACCCTGATGTTTTTTTTTTAAATTAGTAGATCCGGTATATTAAATTTTATAAGGAACCCATAAGTACAATTAGGTGGACAGCATAAAAAGAAAATGAAAGCCGGTGTGTTGTTAAACCCCTTCCTTTACCAACAAAAGGTCATGAGTTAAATCCTCGTGTAGCCTGTTTTTCTGTTTTTTTTTTAAATCTAATTCAAACTTCGCTCTCACCCGACCCAAATGAGGATCGACCTGAAAATTTTAACGTTTTGTTATGAAAATTTTCAACACTGGAAAAAAATCTTGGGTCCGTCACTGGTTGTGTAAGGAGACAACCCCCCTAAAACTTTGGTTAAGCTTATTCGCTCCTAGTGAAAAAAAATTGAGGTATGTGAGTGATCTATGTTTCACCCTATTTTTAACTGATAAAAACCATTCACCTTTACTTCTTCCATGATGATAACTAATGTTTTTGGTCAATTGTTAGAACTCTTACCGTTACTCGTCCAACAAAAAAAAACAAACCGAAACCCGGAAAATCGCCTTCATTGCTTTCTTAGGCTATAGGGTGTGGTCATGACCCTCGTGACCATCATGACTCTCCACGCCAGTGTCATGTAACCCACCTCTAATCCACCATCCAAAACCACTACCCTAAGGGTGTGGTCATGACCCAAACCACTAGTCCCTTATTTATTTTAATTTATCTTTGTCTAAAGAAAAAGAAAATGATTTCTTGAAAAATGGAAAGGAAGACCATGATTGCCATGGTTTAATCCATGCAAACCATATGATTGCCATGGTTTAATCCATGCAAACCATGGTGGATCAAACAAGGGGGTGGTGTAGCCTTCCATTCATGTTCCTAGGTGGCGAATCCAGGGGCGTAGCTTTCAAGGGGCTGGGGAGGGGGGGCTCGACCCCCCGAACTTTTCACTTAGTAGTGTTATGTATGTACGTTTTGTATAAATTTTTTTAGGTATATACGTTTTCGATCCCCCGGATTTATAAAAATAAAATTCACCTATATAAAATTTTTAGGTCCGATGACTTCCGACCCCTAGTGAAAATTTTGAAGTTTCGTCACTAGGTGATTTTGCCCCAACATTTGGGAAACTTCAAGTAAATACATCCAAGTACTTTAAGTGTTTAATCTAGAATCGTAACAAATATCATGTCGGTATTTCAAGGGACATAGTGCTAAGGCTAGTGGGTATGGTGATGGTCCATCCTTGGAGGATGATCTGCCACGTAGGCGTCACGTCATATTCCTCCCAAGGATACTCCATCCCCCAAAAGTAGAGGGTATGGGAGGATGATCCTAGTCATAGTCCTCCACCACTTTTATGTTTTTTTATTTATTTTTTTTAATCTTCTACTTTTTTTAACATTTAACAAATAAACTACCAAAAAATTTTCATTAATATTATAACACAATACATAAACTTCAAAAAAAAAAAATATACATAAGGTTTGTCGCTCACTTGAAGGTTCGTCGACACATAAATTAATTTTTTTTATTTAATGGTAACAATTGAAGGGGGCCCACCATTTGGACCGTCCTGAACGTCGATATTCCGACGGAGAGGACGGGGACGGGATGAAGACGGGGATGGCGGGATGGGAGGACGGATGGGCGACGGTGCCATACCGTTTAGCCTAATGTGGGACATGACAACAATTCTTTTCCTTTGTACGAACAGTTCCTTAAAAATTTATTTGCACGTTTGTAGTTTCAAAGAAACTTCTCCATGTCGATAACACGAGATACTTCTGTCATCTGTATCTCCACTGTCCACTAAACAAACCCCACTATTTCTAAACACCTAGAATTCCTATAAAACCCTTTAACTAACAAAATATCAAAATATTTTTGTACAACAAACAACTAGAAGATGAGATCACCCTCAAAACATGTAACAAAAAGGGTTAGAGATGCTGAAGCTGAGTTAAACTTGCCTCCCGGATTCCGCTTTCACCCGACCGACGAGGAGCTCATCGTTCATTACCTTCGTCGTAAATCCCAATCGACGTTGGAAAGGGTTGATGTCGCTCCGTCGATTATTGCGGATGTTGATCTATACAAACATGATCCCTGGCAGCTTCCTGGTAATAAGTTTTCTTGAACTTGTACTTATACGGCTGTAAACGGACCGAACCAAGCCGAATGCCGTCATGTTCGTGTTTGTTTTAGTGATTTCAACCACTTGAATCCAAAATAAAAAAAAAATTTAACGCCCTTGAGTTCCTTACTGCTCATTTTGTAACGTTTTCAGTCCATTTGTTTTAACACTTGTACTTTTGATTTTGAACTCAAGTGGTTAAAACCACTAAAACACGGATACTCAAAACGTTATAAAATGAGCGGCTAGGGACTCGAAGCGTTAAACTTTTTGATTTTGGACTCAAGTAGTTAAACTACTAAAACACATAGACTCAAAAAGTAATTTACAATTAACTAAATAAAGAGTAAATTACAAGTTTTGTCCTTTATGTATGTCCCAAATTGCAGGTGCTGTCCTTTGTCTTTAAAATTGATGAGTTTTGTCCTTAATGTTTGCAAATCTTGCACGTTATGTCCTTTAGGCCAAACCCAGTTAGATTTTTTGGTTAAATCTGATCATGTGCAAGACACATGAGGGTAGTTTAGTCTTTTTACTCTTTTATTAAACAAAATAAAACAAAAAATAAATTTTAAAGTTAATATATTTATACAATATTTATACAATATTTATATGTGTGTATATGTGTGTATTATATCTGTATATAAGAGAACCCATTTCTCTCTCTATCTCTCTTTACCTCTCTCTACGGCTACAACCACCGTCAGCCACCGCTCTCCACCACTCTCAACATCACTACCACACCACTCCACTCTGACCATACCTCCACCACTACCCTTGAATGCACTTAACATCACCACCACTCTCAGATCTACTTTCCGGCGAATGCGATTGAAGTCCGTGTGTTTCAAATCTACTTTCCGGTCACCAACCACCCTTGAACGCACTTAACATCACCACCACTCTCACATCACCACCACTCTGACCATACCTCCACCACTACCAAAACACTGTGTAGGGGTTATGTTGCAGACCGTGTGTTTCAGATCTACTTTTCGGCGAATCGCAGGTTTTAGATCTACTCTCCGACGAGTTGTTTCAGATCTTCTCTTCAGCAACGTGAATCTAATTGAAGTCACCGTCGTTGAGTTGAAACGGTAAGGGTTACCGGCGATTAATTTTTAATTTTTTTGCAACATTGATATGTAGTAGCCTACAAAAAATTGAAAATTTGTGATGGAGATCTGATGTGTGTGGTTATAACATGGGGTTCTGGTGAACAACAGCATTAGATGACCGAAAGTTGCAATCTTTAGCAACAATTCTTGAAATAGACGCCATTAATGTTCAAGAAAAGTGGTGATAGTGAAAGGGTTTGAATCTTTATTTAAGTATACGATTGGGTATTATGTGATTGGGGAGTGAAGAGAGTGAGATGGGTCTGGTATTTTGTAGAAACGATATAAGAGGTGGTGGAGGTTGTGCAGCGGGGGTCGGCCGCCGGTGGTGGTGGAGGTGCAGCCGGTGGTGGAGGTGCACCAGAACCGGTATGGGGGGTGGGTGGTATAAAAGATGAGAGACGGTTTCAATCAGCAATCTTTTTGCAGAGATTGAATAAATTATATCCGTTAGATTTGGTGGTGATGATTGTGTCAGTGATGTTGGTGGAGGTGGAGTTGAAGGGGATGGCGGCGGTTGTGGTGCATCTCCTCCGCAGATGGAGAGAGGAGAGAGGAGAGAGGAGAGAGAGAGAGAGAGAGAGAGAGAGAGAGAGTGAGTGAGAGTGAGGGAGGGAGAGAGAGAGAGAGAGTGCAGTGGTTTTAATTTAATATATTTTCTATTTTTACAAAATAGTCCTAATGTATATATTAGTTACACAATAGCCCCTTAAATGGTGAAATTACAATAGTATCCTCATGTGCCTTACACATGATCAGTTTTAACCAAAAAATCTAACTGGGTTTGGCCTAAAGGACATAACGTGCAAGATTTGCAAACATTAAGGACAAAACTCATCAATTTTAAAGACAAATGACAGCGCCTGCAATTTGGGACATACATAAAGGACAAAACTTGTAATTTACTCCTAAATAAATGAACTTAAACGTACACATAAATGAACAAAAACAAGCTTTTTACATATAGAATTGTAGATAGGACCGTAAACGGACCGAACTTGTTCATGTTCGTTAGTTAAGCTTTTATTTATTGAAAAAAAAAAAACACAAGGTTCACGTACGTATAATTGGACGAAATTTGGTGTTCGGGTTTAATTCGTTTGTTAAGCAAATCAATTTGTTCTTGTTCGTGTTCGTTTGTTAACGGTATAAATGAACACAAACAAATTTAGATGAACAAAAACAGACTTTCTACATTTAAACTTGCACGTAGGTCTGTAAACGGACCAAACATAACTGAACCGGAGGAGACATTGTTTGTGTTTGTTCGTTAAGCATTTATTGAACAAACGGACAATTCATGAATATGTAACCGAACAAAATTTCGTGTTCGTTAACCATATAAGCGAACATAAATGAACGCAAGCGGGCTTTGTGCATTTAACAGTGCAATTTCCGCCTCAAACAAGCCTGATTATCCCTAATTTTTTCCTTAAATTTGTTCAGAAATGGCTTTGTTTGGAACAAAGGAATGGTACTTTTTCACACCTAGAGACCGGAAATACCCTAACGGGTCGAGACCAAACCGGGCCACAGGAAACGGGTACTGGAAAGCAACTGGGGCGGATAAACCCGTTAAGTTAAAATCCGACCCGAATACAACTGTTGGAATAAAAAAGGCCTTGGTTTTTTATGCAGGAAAAGGGGTCAAAGGAATCAAAACTAATTGGATCATGCATGAGTATAGACTTGCAATGCCAAAGCCTACCACAGTTTCCAGGGTGAGTTTTTACACTTTTTATTTCATTGATTTCATTTAAGGTGTGGGTTGGACAGGTTCGGGTACCGGGTTTAGACGGGTTCAGGTCAATACGTGTTCCGAGTAAAATGAGTTTAGGTCAAAACGGGTGTTTTAAAAAAGTATTAGTTTGATTCGGGTCAAAACGGTCCAGGTCAAAATGACTCGGTCGGTTAAGAAAGGAAGTTCACCAACTATGTTTTCTGACGATGGTTAGTGATGATGGTGGTGAGTCCAGTGGCGGACCCAGGAACTCTTTTCTGGGAGTGCGAACGAGGGGTTTAACCAAATTGACCTGTTCTCTAAATTTAGTTGACCACCAATTTTTATTCTTCCCAAATCAACACATTCTTTGAAAAACCGATCATGATTGCCACTTGTAAATTTTTTAATAGTGATTCAAAACAAAGCCTAATTAGTTAAAATTATGTTTGTAGCTCGACGATTGGGTTCTCTGCCGTCTGTACAACAAGAAAAACAATCCAAACGAGATGATCGTGTTAGAAGACGATAACATTCTTCATAATCAAGATCTTCATCCTGCATCCCCATTAGATGAGTTACAAAAAGAGAACAGTTGCAATAACAACAATGAGAGTTTTGATTCATTTGAATATTCAGATGGTGAATCTTTGACTAAAGTCAAAGGTAAAAGTGACCAAGTCAACATGGGATTGATGGAAAGTTTAATTAAAAGAGAAGATGTTGATGATGGGAATGATTGGCTTGAGTGTTTGAGTTTGGAAGATTTGCACCATTGTTTGGTAGCAATGCCTCTTAATGATGACATTATTTTATCACCCAAACCAACTACATTTTTCTAGTTGTGTTTGATCAGAGCCGTCCCCGGAAACTTTTGAAGCCTCGGGCGACGAAAAAAATTGGGCCCAAAATTATGGTTAAGGGTAAATGAATTACAAAAATAAGAACTTAGTGATGGAGCAAAGACTCGAACTTGAGACCTTTACATTATTTTGAGATGATTTTTGCCACTACACCAATATTTTTTTGCATAATAAGCGGATGAATATACTAAATATATAATTTAATAAATATATACAAGCTTATAAAGACTTTTCGGGCCCTTTGGAATTTTGGGTCTCAGGCGTCGGCACGGGTTTGCGGGGCCCAAAGCCGGCCCTGGGTTTGATTACATACTAGGATGGAAATTATGATTGTATGATAATAGGTGTTTGGGGTTATTTTGATTAGTATTATTAGAGATGATACAAAATTTGATTCATGTAAATAGTTGTGGAAAGGGTTTTCTTCTAATATTCTTTTTTTTTTGGTAAGTGTACTAAATTTACTTAAGGGAATATTATTAGATATTTGAATATCCTTACAATATAAGGCCTAGTTTTTTTTATAATTTTTTGAGTTCAAGTACCTATCATCTCGTACTTAATTCTCTCAAACCAGGGCTCTGATACCAACTTGTAAGACCCTAACACCGGAAATTCGTACCATAAAATTTCTTTCATTACAAACATTTTGATATACTTGAAAGTTCATTTGAAAATGACTCTTTTACAATATATGCATCCTTCGTACTCATTTAATAAGATAAAAGTATAACTTATGTTTATCAAGTTACATACTCAAGCATTCCCGTACAATCTATCTTGTGACTCGGTCTTGATCGTTACTCCTCGTGATGATAATCTGTGATTCGTATAACCTGCACCCACCACATACATTCGCAACATTAGCATACATTATATATAAACAAGATTCTTAATCATCTAGTCTCGTTACATTCTATCCACATATACTTTCCATCCCGTTATCTTTGTAGATTTAATCACTCCACCCGGGTGTCTAAACCTTTGCGAAACTTCCATAACGTATCTGCATTACATTTCATTCTCGAACACATTGTTAATAACTTCAATACTTAAATGTATTGAAACCACGTATATAATACGTACATATCTACGGACATACATACCTTTACTTGCATACATACATACATACATACATACATACATACATACATACATACATACATACATACATACATACATACATACATACATACATACATACATACATACATAACTACACACATACATACCTACTCACATACATACATTCCTAGACGTGTTTGCCCATGGATTCCTTTTTACTAATGATGTAGGTAAATCCATACTTATACTTACATATGCCTCTATACCTATTTCGTTCCATTTTACGCTTGTGTACACACTCATCGCATCCCATAAACACTCCATAACGAGTTTAGAATACATTTTGGGACCCTTTTAGGTTACAGGACTGATTTCGGATGAATTCTGCACATTCGGGTGAACTGGCAGCTGACGCACGGCCATGCGTCCCAACCGCACGACCGTGCGGATCCTACGACATCGGGGGCACTGGTAGTGCACAAGCCAGTGCACTGGTTTATTCGGAAACGCACGACCGTGCAGCCAGGCGCACGACCGTGCGCCACCTTGCGTCGGGTCAACTTGCGTAGACAGCAACTTAAGCCGTCGGACAAAATATCGTTTGCACATGGCGTCGGCGACGGCCAAACATGGCGTCGGCGACGGCCCCTGTTTTCTCCATTTTTCTGCAGATCCGTTTCGTCGTCCGAACGCACTAAAACGCGCATAACTTTAGAACCGTTTACCCGTTTAACCTCCCGTTTCTTCCTACATGATCATAATTTGACCCTCTATCAAATGGACTTAGAATCCCATATCCGACTTAAGGAAATTCCTACCTTACGCGCATTCGGCTTATTATCATTTTCTAATTATTTGACCCGTTATGGGTATTTGCGCATTAAATGGTCTATGACATACAAAACCATACTCTTCGCTTTCACACATGACCAAAACATTACTCTAATCGATTCCCTTGTTTCCAATAGACATTTAAGGTCGTTTTCCCGATATACCTATCAAGGGCGTTTTTGTCAATTTCGCTCTATCCTTAACAACAAAGGAATTCCTTGCATAAGTAACCAATCCTACTACTTAGCTACAATTCTTAATCACACATACCTTGCTCGGATCAAAACTAAGATCCGTTTAATACTTCATCGACATCATACAATTCATTCCTATTTGACCTCAATTATCATATTTAATTAAGTTGCATATAACTTTACATAAGCAACTAAGAAGTGATTAATAAATCACTTACGTTATGCGTCCGTGCTCGTATCCGATCTCTTGCCTCCTCTTGGCCCGTTAACACCTCGTGCTTGAGCTCGTCTCGACGTGATTCCTATGCTTCCATTTCATCGAAATCACGCTCTTATTAGCATACTCATTTGCACATGTTAATGGTCATATCATTAGTCATTTCTAACAAACGTAACTCATATAGCCATACCCATATCCGTTTGCACTCATGTAATTCATCATGTCATCGCATTAAACACACATAAGTCTAACACGCACCGTATAACTTACTCTAATCTTACAATTATGACAACACGTCTAACCATTCTTCTTATACCCAGTTGACTTTTAGAAGTCAACGGTTCATTTAATTTAACTTTCGACTTATCATTATATACCCGTAACATCATAATCGACTATACGGACGACAATATATACATTTTATCATACGATTGGTGTGCGTACCACCTTTTAAGCATAACGTACAACTAATTCATGCACAATCTTCTAAATTCATACATAGTTCATCAAATCCTTCTACTAATCAACATGTGGCATTTAAAATTAAACATCAAACATATTATCATCACATTTTATTCAATTCATCTAACAACAATTCATCATTTCTTATCCAATTTCTTTAAACATTCACACATATAAACGATTTCAAACATCAATAATATAAACATATTATCATTTTCATCATATCATCAAAACCCACTTCATAACTATTTTTTCTAATCACTTACAAGTGATCTAATATTAAGTTCTTAATAATTTCTTCATGCTTTTGATGTGTGTACTACCTCCTAAGCATAGTGTACAACTAGTTCATGCATATCCTTCTAATCTCATACATAATTCATCAATTTCTTCCTTCTAATCAACATGAATCATACATGCATAAACATCAAACATACTAGTATCACATTTCTTTCAATTCCTCTAACAAGAATCCATCATACAAATCAAAATACATCAATATTAAGCAAGAATTTAGACATAGATGATTTACCCATGTCATCATCTTCACCATAACAAACGGGTTTCACCCTTAAACATCAAATTAACCTAAACCATGCATAATCCATGTTCTATATGATGATTCTAACACACACCCATTCTCAATTTCATACAAATTCACGGTTTACATCAAAACCCACTTCGTGCATAATCACCAATCTAACTTTTAAGACATACCTTGCGATCCCCTTGTGAAGGTGATCATTAATCCATGTTTCTTCTTGAATTTGAGCTACCATTAACCCTTCAATTTGGTGATCTTCATGGTTAGGGTTTGTGAGCTTCATGGAGCTCCTGGCTCCTTCTCAAACACACCATCGTGTGTGTATGTGTATATATTTTTTTATAAATTCAACTTTCATTTACCCCACTTTAGTCCCTCAAGTTTGCCACTAAATAATATTGGCAAAACTCTTGTCTTTTAATACTTCTAACCACACACTTAACTAGGTTAAATAACCTAGTCATTTATTTCATGCTAATTCATATAGGACATACGATAATTATAAACATTCGGGTTTTGAGGTGTTACAAGTCTACCCCCCTTAAACAAAGGTTTCGTCCCCGAAACCTTTCTCACTTCCGTTTACACATACACATATCTATGTTTGACTTCACGGTCACATCATAATTATAAGCAATCATCCTATCTCAATTCATAAGTATTTATACAATTGACTTCTTCTTAACAAATCTATACTTTCCATGCCATACTTCCACGTAACCTTCTCATTTCCTTGACCGGTTAGTAACAGTTCATCGTACATATATATTCAAACCTATAATAATGCTTACTTTCATATGATCCGTTTATAACCGGTCTAATACCTTCATTTCATCCTTTAAGATCACATTCTATACATATATTACATAATATTTAATTTTGTTTCGTTATCGCAACGAAGTTACTATTTCATAGTCGTGCATTCGTGCTTAATTCCAAAGTTAACATCGTTATACGTTCTCTATAGTTATTTGTACTATGCGTACCTTTACGTTACCTTTGAATCATTTCATTCATTTTACATTTCTATCGCTTACACTCCATGCATTTCTTAATTTACATAAGTAAATGTGTCGTACTAGTTCATCGCACGAGAGTTTAATCAATATGCAAAACTTCCACTCAAAACTTTTGAGATTTATTTTTTTAATGACATAATTTTCTTCTTATGTTGACTATTAGAAATCAAACATTCCATATTATACCGTACATATCCTATCAGTCATTTCGTAGGTCTTTCTCAACCTACTAATTCATACCTATCCAACATGAATTACACATTTTACTAACCTCGATTTCCTTCCATACTTTAGTGATCCGTAAATCAGATCTGTCCACATTCTTCACGAGTGCTAGCCGTACCAGGCTAGATTTCATTTACCCGTGTAACGTGCCTTCACTCGTACACATCCTTCCACCAATTCGATTGGTTTCATCACATCAAGGCTTCTATAATTTCTTATCAGCAAGTTTAGCAATTAGCATTTTTCATTCAAACATTCATTCTACAATTTCTTACGTACACGCTATGTAACAACTCTCATCAAAAGTCATAATTATTAAATTAATTAGTCCAAAAGGAAACCCTAATTGAGACACCCGAGTGATTCTGAACAAACCCTAAAATTTTCATAATTTTCAGAATCAGGATTAGGGCCCCTAAAACTCAAGGGGGGATAAACCCTAGTGGACGATTATCCACTTAATTCGTTGTCAAGTTACTGAATTTCGAGTATGTCAACTCAGCTAAGCTAGTTTCAGTCGTGGCTACCCTACAGCCTATTTTGATTCCATACGGACCGCAACAGTCTCAACCTTACGGTCCGTAAGCAGTCATACGGACCGCAACATTGACAAGCTTACGGTCCGTAAGCTAGCAAAATTTTACCTATAAATAGCAGGCTGTGGCACTCGAATTCTGAACATTTTACGTCGAAAGAATTCCATTCACACACTGAGATACGAACTGTTATTCCAAAATTACACCCCGGGTATCGAAATTCTGCTACAAAACATGGTATTAGCACAATCGCTGCTACGATTCATTTATCCGACGATCAAGATATCCAATGCATGTTTAAATGCCGCCCACATTAGGGTTATACTTTATCGTTCGTCATTAATTTGACGGATTGTCGTTAATTCGATAGATAAAGTATTATACTTTATCGTTCGTTGTTAATTCAACGGATCATCGTTAATTCGATGGGTAAAGTATTATACCTTGTCATTCGTTGTTAATTCAACGGATCATCGTTAATTCGATGGACAAAGTATTGCATTTTGACATTCATTGTGAGAATTTGATCTCGTAAATTATCGTAATTGCTGGATTGATTACTAACCCAGTTTTGTGTGCATTGTATTTATATTAGGTTAACAAGGCTAAATCATAGATTAGACTCTGATCATATTAAATCAGCAATGTGAGTCATTCTCTCTTTTTATCAAAATTGTTTACAAAAGCATGTTTATTTCAAAGTTATAATTACGGGGATTAAGTCTTTGTAATCACCAAGTTACAGCCGGTATGTGGGGTTTTGTATACATTACTTGATAATCGTCACCATTGGGGCAGCCAATGGGGGATATGACCATAGTCACAGACACCATTGGACGAATGGGCCAATGGGTCGAGTGGCAAGTACCGTGGGTAGTTGGCTTGATATCAGAAACATTGTAATCGCTCTTAATACTGTAAATTATAACAAATGTGTCATTTTAGTAAATAGAATGATTCACTCAGTATTTCCCGCTGACAAAACCTTTTTCAAACATGTTTCAGGTGACCTGTTGTAATTCAGGAAAAGTGCTGGGGAGCATTTCAAGCTTAAGATAGTGGCTCAATATAAAATAAAGAAATAAATTTTGTAATATCACGCTTTTATAGTAAAAACATAATATTGTAAATTATCGGGGTTTTATCCCGAATTGTGAAATAAAATAATTGGGGAAAAATTTTAGCTTTAAGCGATCCTGTTTCCGCTGTTAAACTCAATTAAATCAATACCGCAGTATTTCTGTCCCGCGGCTCTTGAAACGGGTCAAACCGGGTCAGGGGCCGTGACAGAAAAAGGTGGTATCAGAGCCACTGGGTTAAGCTGATTAAGTATTTAGAAATACTCAATTTTTCCTGATTACAGCCACTGGGTTAAGCTAATTAAGTATTTAGAAATACTTAATTTTTCCTGATTACTATTATGTGATTATTTGTATTATTAACTGATTATTTGATTAATTGTTAATTACAGTATGGGTAAGAAAAAGCTGTCAAGCATTTATCTTAAATTAGAGAAATCATCTAATGAAAAAGGAAGTTCATCCCGAACCAAATCCTCGAGTCAGTCTGAAATTCCTGAAGAAGGAATATTCGTGCGAAAGGCACAATATGAGGAATCACTTTCTCCTCAAAGGAGGGAAATGATTATTAAGAAAAGTAATGAGAAAATCCGAGAAAAGAGGATTAAACGGGAAACTCAAGAATTAATTGATAAATCACCTTGGGAAGATAAACTAGATGAGAAATGGGCAAATTTATATATGCTAGCCACAGTAGCAGAAAATATAAATCTTTAAAGATTAGCACCCTATTCTCACAATTTAGAAACTTTGTGTGATAAATAAAATTTAGAAACCTAAGTGTGGTTATCAGTTATCTTTGTAAATCAACTAGTACACTGTGTGGAATAAATTACAAAGTTTATTTGTAAATTTTAACTTAGTATTTTATGCATTTTGCATATATGCTACATCAGCATGAGTGAAATATCCGAAGATTTTCAGAATCTTAATCTTTATCCCGTAACTGTCGAAGCTTCCAAAGAATATACTAGCTACTATCCCGATGTTGAACAACCAGTAGAATTCAAGGTTCCACCCCTGAGCAAGCCAAAACAGAAGAAAAGAACTTATGTAGGATGGAGGAAAATCCGTAAGAAGAAGCCAGCTAAGAAACTGCCCAAAATAAATAATCCTTTGAAAAAGGGAAAAGAAGTTATAACTGAAGAGAGTTATAAACCACAAGAAATGGAAACTGGAGACAAAAAGAAGGATAAGGAAATAGAAATACAGATGGAGGAAATTACTAAAGAAGTAGTAATGGAAGTTGGGCAAGGATCTATACCAGCTCAGAGAGAAATCGGGGAGAGTTCCAATCCAAACCAGGAAAGAACTTTTCAAGATGAGATAGATTTTCTGTTGGAAAACTGTGAGACGATTCAGCCTGTCCAGACAAATCTTTTTACCTATCCTATTGAAAACCAACTCCCTATGAATTGGGAACCAACAATTCCAGATCCAATAGTTCACTCCCAACCCATAGGAATGGATGAATGGTGGACGAACGATTGGCAATTTCAAAATATTGTCAACGATCCATACTCTTTTCTTCCACAATTCGATCCAGAACCATTACCTAATCCACCCATGAGCAATGAAAACATGGCTGAACTTCGCCACTTTGGCGAAGAGTTATTTGATATGGGGAATAGAATGAGGGAGATAGGTGGACAGATTGCTTGGAAGTACGACGAAAGGGAAATGCGTTTTTAACAGCAAGTAACGAAAGTTAGAACGATGATAAAATGGTAGTTGTAAAAAAAAAAATAGTACTAATAAAGTTAGTCTGTAAATAACCAATAAAACTCTGTATGATATCTGTGAGTAATGATGCATATTATAATAGATATATAAATGAAATCGAGAAATCGATTGTTTTGATTATATCTGTATTATAAAATTTTCTGATTATTTGTATATAATTATTATTTATCAGTTACTAATAAAATTTATATATATACATTATCAGATGGCAAACAGTGGTAATGATCCTATTAATGAAGTTAATCATTCTGAACAACATTCCAGAGATCAATATATGACTCGGCAAGATATCGAAAACATTGTTGCTCAAGGGATAGCCAATGCTATTCCAGCATTCGTTGCTGCTATAAAAAATCCGATTGAACCGCAACAAATTGTTCCTAGTAAACAGATTACTGAAGATAACTTCAGTAATAGTGTAAATGGAGGCAATAACCATAATAAGGAACCACATCAAGCTCCATTACCCAAGAAAATGAAAACTGCAACGCCTGGTTGCACTTTCAAAGAATTCATTGCTTGTAAACCCACTGAATTTGCAGGCAATGAAGGAGCAACTGCATCACTGCGTTGGTTAGAGAAAACCGAAGCAGTCATTGCAATAAGTAAATGTGGTAAAGATGACAAGGTCATGTATTCATCCAATCTGTTCAAAGAAGGAGCACTCGAGTGGTGGAATACTGTGTTACAATCAAAAGGAAGAGCAATAGCTTATGCTATGACTTGGGAAGAATTTAAGGGTTTGGTAGAAAGAAAATTCTGTCCTGAGTATGAGAAGGAACAGATGGCGAATAAGTTTCTAAATCATCGGATGATGAGTGTGGACTGTCGCGGTTATACCTCGACATTCTTCGAATATGCAAGAGTAGTACCAACATTGGCTTCGCCAGAACCGGTACTTATTTCTCGCTATATTTGGGGGCTAATTAGCGAAATCCGCAATATTGTTAAAGCTGCGAGACCACGCACTATTGATGATGCGGTAGAATTAGCCAACACTCTAACCGATGAATTGGTGCGCACAAGAGATGAAGATAGGAAGAAGGCACTAGCTCAGAAAATTACCCAAGGATTTCGTGTGGGTAATAATAACAGCTTCAAGAGAAAAGGGACATGGCAATCTTCAGCTCCGTCATTCTGCAGGAAATGCAAAAAGAAGCATTATGGAAGATGTGATATTACTTGCAATTTTTGCAAAGCTGTAGGACATCGTGAAGAAAACTGCAAAAAGAAAACAGTAATCTGTTTTAACTGTGGTGAAGCAGGGCATTATAAAACAGAATGTCCTAAATTGGTCAAACCAGTAGATAACAAACCCAAGACGACCGAAGGAATTACTAAGAAGAATGCTAGGGCATTTCAGCTGACCACTCAAGAAGCAGAACTTATTCCGGATGTGATAGCGGGTACGTTCCTAGTTCACAACGTCTATGCAAAAGTATTATTTGACTCTGGTGCAAACCAAAGTTTTATAAATACTTCATTCTGTCAAGCTCTTAGTTTACCTTTAACCAATACTAGGCAGATTTTTACTGTTGAAACCGCAGACGGAAATTCAGTTAAAATAGATAAAGTGTTGCAAGAAGGAAACATAGAACTTTTAGGACATAAATTCTCTGCAAGACTATTGCCGATGAATTTAGCTGAATTTGATGTTGTATTAGGAATGGATTTGTTAGTAGCCAACCATGCTAGAATCCTTTGTGATCAGAATTCCATAGAAATTCAATCACCTTCCGGAGAAGTGATTAAGATTACAGGAGATAAACCACGAAAACCCATGAAGTTCATATCAGTAATGAAAGTTGCTAATTATGAACGAAAACAAGGAATAGTGTATATGATTTCAGTAATCATTAGCACTAAGGGAAAAGATCTAAAGGAAATACCAGTAGTATCGGAATACTCTGATATATTTCCAGAAGATTTACCAGGATTACCTCCAGATAGGGAAGTAGAATTTAGGATTCATTTAATTCCAGGAACTACACCGATAGCCAAGGCACCTTATCGGTTAGCACCCACAGAAATGTTAGAATTGAAAAAGCAATTAGATGAATTACTAAGTAAAGGATTCATACAACCTAGCTCATCCCCTTGGGGAGCGCCAGTGTTGTTTGTAAAGAAAAAGGATGGTTCAATGAGAATGTGTATCGATTATAGGGAATTGAATAAGGTTACAATTAAGAATCGATATCCATTACCTAGGATTGATGATCTTTTTGATCAACTACAGGGGGCTAGATATTTTTCTAAGATGGATTTACGCTCTGGATATCATCAATTGAAGGTACAAGAAGAAGACATACCTAAGACTGCTTTCAGAACTAGGTATGGTCATTACGAGTTTACAGTCATGCCCTTCGGGTTAACGAATGCACCTGCAGCATTCATGGACATGATGAATAGGATCTGTAAACCGTATTTGGATAAATTTGTAATTGTTTTCATAGACGATATACTTATTTATTCCAAAAGTCAGACAGAGCATTGTGAACATCTTCATGCACTCTTAACTTTGTTAAGAAAAGAAAAGTTGTACGCCAAATTCTCGAAATGCGAATTTTGGCTAAAGGAAGTACAATTTTTAGGACACATGGTGAATCATGAAGGTATTCATGTAGATCCTGCTAAGATAGAGGCAATTACCAAATGGAAGGTTCCACAAACAGTAATGGAAATAAGAAGTTTTATAGGTTTAGCTGGGTATTATAGACGGTTTATTAAGGATTTTTCCAAGATAGCCGTACCATTAACTAAGTTAACCTGTAAAGCCACTAAGTTTGAGTGGGGACCTAAACAGGAAGAAGCTTTTAGAATCCTGAAACAGAAATTAACCCATGCACCAATCTTAGCTTTACCAGAAGGAACTGAAGATTTTGAAGTATATTGTGATGCTTCAAAATTAGGATATGGATGTGTGCTTATGCAACGCAAGAAGGTAATTGCGTACGCATCAAGGCAGTTGAAAAAGCACGAAGAGAATTATACGACTCATGATTTAGAATTAGGAGCCGTAATTTTTGCCCTTAAGATTTGGAGACATTATCTTTACGGAAGTAAATTTACTGTCTACACCGACCACAAAAGTTTAAAATATATATTTGGGCAAAAAGAGTTAAACATGAGACAAAGGAGATGGATGGAAATCTTAAGTGACTACGACTGTGATATTCAGTATCACGAAGGAAAGGCGAATGTAGTTGCAGATGCCTTAAGTCGTAAGTATTATGAGAAACAACGAAGGGTTCGTGCTCTCAGATTAAATCTACAAATAGATTTAATGGAACAATTGAAGAATGTTCAAACTACAGCAATCAAGGATGATGCTGAAGGGATGAAAGGACGAATCAAGGAATTAGAGCAAGGAGCAGATGGAATTTGGAGATTCCACAAAAGTAGAATCTGGGTACCTAAGCAGGGAGACTTAAGACCTAAGATTTTAGAAGAAGCTCATAAATCTAGGTACACTATGCATCCAGGAAACAATAAGATGTACCAAGATTTAAGGAAGAACTTCCGGTGGATAGGAATGAAAAAGGACATAGCCAGCTATGTTTCTAAATGTCTTACTTGTTCACAAGTTAAGGCAGAACATCAGAAACCTTCAGGATTACTACAACAGTTAGAGATGCCAGTATGGAAATGGGAACTTATAACAATGGATTTTGTTACTAAGTTACCCAAAACCAGAAAAGGTAATAATGCGATTTGGGTAATTGTGGATCGATTAACCAAATCAGCTCACTTTCTACCTATGAAAGAAACCTTTAGCATGGAAAGACTGGCTAAATTGTATGTAGATGAAGTTGTATCCTTACATGGAGTTCCACTCTCCATTGTTTCGGATAGAGATAGTCGTTTTACTTCCCATTTTTGGAAAAGTTTCCAGCAAGCTATGGGAACTCGACTAAACCTGAGCACTGCATATCATCCCCAAACAGATGGACAAAGTGAAAGGACAATCCAAACTCTAGAAGACATGCTCCGAGCATGTGTAATAGACTTTGGTGGAAGTTGGGATGATCACTTACCATTAATTGAATTCTCCTATAACAATAGTTATCACTCAAGCATTGAAACTGCTCCATTCGAGGCACTGTATGGAAGAAAGTGCAGAACTCCCGTTTGTTGGGCAGAAATAGGAGAAAGTCAATTATCAGGACCTGAAATAGTGCAAGAAACAACTGATAAGATTACTCAAATCAAGGGAAGACTGAAGACGGCTCGAGATCGTCAGAAGAGTTATGCAGACAATAGAAGCAAGCCGTTAGAATTCCAAGTTGGAGACAGAGTACTATTGAAAGTTTCTCCTTGGAAAGGAGTAGTCAGATTTGGAAAGAAAGGAAAGCTAAGTCCCAGGTACGTAGGACCATTTCCAGTGATCCAACGTATAGGACTAGTAGCTTATCGTTTACAATTACCAGAAGAATTATCTGGAGTACATAATGTATTTCATGTATCCAATCTCAAGAAATGCTTATCAGATGAATCTCTGGTAGTACCTCTTCGAGATATAGAGGTAAACGAAAAGTTGAAACTTGTTGAGAAACCTCTTCAAATTGAGGATCGAAAGATCAAGTTTCTCAAACACAAACGACTAGTTTTAGTCAAAGTCAAGTGGGATTCAAAGAGGGGAGCTGAATACACTTGGGAACTGGAATCAGAAATGAAGAAAAAGTATCCACACTTATTCCAGTAAATCTCGAGGACGAGATTTTTCTTAAGGTGGGTAGAATGTAACAACTCTCATCAAAAGTCATAATTATTAAATTAATTAGTCCAAAAGGAAACCCTAATTGAGACACCCGAGTGATTCTGAACAAACCCTAAAATTTTCATAATTTTCAGAATCAGGATTAGGGCCCCTAAAACTCAAGGGGGGATAAACCCTAGTGGACGATTATCCACTTAATTCGTTGTCAAGTTACTGAATTTCGAGTATGTCAACTCAGCTAAGCTAGTTTCAGTCGTAGCTACCCTACAGCCTATTTTGATTCCATACGGACCGCAACAGTCTCAACCTTACGGTCCGTAAGCAGTCATACGGACCGCAACATTGACAAGCTTACGGTCCGTAAGCTAGCAAAATTTTACCTATAAATAGCAGGCTGTGGCACTCGAATTCTGAACATTTTACGTCGAAAGAATTCCATTCACACACTGAGATACGAACTGTTATTCCAAAATTACACCCCGGGTATCGAAATTCTGCTACAAAACAGGGTATTAGCACAATCGCTGCTACGATTCATTTATCCGACGATCAAGATATCCAATGCATGTTTAAATGCCGCCCACATTAGGGTTATACTTTATCGTTCGTCATTAATTTGACGGATTGTCGTTAATTCGATAGATAAAGTATTATACTTTATCGTTCGTTGTTAATTCAACGGATCATCGTTAATTTGATGGGTAAAGTATTATACCTTGTCATTCGTTGTTAATTCAACGGATCATCGTTAATTCGATGGACAAAGTATTGCATTTTGACATTCATTGTGAGAATTTGATCTCGTAAATTATCGTAATTGCTGGATTGATTACTAACCCAGTTTTGTGTGCATTGTATTTATATTAGGTTAACAAGGCTAAATCATAGATTAGACTCTGATCATATTAAATCAGCAATGTGAGTCATTCTCTCTTTTTATCAAAATTGTTTACAAAAGCATGTTTATTTCAAAGTTATAATTACGGGGATTAAGTCTTTGTAATCACCAAGTTACAGCCGGTATGTGGGGTTTTGTATACATTACTTGATAATCGTCACCATTGGGGCAGCCAATGGGGGATATGACCATAGTCACAGACACCATTGGACGAATGGGCCAATGGGTCGAGTGGCAAGTACCGTGGGTAGTTGGCTTGATATCAGAAACATTGTAATCGCTCTTAATACTGTAAATTATAACAAATGTGTCATTTTAGTAAATAGAATGATTCACTCAGTATTTCCCGCTGACAAAACCTTTTTCAAACATGTTTCAGGTGACCTGTTGTAATTCAGGAAAAGTGCTGGGGAGCATTTCAAGCTTAAGATAGTGGCTCAATATAAAATAAAGAAATAAATTTTGTAATATCACGCTTTTATAGTAAAAACATAATATTGTAAATTATCGGGGTTTTATCCCGAATTGTGAAATAAAATAATTGGGGAAAAATTTTAGCTTTAAGCGATCCTGTTTCCGCTGTTAAACTCAATTAAATCAATACCGCAGTATTTCTGTCCCGCGGCTCTTGAAACGGGTCAAACCGGGTCAGGGGCCGTGACACGCTATAACGTGTCACACATTTAATTTCTCACATGCAATTCTTTCATTCTAGTAACTTATTTCGCCTACCTTCGCAAGTTGACCTTTCAAGGCCAAACTAACGTTTCTTAATTATCGTATATGTATTGAGGTACACGCTCGTACCTCTTCTCATTCATGCTTACTTATAAAGGCATTCATTACATCCTTTTTATGTTTTAAATCCGTCCCACGGATTTAAACGTAACATCCATACCCTTCATTCCTTCTATGTTTGAATCCATCTAGCGGTTTCAAACATATCATTCGTACCTTTTCTTCCTTACATGTGTTGAATCCGCCTCGCGAATTCAAACAGGTAATTCATACTTTATTCCTTTCATGCTTCGAATCCATCTCGCGGATTCTAACACATCATTCATACTTTCATTCTTTCCTTGTTTCGAATACATCTCGCAGATTCTAACATATCATTCATACTTTAACTTCTTTCATGTTTCGAATCCGTCTCGCGGATTCTAACATAGCATTCATACTTTAACTTCTTTCATGTTTCGAATCCGTCTCGCGGATTCTAACATAGCATTCATACTTTGACTTCTTTCATGTTTCGAATCCGTCTCGCGGATTCTAACATAGCATTCATACTTTAACTTCTTTCATGTTTCGAATCCGTCTCGCGGATTCTAACATAGCATTCATACTTTGACTTCTTTCATGTTTCGAATCCGTCTCGCGGATTCTAACATAGCATTCATACTTTCATTCCTGAGAGTCTTACATTTCTCTTCACCCTCACGTCCACCTACTACTTAATTCTAACGGACATACCTGTATCAATTATCATGGTCTCACGAACGTCATATGTTTCTTGTGTACTGGCCAGGTACACAATCCACATACTAGTTTCGTGTCTTCGTGTAATCGACACCTTATGTCCGAAGAATTAAGTTTCGGCACGTGTATCATTTTCAAAACTTCATTGCCATGTCACTATTATATTTCATTTATATTTTTCTTTCGCTTGCTTAATTATACCACTTCATACGCCCACACGTTGAATTTACATACCTGGGGTTCATTTGTCTTATCACTTGCCTTGATGCCGGTCTAGACCGCATTCACGGATCATCCTTTCCAAGCAGTTATGCTTACCTTACACATAATATAACCGTTAGTTTCTTCATATGAATGCATACATGCACGTTTTCATTCCATTTCTACCTTTAGATCTTGACCGAGTCATGGATTGTACGGGTTTCTTATCACAAGAGCACATAGGTTTGAGTTCAAGTACCTATCATCTCGTACTTAATTCTCTCAAACCAGGGCTCTGATACCAACTTGTAAGACCCTAACACCGGAAATTCGTACCATAAAATTTCTTTCATTACAAACATTTTGATATACTTGAAAGTTCATTTGAAAATGACTCTTTTACAATATATGCATCCTTCGTACTCATTTAATAAGATAAAAGTATAACTTATGTTTATCAAGTTACATACTCAAGCATTCCCGTACAATCTATCTTGTGACTCGGTCTTGATCCTTACTCCTCGTGATGATAATCTGTGATTCGTATAACCTGCACCCACCACATACATTCGCAACATTAGCATACATTATATATAAACAAGATTCTTAATCATCTAGTCTCGTTACATTCTATCCACATATACTTTCCATCCCGTTATCTTTGTAGATTTAATCACTCCACCCGGGTGTCTAAACCTTTGCGAAACTTCCATAACGTATCTGCATTACATTTCATTCTCGAACACATTGTTAATAACTTCAATATTTAAATGTATTGAAACCACGTATACAATACGTACATATCTACGGACATACATACCTTTACTTGCATACATACATACATAACTACACACATACATACCTACTCACATACATACATTCCTAGACGTGTTTGCCCATGGATTCCTTTTTACTAATGATGTAGGTAAATCCATACTTATACTTACATATGCCTCTATACCTATTTCGTTCCATTTTACGCTTGTGTACACACTCATCGCATCCCATAAACACTCCATAACGAGTTTAGAATACATTTTGGGACCCTTTTAGGTTACAGGACTGATTTCGGATGAATTCTGCACATTCGGGTGAACTGGCAGCTGACGCACGGCCATGCGTCCCAACCGCACGACCGTGCGGATCCTACGACATCGGGGGCACTGGTAGTGCACAAGCCAGTGCACTGGTTTATTCGGAAACGCACGACCGTGCAGCCAGGCGCATGACCGTGCGCCACCTCGCGTTGGGTCAACTTGCGTAGACAGCAACTTAAGCCGTCGGACAAAATATCGTTTGCACATGGCGTCGGCGACGGCCCCTGTTTTCTCCATTTTTCTGCAGATCCGTTTCGTCGTCCGAACGCACTAAAACGCGCATAACTTTAGAACCGTTTACCCGTTTAACCTCCCGTTTCTTCCTACATGATCATAATTTGACCCTCTATCAATGGACTTAGAATCCCATATCCGACTTAAGGAAATTCCTACCTTACGCGCATTCGGCTTATTATCATTTTCTAATTATTTGAGCCGTTATGGGTATTTGCGCATTAAATGGTCTATGACATACAAAACCATACTTTTCGCTTTCACACATGACCAAAACATTACTCTAATCGATTCGCTTGTTTCCAATAGACATTTAAGGCCGTTTGCTCGATATACCTATCAAGGGCATTTTGTCAATTTCGCTCTATCCTTAACAACAAAGGAATTCCTTGCATAAGTAACCAATCCTACTACTTAGCTACAATTCTTAATCACACATACCTTGCTCGGATCAAAACTAAGATCCGTTTAATACTTCATCGACATCATACAATTCATTCCTATTTGACCTCAATTATCATATTTAATTAAGTTGCATATAACTTTACATAAGCAACTAAGAAGTGATTACGAAATCACTTACCTTATGCGTCCGTGCTCGTATCCGATCTCTTGCCTCCTCTTGGCCCGTTAACACCTCGTGCTTGAGCTCGTCTCGACGTGATTCCTATGCTTCCATTTAATCGAAATCACGCTCTTATTAGCATACTCATTTGTACATGTTAACGGTCATATCATTAGTCATTTCTAACAAACGTTACTCATATAGCCATACCCATATCCGTTTGCACTCATGTAATTCATCATGTCATCGCATTAAACACACATAAGTCTAACACGCACCGTATAACTTACTCTAATCTTACAATTATGACAACACGTCTAACCATTCTTCTTATACCCAGTTGACTTTTAGAAGTCAACGGTTCATTTAATTTAATTTTTGACTTATCATTATATACCCGTAACATCATAATCGACTATACGGACGACAATATATACATTTTATCATACGATTGGTGTGCGTACCACCTTTTAAGCATAACTTACAACTAATTCATGCACAATCTTCTAAATTCATACATAGTTCATCAAATCCTTCTACTAATCAACATGTGGTATTTAAAATTAAACATCAAACATATTATCATCACATTTTATTCAAGTCATCTAACAACAATTCATCATTTCTTATCCAATTTCTTTAAACATTCACACATATAAACGATTTCAAACATCAATAATATGAACATATTATCATTTTCATCATATCATCAAAACCTACTTCATAACTATTTTTTCTAATCACTTACAAGTGATCTAATCTTAAGTTCTTCATAATTTCTTCATGCTTTTGATGTGTGTACTACCTCCTAAGCATAGTGTACAACTAGTTCATGCATATCCTTCTAATCTCATACATAATTCATCAATTTCTTCCTTCTAATCAACATGAATCATACATGCATAAACATCAAACATACTAGTATCATATTTCTTTCAATTCCTCTAACAAGAATCCATCATACAAATCAAAATACATCAATATTAAGCAAGAATTTAGACATAGATGATTTACCCATGTCATCATCTTCACCATAACAAACGGGTTTCACCCTTAAACATCAAATTAACCTAAACCATGCATAATCCATGTTCTATATGATGATTCTAACACACACCCATTCTCAATTTCATACAAATTCACGGTTTACATAAAAACCCACTTCGTGCATAATCACCAATCTAACTTTTAAGACATACCTTGCGATCCCCTTGTGAAGGCGATCATTAATCCATGTTTCTTCTTGAATTTGAGCTACCATTAACCCTTCAATTTGGTGATCTTCATGGTTAGGGTTTGTGAGCTTCATGGAGCTCCTGGCTCCTTCTCAAACACACCATCATGTGTGTATGTGTATATATTTTTTTATAAATTCAACTTTCATTTACCCCACTTTAGTCCCTCAAGTTTGCCACTAAATAATATTGGCAAAACTCTTGTCTTTTAATACTTCTAACCACACACTTAACTAGGTTAAATAGCCTAGTCATTTATTTCATGCTAAGTCATATAGGACATACGATAATTATAAACATTCAGGTTTTGGGGTGTTACAAATAACTATGTCTCAAAGTATGTCTATTTCATTTGATACTTGATAAAATACTTACAAATGTTTTACTTTCTTTTTATTTTATCCAATGTATTGTAAGACTAATTAAAGGGTATGTAAACAGTTAAACACTAAACGGTATAACATACATGCATTTCAAAATTAAAAAAAAAAAGAATTTATCTTGGAGATACTTTGTCCGACTGTGATATAATTATGGCGTTCGTTAACATGATGCATGAACAATAGATTTTTTTAAATGCCGTACCTAAAAGTAATAATCAATGAAAATTTAACATGTTTATATTGTTTGCTTAACATGTTTATATTGTTTGCTTAAAACGAGTGTTTCCAAGTCTGCTAACCTTGAATTCTAAATTCCAGTTGACACTTTATAAAAGTTTACATTTAATATACAATTTAGGCTTTAATAATTTGTTATATATAGTATACATTTAAATATACCATTTAGTTTGGCTTTTATCATTATTTTAATAAAAATTTTACTGGAAACTAAAGTATCTACAAGATAAATTCTTTTTTTTTTAATCTTGAAATGCATGTATGTTATACTGTTTAGTGTTTAACTGTTTACACACCCTTTAATTAGTCTTACAATACATTGGATAAAATAAAAAGAAAGTAAAACATTTGTAAGTCTTGTATCAAGTATCAAATGAAATAGTTATTAGACATACATATGACTACTTTTTTAACATGTTTTTTTATAAATTCAAAATTAGTTGGTGTAAAAGAATTGCAGTACTAATGTAGCATATATAAAATGGAATATTTGTTATATATTCCATTTATATGATACAAATTGAAACCATTTAATTATTAGATTGCATTTATTTAAAGAGTAGTTAATTGAATTGTTAAATTAATGATTTCTTAACAAGTATATAAGTTTATATTAATTATACAATTGAACTGTTTGAAAAATGAATGCAATTAATACAAACGTTGAAATAAAATTATTTATAAAATTGAATAATGTTTTATATATTCCATTTATGTGATTCAAAATGAAACCATTTAATTATTAGATTGCATTTATTTAAAAAGGGTTAATTTGAATTATTAAATCAATGATTTCTTAACAAAAAAACAAGAAAAGAATTTAGGGGCTCAGGTTGATCTTTCACTCATACCACAGGGACGCAAAGTGTTATGAATATATGCCAAAAGACGGTCTTACCCCTGGCTCAAACAGTCAAACAGACGGAAGTGTGACGGAGGGACTCAAAGTGTTATGAATTCATAAGCTCTAGGGCTCAAAAAACCAAAAAATGAATTTAAGGGCTCAGGTTGATGTTTCACACAAATCACAGGGACGCAAATCACAGGGACGCAAAGTGTTATTCTTTTTGCTAACGTGTCATCTTATGTGGCATTTGATTAGTGACGTGGCATTTAGTCAGCTAACTGGGTTAGGGTTTCAGTTAGTTTGGGAGTGTCAGAGAAAAATAAGTTGAAAGTTGGGAGTGTTGTGGTACAAGTCGAAAGTTGGAAGTGCTATCGTCCAATTGTTAATAGTCATGGTTTTTTAAAGGCTCCCATTATTCTCACACCCTTAAAATCTTATTTTCACACCCCTATATGTATACGGCCCATATTGAGTTATACGGGCCGTATAACTGATTGTTGCACAAAAAAATGTCATAGAATGTTTTTTTGTCTCCATGTATACGTGTCGTATAACATTATACGACCCGTATAGAATGTTATACGACATAATATTTTCTCCATCTATACGAGCCGTATAATATTATACGGACCAATATTTGTCATGTTAGATTATTCTATGCGGGTCGTATAACGTTATACGTCCCGTATACATGGTGTGAAATTAAGGTTTTACCTGATAGAAATCTTCAAACCTCTGATCGCCAATGATGGAGAATAAAGTGAAGAGCTGCCTTGTGAAGGAGAGTTGTTGATGAAAGTTGTATTGGGATTGTTAATATTTGTTTATAAAACCCTATTTAATCAGGATTCTTAAAAAGAGTTATTTAAGTAATCAATTTTTTTATATTTGATTTATAATCACTCTTTTTTGGGAAGTAAAGTTTTTGTTATTTATTAAGAAATTTTATAAATGTATATCTTTTCTTTTTAACTTTTAATAAATTAATAGATAAGATTTTATTAAACAAATTCTTTTTAAAAGAATGTAAGATGTATTTTGATCTCATTCACTAAAGAAAACTCGTTTGTTACACTTAGGTAAGAACAAGTTTTGTTTAGGCCAAATAAGACTGGTTTTAATGAAAGTTTGTGCATTGGTGACATATTGCTTTTACATTATGTAAATAGATCTCTATAATCCATAATTATGGTTTCAAATCTGTTTCCTGAGTTATTTACAGTTGTAGTACACTAAATATTTCATTTTTCTATTGAGTTGGTATATTGGGATTAAATACTGAACTGGTGGAATTATATAGACAAAAACTTTTATCATTATAATTATAAAACTACCCACTGCATGTCATGTCAATTCATAAGTATAATGCGAATGTGAATTCATTAAATAATCTCACATCATATTTTACATATAGATGTAGCCAAAAATTTTTATCATTATACTTATAATACTAACACATACTGTTTTTAACATTGTTTTATAAAGATATGTAACTAAACACAAACTATTTAAATGATGTATTATAATCTATTTTTTAATATGGTTATTAAACATATCCATGTGTTTACACGGGTCCTACAACTAGTTGGATATCTATATAAGGCATTCTCTGAATAATTCAAATCGAAGCAATTGGATGTCCAATTCCTATGTTTCACCCTGTTTTCAACCGATAAAAACACACTCACCTTTATTTCCTCCACGACAATAGCCAGATATTTTTGGCTTATCGTCAAACTCTTTATCTTTACGCGCCCACCACAAAAACCCAACCGAAACTAGAAAAATCGTTTGCCACAACATTTGGGAAGCTTCAAGTAAATACAACCAACTAATAACCGTCTAATCTAGAATTAGAATCTATATATTCAAGTAAAGTAAGAAAAATCATGTCGATATTTCAAGGGACATAGTGCTCATGTGGGACATAAAATATCCTTCAAATAATATATATTTGCACGAGATACTTCTGTCTTCTGTATCTCTACTGTCCACTAAACAAACCCCACTATTTCTAAAAAAAATATCCACTTATAAATTCCTATAAAACCCCTTAAATCTTGGTTGCATTCTCCTAAACACCAAACTAACAAAATATCAATATATTTTCTGTACAAAAGCAACTAGAAGATGAGATCACCTTCAAAACATGTAACCAAAAGGGTTAGAGATGCTGAAGCTGAGTTAAACTTGCCTCCCGGATTCCGGTTTCACCCGACGGACGAGGAGCTCATCGTTCATTACCTTTGTCGTAAATCCCAATCGACGTTGGAGAGCGTTAGTGTCGCTCCACCATCGTGGATTATCGCGGATGTTGATCTATACAAACATGATCCCTGGCAGCTTCCTGGTAATAAGTTTTCTCAAACATGTACTTATAGGTAGGCCTGTAAACGAACCGAACGAACACGAACATAGGCATGTTCGTGTTCGTTCATTTAACTTTAACCGAACACGAACATATAATCGAACACATTTTTTTGTTTGTGTTCGTTCATTAAGAAATCGGGCATGTTCGTGTTTGTTCATGTTCGTTCATTTAAATCCTAAACGAACAGTTCACGAACATTAACGAACACAAACAAACATAAACAAAAAAAAGTTAACTGAACATATTTGAATAAACATAAAGAAACATAAATTAACATGATTGAACAAACAAGTCTAATATATTACAATTCATCCGAAAACACATCTAAATTAGAGTTCATAAATATACTAATTAGTCATATTAATATAAGTAGTTAGAAAACCTAATATTTATACAAAGCTAACTATTTATATATTTACTAAAATTTAAACGAACGTTCATGAACATAAATGAACGAACATAAACGAACGTTCATGAACATAAACGAATGTTCATGAACATAAATGAACGAACACAAGGTGTGTTCATGTTCGTTCATTTAATTAAGCGAACAAATTTTTTTTGTTTGTGTTCGTTCGTTTATTAAATAAACGAACATAAACGAACTTCCCGCCGAACAAGTTCATGAACAGTTCATGAACGTTCGGTTCGTTTGCAGGCCTACTTATAGGGCTGTAAGCCTCAAGCGAGACTTGTTTGTGTTCATTCGTTAAACTTTTTTATTGGACGGATGGGCGGTTAGCGAATATATATTTGGACGAAAATTCATGTCCTTGTTTGTTTTTTAAGTGAATGAATTTGTTTGTGTTCACTCGTTAATTAGATAAACGAACAAAAACGAGCCTTTTACATATAATATTGTACATAGCGCTGTAAAAGAATCGAACAAAATGAGACTCAATTTTTTTTATAAAAATATTATCAATTTTTTTTATAAAAAAAAAAAACAAGTTCCAACCAAAACCACCAATTACAATAAAGTGGCGGTAAACGTGCAACAAGGTAAATGAGACCTTGTTCGTGTTTTTTTATTAAGCTTTTATTGGGCAAACACATGCTTCGCAAATATATAAGACTGTGGGGTATGGGGCTTGGGTTGGGGCGTGGCCCTTGGGGCTTGGGTTTGAAGCCGGGCGTGGGGCGGGCTAGCGATCTGATGTGGCGGCCTCCTATTCGCTTTGTTGGCCATGTCATAGCGGGTGTTTGTAATTTTTTTTTTGTTAATAAACTGCCAAGCCACGCCCCCAACCCAAGCCCCGCCATACCCCACGGACACGTCACTCACCGGTGGGGGGGCTCGAACTCCACGTGTCAACTCATGCCCCCAACCCAACCCAAGCCCCACCATACCCCACGGTCTAATTGCACAGAATTTGTTGTCTGTGTTCAGTTCGTTTGTTATGCAAAAGGGGGTTGCGGGGCAGCTTGTTGCCCGTTTACGTGTCGTTTTTTGGTAAAAGAAAAACAAATAAATTTGCTTGTGTTCGTTTGTTACTTCTATTAACTATATATAAATGAACCCAAACAAATGTAAACAAACAAAAACGAGCTTTCTACATTTAAACTTGTATATTGGTTTATAAATGGACCGGACCGAACTGAACCGAACAAGACGTTGTTCGACGTTCATGTTCCTATACCAAGCTTTTGTCGGACAAACGAACAATTCGTTTGTTAAGCAAAGGAATTGGTTCGTCTTTGTTTTTTTTAACTATATAAATGAACACAAACGAACGTAATGACCACAAACGAGCTCTGTACATTAATTAACCGCATAATTTCCGCCTCAAACAAGCTTGATTATCCCTAATGTTTTTCCTTAAATTTGTTCAGAAATGGCTTTGTTTGGAACAAAGGAATGGTATTTTTTCACACCAAGAGACCGGAAATACCCTAACGGGTCGAGACCAAACCGGGCCACAGGAAACGAGTACTGGAAAGCAACTGGGGCGGATAAACCCGTTAAGCTAAAATCCGACCCGAATACAACAGTTGGGATAAAAAAGGCCTTGGTTTTTTATGTAGGGAGGGGGGTCAAAGGAATCAAAACTAATTGGATCATGCATGAGTATAGACTTGTTATGCCAAAGCCTACCACAGTTTCCAGGGTGAGTTTTTACACTTTTTATTTCATTGATTTCATTTAAGGTGTTGGTTGGACAGGTTCGGGTGCCGGGTTTAGATGGGTTCAGGTCAATACGTGTTCCGAGTAAAATGAGTTTAGGTCAAAACGGGTGTTTTAAAAAAGTATTAGTTTGGTTCGGGTCAAAACGGTCCAGGTCAAAATGACTCGGTCGGTTAAGAAAGGAAGTTCACCAACTATGTTTTCTAACGATGATTAGTGATGATGGTGGTGCAGTGGCGGACCCAGGAACTCTTTTTTGGGAGTGCGAACGAAGGGTTTAACCAAATTCACCTGTTCTCTAAGTTTAGTTGACCACCAATTTTTATTCTTCCCAAATCAACACATTCTTTGAAAAACCGATCATGATTGCCACTTGTAAATTTTTTAATAGCGATTCAAAACGAAGCCTAATTAGTTTTTTTTTTTTTTTTTTTGTCAAAAAGGGATAATATCATTCCACAAGAAAAAAAGGCAATTATAAAGCAATGGCAGGTAGTCGGGCAACAAGTTGCGCCGCCACCCCCTTTTGAATAGAAAAACCAATTCTACTAAATACAAAGTTTGAAACCTTTAGCGACGAAGAATTACTATTAACGACTTTTTGAACCCGATTCAAGAGTCGCACAGCGTCAGGAGCGAGACCACCAAAGGTATCAAACGCAAACGGGACAAACACATGTTGATTCTCCCGGCAGGCTTTCTCATGTTTTGCCACTTTGCTCGCCTCTGCCTTGAGCACCGCTTGCCCTACAACAAAGCCCTTGTCCTTGAGCCCGACAAGGGGGGAGACTCCAGTTAGATCTACACAAGCGTGTTTCCCCCTTCCCATCCAAACACAAGGATGTCCGCCGGCCGTAAAGTAGACCTCCCCTCTAAGGGGTCAGTCAGGAAATTTACTGGAGCCTCCTTTTTGGCAGAGATCCCGGCCCGCTTAAGAACATCGCATAACACATCTCTAACCCAATCATGCCGATATTTAAACCCTGGTAGCTCTTTACAGTGGATCGCGTGCTCGCCGAAAGAATCCAAACACGCTTTGGGGCATACCGGACATGGCTCGTCAACTGGGAACAAGGGAATCATCAGTCGGTATCTAAGGATAGCACGGTATTCCACAGCCGACATGTGTTGCCCCAAGCCTTCAATAGGTGCGACAGACAAAAACTCCTGAGCATGTGGGGCACGTAGACATTCAAACACAGCTCTTTGCCGAGGGGATAAAATTCTGTTTGTAGCTCGACGATTGGGTTCTCTGCCGTCTATACAACAAGAAGAACAATCCAGACGAGATGATCGTGTTAGAAGACGATAACATTCTTCATAACCAAGATCTTCATCTTGCATCTCCATTAGATGAGTTACAAAAAGAGAACAGTTGCAATAACAACAATGAGAGTTTTGATTCATTTGAATATTCAGATGGTGAATCTTTGACTAAAGTCAAAGGTACAAGTGAGCAAGTCAACATGGGATTAATGGAGAGTTTAATTAAAAGAGAAGATGTTGTTGTTGGGAATGATTGGCTTGAGTGTTTGAGTTTGGAAGATTTGCACCATTGTTTGGTAGCAATGCCTCCTAATCATGACATTAACCCAAACCAACAACATTTTTCTAGTTGGGTTTGATTATTATATACTAGGATGGAAATTATGATTGTGTGATAATAGGTGTTTGGGGATATTTTGATTAGTATTATTGGGTTGAGATCCTGTACAAACAGTGCTAACTGTAAGAACCGTAAGAACAGATCTAAACCATTGATAGTTTAAATCAAGGGTTGGAGTTGATTATAAATAAAACCCTTATAATTAAACAAGTTAGGGGTAATTTCGTACAATTGCTAGTCATTTGACCATTTTCAATTAAATACAAATTCCACCAAGGTTTTTTAAACTAAAATAACTTTTATATACTTCATTATATTTTAAAAAAATATATACCATAAAATCAAGTATTTTTTTATCTTTAATATGAGTACCATATTGCTATACCTTTTTTTATTTATAAAAGTAACTTTTAAAAAAGTTACCAAAAGTTGTTTTATAATTGTGCTGATTATGTGTTAATTACAATATAATACAAACAAACACCAAAAGTAGATATAATCAGCACATCTGATGTGCTGATAACGGAGAACGATTGAGGATGTTATGCTAATGTCGTTTATGTTGATAATGGAGAACGATTGAGGACGATGTGCTGATAATGGAGAACGAATAAGGATGTTATGCTAATTATATAGTGTTGTGCTGATTATATTTTTTGTGGTGGTTCCTACAGATTGGTTCGATCATGGAGAGTTACTAGATCATGGATATGTTAAAAAATTCAAACTTTGATTTGAATTAAACTTGCATGGATTTAGGGATGTTTTAATAATTATTTTTAATTAGTTATAAATAAATATGGTGAAAAGGTCTAAATTACCCCTAAACTAATTTATTATTGAGGACACTTGTCAATTATGTGTTGGTTCTTACGGTTCTTACAAACATAAGTGTTTGTATTTGATCTCATCTCTAGGAGATGATGCAAAATTTGATTCATGTAAATAGTTGTGGAAGGGGTTTTCTTCTAATATTCTTTTTTTTGGTAAGTGTACTAAATTTACTTAAGGTAATATTATTAGATATTTGAATATCCTTACAATATAAGGTCTAGTTTTTTTTTTAAAAATTTTTTAAGCAACTGTTTTTTACACTTGAATACTGTTTAGAGTTTATTCATATAAGAACTTAAAAAAAACTTAAGTACTTTGATAACTTTGAACAATCTTCTGACGTGGCACTTTTTCTGACGTGTCATCTTATGTGGCATTTGATTAGTGACATGGCATTTAGTCAGCTAACTGGGTTAGAGTTCAGTTAGTCCGAGAGTGTCAGAGGAAAATAAGTTAAAAGTTATGAGTGTTGTGGTACAAGTCGAAAGTTGGAAGTGCTACCGACCAATTGTTAATAGTCATGGTTTTTTTAAGGCTCCCACTATTCTCACACCCCTAAAATCTTATTTTCACCCCCCTATATGTACACGGCCCATATAGAGTTATACAGGCCGTATAACTGATTGTTGCACAAAAAAATGTTAGAGAATGTTTTTTTCTTTCTTCATGTATACGGGCCGTATAACATTATACGACCCGTATAGAATGTTATACGCCTCATATAATGTTATACGACCCGTATAGAATGTTATAACACATAATATTTTCTCCATTATACGAGCCTTATAATATTATACGGACCAATATTTGTCATGTTAGATTATTTTATATGAGTCGTATAACGTTATACGTCACGGGGTGTGAAATTAAGATTTTGAGGTGGGTCTTTATTAGAACCTTTTTAAATCCAATATCTCTTTTTCTTATACATATATCTTTTAGGCGTCGTTGTCAACTTCTTTAATATTAAATGTTGAACCAATAAGATGTCTGAACCATAAAGGCTGAACCAGTAAGACCATGCGTAGTGGGCAATATTCACCCTTGGGCGTTTTGCGCCATGTGGCAGCCCGGTCAGCAATTGGGCATTATGTGGCGTTTTCTAAAATGGGTGTAGTGGGGATGTGGGGATTGTGATGCATTATATTTTGTAATAAAATAAAATAAAATAAAACATTTAAAAATTCTTATTGGCCACCAAATGGAAGCTCAAATATGATTGGCCAAGAAATCCCCCATTTGGCGTGATTTATAAAACGCCTCAACAAAAAAGTTGCCAATCACGCCCATACGTAGTGGGAAAGGGGCGATATTGGGCTTTATCTTGGACAAAAAACGCCAATCACGCCCATGACTACGGTTGGTCTAAGAGGTCTGAACCATTAAGTGCTGAACCAGTAAGAGGTCTGAACCATTAAGAGGCAGTATAATGCTTAACCGTTCAGAGGCAAATGTCTGACAAATTCAGATAAAAAGTCTTAACCATTCAGACTAAGTATAACGCTTAACCTTTCAAAGACAAATGTCTGAATCATTCTGACATCTGCTTCCAAAACAATAGTAAAGTGTTGAACCAAACTAAATAGCATGGTTTTAATGTCTTTAACCCTAGCTGTTCCTCTCGGAAAACCGCCATCATTCCTGCAATTATTTCTTCATTAACATTCTTTGGATTTACATTACGAACAAAACCCTAAAAACTTACTTCTCACCAAACTCAAATTCTCCTTCAATTCCACAAAACCTTCACCCGTCTTCTAAATTCTAATTTATAAGCATGGTATGTTTTAATTCTCAATTTTTTTCACTTTTATACTTTTATATACTTATTTTCATAACTTTCTTGATTAATAGATGATCAAGTTTTAATTTTTAATTCCAGATGCTATTCAATAGATTGATTTAAAGATTTTGGTATTAGGTTTTCACTCATTAATCAACGAATTGTTACCTGCATTTTAACTTGTATTCTTATTATAGTATAATTAACAATTTTAAAAGATGGTACAATGGTATAGGTTCAACACGTTGCTACTACGTGGCAGCTCAGGGCTGCGTCTGATCATGTAGTTGTCGCGGCCCGCGTAAGAAGTAGCCAAAGGCTACGCGCCCCGCGACAGCCTTTAAATTTTTGTTTTTATTTTATTTTTAATGACATTTCATATTTTGGGCTCGGTTTTTACATACGGGGTGTATTTTAAGACATATAAGAATATTTAAAAATATATTTGGGTGTCAGAAAAATTTCAGGAGGGTTGTTATATTAACCTTATACATTAGACATAAGTAGTTAAATACAACCATCAAATGAAAAATAAAAACACAAGAAGTCTACTACAACCACCAAACGATGAATTAAGTTTAAGTAACTGAAGAAACACTAACCTTTGCGGTAGTATCCGACTAAGACTTCAACTCTTGGCGACCTGAACTGTTAGCTGCAAAACAGAACACCGTTAGGACTCGTTACGGGAATGGGGTTATTCCTGTAACCACCCTCCGGCGTGAGAATAAGTCTCGGTTTTAGGAGTAAAAGAGTATGCGTAGAGAAGAGAGTAAAACGAGAGCAAGATGATCATACCTTAGATGTTTTCCCTTATTTATAGTTTACCATTAGGGTTTCTCCTAACTTGGGATGGGCTCCGATAAGTTAGGGATTTACACGATCTTCCCAAAAGAACGGGGATTCAGTTACGTGATTTATCCATGCAGAATAGAACATTCTACAATAAATATTCATAATTAATTATTTAGAATAAAATAGTAGGTAAATGACCAGGTCGGGTTGGCCGATCCGGGTCATACCTCGTCATGCCCCCCAGTCCGAAGTTATGAAATGAAATTCATAAAATTGGACTAAAAAAGGAAAAGTCAAACCTTCCCCCTTTGAGGGTTAGTTTCTCGAGTGGGGTAACATTGCGTTTTTTGAAAAAATGGCGGCGATGGGAAAGGATGTGACAGTTAAATCATCATTAAGGTGACAACTGTCACCACCCTGCTCCGACGTGGGTTCCCATCCGTTTGTCTTTTCGAATTCGAAAAGTTGCTATTTCCGTATAAATAGAGTACCCGTTTAGGGATTTTGAACTTCAATTTCTTCTTTTTGTGCGATCGCTCTCTCCCATTTCTTGAACCGAAAAATGGCCCCCAAGACCGGTGAATCGTCTTCCTCTGCCCCCAACAAGTTACGACGCCCTGTATATCAAATGGGGGCAGACTTCGTTCAATAACCTTCTTAAAGATTACAATATTAGGGCGGAGTGGAATCCGGTATTACCGTCAAAAACAGACACGGCCTTCCCGTTAAAGCAAGGTAAAATTACCCTGTTTAGTGACTTCTTTAAGTTCTGCAACTTCCGACTGCCGATTACGAAGTTCTGCAAATTGGTCCTTGACCATTATCCCATCCATATTTCCCAACTGCATCCCTTAGGGCTGGTGAAACTCCGACAATTTGAGTTTGCCTGTATCGCCCTAGGGCACATTCCAGAACTCCTCGTTTTTAGGGCTTTTTCGTCCTTGTATGGAAATCCCCCTTTTTTACCTTCGATAGGAGGGATACCGAGGTATCTTGTTTGAGAGACATTCCTACCAGTTCAAGGGACAAGGATTGGAAGAAAAAGTTCTTTTACATCGATGCCACTGTCATCCCCGGAGAGATGCAGTGGAGGGAGATGGGGTTAAAAGACAAAGTTAAAGATGAAGCTCCTCCAAAAGATGCCTATGTGTCCAATGCCCTGTATACTAAGCTATGTGAGCACTCGTCTGAGTGTACAGTAATCCCGGGGGGGGGGGGGGGGGGGGCGTTGGTGATGGCGGGCATGAGCCTTTCATGGCGTGATATAAAGCTGTATCCTTCTTTCCGGAGGGAGGATGAAGGTATGTAAGTTGTGGCTTTGCAATTGTTTTGCTTGTTGTATATATTGACATATGTGTAACTCATAGGTAAATGGAGCTTGTTCGATTTTGTGGATCCTCCACGGCATGCTGCCTTAAAGGCTGCGGACCACGTACTTGGTGAACAGGAGCCAGATGTCGTGAAGATCCATTTGGAGCAATTTTTGTTACCGGCTATACCGGCGGACCCCACTACTTATATTACAGTATCTCCCCCCAGTGGAGGAAGAAATGTAGTTGCCATAGAGAAAAAACCTATCAAGGTGAAGATCACCGGGAGGAAATACATGGCTGTGGGGATGGGTGCTTCCTCGGTGAGCGTGACCACATCCACTGGTGGTGTTGCTGAGCTGACAAGTCCAACGCATGTGTCAAAAAAACGAAAGGTTGTCCCCGCTCTTACTGCTTTCGAGGTTATTTAAGCCGCTCATATCATACCTACTGGTAAGTAGCCTTCACCTGTGAGTGTTATCATAGACTTGATATCATATGTTCACGGAGAATTTAATTTTACACAGGTCCTGTTGCTGGGGTTCATATTGAGAATGTATCATCTGCCCCGTTAGCATCTATGGGAACTATCCCGTCTGCTGCTGGCAAACCCAACCTCTCCGACCTTATATCACAGGCAAGTGCTACCACTGCGGTTAGTTGTCCTATGCCGCCACCCATGCCTACCGTTGCTGTGGCTGTTACAACCAGTCCGGTGTCAACGCCTCTGCCATCAAGTGTAACTCCTTCTTCTTTGTTCGATTCTCCTCTTAGCGTTTTCTCTGCAACTGAGAAAGAGACACCCACAGTCTTTGCTGCCCATGAGGCGACCAGTACCCAAGATGCCGCCATAAGCGATGCCGGGGGTTCAAGCAGCGGCATCGCCGATGATGGAGCCCGCTTAGGTGATGACCTGTACTTGCCTACCATCAACTGGGATCCTAACATGCAAGATAAACGGTATCAACCTAAATGGAAAATAGCCGAGTCCTCAAGACTGATCTTTCCACCAATGATTCGGCACTGGGTTGAGGGCTTATCCCCCGGCTGAGTCGGCGTATGTGGAAAGTTTAAACAATGAGAATTTGATGAATTCTACTATTGTAGATTCCGTTAGTCAGCCCCGGAGGTTTGCAGAGATCCGGCGTAGGTGGATGCATGACAACAACGAGCTCCACCAAGCACGAGCTGTTATTGAGGAGTTGAAGGATGAAAAGTACCGTTTGGAGAGTTAGCTCCAAGCCGCTGGATTGAGGGAGAGCAGGTTTGTATCTGAGAAAAACAAAGCGGAGGATGACCTGAAACGGGTGACCGCCAACCTAGCTGAGGAACGGATAATATGGGCACGTGATATAGCGGAGAAGGACCGAGTCCTTGCTCATGCTAAAAATGTACAGGAGGAACTGGAGCGTAAAGCCATTACCGAAGCCCAAAAGGTGAGATCTGAAATGTCCGCTCACGTGGAAATATTTCGAATTGACACTGACTTTGTGTCTCAGGTGCAGGAGCGGTACCAGGCTTTGACGGTTGAGGTGGAAACTTCCCATGCTAAGGTTCAAGCCAAACAAGCTGAGTTGGAGGAGCGGGAGGACCAGCTTAGGAAATTGCAGCAGCAATGTGACTCCCTGGTTACTGAAAAGAACAAACTTACTCAGTCCTCCGCCGCCGATCAGGCACGCCTTAAAGAGGCAGAAAATGCACTAGAGTAGTCAAACGCCGAGGTGGACAGCTTAACTAGCCAACTGGCTGCATTGCGGGGTGACAGGAATTGGCTAATAACCAACAACCTGGTTGGGGCATTTGAGTGTCTTCGTCAATCAGGGTCTTTTACGGCGTTACTAGACCGCCTTTCCGCTGCGGCTTACCAGTCTGGTCATCATGATGGTGTGTACACGGGCTATCATGAGTGCCATCAATCAGGTAGGATTACCCCCGAGTTCCATGCGGCGAGGGGTAAGCTTCAGGGAGATATGGCGGATGCCTTGGAGGCTATATGCAACGATCCACTACCCGCTTATGCTGATTTAACAAAACACGTTGCTGAAGACGGCGTGGATGCCCTACGCCTGATGCTGGAGCCAGTGCAAGAATCGGAAGAGGAATAAGTGTTTTCGTTTGCATTTGTTATGTATACTGTTCCTCAGATATTTTGTATTAACACTGTTTTACTTGGTTTTTGTGCAAGTACTTGAGTTGTTTGTCAGACATTTAATGCTAATGTCATGATTGATGACGCCGCCGTTTATCTGAAATGTGGCGATTAGACGTGTGATCATTATTTTTCATTAATTCTGCTAACGTCATCACTGTCAATCCTGTTTATCCTTCTATAAATTAAGCTTCCTTTTCCAAATTTGGTAATTTCAAAAAGATGAGCCGAAGGAGCTATAAACAGAGACTCTCCGACATTTTTCGACGCCTAGATGCAGCTGACGGCCTGGTTCATCTCCAGGTTCTGGTAACGGAGGAGATGATTAGGGGAGAAGGAGTGCCTCTTGATGATGTCTTACCCCGGGTTAGCCGGTCCTGTAAGAGCATTATACATGAAGAGCCTTCTCATGCCAAGGCAAGTGCTGCTGTTCTATCGGCTGATACTTTAATAAGGGCCTTTCCACCCGATCACATTCAACGATGTGAGGTAGTGTATGAAAGACTTCGTGGTGGCCGTTCCGGCAAGAAACCGGTGATGGCTGCTCTGGTGGATGAGGGAAATGCCGATGAGTTGATCTTTGATCCGCATCCGTTGGAGTGTTATGGAGAAGTGTTGCATACCCCTGCAGAGGTGATGGCAGACCTTTCCTAGAAGTTGGTTTCAGAACATGTTCGATTTTGGTTCCCGTATGTTGGTATTTTAACAACAGGGACAGGGACTTGGTTTTTTGTAAGATAGTTGCATGTATTTATTACCAAAATACCTATCTTTTTGTAGCGGTTAGCGTATCTATTACCAAGATACCCGCTCTTAGCGCTGTATATTGTCACCCTTTGACTTATATAAAATATTTTGTGTCAATGGTATCTTTTTTACCGTTATGTGCAGTTTAGATGCGATGGTATATTATATATTTAAGTAATGAGGAAAACAAAAAAGGAATAGCTTTTATTAACTCAAAACTTAGATAGAGGAAGCGACATCGCTATAGATGAATTACACTTGTTTGCAAAAAAGAAAAAATTATCAAACCCCGCCGTTAGGAGCAAGGCATTACATATAACACATTTTTAATTGAGCCGCGTTCCAGCTACGCGGTACCATCAAGCCTGGATAGGCGATAGGCCCCTTTGCCCAGATATTCTTGAATGATGTAGGGGCCCTCCCAGTTGGGTCCCAGTTTGCCTGAGGGTTCCGCTCTACTGGCTTCATTATCACGCATGACGTACTCGCCTTCCTTGAAAGTATGCTGAGCCACGCGTTTATTGTAGTATTTTTCTAGGGTGTTCTTGTATTTTGCCTCGTTGATAGCGGCGGCCTCACGCCTTTCTTCGAGTAGATCCAGGCCTTCCCTTAGGAGCCTATCATTATCGTCGTTGGTAGCGAGGCGACGTAGCGAGGGCAATCCAACTTCTGCTGGTATCATTGCTTCCGCACCATAGGTTAGGCTGAAGGGGGTTTCACTATTACTTGTCTTAGGCATTGTTCGGTGTGCCCAGAGGACATTTGGCAGTTCTTCCACCTAGGAGCTTCCTTCATAACCTAACCTTCTTTTTATGCCATCAAGCAAACTCCTATTCGCCCGCTCCACCTGGCCATTTCCTTGAGGATGCGCTACCGATGTGAAAATTTGTTGAATCTGGTGCTCTGCGCACCATTCTTGCAAAACCTTATCAGTGAACTGCGTTCCATTGTTGCTTACCAAATATAGCGGCAATCTGAATCGACATACTATGTGTTCCCAAAGGAACTTTTTGGCATTCTCTGCGATGATTTTAGCCAACGGCTTGGCTTCAACCCACTTGGTAAAGTAATCAATTGCCACAATAAGATATTTTAGCCTCCCGGGGGCTAGCGGGAATGGCCCCACGATATCAACCGCCCATTTCTGGAAAGGCCAAGCAGCTGTGACTGGGATTAAGTTGTTTTTTGGGCGGAACGTTTGGGGAGCAAACTTCTGGCAACTGTGGCACCTTCTGAGTTGTCGCAACCCCCGATCACTTATCTGTCCCGGGAACGGGCGGACGCGAGCTCAGATTTTCGGTGGTATCAGCTGTTTAATCTTGCAGCATAAATTACATCAGGACCGTAGTTAGGAAATGTTTATCAGAGTAAAACCACCATATTTGATATTAATAATAACATGGGCAAAACCCAAGTTTCTTATTACAATACATTTATAGGGACAAACCCTATTTTATTGAATTTAAAACATCGTTTATTAGGTAACTTTTATAGCCACATTTTTTCCATGCCTTTAGTGCTCTCCAGCTGGCTTTTCACTAATTGGCTGTCACATTGTGTTACCTGTAACGCGTTTTAAAAACATTTGTCAGTCGGAAATACTGGTGAGTGAATCCCAGCTTAATCAAGAAACATTTTATTAATTAAAACAGTATTGAGAGCGATCACATTGTTTATTTCTACACAATTACTCATTCAGTACTTGCCACTCGACCGGATCTGTGGCTATGGTCAAATTACCCATTGGCTAACTCGTTGTCCAACGGTAATGTACTGTCGTATCGACATACCACTCGCAAGTAGTAAATTTTGTATACAAAACCCCATAATACCGGCAGTAATTGAAGAACTACAAAGACTCAATCACCGCTTAATCAAAGTTGTTACGGAACCCTAAATCAATCGGGCAGCGTAACTATTACGAAACTGGGGTTATAATACTTACAACGGAGCAGAACCTCGCTAATTAGGGGTATAATACCCGCGGATTATAAGCCTATTACTTCAGAATTCGTTTAGAAAGAAAAGATGTGAGCGACGGAAATGAAATCCCGAGGCCTCCTTATATAGTTGCTGATTTCGACTCTCACGCGGCCTGCGTCAACATATGGTCAACGTATAGCTGATCCGGATCACCACCTAGCTTCGACACGATGATGACACGTGTCATCACCGGGCTGCGCCACATTTTGGGTCTCTCGCGGCCCGCGTTAACTTACACGAGGTCTTACGCGGCCCGTATGAACTAAAGAAACTCAAAGGAATCCGGTATTCACCTTGATACCGCCCGCGTGAATGGTTGGGGTGGGTCTACGCGGCCCGCCTCAACTCAATATTTCATGCTTTTCATTTATTTTAAATACTATAACGTATTTTGGGCTCGGTTTTCACATACGGGGTGTATTATAAGACATATTTGGGTATTTTAAGATATAATAGGGTGGCGGAAATATTATTTAGAGTGTTGGTTTTACCGAGGGTTGTTACATCCTCCCCACCTTATTTTAGAGCTCGTCCTCGAGATCTACTGGAATAAGTGCGGATATTTTCTTTTCATTTCAGATTCAAGTTCCCATGTGTACTCAGGTCCTCTTTTGGAATCCCACTTCACTTTGACTAGAATTAGTCTCTTGTGTTTGAGATTCTTGACTTTCCTGTCTTCAATTTGTAGAGGTCTTTCTACAAACTTGAGTTGTTCATTTACCTCTATATCCTTAAGAGGTACTATTAATGATTCATCAGCTAAACACTTTTTGAGATTAGATACATGAAACACATCATGTATTCCTGCCATTTCCTCTGGCAGTTGTAGCTGATATGCTACAGGTCCTATTCTTCTAATAATTTCAAAAGGTCCAACATACCTGGGACTTAACTTTCCCCGTTTGATGAATCTTACTATCCCTTTCCAAGGAGAGACTTTCAACAATACTTTATCTCCTACTTGAAATTCCAATGGTTTTCGCCTGTTATCAGCATAACTTTTCTGTCTATCACGTGCTGCTTTCAGTCGTTCCTTGACTTGAATGATCTTGTCGGTTGTTTCTTGCACTATCTCAGGTCCAGATAGTTGCTTTTCCCCAATTTCTGCCCAACAGACTGGGGTTCGGCACTTTCGTCCATAAAGTGCTTCGAATGGTGCAACATTGATACTTGTGTGATAACTATTATTATAAGAAAATTCTATTAAAGGTAAGTGATCGTCCCAATTACCTCCAAAATCAATTACACAAGCTCTAAGCATATCTTCCATTGTCTGAATTGTCCTTTCGCTTTGTCCGTCTGTTTGAGGATGATAAGCTGTGCTTAGCTTTAACTTGGTTCCCATTGCCTTTTGGAAACTTGACCAAAAATGAGAGGTAAATCGACTATCCCTATCAGAAACAATTGATAAAGGAATTCCATGTAAAGAAACAATTTCATTTACATATAATTTAGCTAACTGTTCCATATTGAAAGTTTCCTTCATTGGTAGGAAATGAGCTGACTTGGTTAGTCTATCTACAATCACCCAGATTGTATCATTTCCTTTCTTGGTTTTGGGTAATTTAGTAACAAAATCCATTGTTATCAATTCCCATTTCCACACCGGCATTTCTAATTGCTGTAACAAACCTGAGGGTTTCTGGTGTTCAGCTTTGACTTGTGAACACGTTAAACATTTAGAAACATAGGCTGCTATGTCCTTTTTCATTCCTATCCACCAGAAATTTTTCCTTAAATCCTGGTACATTTTATCACTTCCTGGATGCATCGTATATTTAGACTTATGGGCTTCTTCTAATATACAATGACGTAGATTTCCTAATTTAGGTATCCACATTATCTTTTTATGGAATCTCCAAATTCCATCTATTCCTTGTTCCAATTCTTTTAGCATACCTTTTAATTTTTCAGAATCATCCTTGATTACTGATTTTTGTGCTTCTCTTATTTGCTCATTTAAATCTACTTGCAGATTTAATTTAAGAGAACGTACCCTTTTTTGTTTTTCATGATACTTTCGGCTTAAAGCATCTGCCACTACATTTGCTTTTCCTTCATGATACTGGATATCACAATCATAATCACTAAGCATCTCCATCCATCGTCTTTATCTCATATTCAATTCCTTTTGTTTGAAAATATACCTTAAACTCTTATGATCAGTGAATATGGTAAACTTACTACCATAAAGGTAATGTCTCCAAATCTTAAGAGCAAAAATTATAGCTCCTAACTCTAAATCATGGGTGGAATAATTCTCTTCATGATTCTTAAGCTGTCTAGATGCATAAGCTATAACCTTTTGTCGTTGCATTAATACACATCCATAGCCTAATTTGGAAGTATCACAATAGACTACAAAGTCTTCAGCTCCTTCTGGTAATGCTAATATGGGTGTATGGGTTAATCTTTGCTTAAGAATTCTAAAGGCTTCTTCTTGTTTTATCCCACATTCAAACTTAACAGATTTACAGGTTAACTTAGTTAAGGGAATGGCTATTCTAGAAAAAATCTTGGATAAACCTTCTATAATAACCAGCCAATCCTAAGAAACTTCTGACCTCGGTTGGTGACTCAGGTGTTTTCCATTTAGTAATTGCCTCGATTTTTGTTGGATCTACATGAATTCCTTCATGATTAACTAAATGTCCAAGGAATTGTACCTGTTCTAACCAAAATTCGCACTTAGAGAATTTAGCATAAAGCTTTTCCTTTCTTAATAAACTTAAAAGTGCGTGCAAATGCTTTGCATGATCCTCTTTATTCTTAGAATAAATTAGAATATCATCTATGAAAACAATTATTTATCCAAATATGGCTTACATATTCGGTTCATCATGTCCATAAATGCAGCTGGGGCATTGGTTAAACCAAATGGCATGACAGTAAATTCATAATGGCCATACCTCGTTCTGAATGCGGTTTTAGGAATGTCCTCTTCCTGTACCTTTAATTGATGATATCCTGACCTTAAATCGATTTTTGAGAAAAATCGAGCTCCTTGCAGTTGATCAAACAGATCATCGATTCTCGGTAATGGATACCGATTCTTAATCGTGACTTTGTTTAATTCACGGTAGTCAATGCACATACGCAATGATCCGTCCTTTTTAACAAACAATATCGGGGCTCCCCATGGCGACGAACTTGGCTGTATGAATCCTTTCTCCAACAATTCGTCTAATTGTTTCTTTAATTCTTGCATTTCTGCAGGTGCCAAACGATAAGGTGCTTTGGCAATCGGTGATGTTCCTGGTATTAAATGGATTCTGAATTCAACTTCTCTATCTGGAGGTGGCCCTGGCAATTCTTCTGGAAATACATCTGAAAACTGAGATACTACCGGAATGTTTTTTAGTTCTTTTCCTTTAGTGTTAGTGATTATAGAAATCAAATACACTATAGAACCTTTTCTTATAGAACTTGCAGTTTTCATCACAGAGATGAATTTTGTGGATCTAGATGGTTTATCTCCTTTAATTGTGATCGTTTTACCTTTCGGTGAATTTACTTGGATTGACTTTTGATCACATAAAATACTGGCTTTATTGGCTATTAACCAATCCATTCCTAAAACAACATCAAATCCTGCCAGATTCATGGGATAAAGATTTGCACTAAATCTCTGATTTAAAATTTCTATGCTTGCTCCCAGCAAGATTTCAGAAATCCTAACAGTTTCTCCATTGGCTGTCTCTACTAGGCATTCTAGTGGTAGTTTAGTTAATGACTGATTTAGAAATTTGCAAAATGATGTATTAATAAAACTTTGGTTTGCACCAGAGTCAAATAATACTTTAGCAAAGACATCATTAACTAAAAACGTACCAGCTATGACATCTGGAATCATCTTGGCTTCATCTGCATTCAGAACAAATGCTCTAGCATTTTTAGTATTCTTGTTGTCTATGGCTGGAGCTAATTTTGGACAATTAGGCTTGATGTGGCCTTGTTCTCCGCAGTTGTAGCATATCCTGCTGTTAGCTTTCTTCCTGCAGTTTTCTTTCTTGTGTCCCGATATTTTGCAAAAGTTACATATATGGAGCATCTCCTCAATGCTTTCTCTTGCAATACCTACAGTAGGGTGCAGAGGTAGAACCTATATTTTTCCCATGGTTAGAATTTCCAGAACGAAATTCTTGTGTGAGCTTTTGGGTTAGGTTCCTTCTTTGATTCTCTTCTTGGGTACGGACTAATTCATCTGTCAAGGTATTTGCTAGTTCTACTGCTTCTTCTATAGTTTGAGGTCTAGCTGCCTTGACTACGTGTCTTATCTCTCCAATTAATCCCCAAATATAACGGGATATTAACACTGGTTCTGGTGAAGCAAGAGTTGGTACTATTCTAGCATATTCAAAGAATATTTTAGTATATCCCTTACTATCCACACCAGTCATCCTAAGGTTTAGGAATTTGTTTGCTATTTGTTCCTTTTCATTAGGTGGGCAGAATTTCCTTTCTACCTTGTCCTTAAATTCTTCCCATTCCATATTGTAGGTTCTATCACTTCCTTTAGACTGAAGGATAGTGTTCCACCATTCCAAGGCTGAATTCTTAAATAGATTGGAAGCAAACATTATCTTGTCCTCTTCAGCACACTTGTTTATCCTTAAGACTGCCTCAGTCTTCTCTATCCAGCGTAGAGTTGCAATGGCCCCTTCGTTGCCCGAGAATTCCATTGGTTTACAAGACCAGAATTCTTTATAAGAACAACCGTAACACACGGTCCTTCTCCTTTTGGGAATAGGCAATTGAAGTATTGGTCCATTGTTTACGCTGTGTTCTGGTTCACTTGGTCGTTTACTGCTATGCTTACTTTCATTATCAGCATCCTTAACAGTTTGAAGAATAAATGGCATTGCATCTATAATTCCTTGTGCTACTATGTGTTGGATAGCACTATTATCCACTTGATGGTTATTGTTATTGATGCTCGGATTCTCATTAACCACGTTAATGTTACTCTGGTTATCATTATTCAGATTTCCTTGATTTCCTTCGTCGGCCATCTGAATTTTAAACATTTACCCCATATTAATATCATAACATAATATCTAATATAGTTAATCACATGATACGCAATCTAGCCAAAAGCGTCGATCATTGTGACTTGTACTCTATTTTCATATACTATGCGTCTATTACACACTAGTACTGAAATAAAGATTACAATACCAACAGAAAGAAAATTACACTAATAATACTATGCATCCGTACACACATATTTTATTTTATTTTTATTATATTTTATTTTATTATTACTACCGTTTCTTCAATTCTCACATTCACGGATATGGATTTATCCAAAAATCCATATTGCACTCATCGTATTTCCACACGAGACGCTCTCCCACCTGACGCATTCTCTCACTGCTTTCTAAAATTTCCTCCCCAAAAGTCCTAAGTTCTTGGACGTTTTCTGCACTCATTGGGGGTGCAGGTTCTCGAACTGGGTTTGGAATCTGGGGTGTGGGTTCCTGATATGGGGGTGAAAGTGCTTGAAATCGGTAAGGATCTTCTAAGATCTCCCTAATATATTCATCGTGGTAATAGGGATCTAAAGGGTCCATACCTGGATAGGCTCCTATGTTCTGTATGGGTGTGTCTTCATGAATAGGGTAACGTTGCACAAAGTCCCTATTATCGTCCCACCAAGGGTCGTAATTTGGATCTAGGGGGTTTGGTGCAGGTACCCTAGGGATTTCTTCTGGGTTAAAGTCATGCATCTCCACTTGGTTTTCCGGGTTTTCTATCTCCATGGGTTGGTCTGGGTTTTGTGGTTGTGGGGCTACTAGTTGTTCCAGACTCGGGTCAACAGCAGTTGTAGCTAGGAAATGGAAATTGGCTATGTCACGGCCCCCGACCCGGTTTGACCTGATTCAGGAGCCGCGGGACAGAAAATCCCGTGGTAATTAATTAAGTTGACAGCTGAAGACTTTAGCAGGATCTTTTTAAAACTGAAATTTCCCGATTATTTTATTTCACAACTCGGGATAAAACCCCGGTAATTTACAATCATATGATTTCACTGAGAAATCTTTATTTTACAAAACATGTTTCTTTCTTTTATATTGAGCCACTTCCTTAAGCTTGTAGTGCTTCGCGGCACTTTTCCTGGATCACAACAGATCGCCTGAAACATGTTTGAAAAAGGTTTTGTCAGCGGGAAATACTGGTGAATCATTCTTTTTACTAAAACGACACGTTTGTTATAATTTACCGTATTAAGAGCGATTACAATGTTTATATATCAACCAATTACCCAACGGTACTTGTCACTCGACTCATTTCTGTGACTATGGTCATATCACCCATTGGCTAACTCGTTGTCCAATGGTGATGATTATCAAGTATTGTATACAAAACCCCACATACCGGCTGTAATATGGAGATTACAAAGACTTAATCCCTGTAATTATAACTTTGAAACCATTTAAGAATTTATAAAGCACTTTGATAAAAAGAGAATGACTCACATTGCAGATTTAATATGAACAGAGCTTAGCCTACTGATTTGCCTTGTTAACCTAGTTTAAATAACAATGCACACAAAACTAGGTTAGTAACTAATACAGCATTTACGATAACTCACGAGATTAAACCCTCACAACGAATGACAAAGTGCGATACTTAAACATCCATCGTATTCATGACGAATGACAAAGCATAACCGTAATGTGGGCAGCACTTAAACATCCATTGGATAGTTTTAATCGATCGGACATTGAATCGTAGCAGCGATCGAGTTATTACCCTGTTATTACGGCAGCACTTCGTTAATTGTGTGTGTTTTTGGACTGTTTCTACTATATCTCAACGTATGTTTTGAATTTCTACGTCGAATCAACGCAGAATGTCAAGTCCCAAACCCCACTATTTATACTGAAAAATGGTACCCCTCGCGTCTCGCGAAGGGTGACCTTGGGGGCGTCGCGTGGCGCCGGGGACACCCTATTACCATAGGGTAGCCTCGTGTCCAGGTAGCTCAGCTGAGTTGGTCGTGTATGAAATTTCAATTTCGACAACAAACTGTGTGGATATTACTTAACTAGGGTTTACCCCCCCTAAGTTTTAGGGGCCCTGATCCTGATTCCGATTGTTCTGAAAATTTTAGGGTTTATGCAGAATCACTTGGGTGTCTTAATTAGGGTTTCCTTTTGGACAAATTAAAATAATAATTAAGACTTTTGATGGGAGTTGTTACATCCTCCCCACCATAATAAAAATCTCGTCCTCGAGATTTATTGGAACAAGTAGGGGTATTTTCGCTTCATCTCTGATTCCAGCTCCCAAGTGTATTCAGCTCCTCTCTTTGAATCCCACTTGACTTTAACTAGTACTAGTCGTTTGTGCTTGAGAAATTTGATCTTTCGATCCTCGATTTGGAGAGGTTTTTCAACAAATTTCAATTTCTCATTTATCTTTATATCTTGGAGAGGTACTACCAAAGATTCGTCTGATAGGCATTTCTTGAGGTTGGATACATGAAATACATCATGTACTCCAGCTAACTCCTCTAGTAGTTGTAATCGATAAGCAACTGGTCCTATACGTTGGATCACTGGGAATGGTCCTACGTATCTTGGACTTAGCTTTCCTTTCTTACCGAATCGAACTACTCCTTTCCAAGGAGACACTTTTAAGAGTACTCTATCTCCGACTTGAAATTCTAGTGGTTTGCGTCGATTATCAGCATAGCTCTTTTGGCGATCTCGAGCAGTCTTTAGTCTTTCCTTGATTTGAGTGATCTTGTCGGTAGTTTCTTGTACTATTTCAGGACCTGATAATTGACTTTCTCCTATTTCTGCCCAACAAACTGGAGTTCTGCACTTTCTTCCATACAGTGCTTCGATTGGGGCAGTTTCAATGCTTGCATGATAACTATTGTTATTGGAGAATTCAATTAATGGTAAGTGATCATCCCAGTTTCCACCAAAATTTATCACACATGCTCGGAGCATGTCTTCCATGGTTTGGATTGTCCTTTCACTTTGTCCGTCTGTATGATATGCAGTACTTAGATTTAGTCGGGTTCCCATAGTTTCTTGGAAACTTTTCCAGAAGTGGGAAGTGAAACGACTATCCCTATCCGATACAATGGAGAGTGGAACTCAATGTAAGGATACTACTTCATCTACAAACAACTTAGCCAACCTTTCCATGCTAAAGGTTTCTTTCATAGGTAGGAAATGAGCTGATTTGGTTGATCGATCCACAATTACCCAAATCGTGTTATTACCCTTTCTAGTTTTGGGTAACTTAGTAACAAAATCCATTGTTATGAGTTCCCATTTCCATACAGGCATTTCTAGTTGTTATAGTAGACCTGAAGGTTTCTGGTGTTCTGCCTTGACTTGTGAACAAGTAAGACACTTAGAAACATATCGAGCTATGTCCTTTTTTATTCCTATCCACCAGAAATTATTTCTTAAATCTTGGTACATCTTATTGTTTCCAGGGTGCATGGTATACCTAGATTTATGGGCTTCTTCTAAAATCTTATTTCTTAATTCTCCCTGCTTAGGTACCCAAATTCTTTTCTTATGAAATCTCCAAATTCCATCCTTTCCTTGCTCTAATTCTTTTATTCGTCCCTTCATTCCTTCAGCAGCATCCTCTATTGTTGTCTCTTGAACATTCTTCAGTTGCTTCATTAAATCTAATTGTAGATTTAATCTGAGAGCACGAACTCGTCTTTGGTTCTCATGATACTTACGACTTAAGGCATCTGCAACTACATTTGCTTTTCCTTCGTGATAATGAATATCACAGTCGTAGTCACTTAGGATTTCCATCCATCTCCTTTGCCTCGTGTTCAACTCTTTTTGCCCAAATATGTACCTTAAGCTCTTATGATCAGTATAGACAGTAAACTTACTTCCAGACAGATAATGTCTCCAAATTTTAAGGGCAAAAATTATGGCTCCTAATTCTAAATCATGAGTCGTATAATTCTCCTCATGTTTTTCAATTATCTTGAAGCATAAGCAATTACCTTCTTGCGTTGCATCAACACACATCCAAATCCTAGTTTTGAAGCATCACAGTATACTTCAAAATCTTCAGTCCCTTCTGGTAATGCTAATATTGGGGCATTTGTTAACTTATGCTTTAGAATCTTAAAAGCTTCTTCTTGCTTAGGTCCCCATTCAAACTTAATTGCTTTACAGGTTAGCTTAGTTAATGGTACAACTATTTTGGAAAAATCCTTAATAAACCGTCTATAATATCCGGCTAAACCTATAAAACTTATAATTTCCATAGCTGATTGTGGGACCTTCCATTTGGTAATTGCTTCTATCTTAGCAGGATCTACGTGAATACCTTCGTGATTCACCATGTGGCCTAAAAATTGTACCTCCTTTAGCCAAAATTCACATTTCGAGAATTTAGCGTAAAGCTTTTCTTTTCTTAACAAAGTTAAGAGTGCATGCAAGTGCTGACAGTGTTCATCCTGGCTTTTGGAATAAATAAGTATATCGTCGATGAAGACAATTACAAATTTATCCAGATACAGTTTACAGATTCTATTCATCATGTCCATGAATGCGGCAGGTGCATTCGTTAGTCCGAAGGGCATGACTGTAAACTCGTAATGACCATACCTAGTTCTGAAAGCAGTTTTAGGTATGTCTTCCTCTTGTACCTTCAATTGATGGTATCCGGAGCGTAAGTCAATCTTAGAAAAATATCTAGCTCCTTGAAGTTGATCGAAAAGATCATCAATCCTAGGTAATGGGTATCGATTCTTAATTGTAACCTTATTCAATTCTCTATAATCAATACACATTCTCATCGAACCATCCTTCTTCTTTACAAACAACACTAGTGCTCCCCAAGGGGATGAACTAGGTTGTATGAAACCTTTACTTAGTAATTCATCTAATTGCTTTTTCAATTCTAACATTTCTGTGGGTGCTAACCGATAAGGTGCCTTGGCTATCGGTATAGTTCCAGGAATTAGATGAATTCTAAATTCTACTTCCCTATCTGGTGGTAATCCAGGTAACTCTTCTGGGAATACATCTGGGTATTCTGAGACTACAGGGATTTCCTTAAGTTCTTTACCCTTAGTACTAATGATTACTGAAATCATATATACTATTCCTTGCTTTCGTTCATAACTAGCAACTTTCATTACTGATATGAACTTCATGGGTTTATGTGGTTTATCTCCTGTAATCATTATTACTTCCCCAGTAGGTGCACAAATTTCTATAGAGTTTTTATCACAAAGGATTCGAGCATGGTTGGCTACTAACCAATCCATTCCTAACACAACATCGAACCCAGCTAAATTCATTGGTAATAGGTTTGCATGAAATTTATGACCTAAGAGTTTTATGTTTTCATTTTGCAGAACCTTATTTATTTTAACTAAATTCCCATCTGCGGTTTCGACTGTAAAAATCTGCCTAAGGTTGGTTAAGGGCAAATTAAGAGCTTGGCAGAATGAAGTATTGATAAAACTTTGGTTTGCACCAGAGTCAAATAATACTTTTGCATATACGTTGTGAACTAGGAACGTACCAGCTATCACATCAGGGATTAGCTCGGCCTCCTGAGTTGTCAATTGGAAGGCTCGAACATTCTTCTTGGTTTAACCAATTTAGGACATTCTGTTTTGAAATGCCCAGCTTCTCCACAGTTATAGCAGATCCTTGTTTTCTTTCTGCAATCTTCTTCACGATGTCCTACCATTTTGCAAAAATTGCAGGTTACATTACATTTTCCATAATGTTTCTTTTTACAACTCCTGCAAATCAGCAGAGTTGAGGATTGCCCTGTTCCTCTTTTCTTGAAGTTGCTATTATTACCCATACGAAATTCTTGGGTAATTTTCTGAGCCAGTTCCTTTTTCCTGTTTTCATCTCTTGTGCGTACCAATTCGTCAGTTAGGGTGTTAGCTAATTCTACCGCATCGTCAATAGTGCGAGGTCTCGCAGCTTTAACGATATTACGGATTTCGCTAATCAATCCCCAAATATAACGAGAAATAAGTACCGGCTCTGGCGAAGCCAGGGTTGGTACTACTCTAGCATACTCGAAGAATGTCGAAGTATACCCTCGACAGTCTACATTTACCATTCGGTGGTTCAGAAATTTATTTGCCATTTGTTCCTTTTCATATTCGGGACAGAATTTTCTTTCTATCAAACTTTTAAATTCTTCCCAATTCATGGCATAAGCCACATTTCTTCCTTTGGCTTGAAGTACTGTGTTCCACCATTCTAGCGCCCCTTCTTTGAAAAGATTCGACGCGTACATGACTTTGTCGTTTTCGGCACATTTACTGATTATATTCACTACCTCGGTTTTCTCGAACCAACGCAGTGCTGCAGTCGCCCCTTCATTGCCTGCAAATTCAGCTGGTTTACAAGCAAGAAATTCTTTGTAAGTGCAACCAGGCGTTGCAGCTTTCATTTTCTTAGGGAGCGGACTCTGCCGTGGATCATTATTGTGATTAGTATGATTACCGCCTCCGTTTACGCTATTACTGAAGTTATCTTTAGAAATACGTTTGCAAGGAATGATTTGTTGAGGTTCAACAGGTTTCTGGGCAGCAGCAAGGATTGCTGGAATATCATTGGCTATTCCTTGAGCAACGATATTTTCTATATCTTGCCTAGTCATAAAGTGATCCTCCTGATGTTGCTCAGATTGATTAACCTCGTTAACTGGTTCATTATTAGCATTTTCCATCTGTTAATTAATTTATATAAATTATTAGTATAAAATAATTAATAGCCATACACAAAAAAAATCACAAATTTCATAACACATGGATAGCCAAAATTATCGATTTCTCGATTCCCATTTTATATTTTATAATATGCATCAATACACACCATTATCTTACAAAGTTTTATTTGTAGTTATTTTACAAGATTATAGTTTACTTTTATTATTACACAACCACAGTTTCATAACCCTTACTATCCCTTGTCAGTTGATATTTTAGTAACAACGTTCCCTCTCGTCGTATTTCCAGGAGATCTGTTCTCCTACTTCCCTGATCCTATTTCCTGCATCCACCAGCTCCTCGCCAAAGTGGCGGAGTTCAGCTAAATTTTCATTGCTCATTGGTGGGTTTGGTATAGGTTCCGGGTCGAACTGAGGGAGAAAAGTATAAGGATTGTTGAGCAGATTTTGAAACTGCCAGTCATTAGTCCACCACTCGTCCATTCCTAGAGGTTGGGTGTGGATTATAGGTTCTGGGATTGTTGGTTCCAAGTGTATTGGAAGTTGATTTTCAGCAGGATAAGGGTAGAGGTTGTTATTTATGGGCCTGAGAATATCACAACTCTCTAATGCACGATCCAATTCCTCCTAAAATGGCAACTCTTCTATTTGCCTAGAGCTTTCCCCAACTTCTATCTCTGTTTGCCTAGAACCTTCCCTAGTCTCCATTTCCATCTGCCTAGAACTTTCCCCGACTTCAATCCCCTTTCCTTTATCTAAGGGATTTTCTATTTTAGGGATCTTTCTAGTTGCGGGTTTCCTCCTGCGTACACGCCTCCATCCTACAAATCTTCTCCTTTTCTTAGGCTTGAGTTTCTCCAGAGGTGGAGCGTTAAATTCCATGGGTTCCTCTACATCGGCTATGTATCCAGTAAAGTCTCTAGAAACTTCTATTTTCACCGGGTAAAGGTTGAGATTCTGAAGGGCTTCAGATAAATCATTCATGCTGTTTATTATATATGCAAAATACACAAAAATTGCTAAGTTAAAATTTTATAACAAAATTTCATAGATAACTTTTAAATATTATTGCATACCGTGTAACTAATACAAAAGACCACTGACAATTAACACATTTTAGGGTTTACTGTAAAACTTATTTATTTACTGGATAAGATTTCTGGTTTATAGGTGATAAGGGTGCTAAAACTTGAGTCAGAGTATTTAAAGATTTGCATTTACTGCTACAGTGGTTAGCATATAGAGATCTGCCCATTTTTCATCTAACTTGTCGTCCCATGGTGGGTTACTATCTAGTTCGTGGGTTTTCTGATTAACTCTCTTTTCTTTTGGTTGTGATTTCTTTATTTTCTCCTGACTTTTCCTAATAATCAAACTTCTTTTATTAGGAGAAAGTGGTTCCTCATATTGTGCCTTTCGAACAAATATTCCCTCCTCAGTATCTACTGAGTATCTTGAGGATTTTGTTTGGGATGAACTTCCCTTCTCTTTTGGTGAACTATCTAATTTAAGATAGATGTTCGAAAGCTTTTGCTTACCTATACTGTAATTAACAATTAATCAGTTAATAAAACACATAATCACAAAATGGTAATCAGGAAAAATTAAGTATTTCAAATACTTAATAGGCTTAAATCAGTGGCTCTGATACCACCTTTTTTCTGTCACGGCCCCTGGCCCGGTTTGACCCGATTCAGGAGCCGCAGGACAGAAAATCCCATGGTAATTAATTAAGTTGACAGCGGAAGACTTTAGCAGGATCTTTTTAAAACTGAAATTTCCCGATTATTTTATTTCACAACTCGGGATAAAACCCCAGTAATTTACAATCATATGATTTCACTGAGAAATCTTTATTTTACAAAACATGTTTCTTTCTTTTATATTGAGCCACTTCCTTAAGCTTGTAGTGCTTCGCGGCACTTTTCCTGGATCATAACAGATCACCTGAAACATGTTTGAAAAAGGTTTTGTCAGCGGGAAATACTGGTGAATCATTCTTTTTACTAAAACGACACGTTTGTTATAATTTACAGTATTAAGAGCGATTACAATGTTTATATATCAACCAATTACCCAACGGTACTTGTCACTCGACTCATTTCTGGGACTATGGTCATATCACCCATTAGCTAACTCGTTGTCCAATGGTGACGATTATCAAGTAATGTATACAAAACCCCACATACCGGCTGTAATATGGAGATTACAAAGACTTAATCCCTGTAATTATAACTTTGAAACCATTTAAGAATTTATAAAGCACTTTGATAAAAAGAGAATGACTCACATTGCAGATTTAATATGAACAGAGCTTAGCCTACTGATTTGCCTTGTTAACCTAGTTTAAATAACAATGCACACAAAACTAGGTTAGTAACTAATACAGCATTTACGATAACTCACGAGATTAAACCCTCACAACGAATGACAAAGTGCGATACTTAAACATCCATCGTATTCATGACGAATGACAAAGCATAACCCTAATGTGGGCAGCACTTAAACATCCATTGGATAGTTTTAATCGATCGGACATTGAATCGTAGCAGCGATCGAGTTATTACCCTGTTATTGCGGCAGCACTTCGTGAATTGTGTGTGTTTTTGGACTGTTTCTACTATATCTCAACGTATGTTTTGAATTTCTACGTCGAATCAACGCAGAATGTCAAGTCCCAAACCCCACTATTTATACTGAAAAATGGTACCCCTCGCGTCTCGCGAAGGGTGACCTTGGGGGCGTCGCGTGGCGCCGGGGACACCCTATTACCATAGGGTAGCCTCGTGTCCAGGTAGCTCAGCTGAGTTGGTCGTGTATGAAATTTCAATTTCGACAACAAACTGTGTGGATATTACTTAACTAGGGTTTACCCCCCCTGAGTTTTAGGGGCCCTGATCCTGATTTCGATTGTTCTGAAAATTTTAGGGTTTATGCAGAATCACTTGGGTGTCTTAATTAGGGTTTCCTTTTGGACAAATTAAAATAATAATTAAGACTTTTGATGAGAGTTGTTACATCCTCCCCACCTTAATAAAAATCTCGTCCTCGAGATTTATTGGAACAAGTAGGGGTATTTTCGCTTCATCTCTGATTCCAGCTCCCAAGTGTATTCAGCTCCTCTCTTTGAATCCCACTTGACTTTAACTAGTACTAGTCATTTGTGCTTGAGAAATTTGATCTTTCGATCCTCGATTTGGAGAGGTTTTTCAACAAATTTCAATTTCTCATTTATCTTTATATCTTGGAGAGGTACTACCAAAGATTCGTCTGATAGGCATTTCTTGAGGTTGGATACATGAAATACATCATGTACTCCAGCTAACTCCTCTAGTAGTTGTAATCGATAAGCAACTGGTCCTATACGTTGGATCACTGGGAATGGTCCTACGTATCTTGGACTTAGCTTTCCTTTCTTACCGAATCGAACTACTCCTTTCCAAGGAGACACTTTTAAGAGTACTATATCTCCGACTTGAAATTCTAGTGGTTTGCCTCAATTATCAGCATAGCTCTTTTGGCGATCTCGAGCAGTCTTTAGTCTTTCCTTGATTTGAGTGATCTTGTCGGTAGTTTCTTGTACTATTTCAGGACCTGATAATTGACTTTCTCCTATTTCTGCCCAACAAACTGGAGTTCTGCACTTTCTTCCATACAGTGCTTCAAATGGGGCAGTTTCAATGCTTGCATGATAACTATTGTTATAGGAGAATTCAATTAATGGTAAGTGATCATCCCAGTTTCCACCAAAATTTATCACACATGCTCGGAGCATGTCTTCCATGGTTTGGATTGTCCTTTCACTTTGTCCGTCTGTTTGTGGATGATATGCAGTACTTAGATTTAGTCGGGTTCCCATAGTTTCTTGGAAACTTTTCCAGAAGTGGGAAGTGAAACGACTATCCCTATCCGATACATTGGAGAGTGGAACTCCATGTAAGGATACTACTTCATCTACATACAACTTTGCCAACCTTTCCATGCTAAAGGTTTCTTTCATAGGTAGGAAATGAGCTGATTTGGTTAATCGATCCACAATTACCCAAATCGTGTCATTACCCTTTCTGGTTTTGGGTAACTTAGTAACAAAATCCATTGTTATGAGTTCCCATTTCCATACAGGCATTTCTAGTTGTTATAGTAGACCTGAAGGTTTCTGGTGTTCTGCCTTGACTTGTAAACAAGTAAGACACTTAGAAACATATCGAGCTATGTCCTTTTTCATTCTTATCCACCAGAAATTATTTCTTAAATCTTGGTACATCTTATTGTTTCCAGGGTGCATGGTATACCTAGATTTATGGGCTTCTTCTAAAATCTTATTTCTTAATTCTCCCTGCTTAGGTACCCAAATTCTTTTCTAATGAAATCTCCAAATTCCATCCTTTCCTTGCTCTAATTCTTTTATTCGTCGCTTCATTCCTTCAGCAGCATCCTCTATTGCTGTCTCTTGAACATTCTTCAGTTGCTTCATTAAATCTAATTGTAGATTTAATCTGAGAGCACGAACTCGTCTTTGGTTCTCATGATACTTACGACTTAAGGCATCTGCAACTACATTTGCTTTTCCTTCGTGATAATGAATATCACAGTCGTAGTCACTTAGGATTTCCATCCATCTCCTTTGCCTCATGTTCAACTCTTTTTGCCCAAATATGTACCTTAAGCTCTTATGATCAGTATAGACAGTAAACTTACTTCCATACAGATAATGTCTCCAAATTTTAAGGGCAAAAATTATGGCTCCTAATTCTAAATCATGAGTCGTATAATTCTCCTCATGCCTTTTCAATTGTCTTGATGCATAAGCAATTACCTTCTTGCGTTGCATCAACACACATCCAAATCCTAGTTTTGAAGCATCACAGTATACTTCAAAATCTTCAGTCCCTTCTGGTAATGCTAAGATTGGGGCATTTGTTAACTTATGCTTTAGAATCTTAAAAGCTTCTTCTTGCTTAGGTCCCCATTCAAACTTAATTGCTTTACAAGTTAGCTTAGTTAATGGTACAGCTATTTTGGAAAAATCCTTAATAAACCGTCTATAATTTCCGGGTTTTCTATCTCCATGGGTTGGTCTGGGTTTTGTGGTTGTGGGGCTACTAGTTATTCCAGACTCGGGTCAGCAGCAGTTGTAGCTAGGATATGGAAATTGGCTATGTCACGGCCCTCGACCCGGTTTGACCTGATTCAGGAGCCGCGGGACAGAAAATCCCGTGGTAATTAATTAAGTTGACAGCGGAAGACTTTAGCAGGATCTTTTTAAAACTGAAATTTCCTGATTATTTTATTTCACAACTCGGGATAAAACCCCGGTAATTTACAATCATATGATTTCACTGAGAAATCTTTATTTTACAAAACATGTTTCTTTCTTTTATATTGAGCCACTTCCTTACGCTTGTAGTGCTTCGCGGCACTTTTCCTGGATCACAACAGATCACCTGAAACATGTTTGAAAAAGGTTTTGTCAGCGGGAAATACTGGTGAATCGTTCTTTTTTACTAAAACGACACGTTTGTTATAATTTACAGTATTAAGAGCGATTACAATATTTATATATCAACCAATTACCCAACGGTACTTGTCACTCGACTCATTTATGTGACTATGGTCATATCACCCATTGGCTAACTCGTTGTCCAATGGTGACGATTATCAAGTAATGTATACAAAACCCCACATAGCGGCTGTAATATGGAGATTACAAAGACTTAATCCCTATAATTATAACTTTGAAACCATTTAAGAATTTGTAAAGCACTTTGATAAAAAGAGAATGACTCACATTGCAGATTTAATATGAACAGAGCTTAGCCTACTGATTTGCCTTGTTAACCTAGTTTAAATAACAATGTACACAAAACTAGGTTAGTAACTAATACAGCATTTACGATAACTCACGAGATTAAACCCTCACAACGAATGACAAAGTGCGATACTTAAACATCCATCGTATTCACGACGAATGACAAAGCATAACCCTAATGTGGGCAGCACTTAAACATCCATTGGATAGTTTTAATCGATCGGACATTGAATCGTAGCAGCGATCGAGTTATTACCTTGTTATTGCGGCAGCACTTCGTGAATTGTGTGTGTTTTTGGACTGTTTCTACTATATCTCAACGTATGTTTTGAATTTCTACGTCGAATCAACGCAGAATGTCAAGTCCCAAACCCCACTATTTATACTGAAAAATGGTACCCCTTGCGTGTCGCGAAGGGTGACCTTGGGGGCGTCGCGTGGCGCGGGGGACACCCTATTACCATAGGGTAGCCTCGTGTCCAGGTAGCTCAGCTGAGTTGGTCGTGCATGAAATTTCAATCTCGACAACAAACTGTGTGGATATTACTTAACTAGGGTTTACCCCCCTGAGTTTTAGGGGCCCTAATCCTGATTCCGATTGTTCTGAAAATTTTAGGGTTTATGCAGAATCACTTGGGTGTCTTAATTAGGGTTTCCTTTTGGACAAATTAAAATAATAATTAAGACTTTTGATGAGAGTTGTTACAGGCTAGGCTTCTATTAAGCATATCCTGTGTATAGGCATTGGTTTTTCGCTTAGCAGCTGCTAAAACTCTTTGCTGTTGCAACTTTCGCATTCTTTTCCTACGAGCAAAAGCTTCCTTACTGAACCATCCTCGTTTCTTATGAGGGAATGGCTCTTCTGACTGAGCTCTAAAAGCAAACACTCCTTCTTCCTGATCAGCAGAATACCCAAAAAGGGCAGGTTGTGATGAGGTACCTTCACTGTTAGGTGAATCAGACAACTGACGACTCATGTCTGAGGGTCCTTGATCACTCATACTGTAAACTAACAAATAGTCAAATAACACATAACAAATAATTACAGTTATGCACTTATTTCTGAAATTTATTTCCTAACACAAAATTTAGAATTTAAGTGTCAGCAGAATACTTCTTTGGCTCAGACCAGTGGCTAGGCTCTGATACCACCTTCTGTCGCAACCCCCGATCCCTTATCTGTCCCGGGAACGGGCGGATGCGAGCTCAGATTTTCGGTGGTATCAGCTGTTTAATCTTGCAGCGGAAATTACATCAGGACCGTAGTTAGGAAATGTTTATCAGAGTAAAACCACCATATTTGATATTAATAATAACATGGGTAAAACCCAAGTTTCTTATTACAATACATTTATAGGGACAACCCCTATTTTATTGAATTTAAAACATCGTTTATTAGGTAACTTTTATAGCCACATTTTTTCCAAGCCTTTAGTGCTCTCCAGCTGGCTTTTCACTAATTGGTTGTCACATTGTGTTACCTGTAACGCGTTTTAAAAACATTTGTCAGTCGGAAATACTGGTGAGTGAATCCCAGTTTAATCAAGAAACATTTTATTAATTAAAACAATATTGAGAGCGATCACATTGTTTATTTCTACACAATTACTCATTCAGTACTTGCCACTCGACCGGATCTGTGGCTATGGTCAAATTACCCATTGGCTAACTCGTTGTCCAATGGTAATGTACTGTCGTATCGACATACTACTCGCAAGTAGTAAATTTTGTATACAAAACCCCATAATACCGGCAGTAATTGAAGAACTACAAAGACTCAATCACCGCTTAATCACATTGTAAACAATTAAGGTTTTGTAAAACATTCCAAAAATGTTAACAAAGGGAGGATAAACTCACATTGCTATCTTAGACTTCTTGTAAGGGTTTCCTGGATATAATCTATAATTTATACAAATGTACATTGGTTAGTATTATAACCCTTTGAAAATATTAATGATACCTTCCCCGAGAGGGCATTCCAACAACTACGTCGGACAGAACCACGACAGTTGTTACGGAACCCTAAATCAATCGGGCAGCGTAACTATTACGAAACTGGGGTTATAATACTTACAACGGAGCAGAACCTTGCTAATTAGGGGTATAATACCCGCGGATTATAAGCCTATTACTTCAGAATTCGTTTAGAAAGAAAAGATGTGAGCGACGGAAATGAAATCCCGAGGCCTCCTTATATAGTTGCTGATTTCGACTCTCACGCGGCCCGCGTAAGCGTAGCCATAGGGCTACGCGGCCCGCGTCAACATATGGTCAACATATAGCTGATCCGGATCACCACCTAGCTTCGACACGATGTTGACACGTGTCATCACCGGGCTGCGCCACATTTTGGGTCTCTCGCTGCCCGCGTTAACTTACACGAGGTCTTACGCGGCCCGTATGAACTAAAGAAACTCAAAGGAATCCGGTATCCACCTTGATACCGCCTGCGTGAATGGTTGTAGTGGGTCTACGCGGCCCGCCTCAACTCAATATTTCATGTTTTTCATTTATTTTAAATACTATAACGTATTTCGGGCTCGGTTTTCACATACGGGGTGTATTATAAGACATATTAGGGTATTTTAAGATATAATAGGGTGGCGGAAATATTATTTAGAGTGTTGGTTTTACCGAGGGTTGTTACATGTGTTCTTCTACCGCGTCCTCATGCATACCGGGCCAATAGTACCCGGCGTTATGAATTTTGGCGACCACTACCCGGGGTCCCGCGTGAATGCCACATATACCCGCATGCATCTCTTGAATTAGGTACTTAGCTTCTGCTGGGGATACACATCGCAGCAGTGGTCCCAAATATGATTTTCGGTATAGGATGCCACCGTTTACTTCATACTTCAACGCTTTTGTTTGTATCTTTTGAGCTTCGCCCCTAGCGGAAGGTAATTCCCCCTTTGTGAGGAATTTTAATATGGGAGTGTACCAACAGGGTTCTTCCGCTGTAACGGCGGAGACATCCCGGGGTTCAATGGAAGGCATTTGCAATGTTTCTACCTTTACTTCTTTTTCCATGCCGGAAGGGGCGAGTTTGCTCAGAGCGTCTGCTATTTGATTTTTTCCTCTGTGAACGTGATTGAGTGTGTCGCTGTCAAAGGAAGCTATGAGCTCTTTCGTTTTAGCTAGATACTTCGCCATTGACTCGTCCTTGGCTTCATACGTTTCGTTTACCTGGTTATTAACCAGTAAAGAATCAACATACGCATCCACTCTTGTAGCTCCCATGGATTGGGCCATCCTTAAACCCGCCAGTAGCGCCTCATATTCTTCTTCATTGTTGGAGCATTCAAAGCCAAAACGTAAGGCGTACATCAGTCTTATTTCATCCGGGCTTATCAACATTAGACCTGCTCCAGAGCCTTTTCCGCTGGATGATCCATCGGTATAAAGCTTCTAGGTTTGTCTAGCTGTGCTGGACTCTGGGATATCCCGAATAGCGGGGTCCTGTATAGTTTCTCCCTCGGGAATTTCGGCCAGGAAGTCGGTGATTGCCTGCCCTTTAACTACTGTTCGTTTTCGGTACTCGATGTCCAATGCTCCCAACTCAATTACCCATTTAGCCAATCTTCCGGAGATCTCAGGCTTGTGCAAGATTTGCTGTAACGGGTAGTTTGTTAAAACCTGTACACGGTGCCCTTGAAAGTATCTTCGTAGCCGTCGGGTAGCGTGAACTAGAGCAAGCACCAACTTTTCAAGAGTTAGATACCTCATTTCGGGTCCCGCCAAAACTCGGCTGATGTAGTAAATGGGTGTTTGTTTCCCATTTCTCTCTACCATGAGTACCGCGCTTACCGCGTTATGTGCCGCTGCCAGGTACATTTTGAGTAGCTCTTCCGGATATGGCGCAGTTAACATGGATAGTTTCTTTATGAAACGCTTCATGTCTTGTAGGGCTTCTTCCGCTTCGCTGGTCCATTTGAAGTTCTTCTTGTTAAGGCAGTCCTTCAGTGTTTTTATTAATGGCAAAGACCTTTCGGTGTGCCTTGCCAAGAATCTATTTATGGCCACCAGACGCCCGTTTAATGCTTGCGCTTCTTTCAGAGTCCTGGGGGAGGGCATCCACGTTATGGCAGCTACTTTTTCCGGGTTGGCTTTAAAACCGTCCCGGGTGACTACTACCCCCAAGAACTTGCCTTCCTCGACCCCGAATGAACACTTCTTGGGGTTGAGCTTGATGTTATACTCCCTGAGCGTTTGGAAGGTTTCTTTGATGTCTACTAGCATTTGTTTTTCTTCACTGCTCTTGATTACTAAATCGTCGATGTATACTTCTAAGTTCCTGCCGATTTGTTTTTCAAAAGCTTTGTCCATGAGCCGCTGATAAGTAGCTCCGGCGTTTCGCAGGCCAAAAGGCATATTGGTATAACAAAAGATGCCCACATCAGTCTGAAACACCATTTTCTCTTCATCGTCTTTGGACATTTTGATTTGGTGATAACCCTTATAGGCGTCTAAGAAACATTTGTACCTATAAGGGACCAGGGAGTCAACTTTGAAATCCATCTCCGGTAGCGGGTAAGCATCCTTGAGGCATGCTTTATTTAGATCTTTGAAGTCTATGCACATCCGCCACGTACCGTCTGGCTTCTTGACCATCACGGGGTTTGATACCCATGTGTGGTACTTTGTTTCTCTGAGTATTCAGCTTCAACCAACTTTCGTACTTCTTTGACTACTGCTTCTATTCTATCTGGAGCCATGCTTTGCTTTCCCTGTGCGACGGGTTTAATGCCCAGGAGTGTAGCTAGCCTATGCTCTGCCCTCTCCCGGGGTATTCCGGTCATGTCAGAATGTTCGAAAGCGAAAATGTCGGCGTTTCTTCTCAGCATTTGTTTTAGGTTGTTTTTTTACTTCTGGGGAGAGACTATCCCCTATAGTTACTGTCTGATCTGGATGGCGTGTGCTTAATACCCATCTTTCAGGACCGATGGCGCCGGTAGGCCCGTGTCGGCATCTTTTGGTGTCCAATACCTCTCCCACCTTATCTTGAAATACTGTAGCAATACCCCGCGCGGTGGGAAACTTCATGAAACCTCGCGCCGTAGATACGATAGCGTCCAATTTTCCCAGGGTGAACCTTCCGATGATTACATTATGGTAAGACTCAGCGTGTATCACAAGGAATGAAAGGAGTATGGTTCTTTTCCGGGGGGCTTGTCCAAAGGTGACTGGGAAAGTAATTTGGCCGATGGGATCAACCTTTTCCCCCGTAAAGCCTTTGATAGGGGCGTGTACTGACTCAAGCAGTCTTCTATCTTCTGGTTGCATTCTGTTGAAGCAATGCTCGTAGATGATATCCTCTGAACTCCTGGTATCTACCAGGATCCTTCTCATGTGATAATCACCTACCGCAGCAGATATGATTAAGGCGTCTGTAGTAAGGTGCAAATCTTCCACGCGAGGCTCAATTGTCATGTTGGCCAGCATCCAAGGTTCGAGGGTGGAAAAACTCCGCTTGGCTCCTTTTCCCGTATCCGCGTGTACCATGTTTAGCTCCCGTGCCCTTTTACCCGCCGCCTTTTCGTTTTCTTCTTTGACGGGCAGCGGGCCCTGTTTGATGTCTCGCACTAGGTGCGCCAATTTTCCCGCTTTCACGAAGTATTCTATCTGCTTCTTTAGCTGAAAACAGTCATTAGTATCGTGGCCGCTCCCCTTGTGGTATTCACAATACTTTCTCGTATCTTTGTTGAGGTTTTCCTTTAGGGGCTTCGGAGGGTTGAACTTGAGGTTCTCAGAGGCTAGGATTTCCGCTGGAGTTTTTGCTCAAGTTAGGGTAATCGGATCGCGGCTTGAGGGTTCATTCCTTGAGTAGGTATTTCTAGGCCTATCATACCGCGAGTCCGTTCTGTCGCCTCTTTGGTATCGATCTCCTCTGCCTTTACTTTTAGAACCCCGCTGCTCCCTCTCCTCTTGGCTTTTCTGAGCCTCCTTTTTTCTATTGGCCACGTGACTAGCGGCTACCGCCTTTTCTTGTATCACATAAACCTTAGCTATTCTCAAGATTTTGTCAATGGTGGGAGGCACACCATCTCTTCCGTGAAGTGTTCATAATAGCTCGTCATCATACCAACCTGTCACAACCCGATTTCCACGTGTCACCGGTGGGCCCGGTGGGGAGTATCGTGACGTGGTTGGCAACATAATAGTCAAACAACACAATATTTAATATGCACAGCGGAAGCAAATTGTAAGATATAATTCAACCGAATTTAATATTGTAATATCAAATGTCACAATATTCGGAAGTTTATCCACAGACGGATCGAAAATAAAATGGAAACAATAGTTCATCAGACTTTAGACATCTTAAGCTTGCGAGACTTCTAATGATGCTAAGGAGAAATCCCAGCCAATTACGCTTAGTACCTGCATTTAATCTTTTTGGGAAAATACGTCAGTTTAAACTGGTAAATACAATCAATTGACTCATTTTGGAAAATGATTGAAAATTGATTTGGATGCACGTGGCATAAACATTTTATTTAACTTGGGAGAATTATTTAAATATATATAATCTTGTGAACGAATTACATGTTCCTTGTGCGTTCAGTAGCCCGGATCTTGTCCGAGTTAAAGATCAATAGACACACCACATTATTCTTTTGTGCACTGACGGGTGTACGCCTACACCCCGCGCTTAGGTCGTGGCCATTTCGTAAAATGATGCCAAGGATATCCGGGACATGGTAATTAACCCCCCAAAGGCTTTTAAGTAACAAGACTGTTTAAACGAGCCGATCAAATTATTCAATTAACCACCAAACGATGGAAGATTTGATGCCCGATCAAGCGTAATTCTATATACCGTAACCCAAGCCCGTATAGGGAAAATAAGTTAAAAGTATTTACCTGAGCAAAGTATAAATCACAATAAGCAAATGCACGTAGCTTTTACTGGTACTCCTAATCTGGAACGAAGGTTTATAATAACCTATTAGAATCCTAACGGGTCTTTAGTTAAGCTTAAGCTTAGACCGGTTAGTTTCAAAGACACGGTTCGTACGCACGATTAAGCGATGACCGGATAGAATGTGTTCTAGACCCGACAAGTATGAAGACTTGTTTAATATGGGTATTTCATACACATTCTGGATTTTGAGATAAAACCGATAAGGTTTGACCCGTTTCGGCTAATTTATGTAAACTAGTTACATAAACCGAACCGTACGCGTAATAAGCGTAACGGGTAATAGTGAGAGTCATTTACAGGTTTCCTAAGTTAATATGCTTCATATATGTTGTGACATCAGTAAGATATCATTTATTATGCCCGAAATGAATTTAAACACAAACTATGCCCCGTAGGGGTAGTTTGGTCATTTATAAGGTGATAAAAGAGTTTAAGTAGTATCCTGAGTTATAGGTCTGATGTAATCAGCAAAGATAATCAATTTGCTAAGTTATATCAGTAGGGTATTGTATATATGTGAAATTTATCAATTATAACCAAACTATGCACCGTAGGGGCATTTTGGTAATTTCACATAAGCCGTAAAGCTCAAAACTGAAGTCTGAGTTTAACAACCCTTGCTCACTTTTAAAATATTATAATTTACCTCAAATATCAGTAGGTATCACCCTTTGTATGTTTAAAATAGTTTTAGTACATATTATGCGTTAAAAACGTTTAATAAGGTGATTAGAAGCCGTTTCCGGGTTCTATATAGAAATCTGATAATTTTATTATTCCAGAAGGCTTAAAATAATTTATTTATCAATTAGAATCAGTAGCAAAAGGTTTGGAGTCGTTTAGATATGTAAAACTCATTTTATGGCCCGTAAGGGCAAAACCGACAATTACCGGATTAAGCCTACGACTATTAGTTATGCTCAGCCTAAAATTAATTAAAAATCTTCAAAAATCCCAAAATAATATATTACATCAGTGGGTAGTAAGTTTGATATCAAAAAGTAGGCTTAACTAGGCTATATGCTAATTACGCCGTTTAATTAACATAAGGCTTTCATTTTACGCTAACGAGCATAACTCTTAACCTACACCTCAAACTGATGTCAAACTTTGCATACAAGTTTATATATCAGTAATTAAAGTTTCTACTCTTTTACATTTCCCAAAATCACGTTTTAAGGTAATAAGGGCATAATGGTCAACATATGAGCAATTAACGGAATCATGCGTATTAATCGGTTAACTAATGAACCATGGTGTATAATCACAGAGGGTTATACTAGCATGCAACCTGGTCCAAATGAATCTCTAAGGTATTTCTAAAACATACCATAACGGGTCAGAACTGAAAGTCAAAGTATAAGTCAAACTATGCGACTTTCGGTTCCGAACCGGGTCTAAACAGGAAATTGTCGGGTTGAACATGTTTAGACATGTTCTTACACTAATTACCAAGTTATATTAATGATCAAATAGGTTGTATGTGTTCTACATTGCTAATCTTGCATAAATTAGAATCTAAGTACCATGTTGACTTTTTAATGACAAGTTTGACCCGACATTTGACCTAGTTAGAGTGGGAATCAGGGGGAACCCTTTTTAAGGGTTTATTACCCACATAATTACCAACTTATAATTACTTTTAATTCGAGATTTGACTGAGCCATTATTAATTAATCTCGAAGTCAAACCGTAATTACGACGGTTTGACTTTTAGCTAAATAACTAAGCTAAACTTAATTACAGAAGGTTAAGCAAACTTACAAGTGTCTAAGGATTGATGAGGAAGGCCTGGAAGGTGCTCTTGTGCTCCACAATTGATCAGAAGTGCAAGAGAAAGTGTGAAGAACAATGGTTGCACATCATGGCCTTTTATAGTGATTTAATCACCATAACATGTTGACACCCAAGTCTACCACTGACCATAACTCACTAACAAGTGTCCCTAGTGCTTAGGGGGTGCCTAGGGGTCGTCCAAGATGAGGAAATTCGGTTAAAGGTCAAGCAGAATGCAAAAGGCAGGCAAAACCCAAAGTTTTCGGAGCTGGTAGTCCCTCGCGGCACGCGTAGACCCCCCTGGGGCTTCGCGTGGCGCGAGGCCTTGTCTGATCAAATCTTACATTTTTTATTTATTGCATTTCGATCCTTGGCTCTTCAAACTTTGTTTAGACCTTTGTTTCTTGCATCTTGAACCCTCCAAATTGATTTATAAGGGCTTTAAAGCATATACCCACTTTGTTAAGTCCCCGGTTAACTTTATTGTTACCCGAAAAGTCCTAACTTTCAACGTTGACGCTTTAACCTTTCGCACACGAATTTGATCATAACTTTCTCATACGATAAGTCGATAACGAAACTTTACGAAATTTATATCGTTCATTCTAGTGAGCATAATTAACCGTTACAGAGCTTCGGGTTTGTCAAAAGGTCACTCAGAGGTATAATTTAAACATGTTGACACATTTAACCCCTGTAGTTTGTAATCTCCCACTTTCTTTCATATTTAGCTTCGTATGATCCATGATTTATTCGTTTGAAGGTATGAGCATCATGTAAGGTTAATGTACAATATATTTATTCACTGTTGACATTTCGAACACGTATATTCACATACTTTCCATCTTTGTCAACTTTAGTCCTTTCAGAACATTCTTTCACACGTTCTAACATATGACACGTGTCAACACATTATAGGACGTGAATTTTCGAGGTGTTACATCCTCACCCCCTTAAAAGAAATCTCGACCCGAGATTTACTGAAATAAATAAGGGTACTTTTCTTTCATCGTGGATTCAACTTCCCACGTATATTCGGGTCCTCTACGGGCATCCCATTTGACCTTTACAATAGGTACATGCTTCCTTCGAAGCTTCTTAACCTGTCGATCTTCAATCGACAATGGTTTTTCAACAAATTTTAAGCTATCATCTATATGCACATCTGTATGTGGTATTACCAGTGATTCGTCGGCGAAACACTTTTTCAGATTGCAGATGTGGAACACATTGTGAATTCCACTGAGCTCTTCTGGTAAGTTTAACTTATAGGCGACTGACCCGACACGTTCGATAACCTCGAAAGGTCCTATGTATCTCGGGCTTAGCTTGCCTTTCTTACCAAATCGCATCACCCCCTTCCAGGGTGACACTTTAAGCAATACTTTGTCACCTACTTCGAAGTGAAAAGCTTTACGCTTTGGGTCTGCGTAACTCTTCTGCCTATCCCGGGCAGCTTTGAGACGGTCACGAATCTGGACAATCTTGTCCGTCGTTTCGAACACTATCTCTGGTCCTGATAATTGGACATCTCCAACTTCCGCCCAACAAACGGGCGTTCTACACTTTCTACAATATAAGGCCTCGAAAGGCGCAGCCTTTATGCTGGTGTGGTAGCTATTGTTGTAGGAGAACTCAATCAAAGGCAGGTGGTTATCCCAACTACCACCTAAATCAATTACACATGCACGTAGCATGTCTTCCAATGTTTGAATAGTACGCTCACTCTGACCGTCTGTCTGAGGATGGTAAGCCGTACTGAAATTCAAACGTGTGCCCAAAGATTGCTGGAAACTCTTCCAAAAATGTGACGTGTCTCAAGTATCTCGGTCAGAGATAATAGACACAGGTATGCCATGTAAGGCTACAATCTTATCCACGTATAACTGGGCTAACATGTCGGAGCTATAAGTCTCCTTGACGGGTAAGAAATGTGCTGACTTAGTCAGTCTATCAACTATAACCCATATTGTATCATTTCCTTTCCTTGTCTTAGGCAGCTTGGTGATAAAATCCATAGTTACCATTTCCCACTTCCACGTAGGAAGTTCAGGCTGTTGTAGCAAGCCTGACGGCTTTTGATGTTCTGCTTTGACTTGCGCACAAGTCAAGCACTTAGCTACATAGGCAGCTATAGACCTTTTCAAGCCTATCCACCAATAATTTGCCCTTAGATCCTGGTACATCTTATCAGCTCCAGGATGAACGGAGTATTTGGAACTATGGGCTTCCTGGAGGATGACATCTCGAAGTCCTCCATAAATTGGAACCCATATTCGTCCATTTAATCTTAGAATTCCGTCCTTGCTAAGAGTTAACAGCTCCTCAGTTACCCCTAGCTTTTCATTAGGATAGTTAGCTTCCAACACAGCTTCCTTCTGTGCAGTTAACAACCTTTCAGTCAAACTGTTCTTTATCTCCATGCGCTTGGCATTGATTCGGATGGGTTTCACCCTCTCCTTTCGACTCAAGGCATCGGCGACTACATTCGCCTTGCCGGGATGGTATCTGATTTCACAATCATAATCATTTAAAGTTTCCATCCAACGGCGTTGCCTCATGTTTAAATCTTTCTGATTAAATAGGTGCTGGAGGCTCTTGTGATCAGAATAGATCACACACTTGATCCCATATAGATAATGCCTCCACAGTTTTAGTGCGAATACAACGGCACCCAACTCCAAGTCATGGGTGGTGTAATTCTTTTCGTGCACCTTTAACTGTCGTGATGCATAGGCAATAACCTTGCCTTTCTGCATAAGCACACACCCCATGCCAGTGTGCGATGCATCGCAGTAAACCATAAAATATTCTATTCCATCTGGCAATGTCAAAACAGGAGCGTTGCTCAACTTCTGCTTTAGGATATCAAAGGACTCTTGCTGCTTAGGGCCCCGAACAAACTTAACCTTCTTCTTAGTTAAGGAGGTTAGGGGTGCAGCAATCCTTGAAAAGTTTTCAATGAAACGCCTGTAATATCCTGCCAATCTCAGGAAGCTACGAATTTCTGTAGGCGTCTTTGGCTCTTGCCAGTTCATAACCGCTTCAACCTTAGCGGGATCCACTTGGATACCACGCTCACTCACCACATGTCCAAGGAATTGGACTTCTCGAAGCCAAAATTCACACTTGGAAAATTTGGCGTAGAGTTTCTCATGGTGCAGGAGTTTGAGAATACATCGAAGGTGTTTCTCATGGTCAGCTTGATTCTTCGAATAGATAAGAATATCGTCGATGAAAACGATGACGAATTTATCTAAGTATGGCTTGCAAACGCGATTCATGAGATCCATGAACGCGGCAGGTGCATTAGTGAGCCCAAAAGGCATCACTAGGAACTCGTAATGACCATAACAAGTTCTAAATGCAGTTTTGTGTACGTCTTCATCTCTAACCTTTAGTTGGTGGTAGCCTGACCTTAAATCAATCTTCGAAAAATAACTTGCTCCTTGCAATTGATCGAACAAATCGTCGATCCTTGGTAATGGGTATCTATTTTTGATCGTGACCTTATTAAGCTCACGATAATAGATGCACAGACGCATCGATCCGTCCTTCTTCTTGACAAACAGGACAGGTGCTCCCCAAGGAGACGAACTAGGTTTTATGAAACCTTTTGCTAGCAATTCATCCAGTTGTGTTCTTAATTCCTTCATCTCCGTTGGCGCCAATCTATAGGGTGCTCTTGCAACTGGTGCTGCTCCGGGGATGATATCAATCCTGAATTCCACTTGCCTATCTGGTGGCTTACTAGGTAGTTCTTCCGGAAAAACTTTTGGTTATTCAGAAATGACAGGGATGTCTTCTATCTTCGGTTTAGGCTTATCAATAATCACTTGTGCCATGTAGATGACACAACCCTTCTTTAAACATTTTGAAGCCTTGAGCATAGTCGCTTGCTCAGGTAGCCCATACTGGGTATCTCCCCGAATGGTAAGTGATTCACCAGACGGAGTCTTAATCACCACTTGCTTTCTGTTGCAGACGATTTGGGTCTGGTTGTGAGATAACCAGTCCATACCCAAGACTATGTCAAAACCGGCTAACTTAAATGGAAGTAGGGACAGAGGAAAAGAGTGGTTCTTAATGGATATAACACATCCATCTAACACAGTTGAGACGGTTTCTAAGGTGCCATCTGCTAACTCTACCTCATAATTTATACTCAAGGTTTTGACAGGTAAATTCAGCAATTTGCAAAATTTATGATCTACAAACGACTTATCAGCGCCTGAATCAAATAGTACTCTTGCATAGACATCATTTACAAGGAAAGTACCTGTAATAACGTTGTCATCTAGAACCGCTTCCTTTGCGTCCATTCTGAAGACTCTAGCATTAGTCTTCTTGGCCTCTTTAGGCTTCTTGGTGTATTTAGGGCAGTTGGTTTTAATGTGCCCCTTTTCATTGCAACGGTAGCACGTTGCATCTTTCATCTTCTTGCAATCCAAGGTTTTGTGATCCGTGGACTTGCATATTCCATATGCAAAGGTTTTTGACTGAGCCTGCGAGTTCGACTCGAGTCTGCACTTTCCATAGTGCTGTTTCTTGCAAATTTTGCATTTGGGCTTCTCACCAGAATGATGCCCATCTTTCCTTGACTCCGATCCTTTCTTGTTGTCACCGTTCCCACGGTGCTTCTTGTTCGATCTCCGTGAACTATCATCTTCACGTTTCCTCTTCTCAGCCTCTTTATTCCTCAGCGATCTCTGCCTGACCGCATCCAAAGTGAGGGACAAGGATATGTCAGCTACAGATCTAAAAGTAGCTGGCCGAGAAGCCTTCACGCTTGCCTTGATTTCCGGGGCTAAACCACCGATAAAACGAGCTATTCTTTTTGGTTCCGGGGTCACCAGATAAGGAACCAACCGGGACATTGTGTTGAAGCTCGTTAGGTAAGCTTGACAGTCAAGGTTTGTCATCACCAATGATAGAAAATCAGACTCTATCTTCTCCACCTCATGCTGAGGGCAGTAATTTTCCCTGATAAGGGCAACAAATTGATCCCACGACATGTTGTACAATGGGATTTTCCCGGTGGCTTGAATCAGAGATCTCCACCAGGCTAAAGCTTCCCCCTTAAAAGATTGCGACACGTACTTGACCACATCCTTCTCAGCGCATCCGCTGATATCCACAACTGTATCCATCTCATCCAGCCACGTCATACAGTCAATGGCTCCTTTCTCCCCAGTGAAATCCCGGGGTTTGCATGAAACGAAGTATTTATAGGAACAACCCTTGTCCTGGGTCCCCTGTTTCGGTACGATCTGCAGAGATGGAGCACTGTTGTGGTTTGAGGAGAGTCTATCATCATCCTTGTTGGGTTCATCCTTCTTGGAAGGTGGCTTCAAATGCGGCGTAGATAGGGTCCTACTTCGAGTCCCACTATACTCTTCGTACTGCCGTTCCAATGCCTTTGTAACTGCGTCGTCAACCAACGCTTTTAATTCAGCACCCGTTAGATTAATCCGGGCGTTATCAATATTCTCCACTGGATGGCTATTAATTTCATCTGAGTTAGCCATTTTAATTGAACTGTTACAGAAAACAAGGACAATAGTTTATTTGAGAGTTTATTATGGAATTGCCCCTTAGGGTAATTCATTAACCATGGTAAACAGAGACCATATTTGGTTAATTTATTAATCGTATTCTATTAGGATTTCAATTAAAATTTTATCCTAATTATAAACAATAACAATATATATTAGCACATAAGGCTTAGTCACATGGACAATTTAAATTATAAGCCATGATTTCAGAGAATCAAGGCATGAAGGTTTGAACATAGTTCATTACCTTTTTCTGACAGGGAGTCATAGCTACCACTGTCCTTTGGCTCATATGGAAATGAGCAGGGCCCGTAGGCACCATATTACCACGTATGGTCAAAATATGATCATCTTAATTGATGATCTAACCCATGATTCGGAGATCATTTAGTTGGGTTTGGAATCTTTGAAAAGATCCTTATATAATAATGACGTGTGTGATTTTAATGAATCACGTCTGCCAGGAGTGTTAACATGTTCTCAGATGTTAACCGGGATTTGAATCTTTTAAATAGGTCTTACCATCATGGCCAGGTCTTTATAATGACACTCAGGCTAGGTTTCACTCTTAAGATTCTTATTCAATATTTAAATAGGCATATTATTATTAAAAGGAATGATTTTGATTTATTTATTTCATATATAATATTTATGCATGTAATAGCAAGATGAAATTTATAAACATAACATTCCATTAATTATCAAAAGATTACATGTTGCCCTAAACGGGACTTTTCAACAAACAACTTACCCACGCAGGGGTTTAAACAAGTACTTACCCACGCAGGGGCTTAATAACACACATACCCACGCAGGGGATTAATAGCATAATAGTCCACGCAGGGACTTACACAAATAACATACCCTCGTAGGGGTTTACAGAAAGATAGACCCACGCAGGGGTCAAAACAAACAAGCATACCCACGCAGGGGTTTATACAGCAAGACTGGCCCACGCAGGGGCTCAACAACAAATGGAAGGATTCATTGGTCCTTCTTGCTCTTCCCTTTAATTAGGCTCGTTAATCCTTGGAAGAAAGTTTGTCGCTCCCTTCGTTCCCTGTGAAACTCTCGCTCTACATGGTCCAACCTTTGCAGAATTTCTTCACGCTCTGGTGGGGAGAACCTTGGTGGTTGCGATTGTTGCCTGATAATAGGTCTTGGAGGTATTTGGTACCCATGTGTTGGGTACCCTACTCCCCATGGGTCTCCATAGGGTCCTTGGATGTTGTAGTTAGCCGCTACCATGTATGGGTCGGCTTCGACGTAGTTGTAGTTGGTGTGCACTGGCTGTTCAAACGGTTTATACGCCATGGAACCCGTGTATGCTGGAATTGGGTTATCAAAACCCATCGGCGGTGGTTGCGGTGCAACTGGGTGTGAAGGTCCACCCATTTGTGGATCTTCTTGATGTGGCGGGTAATGGCTGCCACTTGATTGCCGAGGAGAACTGAAATGGAAATCTCCTCCCCGTGTAGACATACGCGGTCCAGATCTCCTACGCCTCGGCGATTGCTGAGGTGCCGGCTGAACTGGCGGCGGTGGAGGCGGTGGCGTAACTGCCACAAACCGTGAATCCACAGAGGGATCCTGTTGCTGCTGCTGAGGCGATGAATGGCGCGGAGGTGTATAGTACCATTCGTGCCTGGTAAACATAGCTTGAAAGCTATCTGGACAAACATAGGGTGATCCGTGGAAAGAAGATCCGTCAGAGATCTCTATCGGGTGGTTTGGTGTACCACTGGCAGGTTCGACGGGGTCCGTATCCTCGTCCATATCGTCCGCGTGATCGCCAGAGAAATGATCCTCTGGCCCCAATGGGTTAAAACCCACTGGTTCTTGTATAAAATTTTCCGGGTTAAACCGGCCCCTAAAAACTGGTGTAGGGTCACCAAAAGAATTATGCGATAAAGATCGCTGTAACGGTATGTAGGAGGGTTGAGGGTTGTTGGGCTCGTACTCCGGCTGTGGCCCATAAGGGTTATGAACAGGAGGTGTTGAACTGTGCGAAACCGACCGTCTAACCAGCTCGAAGAGGTTCCTCCGGTTCTGCCAGGGATCGTCACTCTCTGTGGTAGAAGGAGCTCGTACATTCGAAGGTCCTGCCTCGTTGTCATTGGGGGCGGTGATTGGCCAATTTCCTCATCCTCTTCTTCGGAAGAATCTTGGCGGCATTTTTGTTAATCCTGTCAATATAGCATGAGATAACAACAAACATATATAAAATAAAATAAAGGACAAAACAAAAACCAAACACGGTAGAATTTGTCCTATGTTATTTGTCTAGACTCGAAAGTTTAGATATGTGCAATTGTGTAACTGAGATTAAACACAAAAGGCTAGTGTTTAATTCACTCAGTGTTGGCTCTGATACCAACCTGTCACAACCCGATTTCCACGTGTCACCGGTGGGCCCAGTGGGGAGTATCGTGACGTGGTTGGCAACATAATAGTCAAACAACACAATATTTAATATGCACAGCGGAAGCAAATTGTAAGATATAATTCAACGGAATTTAATATTGTAATATCAAATGTCACAATATTCGGAAGTTTATCCACAGACGGATCGAAAATAAAATGGAAACAATAGTTCATCAGACTTTAGGAATCTTAAGCTTGCGAGACTTCTAATGATGCTAAGGAGAAATCCCAGCCAATTACGCTTAGTACCTGCATTTAATCTTTTTGGGAAAATACGTCAGTTTACACTGGTAAATACAATCAACTGACTCATTTTGGAAAATGATTGAAAATTGATTTGGATGCACATGGCAAAAACATTTTATTTAACTTGGGAGAATTATTAAAATATATATAATCTTGTGAACGAATTACATGTTCCTTGTCCGTTCAGTAGCCCGGATCTTTTCCGGGTTAAAGATCAATAGACACACCACATTATTCTTTTGTGCACTGACGGGTGTACGCCTACACCCCGCGCTTAGGTCGTGGACATTTCGTAAAATGATGCCAAGGATATCCGGGACATGGTCATTAACCCCCCAAAGGATTTTAAGTAAAAAGACTGTTTAAATGAGCCGATCAAATTATTCAATTAACCACCAAATGATGGAAGATTTGATGCCCGATCAAGCGGTATTCTATATACCTTAACCCAAGCCCGTATAGGGAAAATAAGTTAAAAGTATTTACCTGAGCAAAGTATAAATCACAATAAGCAAATGCACGTAGCTTTCACTGGTACTCCTATTCTGGAACGAAGGTTTATAATAACCTATTAGAATCCTAACGGGTCTTTAGTTAAGCTTAAGCTTAGACCGATTAGTTTCAAAGATACGGTTCGTACGCACGATTAAGCGCTGACCGGATAGAATGTGTTATAGACCCGACAAGTATGAAGACTTGTTTAATATGGGTATTTCATACACATTCTGGATTTTGAGATAAAACCGATAAGGTTTGACCCGTTTCGGCTAATTTATGTAAACTAGTTACATAAACCGAACCGTACGCGTAATAAGCGTAACGGGTAATAGTGAGACTCATTTACAGGTTTCCTAACATATATGTTGTGACATCAGTAAGATATCATTTATTATGCCCGAAATGAATTTAAACACAAACTATGCCCCGTAGGGGTAGTTTGGTCATATATAAGGTGATAAAAGAGTTTAAGTAGTATCCTGAGTTATAGGTCTGATGTAATCAGCAAAGATAATCAATTTTCTAAGTTATATCAGTAGGGTATTGTATATATGTGAAATTTATCAATTATAACCAAACTATGCACCGTAGGGGCATTTTGGTAATTTCACATAAGCCGTAAAGCTCAAAACTGAAGTATGAGTTTAACAAACCTTGCTCACTGTTAAAATATTATAATTTACCTCAAATATCAGTAGGTATCACCCTTTGTATGTTTAAAATAGTTTTAGTACATAGAAATCTGATAATTTTATTATTCCAGAAGGCTTAAAATAATTTATTTATCATTTAGAATCAGTAGCAAAAGGTTTGGAGTCGTTTAGATATGTAAAACTCATTTTATGGCCCGTAAGGGCAAAACCGACAATTACCAGATTAAGCCTACGACTATTAGTTATGCTCAGCCTAAAATTAATTAAAAATCTTCAAAAATCCCAAAATAATATATTACATCAGTGGGTAGTAAGTTTGATATCAAAAAGTAGGCTTAATTAGGCTATATGCTAATTACGCCGTTTAATTAACATAAGGCTTTCATTTTACGCTAACGAGCATAACTCTTAACCTACACCTCAAACTGATGTCAAACTTTGCATACAAGTTTATATATCAGTAATTAAAGTTTCTACTCTTTTACATTTCCCAAAATCACGTTTTAAGGTAATAAGGGCATAATGGTCAACATATGAGCAATTAACGGAATCATGCGTATTAATCGGTTAACTAATGAACCATGGTGTATAATCACAGAGGGTTATACTAGCATGCAACCTGGTCCAAATGAAGCTCTAAGGTATTTCTAAAACATACCATAACGGGTCAGAACTGAAAGTCAAAGTATAAGTCAAACTATGCGACTTTCGGTTCCGAACCGGGTCTAAACAGGAAATTGTCGGGTTGAACATGTTTAGACATGTTCTTACACTAATTACCAAGTTATATTAATGATCAAACAGGTTGTATGTGTTCTACATTGCTAATCTTGCATAAATTAGAATCTAAGTACCATGTTGACTTTTTAATGACAAGTTTGACCCGACATTTGACCTAGTTAGAGTGGGAATCAGGGGGAACCCTTTTTAAGGGTTTATTACTGATGTATTGCAAAATACATGCTTATATCGTGTATAGTTTGTACATTTTATCGTTAATTCTAGTTTAGTTTTATTTAGAATTACGTACTATTGATGAAAGTTCGGTTTTCCAGGTTTTGGTGTGTTAATTGGCTGGAAAGTGAAGGAAAACGAGCTTGATGCTGAAATCGTATGCATTGGAATGAGCTAAAAAGAGTTAGAATTATTTTGAGGAGTTTTGGGATGATAAAGCTGGATTTCTAATACAACCTTCTGTGAAAAAAACGTCAGTCGCGTAGCGCTAGCATAACAGGCGGATCAGTCGCGCTACGCTACCATTAAAATAACAAAATCTGGATCTGATGTCACTCGCGTAGCGCGAGAGTATAAGGAGGACCTGTCGCGCTACGCGACGGGTATGTGTATCGCGAATTATTTGTGTTGAGCCTAGGGTTTACGATAAAAAGGATTTTTTAATCATCATTGAGAGTTACGAACTAACAAACCCTAGGGCAACGTCTGGAGCTGTTTTCGAGCATTACAAAGAGTTGGAGCTTGCGGGAATCACAAGGTTGAAGCTAGGAAGCGTGGAAGTGAAGATTGTTCGGGTTTTATCTCCCGGTTTTCTTTAATTTCGTGTTTTCAATCTTTTTCCATGAATTCTTGTTTTGAACTTGATTTGTTTATGTCAGACAACATGTTTCTTGGCTAAACCCTAGATACTACCTAGACAAGATGATGGTTTGATTAAAGTTTGGATCTTTTAACGGTTTTTGTTGTTTGATTATGGATTGATTTCTCAAAGTAAAGTATTCTAGAATTTCTGATTTGGTGCACATGCATGCTTGACATTTATTTTATTATTGTTTGTTGCTTCGTATGATCCTTGGTGACGGTCTTTATCACATAATAGGGTTATATTAGGGTTCTTGATTTAGGTGAGTGTCTATATCACGTAATAAATCATAAATCCTTTAGGGTGAAAATCTAGTAAGTAACCTTAGAAGTAATATTCGGTGATTTAATAAAATCAAGTGTTCGGCTTAACTTGTCGCTGAGAGGCTCGAGTTAGTTATTAGGTCTCAGTGTAGTATATAGCTAAGATAGATTTTGAGAGAAGTCGGTTTTAGTTCCCTAATTGCATTTGTGTCTAGTAAACCAAGTCAGAACCTAGAATTGCCTTAGATTATCGCGCTGAGAGGTAGATAGTCATATTAGGGCACTTTTAGAATCGTTAGAGGACTGGGAGGAAGTCTAACAGTCGGTAATCACAACAGCCTTGTAGGGTTTCCTAGGTTTCTTCCTGAGAAGGGTCGGGAAGTCTTAGCATTGAAATACCTTAAGGTTTAGTATTTTACGATCCCGACTCCATACAACAATAATACCATTAGAAGTCCATTCCCATTCAAATTGGATTCAAGTCTAGGTAGTTGTTAATCTCATCTGAATACAACCCTAGTTTTCGTTCGTGTCTTAGTCTAAGTCTAGTTAATTAATTAGGTTAATATAGATTTCCTAGTTTTTCAGTAACCCCCCCCCCCCCAAAACAGTTAAACAAGTTTTAAGTCGCGTCAGTCAGTGTCTATTAGAGTCTAGTCTACGTAATACATAGAGTCTCAGGGTTCGATACTCGGACTTGCTTAGGCTATACTACATTGACCGGTACACTTGCCGGTTGTGTGGTTTAGGTTTTAGAGAGTTCTAGTCTATAAATTTAAAACTTATAGTGTCTAGATTAGAGAGTCTAATTTAGGTTGTTTTTATAGTCTGTTTAGCACACATCAAGTTTTTGGCGCCGTTGCCGGGGACTCTTGGCAATTGCGTTTATTAGCTTTGATAGTCCTAATTGATATATACGTGCTACGTGTTTTCTTTGTTTTGTTGAGTCTTTGTTTTATCTTGTGTCTCGGTAACTAGTGTTTGCTTTTCTTGTGTTCAGGTTTTTGCTAGTAGTGGATGCCACATCTGCGCTCGCACGGACCACCGTCACCAATCAAGCAGTCATCATCTCAACTGGGCGAAGGCCCAGAGGTTAGTTCTTCATCTTCGCCTGTTTTTCCAGATTTCGACACCAATCCAATTCCCGTCCCACCACCTTCACCAAACCATTCGCCTAAGAATACACCACCCAGTAGTCCCACTTCTAGTACCTTTAGTGAACCAGAGAACGTAGATCAAATGGCCAACCCTAGGCAAACCGTCCACCAGCAGGCCACTCAGGATTTCACCGGCCTTGCTTCACCCATCACCGTCCCACCCATAGTTAATGACAATTCATGGCAGATTCCATCGTATGCCATGCAGGCCATCACCAATACCATCCAATTCCATGGCCGAGACGATGAGGATGCCCCGGCCCACATAAACCGTTTCTCTCGTATGCTAGCTACCTTTAACCTTCACGGTGCACCCAACGATGCCACCTACCTACAGCTTTTCCCATTCTCCTTAGCCGGCCGTGCGGCTACTTGGTTGGACTCACAACCAACCGGTACCTTCACTACTTGGGCGGGGCTTCGTCAAGACTTTTTGAACAAGTATTTCCCGCCCGCAAAAGCTTCACGGCTTAGAGACCAAATCCACTCCTTTCGCATGGGGCCCGACGAGCCTTATTACCTTGCTTGGGAGCGTTTCCAAAACCTTTGTGCTCGTTGCTCCCAGCATGGTCTTTCCGATTGGGCTTTATGTGAGAAATTCTATAACGGTCTTACCCAAGAGACTAGAGATAGGTTCGATACTAACACAGGGGGGGCATATGATGGGTATTCTTACAGTTGCTGAGTGTTTAGAGCGTTTTGAGGCATTCGCTCAGTCTCAATCCCAATCACGTTCCGATCAGAGGTCTCAAAGTGGTAATTCAAATACCACTACTAGTGCACCCACCCGAGGGGTGAACCATGTCACCATGGACCCTAGTTTAGCCTCTGTTTTGGAAAACATCACTCGAGAGCTTAAGGAGATTAGAGCTAAGGTTGATAAGTGTGAGTTTTGCCGAGGGGGTCACGATACGAGTGCGTGTCCTTTGCTAGTTGGTGAGGAGCAATGTGATTATTTAGGAGGAGGGTTTGGTAGAGGTCAGTCGAGCGGTTTTGGTAGTAATAACTTTGGTTCGGGTGGGCGTTCTAATAATAATAATTTTGCTTCTAATAACAATTTTCGCTCAAATGGACCTCCTGGTTTTCAAATAGCTCAAAATCCAAATAGAGGTCTAGGTTCACTCTTTGGTGGGGGTTCAAATGAACAGGTTCAGAATGGGGGGTCAAATAACCAGGGTCAAACAGGTCAAGGTCCAAGTTTCGATTTAGGGGGTAGTATGGAAAGAATGGAGTCCATGATGAGTCAACTCATTGCTAGGGATCAAAACACCCAAAAGAAACTTAGTGAACACGATCTCATGCTTAAGAACCACCAAGCCTCATTTCAGGACCTTCAAAGGGTTGTAGGAGATATGTCTAGGAAGTTGGAAGAGAGATTACCCGGTCAATTTGCGGGCAACACCTTAAAGAACCCTAATGCCTCTGTTAAAGCCATTACCACCCGTAGTGGCAGGACCGTAGGTAATTCGAGAGTCGAAGAGAGGGTAGTTGATGAAGATGGAGATATAATAGATGAGGAAATCCAAATGGAAGCACCCGGTAAAGTGAAATCTAGGTTAACCCCAGCAAGTACCGTACACACTGGGGGGCTTCCAAGTGAGAAGAGTTTAGGTAAGAAACCCACTCAAGTCGTTCCATCACCCACTGTTGATCTTTCCCGTGCTCCTTTCCCATCTCGTCTTAAAAACCAAACATATTCTAAGGAGTACGGGAAGTTTCTAGAGATCTTTAAGCAGCTTAGGATTAACCTTCCTTTTATAGAAGCCCTTCAGACAATGCCCAAGTATGCTAAATTTTTAAAGGACCTTCTTAAACGTAAGGACAGGTTAGGAGAGGTTTCTAACATCCCCCTTAGTGTAGGGTGTTCTGCCGTAGTCTTGAACAAGGTCCCAGAAAAGTTGACGGATCCGGGCCTTTTCACCATCCCGTGTTTGTTTGGGAGTGATACCGAGTGTAGGGCCCTAGCCGATTTAGGAGCAAGTATAAACCTAATGCCATATTCCTTGTATGAGAGGCTAGGTCTAGGAGAGCTTTCACCTACACGTATGTCTTTGTCTCTAGCCGATAGATCAGTGAAGTATCCACGTGGTATAATAGAAAACCTCTTAGTTAAAGTGGATAAATTCGTCTTCCCCGTAGACTTTGTCGTTCTCGACATGGAAGCCGACGAAAAGGTACCGTTAATTCTAGGACGCCCGTTCTTAAACACCGCAAAAGCTTTTATAGATGTCTTTTTAGGCACCATTACACTTAGAGCGGGTGAGGAATCGGTAGTTTTTAAGGTTACGAATTCGAAAGGGCCTAGTGATATAGAGCATGAGGTATCGTTAGTGGGGGAGTGTGAAAAGGATGAGCGAGATGGGGAGAGGTTAGTGAGTGATCCGAGTTTACAGGAAGTCATAGGACTCAAGTGTGGGGATCCACCGGATAGAAAATTAGAGGAATTAGAGGAAAGAGTGGTGTGTTTAGAATCTAGGATAGAGACACTGAGCAAAGCTCAGTGTGGGGATAGAATTCATTATGAAGAGTATCGATTCAAACCACCAGGTGAAGCGATACGAGGTTGTGAGAGAGATAAGAGTGTTTGGGGTGATTTGGGCAATAATAGGTATAATGGTGCTGCGGCCCGTGGTTTTGTTTTTGGAGGTGAGCTGCATCTCCATGATCCTCCGTAAGTATGTGAGAAGTTATTACTCGTTTGTAGAGTTTGTATTTTGAGTTTTTTATTTTGTACCATGAGTCTAAATTAGTAGTTTTTGAGTCGTTTTTAGAGTCGGTACTGCTTTGGGTTTTGTTTTGCTGTGTTTGAGCAGGTTTGGATTGTACCACCCGTACTCAATTTCCATTCGGGTGATTTCGGAACTGCCATTTTGATAAACTCAAGCAGATTAGGCAACGATCGCGAATGGAATGCTATACGATCGTTCATGGGATTCAAGACTCGTACGGCTGGCACTGACTTTTGTCCTAACCAGCTAAGTCGTTTCCCTTTTTGTTGTTGTTGTATATTTTTATTTATTTCGTTTGCTGTTTTTATTTCTTAGGTAGTATTGAGTCGTATTTTCGTTCTTGCATTAGGGACAATGCAATCTCTAAGTGTGGGGATGGGATACTTGTAAATATTTGAGTCTTAAACTTGAAAAAAAAAATTGAAAAGAAAAAAAAATTGAAAAAAAATCAGAAAATGTCTTTCGATATGAGAAATTTGCAAATTAAAACGGAAAATGATAGAAAAGGTGAATTGTTGCTTGGGTTGAATAATAATAATATGAGAATATAATAAATCGAGCTTGCGTCTAGTTAGGGATATGTGGATAGGCCCGGGTTTGGTTTTAAGTTCCTTTGATCTAATATACCTTAAATTGTCGGTCTGCTAGTGGGTTTTCATCTGGGAGATATGGGAAATTAAAACTGCCGAAAATAGTATAAGGGGCACCGTTATAAGTTAAAACCGTTAGAGTTTGTGATCATGCGAAAAAAAAAGTGAGCTAGAAACTAAATGAAAGTAACACAGGCCTATGTAATCCGAGTTGGGGATAGCGACTCTACAGCCGGAATGCCTCTGGGATGTGTGAAATCGAATTGCCGAATAAAAGTACCGAAACCTAAGTAATCTGTGGTTGGGGATAGCGACTCTACAGCCGGAATACCTCTTGGTTAGGGAAAGCATCGTCTAGACTCACGAGAGAAAAAAGAAAAAAAAAATTTAATGAAATGGAAAAAAAAAAATTGGAAAAGAAAAGAAAAAAATTGATTGTTTACTCTCTTGGTTTTGATATAAAACGGTTAGGAATTGATCCAGTGATCGTTCTTTTAGTCCTATAAGCTTGAGGTGGAAGTAGATGGACCGTAAATTCTAGTGTGAGACCCTAGGTGGATTGACCGCACCTAAATTAAATTCACATGATAAGTGCTTAGGATTAGATTCGGGTTTAAAAGGACCAGTATATTCGCAATCGCAGCTAACGCAAGTTTTGGTTTTAATAAGATATAAATAATTTTTGATCCAAGTAATGATTTGTCTCTGATTCCGTTGCACAATTCTTTTTCGGGGACGAAAAAAGTGTAAGTGTGGGGATGTTTGATGTGTTGCAAAATACATGCTTATATCGTGTATAGTTTGTACAGTTTATCGTTAATTCTAGTTTAGTTTTATTTAGAATTACGTACTATTGATGAAAGTTCGGTTTTCCAGGTTTTGGTGTGTTAATTGGCTGGAAAGTGAAGGAAAACGAGCTTGATGCTGAAATCGTATGCATTGGAATGAGCTAAAAAGAGTTAGAATTATTTTGAGGAGTTTTGGGATGATAAAGCTGGATTTCTAAGACAACCTTCTGTGAAAAAACGGCAGTCGCGTAGCGCTAGCATAACAGGCGGATCAGTCGCGCTACGCTACCATTAAAATAACAAAATCTGGATCTGATGTCACTCGCGTAGCGCGAGAGTATAAGGAGGACCCGTCGCGCTACGCGACGGGTATGTGTATCGCGAATTATTTGTGTTGAGCCTAGGGTTTACGATAAAAAGGATTTTTTAATCATCATTGAGAGTTACGAACTAACAAACCCTAGGGCAACGTCTGGAGCTGTTTTCGAGCATTACAAAGAGTTGGAGCTTGCGGGAATCACAAGGTTGAAGCTAGGAAGCGTGGAAGTGAAGATTGTTCGGGTTTTATCTCCCGGTTTTCTTTAATTTCGTGTTTTCAATCTTTTTCCATGAATTCTTGTTTTGAACTTGATTTGTTTATGTCAGACAACATGTTTCTTGGCTAAACCCTAGATACTACCTAGACAAGATGATGGTTTGATTAAAGTTTGGATCTTTTAACGGTTTTTGTTGTTTGATTATGGATTGATTTCTCAAAGTAAAGTATTCTAGAATTTCTGATTTGGTGCACATGCATGCTTGACATTTATTTTATTATTGTTTGTTGCTTCGTATGATCCTTGGTGACGGTCTTTATCACATAATAGGGTTATATTAGGGTTCTTGATTTAGGTGAGTGTCTATATCACGTAATAAATCATAAATCCTTTAGGGTGAAAATCTAGTAAGTAACCTTAGAAGTAATATTCGGTGATTTAATAAAATCAAGTGTTCGGCTTAACTTGTCGCTGAGAGGCTCGAGTTAGTTATTAGGTCTCAGTGCAGTATATAGCTAAGATAGATTTTGAGAGAAGTCGGTTTTAGTTCCCTAATTGCATTTGTGTCTAGTAAACCAAGTCAGAACCTAGAATTGCCTTAGATTATCGCGCTGAGAGGTAGATAGTCATATTAGGGCACTTTTAGAATCGTTAGAGGACTGAGAGGAAGTCTAACAGTCGGTAATCACAACAGCCTTGTAGGGTTTCCTAGGTTTCTTCCTGAGAAGGGTCGGGAAGTCTTAGCATTGAAATACCTTAAGGTTTAGTATTTTACGATCCCGACTCCATACAACAATAATACCATTAGAAGTCCATTCCCATTCAAACTGGATTCAAGTCTAGGTAGTTGTTAATCTCATCTGAATACAACCCTAGTTTTCGTTCGTGTCTTAGTCTAAGTCTAGTTAATTAATTAGGTTAATATAGATTTCCTAGTTTTTCAGTAACCCCCCCCCCCCAAAACAGTTAAACAAGTTTTAAGTCGCGTCAGTCAGTGTCTATTAGAGTCTAGTCTACGTAATACATAGAGTCTCAGGGTTCGATACTCGGACTTGCTTAGGCTATACTACATTGACCGGTACACTTGCCGGTTGTGTGGTTTAGGTTTTAGAGAGTTCTAGTCTATAAATTTAAAACTTATAGTGTCTAGATTAGAGAGTCTAATTTAGGTTGTTTTTATAGTATGTTTAGCACACATCAAGTTTTTGGCGTCGTTGCCGGGGACTCTTGGCAATTGTGTTTATTAGCTTTGATAGTCCTAATTGATATATACGTGCTACGTGTTTTCTTTGTTTTGTTGAGTCTTTGTTTTATCTTGTGTCTCGGTAACTAGTGTTTGCTTTTCTTGTGTTCAGGTTTTTGCTAGTAGTGGATGCCACATCTGCGCTCGCACGGACCACCGTCGCCAATCAAGCAGTCATCATCTCAACTGGGCGAAGGCCCAGAGGTTAGTTCTTCATCTTCGCCTGTTTTTCCAGATTTCGACACCAATCCAATTCCCGTCCCACCACCTTCACCAAACCATTCGCCTAAGAATACACCACCCAGTAGTCCCACTTCTAGTACCTTTAGTGAACCAGAGAACGTAGATCAAATGGCCAACCCTAGGCAAACCGTCCACCAGCAGGCCACTCAGGATTTCACCGGCCTTGCTTCACCCATCACCGTCCCACCCATAGTTAATGACAATTCATGGCAGATTCCATCGTATGCCATGCAGGCCATCACCAATACTATCCAATTCCATGGCCGAGACGATGAGGACGCCCCGGCCCACATAAACCGTTTCTCTCGTATGCTAGCTACCTTTAACCTTCACGGTGCACCCAACGATGCCACCTACCTACAGCTTTTCCCATTCTCCTTAGCCGGCCGTGCGGCTACTTGGTTGGACTCACAACCAACCAGTACCTTCACTACTTGGGCGGGGCTTCGTCAAGCCTTTTTGAACAAGTATTTCCCGCCCGCAAAAGCTTCACGGCTTAGAGACCAAATCCACTCCTTTCGCATGGGGCCCGACGAGCCTTATTACCTTGCTTGGGAGCGTTTCCAAAACCTTTGTGCTCGTTGCTCCCAGCATGGTCTTTCTGATTGGGCTTTATGTGAGAAATTCTATAACGGTCTTACCCAAGAGACTAGAGATAGGTTCGATACTAACGCAGGGGGGCATATGATGGGTATTCTTACAGTTGCTGAGTGTTTAGAGCGTTTTGAGGCATTCGCTCAGTCTCAATCCCAATCACGTTCCGATCAGAGGTCTCAAAGTGGTAATTCAAATACCACTACTAGTGCACCCGCCCGAGGGGTGAACCATGTCACCATGGACCCTAGTTTAGCCTCTGTTTTGGAAAACATCACTCGAGAGCTTAAGGAGATTAGAGCTAAGGTTGATAAGTGTGAGTTTTGCTGAGGGGGTCACGATACGAGTGCGTGTCCTTTGCTAGTTGGTGAGGAGCAATGTGATTATTTAGGAGGAGGGTTTGGTAGAGGTCAGTCGAGCGGTTTTGGTAATAATAACTTAGGGGGTGCCTAGGGGTCGTCCAAGATGAGGAAATTCGGTTAAAGGTCGAGCAGAATGCAAAAGGCAGGCAAAACCCAAAGTTTTCGAAGCTGGTAGTCCCTCGCGGCACGCGTAGACCCCCCCTGGGGCTTCGCGTGGCGCGAGGCCTTGTCTGATCAAATCTTACATTTTTTATTTATTGCATTTCGATCCTTGGCTCTTCAAACTTTGTTTAGACCTTTGTTTCTTGCATCTTGAACCCTCCAAATTGATTTATAAGGGCTTTAAAGCATATACCCACTTTGTTAAGTCCCCGGTTAACTTTATTGTTACCCGAAAAGTCCTAACTTTCAACGTTGACGCTTTAACCTTTCGCACACGAATTTGATCATAACTTTCTCATAAGATAACGAAACTTTACGAAATTTATATCGTGCATTCTAGTGAGCATAATTAACCGTTACAAAGCTTCGGGTTTGTCAAAAGGTCAATCAGAGGTATAATTTAAACATGTTGACACATTTAACCCCTGTAGTTTGTAATCTCTCACTTTCTTTCATATTTAGCTTCGTATGATCCATGATTTATTCGTTTGAATGTATGAGCATCATGTAAGGTTAATGTACAATATATTTATTCACTGTTGACATTTCAAACATGTATATTCACATACTTTCCATGTTTGTCAACTTTAGTCCTTTCAGAACATTCTTTCACACGTTCTAACATATGACACGTGTCAACACATTATAGGACGTGAATTTTTGAGGTGTTACATTTACTCCTTGTAGGAAAGCTCCACACGCTAGATCGTTTGTGACACCCGGGATTGCCAGGCTTTCTTTATTAAATCTAACGATGAAATTTTCTACCGTTTCATTGTCTCGCCGGCGGATATGGAGGAACTCGTTTCGGTCTTTAGTGTGCCTGCGCTGTTGGCTGAATTGCAAGATAAACTTGGACTCTAGATCTTCGAAACTATCAATCTCCCAATGGGCAGGCTGTCCACCAGACCCGAGCCGCGCCTACCAGCGTTTGTACAAACATTTTACACACCAGAGGGGGATAGGCCAACTTGCTACTTCCCCTGCGCTTTTGAATAGATTTAGATGGTCGTCAGGGTCACCTAGATCGTCGTATTTGCCTACAGTTTAAGGCATCTTGGGCTTCTCCTTGATAGGAGCTTCAACTATTCTTTTGGTGAACTTGGATTTGAAAGTTGCATCCACTGATTTGTAAGGTCTGGTGAGTTCATCTTCTTCTACATTAATGGGTTGTACTGGAGGGATGACCCCGCTTTGGCTGGTACCCTGGGTGACAGGGAGTTGAGCCGGGGCGATGTTTAGCGTGGAGCTGGGGCCTCCACCTGGGGAGAATCGAGGCCTAGATGCATTTCCTCTGTCATAAGCAGGTTCCGCCGTTGGCGGGGTCTGACCATATACCGGCTGGGATGTTGGAAAAGTCCACCAGGGGAGCATATAAGCCGCGTATGGCGACTACTGAGCATAGCCTTGCGCCGTCCCCTGAGGAGTGTAAGGCGGAGTATTGTATGGAGGTAAATACCCATAAAGGGGTGCATAATAGTACCCGGGGAAGTAAGCCTGATTTCCCGGCGTAACCGGGGCGTTCATGATTCCCACTGGCATGACCACTGGTTGATGGGGTGGTGTAGATAACGCCGCCGTTAGCGCTGCCGAATACAAGGGTGGCATGGCGTAGGTGACTGAAGGTTGATAGTACTGAGGTATGCTCTACTGTGGTATAACAGTACTTGGGCTTGCTGATGTTATTACTGGCATAATGTTGTAACGTATCGTCTGTGCCCTAGTGGTTGCTGCTGGGGTGAAAACGTTAGCGCCTGTTGTAATTGGTTCCACTGACTGGAACTGCAGAGAAGTGTAGGAAAACAGGTCTGCCGCCATCGTCCCAGAAGAAACAGCGGTAGTGCCTGTAAAGCCTGGTGGGGGTCCTTCTGCTTCAAATTCCAAGTCGAGTGACCTGGTTACGACCGGTGAGGCTAGCATGGTGGTAACCAGGCTTGTCTCTAGCAATGGATCGCTAGTTACCATCGCCTGGTGACGTGATTGTCGTGGTCACGCAAATTTAATCCCAATAACAACTATATAGATAGCGGTAAGTGGGTATCGAACACAGGGAGTTTGTGGAATATGTGCTATCTTGATGTATGTCTAACTAACTAGATTAAACTAAATTGCAAGAAATGTAAATTTCAATGTTGGGTTGAATGGTTTTAATTATCTAGAATTACTAAATTAGAATACAAATCAAAAGTAAGTTTTGTAACAGGATAAGAGGGTAGTAATCATCCCGAGTTTCAGGTTTTAAGTGACAACTAACGTTCATGTTCAACTGGAAAGAACCACATAGACATGGCTCATGTAAGATCAATTGTTTGTGATGAAAGGGAACTAAGTACTCGGATTCCTAGAACGCGAGGTTGTTACCCGATGACCAATCAACACATATCCAACCCTAATCCCTCCCATGATATCTCGCTTGCCAACGGCACCAAGAACGTATGGTTTAGAACTATGATCAAACACACATTAACAATTTACAAACAATCAATCGAACACCATAATAAACTAACAACACATGCACAGTCTAATATTCCAGAAATTAAAGAACAAGCATAATTGTCACAAATAAAACCTTACATCCGAGACGATCACCAAACAAACCTAGCCGCTCATAGTGTTATGAACCATCATCACAATCGAACCTTTGTTTATTGGAATCAAACACAAAGTCTTCATGTTTTGATCACTCAAGAACACAAAAGGAGAGCCAAGAATCGCCCCTCTCACCTCCAAAACCGTCCAATGATAAGAACTGTTCACAAACCAAGCAAGTAGCCAAAATTCGCCCCCAAGATGATCTAAGAATCTCCTTAAATCCAAAATGTTGGCCCATCAGAGGTGCACTGTTGCGCACAAGAAGCCCACATGTGCCGTCAGTTTTACTTCAATAAACATGTGATGTTGTCTTACATGTGCCTCTTATGTTTGCCAAAAATTCTTTAATGTTGATGATGTGATGTTATAATTCCTTCCCAAAGTCAAAAGGTCAGCCCTTGTCTTCACGGGGATGAGTGATGTTTGTTGACTTCTATGTTTGCCATCATGTTAAAAAAAAAAATTAGTCCCACATGTGTGTTGTTTTGCTGCTCCCAAAATCTGCATATATGTATATATTTAATTCCCTCCAAGAATAAAAGTTCCAAAATAACACATGCGATGCTATGATCTTCCAACCGTAGCCTACGGGTTCCAATTTAACCGAATTAAGCAATTTACATGTAAAACACACGAACACTCGTAGTTACTAAGTTCAAGCAAATAACCAAGTAAAGCATGGAATTTTAATCTTTTTAAACCATTTAAGGGTTGTCCAACGGACCACCCGTCACATCCCCACACTTACCCGTTGCTTGTCCCAAGCAACCCATTCAAAAATGATTCGAAACCCAAGCGATCAATTATGCAAACCAAGCTAAAATGTCATCCTTTTACTAACCTTCAATCGTATCACAAGACACACCCCTCACAATAATCTCTCGGTTACAAAAATTATTAGCATAATGCTAAACCACTCAATGCGTGTGTGTGTGTGCGCGACAATAAGCTTGTATACAAATCAAGTTTCCTCCTAACAAATATCTAACATGCTTTAGAATCAAAGGGACTTACGGGTTGCAACGGGGCTAGGTGTAAAGGTAGGAAAATGGTGGAATACATATGAAAGTAGCTCATTGATTTGACCCGGTTTTTATTTCTACTACTAAACAAAACAACACCAAATATATACACAACTTTTTCAACGTTCTCAACTACAATCGCAACTAAATACTTTTTTTTTTCATATTTTTCTCTTTCTCTTTCTCATATATATTTTTTTCTTTTTTCATTTTTTTTTCATAACACATCAAACTCAACAATATATACAAGAACCCCAACACTACATACTAAATCTCCTAAACCGGGTCATCTCAATAGGTAAAATTTTGTAGGAAGTAGGTTTGGGTCACAACCGAATGGTATAAGGCTCAAACATGGCTTTCTAAAGACCAAACCCCCACCCCTCACAATACCAAGCTCATATATGTAACGTATGAGGTCCAACCCACCAATCCCGCACTCTCACACATCTAGACGAGGCTTCCTAAAAGTCCCCCCATCATTTTCAAAAGCATGCTAACTCTAGGATTTAACAAGAATTTGTACACAAGTTCTATTAACACAATAAACACACCGCCACTCAAAACAAAGAAAACATCATTAATAATCATATGTGGCTCAAACTCTCACCAAGAAAGACTAGGAATGGGTGTCGGTGTGTCAAATGGCACAATATCAAGTTTTCAAATTTTAACAATTTTCGCTCGGATTTACAAAATTTTTAAAACTATCAAAAATTTCCCCCATCCCCACACTTGGGATACATTGTCCCAATGTATGGCTTTGAGGGCTTTGATCACTAAAATTCATTCAACATCAACAAAAGCTTTAAATCTCAAACCCCAAATTTCTTTTTGGTATTTTTTTTTTTTAACAAACAAAAGCAAACTAATAAACTAACAATATTTCAAAGCTAAAGAACATAACAAGTCTAAGGAAAAAGTACATTGACCTGGTGAAGTTTGAGACAACAGATATTGTAAATGGTCCAATTTCCTATCACCACCTTCACACAAATATCCGCACATCTTCCCCACACTTGAGTGTTGCCATGGCCCTGAAACAAAGAAAACTAAAAAAAAATAACAAGATCAGTGAAAAACCTCGGGTTGCCTCCCGAGCAGCGCTAAGTTTTCAGGTCTTCAGCCAGACCGTGCCACCACCATTTATGGTGGCTCAAAGAATCGGTTCCTATCATCTCCCCCACTGTAGCTTGCCTTTGGGCAAAATGCATCCGTCTCATTTTGACTCGGTGGGTAATCAAATACACTCTTTCTCGCACCCATATATGTTTCTTCATGGTCCGGTGGGTGCTTTTTTCTCATTCGTGGTAACACCTTTTCACTAAACCCGCTATCCTTCGCCACAACAAAATCGTAACTAATCATCTTAGTCTGAACATCAAATGACAACTTACGGTTCCTTTCGGTCATGGTAATAATTCCTTCTCTACAATCAATTTGAGCATTTGCCGTATAGAGAAACGGTCGACCTAAAATCACCCTTTGTTGTGATGCCATGTTGGTAGAAGCATAGTCCAAAACTAGGAAATCCACCGGGTATTCAAACTCTCCCAACTGAATCTTAACATTCCTAACCATTCCCCGTGGACGCCTCCAACTTCCATCCGCTAAGCTCACCATGGTGTCTATACCTTCAAGTGGACCAAAATCATACATATCGTATAGATCACTTGGTAGCACACTCATGCTTGCCCCGTAGTCCAACAATGCGTGAGGGATTTTTAATTTTCCCACACGGATAGGCACGATTGGCGCTTCACACTCTTTATCATTCTCGACTTCGTCATTTTTTTTCAAACCTGCATTCACTTGACACGAAGAAGTTAGCAATGTTTCATTAAATTTAGTATTTGGAACGGTGCTTACCACATTGATGTTAATGCTTTTTATGTTCTTGGGATTTGGCACCGTATCACTCGGTAGCTGGCCTTTTGCTTTCTTTAACATCGCCACGTCACTTGCAAGTTGACCCATTTGAGTGGTCAACGATTGGATGCTTTTGTCACGAACCTCGTCCTTTTGCATCCGAACCTCATCACGTTGGTTCATTCGTTGCATTTCACTTTGCATCGCCTTCAACATCTCCATCATCTCATTTCCACCCGAAGAACTTTGAACCGTTTGATATTGCCTTTGAAATCCTTGGTTTCCTTGGAAATTCGGGTTAGCTTGATTCGAAGGGTTCCCATAACGAAAATTTGGGTGGTTCCTCAACCCGGGGTGGTATGTATTAGAATTCATGTTGTTGTAATTTCTACCACCCCCTCCTTGACCTTGAACAGCATGAACCTCTTCGTATTGCCCATCACCTCCTTGGCAATTTTCAGCCGCATGACCTATTTCATTACACAATGCACAAACATCATAAATTTGATTAGTAGTTTGAACATTACCATCGTCAACTGCATGAACTTGCGATCTCGTGACAGCCGGTCGTGCTCTCCTTGATGCTTGAGCTTTCCTTTTTGAGGTAATGGCCATTTGTTCCAAGAACTCCCAATCCTCATCTTCATAATTTGTGCCAAAAGTCCCATTTGTGATGGACATTAGATCACGTGCATCCTCGGCACACAACCCTTCGTGAAAGGCGTTCATCAACTCCCAAAGCTCAATCCCATGGTGTGGACAATTTTTAATCATCATGTTTAAGCGCTCGAAGGCTTCATGGAACATTTCACCATGTTGTTGTTGGAAACTTCTCAACCCCTTTCTTGCATCGTTGGTCTTTTGGGCGGTGTAAAACTCATCCAAGAAAGTTTGTTGCATCTCCCCCCATGTATATATGGATGCCGAAGGTAACGTGTAGAACCATTTCTTCGCCTTATCTTCCAAAGAAAATTGGAATAATACCAATTTGATGTCATCAGCCGAGAACCCTTGACTCCCAAAAGTGTTGCAAATTGAGTCATAGGCCTCCAAGTGGAAATACGGCTCCTCCGTTGCTAGCCCTTTGTACTTCGGTAGACTTTGCAAGGAATTCGTTCTTACTTCAAATGTTCTCCCTTGGTTGTTGTGAGGGATAACCACCGGTGAAGGGTTTTGAGTAATGATTGGCCTGAAATGTGCTTCTATCCCCCTTGCTTGTTCCCTAAGATGCCTTCTTGGAACACCCAATCGACCCCTTGGACGAATAGGACCCATAGGTCTTGGTATATGCCCTTGTGGTGCGAACGGTGGTTGTTGAATCGGCCTTTGAAGTTGTGGTTGTACATTTTGTGGCCGAACTTGTTGCAAAGGAATAGGGTGTTGCATCGGTGGCCCTTGTGGTCTTGGTCGAATATGTTGCGGTATAAGTGGTTGTGGCACTCCACCTACACTTGCCATGCCTTGAGATTGACCCGGCACATACCCAAACTCTCCTTGATCTCCATCACCTCCATAAGCATACCCATCATCATCATACCCCTCAAATTCTTCAAATCCCTCATCATAACCATCTCCTTGAATTCCCGAAGTTTGCCCAAATGGGATGGTCGAATACTGAAAACCCGATTGTTGTGGTTGTGGTCTAAAAGATGAAGTAGTATGCACAATAGTTGAATTGGGTGCAATTGTGAAGGTGGATGATGATTGACCCGTAGTTGGGGGAAAGAAGTGGGATAATGGTGGGATTGTGGTAGATGGATTGTAGGTGATGGTAGGCTCAGTTTGAGTGGTGATTGGTTGGGTGACATTGGATGGTGTAAATTCAGCGGTGGTATTAGGTAATGTGGTGTTTGGTGATGGTTGGGTGGAAGTAGGTATAAAGGATGAAGTCGTTTGACCCATTGTAGGTGGAATTTGAGAATCAGCCATGATGTTTCTAGGTGTGATGGGTGAAGTGGGTGAACCAATGATTTTGTTTTCTCGCACTAAAACTCTGTTTTGTCGTAGCGTTCTTTCAATTTCCGGATCAAATGACAATGGTGACGCTTTGTGAGAGCCTCTAGTATGCATGCACCTGTAGAACCTGCACACTAAACACACCAGTGTAAACCCGAAAATAACAAAGCAAAACTAACAAACTGACACACGTTGCGCACTACTCCCCGGCAACGGCGCCAAAATTTGACGTGATTGTCGTGGTCACGCAAATTTAATCCCAATAACAACTATATAGATAGCGGTAAGTGGGTATCGAACACAGGGAGTTTGTGGAATATGTGCTATCTTGATGTATGTCTAACTAACTAGATTAAACTAAATTGCAAGAAATGTAAATTTCAATGTTGGGTTGAATGGTTTTAATTATCTAGAATTACTAAATTAGAATACAAATCAAAAGTAAGTTTTGTAACAGGATAAGAGGGTAGTAATCATCCCGAGTTTCAGGTTTTAAGTGACAACTAACGTTCATGTTCAACTGGAAAGAACCACATAGACATGGCTCATGTAAGATCAATTGTTTGTGATGAAAGGGAACTAAGTACTCGGATTCCTAGAACGCGAGGTTGTTACCCGATGACCAATCAACACATATCCAACCCTAATCCCTCCCATGATATCTCGCTTGCCAACGGCACCAAGAACGTATGGTTTAGAACTATGATCAAACACACATTAACAATTTACAAACAATCAATCAAACACCATAATAAACTAACAACACATGCACAGTCTAATATTCCAGAAATTAAAGAACAAGCATAATTGTCACAAATAAAACCTTACATCCGAGACGATCACCAAACAAACCTAGCCGCTCATAGTGTTATGAACCATCATCACAATCGAACCTTTGTTTATTGGAATCAAACACAAAGTCTTCATGTTTTGATCACTCAAGAACACAAAAGGAGAGCCAAGAATCGCCCCTCTCACCTCCAAAACCGTCCAATGATAAGAACTGTTCACAAACCAAGCAAGTAGCCAAAATTCTCCCCCAAGATGATCCAAGAATCTCCTTAAATCCAAAATGTTGGCCCATCAGAGGTGCACTGTTGCGCACAAGAAGCCCACATGTGCCGTCAGTTTTACTTCAATAAACATGTGATGTTGTCTTACATGTGCCTCTTATGTTTGCCAACAATTCTTTAATGTTGATGATGTGATGTTATAATTCCTTCCCAAAGTCAAAAGGTCAGCCCTTGTCTTCACGGGGATGAGTGATGTTTGTTGACTTCTATGTTTGCCATCATGTTAAAAAAAAAATTAGTCCCACATGTGTGTTGTTTTGCTGCTCCCAAAATCTGCATATATGTATATATTTAATTCCCTCCAAGAATAAAAGTTCCAAAATAACACATGCGATGCTATGATCTTCCAACCGTAGCCTACGGGTTCCAATTTAACCGAATTAAGCAATTTACCTGTAAAACACACGAACACTCGTAGTTACTAAGTTCAAGCAAATAACCAAGTAAAGCATGGAATTTTAATCTTTTTAAACCATTTAAGGGTTGTCCAACGGACCACCCGTCACCTGGCTTGGTGTGACTGCTACGTTCTGATCGCTTGCCATAGGGTTCCGTCTGATTGTTACCGAAAGGTCCCACGGATGGCGCCAATGAAGAAACACTAACCTTTGCGGTAGTATCCGACTAAGACTTCAACTCTTGGTGACCCGAACTGTTAGCTGCAAAACAAAACACCGTTAGGACTCGTTACAGGAATGGGGTTATTCCTGTAACCACCATCCGGCGTGAGAATAAGTCTCCGTTTTGGGAGTAAAAGAGTATGCGTAGAGAAGAGAGTAAAACGAGAGCAAGATGATCATACCTTAGATGTTTTCCCTTATTTATAGTTTACCATTAGGGTTTCTCCTAACTTGGGATGGGCTCCGATAAGTTAGGGATTTACACGATCTTCCCAAAAGAACGGGGATTCAGTTACGTGATTTATCCATGCAGAATAAAACATTCTAGAATAAATATTCATAAATAATTATTTAGAATAAAATAGTAGGTAATGACCGGGTCGGGTTGGCCGATCCGGGTCATACCTCGTCAGTAACTTAGACATAATTATTCAAAGTTTAACTAACCTAGACAAAATTATCCCAGAAAATGTCTTGAATGTCCAAAGTTTAACTTAATATTTATTATTTTTAACATAGTCAAACGAACACGAACGAACGTAAAGGAACGAACATGAACGAATGTAATCGAACATATTACCGAAAGTTCACGAACACAGTCGAACGAACGAAACCTTTGTTCATGTTCGTTCGCTAAGCTAACCGAACGAAACGTTTTGTTTGTGTTCGTTCTTTAAGATAATCGAACGAACATAAACGAACTTCCTGTCGAACGATTCATGAACTGTTCGCTGAACATTCGGTTCGTTTACAGCCCTAAAACATGTATTGAATTTTACCCTTTTAGAGAACAGACATGCCAATAACCAACAAATCATCAACCCCAAAGTTAGTTAAGGGGGTTTTATAATGCTCTATTATCATTTTTCTGGTTGTTATAGGGGCATATAGAGAGAATGACATTTCTAGAATAATGCCGAAAGAGGATAAAAAATGAAAAGTATTATACAAATCACATATTATAATGTAAATTTATTTTAATGAATATCCAACCCATTATGAAATTATTTTAACTAGTGAGTTTCCCCACCGCTTCGCGACGTGAATTCGATCGTTATTTGTTAGGCTCGCTACGGTACCGACACTCGCTATATTAATTGAAAGAGAAACCCTTACATCGATCGAAAACAATAAAAATGAATATGATGTTGTTTAGTTGATATCGGTTCGTTTGTTTTGCGTTCTATGTTTATTTTTGTCAACATTGCAATATAAATTTTTTTGCAAATGACTATTGTGCCATGATCATACCAAAGCTAACTAAAACCGACTGAACAACATGTGTATAGGTACTGGTACTAATTTTTATTGTTTTTGATTTCGATAAACTGACGTTGTATCGCTACCATAGTGTGTTACACCAAACAACATCGGTACCGATATGTTTCTCGTTTGAAGATGAATATCGTATCGCTACCACAGTGACCCGGACCGAAACCAAAGGAACAACATTGGTTCGGTACCAATATTTGTGTATACTATGTTTTCTTTTAATAAACTGACACCGTATCACTATCTTAACGTACCATACAACATCAGTACTGATACCTGTATTCATTTTTATGGTTTCCGGTTTTGAAAATTCTTCATTTATACAACTCCTTATGTGATAATAAATGAATATCGGTACATGTAGCGTGACAATCTGAACCAATCGATATCGTTCGAACAACATCGTTGCCGCTATTGGTGTTTGTTTTTGTTGTTTTCGACCAATGTAAAACACGTGTTGATTTCATACCTAATGCCTACATTGTACCGCTAGTGTAACGAACCGTATCGATATCGATCTGATGCCCGCGTAATGTTAAAAAAATTAACATAGACGCGGATTTAGATTTTTTTTTTAATTTAAGAAACGCAAATTGTTATTCTACCGCTACTGTAACAACTGTATTGATATTGATCCAATTCCTGCGGAATGTTAAAAAAAATAAACATAAACACGAATTTAGAGTTTTTTTCTAAATTTAACAAACGAAAGTTATTACTAAATAAAATACTAATAATAAATAATAAGGGTTAAGTTATTCTAAAAAAATAAACATAAACACGAATTTAGAGTTTTTTGTAAGAAGTATAAGAAAAATTTATAGAGCAACAAGTGTCCGATAACCTAAAATTAAACCTACTACATCATCACCCAAAACCTAAACACCCACCCTCACCCCACCCCACCCCACCACCACCCGAAACCAGTTTTTCTTTTAACCGGTTTTTTATAACCGAACCGCCGGTTATAGACCGGTTAGGATTCTTGGTATAAAAACCGGTTAATAACCGAAACCGGTTTTAAAAAAAACCGGTTTTTTTTGGCAAAAAGCGGTTAAAAACCGATCCCAACCGGTTACACCGGTTATTGTTTTGGACTTGAAAAACCGGTTAGTAACCGAAACCGATTATTAAAAAAACCGGTTTTCATTTTGGATGAAAAAAACCGGTTCGGTTAATAACCGAAACCGGTTTTTGAAAAAAAAAACCGATTTGTACACCTCTACCCACCCCCTCGGCAAAAATTTTAAAAAAAATAATTTTTTTTTTTGGGTGGGTGATGGGGGAGGGGGTGGGTGGATGTTTTAAGTTTTTTTTTTTTTTTTGTGTAGTGGGTTTTTTAGAAGTCTTTGTACCATTCTTTTAATTAGGAGTCTTTGTATTTGATTCTAGGGAAATCCTAAATAATAAAAAAACAAATACTTAAAAGTTATGAATTACTATTTTTTACTAAAATCAAATTAAATGACATATAAAATATTATTAAAATTTAAAAAAACAAATACTTGAAGTTATATTTCACTATTCGTGATCATGATCACTTTATATTCATATGTGTAATTTAATGACTATTCAACCCATTACGTAGTTGATTGCATACCACTAAATTAGAGTATTGAATGGTAATTAGAAAGGGATCTTGAAAAAGGTAGATTTGCTAGTGGTGGGCGTGACCGAGTTCTGAAATTTTATAGCATTCCACTTTAACAACTATAATTCTCGTTTTTATTCATCACAAGCTTATAGATTTGCGTAACGAGACTTTATTTGAAAACCTATGAAAAATTTGTTGATAAGTTGTGTACATGGGCGGACTCATATAGAGTGGGTCGGGGTCCCCGGACCCCGATGTTTTTTTAAAAAATTAGTAGATCCGGTATATTAAATTTTATAAGGAACCCATAAGTACAATTAGGTGGACACCATAAAAAGAAAATGAAAGCCGGTGTGTTGTTAAACCCCTTCCTTTACCAACAAAAGGTGATGAGTTAAATCCTTGTGTAGCCTGTTTTTCTGTTTTTTTTTTAAATCTAATTCAAACTTCGCTCTCACCCCCCGACCCAAATGAGGATCGACCCGAAAATTTTAACGTTTTGTTATGAAAATTTTCAGCACTGGAAAAAAAATCCTGAGTCCGTCACTGGTTGTGTAAGGAGACAACCCCCCTAAAACTTTGGTTAAGCTTATTCGCTCCTAGTGAAAAAAAAATTGAGGTATGTGAGTGATCTATGTTTCACCCTATTTTTAACTGATAAAAACCATTCACCTTTACTTCTTCCATGATGATAACTAATGTTTTTGGCCAATTGTTAGAACTCTTACCGTTACTCGTCCAACAAAAAAAAAAAACAAACCGAAACCCAGAAAATCGCCTTCATTGCTTTCTTAGGCTATAGGGTGTGGTAATGACCCTCGTGACCATCATGACTCTCCACGCCAGTGTCATGTAACCCACCTCTAATCCACCATCCAAAACCACTACCCTAAGGGTATACGTTTTCGATCCCCCGGATTTATAAAAATAAAATTTACCTATATAGAATTTTTAGGTCCGGTGACTTCCGACCCCTGGTGAAAATTTTGAAGTTTCACCACTAGGTGATTTTGCCACAACATTTGGGAAACTTCAAGTAAATACATCCAAGTACTTTAAGTGTTTAATCTAGAATCGTAACAAATATCATGTCGGTATTTCAGGGGGGGGGGGGGATATTCCACGGTCCTCCCAACCGCCGAGGTGATCCCACCTCGCAGACCGCCACCCAGCAAGCCTGAGTCTGGGGGTAAATCCGCTACCGTAGGGGCATTGGGAACGAGCAAGACTCGAACCCGCCACGTGGGACATGACAACAATTCTTGCCCTTTGTACGAACAGTTCCTTAAAAATTTATATTTGCACGTTTGTAGTTTCAAAGAAACTTCTCCATGTCGATAACACGAGATACTTCTGTCTCCTGTATCTCCACTGTCCACTAAACAAACCCCACTATTTCTAAACACCTAGAATTCCTATAAAACCCTTTAACTAACAAAATATCAAAATATTTTTGTACAACAAACAACTAGAAGATGAGATCACCCTCAAAACATGTAACAAAAAGGGTTAGAGATGCTGAAGCTGAGTTAAACTTGCCTCCCGGATTCCGCTTTCACCCGACCGACGAGGAGCTCATCGTTCATTACCTTCGTCGTAAATCCCAATCGACGTTGGAGAGGGTTGATGTCGCTCCGTCGATTATTGCGGATGTTGATCTATACAAACATGATCCCTAGCAGCTTCCTGGTAAGTTTTCTTGAACTTGTACTTATACGGCTGTAAACGGACCGAACCAAGCCGAATGCCGTCATGTTCGTGTTTGTTTTAGTGATTTCAACCACTTGAATCCAAAATAAAAAAATTTAACGCCCTTGAGTTCCTTACTGCTCATTTTGTAACGTTTTCAGTCCATTTGTTTTAACACTTGTACTTTTGATTTTGAACTCAAGTGGTTAAAACCACTAAAACACGGAGACTCAAAACGTTATAAAATGAGCGGCTAGGGACTCGGAGCGTTAAACTTTTTTATTTTGGACTCAAGTAGTTAAAACTACTAAAACATATAGACTCAAAAAGTAATTTACAATTAACTAAATAAATGAACTTAAACGTACACATAAATGAACAAAAACAAGCTTTTTACATATAGAATTGTAGATAGGACCGTAAACAGACCGAACTTGTTCATGTTCGTTAGTTAAGCTTTTATTTATTGAAAAAAAAAACACAAGGTTCACGTACGTATAATTGGACGAAATTTGGTGTTCGGGTTTAATTCGTTTGTTAAGCAAATCAATTTGTTCTTGTTCGTGTTTGTTCTTGTTCGTGTTCGTTTGTTAACGGTATAAATGAACACAAACGAATTTAGATGAACAAAAACAGACTTTCTACATTTAAACTTGCACGTAGGTCTGTAAACGGACCAAACATAACTGAACCGGAGGAGACATTGTTTGTGTTTGTTCGTTAAGCATTTATTGAACAAACGGACAATTCATGAATATGTAACCGAACAAAATTTCGTGTTCGTTAACCATATAAGCGAACATAAATGAACGCAAGCGGGCTTTGTGCATTTAACAGTGCAATTTCCGCCTCAAACAAGCCTGATTATCCCTAATTTTTTCCTTAAATTTGTTCAGAAATGGCTTTGTTTGGAACAAAGGAATGGTACTTTTTCACACCTAGAGACCGGAAATACCCAAACGGGTCGAGACCAAACCGGGCCACAGGAAACGGGTACTGGAAAGCAACCGGGGCGGATAAACCCATTAAGTTAAAATCCGACCCGAATACAACAGTTGGGATAAAAAAGGCCTTGGTTTTTTATGCAGGGAGGGGGGTCAAAGGAATCAAAACTAATTGGATCATGCATGAATATAGACTTGTTATGCCAAAGCCTACCACAGTTTCCAGGGTGAGTTTTTACCCTTTTTATTTCATTGATTTCATTTAAGGTGTGGGTTGGACAGGTTCGGGTGCCGGGTTTAGACGGGTTCAGGTCAATACGTGTTCTGAGTAAAATGAGTTTAGGTCAAAACGGGTGTTTTAGAAAAGTATTAGTTTGGTTCGGGTCAAAACGGTCCAGGTCAAAATGACTTGGTCGGTTAAGAAAGGAAGTTCACCAACTATGTTTTCTAACGATGGTTAGTGATGATGGTGGTGACCAGTGGCGGACCCAGAAACTCTTTTCTGGGAGTGCAAACGAGGGGTTTAGCCAAATTGACTCGTTCTCTAAATTTAGTTGACTACCAATTTTTATTCTTCCCAAATCAACACATTCTTTGAAAAACCGATCATGATTGCCACTTGTAAATTTTTTAATAGCGATTCAAAACGAAGCCTAATTAGTTAAAATTCTGTTTGTAGCTCGACGATTGGGTTGTCTGCCGTCTGTACAACAAGAAAAACAATCCAAACGAGATGATCGTGTTAGAAGACGATAACATTCTTCATAACCAAGATCTTCATCTTGCATCTCCATTAGATGTGTTACAAAAAGAGAACAGTTGCAATAACAACAATGAGAGTTTTGATTCATTTGAATATTCAGATGGTGAATCTTTGACTAAAGTCAAAGGTACAAGTGAGCAAGTCAACATGGGATTAATGGAGAGTTTAATTAAAAGAGAAGATGTTGTTGATGGGAATGATTGGCTTGAGTGTTTGAGTTTGGAAGATTTGCACCATTGTTTGGTAGCAATGCCTCCTAATCATGACATTAACCCAAACCAACAACATTTTTCTAGTTGGGTTTGATTATTATATACTAGGATGGAAATTATGATTGTATGATAATAGGTGTTTGGGGATATTTTGATTAGTATTATTGGGTTGAGATCCTGTACAAACAGTGCTAACTGTAAGAACCGTAAGAACAGATCTAAACCATTGATAGTTTAAATCAAGGGTTGGAGTTGATTATAAATAAAACCCTTATAATTAAAAATTAGTACTAGCAAGTTAGGGGTAATTTCGTAAAATTGCTAGTCGTTTGACCATTTTCAATTAAATACAAATTCCACCAAGGTTTTTTAAACTAAAATAACTTTTATATACTTCATTATATTTTAAAAAAATATATACAATAAAATCAAGTATTTTTTTTATCTTTAATATGAGTACCATATTGCTATACCTTTTTTTATTTATAAAAGTAACTTTTAAAAAAGTTACCAAAAGTTGTTTTATAATTGTGCTGATTATGTGTTAATTACAATATAATACAAACAAACACCAAAAGTAGATATAATCAGCACATTTGATGTGCTGATAACGGAGAACGATTGAGGATGTTGTGCTAATGTCGTTTATGTTGATAATGGAGAACGATTGAGGACGATGTACTGATAATGGAGAACGAATAAGGATGTTATGCTAATTATATAGTGTTGTGCTGATTATATTTTGTGTGGTGGTTCCTTCAGATTGGTTCGATCATGGAGAGTTACTAGATCATGGATATGTTAAAAAATTCAAACTTTGATTTGAATTAAACTTGCATGGATTTAGGGATGTTTTAATAATTATTTTTAATTAGTTATAAATAAATATGGTGAAAAGGTCTAAATTACCCCTAAACTAATTTATTATTGAGGACACTTGTCAATTATGTGTTGGTTCTTACGGTTCTTACAAATATAAGTGTTTGTATTTGATCCTATCTCTAGTATTATTAGAGATGATGGAAAATTTGATTCATGTAAATAGTTGTGGAAGGGGTTTTCTTCTAATATTCTTTTTTTTTTTGGTAAGTGTACTAAATTTACTTAGGTGGTGTTTGTTTTTTGGAAGATGAGCTTCCTGGCCTCTTCTGTCTGCACCGTGCAGACGCGGGAAGAGGTTTAGCCTCAAAAGAGTGTTTGTTTTTTTTTTTTGAGAAGTGCTTTTTACCTCTCACCAACCTCTTCTTGGGGAAGAGATGAGAGGTAAGCTTCTCCAAGCAGAGGTTTACCTCTTCTTGGCACCACCTCCACCTCCACCCCTGCTCCGCCACCACCACCCCTGCTCCGCCACCACCACCTCTGCTCCGCCACCATCTCCACCACCACCATCTCCACCTCCGCCACCATCTCCACCACCACCTCCGCTGCTCCAGCCCCAAATCGACATCATAAACAAAACCCCCAAATCTGCTCCACCTCCACTACGCCACCACCTCTGCTCCACCTCCACTCCGCCACCACCTCCGACATCATCATCAACATCACAAACAAAACCCCCAAATCGACAACCCTCATCATCATCAACATCGATCTGTGGAAAAACCCTAAATCGAAAACCCTCATCATCATCATCATCGACATCTGGAACGAAGAGAGAGAGAGATCGTAGAGAGAGAAGGGGCGGCGGTGGTCGTGGGTTTTGAAGGCGGAGGTGGTGACGGTGGTGGTGATGATGGCGGTGGTCGTGGGTTTTGAAGGCGGAGGTGGTGACGGTGGTGGTGAAGTGGTGGCGGTGGTGAAGTGGTGGTCCAGATTGTAGAGAGAGAGTAGAGAGAGAGTAGAGAGATCAGTGTGACTTGTGTGTTGTGTAACCTAGAAGAGGTTTTATAAAAAAAAAAAAACAAACAAACCCTCTTCTCCTTGCAGACTGAAGACATTTGGTCCACCTCTTCTCCTGCAGATGCCTGCAGATGTGGCCTGCAGCAGAAGAGGGTTTCGTGCAGAAAAAACAAACAGCACCTTAAGGTAATATTATTAGATATTTGAATATCCTTACAATATAAGGTCTAGGTTTTTTTTTTTTTTTAAGCAACTGTTTTTTACACTTGAATACTGTTTAGAGTTTATTCATATAAGAACTTAAAAAAAAAACTTAATAATTTGATAACTTTGAACAATCTTCTGACGTGGCACTTTTTTCTGACGTGTCATCTTATGTGGCATTTGATTAGTGACATGGCATTTAGTCAGCTAACTGGGTTAGAGTTCAGTTAGTCCGAGAGTGTCAGAGGAAAATAAGTTGAAAGTTAGGAGTGTTGTGGTACAAGTCGAAAGTTGGAAGTGCTATCGGCCAATTGTTAATAGTCATGGTTTTTTAAAGGCTCTCACTATTCTCACACCCCTATATGTACACGGCCCATATAGAGTTATACAGGCCGTATAACTGATTGTTGCACAAAAAAATGTTAGAGAATGTTTTTTTCTTTCTTCATGTATACGGGCCATATAACATTATACAACCCGTATAGAATGTTATACGCCTCATATAATGTTATACGACCGTATAGAATGTTATACCACATAATATTTTCTCCATCTATACGAGCCGTATAATATTATACGGACCAATATTTGTCATGTTAGATTATTCTCTATGGATCGTATAACGTTATACGTCCCGTATACAGGGTGTGAAATTAAGATTTTGAGGTGGGTCTTTATTGGAACCTTTTTAAATCCAATATCTCTTTTTCTTATACATATATTTTTTAGGTGCCGTTGTCAACTTCTTTAATGGATAAATGTTGAACCAATAAGATGTTTGAACCATAAAGGCTGAACCAGTAAGACCATGCGTAGTGGGCAATATTCGCCCTTGGGCGTTTTGCGCCATGTGGTAGCCCGGTCAGCAATGGGGCATTATGGGGCGTTTTCTAAAATGGGTGTAGTGGGGATGTGGGGATTGTGATGCATTATATTTTGTAATAAAATAAAATAAACATTTAAAAATTCTTATTGGCCACCAAATGGAAGCTCAAATGTGATTGGCTAAGAAATCCCCCCTTTGGCGTGATTTATAAAACGCCTCAACAAAAAAGTTGCCAATCACGCCCATACGTAGTGGGAAAGGGGCGATATTGGGCTTTATCTTGGACAAAAAAAACGCCAATCACGCCCATGACTACGGTTGGTCTAAGAGGTCTGAACCATTAAGTGCTGAACCAGTAAGAGGTCTGAACCATTAAGAGGTAGTATAATGCTTAACCGTTCAGAGGCAAATGTCTGACAAATTCAGATAAAAAGTCTTAACCATTCAGACTCAGTATAACGCTTAACCTTTCAGAGACAATATCTGAATCATTCTGACATCTGCTTGCAAAACAATAGTAAAGTGTTGAACCAAACTAAATAGCATGGTTTGAATGTCTTTAACCCTAGCTGTTCCTCTCGGAAAACCGCCATCATTCCTGCAATTATTTCTTCTTCATTAACATTCTTTGGATTTATATTACGAACAAAACCCTAAAAACTTACTTCTCACCAAACTCAAATTCTCCTTCAATTCCACAAAACCTTCACCCGTGTTCTAAATTCTAATTTATAACCATGGTATGTGATGACGGGGGTAGCTCAAACCTTAATAAACTGATTAGAAACATAACAACTTAAAAGGTAAAAAGGTTAAAAGGTTCGGAAATGGTCCAACGGTCATGAACAGTAAAAAGACAAGTTAGAGCCTTGTCACATCACCCTTTGCGTGTGAAACTTCCTGCCCAGCCGCAACCAGACCATGTGGGAGAGCACACCCTTTTGTCCGCAGGTCCAAACCCTTCAACCCTAAAAAGGGTAAGCCCCTCACTGCAAGCCAGGTTCACTAGTTAAAGGTTTCTCCTTTGAGAAGCCTCTTCCCCTATAAATTGCAGCCCATGACAAGCATGCCATTCATTCTGGAATCAGCAGAAAACTATCTCAATTCTCTGATTCTCCTTCTCCTTCTCCCTCTTGAGAACAAGCTTCATGCTTGCTTTTCTTCTTCTTCTCCCATGAGAACTAGCTTCATGCTTGCTTCTCTTCTTCACTCTAAATAATTCATCCTCTCCAACGATTACATTCTGGGCTGGTTTCATATCAGTCTAGAATTCAAGGAGAACAACAATAACACTAGTGAACCTCTCTCCACGTCTTGCAAACGTGGGGGGACCCCACGACCTGCGTTAGGCAAACGGAAACCTTGAACCCTTTTACCCCGGAGATATCGCTACAGGCCTTGGTCTTGTATTTGTTGTAGCTACAAGTTGGCGCCCACCGTGGGGCTACGCCGCTTACTTTATCTTAAAGACCAATTGTGTAGCTCCATTTTCTCTTTACATCATGTCTGAAAGCGAGTCTCTCGGTCAGGTAAATCAGGTGCCTAACAACACCGATTTAACACCAAATTCGGGTCGGATCTCACCGGTCCTATCTACACCTCTTTCTACTCCCGGAAGTACTCCACCGGGATATGTTCCCGGAGTTCACTTCTTTTCAAACACAAACCCATCTCGGACAGGGGTTGCACCTACTCAAATCGATGTAATGCATACACCGGAACGCATAGATCTAACACCCGAGGGAGTAGCTAGAAATTTCTTACAACTGAGATTTCTTCTCAACTAGCATGTGAGCTTAGAAAGGGAAAAAAGGGTGAGAATAAGACTAAATTATGAGGAGTCTGAACCCTCATTATCACATGGCCCTCCATCTCTTCCTTTTAGCAGCTCACGTTCAGCCACATCTTACCTTGAAGCTGGTCCTAGTGTGACAGACCAACCACTCAAGCCCTTTAACTTTTGGGGAGGCCAAGTCCAACCGCTTTTCCCTTATTTACCTCCCAACCCGTTACAACCGGTGCACCTATGGGGCATAAAACCACTTTTGACCAATTATGGCAGTCACCAGCTTCAAGTGTTCCCCCTCCCATTGCTACTTCGTGAAAACAAGCCATGGCCACCCTGCCTTTGGCTCGAGGTGCGGTCATGAGCACATCCATGGGAATGCCTTATACAGTAAGCCTTTAAGGCTTTAACCTTATGACACAGATAATCGCATCTTTTATTAGTACCATCAAAAAGCCTTTAAGGATTTAACCTTATGCCCTAGCTGATGACACAAATGATGGCACAATTTCCTTTGCAGCACGTGAAAGCTGGATGATGACACAGAAAGCCTTCAAGGCTTTAGTTTTAACTTCATCAACCAAGTACCAACCACTCACCAGGGTACCTCAAACGGTAACCCAGCTTCAAGGGTAGTAGAAGACCTCTCAAAACCCTACAAGCCCAACAAACTTGTCTTGCTTCTCCCAACAAATCGCTGATTACGAGTTTCAAACCCAGATAAAGGTGCCATCACGGTACTAAAGACTACCTCCAAATCTTCGCCGAGACTGCAAGAATTGAAAAATGACCCAACTCCGAATGTTGTCTCATGTTCATGCAAACCCTTGAAGGGTTTTCACGCATATGGTTCAATGACCTTCCTGGACGAAGCGTTCAGACCTTTGACGATCTTAGCAAAAGTTCCCTATAACAACAGAGGCATGTCAATGACGCCACGGTAATCTTCCAGACCAAACAACGTGATGATGAAAGTCTCAGAGACTTCATCGAAAGTTACAAGAAGGAAGGTTTAACTTACGCCGATGAAAAGATTAGGGTTGCAGGGTTCATGAATGCTATAAATTCCAAATATCTCGCAAGAGACTTCAATAAATGCCTGCCCAAAACCCTTGAAGAAACACTCGAAAGGGCTGAAGCCCACATTCGAGGAGAAGAAGCTGTAGACATCAAAGAAAAAAAAGAGAGAACTCTTAACTGGTATGGCTCTTATGAAAAACGGTTCAAAGGTTCGGATTCCAGAAGGCCTGAAGGCCGGAACACTCCAAGCCGAGAAAAAATCATAAACTTTACAGCCTTAACCAAGACTCCGCAAGAGATCTTGGCAACCGAAGAGGTAAAACACAGCTTCCGCCCTCCTCAACCTCTGCCAAAAAACAAAAGATTGAAAAAATCAAGCCAGTATTGTGAGTTTCACGAATAGAAAGGTCACCATACCAATGATTGCTTCCAACCCAAAAAGAGGATTGAAGCAGCCGTCAAGTCCAAACTGGCTCAGTTGGATAAAGGGGTCAAGGACAAGATGGTTGAAGAAAAAACAAAGTAGGAAGTGAACATGGTCGACCTTGAAAACAAAGCTTCCCACAAACGCCATCATTTAAAGGCATGGAAATGTCAACATGTTTGCTTCCCACCACCGGAAGGAGAGTTGCTTTCAGACCCTCTGGTGATGAAATCCAACATAGGAACCATCAAGACACAAAAGGCTTACATTGACACCAGTGCAACCACCAAAATCATGTTTGAGAAATGCTTTAACCCTCTCAGCGACGATGAACGTTCAAAGCTTCAACAGTCTGAATCCTCCATCGAAGGTATCGCAGACACACCTATCAAGCCTTTAGGCCAAAAAACCCATAATATTTGTTCAACGAAAGGATGAACCGAACAACTCACTTTTTTGGTGATCAATATCCCTTCCAACTATGATATCATCATAGGAAGGCCAGGGTAAAGTGTGTTCGGAATGGCAGTTTCAGTTGGTCAAGGTACTGTGAAGTTTCCCACTGAAAAAAGGGATAGCAACCCTTCAACCTACCCAAGAAGCTTTTGTGGTTGAAGGGGAAAGCTCAAGAAAGGACGAAGACGATGAACAAGGGTTGGACATAAACCCAAAATATCATCAACAGGGGATAAGGGTAAACACTAACCTTTCCAATAAAACCCTCTCATACCTTGAAAAGCTGCTCTTGCACTATGTATTCGCTTGATGCCCCGAAGATATGACCGGCATCCCTCATAGCATTGTTGAAACATGAGTTATGGATCCCATCTGATAATAAGCCCATTATACAAAAGATGGAAAAGCTTGTTCTAGCCGGAATCCTCCGAGAGGTCAAGTATCAATCATGGGTGGCCAATCCCGTAATGGTTTGAAAACCCGACAAGTCTTGGAGAATGTATATTGATTTTAAAGACTTGAACAAAGCATGCCCAAAGGATTCCTACTCGCTGCCCGAGATAGACCTCAAGGGTAACTCGCTCATAGGCTTCCCATTCAAGTGTTTTCTTGACGCCTAAAAGGGTTACCATCAGATCCTAATAATAAAAAAAAAGATGAAGAAAAATCCACATTTCACACTGATAAAGGTATATCTTGCTATCAAAAAATGCCTTTTGATTTAAGAAATGCAGGTGCCACTTATCAACGTCTGGTTAACAAAGCGTTTGCTGGAAAAATCGGCAAGAACATTAAAGCTTATGTTGAAGATTTGGTGATCAAGAGCAAAACGGAATACCAAATGCTCGATGACATACAAGAAACCTTCCAAAACTCGAGAAAGATCAACATGAAGCTTAATCCAGTCAAGTGCTTGTTTCTAGGGCACATCATGGGGAAACAAAGCATAAAAGCCAACCCTCAAGGGATGTGCTAACGAGAAAGACTTTCAATGGAAAGCTTACAGCTTTGAAGCGTTTTACCTCAAAAGGAAGCCTTCAACCAAATGAAGCAACACTTGGCTTCACTCCCAGCCATTTTGGCTCCGGAAACAGGAGGAACGACCTCTATCTACCTTTCGATTGTTGAAAAGACCATAAGTACGACTCTGATCATTGAACGAAACAAAGTTCAGATACCTGTTTACTTTTTCAAAACTTCAAAATTAACAGAAATAAAATATTCTTCTTTGGAAAAACTTGCTCTAGCCCTAGTCCAAACGGCTAGAAGGCTTCGAAGGTACTTTCAGTCACACCTGATACAAGTGGTCACTGACTAACCTATTAAGAATGTGCTTGAAAAATCACCTATGTCCCGAGAAAAGCTGTCAAAGCCCAAGTCTTAGCTGACTTCATCATAGAAGTCCCTAAAGAAGTCACAACGGAAGTCGATACAGTCTCCACTAAACCCTCCGACCCCCATACTTGGAAGCTCTTTACCGACGAAGCTTCCAGCATTGAAGGGTTAGGAGCAGGGCTTGTTCTAATTGATCCTAACGAATTGGAATTCACGTATGCCTTTCATCTTGAATTGCAAACTACAAACAACGAAGCTAAGTATGAAGCATTGATTGCCGGGCTCAAGCTTGCAAAAAATATGGGTGTCAAAAGTCTTCAAGTCTTCACAGACTCGTTGCTTGTTTCATACCAAGTAAGTGACAACTACATAGCCAAAGAAATAGGGATTCAAAAGCTTCAAGCCCTCACATACTCTCTCAAGCTAAGACAATTACACCTACATAGCAAAAGAACCCAACATGTACTAGTACCGAGAGAAATCAAAGGAATTGATGAACATATTTCAAATATGTTCCATTAAAAAAGTTCCAAGATCTCAAAACAAGAGAATTGATACACTAAGCAAGCTTGTATATCTTACTTTTGCTCACCTCACCAAGAAGGTACTAATTGAGGTATTAAAAACCCCATCCATCCAAAAAACTTGAGGTTCAAGATGTGATCACTAAAAAAGGGCCAAATTGGATGACTCGCATTGAAAAGTTCCTCAAAAATGGTGAATCACCTAATGACCAGACTGAGGCTAAAAGGGTTCGTATCAAGTCAAGGCAGTATGTGCTACAAGGAGATATCCTTTACAAAAAAGGATACCTTGCACCACTACTACGATGCGTTGACCCAGAACAAAGCCAATATCTGATTAAAGAGGTTCATGAAGGGATATGTGGGGCTCATTGTGGCCCAAGATCGGTAGTGTCAAAGTTGATGAACCTCGGATACTTTTGGTGTAACAACTCGTATCAAAAGTCTTATTTATTATATTATTTTATTCAATAGGAAACCTTAATTAAGAAACCCAAGTGATTATGCATAAACCCTAAAATTTTCAGAATAATTGGAATTAGAATCAGGGCCCCTAAAACTCAGGGGGGGGGGGGGGTAAACCCTAGTTATAATTATCTACATAAAACGCTGTCAAAAATGAAATTTCATGCAACGTCGACTCATCAGGGCTAGATAGGTGACGAAGCAGGCCTAGTCTACTTTGACACCCCAGGCGACACGCGGCACGTGCCACGGATTCTTCCGCGACTAGCGGGAGGTGCAAATTTTGGGTATAAATAGAAGGGCCTGGCACTTGCATTCTGTTGTTCGTTCGACGATCAAATTACAAATATACGCTGAGATATACGTAGATTACTATAAACACACACGAATCACTAAACGATGCCGTGATAAACAGGGTAATAACTCAATCGTTGATACGATTCATTGTCCGATCGATTAAAATATCCAATGGATGTTTAAGTGCTGCCCAGATTAGGGTTATGCTTTGTCATTCATCGTTAATTCGATGGATGTTTAAGTATCGCACTTTGTCATTCATTGTGAGGGTTTAATCTCGTGAGTTATCGTAAATGCTGTATTGATTACTAACTCAGTTTTGTGTGCATTGTTATTTAAATTAGGTTAACAAGGCTAATCCGTAGACTAGACTCTGTCCGTGTTAAATCTGCAATGTGAGTCATTCTCTGTCACACCCCGATTTCCACGTGTCACCGGTGGGCCCGGTAGGGGAGTATCGTGACGTGGTTGGCAACATAATAGTAAAACAACACAATATATAAATATGCACAGCGGAAGCAAATGAGAAATATAATTCAACTTTATTAATATTGTAATATCGTGTATCACAACAGTTGAATGTTTGTCCACAGAAGGATCCAAAAATAAGTAATAGTTCAACAGACGGTAGGCATCTTAAGCTTGCGAGACTTCTAGTGATGCTAAGGAGAAATCCCAGCCAATTACGGTTAGTACCTGCATTTAATCTTTTTGGGAAAATACGTCAGTTTACACTAGTAAATACATTCAACTGACTCATTTTAAAAATGATTGAAAATTGATTTGGATGCACGTGGCATAAACATTTTATTTAACTTGGGAGAATTATTTAAATATATAATCTTGTGAACGAATTACATGTTCCTTGTGCGTTCAGTAGCCCGGATCGTGTCCGGGTTAAAGATCAATAGACACACCACATTATTCTTTTGTGCACTGACGGGTGTACTCCTACACCCCGCACTTAAGTCGTGGCCATTTCGTAAAATGATGCCAAGGATATCCGGGACATGGTCATTAACCCCCCCCCCCCCAAAGGCTTTAAGTAACAAGACTGTGTTGGAACCTGAAGGTTTATTCATGTAGGTTAGCATAGTTTAAGGGTTGTGTATGTATTTGTTTAGTTTACATGTTTGGGCCGATTTTGTAAGGGTTGGGTTAGTTTACTATATGTCGCAATGGGCCTAGGGTTTAGCCCAGTTGTTTTGTATTTAAACAAACCTCAACCTCTTGGTTGAGGTTGTTCGTTGATTTGTTGGTTGCGACACAAGGGAGCCGAAACTAGTTAAGAGTCTTGTATCAGTCATCGTTTAGCTTTGAATGCAAGATCTCTGGTTTGTGTTTCAATCATATTATTGTTTACTTATTTGTTCTTGAATCAACTTGTGATTGTATTCCGCACCTTCACAAGTTAAGATCGGTATCATTGAAGGATCCTAAACGGGTTTTACAATTGGTATCAGAGCCAAGAAACCATTCTTGGTTCGGTTTTGATATCAATCGGATTCAAGAACATCAGTTGCTACTAATCCGGTTTTGGTGTTTGTTTTGCAGTGAAAATTATTAAACATTCAAACTGTTCTTCGTGTAAATCATTGAAAGATATCACTGATTGTGGTTTGTGTGATTTCAGAATATTGTTAGCTGATTTCTCGGGAGTTGGTGATCAAAGAAAATTCAAAGATTACGATATCTTTGATTTTTTGAAAAGCGCTGAAAATCAGGGATTACGAGTCAACAGTGTTTATCTCATATCTGTTTTGCAGGTTTCGACTCGCAACTTTAGCAGTCTCGGCTTGTACTGTTCCAGTCTCGACTCGCAACCGTTAACTGTCTCGACTTGTCCTGCTCCAGTCTCGACTCGCAACCATCAACAGTCTCGATTTGTTCTGCTCCAGTCTCGACTCGCAACCATCGCTGTCTCGGCTTGTGTGGATTTAGTCTCGACTTGCAACTAACTACGGTCTCGAGTTGTCTGATTCTTAGTCTCGACTCGCAATTGTGGTCTCGACTCGCAACGTCACTTTGCAACGTTACTTGGACCTGGACTTTGAACTGTTAACATTTTTGGACCTTTAAAAATAATTAATTGATTAATTAATTATGACAACAAATAACGTTGAATTGGCTGCACTTAACAACCAACAAGAACTGGATTCAAAGCTTGGAACCACAACACGCATTCCAAGGTTGACTGATGCAAATGATTTTCCCGAGTGGAAGTGGCGCTTTGAACAGCACTTGAAGGTCAAAGATTATAAACTGTGGTGAAGCATCTTAAGGGGTCCAAGGGAGATTATGATGGAAAGTTCCACTGAACCAGGTGTTAAGGTAAAGAAACCTAGAGATCAATATACCGAAGATGATTTGCTTATAGTTGAAGAAGATGACCGAGCACTTTCATACTTAACCATGGGTTTGGGTCTTGACATTGCTATTGGATTTCGCACCTGCAAATCTGCCAAAGAACCGTGGGAATCATTGATCGACGTCTATGAAGGAAATGAAGATATGAAGGAGAGTCGAAGAAATCTGCTGCGACAAAATTTCAACAACTTCAACCATATTTATGGTGAAACTGTAGACAATCAAATTCAGAGGTTTGTGAAGTTAGTGACACAAATGCAAATGGAAGAAATTCATACATCAAATGCATCTACCAATAGACAGCTTCTTAATGCAATGCCAAAGAGTTGGGATCATTATGTCGCTATGATCAAGAAAACTAAAGACCTCGCGAGATGCAGCCTGTCAGAGATGATCTCTTATATCAAAGCTTGTGAACTAGATGATAAACAAAGAGAAACCAACTACAAAAACAGCATGCTAGCCGCAGGTTTTTCCGTTGCTCCCACTTCATCAAACAACAATAACACAGCTTTGTTGTCTCAAGGAGGTTTTCAAATGTTTCGCAATGCAACATCTGCTAAGACTGCTCCCACTTCAGCAAATGTCTATTGCTCAGGGTCCTCTAATCAAGTTGCTCCTCCAGTTGCTCCCACTTCCACTACAAATGCTGGGAATGCCTCCACTGCTGCTTCCGCCTCCACTGCGAACAATGAGATGATAGCTTTCTTTACTAAACAGTCAAAGGAAAATTTGGATATCGCAGCCTCCGTTATCAATTGTTTGAACGCTTTCGTTGCAGGAAAAATTGATCCTCCAAAATGGTGTGGCGATGACCTATCTCAGATTCATCCTGATGACGTTGAAGAAATGGACATCACCTGGCAGATGGCAATGGCTGCTTTCAGGGCACAAAATTTTATTAAAAGAACAGGTAAAAACAGGTGGGGCACTGCTTGGAATGGAGCTGCTAAGGTGCCTTTTAACTTGCGCTGTTACAACTGTCATGAGGAAGGACATTATGCTCGAAATTGCACAAAACCACTGATGAATAGAGAACAAACTCCTGCACAGCCCATAACACCTAATCGAGAAAGAGCTCTTGTGACCACTGCTAGTATATCAGATGCTGCCACTGGAAGCCCTCAACCGCAGGGATTAGCGCAAGCCCTGGTGGTTCAGCCCAACATCAACTTTGATTGGACTTCTGAAATTGAGCGTCTGAACATCTCAGCTCCAGAAAATCAAGCTGCTTCAAATAACATTGCTTTCATGACCTCAAGTGATCAAAACTCTAAGCCCGAAGAAGAGACTTTAGCTGAAAACTTTGCTTTTATGACTCAAATTCTTTCAGCTCCTGTTAAAGGTCTCACCAAAGAAGAGGTACTTTCTGTTTTCTGTACTCCTGAGTGTAGGGAAAGGGTTGAAGCTTATAGAATACACAACGCTGAGCTCATTCAAGATTATCAAGACATAAAAAATAAAAATTTTACCTTATCGAAAAACGAGAAACTTTATAAAGAAAAGATTGAGGCTCAGCGAAAAGACATCATCAAACTTAAGGATGATGTGAGTGTAAAAACAGCCCATTTCTTAGAAGCTCAGGAAAAAGTATGTATTTTAACTAAGGAACTGGAAGATATTAGAGACAGATATCAAATTAATGAACTTAATATCAAGAAATTTGATTCTTCCAGCAAACTAGTTCAAAACCTGTGCGATCAACAGCTTGCGTACAAAGAAAAGAAAGGGCGTGGTTTGGGTTATAATCAGACTCCTCCTCCATATAATGATAATTACACTTATCTGCCAATGACTGAGGAGGAGATGATGAATGAGAGTAACATGACTTATGGTTCCAAAACCAACAAGTCGTCTTCTCATGACAGACAAGTTGAGAAACAGAAGTCTACTCCATTAAATTTTGTTTCCAAAGGCTCAATTGATCCTAACGTTTCATCTTCATGTGCAGATGATATTTCTGAAGTAAAGTGTGGAGATGTTCATGGGAGTGAACCAGTCGTTATTTCAAATATTTCTGAACCTTATTTTGAACCTTATTCTGAACCAACTGAATCTGACATTGCTTTTAGTCGTTCTTTATTTGCGTCATTTTCTGCTTATGTTTCGTCTTGTGAGCCTGTTGTTTTGGGCAAAACTGATGATGTTTGTGTTGATAGTTTGAACAATAAGTGTGGTGATGATTGTTTTTCAGCTAATGTGTGTGATCCTAATGTTTCTAACGTTTCAGTTAATGAAAATGTTACAGGTGAGGTCCCTCAGGACGCATTCAGTGAAACCACTGAAACGACTTCTCAAGAAAATCAAGAGTATCCTGATTCTTCTTCTGAATCTGTCTCAGTGGGTGTCCCTAATGTTGAATCTAGTGGGACCCCATTGGAAACTGTAGTAGAAATTGAACCTGAATCAGTTTCACATGATAATTGCGTTGAGGAAATGCATATTGATGAGACTTCTACACGTTCAGATAATGAACCTGAATTAGTTTCACATGACAAATGCATTGAGAAAATGCATATTGATGAAACTTCTCCATGTTCAAATACTGAACCGAAATTAAGTAACAAAGAAAAGGGAATTGATATAAGTGAGAAGTCATTAGAAGAAAAAACACCAAAATGCTCAGAACAACCACAAGCACAACATGTTCAGAAAACCAAAACGTCAAATCATTCAAAATCAAGCAAATCGTGCAAAAACTTTCAAAATACTCACAAATTGAAGCGTCAAACATGTTTTAACTGTGGCATCGCTGGTCACATTGCCAGAAATTGTGTTCAACTCCCAAGGGCATCGTACAAGAAAAAGTTAGTGCAAGATCAGAAGGTCATGTCTAACCGATATCATTGTTCAGAGTCAATGACGACTGAAAAGACTAAGACAATGAAAAACAACTATCGCAAGACTAAACCTTCTGATCAGGATTGGAATGCAGCCAAACACAAAAATCAAAATCAACAAAATGATTTTCAAAGACATCAACATAATGCTTTTGGTAATTACAATTCTAATTGGTCAAACAAGCATTGGAAACCTAAAACTAAGGTCATGCAATCCAATCCATCTCATCCATGTTATCGAAATTCTGCCATTAGAAATACTTCGAAGTTTTTGAATAAAGAAAATTTAGTGTGGCGGAGAGTGACTTATATTGATGCACAAGGAAAACCCAGATCCACTATGGGTTGGGTTCCTAAATCTAACTAATCCCGCTAATCGTGCAGGAACAGCTGTGGAGGACTACCGTGCGCCTCTGGTACATGTATAGTGGCTGTTCCAGGCACATGACAGGAGACTTATCCCAACTGGTAAATGTCAAAGAATTTAATGGAGGATATGTCTCATTTGCGGGAGGAGAATCAGGCAGAATCACGTTGAAAGGAACAGTTCAAAACAGCGTCTTAAGCTTCGAAAATGTCAATTATGTTCCAGAACTGAAACACAATCTGTTGAGCATTTCTCAGATTTGTGATCGTGGGAATTCAGTTCATTTTACAAAGAAAGGATGTCATGTTCGTAAACCTGGGATTGTTATTCCAGAAGACTGGTTCTTAATGACAGCAGAGAGACGAGGAAACGCCTATGTAATTGATATGAACAAGAAACTGTGTGAAGAGATCACTTGTCTATTCTCAAAGATTTCAGAACATGATGGTCTACTGTGGCATCGTCGCCTTGGGCATGTGAACATGAAGAACTTGAATCGTCTGGCTAAAGGTCAACTAGTACGTGATCTTCCAATAAAAGATTTCATGTTGGTTGAAAAGTATGTTGCTTGTGCAAAAGGAAAAGCTCATCGAAAACCTCATAAGGCTAAACCAGCACCCTCGACGAAGGCCGTGCTTGAACTACTTCACATGGATCTTTTTGGTCCAGTGAATGTGTTGAGTATTGGCAAGAAAGCTTATTGTCTTGTAATCGTCGATGATTATTCTCGCTACACCTGGGTATATTTTCTCAGTCACAAAAATGAAACTGCAGTCTTGGTGAAACAATTTATCACTCTGGCTGAAAATCAAGCGAGTGCTAAGGTGAAGGTTATTCGATCTGATAATGGGACAGAATTCAAGAACGTTACTGTGGACACATTCTGCACAGAAAAGGGAATTGATCGTCAGTATAGTGCACCACGAACTCCTCAACAAAATGGAGTAGCTGAAAGAAGAAATCGTACTCTTATTGAGGCTGCACGAACTATGCTGGCTGACTCGAAGCTTCCTAGTTTCTTTTGGGCCGAAGCTGTTAGCACGGCTTTTTACATCCAGAATCACGCTTTAGTAAATAAACGTCATATGAAAACTCCTTATGAGATTCTGGAAGGACGTAAACCTTCGGTTTCACACTTTCGTATCTTTGGTTGTCCATGTGTATTATTACTCATGGACTCTAATGGAAAGTTTGAGGTCAAAGGGGACGAATGTTTCTTTGTTGGATATGCTAAAGGCTCTGCCTATAGGGTCTACAACAAAGTAACTAAAAAGGTAGTGGAGTCGTGCAACATTGAGTGGCTTGAAGAGAACGCTACGGATGCTAGAGTCGGACCAGATTGGTTATACGACTATTCTGAATTGTTTAAGTCATTTAACATTTTGTCAAGTGATTTTTCTGATGCAGGTGTGTCTATTCCAAAACAACCGTTGTCTTTTGAGGACACTGAAGACGAAGAACAGATAGAAGAAAGCGTCAGACATCATACCATTGATCCGCCGGGAATGATGTTTACACAGCATCCTACGCCTCCGCAAGCGTCCCATCACTCCCCTGAAGGTGCTTCAACAGGTGGTTCTGCATCAAGCGGTTCCGGATCTGCACTATTTCCTGAATCTATACCTGAAGATTGCATTGTCACCACTCCATTCGTTCATAGTACTGCAGCATCTAATGAGGGGGAGTCTAGCAACACCACCACTGAAGACGAGACCGTACCTGACCTGACAATACCTACAAGTGTTCAACGAAATCACCCCATAGAGAATGTGATTGGTCCTGTAAATGCAGGAATTTTGACCAGGAGCCAATCGGGAACCATCAATACTTGCTTATATTCTTGCTACATTTCTCAAATCGAACCTAAAACTGTTGATATAGCTTTGCAGGAACCAGGCTGGGTAGATGCTATGCATGAAGAGCTGAACCAGTTTGAGAAGCTTGGAGTATGGAAACTTGTCCAGTTTCCAAAGGGAAAGTGCAAACTTGGAACTAGATGGGTATTTCGAAACAAGCAAGATTCTGCAGGGGTTATTGTTCGAAATAAAGCAAGACTGGTGGTTCAGGGATTTCGACAAATAGAGGGTCTGGATTATGATGAAGTATATGCTCCGGTTGCTCGACTTGAAGCCATCCGGATCTTCTTAGCTTACGCGTCATATATGGGGTTCACTGTATATCAGATGGACGTCAAGACCGCGTTTCTATATGGAGATGTGAAGGAAGAAATTTTTGTTGAGCAGCCGCCAGGATTCGTGCATCCAGATCATCCAGACTATGCCTACAAGCTAGATAAGGCATTGTATGGATTACACCAAGCACCACGAGCTTGGTATGCCACACTAACTGAACATCTTCTGGCTCATGGGTACACACGTGGCACGATAGACCAGACTCTGTTTATCAAGAAAGTGGGCAAGGATCAGATCTTAGTTCAGATCTATGTCGATGATATCATTTTCGGGTCTACAAGTGAGGATCTTTGCAAGGAGTTTGAGAGAGTTATGAAGAAGAAATTTGAAATGAGTGCTCTCGGGGAAATGACACTGTTTCTGGGTCTACAAGTCAAGCAGAATTCTCAAGGGATTCTTATCCATCAAGGGAAGTATGTGGATGACGTACTAGCAAAATTTAAGTTTTCAGACGCAAAGCCTGCTGAAACACCAATGGCAGTGAGACCGTTATTGACTGAAGATGAAGAAGGATCTCCTGTGGATCAACGTCAGTATAGGTCTATGATTGGGTCGTTGATGTATCTGACAGCTAGCCGTCCGGATATCATGTTTGTTGTCTGCAACTGTGCAAGATATCAGGCCAATCCTAAAACTTCTCATCTTATTGCTGTCAAAAGAATCTTTCGGTACCTTAAAGGCCGACCCCGGTTTGGTCTGTGGTGTCCGAGGGATTCCAATTTTGATTTGTTTTCATTTTCTGACAGCAACTTTGGAGGTACTGACAGTGACAGGAAATCTACATCAGCGGGATGTCAATTTTTGGGCGACAGGTTCATTTCTTGGCAATGCAAGAAACAACAAACAGTGGCGATATCTACAGCTGAAGCTGAGTACGTTGCTGCTTCTGCATCTTGCTCTCAAGTGGTGTGGATGCAACATCAATTGCAGGACTATGGTTTGACTTATCTCAACACTACTATTTACTGCGATAATGATGCTGTAATTCAAATTGTTCGAAATCCTGTTTTTCACTCCAAAACCAAGCACATTGACATAAAAGTTCATTTCATTCGAGACTGCTTCGACAGAGGTCTTTTTACTCTTGAACAAATCGACACAGATGCAAAGATTTGTTCACTAAACCTGTCAGCAGCTCAAAATTCAAAGTGCTTGTGGATTTTCTGAAAATGATCCGTTTCACTGACTGAGCATGTTTGTGTTTCGTAGGTAAATTTGTTCATAAAGTTTTCTATTCTTAGGTAGTTTTTATTTATGCACAAATTTAGGGGGAGAAAAATACAAAAACAATAAAAATTTGAAAAACACAAAAACAATAAAAAATTTGAAAAATACAAAAAGAGGCGTTGCATGACAGGGAAATGAAATGAATTTTCACATTATGGTCAAGGGCTGACTCATGTAAGACCAGTATCGAAACAGTTTGGCTCTAGTATTGATGTGTTGGTAGGCTTTACTCTTTAGACTGAATACATTAGCTGTTTCTGTTAAGAACTAAAATAGTATATGACCTCAGGAAAGAAAATCACTTGGATTTAGCTCATGTCTATTTGAATGTCTGTATGCTGTCCCGATACACACAATTTTGATCCGACTCTGAAATCTTCTCTGAAAAAGTCGTGTACCTCCTCTGCTGCATCCAGATACATGCTGACCTGGAGGTGCTAGGCAACGACAGCTTCTGCTGCATCCAGATACATGCTGACCTAGCTGTACGTTGTCGCGCTATAGATCTAATACACCCGAAAGAGGCCCTCAAGTGCCCAAAAGAAACCCTAGAAACCTATATCAAATTTAGAAAAACTCATTTGATCTGTATATTATACCTTCTCTACAAAAGATCTATTTTGTTCTCTTCTCAACCTATTCCCAGTTAAGATTTCAGAAATCTGGATTGGACTTGTGAAATATGTGGTAGGGAAGCTACATACATGATAGAGTGTGCTGTTTATATTTCCGGGATTTGATTAGTATTTGCTTGGGTGTTCATTGTTAAGAAATTAAAACATGATAAAATACGTTACAGGCAGTTATATGGAACAGGTCTGGGGAGATGAGTTTAGGTGGACAAATATACTGGCAATCGTCTAGATCATTCGATAGTAGATCAGTGTTGATAAGTGAAGTCAAGCCCGAATCCCTGTGATTTGATCCCTGAGTAATCTCCGTTATTTTCCTAATTTATTTTTGTAAATAATAATTTTTATTATTATTTATTTTTGTTTTTTAGGTTTTTGCAAATCATGCTCAGAAAGTTTAATGGGTTATAAGTGTTAACTGCTTAATGGATTTGATTAAATTTGATTTACTATAAAAATCTTTTCAAAAATAATCCGTCTTTATAAGCCCAAACAGTTGTTCCGGCCCAGGCCCATTTAATCGGGTTAAGGTATAAGTTAAGGGTCTCGAGTCGAGACCTCATTTCTCACTCGAGACCTTCAGCAATTATCTCTCAAAGTTCCGGCGAAAATCTTTGTTCTTTGTATTTCCGATTTGATTCCGACGTAAATCTCCGGTTTCGAGTCATCATACTTGGTGTTTCCGGTCTCGATTCATTGTTTATTAAGGTATGATGATGTTTTGCTTGAAGTTTTGCAGATAATTTGCAGATTTGATGATGATCGGATGATGTTTTGAAGATGGCCAAGAACCCTAACTTTATATATTTTGGTCTTCAAACGGATCAGAGGATGTTTTGGGATTTTGATCCAAAATAGTGAAAGGATAAAGTTGTTTGTGGAAGTCTCGACTCAGATTTCATCAGGACTCGAGACCAGTGATTGCGAGTCGCAACCTCATGATTGTGACTCGAGATCTTTAGGTCTCGACTCAAGGTCTTGACTCGAGATCTCAGAATCTTGACTCATGGTCTCGACTTTGTGATTCCTGATTGCGACTCAAGAACTCATGGTCTCGACTCATGGTTTCGAGTCAACAGTAACCGGTCTCGAGTCAAGATTAGAAAATTCTGAGTTGATGTAGTCAAAAGTGTTGATTGTGAAAATATTACTGTACATGTTTGTAATGCACTTCTGTTTTGTGCAGACAATGGATTTAAAGTTCATTGCAACACACAATCAGGCTGGGTACTTAGCACCTCCTCCAGAGAAGCACAGAAGATTGTATACCTCATTGATGAAAGGTCTCAACAACTGCCGCATCGTTCACGCATTACGAGACAATCCAGTTATCTATGAAAGTCTTGTTCAAGAATTCTGGAAGAATGCAAAAATTGAAGTTATTGAGGGAAAGGGGGTTATTGTCTCTGAAGTTCAAAAGAAGACTGTTACTGTGTCAGAGCAGATGATTCGAGAAGTATTGCAGTTCAATGATCAAGAAACAGATTCGATCGAGCTTCCAGCTGGCACAGTTGAAGCAATATTGCCTAGACTGAGTTATGAAGGAAGATATCCACCTCTGGTTAAGAAATTTGTGCATCCTTATTGGCGACTTCTGCTGCACATGTTTCTCTTGTGTATATCCGAGAACAGAGGAGGCACAAATCAGCTGAACAGTACACAGGCTGCTGCTCTAGTCTGTGTGATAACTAATGAACCGTTCAACTATTCGAAGTATATTTTGGAAGCTATGAAAAGGAATGTGCTAGGAGTCAGGAAAGACAAATTTCTCATGTATCCAAGGTTTTTACAAATGATTTTTAATGCGCGTTATCCAGAGTTGGAGAAATCTGGAAATACATTGGAGTTGAAGCCTATGGGTCCTGCTTGTTTTGGTGCTCTCACTCCAAAGAAGGGTACTGAAAAGAAGTTTGAAGGATTAATTCTGTTGGAGAAGTTTGGTCAATTCTCAGAGACTGAAGATGTTGTTGCTGATCCTGTGATAGCACAACCTGTTCAAGAAAATGTTGGGCCTGCAAATGCTATTGTTGCTGAAGAACATGATATTCAGAGAGGTGTTGAAGATGAGCCTGAAACTGAGTTTTTGACAATTGACTCTGACGATGAAGGCATTGAAATTATGTGTGATTCTGGTGAAGATGAAGAGCTTCCACCTGAACCTGAAGTTGTTACTGCTGTTACTACTGCTCCACCTGTGATTTCTGCTGATAATTTGGCTCTGTTATTAAAATCTGTAACTGAAAAGATGGGAAATCCTCCTTCTGATCTTTCAGTTTCTAATGAAGAGTCCAGTGAGAACCCAAAGGATCCTGATTCCCTACCCTTGAAGCGGAAAAGGAGGGATCCTCGGCTCGGAATGTATGTTGAGCAAAGCAAAGATCAACCCGTGATTACCGATGAAGATGATGAAGGTCTTTATGACTTCGATTTTGAGAAGAATGTCACTGATACCACCACCGCTACTGCAGACATCTTTGATTTTGATGCTGATACTCAAAGAACTGTTATGGATATCACCACTGATGATGTTCAGGTTACTAGTGTTAATGTTGATACTGTTGTTGAGACAACGCTACCTAGTGCTACTGAATCTGCAGGTCCTTCTAGAGTTGATCTTGATATGCCTAGCAGTTCAAGTGGTAAGAGACCTGTAGAGCCATTTAGAATGCCATTGGATGATGATTCTAGTGATGAAGATGAGTTTATTAGCATGAGAGATATGAAGAAACGAATGGTTGTGCTGGAGCAAGATTCAATTCATAAAGATGCGAAGATTATCCAACTTGAAGATACTATTGTGAAGAAAGATCAACAGATTGAGCAGCTTCAAGGAGATGTTAGTTTGTTGTTCAATATGGTTTATGATTTACGTGGGAAGTTGGAGAAGAAATTTGGACAAGAATTCTCTGATCCAACTGATGTTGAAAACAGAAGAAAAGCCTTTGCTAAGGATGATGCTGAAAGAAGTGCTGCAATGGAACAATATTTCAAGAGAGTTACAAATCCAGCGGCAGACAAAGAGAAGGCTGAAAGAATTAAAAAGAAAAGGGAGTTTGTAATTTTGAAGAACAATAATTTAAATCCAGATGATGAGGATGCTCATGCAACTCAGCATTTAATGGATGTTGGTGAAACTCTCTATGATAAAGTTGGAAATCGTTCTGGTGTAGTTAGCTGGGGATATGATCATGATCGCAAAAGATGGTGGATAAAGAGAAAAGTTGGTCCTGTCGAGTGGTACAAACATCCAGGCCAGTTTCAGTCTTTCACTAAGGTGGATTTGACAAATTTGTCTAAAGCACCTTATGTGGATGATAAGCCCGGAGGTGTTGGATATATGTTTTTCGAGAGATTGAAGAGGGAGGTTCTTAAGGGTTTTCCTTCAATGCGTACGGCAGAGTCCATTGTTAAACCAGCTAAAGGCATCAGAGATCCATACACAAACAAGCGTATGAAGATTGTGCACTGGCTTGTAACTGACAAAGAAAAGACAATTCCGTTGGTGAAAAAGATTCCGAAAGGTGCTTTGAAGTCTTTACATTTCTGGACTTATGATGAGCGTCTAGGACAGGCAGTTATTGTTTGTGATGATAAAGTGAGTTTCCGTTTGGTGGATCAAATCGATTTGTTGAATCTTGCTTATGAAGACTTAGAAGTTTTAGCTCGTAATCAGATTAGAGCTACAGAAAAATATGAAGAAATAGCAAAAGGTTGGACTGCTGCTGTTGCTTCGGTTCTGCATATCAATCGAAAGGGTTTTGGTGGCTACAAAGATAGTGTGAGTGGTGATCATGACAGTCGAAGTTAGAAGAACCTCCATGCATAAACCTAGGGGGAGATTGTTGGAACCTGAAGGTTTATTCATGTAGGTTAGCATAGTTTAAGGGTTGTTTATGTATTTGTTTAGTTTACATGTTTGGGCCGATTTTGTAAGGGTTGGGTTAGTTTACTATATGTCGCAATGGGCCTAGGGTTTAGCCCAGTTGTTTTGTATTTAAACAAACCTCAACCTCTTGGTTGAGGTTGTTCGTTGGTTTGTTGGTTGCGACACAAGGGAGCCGAAACTAGTTAAGAGTCTTGTATCAGTCATCGTTTAGCTTTGAATGCAAGATCTCTGGTTTGTGTTTCAATCATATTATTGTTTACTTATTTGTTCTTGAATCAACTTGTGATTGTATTCCGCACCTTCACAAGTTAAGATCGATATCATTGAAGGATCCTAAACGGGTTTTACAGACTGTTTAAACGAGCCGATCAAATTATTCAATTAACCACCCAACGATGGAAGATTTGATGCCCGAGAAAGCGGTATTCTATATACCGTAACCCAAGCCCGTATAGGGAAAATAAGTTAAAAGTATTTACCAGTGTAAACTGACGTATTTTCCCAAAAAGATTAAATGCAGGTACTAAGCGTAATTGGCTGGGATTTCTCCTTAGCATCACTAGAAGTCTCGCAAGCTTAAGATGCCTACCGTCTGTTGAACTATTACTTATTTTTGGATCCTTCTGTGGACAAACATTCAACTGTTGTAATACACGATATTACAATATTAATAAAGTTGAATTATATTTCTCATTTGCTTCCGCTGTGCATATTTATATATTGTGTTGTTTGACTATTATGTTGCCAACCACGTCACGATACTCCCCTACCGGGCCCACCGGTGACACGTGGAAATCGGGGTGTGACAGGTTGGTATCAGAGCCAACACTGAGTGAATTAAACACTAGCCTTTTGTGTTTAATCTCAGTTACACAATTGCACATATCTAAACTTTCGAGTCTAGACAAATAACATAGGACAAATTCTACCTTGTTTGGTTTTTGTTTTGTCCTTTAATTTTTATATATTGTTGTTGTTATCTCATGCTATATTGACAGGATTAACAAAATGCCACCAAGATTCTTCCGAAGAAGAGGACGAGGAAAGGGGCCAATCACCGCCCCCAATGACAACGAGGCAGGACCTTCGAATGTGCGAGCTCCTTCCACTACCGAGAGTGACGATCCTCGGCAAAACCGGAGGAACCTCTTCGAGCCGGCTAGACGGTCGGTCTCACACAGTTCAACACCTCCCGTACATAACTCTTATGGGCCACATTCGGAGAATGAGCCCAACAACCCTCAACCTTCCTACATACCCCTACAGCGATCCTTATCGCATAATTCTTTTGGTGACCCTACACCAGTTTTTAGGGGCCGGTTTAACTCGGCAAATTTCATACAAGAACCAGTGGGTTTCAACCCATTGGGACCGGAGGACCATTTCTCTGGCGATCACGCGGACGATATGGACGAGGACACAGACCCCGTTGAGCCAGCCAGTGGTACACCAAACCACCCGATAGAGATCTCGGATGGATCTTCTTTCCATGGATCACCCTATGGTGGTCCAGACAGCTTTCAAGCTATGTTTACCCGGCACGAATGGTATTATACACCTCCTCGCCATTCACCACCTCAGCAGCAACAGCAGCAGCAGCAGGATCCCTCTGTGGATTCACGGTTTGTGGCAGTCACGCCACCGCCTCCACCGCCACCAGTTCAACCGGCACCTCCTCAACCGCCAAGGCGTAGGAGAACCGGAGCGCGTATGTCTGTGCGACCGGGAGACTTTCATTTTAGTTCTCCACACCAATCAAGTGGCAGCCATTACCCGCCACTTCAGGAAGACCCACAGATGGGTGGACCTTCGCACCCAGTTGCACCGCAACCACCGCCTATGGGTTTTGATAACCCAATTCCGGCATACACGGGTTCCATGGCGTATAACCCGTTTGAACAGCCAGTGCACACCAACTACAACTACGCCGAAGCCGACCCATACTTGGTAGCGGCTAACTATAACCCCCAAGGACCGTATGGAGACCCATGGGGAGTAGGGTACCCAACTCATGGGTACCAGATACCTGCCAGACCGATTATACGGACGCAATCGCAGCCACCACGATTTTCTCCCCCAGAACGGGAGGAAATTCTTCATAGACTGGATCAGGTTGAGCGGGACTTTCGCCGCGACCGCCAGGATAGACAAAGCTTCTTCCAAGGATTGACAAGCTTGATCAAAGGGAAGAGCAAGAAGGACCACTAAATCCTTCCAATTGTTGTTGAGTCCCTGCGTGGGCCGGTCTTACTGTATAAGCCCCTGCGTGGGTATGTATGTTTGTTTGTTTTGACCCCTGCGTGGGTCTATCTTTCTGTTAACCCCTACGAGGGTATGTTATTGTTTAAGTCCCTGCGTGGACTATTATGTTATTTGTGTAAGTCCCTGCGTGGACTATTATGATGTTTGTTGTTAAGTCCCTGCGTGGGTAAATCCTTGTTTAAACCCCTGCGTGGGTAAGTTTGTTTATTTAAAAAAGTCCCGTTTAGGGCGACATGTAACCTTTTAATAAATTAATGAAATGTTATGTTTATAACTTTCATTTTGCTATTATATGCATAAATTTATTATATGAAATAAATAAATCAAAATCATTCCTTTTTAATAATAATCTGCCTATTTAAATATTGAATAAGAATCTTAAGAGTGAAACCTAGCCTGAGTGTCATTATAAAGACCTGGCCATGATGGTAAGACCTGTTTAAAAAGATTCAAATCCCAGTTAACATCTGAAAATATGTTAACACTCCTGGCAGACGTGATTCATTAAAAATCACACACGTCATTCTTATTATTGGATTCTTCAAAAGATTCCTAACCCAATGTTATGATCTCTGAATCATAGGTTTAGGTCATCAATTAAGATGATCATATATTTACCATACGTGGTAATATAGTGCCTACGGGCCCTGCTCATTTCCATATGAGCCAAAAGACAGTAGTAGCGATGACTCCCTGTCAAATAAAGGTAATGAACTAGGTTCAAACCTTCATGCTTTGATTCTCTGAAATCATAGCTTATAATTTATAAACGTCCTTGTGACTAGGCCTATTGTGCCAATATACCTTCATGTTTTGATTCTCTGAAATCATAGCTTATAAATTAAAATGTCCTTGTGACTAGGCCTTTTGTGCCACAAATAAAATTGTTATTGTTTTATAATTAGGATAAATTATGATAAAAATCCTAAATAAATATGATTAATAAATTAACCAAATATGGTCTCTGTTTACCATGGTTAATGAATTACCCTAAGGGAAATTCCATAATAAACTCCCAAATAAACTATTGTCCTTGTTTTCTGTAACAGTTCAATTAAAATGGCTAACTCAGACGAAATTAATAGCCATCCAGTGGAGAACCTTGATAACGCCCGGATTAATTTAACGGGTGCTGAATTGAAAGCGTTGGTAGACGACGCAGTTACAAAGGCATTGGAACGGCAGTATGAAGAGTATAGTGGGACTCGAAGTAGGACCCTATCTACGCCGCATGCAAAGCCACCTTCCAAGAAGGAGGAACTGAAAAAGATGATGATCGACACTCCTCGAACCACCACAGTGCTCCATCTCAGCAGGTGGTACTAAACCAAGGACCCCGTGACAAGGGTTGCTCTTATAATATTTCGTTTCCTGCAAACCCCGGGATTTCACTGGGGAGAAAGGAGCCATTGACTGTATGACGTGGCTGGATGAGATGGATACAGTTGTGGATATCAGCGGATGCGCTGAGAGGGATGTAGTCAAGTTTGTGTCGCAATCTTTTAAGGGTGAAGCCCTAGCCTGGTGGAGATCACTGATTCAAGCCATCGGGAAAATCCCATTGTACAACATGTCATGGGATCAATTTGTTGCCCTCATCAGGGAAAATTACTGCCCTCAACATGAGGTGGAGAAGATAGAGTCTGATTTTCTATCATTGGTGATGACAAACCTTGACTGTCAAGCTTACCTCACGAGCTTCAACACGATGTCCCAGTTGGTTCCGTATCTGGTAACCCCGGAACCAAAAAGAATAGCTCGTTTTATCGGTGTTTTAGCCCCGGAAATCAAGGCAAGCGTGAAGGCTTCTCGGCCAGCTACTTTTAGATCTGTAGCTGACATATCCTTGTCCCTCACTTTGGATGCGATCAGGCAAAGATCGCTGAGGAATAAGGAGGCTGAGAAGAGAAAGCTTGAAGATGATAGTTCACGGAGATCGAACAAGAAGCACCGTGGGAACGGTGACAACAAGAAAGGATCTGAGTCAAGGAAAGATGGGCATCATTCTGGTGAGAAGCCCAAGTGCAAGATTTGCAAGAAACAACACTTTGGAAAGTACAGACTCGAGTAGAACTCACAGACTCAGTCAAAAACCTATGCTTGTGGTATATGCAAGTCCAAGGACCACAAAACCTTGGATTGCAAAAAGATGAAGGATGCAACTTGCTACAGTTGCAATGAGAAAGGGCACATTAAAACCAACTGCCCTAAGTACGCCAAGAAGCCTGAAGAGGCCAAGAAGACCAATGCTAGGGTCTTCAGAATGGACGCAAAGGAAGCGGTTCTAGACGACAACGTTATTACAGGTACTTTCCTTGTAAATGATGTCTATGCAAGAGTACTTTTTGATTCAGGCGCTGATAAGTCTTTCGTAGATAATAAGTTTTGTGAATTGTTGAAATTACCTGTCAAAACCTTAAATGTGAATTATGAGGTGGAGTTAGCAGATGGCACCCTAGAAACCGTCTCTACTGTGTTAGATGGATGTGCTATATCCATTAAGAACCATTCTTTTCCTCTGTCTCTACTTCCCTTTAAGTTGGCTGGTTTTGACATAGTTTTGGGTATGGACTGGTTATCTTATAACCAGGCCCAGATTGTCTGCAATAGAAAGCAGGTGGTGATAAAGACTCCGTCTGGTGAATTACTTACCATTTGGGGAGATACCCAGTATGGACTGCCTGAGCATGTGACTATGCTCAAGGCTTCCAAGTGTTTAAAGAAAGGTTGTGTCATCTACATGGCACAAGTGATTATTGATGAGCCTAAACCGAAGATTGAAGACATCCCCGTCATTTCTGAATTCCCTGAAGTTTTTCCGGAAGAACTACCTGGTCTGCCACCAGATAGGCAAGTGGAATTCATGATTGATATCATCCCTGGAGCAGCACCTGTTGCTAGAGCACCTTACAGGTTAGCACCAACGGAAATGAAGGAATTAAGAACACAACTGGATGAATTGCTAGCCAAGGGTTTCATTAAACCTAGTTCATCTCCTTGGGGAGCGCCAGTCCTGTTTGTCAAGAAGAAGGATGGATCGATGCGTCTGTGCATCGATTATCGTGAACTTAATAAGGTAACGATCAAGAATAGATATCCATTGCCCAGGATCGACAATTTGTTCGATCAATTGCAAGGGGCAAGTTATTTCTCGAAGATTGACTTGAGGTCAGGCTACCATCAACTGAAGGTTAGAGGTGAAGACGTGCACAAAACAGCATTTAGGACTCGTTATGGTCATTACGAGTTCCTAGTGATGCCTTTTGGGCTCACTAATGCACCAGCCGCGTTTATGGATCTCATGAATCGCGTTTTCAAGCCTTACTTAGATAAATTCGTCATCGTTTTCATCGACGACATTCTTATCTACTCGAAGAACCAAGCTGACCATGAGAAACACCTTCGATGTATTCTCAAATTCCTGCATCAGGAGAAGCTCTATGCCAAATTCTCTAAATGTGAATTCTGGCTTCGTGAAGTCCAATTCCTTGGACATGTGGTGAGTGAGCGTGGTATCCAAGTGGATCCCGCTAAGGTTGAAGCAGTTATGAACTGGCAAGAGCCAAAGACGCCTACAGAGATTCGTAGCTTCCTGGGATTAGCAGGATATTACAGGCGTTTTACCGAAAAATTTTCAAGGATTGCTGCACCCCTAACTTCCTTGACTAAGAAGAAAGTAAAGTTCGTTGGGGCCCTAAGCAGCAAGAGTCCTTTGATATCCTTAAACAAAAGTTGAGCAACGCCCCAGTACTGACATTGCCAGATGGAATAGAAGATTTCGTAGTCTACTGCGATGCATCGCACACTGGCATGGGGTGTGTGCTTATGCAGAAAGGCAAAGTTATTGCCTATGCATCGCGACAGTTAAAGGTGCATGAAAAGAATTACACCACCCACGACTTGGAGTTCGGTGCCGTTGTATTCGCACTAAAACTGTGGAGGCATTACTTGTATGGTATCAAGTATGTGATCTATTCTGATCATAAGAGCCTTCAACATCTATTTAATCAGAAGGATTTAAATATGAGGCAACGCCGTTGGATGGAAACTTTAAATGATTATGATTGTGAAATCAGATATCATCCCGGCAAGGCGAATGTAGTCGTCGATGCCTTGAGTCGGAAGGAAAGGGTGAAGCCCATCCGAATCAATGCCAAGCGCATGGAGATAAAGAACAGTTTGACTGAAAGGTTGTTAGCTGCACAGAAAGAAGCTGTGTTGGAAGCTAACTATCCTAATGAAAAGCTAGGGGTAACTGAGGAGCAGTTAACTCTTAGCAAGGACGGAATTCTAAGATTAAATGGACGAATATGGGTTCCAATTTATGGAGGACTTCGAGATGTCATCCTCCAGGAAGCCCATAGTTCCAAATACTCCGTTCATCCTGGAGCTGATAAGATGTACCAGGATCTAAGGGCAAATTATTGGTGGATAGGCTTGAAAAAGTCTGTAGCTGCCTATGTAGCTAAGTGCTTGACTTGTGCGCAAGTCAAAGCAGAACATCAAAAGCCGTCAGGCTTGCTACAACAGCCTGAACTTCCTACGTGGAAGTGGGAAATGGTAACCATGGATTTTATCACCAAGTTACCAAAGACAAGGAAAGGAAATGATACAATATGGGTTATAGTTGATAGACTGACTAAGTCAGCACATTTCTTACCCATCAAGGAGACTTATAGCTCCGATATGTTAGCCCAGTTATACGTAGATAAGATTGTAGCCTTACATGGCATACCTGTGTCTATTATCTCTGACAGAGATACTAGATACACGTCACATTTTTGGAAAAGCTTCCAACAATCTTTGGGCACGCGTTTGAATTTTAGTACGGCTTACCATCCTCAGACAGACGGTCAGAGTGAGCGTACTATTCAAACTTTGGAAGACATGCTACGCGCATGTGTGATCGATTTGGGTGGTAGTTGGGATAAACACCTACCTTTAATCGAATTCTCCTACAACAATAGCTACCATACCAGCATTAAGGCTGCGCCTTTTGAAGCCTTATACGGTAGAAAGTGTAGAACGCTCGTTTGTTGGGCGGAAGTTGGAGATGTCCAATTATCAGGACCAGAGATAGTGTTCGAGACGACGGACAAGACTGTCCAGATTCGCGACCGTCTCAAAGCTGCCCGAGATAGGCAGAAGAGCTACGCTGATCCAAAGCGTAAAGCTTTTAACTTCGAAGTAGGCGACAAAGTGTTGCTTAAAGTATCACCCTGGAAGGGAGTGATGCGATTTGGTAAGAAAGGCAAGTTAAGCCCGAGATACATAGGACCTTTCGAGGTTATCGAACGTGTCGGGTCAGTTGCCTATAAGTTAAACTTACCTGAAGAGCTCAGTGGAATTCACAATGTATTTCACATCTGCAATCTGAAGAAGTGTTTCGCTGACGAATCACTGGTTATACCACACACAGATGTGCATATAGATGAGAGCTTGAAATTTGTGTAAAAACCATTGTCGATTGAAGATCGACAGGTTAAGAAGCTTCGAAGGAAGCATGTACCTATTGTAAAGGTCAAATGGGATGCCCGTAGAGGTCCCGAATATACGTGGGAGGTTGAATCCACGATGAAAGAAAAGTACCCTTATTTATTTCAGTAAATCTCGGGTCGAGATTTATTTTAAGGGGGTGAGGATGTAACACCTCGAAAATTCACGTCCTATAATGTGTAGACACGTGTCATATGTTTGAACATGTGAAAGAATGTTCTGAAAGGACTAAAGTTGACAATCATGGAAAGTATGTGAATATACGTATTCTAAATGTCAACAGTGAATAAATATAATATATATTAACCCTACATGATGCTCATACCTTCAAACGAATAAATCACGGATCATACGAAGCTAAATATGAAAGAAAGTGGGAGATTACAAACTACAGGGGTTAAATGTGTCAACATGTTTAAGTTATACCTCTGAGTGACCTTTTGACAAACCCGAAGCTTTGTAACAATTAATTATGCTCACTAGAATGCACGATATAAATTTCATAAAGTTTCGTTATCGTATGAGCAAGTTGTGATCAAATTCGTGTGCGAAGGGTTAAAGCGTTAACGTTGAAAGTTAGGACTTTTCGGGTAACAAAAAAGTTAACCGGGGACTTAACAATGTGGGTATATGTTTTAAGGCCCCTAAACATCAATTTGGAGGGCTCAAAGTGCAATAAAATGATGTCTAATCAAAGTTTTAAGAGCCAAGGACCATAACATAAAAATCTAAAATTCTGATTTGCTGCAGGAGGGCCTCGCGCCACGCTAAGGTCCCGGGGGGGGGGGGGGGGGCTACGCGTCGCGCTAGGGGTCATCTGATCCGATTTTCATGGGTTTTTGCCTACCATAGCCATTGTGCTCGACCTTTAACCGATTTTTCACATCTTGTGCGACCCCTAGGTACCCCCTAAACACTAGGGACACTTGTGGGAATGTTATGGTCAGTAGTAGACTTATTTGTCAACACCTTGTGGTGTCTTGGTTACTATATAAAGCACCTAAGTGCAACACATTGATCATTCATTCCTCAAACATCTTCTGATCAATTGTGGAGCACAAGAGCACTTTCCAGGCCTTCCTCATCAATCATTAGACCTTTGTAAGTTGGCTTAACCTTCTTTAATTGAGTTTAGCTTAGTTATTTAGCTAAAAGTCAAACCGTCGTAATTACGGTTTGAATTCGAGATTAATTAATAATGGCTCAGTCAAATCTCGAATCAAAAGTAGTTATAAGTTGGTAATTATGTGGGTAATAAACCCTCAAAAGGGTTCCCCCTGATTCCCACTCTAACTATGTCAAATGTCGGGTCAAACTTGTAATTAAAAAGTCAACAGAATGTTTAATTTACAAATTATGCATGATTAGCAATGTAGAACACATACAACCTGTTTGATCATTAATATAACTTGGTAATTAGTGTAAGAACATGTCTAAACATGTTCAACCCGACAATTTCCTGTTTAGACCTGGTTCGGAACCGAAAGTCGCATAGTTTGACTTTCAGTTCTGACCCGTTATGGTATGTTTTAGAATTACATAAGAGCTTCATTTGGACCAGGTTACATGCTAGTATAACCCTCTGTGATTATACACCATGGTTCATTAGTTAACCGATTAATACGCATGATTCCGTTAATTGCCCATATGTTGACCATTATGCCCTTTTCACCTTAAAATGTGATTTTTGAAAATGTAAAAGAGTAGAAAGTTTGATTACTGATATATAAACTTGTACCCAAAATTTTAGATCAATTGGTGGTGTAGATTGAGAGTTATGCTCATTAGCGTAATTAAGAAGCTTTATGTTAATTAAACGGCGTAATTAGCGTATAGCCTAGTTAAGCCTACTTTTTAATATCAAAATCTTTACCCACTGATGTAATATATTATTTTGGGATTTTTGAAGATTTTTAATCAATTTTAGGCTGAGCATAACTCATAGTCGTAGGCTTAATCCGGAAATTGTCGGTTTTGCCCTTACGGGCCATAAAATGAGTTTTACATATCTAAACGACTCCAAACCTTTTGCTACTGATCTCAAATGATAAATAAATTATTTTAAGCCTTCTGGAATAATAAAAATATCAGCTTTATGTATCAAACCCGGAAATGTCTTCTAATCGCCTTTTTAAGCGTTTTTAACGCATAGTATGTACTAGAACTATTTTAAACATACAAGGGTTGATACCTACTGATATTTTGGGAAAATTATAATATTTGACAGTAAGCAAAGGTTGATAAACTCAGACTTCAGTTTTGAGCTTTTCGGCTTATGTGAAATTACCAAAATGCCCCTACGGTGCATAGTTTGGTTATAATTGATAAATTTCACATATATACAATACCCTACTGATATAACTTAGAAAATTGATTATCTTTGCTGATTACATCAGACCTGTAACTCAGGATACTACTTAAAGTCTTTTATCACCTTATAAATGACCAAACTACCCCTACGGGGCATAGTTTGTGTTTAAAATCATTTCGGGCATAATAAATGATATCTTACTGATGTCACAACATATATGAAGCATATTAACTTAGGAAACCTGTAAATAGCTCATAAGTATACCCGTTACGCTTTTTACGCGTTCGGTTCGGTTTATGTAACTAGTTTACATAAACTAGCCTAAACGGGTCAAACCTTATCGGTTTTATCTCAAAATCCAGAATGTGTATAAATTACCCATATTAAACAAGTCTCCGAACTTGTCGGGTCTAAATCACATTCTATCCGGTCTTCACTTAATCGTGCGTGCGAACCGTATCTTTAAAACTAACCGGTCTAAGCTTAAGCTTAATTAAAGACCCGTTAGAATTCTAATAGGTTATTATAAACCTTCGTTCCAGATTAGGAGTACCAGTAAAAGCTACTTGCATTTTGCTTATTGTGATTATTACATTGCTCAAGTAAATACTTTTAACTTATTTTCCCTATACGGGCTTGGGTTACGGTATATAGAATACCGCTTGATCGGGCATCAAATATTCCATCGTTGGGTGGTTAATTGAATAATTTGATCGGCTCGTTTAAACAGTCTTGTTACTTAAAGCCTTTGGGGGGTTAATGACCATGTCCCGGATATCCTTGGCATCATTTTACGAAATGGCCACGACTTAAGCGCGGGGTGTAGGCGTACACCCGTCAGTGCACAAAAGAATAATGTGGTGTGTCTATTGATCTTTAACCCGGACACGATCCGGGCTACTGAACGCACAAGGAACATGTAATTTGTTCACAAGATTATATATTTAAATAATTCTCCCAAGTTAAATAAAATGTTTATGCCACGTGCATCCAAATAAATTTTCAATCATTTTTAAAATGAGTCAGTTGAATGTATTTACCAGTGTAAACTGACGTATTTTCCCAAAAAGATTAAATGCAGGTACTAAGCGTAATTGGCTGGGATTTCTCCTTAGCATCACTAGAAGTCTCGCAAGCTTAAGATGCCTACCGTCTGTTGAACTATTACTTATTTTTGGATCCTTCTGTGGACAAACATTCAACTGTTGTGATACACGATATTACAATATTAATAAAGTTGAATTATATTTCTCAGTTGCTTCTGCTGTGCATATTTATATATTGTGTTGTTTGACTATTATGTTTCCAACCACGTCACGATACTCCCCTACCGGGCCCACCGGTGACACGTGGAAATCGGGGTGTGACATTCTCTTTTTACCAAATTACTTTCAAAATCATGTTTATTTTCAAAGTTATAATTACAGGGATTAAGTCTTTGTAATCACCAAATTACAGCCGGTATGTGGGGTATTGTATACATTACTTGTTCCCGTCACCATTGGACAACGAGTTAGCCAATGGGTGATCTGACCACAGTCACAGAAATAAGTCGAGTGACAAATACTGTGGGTAGTTGGTTGATATAGAAACAATGTAATCACCCTTAATACTGTAACTTATAACTAACAGGTAGTTTTTATTAAATAGAATGATTCACTCAGTATATCCCGCTGACAAAACCTTTTTCAAACATGTTTCAGGTGATCTGTTGTGATTCAGGAAAGGTGCTGTGGAGCACTGCAAGCTTAAGAAAGTGGCTCATTATAAAATAAAGAAATATGTTTTGTAAAATAAAGATTTCTCTGTGAAATCATAGTATTGTAAATTACCGGGGTTTTATCCCGAGTTGTGAAATAAAATAATCAGGAAAATTTAAGCTTTAAAAAGATCCTGATGATAAACTTCCGCTGTTAAACTCAATTAAATAAATACCACGGGATTTCTGTCCCGTGGCTCCTGAAACGGGTTAAACCGGGTCGGGGGCCGTGACAGAAAAAGGTGGTATCAGAGCCACTGAGTTAAGTTAATTAAGTATTTAGAAATACTTAATTTTTCCTGATTACTATTATGTGTTTTATTAACTGACTATTTGTTAGTTACAGTATGGGTAAGAAAAAGCTTTCAAACATCTATCTTAAATTAGATAGGTTATCAAATGAGAAGGGAAGTTCATCCCAAACTCCTGAAGAAGGAATATTTGTTCGAAAAGCCCAATACGAGGAACCACTTTCTCCTGATAAAAGAAGTTTGATTATTAGAAAGAGTCAGGAGAAATTAAAGAAATTTCGAGAAAAGAAAGTTAAAAAGGATACCCAGGAATTAATCAGTAAATCACCATGGGAAGACAATTTAGACGAAAAATGGGCAGATCTGTATATGCTAGCTACAGTAGCAGTAAACGCAGATCTTTAAATGACTTGTTTCAGTTTTAGCAAACCATACCATCTACAAGCTAGAAAATCTATCCAGTAAATAAATAAATTTACAATAAAACATAGTGTGTTTTAACTTTAGTTGTTTTGTAAGTCATATGGTATGCAATAATATTAATATGTGAAGGTTATTTTTGAAAGTTGTTATAAAATTTTAATTTATTATTTTTACATATATGTTAAACAGCATGAATGATTTATCTGGAGCCCTAGAGAATCTCAACCTTTACCCTGTAAACATAGAAGTTTCTAAAGAGTTTACTAGGTACTTTCCTGATGTGGAACAACCTATAGAATTCAAAGCTCCACCTCTGGAAAAGCCAAAACCTAAGAAAAGAAAGAGATACGTATGGGGAAGCCGTGTACATAGGAAAAAGCCAGCTAAGAGACTTCCTAAAATAAACAATCCCTTAGAAAAAGGAAAAGAAATTGAAACCGGGGAAAGTTCGAAACAGCAGGAATTGGAGATAGAAGTGGGGGAAGATGCTAGACAAATGGGAATACAATTTGAGGAATATTCTAAGCAAATAGAAATGGAGGTTGGAAAAGGTTTTAGACAAACTAAAATGGAAATTGGAGAAAGCTCTAAGCCAACTCAAGAAATGACATTTCAGGAGGAACTAGATTTTATTTTGACAAGCTGTGATACTATTAGGCCTGTCAATAATAATAATTTTTACTCTAATCCTATCGAAAATCAACTCCCTATAAATCTGGAACCAGCAATCCCAGAACCAATAATCCATACTCAACCTTTAGGAATGGACGAGTGGTGGACGAATGATTGGCAATTCCAAAACATTATCAACAGTCCTTATTCCTTTCTTCCGCAATTCGATCCAGAACCCCTACCAAATCCACTGATGAGTACTGAGAATATGGCTGAACTTCGTCATTTTGGTGAAGAGCTGATGGATGCTGGGAATAGAATCAGAGAGATAGGAGGACAGATTTCATGGAAATATGATGAGAGGGAACACCGTTATTAAAGATGCAGGTTGACGAGGGAGAAGTGGGTTATGAGTCTGTATTTGTATAATAACAGTAATACTAGTCAGTATGTGTAAAATAACCAATAAAACGGTTGTATATAGAAGCATGATAGAATCTATAAACAAATGGAAATTTTAGAAAATTTACAATTTTGTTTGTATATTTGTTTACATGATTACGTGCAATTAATTGTGACATTGGATTATTTCTTATTTTATACTAATTACTTATTTATAAATTAATTATCAGATGGCAAACATTGGTAATGAACCAGTAAATGAAGTAAATCAATCTGAGCAAATTCAGGAAGAACAATTGTTAAATAGGCAAGATATAGAGGATATCGTTGCACAAGGAATAGCCAATGCTATTCCAGCAATCATTGCTGCTGTCCAGAAACCTGTTAAACCTCAATCAATCATTCCTAGTAAACGTACCCAAGGCGACAACTTTAGTAATAGTATAAACGGAGGCGGAGATCATGTTAATAACAATAATGATCTGCAAGCTCCAATTTTCAAGAAAATGAAAGCTGCAACACCTGGTTGCACTTACAAAGAATTCCTTGCCTGTAAACCAACTGAGTTTGCAGGTAATGAAGGGGCTATTGCAGCACTACGTTGGTTAGAGAAAACTGAGGCAGTAATCGCTATAAGTAAATGTGCTGAGGAAGATCAAGTTATGTATGCGTCAAATCTTTTTAAAGAAGGGGCGCTAGAATGGTGGAACACAGTGTTACAAGCTAAAAGAAGGATTGAGGCATATGCCATGAAAAGGGAAGAATTTAAGAATCTAGTAGAAAGAAAATTATGTCCTGAGTATGAAAAAGATTAAATGGCAAATAAGTTCCTAAACCATCGGATGGTTAATGTGGACTGTCGAGGATATACTTCGACATTCTTCGAATATGCTAGAGTGGTACCAACACTGGCTTCGCCAGAGCCGGTACTCATTTCTCGCTATGTTTGGGGATTAATTAGTGAAATCCGCAATATCATTAAAGCTGCGAGACCTCGCACTATTGACGATGCAGTGGAACTAGCCAACACCCTAACTGATGAACTGGTACGCACAAGAGATGAATACAGGAAAAAGGAATTGGCTCAGAAAATTACCCAAGGATTTCGTGTGGGTAATAATAACAGCTTCAAAAGAAGAGGAACAGGGCAATCTTCAACTTTGCCATTTTGTAGAAATTGCAAAAAGAAACATTATGGAAGATGTAACGTAATCTGCAACTTTTGCAAAGCCATAGGACATCGTGAAGAAGACTGCAGGAAGAAAACCAGAATCTGCTATAACTGTGGAGAAACAGGACATTTTAAGCCAGAATGTCCTAAATTGGTCAAACCTGCAGACAACAAAACCAAGGCGACCGACGGAGCTACTAAGAAGAATGTCAGAGCATTCCAGCTAACCACTCAAGAAGCAGAACTCATTCCAGATGTGATAGCTGGTACGTTCTTAGTTCACAACATATACACAAAAGTATTATTTGACTCTGGTGCAAACCAAAGTTTTATAAATACTTTATTCTGCCAAGCTCTTAAATTACCTTTAACCAACATTAGGCAGATTTTTACAGTCGAAACCGCAGATGGGAATTCAGTTAAAATAGATCAGGTTTTGCAAAAAGTAGAAATAGAACTTTCCGGTCATAAATTTTCTGCAAATCTGTTACCTATGAAATTAGCTGAATTCGATGTTGTGTTAGGAATGGATTGGTTAATAGCCAACCATGCTCGAATTCTTTGTGATAAGAATTCCATAGAAATTCAAGCATCAACCGGAGAAGTAATCGTGAGTACAGGAGATAAGCCACGTAAACCCATGAAGTTCATATCAGTAATGAAAGTTGCTAGTTATGAACGAAAGCAAGGCATAGTATATATGATTTCAGTAATCAGTAGTACTAAGGGAAAAGAACTTAAGGAAATTCCTGTAGTCTCAGAATACTCAGATATATTCCCAGAAGAGTTACTAGGATTACCACCAGATAGGGAAGTGGAATTTAGGATTCATCTAATTCCTGGAACTTTACCGATAGCCAAGGCACCTTATCGGTTAGCTCCTACCGAAATGTTAGAACTAAAAACACAATTAGATGAATTACTAAGTAAAGGATTCATACAACCTAGTTCATCCCCTTGGGGAGCACCAGTGTTGTTTGTAAAGAAAAAGGATGGTTCGATGAGAATGTGTATTGATTATAGAGAATTGAATAAGGTTACAATTAAGAATCGATACCCATTACCTAGGATTGATGATCTGTTTGATCAACTCCAGGGAGCTAGATATTTCTCTAAGATCGATTTACGCTCCGGATATCATCAATTGAAAGTACAAGAAGAAGACATACCTAAAACTGCTTTCAGAACTAGGTATGGTCATTACGAGTTTACAGTCATGCCCTTTGGATTAACGAATGCACCTGCAGCATTCATGGACATGATGAATAGAATCTGTAAACCGTATTTGGATAAATTTGTAATTGTTTTTATAGACGATATACTTATTTATTCCAAAAGTCAGACAGAACATTGTGAGCACTTGCATGCACTCTTAACTTTGTTAAGAAAAGAAAAGCTTTATGCCAAATTCTCGAAGTGTGAATTTTGGCTAAAGGAAGTGCAATTCTTAGGACAAATGGTGAATCACGAAGGTATTCATGTAGATCCTGCTAAGATAGAGGCAATTACCAATTGGAAGGTTCCGCAAACCGCAATGGAAATTAGAAGTTTTATAGGTTTAGCTGGATATTATAGACGGTTTATTAAGGGTTTTTCCAAAATAGCTGTACCATTAACTAAGCTAACCTGTAAAGCTATTAAGTTTGAATGGGGACCCAAGCAAGAAGAAGCCTTTAGAATATTGAAGCATAAATTAACAAATGCTCCAACCCTAGCTTTACCAGAAGGGACTGAAGATTTTGAAGTTTACTGTGATGCTTCAAAACTAGGATTAGGATGTGTGCTAATGCAACGCAAGAAACTAATTGCGTATGCTTCAAGACAATTGAAAAAGCACGAAGAAAATTATACGACTCATGATTTAGAATTAGGAGCCGTAATTTTTGCCCTTAAGATTTGGAGACATTATCTTTACGGAAGTAAATTTATTGTCTATACAGACCACAAAAGTTTAAAATATATTTTTGGGCAGAAAGAGTTAAACATGAGACAAAGAAGATGGATGGAAATCCTAAGTGGTTACGACTGTGATATTCAGTATCACGAGGGAAAGGCAAATGTAGTTGTAGATGCCTTAAGTCGTAAGTATCATGAGAAACAAAGACGAGTTCGTGCTCTCAGATTAAATCTACAGTTAGATTTAAAGGAACAAATAACGAATGTTCAGGAAACAGCAATCAAAGAAGATGCTGAAGGAATGAAAGGAAGAATAAAAGAGTTAGAACAAGGAGCTAATGGAATTTGGAGATTCCACAAAAGAAGGATTTGGGTACCAAAGCAGGGAGAATTAAGAAATAAGATTTTAGAAGAAGCTCATAAATCTAGGTATACCATACACCCTGGAAACAATAAGATGTACCAAGATTTAAGAAATAATTTCTGGTGGATAGGCATGAAGAAGGATATAGCTAAATATGTTTCAAAGTGTCTTACTTGTTCACAAGTTAAGGCAGAACATCAGAAACCTTCAGGTCTACTACAACAATTAGAAATGCCAGTATGGAAATGGGAACTCATAACAATGGATTTTGTTACTAAGTTGCCCAAAACCAGAAAAGGTAATGATGCGATTTGGGTAATTGTAGATCGATTAACCAAATCAGCTCACTTTCTACCTATGAAAGAAACCTTTAGCATGGAAATATTGGCAAAGTTGTATGTAGATGAAGTTGTATCCTTACATGGAGTTCCACTCTCCATTGTTTCGGATAGGGATAGTCGTTTTACTTCTCATTTTTGGACAAGTTTCCAGAAAGCAATGGGAACTCGACTAAACCTAAGCACTGCATATCATCCCCAAACAGACGGGCAAAGTGAAAGGACAATCCAAACTCTGGAAGACATGCTCCGAGCATGTGTGATAGATTTTGGTGGAAATTGGGATGATCACTTACCTCTGATCGAATTCTCCTATAATAATAGTTATCATTCAAGTATTGAAACTGCCCCATTCGAAGCATTATATGGAAGAAAGTGTAGAACTCCAGTTTGTTGGGTAGAGATAGGAGAAAGTCAATTGTCAGGTCCTGAAATAGTACAAGAGACAACCGACAAAATTTTACAAATCAAGGAAAGATTGAAGACAGCTCGAGATCGACAAAAGAACTATGCCAACAATCGACGTAAGCCGTTAGAATTCCAAGTTGGAGAAAGAGTACTGTTGAAAGTTTCTCCTTGGAAAGGAGTTGTTCGATTCGGTAAGAAAGGAAAGCTAAGTCCAAGATACGTAGGACCATTTCCAGTAATCCCACGTATAGGACCAGTTGCTTATCGTTTACAACTACCAGAAGAGTTAGCTGGAGTACATGATGTATTTCATGTATCCAACCTCAAGAAATGTCTATCAGACGAATGTTTGGTAATACCTCTTCAAGAAATAGAGGTAAACGAAAAGTTAAAATTTGTTGAGAAACCTCTTCAGATAGAAGACAGAAAAGTGAAGTTTCTCAAGCACAAACGATTAGTGCTAGTTAAAATTAAGTGGGATTCAAAGAGAGGACCAGAATACACATGGGAGCTGGAATCAAAAATGAAGAGAAAGTATCCTTACTTATTCCAGTAAATTTCGAGGACGAGATTTTATTAAGGTGGGGAGGATGTAACAACTCGTATCAAAAGTCTTATTTATTATATTATTTTATTCAATAGGAAACCTTAATTAAGAAACCCAAGTGATTATGCATAAACCCTAAAATTTTCAGAATAATTGGAATTAGAATCAGGGCCCCTAAAACTCAGGGGGGGTAAACCCTAGTTATAATTATCTACATAAAACGCTGTCAAAAATGAAATTTCATGCAACGTCGACTCATCAGGGCTAGATAGGTGACGAAGCAGGCCTAGTCTACTTTGACACCCCAGGCGACACGCGGCACGTGCCACGGATTCTTCCGCGACTAGCGGGAGGTGCAAATTTTGGGTATAAATAGAAGGGCCTGGCACTTGCATTCTGTTGTTCGTTCGACGATCAAATTACAAATACACGCTGAGATATACGTAGATTACTATAAACACACACGAATCACTAAATGCTGCCGCGATAAACAGGGTAATAACTCAATCGCTGATACGATTCATTGTCCGATCGATTAAAATATCCAATGGATGTTTAAGTGCTGCCCAGATTAGGGTTATGCTTTGTCATTCGTCGTTAATTCGATGGATGTTTAAGTATCGCACTTTGTCATTCGTTGTGAGGGTTTAATATCGTGAGTTATCGTAAATGATGTATTGATTACTAACCCAGTTTTGTGTGCATTGTTATTTAAATTAGGTTAACAAGGCTAATCCGTAGACTAGACTCTGTCCGTGTTAAATCTGCAATGTGAGTCATTCTCTTTTTACCAAATTACTTTCAAAATCATGTTTATTTTCAAAGTTATAATTACAGGGATTAAGTCTTTGTAATCACCAAATTACAGCCGGTATGTGGGGTATTGTATACATTACTTGTTCCCGTCACCATTGGACAACGAGTTAGCCAATGGGTGATCTGACCACAGTCACAGAAATAAGTCGAGCGACAAATACTGTGGGTAGTTGGTTGATATAGAAACAATGTAATCACCCTTAATACTGTAACTTATAACTAACAGGTAGTTTTTATTAAATAGAATGATTCACTCAGTATTTCCCGCTGACAAAACCTTTTTCAAACATGTTTCAGGTGATCTGTTGTGATTCAGGAAAGGTGCTGTGGAGCACTGCAAGCTTAAGAAAGTGGCTCATTATAAAATAAAGAAATATGTTTTGTAAAATAAAGATTTCTCTGTGAAATCATAGTATTGTAAATTACCGGGGTTTTGTCCCGAGTTGTGAAATAAAATAATCAGGAAAATTTAAGCTTTAAAAAAATCCTGATGATAAACTTCCGCTGTTAAACTCAATTAAATAAATACCATGGGATTTCTGTCCCGCGGCTCCTGAAACGGGTTAAACCGGGTCGGGGGCCGTGACATTTGGCCTTCCATGCATCGAGATACCTTCCAACAACTGTGAAAATGTGAAGCTTGACAGTTACATGCTCCGGTACCCAAAAGCCCCAAACATGACCCCATTCCCACCTCCTCGACTTGGCCATTTCGTAAGCGGAGAATGGACATTGTTGGACCATTCCCACCAGCCAAAGGAGGAGTCAAGTTCTTATTGGTAGCCGTGGGCTACTTCACCAAGTGGCCAAAAGTAAAACTATTGGCAAAAATCTCAGGGAAACAGATTATTGATTTCGTTTACGAAAACATAATCTGTCGATTTGGGCTCCCAGGGACACTAGTCACGGATAACGGGAAGTAGTCTGCCGAAAAGCCTTCTAGCTCCGGGTGTAAAGAGTTCAGAATAACTCAAGTATTCAGCTCGGTAGCTTACCCACAATCTAATTGCCAGGTTGATAAGACAAACCGCAACATTGTTGAAGGGATTAAATCTCGATTGGGAAGATACGACAACAACTGGCTCGAATAGCTTCCCAATGTGCTATTGGAAATTCTAACAACCGGGAAAACGAGCCACAAGAAAACACCCTACAGCCTAGTGTTCGGACCAGAGGCTGCAATCCTAGCTGAAATCGGAGTAACAATACAAAGAACATTCAACATCGACCTCGAGCCAAATAAGAAAGAGACGATGTTGAATTTGGAACTCCTCGAATAGGCTCGTGATCAAGCAGCCATACAAAAAGCAAGGTACAAGCAAAAGATGGAATTGTATTACAATACACGGGTGAAGCATGAACGCTTCAAACCTGGGGACCTTGTGCTTCGAAATAATGAGGCCTGCAAGAAAGAAAGCCAAGGAAAACTTGGCCCTAAGTAGGAAGGGCCATACACTATCCTTAAAGCCCACAAAGGGGGATCATACAAGCTGGCAGGACCGCAAGGCAAAAAGCTTCCCTGCCATTGGAATGGCAAAAACCTTAAAAGGTTCCATGTTTATCCAAAACGTGTTACAAATAGTTCCTAAAAGTTGTTCTATTCCCCTAGTAATCAAAGTACTTTGAAATGAATGAACGATGAATCAAAATTTGTCTTTCTATCCTATAATCAGGTTGAGAACCTAGTAAGAAACTCCATGGCAAGGGCCATGTAAGGGGATGAGCTCCCAGGCCACATCGCTCAATAGGTTCAAGGGTTGAATGGACCTATATAAGGGGTGAGTTCCTAAATCAATACAACTCCATGAGACTTAGAGAAATCTTAAAAATCATGTCTCATAGACGGGTTTGAACAGCCTACACCAAATGTTCCTTAAGCCCCAACATTGGCTTACGAACCAAAAAGACTCTAAGTGAATGTCATACATAGGATAGAGGTTGTATCTTCTTGTTAAAAATATCTTAAGGCTAAGTGACTGCAGCACTGAACCCTTTAAGGTATAAGTAACATAAGATGCACCGCCCAAAACAAAGACAACATACAAAACCAATGAAAACACAAGGGAATAAATAAAACAACATAGCAAGATAAGTTAAAGATAACAAGGGCCATACTGGCCATCAAACATAAAACATTGTCCACAAGCCTTCAAGGTTTTAACCACCAAGGGATCTAGACGATTCCTTTAAAATAAAAAGATGTTCAAACAAACAACCCATAAATTGTTCGACATGCTAAGAAAGCTATGAATTAAGGTTTCTTCTTAATTTGGCAGCATCAGAAATGATAGACTTTGCTGCATCATCCTTATTCGAAACCACATCATCTTGGGTGTTTTTAGCCATCCTCTTTTTCCTCCCTACGACACCCACTGTCTCGGAGGCTTCAAGGCTTGAACCCTTTGAGCCCTCACCACCTTCAGAACACGTCTCCTCGCTATCTCCGGAGCAAGGACATTTCTTCGAGAGAAACCTCAACACTTCGTTACAAACAACCTCATTAAGGCCTTTGGGTTTTAGCTCCTGCAAGACAAGCAAAGGTTTACCAAAACACTTGGAGACTTCACCCACATAAGGGTAAATCATATGCCCTATCTTCAAAACAGTTTCCTTGAAGACTTCGAAGGCTTTGGGTTGAAAAGGAGAAGACTTTTCCTGAGGCTCCCCAGGCTCACAAAGGTTTGTAGCCAGCAAACAAACCTTGGTGTCTCCCATGAGCAAGAAGCTTGGTGTACACATCACCCAAGACCTTTTTGAACTCCGATGAATGGAGAAGATAGGTAACCACTTGCTGGAATCCATGCTCAATGAGCCATTTATTATCACTAGTTGCCTGGGCAAGTGAAGCCTTTAACCTTTCTTTCTCCTCTAATAAGGCTTTTTTTTGAACCTTCAAGGCAGCCTTATCGACCCTAACTTAAACCTTGTCAGCCTCCAAGCGTTTTTCCAACTCAACCATATCAGTCTTGTGCGGGAAGAAAACTCCTCAAATCTTCAAACATCAATGCTTTCTCCTTCTCAGTGTAGCCCTCAGTTTCTTTCAAAGCAACCATTGAAGCTTTTATCTCATCCCTCTTCTTCAAAAGACTTCATATTCTTGCATCATTTTGCGAAATCGGGATACACCCTCTAGAAGCAAGGCAGCAAGGTTGGAAGCACCCATCATCATTTTCGAAATCATTAGTTCATCGTCCATAGACGAGCAAGAACCTCGAACAGTAAGAGGAGTAAAATGGGTAAGAACATCCTCACAAACGGATGAAGACTTGAAGCTGTCACCAACTGTGACCTTCCAATCCGGCACATAAACCTTTTCTGGATCAACATTGGTGGAACCTTCACCACCCTTCCTGAAACCCTTCAAGCTCACAACCTTCTTACCCGCTGCTTTACTCTCCTTAACAATCACCAAGAGCAACTCCTTGTCTTTTTTTATTTTCCCTCAACCCCAACTTTCGAGACGTCCGAAGCCTCTATGTCATCACTTGGTTCCACTGGCTCAGAGGCCGATGGTAGTTCAGCTCCCTTTAACATACGTCGGGTTAAAAAACGAATAGAAGCTTTGGAAGCACCAAACCTAGTAAAGCCTTTGACATTTGGAACGTTCACATAACCTGAACCCTCGAACCTGTGTTTAGCATCTCTGGCAACAGCATCTTCGCTGGTGGTAGCCTCAGCATCCCCAAACACAACATCAGAGGTATCATCACTCTTTATAAAGCATAAGGCAAAACATCATACCCTGATCATCCCTCATGAGCACAAGGTTACGATCTGGCTTGTCCCACTAGATGCTCACACCCATCAACACCAAAAGGTGTTCAAGAAAGGGATGAAGTCTCGAAGGACATTTCCTAATGGCTTTTAACACCCAACTATCTAGTTCAGACTCAAATGGCTCAAGCTTGTTTAACACAGCATCAGGGTGCCTCACAACAAGCTCGAAGGGAACAACGGACTCAGAAATCCAGAAAAATCGGTCCTTCCAAGAACCAAAGGTACTAACCATTGAGGAAGTCAAACAAACATCAACTTGGGATGTCTCAAACGTAACCCAATCGTCGTTCTCGGCCAACTGGAAGAAACAGCGGAACAACAACGATGGGTCATATCCTATCACAAAACCTCAAAGTGTAAAATCCCAGCAAGACCTTGCGGACGCAACTGACCAAACGACACACGACAATACTCTAAAATATTCAGAACAAAGACCGAAAATGGATGACACAAGTTAGAAATCTCGAAATGACAGCAACAAAGAGCAATCGAACCAGCGGGACACTGATCGACCGATTTATCTAAAACCCGGAGCCACCGGATTAAACTTTAGATCGATCCACCATTCTTTACAAAAAGCCTCAACTTCCTCTCGAGTGAGACAACAATAACTCACATACAGATCTTTGCTATCACCCAGGAGAGGCGATCAAAAGAAAAAAGAAAGCGAAGTATAGGCAGTTATTATTACGCAAAAGGCAAAAAACTGCCATCCATCACATTAACTGTCATTTCAAAATTCAAATCCAAAACACTTAGACGCCTGATAACCTTTCAAGCCTTGAAGCCTTTAAGCAATAAAATCGTGTACAAAAGTCAGAAGCATTTGAGCTTACACCCCAAATACCTCTAACTTGGGGGGCTGATGACGGGGGTAGCTCAAACCTTAATAAACTGATTAGAAACACAACAGCTTAAAAGGTTAAAAGGTTCGGAAATGGTCCAACGGTCATGAACAGTAAAAAGACAAGTTAGAGCCTTGTCACATCACCCTTTGCGTGTGAAACCTCCTGCCCAGCCGCAACCAGACCATGTGGGAGAGCACACCCTTTTGTCCGCAGGTCTAAACCCTTCAACCCGAAAAAGGGTAAGCCCCTCACTGCAAGCCAGGTTCACTAGTTAAAGGTTTCTCCTTTGAGAAGCCTCTTCCCCTATAAATTGCAGCCCATGACAAGCATGCCATTCATTCTGGAATCAGCAGAAAACTATCTCAATTCTCTGATTCTCGTTCTCCCTCTCGAGAACAAGCTTCATGCTTGCTTCTCTTCTTCTTCTCCCATGAGAACTAGCTTCGTGCTTGCTTCTCTTCTTCACTCTAAATAATTCATCCTCTCCAACGATTACATTCTGGGCTGGTTTCACATCAGTCTAGAATTCAAGGAGAACAACAATAACACTAGTGAACCTTTCTCCACGTCTTGCAAACGTGGGGGACCCCATGACTTGCATTAGGCAAACTGAAACCTTGAACCCTTTTACCCCGGAGATATCGCTACAGGCCTTGGTCTTGTATTTGTTGTAGCAACAGTATGTTTCAATTCTCCATCTTTTTCACTTTTATACTTTTATATACTTATTTTCATAACTTTCTTGATTAATAGATGATCAAGTTTTAATTTTTAATTCCAAATGCTATTCAATAGATTGAATTAAAGATTTTGGTATTAGGTTTTCACTCATTAATCAACGAATTGTTACCTGCATTTTAACTTGTATTCTTATTATAGTATAATTAACAATTTTAAAAGATGGTACAATGCTATATGTTCAACACGTTGCTGCTACGTTGCAGCTCAAGGCTACGTCTGATCTTGTAGTTGTCGCGGCCCGCGTAAGAAGTAGCCAAAGGCTACGCGTCCCGCGACAGCCTTTAAATTTTTTTTTTATTTTTTTTATTTTTTTTAATGACATTTCATATGTTGGGCTCGGTTTTTACATACGGGGTGTATTTTAAGACATATAAGAATATTTAAAAATATATTTGGGTGTCAGAAAAATTTCAGGAGGGTTGTTATATTAACCTTATACATTATACATAAGTAGTTAAATACAACCATCAAATGAAAAATAAAAACACAAGAAGTCTACTACAACCACCAAACGATGAATTAAGTTTAAGTAACTGAAGAAACACTAACCTTTGCGGTAGTATCCGACTAAGACTTCAACTCTTGGCGACCCGAACTGTTAGCTGCAAAACAGAACACCGTTAGGACTCATTACAGGAATGGGGTTATTCCTGTAACCACCCTCTGGCGTGAGAATAAGTCTCGGTTTTGGGAGTAAAAGAGTATGCGTAGAGAAGAGAGTAAAACGAGAGCAAGATGATCATACCTTAGATGTTTTCCCTTATTTATAGTTTACCATTAGGGTTTCTCCTAACTTGGGATGGGCTCCGATAAGTTAGGGATTTACACGATCTTCCCAAAAGAACGGGGATTCAGTTACGTGATTTATTCATGCAGAATAGAACATTCTAGAATAAATATTCATAATTAATTATTTAGAATAAAATAGTAGGTAATGACCGGGTCGGGTTGGCCGATCCGGGTCATACCTCGTCATGTCCCCCTAGTCCGAAGTTATGAAATGAAATTCATGAAATCGGACTAAAAAAGGAAAAGTCAAACCTTCCCCCTTTGAGGGTTAGTTTTTCGAGTGGGGTAACATTGCGTTTTTTGAAAAAATGGCGGCGATGGGAAAGGATGTGACAGTTAAATCATCATTAAGGTGACAACTGTCACCACCCTGCTCCGATGTGGGTTCCCATCCGTTTGTCTTTTCGAATTCGAAAAGTTGCTATTTTCGTATAAATAGAGTGCCCGTTTAGGGATTTTGAACTTCAATTTCTTCTTTTTGTGCGATCGCTCTCTCCCATTTCTTGAACCGAAAAATGGCCTCCAAGACCGGTGAATCGTCTTCCTCTGCCCCAACAAGTTCTGACGCCCTGTATATCAAATGGGGGCAGACTTCGTTCAATAACCTTCTTCAAGATTACAACATTAGGGCGGAGTGGAATCCGATATTACCGTCAAAAACAGACACGGCCTTCCCGTTAAAGTAAGGTAAAATTACCCTGTTTAGTGACTTCTTTAAGTTCTGCAACTTCCGACTGCCGATTACGAAGTTCTGCAAATTGGTACTTGATCATTATCCCATCCATATTTCCCAACTGCATCTCTTAGGGCTGGTGAAACTCCGACAATTTGAGTTTGCCTGTATCGCCCTTGGGCACATTCCAGAACTCCTCGTTTTTAGGGTTTTTTTTTGTCCTTGTATGGAAATCCCCCTTTTTTACCTTCGATAGGAGGGATACCGAGGTATCTTGTTTGAGAGACATTCCTACCAGTTCAAGGGACAAGGATTGGAAGAAAAAGTTCTTTTACATCGATGCCACTGTCATCCCTGGAGAGATGCAGTGGAGGGGGATGGGGTTAAAGACAAAGTTAAAGATGAGGCTCCTCCAAAAGATGCCTATGTGTCCAATGCCATGTATACTAAGCTATGTGAGCACCCGTCTGAGTGTACAGTAATCCCGGAGGGGGCGTTGGTGATGGCGGGCATGAGCCTTTCATGGCGTGATATAAAGCTGTATCCTTCTTTCCGGAGGGAGGATGAAGGTGTGTAAGTTGTGGCTTTGCAATTGTTTTGCTTGCTGTATATATTGACATATGTGTAACTCATAGGTAAATGGAGCTTGTTCGATTTTGTGGATCCTCCACGGCATGCTGCCTTAAAGGCTGCGGACGGCGTACTTGGTGAACAGGAGCCAGATGTCGTGAAGATCCATTTGGAGCAATTTTGTTAACGGCTGTACCGGCGGACCCCACTGCTTATATTACAGTATCTCCCCCCAGTGGAGGAAGAAATGTAGTTGCCATAGAGAAAAAACCTATCAAGGTGAAGATCACCGGGAGGAAATACATGGCAGTGGAGACGGGTGCTTCCTCGGTGAGCGTGACCACATCCACTGGTGGTGTTGCTGAGCTGACAAGTCCAACGCATGTGTCGAAAAAACGAAAGTTTGTCCCCGCTCTTACTACTTTCGAGGCTGTTCAAGCCGCTCATATCATACCTACTGGTAAGTAGCCTTCACCTGTGAGTGTTATCGTATACTTGATATCATATGTTCACGGAGGATTTAATTTTACACAGGTCCTGCTGCTGAGGTTCATATTGAGAATGTATCATCTGCCCCGTTAGCATCTATGGGAACCATCCCGTCTGCTGCTAGCAAACCCAGCCTCTCCGACCTTATATCACAGGCAAGTGCTACCACTGCGGTTAGTTGTCCTATGCCGCCACCCATGCCTACCGTTGCTGTGGCTGTTTCAACCAGTCCGGTGTCAACGCCTCTGCCATCAAGTGTAACTCCTTCTTCTTTGTTTGATTCTCCTCTTAGCATTTTCTCTGCAACTGAGAAAGAGAAACCCACGGTCTTTGCTATCCATGAGGCGACCAGTACCCAAGATGCCGCCATAAGCGATGCCGGGGGTTCAAGCAACGACATCGCCGATGATGGAGCCCGCTTGGGTGATGACCTGTACTTGCCTACCATCAACTGGGATCCTAACATGCAAGATAAACGGTATCAACCTAAATGGAAAATAGCCGAGTCCTCAAGACTGATCTTTCCACCAGTGATTCAGCACTGGGTTGAGCAGGCTTATCCCCCGGCTGAGTCGGCGTATGTGGAAAGTTTAAACAATTAGAATTTGATGAATTCTACTATTGTAGATTCCGTTAGTCAGCCCCGGAGGTTTGTAGAGATCCGACGTAGGTGGATGCATGACAATAACGAGCTCCACCAAACACGAGCTGTTATTGAGGAGTTAAAGGATGAAAAGTACCGTTTGGAGAGTCAGCTCTAAGCCGCTGGATTGAGGGAGAGCAGGTTTGTATCTGAGAAAAACAAAGCAGAGGATGACCTGAAACAGGTGACCACCAACCTAGCAGAGGAACGGATAATATGGGCTCGTGATATAGCGGAGAAGGACCGGGTCCTTGCTCATGTTAAAAATGTACAGGAGGAACTAGAGCGTAAAGCCATTACCGAAGCCCAGAAGGTGAGATCTGAAATGTCCGCACACGTGGAAAGATTTCGAATTGACACTGACTTTGTGTCTCAGGTACAGGAGCGGTACCAGGCTTTGACGGTTGAGGTGGAAACTTCCCATGCTAAGGTTCAAGCCAAACAAGCTGAGTTGGAGGAGTGGGAGGACCAGCTTAGGAAATTGCAGCAGCAATGTGACTCCCTGGTTACTGTAAAGAACAAACTTACTCAGTCCTCCGCCGCCGATCAGGCGTGCCTTAAAGAGGCAGAAAATGCACTGGATAAGTCAAACGCCGAGGTGGACAGCTTAACTAGCCAACTGGCTGCATTGCGGGGTGACAGGAATTGGCTAATAACCAATGGCCTGGTTGGGGCATTTGAGTATCTTCGTCAATCAGGGTCTTTTATGGCGTTACTAGACCGCCTTTCCGCCGCGGCTTACCAGTCTGGTCATCATGATGGTGTGTACACAGGCTATCATGAGTGCCATCAATCAGGTAGGATTACTCCCGAGTTCCATGCGGTGAGGGGTAAGCTTCAGGGAGATATGGCGGATGCCTTGGAGGCTATATGCAATGATCCACTACCCGCTTATGCTGATTTAACAAAACACGTTGCTGAAGACGGCGTGGATGCCCTACGCCTGATGCTGGAGCCAGTGGAAGAATCGGAAGAGGAATGAGTGTTTTTGTTTGCATTTGTTATGTACACTGTTCCTCAGATATTTTGTATTAACACTGTTTTACTTGGTTTTTGTGCAAGTACTTGAGTTGTTTGTCAGAGATTTAATGCTAATGTCATGATTGATGACGCCGCCGTTTATCTGAAATGTGGCGATTAGACGTGTGATGATTATTTTTCATTAATTATGCTAATGTCATCACTGTCAATCCTATTTATCCTTCTATAAATTAAGCTTCCTTTTCCAAATTGGGTAATTTCAAAAAGATCAGCCGAAGGAGCTATAAACAGAGACTCTCCGACATTTTTCGACGCCTAGATGCAGCTGACGGCCTGGTTTATCTCCAGGTTCTGGTAACGGAGGAGATGATTAGGGGAGAAGGAGTGCCTCTTGATGATGTCTTACCCCAGGTTAGCCGGTCCTGTAAGAGCATTATATATGAAGAGCCTTCTCATGCCGAGGCAAGTACTGCTGTTCTATCGGCTGATACTTTAATAAGGGCCTTTCCACCCGATCACATTCAACGATGTGAAGTAGTGTATGAAAGACTTCGTGGTGGCCGTTCCGGCAAGAAACCGGTTGAGGATCAGGAGGTGATGGCTGCTCCGGTGGATGAGGGAAATACCGATGAGTTGATCGTTGATCCACATCCGTTGGAGTGTTATGGAGAAGTGTTGCATACCCCTGCAGAGGTGATGGCAGACCTTTCCTAGAAGTAGGTTTTAGAACATGTTCGTTTTTGGTTCCCGTATGTTGGTATTTTGACAACAGGGACAAGTACTTGGTTTTTTGTAAGATAGTTGCATGTATTTATTACCAAAATACCTATCTTTTTGTAGCGGTTAGTGTATCTATTACCAAGATACTCGCTCTTAGCGCTGTATATTGTCACCCTTTGACTTATATAAAATATTTTGTGTCAAGGGTATCTTTTTTACCGTTATGTGCAGTTTAGATGCGATGGTATATTATATATTTAAGTAATGAGGAAAACAAAAAAGGAATAACTTTTATTAACTCAAAACTTAGATAGAGGAAGCGACATCGCTATAGATGAATTACACTTGTTTGCAAAAAAAGAAAAAAATGATCAAACCCCGCCGTTAGGAGCAAGTCATTACATATAACACTTTTTTAATTGAGTCGCATTCCAGCTACGCGGTACCATCAAGCCTGGATAGGCGATAGGCCCCTTTGCCCAGATCTTCTTGAATGATGTAGGGGCCCTCCCAGTTGGGTCCCAGTTTGCCTGAGGGTTCCGCTCTACTGGCTTCATTATCACGCATGACGTACTCGCCTTCCTTGAAACGATCCTGAGCCACGCGTTTATTGTAGTATTTTTCTAGGGTCTTCTTGTATTTTGCCTCATTGATAGCGGCGGCCTCACGCCTTTCTTCGAGTAGATCCAGGCCTTCCCTTAGGAGCCTATCATTATCGTCGTTGGTAGCGAGGGCAATCCAACTTCCACGGGTATCATTGCTTCCGCGCCATAGGTTAGGCTGAAGGGGGTTTCATTATTACTTGTGTTAGGCATTGTTCGGTGTGCCCAAAGGACATTTGGCAGTTCTTCCACCCAGGAGCTTCCTTCATAACCTAACCTTCTTTTTATGCCATCAAGCAAACTCCTATTCGCTCGCTCCACCTGGCCATTTCCTTGAGAATGCGCTACCGATGTGAAAATTTGTTGAATCTGGAGCTCTGCGCACCATTCCTGCAAAACCTTACCAGGGAATTGCGTTCCATTGTTGCTTACCAAATATAGCGGCAATCCGAATCGACATACTATGTGTTCCCAAAGGAACTTTTTGGCATTCTCTGCGGTGATTTTAGCCAACGGCTTGGCTTCAACCCACTTGGTAAAGTAATCAATTGCCACAATAAGATATTTTAGCCTCCCGGGGGTTAGCGGGAATGGCCCCACGATATCAACCGCCCATTTCTAGAATGGCCAAGCAGCTGTGACTGGGATTAAGTTGTTTTTTGGGCGGAACGTTTGGGGAGAAAACTTCTGGCAACTGTGGCACCTTTTGAGTTCTTCTACCGCGTCCTCATGCATACCGGGCCAATAGTACCCGGCGTTATGAATTTTGGCGACCACTGCCCGGGGTCCCGCGTGAATGCCACATATACGCGCGTGTATCTCTTGAATTAGGTACTTAGCTTCTACTGGGGATACACATCGCAGCAGTGGTCCCAAATATGATTTTCGGTATAGGACGCCACGGTTTACTTCATACTTCAATGCTTTTGTTTGTATCTTTTGAGCTTCGCCCCTGGCGGAAGGTAATTCCCCCTTTGTGAGGAATTTTAATATGGGAGTGTACCAACAGGGTTCTTCCGCTGTAACGGCGGAGACATCCCGGGGTTCAATGGAAGGCATTTGCAATGTTTCTACCTTTACTTCTTTTTCCATGCCGGAAGGTGCGAGTTTGCTCAGAGCGTCTGCTATTTGATTTTTTCCTCTGTGAACGTGATTGAGTGTGACGCTGTCAAAGGAAGCTATGAGCTCTTTCGTTTTAGCTAGATACTTCGCCATTGACTCGTCCTTGGCTTCGTACGTTTCGTTTACCTGGTTATTAACCAGTAAAGAATCAACATACGCATCCACTCTTGTAGCTCCCATGGATTGGGCCATCCTTAAACCCGCCAGTAGCTCCTCATATTCTGCTTCTGTGACAACCCTCGTAATTACATGTATCCGTACGATTTATTTAATAATAATTAAAGTGCTTGATGACTGTGCTGAATCATTTAACTGCTCTCTGATTACTGTGTGTTGGTACACTTTATGTGGACGCGACTCGACTCGGTTCGACACGGTTATGTCCGGCTCAAGCCCGACGTCACGACCTTCCTCCGTCGTGCGCCCCAGAGTTCGACACGCGAAGCACGGAGTGCCGCAAGCCAAGTCCCGTTTACACATCATCATGATGATGTCATAACCTTGACTAAATGAAATGGTGAAAGTTTAGTGAACAGAAAGTACATCTGGGCCGATTCATTTAAACATTGGGCCGTAACTTGTCTTTTGGACTTTGACTTCATTTGGGCTCCATATAACAAACGACGAAACAGAGATCATGCCGAAATCACCCTTGGTTTTCGTTGATATGGGTGTGGCGAAATCAGTGATTTCGTCACGCTTGTTTTCATCCATAGTGATTTCGTCCAAGGTCCAGTATAAATAGCGAAGCATGTTTATCAGTTTAGTTTATGAGAGCATAGTGAAACCAGAGAGTTTATCGTCAAACATTGTGTGTATATGTTTGATATTGTTCTCGTCCTTTTAATCCAAGTGAATCTTTGATTATCTGTTTGTGTTATCCATTTTATATTGTTTGGTTTGCACCTTCACGGGGATTCCGCACCTACGATAGTGTTCGTGATAAACAAGGATAGGTTACGTATCGGATCCACCGAGAAAAACGGACCTACAATTGGTATCAGAGCTTTGGCTCTAATCCTTGTTTAAAACCAAACAAGTTTGGGTTTTTATCAAGTGGTTTTTAGTGATTTTTCAGTTTTGGTTCTTTAAAAATTTATATATTTTTCTGGAAAAAGTCACTAAAATCAGTGTTATCCTGTTGTTGTGCTAAAAGTTTTTATCAAAAACCTTGTTTGTTTGCATGATTACATAGTAAAACCGGGTTTTTATTTAAAGTTTTAAGCAAAATCTTGTTTCCGAAAATTGTGTTCATCTGATATTCATATAGTTCATAAGATATCTTCAAACTGTTCTTCATAATATATGAGTGTTTTGATCCGTTTCTTGTTTGAATTAAAGTGTTTGTGGTTAAAATATAATTGTTTGACATTTGTGCCATAAAAAGATGATTGTTTACTAGAAAATTGTGAATGTCAGACAAAGCATGGTATTGCATGTGATGGATATAACTTTGTGACAGAAAGATAATACTTGTTTATGTTTAAATGCCTAACAGCTGGTGACCATTATAAACACAAACCCATATAGTCGAAATCACTTGGCCCTATTCCAGCCGAAATCACCACAGGGACGAAATCAAGTTGGAATTAGATCTCTCTAGCCGAAAACACTCCTTCTGGCCGAAATCCCTTGCTGGCTGAAAACACCCTTGCTGAAAACAGTCCTAGCCGAAAACACTCCCAAGCCGAAAACCCTTACCTCCTGGCCGAAATCACTAGTCAATGAAATCACTTGTGTTTGTCATCTAGCTATACGAAATCAAATCTGCTTGTCTTGTCTTTGCCTCTTTGTTTTTGGCTGCTGATTGTTTAATCGAAAAAATAAGAGAGTTATCATCAGGGTTTTTCATTATAGATTTGTTTGGTAAAGTTTGTCTGCTCCTGCTGTGTTTGTATCGAAGAAAGAGAGTGACGAGACTTTAACTAATTCTTTTTGGGCCTCTCAGATCTATTTTTGTGGTGATTTGGGCCTATATTCTTCGTGTGGGCTTGATGTCTGTCGTTAAGGACATGCAAAAACCGAAATAAACTAGTAGCTAGAGTAAGTCGGATATCGAACCAGAGGAGGATTGTGGAAAGTGTCGTAATGAAAAGTTTCAATTAACTACTACAAAATTGGAAAATCAGTTTGTTTGATTGTGAGAAATAGCTAAATTAACAAGTAAAAAGTAAGGTTTAAATCAATAGGAGAAAAGATGGTTCCTCCAGATTTCAGGTTTCGCAATTAACTTCAATTATGTGTTTAATCATTACCTACATAGACATAGGTGTTAATTTTAATTCATCAATTTTGATAGTCAACGACTAAGTACTCCGGTCAATACATAACGGGAGGTTATCGAATGATTATCAATTACAATTTACAAACCCTAACCCCATGTCAAATATATCCCAATTACTAGAACTCTTGGGAACTGAATGCTTAGAAATTAAGGTTTAAATAAACGTAACTGTTTACAACCAATAAATCAAATCCATGGTGAAAAGCATCGAATGCTTAGATCACCAGGTTAAAACGATTGTATCAAACACATAATATTCATTAACTTACAAAAACCCTCCATCCAAAGGAAACCATAAAACAACTAGCCGCTCATGTTGTTTGATCGACCTTCACACGCTAGAATATCGGCTGCATCCATCTTCCCTCCTGTTTAATATGATGATGCTTTGATATCCCCTTAAAATAAAACCCTCTGTCCTCGTGATAATGGCTGATGGATGTGATGATATCGGCCCATGTTCCAATTACCTCCAAGGCGGCCCAATTGATGAAATGTGATGTAAAATAAAAACCCAAAAACTCTATGACGGCTGCACAAGACTCGACCCAAAAAGTCCCTCCTTCACATGATATTTCTGCCTCTTGCATGCGTGTATATATATATTGTTAAGATGTGAATTGTTTGTGAATTAAAATTCCAAAAGATAATAATCCCTTCCAATATTGCCCCCAAAATCACGTGAAGATGATTATGATGGTCTCTTGTGATCTTTGCTGCTTGTTGACTTTTTAATGTAATGCACATATATGTCATGTGCCCTTGTCTGCGTGTATATATCTCCTCGTCAATATGGCTGCCCCTTTAATTAGTGGATGAATATTTTTATCTCCTCAAAATAATTCCACTTATTTCATCTATTCCCAATGCTTGTCATATGTTGCCGCCCACTAATGATCTTCTCTGATGATGTGATGATGTGATCATATTAAAAATTGATGATGATGTTCTATATTGTCCCCAAAGTCTCACGTGTCCCACCTTAGGGGTTTTTGAAAAAGAAATAGTAATACCCTTCTATATTGACTTATGCGCTGCCATCTCTCTTCAGCCGTAGCTTACGTCTGACGACCGTAGGTTACGGTCTTTATTCTCTGTTTCTTTCTTTTGATTCTTAGCCATATGTTACGTTACATATACCATAAGCTACATATTAACTCACACACCAGCCCCTGGACTTCATGGTTACGCGTTTCTTTCACATTCAAGCTATCACTCGACCTGAACACATCCCCAATGATGTAATATATCTTGATTTCCATCCACAAACGTTCCGCATGATCTCTAACATCTTTAAATTCACCAAATTACGCGATAAACCTGTAAATTCACGAAAGCTCGTAGTGAACATATTCGAAGTATATAATCACGTAAACGGCAATAAACCACACAAGATAAGCACGTTAACACTCGGGTTTCACAGTCTCCATCAGGGCTCAACAATTTAAAGTGGATTGTTTTTCTCTTGGGGTCCATCAGTTATCAACCCATATTTGTTATTCTTAATAGACAACTTCCAGCTCAACTATTTTTAATTTTTCGTGGAAGGTGGTTTGGGCCTTGTCGTTCATTTGGGTTTCGCATTTGGTGTTTCAAGTAATTACTCACAAATAACAATCCAATGTCGAGCTTCGTTCCGTTTCCACAATCAGCTCCACCTCCGGTTTTCGATATAAATGCCTATTTTTCAAAACCTCAAGTTGCACCACCCCAACCCCAATTTGATATAAATGCCTATCTTCCGAAACCTCAAGTTGCCACACCTCAACCCCAATTTGATCCAACTGCCTATTTTTCGAAACCTCAAGTTGCCACACCTCAACCCCAATTTGATCCAACTGCCTATTTTTCTAAACCCATCCTTAATCGAATCTACCTTGGATGGATCTACATGAATCCCATCCTTGTTTACCACGTGGCCTAAGAAGTGGACTTCACGAAGCCAGAAGTCACATTTAGAAAACTTAGCGTATAGCTGTTCCGTTCGTAGAAGTTCCAGTATAAGTCGTAAGTGCTGCTCGTGTTCCTCCTGACTTTTCGAATAAATCAGGACGTCGTCGATGAAAACAATGACGAACTTGTCGAGATAGGGTTTGCACACTCTGTTCATAAGATCCATGAAGACCGCAGGCGCGTTCGTTAGCCCGAATGGCATGACCAAAAACTCGTAGTGACCGTAGCGAGTTCTAAATGCTGTTTTGGAGACGTCATCATCCCGGACTCTCAGCTGGTGGTATCCTGACCTTAAGTCTATTTTGGAGTAGTAGCTCGACCCTTGCAGCTGATCGAATAAATCATCTATGCGCGGAAGAGAATAACGATTCTTGATCGTCACCTTGTTGAGTTCACGGTAGTCTATACACATCCTGAACGTACCGTCTTTCTTCTTTACGAATAACACCGGAGCTCCCCAGGGCGAAGAGCTAGGACGTATAAAACCCTTTTCCAAGAGTTCTTGTAGCTGCTTTGACAATTCTTCCAATTCAGTTGGAGCTAAACGATAAGGTGCTCGAGCTATAGGTGCTGCTCCTGGAGCGAGCTCGATCTGAAATTCGACTTGACGATGAGGCGGTAACCCAGGTAATTCCTCAGGAAACACTTGAGGAAAGTCACGTACTACAGAAATATCTTCAATCTTTTTCTCTTTCTTCGAGGTATCTGTAACGAGTGCTAATATAGCAGTGTGCCCCTTGCGCAAACACTTCTGAGCCTTCAAAAAGGAGATGATGCCACTCACGACACCACTCTTGTCGCCTTGAACTTCGAGAGGTTCTCTACCAGAACGGGGAATACGAATGATCTTCTCCTTGCATAGGATCTCTGCTTGCTGTTGGGATAACCAATCCATACCAATGACGATGTCGAAACTACTCAGAGTTATAGGAATGAGATCAATAGAGAAAGTCTGACCAGCGAGGATAAGATTACAACCCTGAACTATGTGTGTGGCCTCTAAACTTTTACCGTTAGCTAACTCTACGACATGTTTGGTGTTCAAAAGTGTTGGTGCGCGTTTAAGCATTTGGCTAACTTTCAGAGACATATAACTGGTATCCGCACCCGAATCAAATAGTACAGTAACATAAAAGTCGTCAAGAAGAAACTTACCCATAACCACGTTGGGATCATTCCTGGCATCACCCTGCCCAATCACGAATACTCGTCCCCTAGCGACGTTGTTCCCATCATTGTTGTTTCCCCCGTTGTTGTTCCCATTGCCCTGGTTGTTGTTGTTGTTCTGGTTTTGGTTCAGCTGAGGGCAATGTCTTTTGTAGTGACCTTCAGCGCCACACTGAAAACATCCCTTATTGCCCTGTTGTTGATTCTGCTGTGCTTGCTGCTGCTGCTGATTTTGATTTACGGGCCGTGGGCTCCTACAATCCTTGGCCTCATGGCCCACCCTGAAACACCTTTGACAACGGACCTTGTTACACTGGCCACTGTGGTGCCTGTTGCAGTTGTTGCACCTTGGGAGGTTCCCTCGATAACCACCCTGCTTGTGACTACCCGAAGATTGCTGGCTAGGGCTCTGATAATTGTCAGTCTTTCGCTGCTGAACTTGGGACTGAACTGAAGCTGAACCTTTGCTGGAATCCCCCTCCCATTTTCTCTTGTTGTCACTGGGAGTAGCAGGAGTAACTGAAGTAGTAGCGGTAGTTGTAGCGTTGATGCGTTTAGGCAACCTGTTCTGCTCCACCGCTTGATCAGTGAGACGGTGAGCCAACTGAACAACCTGCTGGTAGGTGGCATGATTGGCGGAAGTCACATGGCTTTGGATCTCTGGCACCAGACCCTTAAGATAAAGTTCGATACGCTTGTCCACCAAAGTAGGACACAGTAATGCAAGCTCATTCGATCTCTTTGTATACGCCTCAATTTTCAGACCCTGTCATCTTGAGGTTGAAGAACTCAACTTCCAGCTTATGTATGTCATCACGACTGCAGTATTCTTCCTTGATCATCTCTTTGAAATTGTTCCATGGGGTGGCGTTAGCAGCAACCAACCCTAGTATTTGGACCTGTGCTTTCCACCATGTGAGGGCTAAACCCTCGAGAGTACCGGTAGCATATTTCACCCTGCGTGCCTCAGGGCATTCACACATTTCGAACACAGACTCTAGTTTCTCGAACCAGTGGAGAAGGCCTACGGCTCCTTCAGTGCCGCTGAAAGTAGTTGGACGACAGTCCATGAAAGTTTTGAAAGTGCAAACAGGTGGCTGACCTCCTGCTTGAGCGGCTGCAACTGCCGCGGTAACTCGTTCGTTAATGAGGGCCGTCAACTGGTCCTGGGTCATCTTGATACGTCCAGACATGATCTTCATAGTAAAGATAACGTAAGTGAGATAGGTTCGCGAATAGTGCGATGACAGAAGAGAGTAAGCACACAAGTGTTCTCATGCAACAACAATTAGTGAGCAATGTAATCTAAGCATACCACGAGCAAAGTTCTATGTAGTTCTAGCATGTAGGCAATAAACATAAACCTTATTACCTAGGATGTTGAGTCTTGCACGTGGAGCGAAGAGTCGTTGTGGATCGTTGAGAGCACTGTTCTGGTTATAGTCTGGTTTTAACAAAACCCGTTTTCCCTTTATTAAAACCGAGTTCTCTATAACCAATGGCTCTGATACCAATCTGTCACACCCCCAAAATCCACACGCGGAGTATCACCGCTTGGAGGCATGACTGACCAGGATCAAGCCACCAATCATATAGAACAATGTATAAAGTAAAAGTAATTGCAATTTAACCCAACCAATCCATATGAAAGGTGTTCCAAAACATAAATATGTTATCACTGTATAGCGGAAGCGTATAATTAAACCCAACATAATAAAGTATGAAATGTCATAATGTCTAATCAAGTATTCACGATCCTTGTCCACAACGACTGCGCCTCCCGTGCAAGCTCCATAAGTACCTAAGGTCCTGCAAGGCATGTAACAGAGGATCAACAACTAGTTGAGCGAGTTCACAGAAAGTAAATGCGTAATAGTAAGTTCGTATGTAATCATGTGGCTCTACTGGGCCGTTAGTACATTCTATTGGTGGGGGCTTCCCATAATGTATATTCACTAGACTAGTTGTATCCGTAAGTATCCTTCCCAATCCGAGGATAGTAATAAGTATGAGTATATGTATAAGTGTCCTTCCCAACCGAGGACAGTACGTATCGAGTACGTAGGTTTAGCGCTGGTGTCCTTCCCCATCCGAGGACATTAGTACCTAGGATTTTTGTATGTGTTAACACTAGTATCCTTCCCAAACCGAGGATAGTACGTATGTTATACGTAAATTTTGGCACAGGCATCCTTCCCAATCCGAGGACCGTGGTAAGTAGTCTAGTAGTGATGTGAGTACAAGCAATCATTCAATCCCATTCCCAACCCACCTGGGGAATCCCATGCCTTGGTAAGAGTGTGAACTCACCTTGGTTTGCTCGGTATGCTAAGTATGCGCTCAAAGTAAATCAATCACGTCCTAGAGTATGCACGTATACATAATCAGTTTGTGTTCAAGTTGTTCACGTAAAAACATGTAGCACGTATCCACAATCATATACAAGATGGTTACACTTAACAGCAGTTAAATATTCCAGTTAACACTTAACAGAATTAACTCAAGTTACTGTGCTGGTACATATTGGCGAAACACACATGTTGGCGAAACACAGTAGTTGGCGAAACACAATATTGACGAAACACATTCGGTTTCGTCGTGGCCTTGTTTGGCGAAACAGGATTCTGATTCGTCGATTGCCCTTGGCGAAACACTTCTGTTTCGTCAAGAGACCTGTTTCGTTGAACAGTCGGTTACGTCTTAACAGTTACGAATCATACTGAAACCCTAATCATTCTAACAGCCGTCATCAGTAACAGAAATCATATGTAGATCGATGTGCATGTAGGATCATCATAACTCAATCATCCAAGAATCATTGTTTAGCATAAACCCTAGTTTATGTATATAACATATCAACTAACATACAACATCATATCATTGAACCCTATCAAGATGCTAACATTCAAACATAATAAAATATCCAGCACTACAGCATTCAACTGTAAAAAGTTTCGCATAGCATTATTTATATCCAACTACCACATTCATATCGAAATCTATATCATCATCATCATCACAAGAACCCTAATAATTAACATGTATCGGTTACAACTATACATCATCCCAGCAGAAGCACATGACACAAAACACATACACGGATGAAAGGTCAATCAAGACACATAGATTTACTAACCGAGATGATGGTTTGGTCGCACAAGGGTTTCCGGTGGGTTCTAGTTTGCCGTCACACAGTAGAGAGTCCTCTAGGGTTTCAGATTACTCAAACATATGAAACAGGAGGTTGGTTCACGTAATAATATGAGAGTTTACGTACTGGGCCCAAGCTGGGCTTCGCGAATAACTGGGCCGGCGAAACAGTCTATTTCGCCGAGATGAGTTTGACGAAACAAACTTCTGTTTCATCGAGATGCTATTGGCGAAACATAGCTTGTGTTTCGTCGAGCAGTTTCATGTGTTAATCAGTTTATGTGATTTCTAAAATACTAAGCCTCATGCTATAATATCAACACATAACCAAGCAAACATAGTACGTTTATTATCACACGAAGTGTACCGTTACAAATCAGACAAGTCAAACAACTAAATAGTCAAAGTCAACGTGCATTTAATGCGAAAGTGAAAGTCGAAAACTCGAGTTGTCACAGGTAAAATCTGAAACTCCTAGCATATGTAGTGATTGTTCTGATATGAAACATGAATGTGATAGAGTGAAACTTGAATGTGATATGATTCATAGTCACAATCAGAGTTTAGTTATTGAACTGTCAAAGTGCAAAGAGGCAAACATGGCCTTAGCTCAAAATGAAAAGGAGTTTAAAACAGTTATTAAAACCCAAAAGAAAAGTGTTTCCGAATTAACAAAAACTGTTTTCAACAAACAAATTGGTATTAATAACTACATTAATATCATTGAGGAAACCAAGAAAGAGCTAGCCGTGGCCAAGTGTGAATATGAAGCGATCAAGCTCAAATTGGAGAGTTATTCTAACTCCCGATATGTGCTCGATCACATCATTGACGTTCAGAAACTAAAGGGAAACGTTAAAGGCGTTGGTTATAGGAAGTGTCCACCCCCTTTGAGACACGACTATACCAAGTCGCCCGATGAAGAGGATATGCCTCGTTTTGAACCTAGTGTGCCTCTTGATTATGAGGAAGTTACTACTGGCCTAGGGTTCAAATCGGACAGTTCTTCAAGTACATCATCTGAGCAAACAGAAACTTCAACATCTGTTGTTACGGAACAAAGTCCTCCCACAGTTGAGGACTATGATTCGTCAGATGATGAACCAGATGTGAGTGATGAGGATAAATCTCTTGAGAAGAACAAAGGAGTTGAAGTTCCTTTTGAGAATCACATTCTGTGTGATCCTCCTACTCCTGCTGTGCATTCAACTGCTAAACAAGAGATGGATCCTATCACTGAGACAATGTCTACCGTTAAAAGTGATAACGTGTTGTACACTTTGGTCGGTGATGGTAAAATTTATTCAAACCAAGATTTTCCCATTAAAAACGTCAATCAATCTTTGATTAACAAAGTGTTTGAAGATACTACAAGTAAGTTTTTGGAAAAAGGGATCCAAAGAGTTTCTGTAACTCAGTGTGATTCTATTCCAAAAGCTGAAGTTAGGAAACAACATGGAAATCAAACATTACCGACAAAGCAACAACCTGTCACTTTTAAGGGTAAACAACAACAACAACGAGCTCCAAAGCCTAAAGCTAAGGTTGAAACAAAAGGAGCTCGTTACAAGAAGAAATGCAAAGACGTTAAGTTTGTGGCCTCCAAGGGTACTGATAAAGTTGAGACTTTTGAAAATAAATCCAATACTCAGTTTGTTCAAAAGTTAAAATTTTGAAACGTAATAGTGATAACAATTACACCCAACACACAAACGGGTGTGAAGCTAGTACCTCGGGGTCTACAAATTCAACATCAGGTCATCGAACAAAATCTCCTAATTTTGTTGAAAGGAGATCATGCTTTAAATGCGGGGAGTTTGGCCACATTATCAGAAATTGCACAAACTCTCCAAAACCAAATTTTGTAGAAAGAGCCCCTTCTGAACAAGGTCACTCACAAAGTCGTCCTGTTTCTCCAAAACATGATAAACGCACTATTAAAGAACAGGAAAAAAAACAACGACATAAGAATGTGAAGGTGATCGAAAAGGCTTTAAAACCGGAATCTGTTAAAAGGGAACCAAGTTCACCACAACCGTTAAAACCGGAGATTTCTAAATCTGTAAATAATACACAATCCGGTAAACAAAAACAAACTTGGAAACCTAAGACGGGTGAAAGTTCAGGGGGAGCTGCTGTGTTTGAAAATCATCAGGAAATTGAAATTATATTTCTTGATTCTCAGGGTCGAGCAGTTTCATGTGTTAATCAGTTTATGTGATTTCTAAAATACTAAGCCTCATGCTATAATATCAACACATAACCAAGCAAACATAGTACGTTTATTATCACACGAAGTGTTCCGTTACAAATCAGACAAGTCAAACAACTAAACAGTCAAAGTCAACGTGCATTTAATGCGAAAGTGAAAGTCGAAAACTCGAGTTGTCACATTATCCCCAACTTGAAAGAAATTTCGTCCCGAAATTTAGCATGCGGTTACTGAGGAAAGCTAATGGTGTGACGTTGTTTACCTGTATTGTATCGCGGCTCCCCGAGCAGGTTTGCGAAGATTACTGGTTTTCTTGGGGTGTCACATCATCCCCCCGTTGATTTGGAATTTCGTCCTGAAATTCTGTAGTTGTAGCTTCAGCCTCAGTAGTAGTTGCATTGGTTCCGAATAACTGGGGATATTTGAGTTCCATTTGATCTTCACGCTCCCAGGTGAACTCTGGGCCGCGGCGGGAGTTCCAACGAACTCGTACAAGAGGGATTCTCGTGTTCTTGAGGACCTTAACATCCCGGTCCATGATCTCAACAGGTTCCTCGACGAAGTGCAACCGCTCGTCGATAGTGAGTTCCTTCAAGGGAACTATGTGGGTCTCATCTGACGTACACTTCTTCAGATTCGACACGTGAAAGACGTTGTGAACTGCACTGAGTTCAGCTGGTAAGTTCAGTCTGTAGGCCACTTTACCTATTTTCTCTGTAACTTCGAATGGTCCAACATATCGTGGATTTAGTTTGCCGCGTTTGCCAAAACGAACCACACCCTTCCAGGGTGAAACTTTGAGTAGCACTCGATCCCCAACTTGGAACTCGAGTGGTTTCCTGTCTAAATCAGCGTATGCTTTCTGACGGTCGCGTGCTGCCGCCATGCGTTGTCGTATTTGTGCAATCTTTTCTGTAGTATCGACTACCATTTCTGGACCCGTGATCTGACTATCACCCACCTCTGCCCAACAAAGAGGTGATCGGCATTTATGCCCGTACAATGCCTCGAATGGAGCAGCTTTAATGCTGGTGTGGTAGCTGTTATTGTATGAAAATTCCACAAGTGGCAGATGTTTCTCCCAACCATTGCCAAAATCAATTACGCACGCCCGAAGCATGTCTTCTAGAGTTTGAATAGTGCGCTCAGACTGCCCATCGGTCTGAGGATGATACGCCGTGCTCATGTCTAAACGAGAGCCAAAAGATTTATGCATTGCTTGCCACAGTTCTGAAGTAAAACGTGCGTCACGATCAGAGATGATGGAGGTGGGCACCCCGTGCCTCGAGACCACTTCTTTTAAGTAAATGTCTGCTAAGGTAGAGAACTTGTCTGTTTCTTTGATAGCCAAGAAGTGAGCAGACTTTGTGAGTCGATCCACGATCACCCAAATAGTATCATTTCCGCGCTGAGATCTAGGTAGGCCAGTAACAAAATCCATGGAAATTTGCTCCCATTTCCATTGTGGTATCTCAGGTTGTTGGAGTGGTCCTGACGGTTTCTGATATTCTGCCTTGACTCTCGCACAAGTCAAGCATTTGCTAACGTATGTGGCTATGTGGGCCTTCATGCTAGGCCACCAGTATGTAGTCTTAATATCGTGGTACATTTTATCCGAACCAGGGTGTACCGAGTAGCGAGACTTGTGAGCTTCATTCATTACCAGCTCGCGTAAGTTGCCGTACAGTGGGACCCAAATGCGTCCTGTGACGTAGTAAGCACCATCTTCCTTCTGTTCTAAGCGTTGCCTTGAGCCGCATAGGGCTTCAGCCCTGACATTTTCTGGTTTCAATGCTTCTATCTGAGCATCTCGTATCTGGGAAGGAAGGCTAGACTGTATGGTGAGTTGTAAAGCTCGCACGCGCTTAGGCGCGGTGTCTTTTCGACTGAGGGCGTCAGCCACAACATTGGCTTTGCCTGGGTGGTACCTGATTGAGCATTCGTAGTCGTTTAGCAGTTCGACCCATCGTCGCTGTCGCATATTCAGTTCCTTCTGTTTGAATATATGTTCGAGGCTCCTGTGGTCAGTGTAGATAGCACATTTGGTGCCGTACAAGTAGTGTCGCCATATCTTAAGTGCAAAAACAACCGCTCCCAACTCTAAATCGTGTGTTGTATAATTCCGTTCGTGAATCTTAAGTTGGCGCGAAGCATAAGCAATGACTTTATCCCTTTGCATCAATACACATCCAAGACCTTGGATAGATGCGTCGCAGTAGACTACGAAATCATCCGTGCCTTCAGGCAATGAGAGGATAGGTGCGTGATGTGTGTCTGGTGGTTAAATAAAAACAACTAAAAATGTAAAGTTTTAGACATGCTTTGGCCTAATAGGTATCAGTACTCTCATCAGGATTGTCCCCAGGTAGGCAATCGAGTCGTACGAAATGCCAACCTAGACAGGAGTTCCCAACTTAACGGTACTTAACCCTTCCAGTTACTACATGTCCGACATGAAAAATACATTTTTACAAATATTGTACAAAAAGACAAACTTTAGAAATTACTTTAAACTAGACACTCTAAGCTTTAAATTTATACTTAGACTCGATTTTAGAAATAAAACACACAACCGGCAGTGTACCGATCAGTGTAGTAAAGTAAAAATTAAGTCCGGATATCGAACCCAAGGGAAAACATTTTGAACTACGTTAATTAGTTTGTTTATACAAGATTTTATACACAAATGATTGTTTTTGTATTTTTTTTGATTTAAAAGGGGGGTTTTACTTGAAATGTTAATTTAAAATGAATTTGTATAATATTAAAACAAAAATTGATAAAATAAAATTTACGGGAAAATAAGACAAGAAGCGTCGAATTAAAGAAAATAAACACAAACACAATATATTAAGTAACAAATAACAATTAAACAATCAACAAGTAACAATTACAAAAACAACAGTTTATAACAAAGATTTAACTACAAACAACGGTTTATAACCAAGATTTAACAATAATGACAAAGAACTATCCAGGTTAGAATCCTACTTGTTAATAACATGCTTTCTACCGGGCAATTGTGTGATTCGAAACCGGGATCTTTAGATATTAAACCTTTAAAGACAACTTAGGATTCCTAATCATTCTCGGGAATACAACTATGTGACTTTTAAGGTTTATTTTTATTACCGATTTTCTAGACTACCTTACAATTGTCTAGTGTTCTTGATAAATGTCTAAAACTTACTTCTTAACAGTTATAAGTTTAAACAATTTAAGAAAACTATGTTCGGTTTAATAGATAAATTAGTGACAATTTAACTAAAATGATTTCTTACAAAACTCAATTTTAGCAATACACTATATTTAATCTATTAATGTTTTTATACCTTACGGCGCTAAAAATAGTTAAACATTAAAACTGGATTAATTTGATCATTGATTCTATGGTTTATTTTACAATATCACCACATGATTACCCAACCCTTTTAGGACTTTGAATAACAACATAATTCATTTGATGAAATTACTTTCACTAGAATTAATGTGAAACTAATGATCAAAGTAAAAATCAAGTTAAAACATTCGTATACACCAAACATGTAACTTAAATTCTTTACTTAACAAGAACAATAACAATCACACAATACCCGGTAAAAATCACATATTAACAAATATTCATCATAACCTAGATAGTTTCAACGTTTAGTTACACATATTATTAAACATTATAACTACACAAAGTTTGGAAATAAATACAAACATTATTACAAGACAATTTGAACTTACAAACGAAAGGTTATAGAATTCGGATCGATTGGAACTCGGACAGAATAACTTTACGACTCCCGATAGCTCCGAGATTCTTCACCAATACTTCTAGTGGAACGGAAATTACAACAATAACCCACTCGGGTCGATTAGGATTAGAACCGACAGCCTCCGAACGTCTTCGAGAGTTCCGCGGTACTTCACCAGCACTTCCGGGTGTTTAAACACGACTATAAACAGAATTATAACAGAGATTTTGGAGAAGAAATGGTGTGTTTTTCGACTTGGGTTGCATGGGTATTTATAGGTAACAATTTTGGCTCCTGTTCACCCCTAGCGCACCGCTATGGTTTGGTGGTAGCGGTGCGCTACCACTTTTGACCTAATCCACTTGCCGACAGTGAAGGGGTAGCGCACCGTTAAGTTTTTGTTGTAGCGGTGCGCTACCACTTTTTGACTAACCCACTCCACTGAGCATAAAGGGTTAGCGCACCGCTAAGGTTTTCATGTAGCGGTGCGCTACCTTCGACTGAGGTCAAATTTTGACTTTTCTTTGGCACGTTTCCCAAGGCATCGATTCCTTCTTCGATCTTGTACTGTTTTCTCGCATAATCTACATATAATTCACCAATTCCTGCAGATTCAATATTTTATCAAATCAGTATCGAAAACATCGGATAAACGCGCATAATTTATCTGAAACAGGGGTTATCTGATATAAAAGATATGTATAATTCTAAACATATCAAATATCCCCACACTTAAGCTTTTGCTTGTCCCTAAGCAAAAACAACATATCAAACTAAAACGGTTGAACAACAACGCCTGTTAGAACAGAATCAAATACGAATTACAAAATCTTTAATCACAGAGGTTTCACAAGGCTTACGACGTTCAAAAGGTTGATAAATCAAGAAAATGGAACGAGAAACCGAGAGTACTTAATCAAATTTTTCCTACCTTTAAGTAATTAATTATGCAAAAACAATACCACTCACTGAATTCACTCTTCTCTCGGATAATATGTATGTAATTTTTAGTGAACTCTCAAAACCAGACTATGTAGCATGACTACTATAAGCTTGTACGTCAATCAAATCTCCACCTAATTGTTAGAAATCAATACAGATCAAGAGGACTTAAAATGGGTAGGTGGGGTTTAAAGGTAGGTTGTTTATTTGGGTGAAAGTGGCTAACAGGAAAATTTACGATAAACCGAAAAAAAACATAAAACAAGAATTAACAACAAATTGGTCTTTTGACCATAACTTTATTTTTTTTTTTTTTTTTTTTTTTTTTTTTTTTTAACATTTACACCATTTGTAATTCTAATGACTCTTTTTACGGTCAGATCGTCAAGACCATTTTGCTGAAGAAGTAAATCAAGTCTTTCTCAATGTTGTAGCGAATATTACTTCTAATTCTGATAGATCGTTCGGCATTGAGCCTAATAGACCCTACCTATATTAGAAGCGTGTATTTGACTTTTTTACAACTTCTCGTATAAGATCAATTTCTAAAATCCATCTCGGTTATCAGGTAGCAACCGAATGGTTTCAGACTCAAAGTGGTATCGAATGGTAATGGTGAATATTTACAGAAAAGGTGATTTTAAGGCCTCTTTTATACTTGTATCAATATCTAAACCAAGGTCTTGAAATGTATCAAAACGTACAAGTTCTAAAGTAATGCCACAAGTCGGTAAACACACATGGAACGAAAGTAGTGTTTTTGTAATAAACACTTTTAGGCTTAAATCTCACCGTCATGTGGTAATGTAATGGTTAAAGGTTTTGTTATTGCATAGTTAATTTACTTTAAAGTTAGAAAAATTATTTTAAACATTCTCGGAAAAATTGTTACAAAAACTTGATTTAAGAACCTACTATCCCGCAACTTAAAGAAACAAATGTTTTCAGATTTTGAAATTCAGCATTTAACTTGTTTTTTTTTTTTTTTTTTTTTTTCAGACGTTTTTGCAAAATTTTCAAGTTTTTCAATGCGTTTAATGACTCGGGACAAGTTTATTTTAAATTTTTTTTATTTTTTTTATAATGTTATTCCTCATCCCCACACTTGAAAGACACATTGTCCTCAATGTGTGAACATGAGAAATGTAATTAAGCACACTTGCAAAAATTAAACACGCTTGCAGAAAATTAAAAATGTTACTTCCCTGATGTGTTGTCTTGTTTACGAATCTGTGTTGCCTCGTCGTATTTCGTGCAATTCCTGTATACAACGCTTGCAAAAATAATAAGTAACACATCAACCGGGAATAACATAACACACATAAATGAAAGCACACCAAACTGAATGTCAATATATACAAATACATAAAGTACTAATGTCAAAATACAGAAAATAAAAACAGACTATGGTGGTGCAGGCTGATCATGTGGAGGGAGGCGGTCCATAATGATCTGAGCAATCCCCCTAATCTCTGAAATAGTCTGAGCCTGCGCCTGCTGTGCCTCTGCCATCGCAACCTGTGTCTCTCTAATCTCCTGCTGACCCTTCCTGAGCTGGTCTACGCTCTGCTCTAAACTAGCTAAGCGATCTGCCTGTGTGGCTCTGGCTCTGGGCAGTCTAGCTCTCTCTCTCTCAGGCACCTGATGTGAAGCTCCTGCAGGACTCCCCTCTGGAATAGGGCGTGGTGGTCTAAAACGTGGGGGGCTACCTGGCTCCATCATCTCTGGCATATACATCATGTCCCTCCTGGTAATGTGGGTGCCACTATCCTCTCTGTGCAAATACTCCCTCGGGAAGAACTCGAACACCCCTAAACTCTCTGCCAGGCGGGTGATGTAACTGCCCATACAGATCCTCGACCCCTGCCCCCGTCCATGCTCTCTCTGGAGTGAGAAGAGTAGGACCATAGCCAGGTTGGGCTCCTGACGCTGCACTATACAGTAAAGACAGAACAACTCCGAATGTGTCACTTTCTCGATACTCATGTATCGAGAATAGACAGTGCAAGTCAGGGCCCTATGAATAAGTCGAAGAATAGGATCCCGGATCTGGGAGGCAGGGATCGTGGATCTGTACCGACCATCAGCGATGGTGGGCCAAAACTGCACCAACTGTGTCAAAGTGACACAGCGTGGCAAATCCTTGTCTGACCATCCGATCAGACTCTCTGTGAAGACCGGCTGCCGGGTCTCCTCCTCTGTATATAAACCCATGCGGACGGCAAACTCGGCTATAGACATGGTATGAGTCTGCCGTCCTAGCGCGAAAGTAACAGCTGCTGGAGACGAGAGTCGTGCTGAATCGAGTGTAAAAGTAGATAAGAACTCAATAGTGAGCTCATAAAAAGACTCGCGACTCTCGTCTAGCAGCCTCCTCCAACGAGGAGTGAACAACTCCTGTAGCCTATCTGTAACGCCCATCCTGCCCATCAGAGCCCAATCAATCGTCCTCGCCGTGTGAAGAGGTCGAGTGATAAGGCGCTCCATGATACGGCGCTCCTCTGTCCCCTCCCGAAAGTCTAGGAGAGTGCTATCTCTAATCTCAGGGAGCGGTGATGGAACCGGCTCATGTAAATCGGGCATGACCGCATCCGAAGCGTAGCGGATGGTCCTGCCAGGCTGCTGCTGCTGCTGCTCCTCCTGGTCCTCCTGTACTGGGACCTCACCCTCTGGAGCATCCTGCTCCTCTACTATCTGATCCTGCTCCTGAACAACTGGAGCCTGTATAACCGGAGCCTGCACAACCGGAGGCTCCTCCTCCTGCTGCTGCACCGGGCCTCGCCGGCGCTTGCGCTCCCTGGAAGGTCGTGACAGACCTGCTCCTGACATATCTGCAATTAAAAATTTAACAGTTAATATTGCAGAAATTTTACAAGTTACCGTTCCCTAACACATTTTTTTTTTATTATATTTAATTAAAAATTAAATATATACAATAATTTAAATATTAAAAACGTGTTTTTGATGTGTTAGGGAACGATGTTGCGACCGTATAGCATTTCATTTGCGGTCGCAAAGTGTTAAATAATATAATAATATTTTACAAAAATTAGAAATTTCGGCAGCATAACGGCGTATTTTCAAGAAAACCACCAATCCTCGCTTGCATTTAGATTAATTACAAGCGAGGCGGCGAATCCTGCAAGTAAAAACGCAAGTATATATATTCTTCAATTCAATTCAAGCGCCCGAAATTTAACTACGCTAGCTTACAATAATTAACATAATTTACAACTAAAACTAACGACTATTTATTAAAAATATTCAACTAAACTTTTTAAAACGAAACTAAACTTAAACGATTTTAAACTAAATAACATTAACAATATGACTTAAACGACTTTTAACTTATTTACAATTATAAAAACTAAGATAAACGACGTTTAAAATTTTAACTAAATTATCTAAACGACTACTAAACTATATTTACGATTATAGTTACTAAAAAAAAAACGACTTTTACTACTTTAAAACTATAAACGCTAAGTACAAAATCAATTTGTTCAATTAAAATCTATATAAACTAAAAATTAAAACTTAAAAATACTCTAAGACGACTAAGACATTAGACTCGACAAACTAACCAAACCTGAACCGACTTGAACAAACAAACAAACTAACCAACCCGATACCAAACCCGGCCCAACCCAGTCAACCCAAGCTGAAGTCAAACGACCCGAATCCGAGTGTGAACCAAGCCCGACAATCAACATACCCGGAGTAAAAACAAACCAATCCAACCTGGCCCTAACCCGACTCGACGATTCAACCCAGAACCAACCCGAACCTAACTGAACAAGCAAACCCCAAACTGACCCGAGCCTACCCGAATCAGACAACCCAACCCGAACCGAACCCTAACCCGACTCAGAAAAAAAAATTACCTGTGCAAAATGTGGGTCGACTGTGATGGTGGTCCGGTGGTTGCGGTGGTTGTCTGTGAGTGGCAGACGATGGAGGTGGCGGCGACAGGCGGTGGTAATGACGGTTGTGCAGTGGTGAAGGTGGATGATGAAGTGGTGGACTCGTGGGCGGTGTGAAGGTGAGTTGAGGGTGGAGAATGATGGTGTAAATGGCGGTGATTGACGGTAGTATTGGAGGTGGTAATCGGGGTGGAGGTGAACGGAGGTGGTTATGGAGGAGAGGGGCGAAGATGGTGGTGAGGTTTGTTTGGGGAAGAAGACACCCCGTTTGGGGATTTTTATGTCTGTCCGCTACACGTCGTAGCGCTACGTTCGTTACACTCGTAACGTAGCGGTGCGCTACCCCTTTAATTTTCAAATTTTTTTTTTTTTTTTTTATATTTAAAAATATTTTAAAAACATATTTTATTTACGAAAATTCTAAAATTATTTACAAACCAAGGGATTTCCGTAAAGTTTTCTTGTCAAGACCCGTTTTATCGAAAATGTGCACAATGTCATCCTTAATCCTGTAATGTACGTGACTTCCAACCCTAGTGGAGCGCTCGGCATCCAGTCCTAATCGCACCCACCCTCATTAATTGAACGTACTCACTTTGAGATTCAGTCTGACTTTGTTTACATTTTCTGGTATGTGTCCAGTTCCCACATCCTCTGCATCTATCGTAGTGTTTTGCTCTACGCTTCATTGCACTTCTGGATGTGCCACAGAATGGTGGTATCTGCTCTTGACGTCTCCATTCCTTCCGTAGCTCAGCAGTTAGGAGAAATATTTTCTCCTTAATTTCTGTAGGTAGCCTTGGTTCTGCTAATTCTAAACAACAAAGCAAATTAAAATCGAAAGGATGCATATTAAATCTAAATCACACAATTGAATTCGTCAGCAGCTCCGAAATCACCCGAATGAAGATTGAGTACGGGTGGAACAATTCAAACCTGCATATACAAAAATAAACAGAAAATCCAAGTAATATTAAATAAAAAATGACTCAAACACTAAATTAGACTCCGGTACAATTAAAACACATATTAACTATCTATCTACTCTAATCTTGAGTTTTCACTCAAGATTCTAACCGCTGGTGATTAGTGTGACATCGAGACGAGTTACCTCCGCCTAGATAGTGTTAATTGGCCCTCCCATGTAATGTTTCAACCTGTGTCCATTCACCTTCCAAGTGCTTCCATTTTCTTCATTCTGTAACTCAACTGTTCCGTATGGGAAAACTTCTTTCACTATGTATGGTCCTGTCCACTTTGATTTCAGCTTTCCTGCAAACAGTTTTAAACGTGAGTTGTATAAAAGCACTTTATCACCTGTTTTAAATTCTTTCAACCCCTTTAACTTCCTGTCATGCAACGCCTTTGATTTCTCCTTGATATTCCAAGATCGTTCATATGCTGCGTCTCTCAGGGCTTCCAATTCATGAATTTGTAAGTATCGTCTCTTGGCGGCCTCCGTTAAGTCAAGATTAACAGTTTTGAGAGCCCAAAGTGCTCGGTGTTCTAACTCAACGGGTAAATGGCAAGCCTTGCCATAGACAATCATGAATGGTGTAGTGCCCAGGGGTGTTTTGTAGGCGGTTCGAAATGCCCACAATGCATCATCAAGCTTGTCTGCCCAATCTTTCCTGTTTTTCCCTACTGTTTTCTCCAGGATTCGTTTCACTCCACGATTTGCATTCTCGACTTGCCCACTAGTTTGGGGATGGTAGGCAGTGGAGAAACGATGAGTGACACCGTAGCGAGCTAATGTTTTCTCCATGATGGCATTGCAGAAATGCGTGCCACGGTCACTTATGAGAGCACGAGGAGTACCGAATCGTGTGAAAAGTTTCTTGAGGAATTTGATCACTACTCGGGCATCGTTTGTAGGAAGAGCTTGTGCTTCCACCCACTTTGAGACGTAATCTATTGCCACAAGTATGTATCTATTTCCACTAGAAGAGGGAAATGGTCCCATGAAGTCGATGCCCCAAACGTCGAAGATTTCGACAATTTGAATAGGGTTTTGAGGCATTTCATCCTTGGATGAGAGATTGCCAGTACGTTGGCAACGATCACAGGTTTTAACAAACTCAACCGCATCCTTAACTACTGAAGGCCAATAAAAACCACAATCGAAAACTTTTTGTGCAGTAGCGTGTGGACCATGGTGGCCTCCTGTCAATCCTTCATGTACATGCCTCAGAATCCCTAAACCTTCCTCTCGGCTCACACATCTCCTCAGAATTCTATCTCCTCTTATCTTGAAAAGATAGGGATCATCCCAAATGTACCTCCTTGCATCCTGAAAGAATTTCTTCTTCTGTTGGGTGGTCATACCTTTCAATACCACCCCTCTTGCCAGGTAATTTGCCAAGTCTGTGAACCATGGCATACCTTCCTTCTCAGCTGCAACGAAATCTATATGCTCATGAGGGAATTTATCACCAATTTCTTCCTCTCGAATTTCTTCTCTCTCAGGATCCTCCAACCGTGATAAATGATCTGCAGCCGTGTTTTCTGCTCCCTTTTTGTCTCTGATTTCTATGTCGAATTCAGAAAGGAGTAGAATCCACCGTATGAGACGAGGTTTTGCGTCTTTCTTTTTAAAGTGATAACGCAAAGCTGCATGGTCAGTGAAAACGATGGTTTTGGATAAAACGAGATATGAACGAAATTTATCGAAAGCGAATACTACAGCGAGAAGCTCTTTCTCAGTGGTGGTATAATTCTCTTGTGCATCATTAAGAGTTTTGCTCGCGTAGTAGATCGGATGAAAGTGCTTTTCGATTCTTTGACCCAGAACTGCTCCTACTGCATAGTCACTAGCATCACACATGAGCTCAAAGGGTAAGCTCCAATCGGGTGAGATAAGAATCGGTGCACTTACAAGTTTTTCTTTCAGAAAGTCGAAGGCTTTCAAGCATTCCTTGTCAAAGACAAATGATACATCTTTTTCAAGGAGACGTGTTATGGGACGCGTGATTTTAGAAAAATCTTTGATAAAACGTCTGTAAAAACCTGCATGACCAAGGAAACTGCGAACGGATTTAACATTTGTCGGTGGGGGTAACCTACTGATGGTATCAATTTTTGCTTTATCAACCTCGATACCGGCTCGTGAAATTTTGTGTCCTAACACAATTCCTTCTGTCACCATGAAGTGACACTTTTCCCAATTCAGCATCAGCTTTGTTTCAATACATCTCTTCATCATTTCCTCAAGATTTACTAAACACTGCTCAAAAGAGTCTCCATACACAGAAAAATCGTCCATGAAAACCTCCATGGATCTCTCAACCATACCTTGAAAGATGGCAACCATACACCGTTGAAAAGTCGCTGGTGCATTGCATAATCCAAAAGGCATGCGTCGGTACGCATATGTGCCGTATGGACATGTGAAAGTGGTTTTCTCTTGGTCTTCTGGTGCGATTGGAATTTGAAAATATCCAGAAAAACCATCGAGGAAGCAGTAGAATTGCTGACCTGCAAGGCGTTCAAGCATTTGATCGATGAACGGGAGTGGAAAGTGGTCTTTTCGAGTGGCATCGTTAAGCTTGCGGTAATCAATACACACTCGCCAACTGGTGACTGTACGTGAAGGTATAAGCTCATTTTTCTCATTCATGATAACGGTCATTCCTCCTTTCTTAGGAACGACTTGGGTTGGACTAACCCACGCGGAATCAGAAATAGGATAAATTAGCCCAGCCTCCATCAACTTAATTACCTCTTTCCTAATCACCTCTTTCATGTTAGGATTTAAACGTCTTTGAGGTTGCACTACTGGTTTGAATTCATCCTCCATGAGAATCCTGTGTGTGCAGAAAGTGGGACTGATTCCCTTGATATCGGACAGCTTCCATGCTATGGCATCTTTGTGCTCTCGTAGCACCTTAATCAACTTGGTCTTCTCTTCTTCCGTTAACTTGGATGATATAATGACGGGCAAACTCGACTCTTCTCCTAAGAAAACGTACTCTAAGTTGGAAGGAAGGACTTTAAGCTCTAGAGGTGACTCTATGGGTTTGCTCTCATTCGCTTCCTTGACCTCACATAACTCCAATGATTCCGGAATCAGCTCCGGGTCGTTTTCTTCTATCTCAATCTCTTCCTCTTCATTCTCGTTTTCAACTAGATCGGCTCCACTAATGTAGTTAAAACAATGATCAACGCACGAAACAAAGGAATCTAGAAAACAAGCGGAATGACATGAATCATCATTATCAATATCTCTGGGATGTTGCATGGCCCTTTCGATCTCAAATGTGACAATCTCGTCACCTGCACGAAGTGAGATCTTTCTGTCGAAGACATCAATGACTGCCTTAGCGGTTCGAAGGAATGGACGGCCTAGAATGATTGGGACTTTTTCATCAGCCTCCATGTCGAGGACAACGAAATCAGCGGGGAATACGAATTTATCGACTTTGACTAACAGATTTTCTACAATCCCCCGAGGATATTTTATCGAACGATCGGCCAATGACAGTGACATGCGTGTGGGTGTAAGCTCTCCCAAACCTAGCCTTTCATAGAGTGAAAATGGCATCAAGTTAATGCTTGCACCTAAATCGGCTAAAGCATTAGCTGGAGCAATGGTACCTCCAAAGAAACACGGGATGGTGAATGTGCCTGGATCGGTCAATTTCTCAGGTAGTTTATTCAAAACTACCGCAGAACAACCTCCCGTTAATGGAATGTTCGAAAGTTCACCTAACCTGTCTTTTCTCTTAAGAAGGTCCTTAAGAAATTTGGCATATTTAGGCATGGTTTGAAGTGCTTCAATGAACGGAAGATTAATCTTTAATTGCTTAAAGATTTCTAGAAAATGACCATATTCCTTAACATATTGTTGTTGCTTAAGGCGAGCAGGATATGGTACATTAGAATGATCAACCAAAGGGGGTGGCTTAACTCCTACTAGTTTTTCTGTCTTCTCTTCAACTTTAGGCTCTCCGGTTTGTGCGGTACTTACTGGGTCTAGCCTTTCTTGCACCTTAACGGGAGTTTCCATTTCGATTTCTTCATCTACCTCGTCTTCATTCTCTGTATCTGGTTTCTCTTGAGCAACCTCTGGTAGAATCCTGCCACTACGAGTAGTAATAGCTTTAGCTGATTGATTAGCTGGATTCTGGTAGGTGTTTCCCGAGAACTGACCAGGAGGTTTCTGGTGTAGTTGTTTAGAGATATCACCTAATTGTCTCTGAAGATCTAAGAGTGAAGATTGTTGGTTTTTATTATGAAGTTCTTGGTTTTTGTTGATTTGGTCTTGATTTCTAGCGAAGTGAGTGAGTTCGTTTAGATTTTTCTGAGTACTTTGATCTTTCGCCATTAATTGAGAAAACATCTCCTCAATTCTTCCTAAGTTTGATTCTGGACCTTTGACTTCTTGACTTCCTTGAGATGAACTTCCTGTAGCAAATTGATTACTTGAGCTTGAACCTCCAAACTGACCTCCTTGATTAGAATTACCGAATTGATTCCCTTGACCTGAATTACTATTAGAATAGAAACCTGGCCCTCGGCTTTGGTACTGATTGGACGAATATCCAGGTGGATTTCCAGACGAACGGTAATTATTACGCCAATTAGAATTGTTATTGAATGTGTTGGTGTTGAACGGGTTGGTGGGACCTCGGTTTTGGTTTTGACCTGTTATGAACTCAACTTGTTCTAAGGTAAGTGTTGGACAATCTCCAGTATCGTGACCTCCTCTGCATACTTCACATCTATCAACCTTTTTCTTGATCTCATTGAGTTCTTTTGTAAAAGTCTTTTCCATTCGATCTAGAACAGCAGCTACTGATGAATCCAAGCCAACTTGGTTCACCCCTCGAGTGATCGAAGAAGTGGTAGTCACAGGAATTGATTTCCTGCTGGCAGCGCTATAATCCATATCAGAATGGGCAAAACTTTCAAAAAGATCGTTACAGTCGGCTACTGTCTTTTTTCCCATGAGTTGTCCTCCAGCCGAAGTGTCAAATCGGGCTTTGATTTCTGGGGTGAGACCATTGTAGAATTTCTCTACAAGTGCCCACTCTGACAATCCATGCTGTGAACATCGAGCGAGTAAGGTTTGAAATCTCTCCCAGGCAAGATGGTAAGGTTCATCATGTTCCATCCGGAATGAATGGATCTGATCGCGAAGTCGAGATGCTTTGGCTGGTGGGTAGTACTTGGCTAAAAAGGCATCTCTAAGACCTGCCCAGGTGGTGAAAGTTCCTGCTGGCTGTGATTCAAACCAAATGGCTGCACGTCCAGCGAGGGAAAATGGAAAAACTTGAAGGTAACGGGTATCAAGGTTAACGCCTTCGATAGAATAAGTGGTGCAAAGACGTGTGATACGGTTTATGTGAGCGGGTGCATCTTCATCATCACGTCCATGAAATTGGCAAGAATTAGCGATAGCAGTCATGATGTAGGATGGGATTTGCCAAGATCTATCATTGTTGATTTGGGGAACGGTGATGGGTGAAGCTTCACCGGTAAAACCGGATGTGGCTTGTTGGTAAACAGTGCGATTAGCCATCCGAGCTTTTGTTTCTGGACTTGGAGAACGTGAAATTTCGAAGGAATCGGTTTCTGTGGTTGTTTCGGATTCAAAATAAGGATTTTCAAAAATTTGGAATTCACTTATGTTACTTGATTCTCCTTCCTGATTGTTGGTACGATGAAAGAATAAAAGTTCAGGATCGTCGTGTGGTTCAAATTCAGGTGGTCCTCGTGAACGTGTATTGTGCATAAACTAATAAAAATTAAACTAGGAATTTGAATATAAACAAATAAGCACAATAAACAAATAAACACAATTTAAAGTAAGAATTAATTACAAGCTAAATAAAAATTGTACTAAAATAAAAAAAAATAAAAAAAAACAAAACAAGATTACACTAATGTTTATACTAAAAATTTTTTTTTTTTTTTTTTAGAAATTTATTTTTTTAAAAAAAAAAATATAAACAAAGTAATTAACGCGATTGCAAAAGAACTCCCCGGCAACGGCGCCAAAAACTCTGATGTGTGTCTGGTGGTTAAATAAAAACAACTAAAAATGTAAAGTTTTAGACATGCTTTGGCCTAATAGGTATCAGTACTCTCATCAGGATTGTCCCCAGGTAGGCAATCGAGTCGTACGAAATGCCAACCTAGACAGGAGTTCCCAACTTAACGGTACTTAACCCTTCCAGTTACTACATGTCCGACATGAAAAATACATTTTTACAAATATTGTACAAAAAGACAAACTTTAGAAATTACTTTAAACTAGACACTCTAAGCTTTAAATTTATACTTAGACTCGATTTTAGAAATAAAACACACAACCGGCAGTGTACCGATCAGTGTAGTAAAGTAAAAATTAAGTCCGGATATCGAACCCAAGGGAAAACATTTTGAACTACGTTAATTAGTTTGTTTATACAAGATTTTATACACAAATGATTGTTTTTGTATTTTTTTTGATTTAAAAGGGGGGGTTTTACTTGAAATGTTAATTTAAAATGAATTTGTATAATATTAAAACAAAAATTGATAAAATAAAATTTACGGGAAAATAAGACAAGAAGCGTCGAATTAAAGAAAATAAACACAAACACAATATATTAAGTAACAAATAACAATTAAACAATCAACAAGTAACAATTACAAAAACAACAGTTTATAACAAAGATTTAACTACAAACAACGGTTTATAACCAAGATTTAACAATAATGACAAAGAACTATCCAGGTTAGAATCCTACTTGTTAATAACATGCTTTCTACCGGGCAATTGTGTGATTCGAAACCGGGATCTTTAGATATTAAACCTTTAAAGACAACTTAGGATTCCTAATCATTCTCGGGAATACAACTATGTGACTTTTAAGGTTTATTTTTATTACCGATTTTCTAGACTACCTTACAATTGTCTAGTGTTCTTGATAAATGTCTAAAACTTACTTCTTAACAGTTATAAGTTTAAACAATTTAAGAAAACTATGTTCGGTTTAATAGATAAATTAGTGACAATTTAACTAAAATGATTTCTTACAAAACTCAATTTTAGCAATACACTATATTTAATCTATTAATGTTTTTATACCTTACGGCGCTAAAAATAGTTAAACATTAAAACTGGATTAATTTGATCATTGATTCTATGGTTTATTTTACAATATCACCACATGATTACCCAACCCTTTTAGGACTTTGAATAACAACATAATTCATTTGATGAAATTACTTTCACTAGAATTAATGTGAAACTAATGATCAAAGTAAAAATCAAGTTAAAACATTCGTATACACCAAACATGTAACTTAAATTCTTTACTTAACAAGAACAATAACAATCACACAATACCCGGTAAAAATCACATATTAACAAATATTCATCATAACCTAGATAGTTTCAACGTTTAGTTACACATATTATTAAACATTATAACTACACAAAGTTTGGAAATAAATACAAACATTATTACAAGACAATTTGAACTTACAAACGAAAGGTTATAGAATTCGGATCGATTGGAACTCGGACAGAATAACTTTACGACTCCCGATAGCTCCGAGATTCTTCACCAATACTTCTAGTGGAACGGAAATTACAACAATAACCCACTCGGGTCGATTAGGATTAGAACCGACAGCCTCCGAACGTCTTCGAGAGTTCCGCGGTACTTCACCAGCACTTCCGGGTGTTTAAACACGACTATAAACAGAATTATAACAGAGATTTTGGAGAAGAAATGGTGTGTTTTTCGACTTGGGTTGCATGGGTATTTATAGGTAACAATTTTGGCTCCTGTTCACCCCTAGCGCACCGCTATGGTTTGGTGGTAGCGGTGCGCTACCACTTTTGACCTAATCCACTTGCCGACAGTGAAGGGGTAGCGCACCGTTAAGTTTTTGTTGTAGCGGTGCGCTACCACTTTTTGACTAACCCACTCCACTGAGCATAAAGGGTTAGCGCACCGCTAAGGTTTTCATGTAGCGGTGCGCTACCTTCGACTGAGGTCAAATTTTGACTTTTCTTTGGCACGTTTCCCAAGGCATCGATTCCTTCTTCGATCTTGTACTGTTTTCTCGCATAATCTACATATAATTCACCAATTCCTGCAGATTCAATATTTTATCAAATCAGTATCGAAAACATCGGATAAACGCGCATAATTTATCTGAAACAGGGGTTATCTGATATAAAAGATATGTATAATTCTAAACATATCAAATATCCCCACACTTAAGCTTTTGCTTGTCCCTAAGCAAAAACAACATATCAAACTAAAACGGTTGAACAACAACGCCTGTTAGAACAGAATCAAATACGAATTACAAAATCTTTAATCACAGAGGTTTCACAAGGCTTACGACGTTCAAAAGGTTGATAAATCAAGAAAATGGAACGAGAAACCGAGAGTACTTAATCAAATTTTTCCTACCTTTAAGTAATTAATTATGCAAAAACAATACCACTCACTGAATTCACTCTTCTCTCGGATAATATGTATGTAATTTTTAGTGAACTCTCAAAACCAGACTATGTAGCATGACTACTATAAGCTTGTACGTCAATCAAATCTCCACCTAATTGTTAGAAATCAATACAGATCAAGAGGACTTAAAATGGGTAGGTGGGGTTTAAAGGTAGGTTGTTTATTTGGGTGAAAGTGGCTAACAGGAAAATTTACGATAAACCGAAAAAAAACATAAAACAAGAATTAACAACAAATTGGTCTTTTGACCATAACTTTATTTTTTTTTTTTTTTTTTTTATTTTTTTTTTTTTAACATTTACACCATTTGTAATTCTAATGACTCTTTTTACGGTCAGATCGTCAAGACCATTTTGCTGAAGAAGTAAATCAAGTCTTTCTCAATGTTGTAGCGAATATTACTTCTAATTCTGATAGATCGTTCGGCATTGAGCCTAATAGACCCTACCTATATTAGAAGCGTGTATTTGACTTTTTTACAACTTCTCGTATAAGATCAATTTCTAAAATCCATCTCGGTTATCAGGTAGCAACCGAATGGTTTCAGACTCAAAGTGGTATCGAATGGTAATGGTGAATATTTACAGAAAAGGTGATTTTAAGGCCTCTTTTATACTTGTATCAATATCTAAACCAAGGTCTTGAAATGTATCAAAACGTACAAGTTCTAAAGTAATGCCACAAGTCGGTAAACACACATGGAACGAAAGTAGTGTTTTTGTAATAAACACTTTTAGGCTTAAATCTCACCGTCATGTGGTAATGTAATGGTTAAAGGTTTTGTTATTGCATAGTTAATTTACTTTAAAGTTAGAAAAATTATTTTAAACATTCTCGGAAAAATTGTTACAAAAACTTGATTTAAGAACCTACTATCCCGCAACTTAAAGAAACAAATGTTTTCAGATTTTGAAATTCAGCATTTAACTTGTTTTTTTTTTTTTTTTTTTTTCAGACGTTTTTGCAAAATTTTCAAGTTTTTCAATGCGTTTAATGACTCGGGACAAGTTTATTTTAAATTTTTTTTATTTTTTTTATAATGTTATTCCTCATCCCCACACTTGAAAGACACATTGTCCTCAATGTGTGAACATGAGAAATGTAATTAAGCACACTTGCAAAAATTAAACACGCTTGCAGAAAATTAAAAATGTTACTTCCCTGATGTGTTGTCTTGTTTACGAATCTGTGTTGCCTCGTCGTATTTCGTGCAATTCCTGTATACAACGCTTGCAAAAATAATAAGTAACACATCAACCGGGAATAACATAACACACATAAATGAAAGCACACCAAACTGAATGTCAATATATACAAATACATAAAGTACTAATGTCAAAATACAGAAAATAAAAACAGACTATGGTGGTGCAGGCTGATCATGTGGAGGGAGGCGGTCCATAATGATCTGAGCAATCCCCCTAATCTCTGAAATAGTCTGAGCCTGCGCCTGCTGTGCCTCTGCCATCGCAACCTGTGTCTCTCTAATCTCCTGCTGACCCTTCCTGAGCTGGTCTACGCTCTGCTCTAAACTAGCTAAGCGATCTGCCTGTGTGGCTCTGGCTCTGGGCAGTCTAGCTCTCTCTCTCTCAGGCACCTGATGTGAAGCTCCTGCAGGACTCCCCTCTGGAATAGGGCGTGGTGGTCTAAAACGTGGGGGGCTACCTGGCTCCATCATCTCTGGCATATACATCATGTCCCTCCTGGTAATGTGGGTGCCACTATCCTCTCTGTGCAAATACTCCCTCGGGAAGAACTCGAACACCCCTAAACTCTCTGCCAGGCGGGTGATGTAACTGCCCATACAGATCCTCGACCCCTGCCCCCGTCCATGCTCTCTCTGGAGTGAGAAGAGTAGGACCATAGCCAGGTTGGGCTCCTGACGCTGCACTATACAGTAAAGACAGAACAACTCCGAATGTGTCACTTTCTCGATACTCATGTATCGAGAATAGACAGTGCAAGTCAGGGCCCTATGAATAAGTCGAAGAATAGGATCCCGGATCTGGGAGGCAGGGATCGTGGATCTGTACCGACCATCAGCGATGGTGGGCCAAAACTGCACCAACTGTGTCAAAGTGACACAGCGTGGCAAATCCTTGTCTGACCATCCGATCAGACTCTCTGTGAAGACCGGCTGCCGGGTCTCCTCCTCTGTATATAAACCCATGCGGACGGCAAACTCGGCTATAGACATGGTATGAGTCTGCCGTCCTAGCGCGAAAGTAACAGCTGCTGGAGACGAGAGTCGTGCTGAATCGAGTGTAAAAGTAGATAAGAACTCAATAGTGAGCTCATAAAAAGACTCGCGACTCTCGTCTAGCAGCCTCCTCCAACGAGGAGTGAACAACTCCTGTAGCCTATCTGTAACGCCCATCCTGCCCATCAGAGCCCAATCAATCGTCCTCGCCGTGTGAAGAGGTCGAGTGATAAGGCGCTCCATGATACGGCGCTCCTCTGTCCCCTCCCGAAAGTCTAGGAGAGTGCTATCTCTAATCTCAGGGAGCGGTGATGGAACCGGCTCATGTAAATCGGGCATGACCGCATCCGAAGCGTAGCGGATGGTCCTGCCAGGCTGCTGCTGCTCCTCCTGGTCCTCCTGTACTGGGACCTCACCCTCTGGAGCATCCTGCTCCTCTACTATCTGATCCTGCTCCTGAACAACTGGAGCCTGTATAACCGGAGCCTGCACAACCGGAGGCTCCTCCTCCTGCTGCTGCACCGGGCCTCGCCGGCGCTTGCGCTCCCTGGAAGGTCGTGACAGACCTGCTCCTGACATATCTGCAATTAAAAATTTAACAGTTAATATTGCAGAAATTTTACAAGTTACCGTTCCCTAACACATTTTTTTTTTATTATATTTAATTAAAAATTAAATATATACAATAATTTAAATATTAAAAACGTGTTTTTGATGTGTTAGGGAACGATGTTGCGACCGTATAGCATTTCATTTGCGGTCGCAAAGTGTTAAATAATATAATAATATTTTACAAAAATTAGAAATTTCGGCAGCATAACGGCGTATTTTCAAGAAAACCACCAATCCTCGCTTGCATTTAGATTAATTACAAGCGAGGCGGCGAATCCTGCAAGTAAAAACGCAAGTATATATATTCTTCAATTCAATTCAAGCGCCCGAAATTTAACTACGCTAGCTTACAATAATTAACATAATTTACAACTAAAACTAACGACTATTTATTAAAAATATTCAACTAAACTTTTTAAAACGAAACTAAACTTAAACGATTTTAAACTAAATAACATTAACAATATGACTTAAACGACTTTTAACTTATTTACAATTATAAAAACTAAGATAAACGACGTTTAAAATTTTAACTAAATTATCTAAACGACTACTAAACTATATTTACGATTATAGTTACTAAAAAAAAACGACTTTTACTACTTTAAAACTATAAACGCTAAGTACAAAATCAATTTGTTCAATTAAAATCTATATAAACTAAAAATTAAAACTTAAAAATACTCTAAGACGACTAAGACATTAGACTCGACAAACTAACCAAACCTGAACCGACTTGAACAAACAAACAAACTAACCAACCCGATACCAAACCCGGCCCAACCCAGTCAACCCAAGCTGAAGTCAAACGACCCGAATCCGAGTGTGAACCAAGCCCGACAATCAACATACCCGGAGTAAAAACAAACCAATCCAACCTGGCCCTAACCCGACTCGACGATTCAACCCAGAACCAACCCGAACCTAACTGAACAAGCAAACCCCAAACTGACCCGAGCCTACCCGAATCAGACAACCCAACCCGAACCGAACCCTAACCCGACTCAGAAAAAAAAATTACCTGTGCAAAATGTGGGTCGACTGTGATGGTGGTCCGGTGGTTGCGGTGGTTGTCTGTGAGTGGCAGACGATGGAGGTGGCGGCGACTGGTCCTGGGTCATGTTGATACGTCTAGAAAACATCCCTTATTGCCCTGTTGTTGATTCTAGCAGAATCAACAACAGGGCAATAAGGGATGTTTGTAGTGACCTTCAGCGCCACACTGAAAACATCCCTTATTGCCCTGTTGTTGATTCTGCTGTGCTTGCTGCTGCTGCTGATTTTGATTTACAGGCCGTGGGCTCCTACAATCCTTGGCCTCATGGCCCACCCTGAAACACCTTTGACAACGGACCTTGTTACACTGGCCACTGTGGTGCCTGTTGCAGTTGTTGCACCTTGGGAGGTTCCCTCGATAACCACCCTGCTTGTGACTACCCGAAGATTGCTGGCTAGGGCTCTGATAATTGTCAGTCTTTCGCTGCTGAACTTAGGACTGAACTGAAGCTGAACCTTTGCTGGAATCCCCCTCCCATTTTCTCTTGTTGTCACTGGGAGTAGCAGGAGTAACTGAAGTAGTAGCGGTAGTTGTAGCGTTGATGCGTTTAGGCAACCTGTTCTGCTCCACCGCTTGATCAGTGAGACGGTGAGCCAACTGAACAACCTGCTGGTAGGTGGCATGATTGGCGGAAGTCACATGGCTTTGGATCTCTGGCACCAGACCCTTAAGATAAAGTTCGATATGCTTGTCCACCAAAGTAGGACACAGTAATGCAAGCTCATTCGATCTCTTTGTATACGCCTCAATTTTCAGACCCTGTCATCTTGAGGTTGAAGAACTCAACTTCCAGCTTATGTATGTCATCACGACTGCAGTATTCTTCCTTGATCATCTCTTTGAAATTGTTCCATGGGGTGGCGTTAGCAGCAACCAACCCTAGTATTTGGACCTGTGCTTTCCACCATGTGAGGGCTAAACCCTCGAGAGTACCGGTAGCATATTTCACCCTGCGTGCCTCAGGGCATTCACACATTTCGAACACAGACTCTAGCTTCTCGAACCAGTGGAGAAGGCCTACGGCTCCTTCAGTGCCGCTGAAAGTAGTTGGACGACAGTCCATGAAAGTTTTGAAAGTGCAAACAGGTGGCTGGCCTCCTGCTTGAGCGGCTGCAACTGCCGCGGTAACTCGTTCGTTAATGAGGGCCGTCAACTGGTCCTGGGTCATGTTGATACGTCCAGACATGATCTTCATAGTAAAGATAACGTAAGTGAGATAGGTTCGCGAATAGTGCGATGACAGAAGAGAGTAAGCACACAAGTGTTCTCATGCAACAACAATTAGTGAGCAATGTAATCTAAGCATACCACGAGCAAAGTTCTATGTAGTTCTAGCATGTAGGCAATAAACATAAACCTTATTACCTAGGATGTTGAGTCTTGCACGTGGAGCGAAGAGTCGTTGTGGATCGTTGAGAGCACTGTTCTGGTTATAGTCTGGTTTTAACAAAACCCGTTTTCCCTTTATTAAAACCGAGTTCTCTATAACCAATGGCTCTGATACCAATCTGTCACACCCCCAAAATCCACACGCGGAGTATCACCGCTTGGAGGCGTGACTGACCAGGATCAAGCCACCAATCATATAGAACAATGTATAAAGTAAAAGTAATTGCAATTTAACCCAACCAATCCATATGAAAGGTGTTCCAAAACATAAATATGTTATCACTGTATAGCGGAAGCGTATAATTAAACCCAACATAATAAAGTATGAAATGTCATAATGTCTAATCAAGTATTCACGATCCTTGTCCACAACGACTGCGCCTCCCGTGCAAGCTCCATAAGTACCTAAGGTCCTGCAAGGCATGTAACAGAGGATCAACAACTAGTTGAGCGAGTTCACAGAAAGTAAATGCGTAATAGTAAGTTCGTATGTAATCATGTGGCTCTACTGGGCCGTTAGTACATTCTATTGGTGGGGGCTTCCCATAATGTATATTCACTAGACTAGTTGTATCCGTAAGTATCCTTCCCAATCCGAGGATAGTAATAAGTATGAGTATATGTATAAGTGTCCTTCCCAACCGAGGACAGTACGTATCGAGTACGTAGGTTTAGCGCTGGTGTCCTTCCCCATCCGAGGACATTAGTACCTAGGATTTTTGTATGTGTTAACACTAGTATCCTTCCCAAACCGAGGATAGTACGTATGTTATACGTAAATTTTGGCACAGGCATCCTTCCCAATCCGAGGACCGTGGTAAGTAGTCTAGTAGTGATGTGAGTACAAGCAATCATTCAATCCCATTCCCAACCCACCTGGGGAATCCCATGCCTTGGTAAGAGTGTGAACTCACCTTGGTTTGCTCGGTATGCTAAGTATGCGCTCAAAGTAAATCAATCACGTCCTAGAGTATGCACGTATACATAATCAGTTTGTGTTCAAGTTGTTCACGTAAAAACATGTAGCACGTATCCACAATCATATACAAGATGGTTACACTTAACAGCAGTTAAATATTCCAGTTAACACTTAACAGAATTAACTCAAGTTACTGTGCTGGTACATATTGGCGAAACACACATGTTGGCGAAACACAGTAGTTGGCGAAACACAATATTGACGAAACACATTCGGTTTCGTCGTGGCCTTGTTTGGCGAAACAGGATTCTGATTCGTCGATTGCCCTTGGCGAAACACTTCTGTTTCGTCAAGAGACCTGTTTCGTCGAACAGTCGGTTACGTCTTAACAGTTACGAATCATACTGAAACCCTAATCATTCTAACAGCCGTCATCAGTAACAGAAATCATATGTAGATCGATGTGCATGTAGGATCATCATCACTCAATCATCCAAGAATCATTGTTTAGCATAAACCCTAGTTTATGTATATAACATATCAACTAACATACAACATCATATCATTGAACCCTATCAAGATGCTAACATTCAAACATAATAAAATATCCAGCACTACAGCATTCAACTGTAAAAAGTTTCGCATAGCATTATTTATATCCAACTACCACATTCATATCGAAATCTATATCATCATCATCATCACAAGAACCCTAATAATTAACATGTATCGGTTACAACTATACATCATCCCAGCAGAAGCACATGACACAAAACACATACACGGATGAAAGGTCAATCAAGACACATAGATTTACTAACCGAGATGATGGTTTGGTCGCACAAGGGTTTCCGGTGGGTTCTAGTTTGCCGTCACACAGTAGAGAGTCCTCTAGGGTTTCAGATTACTCAAACATATGAAACAGGAGGTTGGTTCACGTAATAATATGAGAGTTTACGTACTGGGCCCAAGCTGGGCTTCGCGAATAACTGGGCCGGCGAAACAGTCTATTTCGCCGAGATGAGTTTGACGAAACAAACTTCTGTTTCGTCGAGATGCTATTGGCGAAACATAGCTTGTGTTTCGTCGAGCAGTTTCATGTGTTAATCAGTTTATGTGATTTCTAAAATACTAAGCCTCATGCTATAATATCAACACATAACCAAGCAAACATAGTACGTTTATTATCACACGAAGTGTACCGTTACAAATCAGACAAGTCAAACAACTAAACAGTCAAAGTCAACGTGCATTTAATGTGAAAGTGAAAGTCGAAAACTCGAGTTGTCACAGGTAAAATCTGAAACTCCTAGCATATGTAGTGATTGTTCTGATATGAAACATGAATGTGATAGAGTGAAACTTGAATGTGATACGATTCATAGTCACAATCAGAGTTTAGTTATTGAACTGTCAAAGTGCAAAGAGGCAAACATGGCCTTAGCTCAAAATGAAAAGGAGTTTAAAACAGTTATTAAAACCCAAAAGAAAAGTGTTTCCGAATTAACAAAAACTGTTTTCAACAAACAAATTGGTATTAATAACTACATTAATATCATTGAGGAAACCAAGAAAGAGCTAGCCGTGGCCAAGTGTGAATATGAAGCGATCAAGCTCAAATTGGAGAGTTATTCTAACTCCCGATATGTGCTCGATCACATCATTGACGTTCAGAAACTAAAGGGAAATGTTAAAGGCGTTGGTTATAGGAAGTGTCCACCCCCTTTGAGACACGACTATACCAAGTCGCCCGATGAAGAGGATATGCCTCGTTTTGAACCTAGTGTGCCTCTTGATTATGAGGAAGTTACTACTGGCCTAGGGTTCAAATCGGACAGTTCTTCAAGTACATCATCTGAGCAAACAGAAACTTCAACATCTGTTGTTACGGAACAAAGTCCTCCCACAGTTGAGGACTATGATTCGTCAGATGATGAACCAGATGTGAGTGATGAGGATAAATCTCTTGAGAAGAACAAAGGAGTTGAAGTTCCTTTTGAGAATCACATTCTGTGTGATCCTCCTACTCCTGCTGTGCATTCAACTGCTAAACAAGAGATGGATCCTATCACTGAGACAATGTCTACCGTTAAAAGTGATAACGTGTTGTACACTTTGGTCGGTGATGGTAAAATTTATTCAAACCAAGATTTTCCCATTAAAAACGTCAATCAATCTTTGATTAACAAAGTGTTTGAAGATACTACAAGTAAGTTTTTGGAAAAAGGGATCCAAAGAGTTTCTGTAACTCAGTGTGATTCTATTCCAAAAGCTGAAGTTAGGAAACAACATGGAAATCAAACATTACCGACAAAGCAACAACCTGTCACTTTTAAGGGTAAACAACAACAACAACGAGCTCCAAAGCCTAAAGCTAAGGTTGAAACAAAAGGAGCTCGTTACAAGAAGAAATGCAAAGACGTTAAGTTTGTGGCCTCCAAGGGTACTGATAAAGTTGAGACTTTTGAAAATAAATCCAATACTCAGTTTGTTCAAAAGTTAAAATTTTGAAACGTAATAGTGATAACAATTACACCCAACACACAAACGGGTGTGAAGCTAGTACCTCGGGGTCTACAAATTCAACATCAGGTCATCGAACAGAATCTCCTAATTTTGTTGAAAGGAGATCATGCTTTAAATGCGGGGAGTTTGGCCACATTATCAGAAATTGCACAAACTCTCCAAAACCAAATTTTGTAGAAAGAGCCCCTTCTGAACAAGGTCACTCACAAAGTCGTCCTGTTTCTCCAAAACATGATAAACGCACTATTAAAGAACAGGAAAAAAAAACAACGACATAAGAATGTGAAGGTGATCGAAAAGGCTTTAAAACCGGATCTGTTAAAAGGGAACCAAGTTCATCACAACCGTTAAAACCGGAGATTTCTAAATTTGTAAATAATACACAATCCGGTAAACAAAAACAAACTTGGAAACCTAAGACGGGTGAAAGTTCAGGGGGAGCTGCTGTGTTTGAAAATCATCAGGAAATTGAAATTATATTTCTTGATTCTCAGGGTCAACCCAAGTCTGTTAAGGCTTGGGTCCCCCTCTCCAACTAATCTCTGAGTGAGTGTGCAGGATGTTCCAGGAGGAACTTTCGATAGTCATCGGATTGTTGATAGTGGAGTGTCCATGCACAAGATAGGCGACTCAAAGCTCCAAGATATTGTTATTTCTAGGAGTGGTTGCCTTTGATGGAGAGAAGAAGAAAAGGGAAACAGAGTTGTCTGTCGAAAGAGATTGAAAGCTTCGACAAATTGAAAATCATTCCAAAGTTTGATTGTTCAAGGCTTTGATCGGGTCCCCAGGATAGATTCAAATCAAAATGTACGCACCTGCAGCACGTCTGATGTTCAAAATCAAGAAGATGAACGTGCAGTGTACATTTCTTCGCGGTGTGATTGAAGAAAATGTGTTTCTTGAACAAACCAACTGGGTGTGCGGATGCCTTGGCATGGATTGAACAACCGCACACTACTTCTCAAAAGAAAGACAAAGACCTTCGCTGGTGCAATGTGGAAGACCAGCCGGACCCAAAGGTTTATGATCTTGTTGCTGTGAAGAGATTTCTCAGTAGCTACAGAATCGACTTTGAAGTCCACACCGGGTGGATATCCAGTTTGGGAGAGCGCTCAGATTCATTGCAATGCACGAAGCAGTTGCAGGATACGGTTTTAAATTTCTAATCTCTCCTATTCTTGTCGATATTTAAGCTGCTTTATAAATTGTTATCCTCTCGTAGCACTCTTTGGCATGACACGTTGATCTCGAATATCACCTCACACGTGATTGTTTCACTATGAAACTCGTCAATGTTGTCATGGTCCGCACCGCTTACCGACATGCCAACTGATTTTTCCAAAATTCGATAAATCATTTCTGATTAAAATTAATTTTGGTAAACGGCATTAAGGTAAAACCATGAGTTAAACCAACATCGGGAAATCGTTTTTGTAAATACCTTTGTGTTTTTAAAATTTATCATAGTTTGTTGATTTTAGGGGAGTAAATCCAAATTTGAAAATTCAAAAACAGCGAAAAATTTCAAAACGCAAAAACAATAGAAAAACAAAAATGAGTTTCCTGGCGAGAAAAATAGAAAATGATAGTACATCAGTGGTCTGTTGAAACCTCTTCGAACTGAAATGCAAAATGAAAAATAATGTTAAGCAGCTCTATATAAGATGTATCGGTTGGCTCACAATCATTTTAAAGTGTTCAGGGTGATATAAATCTTAAATCGACTGAAGACCAGGTGGGAACCGCACATTGGCATATGGTCTTAGTACCGAAATTTCGTTTGAGAGATTGCCGAGGTTCTGAGATATTCGGTCTTTATGCTGCTTATCATTTGGGTATCATGGTTGTATCTTTTACCGAAAAATAACGGAGACGAAGTCTAGATCTTCCATGATAACATACATACGTGTACATATTGCATTCGACCTCAATAAGTGATCAACAATCACATGTCCAAACAAAATAAGTGATATTATATCACAGATTCTTTCCAGGAGTCAAGTTCGTCTCTCTGCTGTACGAAAGTACTGACCTGTTCACGGACTTGCTCCTGTGCCCTTCATGCGTATGAAAATCAAGTTCCTCATCAATAAGTGATTCTATCACATAGGGCTTGTTTTCAATCAAAATAAGTGAGTTTCTCACATTCTTTTATACGGTCAAACAGATGATAAACAGTATACTCACCGGTAAGATGAACTCTTTTGCATACCTTGATACGGGAATGTGTCGTGTGTGGATGAACACCGGTCGGTAAGTATAAATCATACCTTAACGTATCCCCTCGCCATGATTACATCTGATAAGTTGAGCTTAAGTGGACAACAATACCGATAATTGTTATAGGATGCTTATCTAATTGTTAACTATAAGAACAAAAAGAGCGTTTTGACGTGACCGTACACTGATATGATTCTCTTACCCTCGAAACTCACAAAAAGAATGTCTGTAAATATTTGTTTACTGCTTTCAGTTTCTGTATCTTTGTATATATTTATTTATTGCTTTCCGTCTTTACATTTGAGAAATGAAAAATTCCAAAAAGATTTTAGGTGTGTTTTAATTTAAACTTTATAAAATCCAAAAAGATTTTGCTTCTAGTTTATTTTTAATTGACTGATGTTGGAACTCGAGTCTATCCTACCCAAAATCCTGATCGTAAGCCGGAAAACAATTGCACCTTCATAAACTGTCGAAGTTAACAAGTTTTGAAAGTTAAAGGATTAAAATTGATCATTTTCTAAACTTTCAAACTGTTGTCGGTCGATGTTTGATTGAGATTTGATCTCATATGTGTCATTTGTTTAATGTTAACTAAATTCCAAGCGGTTGTTCTCATTACGTTTTTAGCTTTCTTGTATGTGCAGATGTGACATCAGAATAAGCTAAAAGCGAAGAGAACATGTCAGATGACAAGCCATAAAGTGAAGACACAATAGTGGTGCAATCTGAAGATCAAGATGATCAAATTGCAGCTGACCACTTTTCAACACCACAAGGATCTAAAGTTTTGAAGTTCAAAAGATTAACGAGCAACATTCAAGGGGGAGTTTGTTGATACACTCCCTGATTGTGTCACGTGAAGACTTTGAAGATCCTCCAACACAAAAGACATGGAAGGCGAACCATCACGAGTAGCGTCCAAGGGGGAGTTTGTTGGTACACTTTATGTGGACGCGACTCGACTCGGTTCGACTCGACTCGGTTCGACACGGTTATGTCCGGCTCAAGCCCGACGTCACGACCTTCCTCCGTCGTGCGCCCCAGAGTTCGACACGCGAAGCACGGAGCGCCGCAAGCCAAGTCCCATTTACACATCATCATGACATCATCATGATGATGTCATGATGATGTCATAACCTTGACTAAATGAAATGGTGAAAGTTTAGTGAACAGAAAGTACATCTGGGCCGATTCATTTAAACATTGGGCCATAACTTGTCTTTTGGACTTTGACTTCATTTGGGCTCCATATAACAAACGACGAAACAGAGATCATGCCGAAATCACCCTTGGTTTTCGTTGATATGGGTGTGGCGAAATCAGTGATTTCGTCACACTTGTTTTCATCCATAGTGATTTCGTCCAAGGTCAAGTATAAATAGCGAAGCATGTTTATCAGTTTAGTTTATGAGAGCATAGTGAAACCAGAGAGTTTATCGTCAAACATTGTGTGTATATGTTTGATATTGTTCTCGTCCTTTTAATCCAAGTGAATCTTTGATTATCTGTTTGTGTTATCCATTTTATATTGTTTGGTTTGCACCTTCACGGGGATTCCGCACCCGCGATAGTGTTCGTGATAAACAAGGATAGGTTACGTATCGGATCCACCGAGAAAAACGGACCTACACTGTGTTATACTTACATGTGCATGTTAGCATACTAGTAGTATACAGAAAAGTTACTAAATAGTCCGGTATGTTTTCCTATGTGTTAGGAATAAATTGCGTTACAAAAATATATAAATAAGACGCCTTACGGAACAATTAAACAATTTAACGGAACAGTATCTGACCGAACAACCGGACATTACCCGGGACACTAAATTTTTTGTCAATGACATTGTTTTACTATTTTTGGCTAGTCATGATTCCCGTTTGCCATAACACCCACTAAAAATGATCAAACTAACTAGTATAAGTTAGTTACTTACATTCTAACTACCATCACCAATTTGGTTGAGATTTTTGCAAATATACCCCCCCCCAACCGAAAATTGGTCCCCTTGTGGACCCACATAATCTTCACCATGCTTCACAATATCATTCTAGATTATAATCCAATTTTATATTAGATTGATTTCTTGTTGTTGTAGACAAAATATTATGAACATCCTTATAAGCATGGTGCATAGATCACAATGTCACTTCACAAAATTCACTCTCACTTCTCATCCCTCCCTCCCTCTCTCTCTCGGCCCTCACTAGATAAAAGTGTTATGTGCAATGTCGTATGTTTGTCTATGAGTGGGGAATAGATGGGAAGTTTATATGGGCATGAGCCGTTAAAGTGATGCATGTTATGTGATAGATGCGTGTAGGAATTTTGTGTTCTATTTGAAGTCACTAATAAACTAAGTGGTAATCATACTAGGACGTGATTGACCGACCTTGACTGTTAGCTATTTTTGAGAGTCAAACCGAGCAACCGAGGTGAGTTCACACTCCTAAGGCATGGGATTCCCGGTGGGTTGGGAATGGGATTGAATAACTACTCATACTACCATTACTATTAAACTACTTTTCACTGTCCTCGGATTGAAGGGCACGTACGTAAAACCTACGTACACTCATACTTACTATGGTCCTTGGATCAAGAAGGGCACGTACACACACGACTAGTCTAGTAACATACACATGGGAAGCCCCCACTAATCTTCGCAAACATGTTTGGGAAACATCGATACGGATTAATACGATACACATGGGAAGCCCCCACTAATCTTCGCAAACATGTCTGGGAGACCGCGATACGAATTAATACGATACATGGTTTACAAAACGAACATATGATTTACGAAACGAATGCTATAACTAAACAACCAACTGTGAACTCGCTCAACTTTGTTGTTGATTCGTTGTTACATGCCTTGCAGGTCGTTAGGTACTCATGGAGCTTGCATTGGAGTGGGAAGAGTCGTTGTGGGACATGGACAGCTGTGTGCCATGCTAAACATTTGAAACGTTTAAACTTATGACTTGGTTTTAAACTTTATGCTTCCGCTTGCAACTTAAACTATGTTTTGTTTAGACACCACTTGTATTGTGTTGGATTTTATATACTACTTATATGCTTGTTCAATATGATTGGTGGCTTGATCCTGGTCATGTCACGCCTCCAAGCGGTGATACCCCGCATGGTGGATTTTGGGGGTGTGACAGATTGGTATCAGAGCCATTGGTTATAGCGAACTTGGTTTTAATAAGGGAAAAAGTTTTTGTTAAAACCAGACTATAACCTGTACAGTGCTCAACGATCCACAACGACGCTTCGCTCCACATGCAAGACTCAACACTATAGGTGATATGATTTATGTTTATATTGCCTACATGCTAATTACATAGAACTTTGCTCGTGGTATGCTTAGATAAACGTAACAACTATTGTTTGAAAACACTTGTGTGCTTATCCTCTTCTGTCATCGCATATTCGCGAACCTCTCTCACCCATGTTTCCTTTGATATGAAGATCATGAGTGGACACGTTAACATGACTCAAGCCCAGTTGGCGGCTTTGATCACTGAACAAGTTACTGCAGCACTCGCAGCTGCCCAGGCAGGAGGTCAACACGCTCAGCCTCCTGTGTGTACTTTCAAGACATTCATGGACTGTCATCCTAACACTTTCAGCGGCACTGAAGGAGCCGTAGGACTCCTCCACTGGTTCGAGAAGCTCGAGTTAGTCTTCAAAATGTGTGAATGCCCTGAGGCCCGCAGGGTGAAGTATGCTACTGGTACCCTTGAGGGTATAGCGCTCACTTGGTGGAACGCGCAAGTTCAGATGTTAGGGCTGGCAGCTGCTAATGCCACCCCATGGAATGACTTCAAGGAACTGATCAAGCGGGAATACTGTAATCGTGATGACATCCACAAACTTGAAGTGGAGTTCTTTAACCTGAAGATGACGGGGTCTGAGATAGAGGCGTATACGAAGCGATCCAACGAACTGGCAGTGTTATGTCCAACTATGGTGGATCCTCCCATCAAGCGCATTGAGCTGTACCTCAAAGGCTTAGTACCAGAGATACAAAGCCATGTGACTGCTGCTAACCTTGCTACCATCCAGGATGTTACTCGTCTCGCTCATCGTCTCACAGACCAGGCAGTGGAACAGAACAGGCTGCCTAAGCGTATAAGTGCTACTGTTACTGCTACTTCTGCTATTCCCAGTGACAACAAACGAAAATGGGATGGAGCCAACAGCAAGGGTTCGACTACGGTTCAGTCCCAGGCGCAGCAGCGAAAGATTGATGACTACCAGAGTCCTGGTCAGCAATCTTTTGGTAGTCAAGGGCAGGGTGGGTATCGAGGAAACCACCCAAAGTGCAACAAATGCAACAGACACCACAATGGTCAGTGCAACAAGGGTCGTTGTCAGAGGTGTCTCAAGGTGGGTCATGAAGCTAAGGATTGCAGGAGCTCACGACCTGCGAATCAGAACCATCAACAACAACCACCAGCTCCACAGAACCAACAGCAGCAACAGCGAGGCAACAGGGGATGCTTTCAGTGTGGTGCTGAAGGCCACTTCAAGCGGGACTGCCCCCAGTTAAATCAAAATCAGAATAACACCAACAACAACAATAATCAGGGCAACGGGAATAATAACGGGGGAAACAATGGAGACAATGGCGCCCGGGGCCGTGTGTTCGTGATTGGTCAGGGTGATGCAAGGAACAATCCCAACGTTGTGATGGGTAAGTTTCTTCTCGACGACTTTTATGTTACTGTTCTATTTGATTCGGGTGCCGATACCAGTTATGTGTCCCTAAAACTTAGTCAAATGCTTAAACGTACCCCAACACTTTTGAACACCAAGCACACGATAGAGCTAGCAAACGGTAAAAGTCTTGAAGCCACACGTATAGTAAAAGGCTGTAACCTCGTCTTAGCTGGTCAGACCTTCTCTATCGATCTTATCCCTATTGTACTTGGTAGTTTCGACATCGTTATCGGGATGGATTGGCTATCTCATCAACAAGCGGAAATTCTTTGCAACGAGAAAATCGTCCGCATTCCTCGTTCTGGTGAAGAACCTCTCATGATTCATGGCGACAAGAGTGGTGCTGTTGTGGGCATCATCTCTTTCCTCATGGCCCAGAAGTGTTTGCGTAAGGGCCACACTGCCATTCTGGCACTCGTTACTGACATATCAACGGAAGAGAAGAAAATTGAAGACATTCCTATTGTGCGCGATTATCCTGAGGTATTCCCTAAGGAATTACCTGGTCTCCCACCTCATCGACAAGTCGAATTCCAAATCGAGCTAGCTCCTGGAGCAGCGCCCATAGCTCGAGCACCTTATCGCTTAGCCCCAACCGAACTGGAAGAACTGTCCAAGCAATTACAAGAACTTTTGGAAAAAGGTTTTATTCATCCAAGCTCTTCGCCCTGGGGAGCTCCAGTATTATTCGTGAAGAAGAAAGACGGTACCTTCAGAATGTGCATCGACTACCACGAACTCAATAAGGTGACCGTAAAGAATCGTTATCCCCTCCCGCGCATTGATGACTTATTCGACCAGCTGCAAGGGTCGAGCTATTACTCCAAGATTGATCTGAGATCGGGTTACCATCAACTGAGAGTCCGAGACGAGGATGTCTCTAAAACAGCATTCAGAACTCGTTACGGCCATTACGAGTTTCTGGTTATGCCTTTCGGATTAACGAACGCACCAGCGGTTTTCATGGATCTCATGAACCGAGTATGCAAACCTTACTTGGATAAGTTCGTTATTGTTTTCATCGACGACATCCTGATCTATTCTAAGAGTCAGGAGGAACACGAGCAGCATCTATGACTTATACTGGAACTTCTTCGAGCAGAGCAACTGTATGCCAAATTTTCGAAATGTGACTTCTGGCTTCGCGAAGTCCACTTTCTAGGCCACGTAGTAAACAAGGATGGAATCCATGTTGATCTATCCAAGGTAGACTCGATCAAGAACTGGCCTGCACCCCGCACACCAACAGAAATCCACCAATTCTTGGGTCTGGCGGGCTACTACAGACGATTTATCAAGGATTTCTCAAGGATTGCGCAACCTCTCACTTCACTGACTCAGAAGGGTGTCATCTACTGTTGGGGAGATGCACAGGAGTCCGCATTTCAGCACTTAAAAGACAGACTTTGTAGCGCGCCTATCCTCTCATTGCCTGAAGGCACAGATGATTTTGTGGTTTATTTCGACGCTTCCATCCAAGGACTTGGTTGCGTGTTGATGCAACGTGACAAGGTCATTGCCTACGCATCGCGCCAACTTAAGGTTCACGAAAGGAACTACACTACGCACGACTTGGAGTTGGGAGCAGTTGTTTTTGCGCTAAAGATATAGAGACATTACCTGTACGGTACCAAGTGCACCATTTACACCGATCACAGGAGTCTCGAGCATATCTTCAAGCAAAAGGAGTTAAACATGCGTCAACGCCGATGGGTCGAGCTCTTGAACGATTATGAATGCGCTATCAAATACCATCCAGGCAAGGCCAATGTTGTGGCCGACGCCCTTAGTCGAAATGATACTATACCTAAACGTGTGCGAGCATTACAACTTACCATCCAATCTAGTCTTCCTGCTCAGATTCGTGATGCTCAGGTCGAAGCATTGAAAACAAAAAACGTCAAGGCTGAGTCTTTACGAGGATCGAGGCAGCGGCTAGAACAAAAGGAAAACGGCGCCTACTATGTTAACGGACGCATCTGGGTTCCACTTTATGGAGACTTACGCGAGCTTGTGATGGATGAAGCACACAAATCTCGTTATTCGGTACACCCTGGTTCGGATAAGATGTACCACGATCTCAGATCTACGTATTGGTGGCCTAGCATGAAAGCTCACATAGCAACTTACGTTAGCAAATGTTTGACTTGTGCGAGAGTCAAGACTGAATATCAGAAACCATCGGGCCTACTCCAACAACCAGAGATACCACAATGGAAATGGGAGCAAATTTCCATGGATTTCGTTACTGGCCTGCCTAGATCTCAACGTGGAAATGATACTATTTGGGTAATCGTGGATCGACTCACAAAGTCTGCACACTTTTTGGTTATCAAGGAAACGGATAAGTTCTCCACTCTAGCAGACGTTTACTTAAAGGAAGTGGTTTCGAGGCACGGAGTGCCAACCTCTATTATCTCTGATCGTGATGCACGTTTTATTTCAGAACTGTGGCAAGCGATGCACAAATCTTTTGGCTCACGATTAGACATGAGCACAGCTTACCACCCGCAAACGGATGGGCAGTCTGAACGCACCATCCAAACCCTAGAAGACATGTTGCGGGCATGTGTAATCGATTTCGGCAACGGCTGGGAAAAACATCTCCCTCTAGTGGAGTTTTCGTATAATAACAGCTACCACACTAGCATTCAAGCCTCTCCGTTTGAGGCACTGTACGGGCGTAAGTGCCGATCACCTCTTTGCTGGGCAGAAGTTGGCGACAGCCAAATCACTGGCCCAGAACTCGTAGTTGATACTACAGAAAGGATTGCTCAGATACGACAACGCATGGTGGCAGCTCGCGACCGTCAGAAAGCCTACGCAAACAAGCGCATGAAACCACTCCAGTTCCAAGTTGGGGATCGAGTGCTACTCAAAGTTTCACCCTGGAAGGGTGTGGTTCGCTTTGGAAAAAGAGGCAAGCTCAATCCACGTTATGTCGGACCATTTGAAATCATTGAGAAAATTGGCAAAGTCGCCTACAGGTTGAATCTACCTGAAGAACTCAGCGGAGTTCACAATGTTTTCCACGTGTCGAATCTGAAGAAGTGTCTGTCAGATGAGACCCTCATAGTTCCCTTAAAGGAGCTCACAATCGACGATCAGTTGCGATTCGTCGAGGAACCAGTTGAAATCACTGATCGAGATGTTAAGATTCTCAAGCGTACCAGGATACCTCTTGTTCGAGTCGTTGGGATTCCCGTCGTGGTCCAGAGTACACCTGGGAACGAGAAGACCAAATGAAACTCAAGTACCCCCAACTGTTTAAGAAAAATACAACCACTATTGAGGCTGAAGCTACTGCAGAATTTCGGGACGAAATTCCAAATCAACGGGGGGATGATGTGACACCCCAGGAAAACCAGTAAACACCGCAACTTAACTAGCTTCCTCAGTAACCACGTGCTAAATTTTGGGATGAAATTTTCTTAACGGGGAGAGAATGTGACAACCCTCGTAATTACATGTATCCGTACGATTTATTTAATGATAATTAAAGTGCTTGATGACTGTGCTGAATCATTTAACTGCTCTCTGATTACTATGTTATACTTACATGTGCGTGTTAGCATACTAGTAGTATACAGAAAAGTTACTAAATAGTCCGGTATGTTTTCCTATGTGTTAGGAATAAATTGCGTTACAAAAATATATAAATAAGACGCCTTACAGAACAATTAAACAATTTAACGGAACAGTATCTGACCGAACAACCGGACATTACCCGGGACACTAAATTTTTGTCAATGACATTGTTTTACTATTTTTGGCTAGTCATGATTCCCGTTTGCCATAACACCCACTAAAAATGATCAAACTAACTAGTATAAGTTAGTTACTTACATTCTAACTACCATCACCAATTTGGTTGAGATTTTTGCAAATATACCCCCCCCCCCAACCGAAAATTGGTCCCCTTGTGGACCCACATAATCTTCACCATGCTTCACAATATCATTCTAGATTATAATCCAATTTTATATTAGATTGATTTCTTGTTGTTGTAGACAAAATATTATGAACATCCTTATAAGCATGGTGCATAGATCACAATGTCACTTCACAAAATTCACTCTCACTTCTCATCCCTCCCTCCCTTTCTCGGCCCTCACTAGAACCGCCACCACCACCACTCTATCACCACCATCTTCAACCAATTTCAAATCCATTCAAGTTCTAGAAGGTGACTCTTGGAAGCTTGTAGCTTGTGGGTCTTGAAGGAACTTTCATACATTGTTTCTACACACCATTCTCACCATCTATTCTCTTGAAGTCCTTCCCTAGCTTTAAGCTAGTTGTAAGTCCTCGTTTAAACTTGTTTCACTTCTATTTAGAGAAGTTAAATGATGTAGTATGATTGTATGTCACAAGAACACAAAACATAAAGTACGAACATAAACCTTTACATAAAGCTTACATGTGAATGAAATGTGGTAGTAGGATGTTGTAGTGAGCATGTTGTTGATTTCTTGATGATGTACTTGCTGATATTGATGTTAAATGTCGTTATGGATCTCTAAACATGTTAACGGAACCAATATAACTCGAGTTAGGATATTAAAAAGCTGAAAACAGGGGCTGGTTGGTGTTTACAGCCAACTTCAGTTGGCAGTAACCAGACCGTAACCTTACGAAAAACTGATTTTCTGAAGTCTAGATTTATGTATTATGAAATACGGTTCTAATGGCACTGGAATCATAATTTTTGGACTTCGTTAACTATTTTTAAAGACCCTTTTAAAAACAGCAGCTGAAGCTGAGTTTTTGCTGCAGTAAATGAGTGATATGTTTTTAGTCATAACTGGAAATCTATGTTGAATCAGCTCATGAAATTTGTACAATAGATGAAAACTGATGTATTTGTGATTATCCCACTGGAATTTCGTAAATCGGACTCTCGACGAATTTTTAATAAATTATTCCGTGGACTGCAATCAGAAAAAGATGAATCTGATTGCAGTCCGTAAAATGAATTTTTATAAAATATTGGTAATGAACTGGATCCCGAGATTTTTATACAATAATATTTGGATCGTTTAAGACCTTCTGTAAAAAGTTCAGAATTTTTGGAACATGTTAACTATTTTATTAAAATCCCCGAAAACAGCCCAGTTTCGAGTATAAAAGCTGAAACGACATAAGTAGTGATATGCGTGTCTAAATGGCGGGTAGGTTATCCGAGAATGATATTACATGTTATATGTCTATAAAAGTGTTATGTGCAATGTCGTATGTTTGTCTATGAGTGGGGAATAGATGGGAAGTTTATATGGGCATGAGCCGTTAAAGTGATGCATGTTATGTGATAGATGCGTGTAGGAATTTTGTGTTCTATTTGAAGTCACTAATAAACTAAGTGGTAATCATACTAGGACGTGATTGACCGACCTTGACTGTTAGCTATTTTTGAGAGTCAAACCTAGCAACCGAGGTGATTTCACACTCCTAAGGCATGGGATTCCCGGTGGGTTGGGAATCCCATACTTACTACGGTCCTTGGATCAAGAAGGGCACGTACACACACGACTAGTCTAGTAACATACACATGGGAACCCCCACTAATCTTCGCAAACATGTTTGGGAAACCGCGATACGGATTAATACGATACACATGGGAAGCCCCCACTAATCTTCGCAAACATGTCTGGGAGACCGCGATACGAATTAATACGATACATGGTTTACAAAACGAACATATGATTTACGAAACGAATGCTATAACTAAACAACCAACTGTGAACTCGCTCAACTTTGTTGTTGATTCGTTGTTACATGCCTTGCAGGTCGTTAGGTACTCATGGAGCTTGCATTGGAGTGGGAAGAGTCGTTGTGGGACATGGACAACTGTGTGCCATGCTAAACGTAAGGCGTACATCAGTCTTATTTCATCCGGGCTTATCAACATTAGACCTGCTCCAGAGCCTTTTCCGCTGGATGATCCATCGGTATAAAGCTACCAGGTTTGTCTAGCTGTGCTGGACTCTGGGATTATAGTTTCTCCCTCGGGAATTTCGGCCAGGAAGTCGCGATTACCTGCCCTTTAACTGCTGTTCGTTTTCGGTACTCGATGTCCAATGCTCCCAACTCAATTGCCCGTTTAGCCAATCTTTTGGAGATCTCAGGCTTGTGCAAGATTTGTTGTAACAGGTAGTTTGTTAAAACCTGTACGCGGTGCCCTTGAAAGTATCTTCGTAGCCGCCGGGTAGCATGAACTAGAGCAAGCACCAACTTTTCAAAAGTTGGATACCTCGTTTCGGGTCCCGCCAAAACTCGGCTGATGTAGTAAATGGGTGTTTGTTTCCCATTTCTCTCTACCATGAGTACCGCGTTATGTGCCACTGCCAGGTACATTTTGAGTAGCTCTTCCGGATATGGCACAGTTAACATGGGTAGTTTCTCGATGAAACGCTTCATGTCTTGTAGGGCTTCTTCCGCTTCGCTGGTCCATTTGAAGTTCTTCTTGTTAAGGCAGTCCTTCAGTGTTTTTATAAATGGTAAAGACCTTTCGGCGTGCCTTGCCAAAAATATATTTATGGCCACCAGACGCCCGTTTAATGCTTGCGCTTCTTTCAGAGTCCTGGGGGAGGGCATCCATGTTATGGCAGCTACTTTTTCTAGGTTGGCTTTAAAACCGTCCCGGGTGACTACTACCCCCAAGAACTTGCCTTCCTCGACCCCGAATGAACACTTCTTGGGGTTGAGCTTGATGTTATACTCCCTGAGCGTTCGGAAGGTTTCTTCGATGTCTACCAGCATTTGTTTTTCTTCCCTGCTCTTGATTACTAAATCGTCGACGTATACTTCTAAGTTCCTGCCGATTTGTTTTTCAAAAGCTTTGTCTATGAGCCGCTGATAAGTAGCTTCGGTGTTTCGCAGGCCAAAAGGCATCTTGGTATAACAAAAGATACCCACATCAGTATGAAACGCCGTTTTCTCTTCATCGTCTTTGGACATTTTGATTTGGTGATAACCCTTATAGGCGTCTAAGAAACATTTGTACCTATAAGGGACCAGGGAGTCAACTTTGAAATCCATCTCTGGTAGCGGGTAAGCATCCTTGGGGCATGCTTTATTTAGATCTTTGAAGTCTATGCACATCCGCCACGTACCGTCTGGCTTCTTGACCATCACGGGGTTTGATACCCATGTGTGGTACTTTGTTTCTCTGAGTATTCCAGCTTCAACCAGCTTTCATATTTCTTTGACTACTGCTGCTTTTCTATCTGGAGCCATGATTCGCTTTCCCTGTGCGACGGTTTTAATGCCCGAGAGGGTAGCTAGCCTGTGCTCTGCCCTCTCCCGGGGTATTCCGATCATGTCAGAATGTTCGAAAGCGAAAATGTCAGCGTTTCTTCTCAGCAGTTGTTTTAGGTTGTTTTTTACTTCTGGGGTGAGACTATCCCCTATAGTTACTGTCTGATCTGGATGGCGTGTGCTTAATACCCATCTTTCAGGACCGATGGCGCCGGTTGGCCCCTGTCGGCATCTTTTGGAGTCCAATACCTCTCCCACCTTATCTCGAAATACTGTAGCAATACCCCGCGGGGTGGGAAACTTCATGAAACCTCGCGCCGTAGATACGATAGCTTCCAATTTTCCCAGGGTGAACCTTCCGATGATTACATTTTGGTAAGACTCAGCGCGTACCACAAGGAATGTAAGGAGTATGGTTCTTTCTCGGGGGGCTTGTCCAAAGGTGACTAGGAAAGTAATTTGGCCGATGGGATCAACCTTTTCCCCCGTAAAGCCTTTGATAGGGGCGTGTACTGACTCAAGCAGTCTTCTATCTTCTGGTTGCATTCTGTTGAAGCAATGCTCGTAGATGATATCCTCTGAACTCCCGGTATCTACCAGGATCCTTCTCATGTGATAATCACCTACCGCAGCAGATATGATTAAGGCGTCTGTAGTGAGGTGCAAATCTTCCACGCGAGGCTCAATTGTCATGGTGGCTAGCATCCAAGGTTCGAGGGTGGAAAAACTCCGCTTGGCTCCTTTTCCCTTATCAGCGTGTACCATGTTTAGCTCCCGTGGCCTTTTACCCGCCGCCTTGTCGTTTTCTTCTTTGACGGGCAGCGGGCCCTGTTTGATGTCTCGCTCTAGGTGCGCCAATTTGCCCGCTTTCACGAAGTATTCTATCTGCTTCTTTAGCTGAAAACAGTCATTAGTATCGTGGCCGCTCCCCTTGTGGTATTCACAATACTTGCTCGTATCTTTGTTGCGGTTGTTCTTTAGGGGCTTCGGAGGGTTGAACTTGAGGTTCTCAGAGGCTAGGATTTCCGCTGGAGTTTTGCTCAAGTTAGGGTAATCGGATCGCGGCTTAGAGGGTTCATTCCTTGAGTAGGTATTTCTAGGCCTATCATACCGCGAGTCCGTTCTGTCGCCTCTTTGGTATCGGTCTCCTCTGCCTTTACTTTTAGAACCCCGCTGCTCCCTCTCCTCTTGGCTTTTCTGAGCCTCCTTTTTTCTATTGGCCACGTGACTTGTGGCTACCGCCTTTTCTTGTATCACATAAACCTTAGCTATTCTTAAGATTTCGTCGATGGTGGGAGGCACACCATCTCTTCCATGAAGTGTTCGTAATAGCTCGTCATCATTTACTCCTTGTAGGAAAGCTCCACACGCTAGATCGTTTGTGACACCCGGGATTGCCAGGCTTTCTTTATTAAATCTAACGATGAAATATTCTACCGTTTCATTGTCTCGCCGGCGGATATGGAGGAGCTCGTTTCGGTCTTTAGTGTGCCTGCGCTGTTGGCTGAATTGCAAGATGAACTTGGACTCTAGATCTTCGAAACTGTCAATCTCCCTAATGGGCAGGCTGTCCCACCAGACCCGAGCCGCGCCTACCAGCGTTTGTACAAACATTTTACACCAGAAGGGCATAGGCCAACAGGCTACTTCCCCTTCGCTTTTGAATAGATTTAGATGGTCGTCAGGGTCACCTAGATCGTCGTATTTGCCTACAGTTTGAGGCATATTGGGCTTCTCCTTGATAGGAGCTTCCGCTATTCTTTTGGTGAACTTGGATTTGAAAGTTGCATCCACTGGTTTGTAAGGTCTGGTGAGTTCATATTCTTCTACATTAATGGGTTGTTCTGGAGGGATGACCCCACTTTGGCTGGTACCCTGGGTGACAGGGAGTTGAGCCGGGGCGATGTTTAGCGAGGAGCTGGGGCCTCCACCTAGGGAGAATCGAGGCCTAGATGCATTTCCTCTGTCATAAGCAGGTTCCGCCGTTGGCGGGGTCTGACCATATACCGGCTGGGATGTTGGAAAAGTCCACCAGGGGGCATATAAGCCGCGTATGGCGACTGCTGAGCATAGCCTTGCGCCGTCCCCTGAGGAGTGTAAGTCGGAGTATTGTATGGAGGTAAATACCCATAAGGGGGTGCATAATAGTACCCGGGGAAGTAAGCCTGATTTCCCAGCGTAACCGGGGCGTTCGTGATTCCCGCTGGCATGACCACTGGTTGATGGGGTGTTGTAGATAACGCCGCCGTTAGCGCTGCCGAATACAAGGGTGGCATGGCGTAGGTGACTGAAGGTTGATAGTACTGAGGTATGCTCGCCTGTGGTATAACAGTACTTGGGCTTGCTGATGTTATTACTGGCATAGTGTTGTAACGTATCGTCTGTGCCCTAGTGGTTGTTGCTGGGGTGAAAACGTTAGCGCCTGTTGTAATTGGTTCCACTGAATGGAACTGCAGAGAAGTGTAGGAAAACAGGTCTGCCGTCGTCGTCCCAGAAGAAACAGCGGTAGTGCTTGTAAAGCCTGGTGGGGGTCCTTTTGCTTCAAATTCCAAGTCGAGTGACCTGGTTACGGCCGGTGAGGCTAGCATGGTGGTAACCGGGCTTGTCTCTAGCAATGGATCGCTAGTTACCATCGCCTGGCTTGGTGTGACTGCTACGTTCTGATCGCTTGCCATAGGGTTCCGTCTGATTGTTACCGAAAGGTCCCACGGATGGCGCCAATGAAGAAACACTAACCTTTGCGGTAGTATCCGACTAAGACTTCAACTCTTGGCGACCCGAACTGTTAGCTGCAAAACAGAACACCGTTAGGACTCGTTACAGGAATGGGGTTATTCCTGTAACCACCCTTAGGCGTGAGAATAAGTCTCGGTTTTGGGAGTAAAAGAGTATGCGTAGAGAAGAGAGTAAAACGAGAGCAAGATGATCATACCTTAGATGTTTTCCTTTATTTATAGTTTACCATTAGGGTTTCTCCTAACTTGGGATGGGCTCCGATAAGTTAGGGATTTACACGATCTTCCCAAAAGAACGGGGATTCAGTTACGTGATTTATCCATGCAGAATAGAACATTCTAGAATAAATATTCATAATTAGTTATTTAGAATAAAATAGTAGGTAATGACCGGGTCAGGTTGGCCGATCCGGGTCATACCTCGTCAGTAACTTAGACATAATTATTCAAAGTTTAACTAACCTAGACAAAATTATCCCAAAAAATGTCTTGAATGTCCAAAGTTTAACTTAATATTTATTATTTTTAACATAGTCAAACGAACACGAACGAACGTAAAGGAACGAACATGAACGAATGTAATCGAACATATTACCGAACGTTCACGAACACAGTCGAACGAACGAAACCTTTATTCGTGTTCGTTCGCTAAGCTAACCGAACGAAACGTTTTGTTTGTGTTCGTTCGTTAAGCTAATCGAACGAACATAAACGAACTTCCTGTCTAACGATTCATGAACTGTTCGCTGAACATTCGGTTCGTTTACAGCCCTAAAACATGTATTGAATTTTACCCTTTTAGAGAACAGACATGCCAATAACCAACAAATCATCAGCCACAAAGTTAGTTAAGGGGGTTTTATAATGCTCTATTATCATTTTTCTGGTCGTTATAGGGGCATATAGAGAGAATGACATTTCTAGAATAATGCCGAAAGAGGAGAAAAAATGAAAAGTATTATACAAATCACATATTATAATGTAAATTTATTTTAATGAATATCCAACCCATTATGAAGTTATTTTAACTAGTGAGTTTCCTCACCGCTTCGCGGCGTGAATTCGATCGTTATTTGTTAGGCTCGCTACGGTACCGACACTCGCTATATTAATTGAAAGGGAAACCCTTACATCGATCGAAAACAATAAAAATGAATATGATGTTGTTTAGTTGATATCGGTTCGTTTGTTTTACGTTCTATGTTTATTTTTGTCAACATTGCAATATAATTTTTTTTGCAAATGACTATTGTGCCATGATCATACCAAAGCTAACTAAAACCTACTGAACAACATGTGTATCGGTACTGGTACTAATTTTTATTGTTTTTTATTTCGATAAACTGACGTCGTATCGCTACCATAGTGTGTTACACCAAACAACATCGGTACCGATATGTTTCTCGTTTGAAGATGAATATCGTATCGCTACCACTGTGACCCGGACCGAAACCAAACGAACAACATTGGTTCGGTACCAATATTTGTGTATACTATGTTTTCTTTTAATAAACTGACACAGTATCACTATCTTAACGTACCATACAACATCAGTACTGATACCTGTATTCATTTTTATGGTTTCCGGTTTTGAAAATTCTTCATTTATACAATTCCTTATGTGATAATAAATGAATATCGGTACATGTAGCGTGACAATCTGAACCAATCGATATCGTTCGAACAACATCATTGCCGCTATTGGTGTTTGTTTTTGTTGTTTTCGACCAATGTAAAACACGTGTGGATTTCATACCTAATGCCTATATTGTACCGCTAGTGTAACGAACCGTATCGATATCGATCTGATGCCCGCGTAATGTTAAAAAAATTAACATAGACGCGGATTTAGATTTTTTTTTTTAATTTAAGAAACGCAAATTGTTATTCTACCGCTACTGTAACAACTGTATTGATATTGATCCAATTCATGCGGAATGTTAAAAAAAATAAACATAAACACGAATTTAGAGTTTTTTTTCTAAATTTAACAAACGGAAGTTATTACTAAATAAAATACTATTAATAAATAATAAGGATCAAGTTATTCTACAAAGGCTCCTAATTGTAAGAAGTGTAAGAAAGATTTATAGAGCGACAAGTGTCCGATAACCTAAAATTAAACCCACTACATCATCACCCAAAACCTAAACACCCACCTTCACCCCACCCCACCCCACCCCACCCCACCACCACCCGAAAACCTAAACCCCCTACCCCCCGACAACAAAAAAAAATAAAATAAAAAACTATACCTCACCAAAAAAATCCCCAAAAACCTAACCCCCCACCCCCCAAAAACCTAAAAAAAAACCTAACCCCCCCCCCCCCCCCCAAAAAAAAAATAAATAAATAAATAAATAAATAAAAACCTAAAAAAACTTAACCCTCCACCACCACCCAAAAAAACTAAACCCCACCCCCACCCCTAGAGGTGTACAAAAAAAACATGTTTTAGAACCGAAACCGGGAAAAAAAAACCGAAACCGGTTTTTCTTTTAACCGGTTTTTTTATAACCGAACCGCCGGTTATAGACCGGTTAGGATTCTTGGTATGAAAAACCGGTTAATAACCGAAACCGGTTTAAAAAAACGGTTAAACCGGTAAAAAAACCGTTTTTTTTTTTGGCAAAAACCGGTTAAAAACCGATCCCAACCGGTTACACCGGTTATTGTTTTGGACTTGAAAAACCGGTTAGTAACCGAAACCGGTTATTAAAAAAAACAGTTATTAAAAAAAACCGGTTTTCATTTTGGATGAAAAAAACCGGTTCTGTTAATAACCGAAACCCAAAAACCGATTTGTACACCTCTACCCACCCCCTCGGCAAAAATAAAATTTTTTTTTTTGGTGGGCGATGGAGGAGGGGGTGGGTGGATGTTTAAGGGGTTTTTTTTGTAGTGGGTTTTTTTAGAAGCATTTGTACCATTCTTTCAATTAGAAGTCTTTGTATTTGATCCTAATCCTAAATAATAAAAAAACAAATACTTAAAAGTTATGAATTACTATTTATTACTAAAATCAAACTAATGACATATAAAATATTATTAAAATTAAAAAAAAACAAATACTTGAAGTTACATTTCACTATTTGTGATCATGATCACTTTATATTCATATGTATAATTTAATGACTATTCAACCCATTACGTAGTTGATTGCATACCATTAAATTAGAGTATTGAATGGTAATTAGAAAGGGATCTTGAAAAAGGTAACGCGTCAAACATTCCTAGAATAATATACAATGAACGAGAAGGCAGATTTGCTAGTGGTGGGCGTGACCGACTTCTGAAATTTTATAGCATTCCACTTTAACAAGTATAAGAGCCTTTTCGTTGACAGGAATCCATAGGATTTCAAGGGAATTGGAATTTGAATTCCATTTCTATGTGTGTTTAGTTGGACAAATTAGTTGAAGGGGAATTGGATTTCAATTCCAACAAAATCCCTTATTTAATGGAATTCAGATTCCTTCTAAATTTCAAAAGAAGGTTTAAAAAACCACGGAAATGTTTCCAAAGTTACGGAAATAACCCCTTGCCTCTTTCATTTTTGTCTAAAAACCAAAAAATAATAAAAAAATCAAAAAATTCTAAAATCCAAAAATATCAAAAAATAATAAAAAATCCAAAAAATTCTAAAAAATAAAAAAATTCTAAAAAATAAAAAAAATAATAAAAAATCCAAAAAAATCTAAAAATCAAAACAAATAATAAAAAATCCAAAATATTCTAAAAAATCCAAAAAACAAAAAAAAACAAAAAAAAACTCTAAAAAATCAAAAAAATAATAAAAAAGTTTAAAAAAATCTAAAAAATCCAAAAAATTCTGAAAAATCAAAAAAATAATAAAAATCTAAAATTTTTATTATTTTTTATGATTTTTAGAATTTTTATAATTTTTTTTAATTTTTTGGATTTTTTAGAATTTTTTTGAATTTTTATATAAGTTAGTTGTTTTTAAAACTTTTGCCAATTGTTTATAACTAGGGGTAATTTTGTCTTTTTAGGTATTTTTAAATTCTAATTCCATTAATACATTTATTAACCAAACACATCTATGGATTTCAAAGGAATCCATCAAATTCCAATTCAAATTACAATTCCAATTCCTACACATTCCGCGAACCAAACGCCCTCTAAGTGTTTAATCTAAAATCGTAACAAATATCATGTGGGTATTTCAAGGGACATAGTGCTAATGTGGGACATGACAACAATTCTTGCCCTTTGTACGAACAGTTCCTTAAAAATTTATATTTGCACGTTTGTAGTTTCAAAGAAACTTCTCCATGTCGATAACACGAGATACTTCTGTCTTCTGAATCTCCACTGTCCACTAAGACCATGTGTAGTGGTAGTGGGTTATAATGCCCCCACCATGGGGCATTATCCGACACGTGGCGTCCTAGTCAGCGATAAGGCATTATAGCAAAAGTGACGTAGTGGGGCATTATGCCTAATAATGCCCCTTCCAATTATTTAAAAAAAAAAGGAAACTAATCTTGATTGGCTGGTCAAAAGTAATGTCACATGCAACAGGGGATGTCAGACCATTGATTGGCCCACATGCAAAGCTTTAGGCGTTGTTATTAAAACGCCGGATGCAAAGTTTTGAATTTTTTTTTTAAAATAACGCCGGGTGTAATGGGTATATGGGCATTTTCGGGCTTTTTTTTTTAATTTTTTTAAAAAAAAACGCCCCACTACGGATACTCTAAACAAACCCCACTATTTCTAAACACCTAGAATTCCTATAAAACCCTTTAACTAACAAAATATCAAAATATTTTTGTATAACAAACAACTAGAAGATGAGATCACCCTCAAAACATGTAACAAAAAGGGTTAGAGATGCTGAAGCTGAGTTAAACTTGCCTCCCGGATTCCGCTTTCACCCGACCGACGAGGAGCTCATCGTTCATTACCTTCGTCGTAAATCCCAATCGACGTTGGAGAGGGTTGATGTCGCTCCGTCGATTATTGCGGATGTTGATCTATACAAACATGATCCCTGGCAGCTTCCTGGTAATAAGTTTTCTTGAACTTGTACTTATACGGCTGTAAACGGACCGAACCAAGCCGAATGCCGTCATGTTCGTGTTTGTTTTAGTGATTTCAACCACTTGAATCCAAAATAAAAAAATTTAACGCCCTTGAGTTCCTTACTGCTCATTTTGTAACGTTTTCAGTCCATTTGTTTTAACACTTGTACTTTTGATTTTGAACTCAAGTGGTTAAAACCACTAAAACACGGAGACTCAAAACGTTATAAAATGAGCGGCTAGGGACTCGGAGCGTTAAACTTTTTGATTTTGGACTCAAGTAGTTAAAACTACTAAAACACAGAGACTCAAAAAGTAATTTACAATTAACTAAATAAATGAACTTAAACGTGTAAGATTAAATATTTATTTATCTATATTTAATCTAGTAGCCATCATTATCATTTATATAATATAGATCAAAATATATTAATAACCTATTAATAATTAGTTGGTAATTGTTGATGGACCATATTACCCTTATTAACTAATTGGGTTTCCTCTTGGGTGTACATATAAGGAGATTATTAGAGAGAAAAAAAAAGGTTAGACACACAAAATAACAACATAACATCACAATTCGTCCCTCTCTCTCCCCAACCGAAATCAACCCTACTTTCGGTTCATCACCATCATCACTTTACACCCTAAGGAGGAGCCAGATCAAACTGACAACTATGTCGAACTCCGTGGCTGCTTCTCTGACTGGATTCTCTACTGATGCAATCAAAGGTATGTTATTCTTGTTTTCCTTTATGTTTTAAACAGAACTGGTCAACATGTGGTATCAGAGCATATGTTGATAAATCAGTTCTGGTTTTGTATCCATTATTCTGGGATCAAAAATCTGGAAAACGAAGTTTTTAAAGCCTTAAAAATCAAAACTGTTTTCGGGTCCCTTGATACCGAAATCCCTGTTTTCGGAAAAGGTTATTTGATTAATTGACTCGAAATCATAAAGGGTTAAACTTGTTGTCACGAAATCCATTACAAAACCATTAAAAATTCAGGTTTCGGATTTCCATAATTATGTTTTTTTATTTTTAGGGTTCATCATAATGTTCTAAGAAAATTCGAAAATTCCATAAATTTTGGAATATAATTTGGATTAGTGGGTGTTTTAATGATTTTGATCTTAATTTTATCTATTAAATTTTCGAAAAAAATGTTAATGGATTTTCAGTTAGTATTTTCGAAATCTTTTGATAAGATTAGATCAGAAATAAAATAGGAAACACTATCCCACAATCCCTCAAATTTCGATTTTCAGTTAATTATCACAATAAACAGCATTAACAGTGGTTTAGAAATGATAAATGCCATAATCGCACAAGTCCCTTAACAGTCGCATAAGATCAGATCACAAAAAAAAAGGATCTGATCGCACAAGGGAAATCACAAGAACTTATGGATCGCACAAGACCTGTGGATCGCACAAGATAGTGTTGATCGCACAAAACTTGGGCCTGACTAATCGCACAAGTTTTGGGCCTCACTGATCGCACAAATTTTGGGCCTCACTGATCGCACAAGACTTGGGCTTTATTTACATCGCACAAGTTTTGGGCCTTATCGATCGCACAAGGCATTACCGATCGCACAAGTCATTACTGATCGCACAAGACTCGAAACCTCATTATTTTTTAAGCTGTTTAATGTGACCTAAAAGTTCGATCCGCGCTAACAGGTGGTTTGCTATTAAATACTTGGTTTTGTTTATACTTAATTAATTAATAAGGATCAAATAATGTTTTACAAAACCAAACTAGCTTAACTTGAATGAGCTTCTGATGTATCATTTCTGGCCAAAGCTGATTTAATACATCTATTTATTGTTCAAGTATTATAAAAAGCTATGTTGAGTATGCATTACACACGTGAAATGTCTTAATTCTGGCCAAAGCTGATTTAATTCATTTATGTTTAGCATGCTTGACAAGTGCATAACTAAAGTGATTGTCTCATTTCTGGCCAAAGCTGATTTGTCACGATTACTTTGCACACATACTTAAATGATTACACTTCTGGCCAAAGCTGATTTGTCTTTGTTTAAGTAGAATTTTACTAAGTCTATTATTTTGATGTTAGTAATAGACATATCACAATCTCTTCACATAATGATCCTTATATTAATGATCCTTAATTAATTTTATGATCATTTCGTCTGTCTTATTCTTAGTACCCATAATTTTACTCACTATAATTTACTTCTACATATATCTCATCCACTCTAATTTCTAAACCTAAAATGTTTGCTTTATTTAAAGTTTCTATTAGAATTAGCTCTTAAATTAAATCCTTGATTATTTCTTAAGACACGATAATCCTATTGCTCTCTTCTGATAAAGATCATAAAGAAGAAAATTAGAGCATCATGATTAGGACAAATCGAACATGATGTCTCTTATGATAATCAAGAACTCTCTAACCTAATGCTATCACTAAAGTTATTTCAGATTAAGTCTTTCCTAAGGCTAATCTCTTATATATGGAATAATCACTAGAACTCCTAAGATGCATGCCTTCTTTTAAAATTCTAAACTATAAAGTTAAGTGGTATATGTGAATACATAATAATGTACAATACCATGACCCATTAAGTTAAGGGTTTACGCATGGAAATAAGTACATTTTCCAGTACATTACATATTAAGATTTTCACTTGTACAATTTGATGCATTATAAATCAACTATAACACTCAAAAATACCAAAGTATAATGAGTGTGTTGATAAGCAACATATGTACAAAGAAATAAATGTTTGAAGCTGGAAAATAAGTTGTTACTCACCTTACAACCACTTAAAACCTTAAAAGAGGATTGTTCTAAGGTCCATAGACAAATTACAAGTGTTAATTCCACCTCTAGGGTTCTTCAAGGGAAAATCTCACTGCATAATTATGTCATTAGACTAGACATAAGCAACGAGACTATCCATTATTCTAAAGAACAGTTGGATGAATTAATTAGATAGTCACTTATTAAAGATATTTAAGTCTACTAGTAATAATATTCCTATTAACACATGATTAGTTGACTCTAGTTTTTCCACGTTTCCCTACCAGAAGTTAACAAATAACTAACATGAGAGTTAGTGACAAAATTAAAATGTTAAGGCTATAAGAACAATAATAAGCAGTCTTCTAACAACGTTTTTTCGATACCGTACATATATTATGAGTATTAATCAGAATATAGTATCATAATTAAGCAATGTTATGAAGGTTGTGAGGTTTGCATAGTCAACATAAAGTCACACTTATCTTAAATTCTCATCTTATTTGTTCTAAATATCTGGATTGAAACATTATTAAGATAAAACTAGATGATATCTTACACTTTCACAACTTTTGTCATCATGCAAATGAAAAATTTGACAAAAGGAAAATGAGACTTACAAATTTCATCCGTTATAACCAAAATTCATGAGAAATCATGACATGGTTAATGAGGATGATTTCTTATCTAATCTCGTTCTAAGTGATTTTAAATCATGACGTTATAGCCCTAAATATTACTTGGCTTAAGGAATAAGTGTAGGTCCATCTTAAGTCATTCACTGACATTCGTGGAACTTATTTCACATGGAATATTCAGACACAATTCATTTATCATTTAAATCAGATTAAATATTTATTTATCTATATTTAATCTAGTAGCCATCATTATCATTTATATAATATAGATCAAAATATATTAATAACCTATTAATAATTAGTTGGTAATTGTTGATGGACCATATTACCCTTATTAACTAATTGGGTTTCCTCTTGGGTGTATATATAAGGAGATTATTAGAGAGAGAAAAAAAGGTTAGACACACAAACTAACAACATAACATCACAATTCGTCCCTCTCTCTCCCCAACCGAAATCAACCCTACTTTCAGTTCATCACCATCATCACTTTACACCCTAAGGAGGAACCAGATCAAACTGACAACTATGTCGAACTCCGTGGCTGCGTCTCTGACTGGATTCTCTACTGATGCAATCAAAGGTATGTTATTCCTGTTTTCCTTTATGTTTTAAACAGAACTGATCAACAAAACGTACACATAAATGAACAAAAACAATCTTTTTACATATAGAATTGTAGATAGGACCGTAAACGGACCGAACTTGTTCATGTTCGTTAGTTAAGCTTTTATTTATTGAAAAAAAAAAAACACAAGGTTCACGTACGTATAATTGGACGAAATTTGGTGTTCGGGTTTAATTCGTTTGTTAAGCAAATCAATTTGTTCTTGTTCGTGTTTGTTCTTGTCCGTGTTCGTTTGTTAACGGTATAAATGAACACAAACGAATTTAGATGAACAAAAACAGACTTTCTACATTTAAACTTGCACGTAGGCCTGTAAACGAACCAAACATAACTGAACCGGAGGAGACATTGTTTGTGTTTGTTCGTTAAGCATTTATTGAACAAACGGACAATTCATGAATATGTAACCGAACAAAATTTCGTGTTCGTTAACCATATAAGCGAACATAAATGAACGCAAGCGGGCTTTGTGCATTTAACAGTGCAATTTCCGCCTCAAACAAGCCTGATTATCCCTAATTTTTTCCTTAAATTTGTTCAGAAATGGCTTTGTTTGGAACAAAGGAATGGTACTTTTTCACACCTAGAGACCGGAAATACCCAAACGGGTCGAGACCAAACCGGGCCACAGGAAACGGGTACTGGAAAGCAACCGGGGCTGATAAACCCGTTAAGTTAAAGTCCGACCCGAATACAACAGTTGGGATAAAAAAGGCCTTGGTTTTTTATGCAGGAAAAGGGGTCAAAGGAATCAAAACTAATTGGATCATGCATGAGTATAGACTTGCCAAGCCAAATCCTACCACAGTTTCCAGGGTGAGTTTTTACACTTTTTATTTCATTGATTTCATTTAAGGTGTGGGTTGGAGAGGTTCGGGTACCGGGTTTAGACGGGTTCAGGTCAATACGTGTTCCGAGTAAAATGAGTTTAGGTCAAAACGGGTGTTTTAAAAAAGTATTAGTTTGGTTCGGGTCAAAACGGTCCAAGTCAGAATGAGTCGGTCGGTTAAGAAAGGAAGTTCACCAACTATGTTTTCTAACGATGGTTAGTGATGATGGTGGTGACCAGTGGCGGACCCAAGAACTCTTTTCTGGGAGTGCAAATGAGGGGTTTAATCAAATTCACCCGTTCTCTAAATTTAGTTGACCACCAATTTTTATTCTTCCCAAATCAACACATTCTTTGAAAAACCGATCATGATTGCCACTTGTAAATTTTTTAATAGCGATTCAAAACGAAGCCTAATTAATTAAAATTTTGTTTGTAGCTCGACGATTGGGTTCTCTGCTGTCTGTACAACAAGAAAAACAATCCAGAAGAGATGATCGTGTTAGAAGACGATAACATTCTTCATAACCAAGATCTTCATCTTGCATCTCCATTAGATGTGTTACAAAAAGAGGACAGTTGCAATAACAACAAAGAGAGTTTTGATTCATTTGAATATTCAGATGGAGAATCTTTGACTAAAGTCAAAGGTACAAGTGAGCAAGTCAACATGGGATTAATGGAGAGTTTAATTAAAAGAGAAGATGTTGATGATGGGAATGATTGGCTTGAGTGTTTGAGTTTGGAAGATTTGCACCATTGTTTGGTGGCAATGTCCCCTAATGATGATATTATTTTATCACCCAAACCAACAACATTTTTCTAGTTGGGTTTGATTATATACTCATTATGATTGTATGATAATAGGTGTTTGGGGATATTTTGATTAGCATTATTAGAGATGATGCAAAATTTGATTCATGTAAATAGTTGTGGAAAGGGTTTTCTTCTAATGTTTTTTTGTTGGTAACTGTACTAAATTTATTTAAGGGAATATTATTAGATATTTGAATATCTTACAAGGGTGGGAGTTGGCTACAAAGTCTATTTTTTCTACAAAGTGTAAAAAGTCATAAAACAACACAATTTCAGCCATAAAACACACTCAAAACCCACAAATAACAAAGTGAAGATTACTAAAACACCATATTTGTGGGTTTTGTATTGTGTTTTGGATGATAAGGCTTTGATTATTGAATGACTAATACTAGTGTGTTTTATGTTGATTATCATGTTGTGTTTTATATTCATAGTTCTACGATGGTGTGTTTGAAGTTTTTATGGAATTTTAAGGTTTGGATATTGTGTTTTAGTGATCTTCACTCTGTTATTTGTGGGTTTTGAGTGTGTTTTATGGCTGAAATTATGGTGTTTTATGACTTTGTACACTTTGTAGGAAAAATGGACTTTGTACCCGAACCCCACCCATCCTTACAATATAAGGTCTAGTTTTTTTTATAATTTTTTAAGCAACCGTTTTTTACACCTGAATATTGTTTAGAGTTTATTCTTTTAAGAACTTAAAAAAACTTGATAACTTTGAACAATCAATATTTCTATTTATTTGTTTTTTAAAATATAATATTATATAAGTGTATTATATACTATCAATTTGTAACAATTCTTGGCATTGTTGTTTGTACTCTATGTATTGATGTTTGTATGATGGTTTTGAGAAACCTTAATAAATCATAATCGGCATTGTTGTTTGTACTCTATGTATTGAAGTTTGTATAATGGTTTTAAGAAACCTTATTAAATCATAAATAGTTATGTTTTTTTATAGACTTGTGCACTTAGGATGAAGAGTTTTTTTTTAAATGATTTTTCACTTTGATGCCCCATATTTTTCATTGTTTTGCAAGTTTTTCGTTTTACGTTTCGTTCTATATTTTGCAAGTTAACACGCCGCAACGTACGTATGGGGTTTAACGTTTTTTCGTCAACTTTTTTCCGTTTGACAGACCCGTAACAACACGTCTATTTTTACCTGTTTGGCAAGTTCGTCGCAACACACGGGTCCTAAACCATCTTAGTTATTTTTTTCTATGTTTTACGTTCCGGTCTAATTTCTTCGCATTAACACGTTGCAACGGGCGTACGTGGTTCAAAGATTTTACTTTGCTTTTCGTTCGGTGTTATTTATTTTCTTTTTAATTCATTTTGTTTTTACGAGCTTTTCTGGTGTTGGTGGTCACCGACAGTGGTATAGCATTGATGCAACTTGCAATGTTTTTACGTCCCCGCCGCAACGCGGGGATGGTTTAATACTAGTTAATATTTAAATCTCTTTCTTTTAAAATAACAATAAAATCCCTAAAATTTATAATTATAAATTCTTTTTATAACATTAAACCTAAATATCTAAATAATTATTTTATAAACAATAAATATTAGGATTATTTATTTTAACCAACAAATAATTAACGAGTTATTTTAATTCTTTTAACATTAATGTGAATAATATGATAAAATATGATATCAAAATAATTAAATTATAAATCATAAACATTAGGGATTATATTTAATCTACAACTTGTATCGAGTTCGCTATGTAGGATAATCATTTCGTTCTCTTGGATTTTTCCTAATCTCTACTCTTGCGTTATTTCAAGAAATCTCCATACGCAATCACTATGAGTATACTCGATCTCATTTTTACTTTTAAACACTTTGGGTGCAATATGTATTCTATACAAAAACACGCAACACTCGAAACTTGTTATATTCACACTCTATCCACATTTAAACATGAAACATTTTGATGCTTATTAATCTCATATGCTATGTAAACTTTTCGTGTCTATATGCTCATTAACTTCGTACAAGCCTACCTTAACAATTATAGCGCTATAAGAGTAACACACCGCCCTTGAGTCTTGGGGTATTGTTAAATCAAACACGCTAACCTCCCGTTAGTCTTTGGGACAGGCAAAATTGCGTTGGAAACTTGGGTTTGACATATAGTGACACCGTTTTAGCATATTAGTAACTTGTTACTATCATTTATCATTTGTAAATTTGTGATTGCAATGCAATCACAAGTTCACATTTGGAAACATGACGATAATCATAGATCATAAAGTAAAGTGTTGCCAGACATCATCTCGTCTCCAAACATGTAAATTTAGAGAAGTGAAGGTTAATAGGTGAACTTTATCAATTATTCTTTGGGATATTGGATTTAAACAACCCAAACTTTCATCAATTGATCAATAACTTTCAACTCATTTTCCTGTTGCACTCTCATAGTAACAAAATCTAACCCTGTTAGTTTTTTTTTTTTTTTTTTGCTGATGTGGTATGTTGAAACACGGAATCACCGCCGGGATGATTGGACCGCTTTCTCTGAGAGGGTGAAGAATCACACCTTGTTCTTCCTCTTGAACCTAGATCTGCCATGGAGAAGAGAGAAAAGTGGTGATATAGAGATTGCCGGTAGGAGAAGAATCCCTATTTCCAGCTACAAAAGTGTGGCGGCTCCATATCTTGTGCCCTAATAATGAGGTGAACACCTCTTTATATAGGAGACATGGGCCTCTCCTAACCTCAATGGGCCAGGCCCAGTTAGGGGTTATCTCTACAAGCCCACAACCTAGTGTAGTGTAAACTACAACGCGCTAGGCTTCGCGGGTTAGTACACAATAATAATAAATATTATAATAAAAGGAGATAAGTAACGGATATGTCCGGTCGTTCGGGTTTGGTCCAATACCATACCCCATCATGTCCCCCAGTCTAGTGCTGCTCCCGCGTGCAAGCGTGGGAGGAGTACTAGACTTGTTAGGAGTGCTCGAAAGTAAAGATTGAGTTTTAGGCTTACCTGTCGCCCGTGTGCGGGAAAGTTGTTGGCCACGCTTGTTGCGTCTTTCTTCAGCTGTGAGTAGAGATAATGGAGCAGTGAACATCCCACGATTGTTCATCGTGGAAATTGGTTGGGCAAACACGACGCACGCTGATTGGTTGTAGGTAGTTGCCATTTGTACTGGCGCATTACCATGAGCTTGTCCAGGTTGTGCGTACGTGGTTAGGTCACATGCATGAGTCTTGGAACAGGATGAGTTTTGGCGATTAAGTGTGGTTAGGGCCCAACGCGCGTATGATTTATGCAGCATTTGGGACCATAGCCCTTCAGGTCCCCCAGTCCAGTGCTGCTCCAATGCGCGAATTGCAAGTGGGTGGAATTCTGGACTAGATGAGTGCCTTCCCTTCGGATGATTTTCGAGTGTGCGTCTCTCAAGCCTTGAGGAAAATGTATACCTGGTGTTTAAATCTTTATAAACTGTTGTCTACAATATTTGCACGTGTTAATCCACTTTGTGCAGGTTATCGTGAATGAGAATTGGCGTAAAGTCGTGTCATGGTAATGATGTGGAAGCTAATGTGTTTTTGCGTATACCCAAAGTGGTGCGTGCATTTGTAGTGCAGTTTATATTTTGTAAGCGTGTTCGTAAGTAACTAAGAATGCACGCGCGGGAGGCTTACGCGTTCATATGTAAAGCAGAATGCGCGCGTGGGGGACATACGTGCTTGAAGTGTCACGACCCTCGACCCGGTTTGACCCGTTTCAAGAGCCGCGGGACAGAAATACTGCGGTATTGATTTAATTGAGTTTAACAGCGGAAACAGGATCGCTTAAAGCTAAAAAAATTTCCCCGATTATTTTATTTCACAATTCGGGATAAAACCCCGATAATTTACAATATTATGTTTTTACTATAAAAGCGTGATATTACAAAATTTATTTCTTTATTTTATATTGAGCCACTATCTTAAGCTTGAAATGCTCCCCAGCACTTTTCCTGAATTACAACAGGTCACCTGAAACATGTTTGAAAAAGGTTTTGTCAGCGGGAAATACTGAGTGAATCATTCTATTTACTAAAATGACACATTTGTTATAATTTACAGTATTAAGAGCGATTACAATGTTTCTGATATCAAACCAACTACCCACGGTATTTGTCACTCGACCGAATCTGTGACTATGGTCATATCCCCCAATTGGCTGCCCCAATGGTGACGATTATCAAGTAATGTATACAAAACCCCACATACCGGCTGTAACTTGGTGATTACAAAGACTTAATCCCCGTAATTATAACTTTGAAATAAACATGCTTTTGTAAACAATTTTGATAAAAAGAGAGAATGACTCACATTGCTGATTTAATATGATCAGAGTCTAATCTATGATTTAGCCTTGTTAACCTAATATAAATACAATGCACACAAAACTGGGTTAGTAATCAATCCAGCAATTACGATAATTTACGAGATCAAATTCTCACAATGAATGTCAAAATGCAATACTTTGTCCATCGAATTAACGATGATCCGTTGAATTAACAACGAATGACAAGGTATAATACTTTACCCATCGAATTAACGATGATCCGTTGAATTAACAACGAACGATAAAGTATAATACTTTACCTATCGAATTAACGACAATCCGTCAAATTAATGACGAACGATAAAGTATAACCCTAATGTGGGTGGCATTTAAACATGCATTGGATATCTTGATCGTCGGATAAATGAATCGTAGCAGCGATTGTGCTAATACCCTGTTTTGTAGCAGAATTTCGATACCCGTGTGTGTTATCAGACTATTTCTATAATAACTCGAAGTATAATTTGAAACTGAACGTCACATCAACGCAGAATTGCATCAAACAGACGAAGCTATTTATACTTGAAAAATGCCCCCCTCGCGCCACGCGAAAGGTTTCCTTGCGCGCGTCGCGTGGCGCGAGAGACCCTATTCTACCCTAGGGTTGCTTCGTGTCCCAGTAGCTTAGCTGAGTTGGTTTCGTAAAATTTTAAGTTTTTGACAGCAAACTGTTTAGATATTACCGAATGGGGTTTACCCCCCCTGAGTTTTAGGGGCCCTAATCCTGATTCCGATTATTCTAAAAATTTTAGGGTTTGTGCGGAATCACTTGGGTGTCTCAATTAGGGTTTCCTTTTGGACTAATTAATTTAATAATTAGGACTTTTGATGAGAGTTGTTACATTCTCCCCACCTTAATAAAATCTCGTCCTCGAGATTTACTGGAATAATTGAGGATACTTTTTCTTCATTTCTGATTCCAGTTCCCAAGTATATTCAGCTCCTCTCTTTGAATCCCATCTGACTTTGACTAAAACTAGTCGTTTGTTTTTGAGAAACTTGATCTTTCGATCCTCAATTTGAAGAGGTCTCTCAATGAATTTCAACTTTTCGTTTACCTCTATATCTCGAAGAGGTACTACCAGAGATTCATCTGATAAGCATTTCTTGAGATTGGATACATGAAATACATTATGTACTCCAGATAATTCTTCTGGTAATTGTAAACGATAAGCTACTGGTCCTATACGTTGGATCACTGGAAATGGTCCTACGTACCTGGGACTTAGCTTTCCTTTCTTTCCAAATCTGACTACTCCTTTCCAAGGAGAAACTTTCAATAGTACTCTGTCTCCAACTTGGAATTCTAACGGCTTGCTTCTATTGTCTGCATAACTCTTCTGACGATCTCGAGCCGTCTTCAGTCTTTCCTTGATTTGAGTAATCTTATCAGTTGTTTCTTGCACTATTTCAGGTCCTGATAATTGACTTTCTCCGATTTCTGCCCAACAAACGGGAGTTCTGCACTTTCTTCCATACAGTGCCTCGAATGGAGCAGTTTCAATGCTTGAGTGATAACTATTGTTATAGGAGAATTCAATTAATGGTAAGTGATCATCCCAACTTCCACCAAAGTCTATTACACATGCTCGGAGCATGTCTTCTAGAGTTTGGATCGTCCTTTCACTTTGTCCGTCTGTTTGTGGATGATATGCAGTGCTCAGGTTTAGTCGAGTTCCCATAGCTTGCTGGAAACTTTTCCAGAAATGGGAAGTAAAACGACTATCTCTATCCGAAACAATGGAGAGTGGAACTCCATGTAAGGATACAACTTCATCTACATACAATTTAGCCAGTCTTTCCATGCTAAAGGTTTCTTTCATAGGTAGAAAGTGAGCAGATTTGGTTAATCGATCCACAATTACCCAAATCGCATCATTACCTTTTCTGGTTTTGGGTAACTTAGTAACAAAATCCATTGTTATAAGTTCCCATTTCCATACTGGCATCTCTAACTGTTGTAGTAATCCTGAAGGTTTCTGATGTTCTGCCTTAACTTGTGAACAAGTAAGACATTTAGAAACATAGCTGGCTATGTCCTTTTTCATTCCTATCCACCAGAAGTTCTTCCTTAAATCTTGGTACATCTTATTGTTTCCTGGATGCATAGTGTACCTAGATTTATGAGCTTCTTCTAAAATCTTAGGTCTTAAGTCTCCCTGCTTAGGTACCCAAATTCTACTTTTGTGGAATCTCCAAATTCCATCTGCTCCTTGTTCTAATTCCTTGATTCGTCCTTTCATTCCTTCAGCATCATCCTTGATTGCTGTAGTTTGAACATTCTTCAATTGTTCCATTAAATCTATTTGTAGATTTAATCTGAGAGCACGAACCCTTCGTTGTTTCTCATAATACTTACGACTTAAGGCATCTGCAACTACATTCGCCTTTCCTTCGTGATACTGAATATCACAGTCGTAGTCACTTAAGATTTCCATCCATCTCCTTTGTCTCATGTTTAACTCTTTTTGCCCAAATATATATTTTAAACTTTTGTGGTCGGTGTAGACAGTAAATTTACTTCCGTAAAGATAATGTCTCCAAATCTTAAGGGCAAAAATTACGGCTCCTAATTCTAAATCATGAGTCGTATAATTCTCTTCGTGCTTTTTCAACTGCCTTGATGCGTACGCAATTACCTTCTTGCGTTGCATAAGCACACATCCATATCCTAATTTTGAAGCATCACAATATACTTCAAAATCTTCAGTTCCTTCTGGTAAAGCTAAGATTGGTGCATAGGTTAATTTCTGTTTCAGGATTCTAAAAGCTTCTTTCTGTTTAGGTCCCCATTCAAACTTAGTGGCTTTACAGGTTAACTTAGTTAATGGTACGGCTATCTTGGAAAAATCCTTAATAAACCGTCTATAATACCCAGCTAAACCTATAAAACTTCTTATTTCCATTGCTGTTTGTGGAACCTTCCATTTGGTAATTGCCTCTATCTTAGCAGGATCTACATGAATACCTTCATGATTCACCATGTGTCCTAAAAATTGTACTTCCTTTAGCCAAAATTCGCATTTCGAGAATTTGGCGTACAACTTTTCTTTTCTTAACAAAGTTAAGAGTGCATGAAGATGTTCACAATGCTCTGTCTGACTTTTGGAATAAATAAGTATATCGTCTATGAAAACAATTACAAATTTATCCAAATACGGTTTACAGATCCTATTCATCATGTCCATGAATGCTGCAGGTGCATTCGTTAACCCGAATGGCATGACTGTAAATTCGTAATGACCATACCTAGTTCTGAAAGCAGTCTTAGGTATGTCTTCTTCTTGTACCTTCAATTGATGATATCCAGAGCGTAAATCTATCTTAGAAAAATATCTAGCCCCCTGTAGTTGATCAAAAAGATCATCAATCCTAGGTAATGGATATCGATTCTTAATTGTAACCTTATTCAATTCCCTATAATCGATACACATTCTCATTGAACCATCATTTTTCTTTACAAACAACACTGGCGCTCCCCAAGGGGATGAGCTAGGTTGTATGAATCCTTTACTTAGTAATTCATCTAATTGCTTTTTCAATTCTAACATTTCTGTGGGTGCTAGCCGATAAGGTGCCTTGGCTATCGGTGTAGTTCCTGGAATTAAATGAATCCTAAATTCTACTTCCCTATCTGGAGGTAATCCTGGTAAATCTTCTGGAAATATATCAGAATATTCTGATACTACTGGTATTTCCTTAAGATCTTTTCCTTTAGTGCTAATGATTACTGAAATCATATACACTATTCCTTGTTTTCGTTCATAATTAGCAACTTTCATTACTGATATGAACTTCATGGGTTTTCGTGGTTTATCTCCTGTAATCCTAATCACTTCTCCGGAAGGTGATTGAATTTCTATGGAATTCTGATCACAAAGGATTCTAGCATGGTTGGCTACTAACCAATCCATTCCTAATACAACATCAAATTCAGCTAAATTCATCGGCAATAGTCTTGCAGAGAATTTATGTCCTAAAAGTTCTATGTTTCCTTCTTGCAACACTTTATCTATTTTAACTGAATTTCCGTCTGCGGTTTCAACAGTAAAAATCTGCCTAGTATTGGTTAAAGGTAAACTAAGAGCTTGACAGAATGAAGTATTTATAAAACTTTGGTTTGCACCAGAGTCAAATAATACTTTTGCATAGACGTTGTGAACTAAGAACGTACCCGCTATCACATCAGGAATAAGTTCTGCTTCTTGAGTGGTCAGCTGAAATGCCCTAGCATTTTTCTTAGTAGTTCCTTCGGTCATCTTGGGTTTGTTATCTACTGGTTTGACCAATTTAGGACATTCTGTTTTATAATGCCCTGCTTCACCACAGTTAAAACAGATTACTGTTTTCTTTTTGCAGTTTTCTTCACGATGTCCTACAGCTTTGCAAAAATTGCAAGTAATATCACATCTTCCATAATGCTTCTTTTTGCATTTCCTGCAAAATGACGGAGTTGGAGATTGCCCTGTTCCTTTTCTCTTGAAGCTGTTATTATTACCCACACGGAATCCTTGGGTAATTTTCTGAGCTAGTGCCTTCTTCCTATCTTCATCTCTTGTGCGCACCAATTCATCGGTTAGAGTGTTGGCTAATTCTACCGCATCGTCAATAGTGCGAGGTCTCGCAGCTTTAACAATATTGCGGATTTCGCTAATTAGCCCCCAAATATAGCGAGAAATAAGTACCGGTTCTGGCGAAGCCAATGTTGGTACTACTCTTGCATATTCGAAGAATGTCGAGGTATAACCGCGACAGTCCACACTCATCATCCGATGATTTAGAAACTTATTCGCCATCTGTTCCTTCTCATACTCAGGACATAATTTTCTTTCTACCAAACCCTTAAATTCTTCCCAAGTCATAGCATAAGCTATTACTCTTCCTTTTGATTGTAACACAGTATTCCACCACTCGAGTGCTCCTTCTTTGAACAGATTGGATGAATACATGACCTGGTCATCTTTACCACATTTACTTATTGCAATGACTGCTTCGGTTTTCTCTAACCAACGCAGTGATGCAGTTGCTCCTTCATTGCCTGCAAATTCAGTGGGTTTACAAGCAATGAATTCTTTGAAAGTACAACCAGGCGTTGCAGTTTTCATTTTCTTGGGTAATGGAGCTTGATGTGGTTCCTTATTATGGTTATTGCCTCCATTTACACTATTACTGAAGTTATCTTCAGTAATCTGTTTACTAGGGACAATCTGTTGCGGTTCAATCGGATTCTTTATAGCAGCAACGAATGCTGGAATAGCATTGGCTATCCCTTGAGCAACAATGTTTTCGATATCTTGCCGAGTCATATATTGATCTCTGGAATGTTGTTCAGAATGATTAACTTCATTAATAGGATCATTACCACTGTTTGCCATCTGATAATGTATATATATAAATTTTATTAGTAACTGATAAATAATAATTATATACAAATAATCAGAAAATTTTATAATACAGATATAATCAAAATAATCGATCTTTCGATTTCATGTTATATATATCTATCATAGCATGCATCATTACTCACAGATATCATACAGAGTTTTATTGGTTATTTACAGACTAACTTTATTAGTACTATTTTTACAACTACCATTTTATCATCGTTCTAACTTTCGTTACTTGCTGTTAAAAACGCATTTCCCTTTCGTCGTACTTCCAAGCAATCTGTCCACCTATCTCCCTCATTCTATTCCCCATATCAAATAACTCTTCGCCAAAGTGGCGAAGTTCAGTCATGTTTTCATTGCTCATGGGTGGATTAGGTAATGGTTCTGGATCGAATTGTGGAAGAAAAGAGTATGGATCGTTGACAATATTTTGAAATTGCCAATCGTTCGTCCACCATTCATCCATTCCTATGGGTTGGGAGTGAACTATTGGATCTGGAATTGCTGGTTCCCAATTCATAGGGAGTTGGTTTTCAATAGGATAGGTAAAAAGATTTGTCTGGACAGGCTGAATCGTCTCACAGTTTTCCAACAGAAAATCTATCTCATCTTGAAAAGTTCTTTCCTGGTTTGGATTGGAACTCTCCCCGATTTCTCTCTGAGCTGGTATAGATCCTTGCCCAACTTCCATTACTACTTCTTTAGTAATTTCCTCCATCTGTATTTCTATTTCCTTATTCTTCTTTTTGTCTCCAGTTTCCATTTCTTGTGGTTTATAACTCTCTTCAGTTATAACTTCTTTTCCCTTTTTCAAAGGATTATTTATTTTGGGCAGTTTCTTAGCTGGCTTCTTCTTACGGATTTTCCTCCATCCTACATAAGTTCTTTTCTTCTGTTTTGGCTTGCCCAGGGGTGGAACCTTGAATTCTACTGGTTGTTCAACATCGGGATAGTAGCTAGTATATTCTTTGGAAGCTTCGACAGTTACGGGATAAAGATTAAGATTCTGAAAATCTTCAAATATTTCACTCATGCTGATGTAGCATATATGCAAAATGCATAAAATACTAAGTTAAAATTTACAAATAAACTTTGTAATTTATTCCACACAGTGTACTAGTTGATTTACAAAAATAACTGACAACCACACTTAGGTTTCTAAATTTTATTTATCACACAAAGTTTCTAAATTGTGAGAATAGGGTGCTAATCTTTAAAGATTTATATTTTCTGCTACTGTGGCTAGCATATATAAATTTGCCCATTTCTCATCTAGTTTATCTTCCCAAGGTGATTTATCAATTAATTCTTGAGTTTCCCGTTTAATCCTCTTTTCTCGGATTTTCTCTTTACTTTTCTTAATAATCATTTCCCTCCTTTGAGGAGAAAGTGATTCCTCGTATTGTGCCTTTCGCACGAATATTCCTTCTTCAGGAATTTCAGACTGACTCGAGGATTTGGTTCGGGATGAACTTCCTTTTTCATTAGATGATTTCTCTAATTTAAGATAAATGCTTGACAGCTTTTTCTTACCCATACTGTAACTAACAAATAATCAAATAATCAGTTAATAATACAAATAATCACATAATAGTAATCAGGAAAAAATTAAGTATTTCTAAATACTTAATCAGCTTAACCCAGTGGCTGTAATCAGGAAAAATTGAGTATTTCTAAATACTTAATCAGCTTAACCCAGTGGCTCTGATACCACCTTTTTCTGTCACGACCCTCGACCCGGTTTGACCCGTTTCAAGAGCCGCGGGACAGAAATACTGCGGTATTGATTTAATTGAGTTTAACAGCGGAAACAGGATCGCTTAAAGCTAAAATTTTTCCCCGATTATTTTATTTCACAATTCGGGATAAAACCCCGATAATTTACAATATTATGTTTTTACTATAAAAGCGTGATATTACAAAATTTATTTCTTTATTTTATATTGAGCCACTATCTTAAGCTTGAAATGCTCCCCAGCACTTTTCCTGAATTACAACAGGTCACCTGAAACATGTTTGAAAAAGGTTTTGTCAGCGGGAAATACTGAGTGAATCATTCTATTTACTAAAATGACACATTTGTTATAATTTACAGTATTAAGAGCGATTACAATGTTTCTGATATCAAACCAACTACCCACGGTATTTGTCACTCGATCGAATCTGTGACTATGGTCATATCCCCCAATTGGCTGCCCCAATGGTGACGATTATCAAGTAATGTATACAAAACCCCACATACCGGCTGTAACTTGGTGATTACAAAGACTTAATCCCCGTAATTATAACTTTGAAATAAACATGCTTTTGTAAACAATTTTGATAAAAAGAGAGAATGACTCACATTGCTGATTTAATATGATCAGAGTCTAATCTATGATTTAGCCTTGTTAACCTAATATAAATACAATGCACACAAAACTGGGTTAGTAATCAATCCAGCAATTACGATAATTTACGAGATCAAATTCTCACAATGAATGTCAAAATGCAATACTTTGTCCATCGAATTAACGATGATCCGTTGAATTAACAACGAATGACAAGGTATAATACTTTACCCATCGAATTAACGATGATCCGTTGAATTAACAACGAACGATAAAGTATAATACTTTACCTATCGAATTAACGACAATCCGTCAAATTAATGACGAACGATAAAGTATAACCCTAATGTGGGTGGCATTTAAACATGCATTGGATATCTTGATCGTCGGATAAATGAATCGTAGCAGCGATTGTGCTAATACCCTGTTTTGTAGCAGAATTTCGATACCCGTGTGTGTTATCAGACTATTTCTATAATAACTCGAAGTATAATTTGAAACTGAACGTCACATCAACGCAGAATTGCATCAAACAGACGAAGCTATTTATACTTGAAAAATGCCCCCCTCGGGCCACGCGAAAGGTTTCCTTGCGCGCGTCGCGTGGCGCGAGAGACCCTATTCTACCCTAGGGTTGCTTCGTGTCCCAGTAGCTTAGCTGAGTTGGTTTCGTAAAATTTTAAGTTTTTGACAGCAAACTGTTTAGATATTACCGAATGGGGTTTACCCCCCCTGAGTTTTAGGGGCCCTAATCCTGATTCCAATTATTCTAAAAATTTTAGGGTTTGTGCGGAATCACTTGGGTGTCTCAATTAGGGTTTCCTTTTGGACTAATTAATTTAATAATTAGGACTTTTGATGAGAGTTGTTACATGAAGTAAAGGAGCATACGCGCGCGTGGGCGACTTACGTGCTCATAAGTAGACGAGCATGCGCGGATGGCGACTTACGTGTTCATAAGTAAAGGAGCATGCGCGTATGACGACTTACGTGCTCACATGTAGAGCAGCAGTCTTGCACGGAGACTAGCGTGCTCGTATGTAAAGGAGCATGCGCGTATGACGACTTACGTGCTCACATGTAGAGCAGCAGTCTTGCACGGAGACTAGCGTGCTCGTATGTAAAGGAGCATGCGCGTATGGCGACTTACGTGCTCGTATGTAGAGGAGCATGTGACAGCTAGCGCATGTGTGCTCGCTCGTAAGTAAAGGAGCATGCGCGTGGCGACTTACGTGCTCGTATGTAGAGCAGCAGTCTCGCATGGAGACTAGCGTGCTCGTATGTAAAGGAGCATGCGCGGATGGCGACTTACGTGCTCGTATGTAAAAGAGCCTGCGCGCGTGGCGACTTACGTGCTCATATGTAAAGGAGCCTGCGCGCATGGCGACTTACGTGCTCGTATGTAGAGGAGCATGCGACAGCTAGTGCATGTCTGCTCGCTCGTATGTAAAGGAGCCTGTGCGCATGGCGAATTACGTGGTCGTATATGAAAGAGCCTGTGCGCGTGGCGACTTACGTGCTCGTATGTAGAGGAGCATGCGACAGCTAGCGCATGTGTGCTCACTCACATGTAAAGGAGCCTGTGCGCATTGCGACTTACGTGCTCGTATGTAAAAGAGCCTGCGCGCGTGGCGACTTACGTGCTAGTATGTAGAGGAGCATGCGACAGCTAGCGCATGGGTGCTCGCTCGTATGTAAAAGAGCCTGCGCGCATTGCTACTTACGTGCTCGTATGTAAAAGAGCCTGACCGCGTGGCGACTAACGTGCTCGTATGTAGAGGAGCATGCGACCGTTAGCGCATGTGTGCTCGCTCGTATGTAAAGGAGCCTGCGCGCATGGCGACTTACGTGCTCGTATGTAGAGCAGCAGGCTCGCATGGAGACCTGCGTGCTCGTAAGTAAAGGAACATGCGCGGATGACGACTTACGTGCTCGTATATAAAAGAGCATGCGCGTATGGCGACTTACGTGCTCGTATATAAAAGAGCATGCGCGTATGGCGACTTATGTGCTCGTATGTAAAAGAGCATGCGCGTAAAGCGACTTACGTGCTCATATGTAGAAGAGAAGGCTCGCATGGAGACTAAGATGCTCGTATGTGGAGCAGCAGCCTCGTATGGAGACCTGCGTGCTCATATATAACGGAGCATGCGTGAATGGCGACTTACGTGCTCGTATGTAAAGGAGCAGGCGCGAATGGCGACTTACGTGCTCGTCTGTGGTGCAACTTTTTAGGCTTTCATCGGTGAGCGTGAGGATCGCTCGTTGTGTTTTACCGATTGAATTCCTGCAAATAAGTTGACAAGGTAAGTCGTAAAAAGAGTTTGATATATGGAAAACATTGTACCGAAACGTTGTCCTTAAGAGGTGCTCGTTCTATACATCCATACTCCGTAATATGGGAAAGCAATTTTGAACCTCGAAATGGTGTTGCACCATTCTTGTAACACCTCGTAAAATCACGACCAATGATGTATTGACACGTGTAATAAACCCTAATAAAGTCCAATGTTGAATTTAAAGGACTAATTTTTCGAAAAATCGAAAAACTTTGATAATAAAAGGACGGGAAGTGTTAGCATACCTAAAATAAGTTTCCAAATAACCTCTCACGATGTTTATATTCACAATTGTGCCACTTGATGAATAAGTGTAGTCGTTTGCGTAATTAATTGAAAGTTTGCGCAATAAAGGGTTAAAAGCGTCAACATGTTAATTCTTACCTCTGAGTGACCTTCTAACAAACCGGGAGCTTAATAATATTTAATTATACTCTCGGGAATGCCAAATAATGGCCATCTAAGGTTTTTATGCCTATAAGTAAAGTTACGCGCAACTTTGCAAGTTAGAGGGGCTAAAAGTGTCAATATGTTTAATTATACCTCTGAATGACCTTTTAGCGAATCCGAAGCATCGTGATATTTAATAATACTTTCAAGAATGTCTAATATGGATTAGATGAGGCTTCAATACTATTAAATGATGAAATGCGCAAGTTTGCGCAATAGAGGGACCTAAAGCGTCAACTTTTGAATCTATGCCTTTCGGTGACCATCTAAGCGAACGAGAGCGTATTAACATTTAAGTATATGCTTGGGAAGGATAAATATGGGCCATGGAAGGCTTGTATAACATTAAACGGCATTTCGCGCTACTTTGCGCAATTTAAGGACTATTTGCGTCAGACTGCAAAAGTATGTCGATTCGTACGGTAACGGACCTTCCGGAAATTGTCCATAAGTTAAACATGCCCTAATTATCATTTCTATAGTTTAGATATAGGCTTAGAGGTGTTTGGTGCGCAAAAATAAACTTTCAAGTCCACCAGGGACTAAAAGTGTCAAAAAGTGCACAAGTTTGCATTTTCGCGCATATCTCACAATCTGAATATCCCCGGACACCCAAAAATTTATGTAAGCACTAAAATATTTTATTTTAGTGATCGCCTTGATAAAATTCCTTTCGTCGCGTCGTTTGGTTCGTTTTTAGCATCCGTCCGTGTTTCGTCGTAATTCGACGCATAACGTGACCGTACGGCCAAACGAACCGACATCCGACATGTTTTTGAACATGTTGCATGTCCTCTATGTTTAATCCTCCTAGTGGAGCCTTAAAATGAGGATAACGGGCCTTGAACGTGCCTTAAATAACATTAAAGACTCACGGGGACCATTTCTGCCATTAATTAAACTGTTGCTGCTGTTATGGATCTGCAGGCGTCCCGCGTACAGGCCTGGAATTCTCAGGCGGGCCGCATGAGTTCATCAGACTTGGAAAACAGCGTATAACAGCCTGTTTCTGGCTGTCTTCATGTGCAAACTGTCTTCTAATATCACCAAATCGATACTAGGGGCTTGCCCACAGATTTATCAAACCATTTAACACCTGTTGTGATTAGATTCACTCCAAGAATCCTATAGAACACCACATGTTCTTCATTTTTATAAATTTTGCAACTTCAAACTTTCTCATCTGCTCAAATCCAAAATTGGAGTATCATCTTGGAATTTTCTGGTGTTCTTGATCTTTCCTTCAGTGATTGTAAGTATTCCAATCATGTTTTGATTCTTGTTCATAGTTTAATTTAGCCAAGAACACTATATTTTGACTTCTGTTTGACTTTCTGATTGATCATGAATTGATCAGCAAAAAGTCCAATTGAATCTTGTTTTATGATGGTAATCAAGTTGGTTATAATCCATTATGATCATGCTTTCTAATTTCCACGAATTCTAGTCTATTTGATAAGTCAAAGTTAGTAATAAAAGTCAAACTGGGCAGATTCTTAAACTAATCAAAACTGATAATTTAGAGATTAAGGATCATGTTTTGTCACTTAAATAACTTGGTAATTGTTACAAGAACATGATAAACTGATCAATTTGGTGAAACTGCTTGTTTGACTCAAAAAGTCTAACAGTTTGACCAAACCTTTGACTTTCAAATCTGAACCGATTTAATGACTTTAAGGGCTGAATCAAAGTCATATTATGATCCTTATACTATGTAGTATAACCCTCTGTGGTCATACTACAAGATCATATTCAAAGTCTGAGATTTAACACAAGTTTCGTTAAAAGGCCTAAAATGCCCTTTTATGTTAAAATGAAAATTTTTAATAAATATGAGCATGCATGTGGTTTATAAACTGATCTAATAATATTTCAAATTTATTTTGATGTCAAGATCTGGTCATGATTTGAGTTTTGCATAAAAACCATTTTGTATATTTTTTTAAAATGACCAAAATGCCCTTTCGGCATATGGAATGGTATAAACATGATTTTTATGGCAAAACTCCTTATTCACTGATGTTATATTATATTTATAAAATTTTTAAATATTAAATCAGATTCAAACTGAGTTGCATGCATGCGTTGCGTGTATTCGATAAATGACGAAAATACCCTTATGAGGCTTAAAATGAATTTTAGCATATTTTCATAACTAAATCTTTTACCTACTGTTATGAACTAATAAATAACTTATTTTAACCTTACAAATCTGTTCATAACAAATACCTAACCTTAAACCTCATCTAGATCGTCATTTACCGACTTTTACGCCTTTTCGGCGCATAGTATGGTTTAATACCATATCTATGAAATAAAACTTGATACCTACTGATTATTAAACATATTTTAAATATAAATTCAGTAGGTACTTGACCCAAACTCAGATTTCCAAATAAGTCCCCAAACTATGTGTGAAATTACCAAAATGCCCTTTCGGGGCATAGTTTGGTTTTAAACTATAAACCACACATATTTTCGACACCCTACTGATATAACATCATAAATAAAGTATTTTTACAAAAACATAATGACCATGACATCAGTTTATCCACTAGCTCTCTCTATGCATCGTAAAATGACCAAATTGCCCTTTTGAGGCTTAATTCGGTTTTAAAACTATAACGGGCATACATGTTGATATCTTACCGATATCTTAACATATTTTAAACATATTGGCATATGAAACTTGTGTATAACTCATCCGGTAACCCGGCTTCGCTTATAAGCGTACGGTTAAGCCTACGAGGCTAGTTTTCATAAAATAACCGAAACGGGTTTAACCTTATCATTTTATTTCAAAAATTCAGAATGTGTTTAAGTCACCCATATTAAACAAGCATACGAGCTTGCCGGGTCAAAACCACATTCTAAACCGTTCTTCGCCTTATCATGCGTTTGAACCATATCTTCCCTTAAGACTAACCGGTCTAAGCTTAGGCTTAATTAAAGACCCGTAGCATTCTAATTGGTTATTTATACCATCATTCCAGACTAGAGCCTTCCGGTAAATTGTACCTACTATTACTTAAGTGAATACGGCTGAGTTAATAAATTCTTGCTATTTAAGACAGGAGCTAGCTCAGGTAAATACTCTTAACTTATTTTCCCTATTACGGGCTTGGGATACGGTAATATAAATACCGCATGGTCAGGTATGGGATTCAAAGACCAATGAGTCGGGAAATCCAAATAACCTGTTTTAATTCGTATTGCTTGACTGAAACATTGGGGGTTAATGCGACCGTGTCCTGGATATCCTTGACTCATTAAATGCAATGGCCACGACTTAAGCACGGGGTGTAGGCATACACCTGACAGATGCTATATGCTAATTAATAAATTATACCCAATAAGGGAACAGTGGTGTGTCGGTTAATCATGAACCGGCATAGATCCGGGCCCCGTATCTAGAGCAAGTTATGTAAAACTGATAACATGAGATATAGTTTGTCCCAAGTATAAAAGATTAATTTTGCCTTGTGCATTTTAATCAAAGTGTCAAAATATTTTGTGCCTAGTGCATCTAAATCAATTTTCTTAAACTCTTTTCAAATGAGTCGGTTGAGTGTATTTACCAGTGAAAACTGACGTATTTTCAAAAGTCTAAGTGACAGGTACAAGTACGTAATAGGCTGGAAGCTGCTCAGGACGTTAATAAGGAATCTTGCAAGTTCTAGGCGTCTAAAGTCTGTTGAACGCTGCTTATGTTTTAAAATCCGCCTGTGGATCCTTTACTTTCCGTTGTAATACTTGATATTACTTTTTATTCAGATTGTAATATAATTATCTTTGGCTTCCGCTGTGCATTTATATATATTGTGTTGTTGACTATGATGACATCAACTACGTCACGATACTCCCCACCGGGCCCACCGGTGACACGTGGAATTCGGGGTGTGACAGGTTGGTATCAGAGCCAACATTGAGTGAATTAAACACTAGCCCTTAGTGTTTAATCTCAATGACACAGTAGCACATTCCTTGACCTTCTGAGTCTAGACTTAACTTAGGAATATTCTCAATCCTAATATAGAATTTTTGCTTCCAAATTTTTATTGGATACGTCGCCAAGCGAAGAAGCCGTAATAGGAATTCTCCACGTCTGGAGCCTTGAAATGCTGAGCTTCGTACCACGACCAGGATGAAACGTGCAACCAAGGAGAAAGCATTCAGGAATTGAATGAAGAAGAAACTCCTTTGCTGAAGATCATTTCCTCAATAGTCCTTATAAGGACATATTTATCTTCTCAGTCCCTTCGAGGACAACATTATTCCTTTCAAGTCCCGCTTAGGGCAACTTTATACCTTTATTTTTATAGTGGAATGATTAAGTTTAAACTTTCATTCTAAACATGAAATAAGAAATAAATGAAAAATAACATTCTTTTTATAAGATCTACCATTATAATAAAATGGCAAAATCTAAAAGGACAAGACCTAGCTTCGGGTCATATTAAGACCGGCCAAGATGGCAGTTCCTCAATTTAGATTCAGATCCCTATTAACAGTTCAATTTAGAAATTTTCTGCGATAAATATTAAAAGAATCTTAAGAGTGAAACCTAGCCTGAGTGTCATTATAAAGACCTGGCCAAGATGGTAAGACCTGTTTAAAAGATTCGTATCCCAGTTAACATCTGAAAACATGTTAACACTCCCGGCAGATGTGATTCGTTGGAAATCACACACGTTATTAAGGATTCTTCAAAAGATTCCTAACCTAGTTTAATGATCTCTGAATCCTGGGTTTACATCATCAATTAAGATGATCATATTTTAACCATACGTGGTAATATAGTGCCTACGGGCCTTGCTCATTTCTACATGAGCCAAAATACAGTGGTAGCTATGACTCCCTGTCAGAAAAAGGTAATGAACTAGGTTCAAACCTCAAGGCTTTGTTTCTCTGAAATCCTAGCTTATAATTTATAAATGTCCTTGTGACTAGGCCTTTGTGCCACCTTAATATCCGTAATGTTTTATAACTAGGATAAATTATAATGCCTCGATTCTCAGAAATCATGACTTATAAAGTAAACTTGTCTACTCGACTAGGCCATTTGTGCTATTACTAACTTATAAATTAGGATTTATGATAAAAATCCTGAATAAAATAAATATTATTCCTTTTCTGTTAAGTATATGTATTAAAAGAGAATCTTAAAAGGTTTGACCTAGCTTGAATGTCATTGAAGACCTAGCTAAGATGGTAAAACCTGTTTAGAAGAGATTCAGATCCTGATTAACACTTGAAAACGTGTTAACACTCCCGACAACAGTGATGCGATAAAATCACACTTGTCATCTCTATATTAGGAACTTCCAAACCCCTTATTTAGCCTATATAATCAATAGGAATCATGGCTAATAAACGTCGAACATGATGTACACATCTAAACATCCACCTGGGATGTATACCTACGGGCAAAGATGCATACATGAAAACGATAGTTTTATTTCATAACTTCTTGTCAAGACAATGAATTATGGAATTTTCTGATCCAAAGGAATCATTGATTATGTTTTAAAATTTCCCTAGTGACAAGGCCTCTGTGCCATCAAAAAGTCCTTTGGACAAGCCCTTATACTATATAAAATGTCGGTACGACATTGACAGTTGTGACGTATGTCCCCTGTCTAATAAATATGAAGGATTATATTCCGTTTAAACGCCAAAGATGGTTTATCTAAAAACCTAGGCTAAGCATAATCAAATAAATTTAATACTATCTATTGGTCCATATGGTTGAGTTACACCATGGCTATTTAATCGTCAAGTTCGACAATTCGCTATATAATTAAACAAATTATTACTACTTGGTTAGTTAGCCTTCAAAGCTTCACCACGGCTGACTCCTCTGGGGCTCACAATCATCCAGTTAGTCAGAATGATGTACATTGACTAGCCTTTGTGGCAAAATAAATTATCTTCCAAAAAGATGACGGTTGTAGTCTTTGACTCTCTGTCCAAGGTGAAGAACTATGTTCGAACCTTAAGATCTCTGATCCAATAAGATTGCGGCTTATATATTAATGCCTTAAGTGCCATATTTTGTATGTCCTTTGTGACAAGGCCTTCGGGCCTATGATTATTAATGTCCTTCATGACAAGCCTTCCAACTATCTAAAGATTGTCGTTATGACAAGGACAGTTGTGACATTGTGATCCCCAGTCAAAAGGTAATGGACTCAGTCCAAACCATAAACACAATTGATGGTCCTTTTTGACCTAGGCTAAATATAATTGACATACTTTCTAGTAGCATACTATAAGGAAGTTATAAACCTAACAGCCATTATGGTTTAGTAATACCATGACTTTATAAATCATCCATTACGATGATTCCATAATAACTTGCATCTAAGCATATGTTATTTTGGTGTTTAGTACCAAAGCTCCAGAATGGAGGTTTCCGACGAAGCACACAGCAATACGGCGGCTAAAAACAAGGATGCAAATATAAATATAAATGTTAATGGCACTACTCTTCAGGCCTTGATTAGCGCAGCAATTAGTGAAGTTGTGGATAAGGTCCTTGAGAACAAAAAGGAACCGAGTGTCACTCACTCAAAGATCCATACGGAAACGCATACATCAGCTCGTAAGGAGAGCTCCGTTCACTCTTCAGATGAAAAGAGCGAACCTCAGGAGTTAGTACTCTATGATAAGCCCCGTTCAACTGAAGGCGGGTGCACCTACAAATATTTCGTCTCATGCAAACCCAGAGATTTCAATGGCGAAAAAGGAGCAATTGATGCTATGGAATGGCTTGAGGAAATGGAAACTGTTGTGGACATCAGCGATTGTGCTGATAAGGACGTAGTAAAATTTGTTTCACAATCTTTCAAGGGAGAGGCTCTTGTATGGTGGAGGGCCATGATGCAGTCCACGGGGAAAATTTCCCTATACAGTATGGGATGGTCCAAGTTTGTGGATCTTATCAAAGAGAACTATTGTCCACAACACGAAGTGGAAAAGGTGGAGACAGATTTTCTGACTCTCACAATGAAAAACCTAAATTGTCAGCAATATGTTACCGACTTCAACTCCCTATCTAGACTGGTACCCTATTTAATTACCCCGGAACCAAAACACATTGCGCGTTTCATCGGTGGTTTGGCACCAGAAATAAAAGGGAATGTTAAAGCTTCAAGACCAATCAACTATAGATCAGCTGTAGATCTATCCTTGTCTCTCACTCTAGATATAGTGAGACAAAAGTCGATCGAAAATGAAACTAATGAGAAAAGACAAAGGGAGGAGGATGACTCTCAGAATCCTAAGAAGAGCAAATCCAAGCTCAACAATAACCAACAGGATTCCAACAAAAAGCCTACATGCAAAACCTGCAAAAGAAGACATTGGGGGCAGTGTCGATTAAACCAAAAGATAAAGCAATGTGGCATCTGTAAAAGAGCTGGCCACCAGTCCCACGAATGTAGGGACATGAAGGATGCAAACTGTTTCAGCTGTGGCGAAAAGGGGCACATCAGTACTAATTGCCCTAAGGCTGCCAAGAAAAGAGCAGCTAAGTCTGGGAAGGATAAGAAAGGAACCGCCTGGACTACCGGTTGAATACCAGAGACAGTGCACATCGATAATAGCATTAGGTACGTCCCTTACCATTTAGCATTGATAGTGTCTGCTAAGTATTTTTACATTGATGCAAGGGATAATAAACCTTTAGCAAACCATAAGCTTAGAAAACTCTTGATTGCATTCATAAGAACTCCATATATTAAATGTGAGGTATAACTTATCAATGGAATCCATAATGACCATCTCTCTCATCCTCGAAGATAATCCTTTCATAAGAATCTGGAATACTCTTCCTCAGAAAGAGTACGACAATATATATTATTTTATTTTATTATTTTCTCATTGTTTTCTATCGCCTGCGAATGCCAAACTATGTTTGATAAAAGTGCCATATGAGAATTGGCGTATCCTAGTGTGTCCCATAGATTGCTTCCATGCCTGATCAGTATGGAGGTTTAATGCATGGAACCCCTGAGATATCCCAATGGTCATATAGTACTAGAGTCGACTAGTAGTATTCAAAGAAGATATCCAATATAAAAATGTCCTTATAAGTATCTCTACTTAGGGCATCTTTGCAATGGTAAAGGGAATGTGTCATTTATCTGACACCGACAGCGATAGATGAGCCAAAGCCTGAGAATGCGGAAATCTCTGACATCTCTATGTGTCATAATTAGCTTCTTTATAAGAATTACCCTGTTTACCTTCTGAGAGGCAAGAGGATGTTAGGACAAACATCCCGCTTAGGGCTGCAGTTATTGTAAGAATCTTATATCTGTTAGTACCAACGAAATAGGAAGAACTAAGAGCCAAATCAATAAGTTTTAGAGAAGGTTTCATAAAGCCAAAATTCAAAGTTCCAAGAACTCCGATTTTTAGTAAATAAGAAAGACGGTTCATCTTACTTATGCATTGATTACCGCAACCCTATTTAGGCAATAACTAGGAATCCCCAATTGCTGCCCAGGATCGTCGATTTATTCGACTAGCTGTAAGGAATAACTATTCTTTGAGATTAGTCAAGCAGTGGTTGGAATAACCATATCACCTTAAGATAAGCTTTTCCATAATAGTTGCTATATAAGTATCAAGGTGGCTCCTTTGGAGACCTTGTATAAATGAAATATTAAAACATCCGTTGGATGAACGAGACTTTGGGAAGTCCACTTATCAGGATCTGAAAGTTGCATTGGAAACAACGAATAAGATCATACGAATCCCTAATTTTCTGTAAGTTGCTAGTATTCGGCAGAAAATCAAGAATTAATGAAAGTAGCAACCCTCCTACATTCTTGTTAACGAATAAGGTTCAACAAAAGGTATCACCCAGGAAGGGTGTACCAAATTTGTTAAAATTATCAGGCTAGTAAAGCTCTAAATATATAGAATCATTCGAAGGAAATCGAATGTATCAAGATCAAGTAGCTTATAAGCTAGAACCTATTTAAGGAGCTTGGCGGAGCATACAATGCATTGTACACTAATAAATTGAGGATGTGTTTCACCAGTAAGTCAAGAAGCATTATCACATATTGATATGCAGATTTATGATATGATGAGCAACCTATATCGATTAAGGATCGATAGGTTAAGAAGCTCCAAAAGGATACATGTACCAATTAAAAAGGTCACTTTGGGGGCTTGGGGAGACTCCAGATACGCTATAGAAGTTGAGTCCATTATGCGACAACAAGTACTTCCAGCACCTTAGCAAATCTCGAGGTCGAGATTTCTTTTAAGGGGGTGAGGATGTAACACCTCGTAAAATCACGACCAATGATGTATTGACACGTGTAATAAACCCTAATAAAGTCCAATGTTGAATTTAAAGGACTAATTTTTCGAAAAATCGAAAAACTTTGATAATAAAAGGACGGGAAGTGTTAGCATACCTAAAATAAGTTTCCAAATAACCTCTCACGACGTTTATATTCACAATTGTGCCACTTGATGAATAAGTGTAGTCGTTTGCGTAATTAATTGAAAGTTTGCGCAATAAAGGGTTAAAAGCGTCAACATGTTAATTCTTACCTCTGAGTGACCTTCTAACAAACCGGGAGCTTAATAATATTTAATTATACTCTCGGGAATGCCAAATAATGGTCATCTAAGGTTTTTATGCCTATAAGTAAAGTTACGCGCAACTTTGCAAGTTAGAGGGGCTAAAAGTGTCAATATGTTTAATTATACCTCTGAATGACCTTTTAGCGAATCCGAAGCATCGTGATATTTAATAATACTTTCAAGAATGTCTAATATGGATTAGATGAGGCTTCAATACTATTAAATGATGAAATGCGCAAGTTTGCGCAATAGAGGGACCTAAAGCGTCAACTTTTGAATCTATGCCTTTCGGTGACCATCTAAGCGAACGAGAGCGTATTAATATTTAAGTATATGCTTGGGAAGGATAAATATGGGCCATGGAAGGCTTGTATAACATTAAACGGCATTTCGCGCTACTTTGCGCAATTTAAGGACTATTTGCGTCAGACTGCAAAAGTATGTCGATTCGTACGGTAACGGACCTTCCGGAAATTGTCCATAAGTTAAACATGCCCTAATTATCATTTCTATAGTTTAGATATAGGCTTAGAGGTGTTTGGTGCGCAAAAATAAACTTTCAAGTCCACCAGGGACTAAAAGTGTCAAAAAGTGCACAAGTTTGCATTTTCGCGCATATCTCACAATCTGAATATCCCCGGACACCCAAAAATTTATGTAAGCACTAAAATATTTTATTTTAGTGATCGCCTTGATAAAATTCCTTTCGTCGCGTCGTTTGGTTCGTTTTTAGCATCCGTCCGTGTTTCGTCGTAATTCGACGCATAACGTGACCGTACGGCCAAACGAACCGACATCCGACATGTTTTTGAACATGTTGCATGTCCTCTATGTTTAATCCTCCTAGTGGAGCCTTAAAATGAGGATAACGAGCCTTGAACGTGCCTTAAATAACATTAAAGACTCACGGGGACCATTTCTGCCATTAATTAAACTGTTGCTGCTGTTATGGATCTGCAGGCGGCCCGCGTACAGGCCTGGAATTCTCAGGCGGGCCGCATGAGTTCATCAGACTTGGAAAACAGCGTATAACAGCCTGTTTCTGGCTGTCTTCATGTGCAAACTGTCTTCTAATACCACCAAATCGATACTAGGGGCTTGCCCACAGATTTATCAAACCATTTAACACCTGTTGTGATTAGATTCACTCCAAGAATCCTATAGAACACCACATGTTCTTCATTTTTATAAATTTTGCAACTTCAAACTTTCTCATCTGCTCAAATCCGAAATTGGAGTATCATCTTGGAATTTTCTGGTGTTCTTGATCTTTCCTTCAGTGATTGTAAGTATTCCAATCATGTTTTGATTCTTGTTCATAGTTTAATTTAGCAAAGAACACTATATTTTGACTTCTGTTTGACTTTCTGATTGATCATGAATTGATCAGCAAAAAGTCCAATTGAATCTTGTTTTATGATGGTAATCAAGTTGGTTATAATCCATTATGATCATGCTTTCTGATTTCCACGAATTCTAGTCTATTTGATAAGTCAAAGTTAGTAATAAAAGTCAAACTGGGCAGATTCTTAAACTAATCAAAACTGATAATTTAGAGATTATGGATCATGTTTTGTCACTTAAATAACTTGGTAATTGTTACAAGAACATGATAAACTGATCAATTTGGTGAAACTGCTTGTTTGACTCAAAAAGTCTAACAGTTTGACCAAACCTTTGACTTTCAAATCTGAACCGATTTAATGACTTTAAGGGCTGAATCAAAGTCATATTATGATCCTTATACTGTGTAGTATAACCCTCTGTGGTCATACTACAAGATCATATTCAAAGTCTGAGATTTAACACAAGTTTCGTTAAAAGGCCTAAAATGCCCTTTTATGTTAAAATGAAAATTTTTAATAAATATGAGCATGCATGTGGTTTATAAACTGATCTAATAATATTTCAAATTTATTTTGATGTCAAGATCTGGTCATGATTTGAGTTTTGCATAAAAACCATTTTGTATATTTTTTTAAAATGACCAAAATGCCCTTTCGGCATATGGAATGGTATAAACATGATTTTTATGGCAAAACTCCTTATTCACTGATGTTATATTATATTTATAAAATTTTTAAATATTAAATCAGATTCAAACTGAGTTGCATGCATGCGTTGCGTGTATTCGATAAATGACGAAAATACCCTTATGAGGCTTAAAATGAATTTTAGCACATTTTCATAACTAAATCTTTTACCTACTGTTATGAACTAATAAATAACTTATTTTAACCTTACAAATCTGTTCATAACAAATACCTAACCTTAAACCTCATCTAGATCGTCATTTACCGACTTTTACGCCTTTTCGGCGCATAGTATGGTTTAATACCATATCTATGAAATAAAACTTGATACCTACTGATTATTAAACATATTTTAAATATAAATTCAGTAGGTACTTGACCCAAACTCAGATTTCCAAATAAGTCCCCAAACTATGTGTGAAATTACCAAAATGCCCTTTCGGGGCATAGTTTGGTTTTAAACTATAAACCACACATATTTTCGACACCCTACTGATATAACATCATAAATAAAGTATTTTTACAAAAACATAATGACCATGACATCAGTTTATCCACTAGCTCTCTTTATGCATCGTAAAATGACCAAATTGCCCTTTTGAGGCTTAATTCGGTTTTAAAACTATAACGGGCATACATGTTGATATCTTACCGATATCTTAACATATTTTAAACATATTGGCATATGAAACTTGTGTATAACTCATCCGGTTACCCGGCTTCGCTTATAAGCGTACGGTTAAGCCTACGAGGCTAGTTTTCATAAAATAACCGAAACGGGTTTAACCTTATCATTTTATTTCAAAAATTCAGAATGTGTTTAAGTCACCCATATTAAACAAGCATACGAGCTTGCCGGGTCAAAACCACATTCTAAACCGTTCTTCGCCTTATCTTGCGTTTGAACCATATCTTCCCTTAAGACTAACCGGTCTAAGCTTAGGCTTAATTAAAGACCCGTAGCATTCTAATTGGTTATTTATACCATCATTCCAGACTAGAGCCTTCCGGTAAATTGTACCTACGCTTACTTAAGTGAATACGGCTGAGTTAATAAATTCTTGCTATTTAAGACAGGAGCTAGCTCAGGTAAATACTCTTAACTTATTTTCCCTATTACGGGCTTGGGATACGGTAATATAAATACCGCATGGTCAGGTATGGGATTCAAAGACCAATGAGTCGGGAAATCCAAATAACCTGTTTTAATTCGTATTGCTTGACTGAAACATTGGGGGTTAATGCGACCGTGTCCTGGATATCCTTGACTCATTAAATGCAATGGCCACGACTTAAGCACGGGGTGTAGGCATACACCTGACAGATGCTATATGCTAATTAATAAATTATACCCAATAAGGGAACAGTGGTGTGTCGGTTAATCATGAACCGGCATAGATCCGGGCCCCGTATCTAGAGCAAGTTATGTAAAACTGATAACATGAGATATAGTTTGTCCCAAGTATAAAAGATTAATTTTGCCTTGTGCATTTTAATCAAAGTGTCAAAATATTTTGTGCCTAGTGCATCTAAATCAATTTTCTTAAACTCTTTTCAAATGAGTCGGTTGAGTGTATTTACCAGTGAAAACTGACGTATTTTCAAAAGTCTAAGTGACAGGTACAAGTACGTAATTGGCTGGAAGCTGCTCAGGACGTTAATAAGGAATCTTGCAAGTTCTAGGCGTCTAAAGTCTGTTGAACGCTGCTTATGTTTTAAAATCCGCCTGTGGATCCTTTACTTTCCGTTGTAATACTTGATATTACTTTTTATTCGGATTGTAATATAATTATCTTTGGCTTCCGCTGTGCATTTATATATATTGTGTTGTTGACTATGATGACATCAACTACGTCACGATACTCCCCACCGGGCCCACCGGTGACACGTGGAATTCGGGGTGTGACAATTCTGGTCACTCAGTTTATAGCTTCTAAATAATGTTAATAGTATTGAAATCACAAGATAAATAGTCCAGTCACTATAAGGGACCGACATGCAAACATAAGTTTTACCAAACCACGACCTTAAGTAAGGAGCATGCCCATATGTGCTTGTAAGTTATGCACCCATGATTGTACTGTATCAAAAGTTTGCAAGTTATATATATTTGCCTTGTTTTGAATGTTTGCATATATTAACTATTATCTACAATATATGCGTGCGACTGTATTACCACTTTGTACAGGTTGTAGCGAATGAAAATTGGCGTGTGGTTCTGTCAGGGCGATGGAGTAAGTATCCGAGCCTGCTCAAAGGACCTGCCATTGTAAATACCTTTGTGCATATTCAAGCATCAAGATGGGGCGGCTCGTGGAAACCATTGCGCATCCGGAAGATTGCGATACGCACTTGGAGTTTTTACGTTTCCAATTTGTTTTCGCGTGGACCCGAGTGGGACGCGCATTTGTAGCACAATTTGAATATATTCTAAACATAACAAAATAATGTAAAGATCCTTTGTGTGTGATTATGTGTACAGTTAGCAGAACAAATTAACAAAATGATAACAAATCAAGTTAAACAATTATGTGATTATGTGTTTATGCATTTTGTGTTTTCTTTTATGCATTTTTTGTGTTTTGTATACTCTAGATATTCGTTATCCAAATCCTCGTAGAACCTTTCGTATCTTCATATGAGGGATTCGTAGAAGGATATTAAAAAAGGTACTACCCTAAATCCTTATTGGGCTTCTACGTGTTAGTTAAGACCCTTGGATTATATAGTACCACCCCATGATTCATAAGAGACCCTCCTAGTGGTCTAGTCAAAAAGATTGAATCAGAATCTGGTTAAAAATGACATGCGCTGATGTAGCTAAACAGACTCCTTGGTAGTCTATTTAAATCATTTATTGATTTAATTAAAAGGACCCTATGGTGGTCTAGTCACAATCATCACAAGCTCGTTCATTGCTTTCTTCCCCTGCACATTATAAGATGCACTACGTGACTATGCAAGGAATTACGTAATTATGGATGCATACATAATTGCGAAGTTCAGTGCACGGAAAGCGTTAAAAAGTGCACAAGTTTGCACTTTCGCGCATAACTTACGTTCTGAATACATCCGGACATCCAAAAATTTATGTAAGCACTAAAATATTTTATTTTAGTGTTTGGCATGAGAAAATCCATTCGTCGCGCAATTTGGACCGTTTTTGCGTCCGTTACGACTTCCGTCGTAATTAACCGAACAACGCAATCGTACGGCCAAACGAACCGACATCCAAGATATTTTTGAGCACATTTTAAGTTCCCTATACTTTAACTTCATTTTAGAGCTTTGAAATGGGGTTAACGGGGCTTAAACGTGTCAAAAATGCATCAAATAGCAAGTTTGGAGCTTCAGGGGCCTGTTCTGCCATTTTTGAAAGTATCAGACCTGCAAGGTCCTTACGGACCGTAAGGTTCTAAGTCTTACGGTCTGTAAGCAGGGGTCAGACAGCAGAAACTTGTTTAAACAGCTGTTAACAGCTGTTACACTCTCCTAATCCCTTTTGCGCTTGCCTCTTCCTGATAATGGGGGGGGGCAATTTGAGTTACCATAGGGTTGCAACAAGTGTAGGGACAAGATCAAAGCACGGTATTCGAGAAACGATCCTAACGGTCTTGCATATCCTATAAATACCCCTTTGATTCACAACTCAAAACCCACTTGAATTCTGATTTTTCTCTAAGTTGGGGTGTTTTATCACTTCATACCTGAGAAATATTTGGAAATCAAAGCTTTCGGGGACCCTTTGTAAGTGTTCCTTCGTTCTTTTCATTCGTTTTAGCGTTAAAGTCAAACTTTGTTTGACTTTCTGCATTGACCAGTTTATGGTCAATGCGAAGTTCGTTTGAACTTCATAACGTGAGCGTGATCACGATGGTTATAGTCCCTAGTGACTATACCTACTGATTACCACGTTATCTAGACTCAGTGACGAGTCGTACTTTCGGCCAAAATGCGTGTTATTGCGTATTTTGTAACCAAACTACTTACAGGTATCAAAACCGTTTGTTTTGATACCAAACCTGTTTTCTAAACTTAGTTAAGCATGTTTTAACATGCTTAGCTCGTCACTTTTAGTTTTGTGCTTGTCTAGGGTCGTAAAGGTAAGCGATCTAAACAATCGCTTATACTTTCGAACCCGACCCGTTTGGTCGATCATTAGGATCCGACCAAACACATTAGGTGACCATAGTATATAGGGAATAACCTTCCGAGGTTATACCTTATGGTCACGACGTTTAGTTAGTTGTATGATAGGTAGTTTATATGCCTTAGGTAAATTACCAAAATACCCCTTTGACACCAAATTCATTTTAAGCATATGTAACATAACTTTTGGTATCTAAACTGATTTGGTAACAATATTAGACATGTTAAGGCATATTTTACTTATCATAGGACTAGTTAGGCATTCCGAACGCGTTTCACGCGAACGACGCGTTAAAGTAGCATAAGCTACCTAAACAGGTCGTAATGGGTCGTAAGCACTTAGGTTAGGTTTCATTGTAGTATGTAGGCTTTGTTAAAACCATATTACATGAGTTCCCATACTCATTTGGTTTACGAGCCCTCATTCTATCCGATCCTCCGGTATAGGTCTGGTATATTAACATAGTTACCTATATTAGGTACCGTTTGATATCCGTGATCTCTAGCATTGTTTGGTTGTTACTCAAGGACTACTAAGCAATCTCAAGTGAGTACATAGACCCCTCTTTTACTGTTTTCCAAACTGTTTTGGGGTGAAACACATGTGCCTACTTGTTACTTTCGTGCTTTTCATGTTTTCATATCATATGCTTGTGATGTTCAATAGTACACTTATAGTACATGATTTCATTGTGTTTTTGCTATGTATGTCCTTTGTTACATACTTAGTACATCGTTTTACATTACATTTTATGCTATGTATGTCCATTGTGTGCATACTTAGTACATCGTTTTACATTACATTTTATGCTATGTATGTCCATTGTGTGCATACTTAGTACATTGTTTTACATTACATTTTATGCTATGTATGTCCATTGTGTGCATACTTAGTACATTTGTTATTCATCACATGCTTACATTTTGGTATGACATTTGGTTTGTTCAAATGGGACAATATACATTCATTAACATTGATCACGCCATTCGTTAGTAGGTAGTGGTACCATAGGAATTGACAACTCCCGTTCCTGACATCCTAGGTATGTTTGGATGGAAGGAATGACCGAATTCGATAAACATAACACAGATAAACCTTTAAATTCGTTTAGGGGTTTATCGCCACAGTCACAAGGCTTGAATGTATGCATTTTTACAATACCGCATAGATGTTTATATCAGTATAGCATCATTTGTTCCACAAAACATAACTTTGATTTAAACCATGTTTTACTTCAATACCTTGTTTTTGTGCATTTTACATATGGTTTAGTTGATATATTTCACTTACCATACATGATATTTTGGATACACATTACATGTTTTGCATTAGACATAAACATTTTGACATTGATATACACAATTCATGATTTACATTAGACATAAACATTTTTGACATTGATATACACAATTCATGATTTACATTAGGCATAAACATTTTGACATTGATATACACAATTCATGATTTACATTAGACATAAACATTTTGACATTGATATATACAATTCATGATTTACATTAGACATAGACATTTGATATGGTTTTCACACAAACATTTTGACATTTGATTATACATAAACATTTTACTTTGGTGGTTTGGTTTGAGTAAGTCATTTAAGTAACGAGGTGTGTGTAATATGATACAAGCATGGTGGATACGCCGCTGGTACTTCCTATATATAAGTGCTTGTATGGTATTACATATCGTAGCGTTATTTGAATCATTTCGATTTAGACATATAACATTTTATACAAATAACATACTTTTCACAATACATTGTTTTACAAACAACTTATCTAATACAAACTCATTTTACTTGGTTATTTACCTAACCATGTATTATTCTTTTATACATATATATCATTTGGTTTATTTATCACTTTTCAAATGATTTACAAGACAAAGCAAATTACAAGGTTCATGACTAAACATTTTCTTAAACATAAGTCATGAATTCTATTTTCACAAAACCTGTGTATCTCACAGGCATTTTTATGCTGACGTACCTATTTTCACATGTGTTTCAGGATATGATGCATAGGATTTATCAAGATACACTTAGGCGGACTTGGGCCTTAGTGACAATAAAAGATGCAAGACTAGTTATTTATGTTATATTTCTTTGATTGTCAAGACATTGTAACTCTTTTAATCAATAAAACAATATTTCAATTTCCATGTGTTATGAAACAATGATTCTGTTACAACACTCCCCGACGTTTCCGCCACGTTTTGTTGTTTTACGTGGTCGGGGTGTGACACTGTGCTAAAAAAATATGAGTCTTCCACTTCTCTGGAAGGTGATTTATAAAAAACAGTGGGAGTCCTTTCACAATTTGAGGCCAATCCAACCCCAAAGTCATAATGGGAGTTTTAATGGTTGCTATAAAATCCCATTTTGAGATGGAAAGTATTTGAAAGTTTTTTAGAATGGCCTCTAACAACTTTTTTTTTTTTTTGTTTTTTTATAACAAATGGCCCATAAAAATGTAAATGCTCTATGAGATGATGTAAAAATGAAAGATAAATGTGTGCACCCAATATTTAATGCCATATATTATAAACCACAAAGCTTTTTCAGCTTTATACGTGGACATGCTTCACATAGCAAGTGGCATCTTCATATGTATTCTTGTATTTTATAAAAATAAACCAAATTGTTTTGTAGGCAACATGGGACCTACACCCTTTATAAAAATAACTATCGATTGCCTTGAAGACAACCAGCAAAATATAACCTCAATACAAGGTGTCCTGGTTGCTTTCCATTTTTCCAAAACAGAAAAAAAAATTGTTATATAAGAAAACCCAGATGAGAATTCGTTTTAAAAATTGAGGCAAGTATGTCGGACTGTGGATTTTTCAGGCACCACGGAGCTTGTCCGTCGTGCGCGCGAAGCTCCTGCATGCGCGGACCCCTGCGTCAAAACGTCCGGTAAGGTATTAAGAGTAGCAAAGGTTAGAACGCTTGCGCAAGCGGCAGAGCGCTTTCGATGGCACCAGTGATAAACTACCGACGCGCGCGGGGGTGGCGAAGCCTTTATACAGCATGCGCGGACGCGCGTTTGTGTATATGCGCCATGATGGTGCGATGTGGGAAATCTCCTGCCAGAGTTACATCTAGACTCGCACCGCGCGGAATGGACGTCATCCCCCGTTATACATGTTCACGTGCGCACGACAGTGGAGCTTGTCCGACGGGGCTTGCTCGCATGCGCGCTTGGTGCCGGAAGAGATGTCTGCTATGCGCAGTGGTTTTTTCACTCGAGCCTTTTCTTAAGGTGAAGTATGAACGTGGTTGCAGACTTTGTAAAAAGACAACCATTTTTCTTTTGAAAACGACATGCGAGCATCAGAGCATGTATTGACAACTTTAGCTGTTGACAGCTGTAAAGGACTGAAGCTTTACAGCGCCTGTCCTTTTTTTATTCATTTCCTAAACATGTGCATTTTTTGTTTGTGCTTTATGCAACACAAATTGTATCACCCCACAACGTTGGGACAAACGGGTGTGAAACAATTGTTACCTTATTTTTATCATTATTATAAAAATAGAGATAATGTGTAGTAGAGGTGGCAAAATTGGTGAGTTGGGTAGGTTTGGGTAATGGGTTAGGATGGGTATGGGTTAGAATGAGTTTGGTTAAGGATGGGTTTATTAAGAAATGGATTAGGATGGGTTTAGGTCACAATGGGTTTTCGGTCATGATAGGCTAAAAATTTAAAAAAATTCAAAAAAAATCAGAGACTTTTAAAAAAATTCAAAAAAATCAGAAAATTAAAAAATATCAAAAAATATCAAAAAATTTAAAAAAATTCAAAAAAACCAGAAAATTTTTTAAAAATTAAAAAAAAAACCAGAAAAATTCAAAAAAACAAAAAAAAAATTCAAAAAATAAATAAAAAAATCAGAAAAATTCAAAAAAGTAAAAAAAATCAGAAAAACTAAAAAAATTCAAAAAAAACAATCTAAAAAATGTAAAAAAAATTTAAAAAATTAAATAAAAATCAGAAAATTTTAAAAAATAAAACCCTAGCCAAAAATTTCATTGAAACTTTATACACGTTTCTTAGCCACCAAAACATTTAAAAAGTATAAACAACATCAACATCTATTAAGGAGAGATCAAAACGCACCTTCTAACATACATCATAAAGCGGTCATTGATTTTGTTTTATCCTAACATGGATAAAGTCAGCAGAAAATTTTTAGTCACCATCTTGACTCGAAAGGAAAATGCCACCCTTTTTTTCAGATTCATTTAACTTAATAATGTGAATATCGATTTTAGATTACTTTCATTTTGACCGAAACCAGTATTGACCCAACCCAAAGCATCATTGATCAACCTATATTTGTAGCTATTATGGTGTAGTAAACAGATTTGAAATCAAAATCTAAAAGCACAAGTGCATCAAGACACCTACCAACTAATATGAAGAATCATATACACCCACGAACTAAGATTCAGCATCAGTATATAATTCACCAAAAATGACGGAATTACTCTTATTTCATGTTAGTTATTCCCATGTTAGCCTTAAACACCTTTCCACAACCATTACAACTCGCTTTCTTAACCCGTCCAGGTGGTATTTTCTCAAAACAATTCCAAACTATTGAATGGTCTTTACTCGAACTGAATGAACTAACTTCATCTTCGAACTCGGGATTAGTCGTCATAATTTGTCTCCTACAAATAAATAAACACATATACTATATTAATCATTCTCCATAGAATCAATGATAATCGACTAATTCTAGATGATAATAAATTTTCAAAAGTAATCTAAAATTTTCAACAATTTTGATGAACCCAAACAGTTGACTAAGATAAAAAAATCCAAAAAAGAACGTTCCTAAACTTTGGTTTTGACAGCCAAATTCAGATCCGCTAAACCTAAACTCTCCTAACTCAAATCAGCAATCACATAACCAAATCATACATATGCAGATAGCGATTACATAACAATTCCACAACTAATTTAGCGTATAAATCTAGGTTTTCACAGCCAAATTCAGATCCGCTAAACCTAAACTCTCCTAACTCAAATCAGCAATCAAGTAAGCTAATCATACATAAACAGATAGCGATTACATAACAATTTGACAGCTAATTAAGATGCAGTAACATCAGATCTTCAACAATATAGGTCATAACTTCGTAATTAAGTGTAAGAGACTATAGAATACATGTGAGAAACAGTGCAGATGATTAGAGATTAGGTCCAGCAGGTCAGAGAGATGTAGCTATGGCGGTGATTGAGAAAAAATGGGGAAGAAGATTTATTTTATGGTGTTTGATATCGACGTTCTTGTGAGTGAAGGAATCGATTGTGTTGAATCCACGACTGATATCCCGTTCCCATATGCGTTTTAGGGTTAGATAGTAAAAAACCCATCTTGACCCATGTTAAAATTTAAATGGATGTTTTAAAACCCATTCTAACCCATCATGAGTAAATCCCCAGCCCATTCTGACTTATTTCCTTTTTTAAAGAGGCCCAAAATAACCCAAAATAACCCAAAATATCATGGTTGGGTTTTTGTTGCCACCCCTAGTGTGTACCAGATTTGGAGAGACTTTCATCCCAAGGATTGTTCATCGATGATGACAGATAGATGCTCTGATGGTTGTTGGATATCATAGACGATATATAGGTCCCGAAAATAAAAGGCATCTATGGATCCATTTATCCATAAATCTTCATTTTTAGCCCAAATCAAACAGATCTGGGAAGCTTGAAAAATGACTGCTTTGACGGAGACTCAACAGAACATGAATCTTGCAATAAAAGCTTGAGAAAGCCTTCCCCTCATAGCTGAGATTGTGTACCCATTTCAAACAAATGTAGATCTGAAGGGTTTTAGGCACTAAAATCTTGTGTGGATCAAGTGAAAAACACAGGTCTAAAATGTTAGCTAGGGAAAAGTAATACAGATCTGGAGATCTGAGGATAGAACGAGATGTGATCAACAAATGTATATCATATGATCGGTGGGCGCCAATGTTGAAACACGAAATCACCGCCGGGATGATTGGACCGCTTTCTCTGAGATGGTGAAGAATCACACCTTGTTCTTCCTCTTGAACCTAGATCTGCCATGGAGAAGAGAGAAAAGTGGTGATATAGAGATTGCTGGTAGGAGAAGAATCTCCTATTTCCAGCTACAAAAGTGTGGCGGCTCCATATCTTGTGCCCTAATAATGAGGTGAACACCTCTTTATATAGGAGACATGGGCCTCCCCTAACCTCAATGGGCCAGGCCCATTTAGGGGTTATCTGTACAAGCCCACAACCTAGTGTAGTGTAAACTACAACGCGCTAGGCTTCGCGGGTTAGTACACAATAATAATAAATATTATAATAAAATGCGATAAGTAACGGATATGTCCGGTCGTTCGGGTTGGGTCTAATACCATAGCCCGTCATGGTATCTGACATGACATTTTTTGCTAACATGGCATCTGACATGACATATGACGTGGCACTTTTGCTGACGTGACATCTTATGTGGCATTTGATTAGTGACGTTGCATTTAGTCAGCTAACTGAGTTAGGGTTCAGTTAGCTTGGGAGCGTCAGAGGAAAATAAGTTGAAAGTTGGGAGTGTTGTGGTACAAGTCGAAAGTTGGAAGTGCTATCGGCCAATTGTTAATAGTCATGGTTTTTTTAAGGCTCCCACTATTCTCACACCACTAAAATCTTATTTTCACACCCGTATATGTATACGGCTCATATAGAGTTATACGTCTCATATAACTGATTGTTGCACAAAAAAATGTCAGAGAGTGTTTTTTTTTTGTCTCCATGTATATGGGCCGTATAACATTATACGACTCGTATAGAATGTTATACGACATAATATTTTCTCCATCTATACGAGCCGTATAATATTATACGGACCAATATTTGTCATATTAGATTGTTCTATACGAGTCGTATAACATTATATGTCACGTATACAGGGTGTGAAATTAAGATTTTGAGGTGGGTCTTTATTGGAACCTTTTTAAATCCAGTATCTCTTTTTCTTTTACATATAGCTTTTAGGAGTTGTTTGTCAACTTTTTAATGGATAAGTGTTGAACCAATAAGAGGTCTGAACCATTAAGTGTTAAACTAGTAAGATGTCTGAACCATTAAGTGCCGAACTAGTAAGATGTTTGAATCATTAAGAGGCAGTACAATATTTAACCGTTCAGATGCAAATGTCTGACAAATTCAAATAAAAAGTCTTTACCATTCAGACTCAGTATAGCGCTTAACCATTCGAAGGTAAATGTCTGAATCATTCAGACATCTACTCGCAAAACAAACACTAACCATTTAAGTACTGAAACTAGTAAAAAGTCTGAACCATTCCATTCCCATTCAAAAGCTCAACAAACAGTGGTTTGAATGTCTTTAACCCTAGCTCTTCTTCTCTGAAAACCGCCATCATTCCTGCAATTATTTCTTCTTCATTAACATTCTTTGGATTTATATTACGAACAAAACCCTAAAAACTTACTTCTCACCAAACTCAAATTCTCCTTCAATTCCACAAAACCTTCACCCGTCTTCTAAATTCTAATTTATAACCATGGTATGTTTCAATTCTCCATCTTTTATATACTTATATTCATAACTTTCTTGATTAATAGATGATCAAGTTTTAATTTTTAATTCCAGATGCTATTCAATAGATTGATTTAAAGATTTTGGTATTAGGTTTTCACTCATTAATCAACGAATTGTTACCTGCATTTTAACTTGTATTCTTATTATAGTATAATTAACAATTTTAAAAGATGGTACAAAGGTACTGAACTCAGAAGGAACTTTTTATTTGTTTTTTTTATTATTTATTTTTTTATTAAGATGTGAATCAGGAAAATAAACAATCATTGATAAGGGTTTAGGTATGAGGAGATTTTTAGGGGTGTATGCATTTGTCTTACCTTTGGTGGTAGTTGTTTTCGAAGTGTTTCGCGGCGATAGTTAGGGTTCTTTTAGGGGGGGGGGGGGGGGGGGGGATATACACATTAGAGGTGCACAAAACCTCGGAACTGGTATTGAAACTGGTTTGGCAAGAAAAGATTAGGAAAACCGACGTGTTAGCACCGAACGAAACCAGCCGATTCTTTTCCACTTGGAAACTGGTTTGGAACCGGAATCTGTTTGGGCAAAAACCGGTTTTGACTTTTGCTGACCTGGAATCGGTTTGGGAAAAAAGAATCCGTTTTTTTAAATGTCAATAGTTGAAAATGTACCATTAACTTAGAAACAGAAGCAATTTCAAGTTACAGACTAATGGCAGGTAGACGGGCAACAAGCTGCGCCGCTACCCCTTTCTGAATAGCAAACCCTACCCTGCTAAACACAAAATTCTGCCCTTTAACATGCGCGGTGTTACTGCTTACCACCTGCTGAACCCGCTTGAGGAACCGCACCGCGTCAGGGGCGAGAGCCCCAAAGGTATCGAAAGCGAACGGGGGGAACACGTGCTGATTCTCGATGCAAGCTTTTTCGTGCTTAGCTACTTTGCCTGCCTCCGCCTTGGTTATCGCCTGGCCCGCCACAAACCCGTGGTCCCTTAGCCCAAGTGCCCAACGAGGGGGGGACACACCTGTCAAATCGACGCACGCGAGTTTCCCTCCTTCCCATCCAAAAACAAGAAATATTGAATGAAGGTTAGGATTTCCAGGCGCTAGTTACTTTCTAGGTGGTCTCGTGATCCTTTTTTCGTCATTCCTTATTCTTTTCCATTACAGCAATCGATCAGTAAAAGTTGCGGTTTACTGTTGATAGGAAGTTAACTTAAATTTTTTTAGTGTGTTCTGGAATGTTATCTTGAATGATGATATAAGCTTCTTTTTTCAGGCTGCTAAAATTCTTGCAAATTTGATTGTAATGGGCTCTGGAATATTGGTCAGGGGAATGGTTCAAGCATATCGTCAGGCTCTTCAGAGTAAATTTCCGATACCATCTCTTAGTTGTTGGCCAATCTTTTTGTAAATTCTTTTTTGTTTAGATTAAAAACTCAAAACAAAAATAAAAAATAATAGTTTTATGGATATTTTTTTGCAGTTTTGTATTCAACATAATGTATATATTTTTATTTAATTTTTGTTGTAAAATATAAAATTTGCAGATGCCTCAAAGACAGGCGTTGCTCAAGAAACATTAGAAACTGTGCGTAGAGGAAGCAAAGTTATGACCCAACAAGAGGCCCGACAAATTCTTGGTGTCACCGAGCAGTCATCTTGGGAAGAAATTGCACAGGCTAGTATTTTTTAATATATTAATTTTATTTAATTAATATCTATTCTTTTACTTTTTTTACCTGCTACTTATTTCCTAGTTGAGTCTTCATCTTGTATTACAATGCTGTACTCGGTGCATATTACAACTTAAGTAAAGCGGTGGCACAATGAGCTGGTTGGGTAATGGGTCAAAACGGGTAAACATTTTGTACGGGTTGAAATGATTTGATCAAATTTGGTTGCCCTAGAAGCTTGGTTTTAAAATGCTTAAATCCGCGTGTAATGGGTGATGCGCCTGATGCGCTGATGAGAGCGCATTGCCACAGCTGATGCGTTGCATTTACGTGATGCGAGAATATTGCGTCGATTTCGCATAATGCGATCGTCGCATAATGCGCTCCAATGCACGCAACATTGTTTGTTATGTTTTTTTTTTTCAGATTTTATGAAATGGGTTGGGCTTTTTCACTAATTAATATGTGCGTATGCTTGATTTGGACCATTATGGTACCTAAACACTTTTTGTGGTTCTAGAAACATTTTAGTATGCTTAATTTGAACCAAAAAGCACAACGCTTATCTTCTTATTACGTCAATTGTTTTAGTTTAAGTATGTTTTTATAAGTTGTTATGTATAAATAATTTTTTAGTACTTTTTATAAAGAGCGCATCACATAAGTGACGCGCTTGCATGCGCATAAGATTTTTGGACCAAACGCATCGGAGCGCATCACACAGTTTAAAACCGAGCCCAGAAGTCAAGAACACCTTTTGTCTGGTTTATATATATTTTGTTTCTATTTGATATGTATTATGTAGTATGTCAAATAAGATTGGAAAAGTTATATAATGCAATCTACTTTTGTGATATAATATTGGAGAGTTAATTACTTTTTTCGTCCCTGAGGTTTGTCAAAAATAACGGTTTCAGTCCATTAGTTTAAAAATTGCCATTTCAGTCCATTAGTTTCATTATCGTAACCATTTCAGTCCACTAACTTAACTCCATCCATTTATTTTGTTAACTTTGGGTGAAATTACCAAATTACCCCTGCTAACTTAACAAATTGTAATAAAAAAATTCTAAAAAATCTAAAAATCAAAAAAATTCCAAAAAAACCAAAAAAATTCCAAAAAATCTAAAAATCAAAAATTTTTTAAAAAATCATAAAAATTCTAAAAAATCCAAAAAAATTCTAAAAAATCCAAAATGTTTCATTAAATGTTTCGACGCGAACCGTTTCGACGCGAACCGTTTCGACGCGAACCGTTTCGGCCCGTACCGTTTCGGCCCGAACCGTTTCGGCCCGTACCGTTTCGACCCGAATCGTTTCGACGCGAACCGTTTCGACCCGAACCGTTTCGACGCGAACCGTTTCGACCTGTACCGTTTCGACGCGAACCGTTTCGACGCGAACCGTTTCGAGCCGTACCGTTTCGACGCGAACCGTTTCGACCCGTACCGTTTCGACGCGAACCGTTTCGACCCGTACCGTTTCGACGCGAACCGTTTCGACGCGAACCGTTTCGACCCGTACCGTTTCGAGCCGAACCGTTTCGACCCGTACCGTTTCATTAAATGTTTCGAACCCGAACCGTTTCGAGCTGAACCGTTTCGAAACGGTACGGGTCGAAACGGTTCGCGTCGAAACGGTTCGGATCGAAACGGTACGGTTCGCGTCGAAACGGTTCGCGTCGAAACGGTACGGGTCGAAACGGTTCGCGTCGAAACGGTTTGGCTCGAAACGGTACGGGTCGAAACGGTTCAGCTCGAAACGGTTCGGGCTCGAAACGGTTCGCGTCGAAACGGTTCGGCTCGAAACGGTACGGGTCGAAACGGTTCGCGTCGAAACGGTTCGCGTCGAAACGGTACGGGTCGAAACGGTTCGCGTCGAAACGGTTCGGCTCGAAACGGTACGGGTCGAAACGGTTCGCGTCGAAACGGTTCGGCTCGAAACGGTACGGGTCGAAACGGTTCGCGTCGAAACGGTTCGCGTCGAAACGGTACGGGTCGAAACGGTTCGCGTCGAAACGGTTCGGCTCGAAACGGTACGGGTCGAAACGGTTCGCGTCGAAACGGTTCGCGTCGAAACGGTTCGCGTCGAAACGGTACGGGTCGAAAACGGTTCGCGTCGAAACGGTTCGCGTCGAAACGGTACGGGTCGAAACGGTTCGCGTCGAAACGGTACGGGTCGAAACGGTTCGCGTCGAAACGGTTCGGCTCGAAACGGTACGGGTCGAAACGGTTCGCGTCGAAACGGTTCGCGTCGAAACGGTTCGCGTCGAAACGGTACGGGTCGAAACGGTTCGCGTCGAAACGGTACGGGTCGAAACGGTTCGCGTCGAAACGGTTCGGATCGAAACGGTACGGTTCGCGTCGAAACGATTCGCGTCGAAACGGTACGGGTCGAAACGGTTCGCGTCGAAACGGTTTGGCTCGAAACGGTACGGGTCGAAACGGTTCAGCTCGAAACGGTTCGGGCTCGAAACGGTTCGCGTCACGGTTCGCGTCGAAACGGTTCGGCTCGAAACGGTACGGGTCGAAACGGTTCGCGTCGAAAACGGTTCGCGTCGAAACGGTACAGGTCGAAACGGTTCGCGTCGAAACGGTTCGGCTCGAAACGGTACGGGTCGAAATGGTTCGCGTCGAAACGGTTCGCGTCGAAACATTTAATGAAACATTTTGGATTTTTTAGAATTTTTTTGGATTTTTTAGAATTTTTATGATTTTTTAAAATTTTTTAGATTTTTTTGGAATTTTTTTGATTTTTTAGAATTTTTTGGAATTTTTTTTATTTTTATATTTTTTAGAATTTTTTTATTACAATTTGTTAAGTTAGCATGGGTAATTTGGTAATTTCACCCAAAGTTAACAAAATAAATGGATGTAGTTAAGTTAGTGGACTGAAATGGTTACGAAAATGAAACTAATGGACTGAAATGACAATTTTTAAACTAATGGACTGAAACCGTTATTTTTGACAAACCTCAGGGACGAAAAAAGTAATTAACTCAATATTGGACTATCACTCTCATAAAAAATCTTATATTCTTATACAAAGATTGCGGTTTAGTCCCTTAACTTTTTTTTCTGTGATTGATTAAGTCCTTGCAATTTGTTTTTGCCTTTTTGGGTCAAACACTCAAAAACATATATACACATAATTAAAAAAAACTTAAGCAGGACTCCTCAAACTTTGTTTGACTTAACGATTACGTCTTTGAATATCGTCCTTTTATATTTATGTTCAACTCAACTAAAACAAAAAGGAGTTTTGGGACCAGTGGCGGATCCAGGAATTTTTTCCACTGGGTTCACTTTTCAAGATGCTCCAATTTCATATGACCGAACATAATAAATTTCGGGTCAGTTCGACAGTTTGGATCGGGTAAGGCTCATCACATAATAAAAGTACGATACAATAATAAAAAGAACATCATCATTAGAAATTTAAAAACACGTAATATAAAATACGGTGGTCTTTACAGATAAAAAAACTACCTAAAGTTGATCCCTACGAGTTTTCATCTTTTGAAAACGTTGCATTACTCTCTACAATCCCTACGAATTTTCATCTTTTGATTACCCTCTACTAATATGGGTTCATTAAATTAAAGGGTGATTTACACATATCCCCTTCCTAAGACCATTAATTACATATTTACCCAATCCTTAATATCAATTACATATTTTCATCCACGAATCCTTAATGAACTTATAACTAATACATAATTAATATTTATCATTTTTATTAATAGCTAACTGATTAAGTTTTAAGTATTTGATTTAACACCCAATCTCTCATCTTTAATCGACCTAAAATAAGTTTTGATTTAACACCCAATCTCCCATCTTTTTATCGACCTACAATAACCTTGAAGTTAAACACAAATATTACACTAACAGACGATTAGCATACCAATCTACTGATCTAAACTGAGCAACTACTTTGCACTCCCTTGTAAACATTCGTCTCGTCACTCAAAATTCAAAAAATCAATTTTGATCACATGCTTGTAGCCAATCTTTTCCTCTGTTTCTTTGGAAGTGCAAATTAGTTCTCTAAGCCATTCGTTCTATTTAAATGCATACAAGTAATCACTTTATATTAACTTTTCCAATTGTTCACTTTCATCAGATTCATTAGTTTCACACTTCACAGTATCATAAGGATCAAATATTTATATTACAAAAAGGGTAATTGGGTAATTTCATAAGAAAATGGGGGAAATATGTAATTAATTTTAAGATTTGGGTAAATATGTAATAAAGACTCTTAGTAAGGAAAAAATCGCAAGAAAATGGCTTATGCAAGATTCGAACCTGAGGTGTCAGGGTAAAGAGGCGCACCTTTAACCAGTGGAACACTAGAACATTTGTGTTATGGGTTCCTCCAATATTTTACTTATGGGTTCCTTTTCAGTTTGTCTTATATATTTACGTTAAAAATTGAAAACCGAATGGGTTCCTGGGAACCCGATGTTCATACATAAGTCCGCCCCTGTTTGGGACTTCAATGCGCTTTTTGTGAAGTATGTACGATCTTTTGAAGATAACCCTAAAATGAGAAGGCTCAATGCGTTGACCGTAATACCTTACCCATTTGACCGTTTTTCTTGAGTATCTTTTTCAGCATTACCCATTTGACCCATCAGAGATGAAACATATGTATGAACGTGAATTGACCCGTTTGAAACTGCCACCTTAAAAGTATTAATATGTAATGCAAGGGGACGGATATTTTATCCAATTAATGATTATATATTTAAGTTGCATTATTCGAATGTTTTCATAACATTGAGTTCACATGTCTTTCTGATATTTTTTACAGAAATATGATAATTTGTTTGAACGCAATGCGACGAACGGGAGTTTTTATCTGCAGTCAAAGGTTCACAGGGCTAAGGAATGCCTGGAGACTGTTCATCAAGTGAAAGATCAGCCAGGTGGTCCTGTGGGTTGACTTTGACTTTCTTTGACATAAAGACTTTTTATCAAAACATTTTGTAGTTTGATAGATGCTGTGGGGATGAGTTTTTGTATTAACGGATCGTGCTTTTTATATAAGCGCGTTATTGGTCATCTTCTCATGTCGTATGACTACGACGAGCAGCTAGTAACTTCAAAATAGCGACTATTTAAGTTTCCAAAATTCTTGTAGACAAAGATAATCATCAATTCGCAACCATGGGCGAATGAAATCCGATACACAAAAGAGTTAACAAAAGAAGAGAAACAAATAAATACATCATAAACTGAAAAAAGAAAGAAGTTATGAACTTTTTTTAATTAGTTGTAATACTGTAATTTGGTCAAAAACTTGATGAAACAGTGTTCAGTGTTCTGAAGTGTGTAAACATATTTTTAATTGGAGTAAAATGCACGGATAGTCCCTGTGGTTTTGTAAAATAACACCTATAGCCCTCAATTTTTGTAAGTTACACTGGTACTCCCTGTGGTTTGACAGTTTGTTACTCGGATAGTCCCTGGAGTGGATGGGGGTTAGTTTTCTCAGTTAAGTGGGTGTGAAATGACCTTGAGGGAGTGGTGGTGTTTGAGAGTTGGAGGTGGGGGTGAGGGTGGGTGGGGCCCACTTGAGTTAACTTTATCTTTTAATATTTTTTAATACAGTAAGGGCATTAGAGTCATTTCACACCCACTTAACTGAGAAAACTAACCCCCATCTACTTCAGGGACTATCCGAGTAACAAACTGTCAAACCACAGAGAGCACCAGTGTAATTTTCAAAAATTGGGGACTATATGTGTTATTTTACAAAACTACAGGGACTATCCGTGCATTTTACTCTTTTGAATTGTGTAAGGCAATATGTATTTTATGCGGTAAAATTGACGAGTCTATTGTAGATTTTGTATTTAAACAAACCCGGATAACTTTTTGAATTGTGTGAATTATTTTTAGATTAAAGTATTTTGTGGGCACGTGAAATCAATAGGATTTGACAAACACGTATGTTGCAAAGAATGAGCTTTTTATGTGGAAAATGAAGTATTAAATTTCGTATGTTGAATAGACCAGATGATTTCCGTTACATAGGGGTTGAACCATCACATTAGTTGTGATTGAAAAGTTGGCAACTCTTCGTGAAACAATACAATAGACTTCGGTTATAACTTGTGGCTTCAATGCTACCGATAATCAAGTTTGCCGTTGATCTTCGTTAACACTTCCAACTGATCATTAGCTCTCAATGATTATCGTTTTTCATGTATATTTTCTCTAATCATGGAAATCCGAATGATTTTCCAATATATAAATAACATTTCTTCGCTGGGTGTTGCCCCTTGGACCCCACTAGGGGTCTGTCCCAAGACCCTAGCTTGTCATCTAGAATAATCTTTACCGAGTGTGTATTCCGCACCGGTTAACTCAAGTCAATGTTTCAATTCGTCATTTGATATTTAATTAAATCCGATTATGAGAATAGCTTGATAAACACTTAAACATCAACATCAACATATGTAATAGATGTGGCTACCAACTAAAGTTTATTAATTTTAATCATTATATAGAATTGTATATTTTAACCACGTTTAGAAACTTCAATATATTTATATTATAATAAACACATACAAAAAGAATTAACTTGTGTCAACATGGACGTCTAATTTCATTACCCACATACGCATTTAAAGGCATCAATGCGTAAGAAAACTACAATCTTAACTAACTCCAGTGATAACAAGGTGAAATCTATTGGTAATAATAGTCCGGTCCCTAATTTTAAAACTGCGTTATATATCCGATCTGATACCTGTCGGGTACCCTTTATTTATTACCCTCGGAACTCAATCTTAAGTTCACTTCAACAACTGAAACATTTCTAACGTTTTTACAATTTTAATAATACAACTTTATAACAACTTTAACACATTATTTGTCTTATGTTTTTAGAGGTACATAATATATTCATTCTTGATGTGAGGGGTATTTAAAACCGGATATCCACGTTCGGATATCCGAAATCTTCGGATACCTGGTTTCACTATCCGAATCCGAAATTTCGGATACCCGATTGGATAGTGAATCGGATATCCGAATATCCAGTTTTTTATTTTATTTTTTATTTATTCAAAACCGGATACCCGAATATCCACTTTTTAATTTTCGGATATTTTTTGGATATTTTCGAATATTTCGGATATCCGGTAAAAATAAAAAACAAATTTGTAAATTTTCGGATATTTCAGTTATTCGAAATATCCAATTTTTTTTTTTTTTAAATCATTATCCGAATCCGAAAATTCAAATAGTTATCAAATTTTCGGATTCAGATATTTTTGAATACCCCTGGATATGGATATATGGTTCAGGTAATCAGAAGACTATCACCTAATACTATACATGTCTCAAACCCACGTAAAATTTTTAAAACTAATCACACACCCAAATAGTCGAATTACTCATCCTAAATATTTTCGATTTTAATTATTTTTCATCGAATTCATGTCCTTTTTATCATTCCTACTCACCGACACTACAAATATTTCCTCTCAAACCTTGTAGTTTTTGACAATGACACTATTAGTCCTTATTAAATATTAATCATTGTCACGGTGAAGCTTCTTTAGCCTATTGACCAGCATGTGTGGTGGAATAATATTCTACCTAAGACTTATTCACATAGTCGCATGACAGCTAGAACATAGATATTATTAGTATATTAGAATATTAAACACTACTTAGAATATTAAACATACAAACATCTTTTTTTTTTTGTATATTTTTTACTCTAGCGTATGCCCGCGTAATACACGACAGGTACCCAGACACTGTTAGTCACATAACATGTTAATTTTTATAAATAAAAATATAATAATACTATACTCAAATCATAGAGAAGAAGATGTTCGGTATCATTGTGTAATTTTTTCTTTTGCGCATATTAATGTATTGAAAAGTTATGACACTTTAAAAAATCATAATGAAGTTAGTTTAAAATGTTTTAAAAGTTGTATTTTTTTGAACGACCAATGCAAAAAAGTCTGGCTACCGGGTAATCCAATGACAAAAGGAGACTCCTTACGTCCGCGATCGCAGACAGCAGGGGCGGATCTAGTGTATAACAAGGGGTAATGCCCGCTACCCCTTGGCGCTCCGGCGGCAGTGTAAAATTAGTGTAAATTTTGGAAAAATTTGACGTTTTTTCTATTTCGTTACCGCTTATTTATAAAACGTTACCGCTTGGCGCGAATCCTAGATCCGCCACTGGCAGACAGCGCTGCGTAACCCAAGCCCATCATCTCTAGTTTTTAGGGAAAACCCGATGTCCGAAGACTCACTGCGGTAAGACCCAGTTGTGATCGGATTTGAACTTGAGACCTGCGACCTTCAACCTCAAATATTCACGACCTTCAACGTCAAATCTTCGCTTCCTCTTCAATGGTAGCTGAGTTATAGCTCATTGGCATTTTTAAAAATTCTAATTAGTTAAACTCTTATAATTATGTAAAAACTATCTTTGTTGTTTGTCAAATAAGTATTATAATATCATATAAATAAGGGATATTAGATTTAAATAATCATAATTTTCACCAATTGCCCGATAACACTCCCAACTTTTGATTTTGTACCACATCACTCACAACTTTCAAGTTATTAGTCGATAACACTCCCAAACTAACTCAACACTAACCTAGTTTGCTGACATCAGCTGCCACATCAGCAAACCAGTGCGACATCATCAAAAAGCAAAGTCAGCTGCCACATCAACTGCCATGTCATAAAAAAGCCAAGGCAGACGTCAATCCAGTTGCCACATCATCGAAAAATTCCACGCCATATGCTGCATCACCACACAAGCGCCACATCAGCAAAAAAAAAAAAAACAAACTGGGTTAGGATTCAGTTAGTTTGGGGTGCTATCGGCAATAAGTTGAAAGTAGTGTGATACAAATCGAAAGATGGAAGTGCTGTCGGCCAATTGGTGAAAATCAGAGTTATTTAAAAATAATAATCATTTTGGTAAAATATTAAAAAAAAAAAAAAGATAAATACATGAATCCAGAAATTCTCCGAGCAATTGTGCGCTGTCTGCTCTCATCTTTAAACTCACACAACCTTCCCCAAATTGTTGTTGACAGACAAACAAAAACACAATTACCAAACCCTCTCTTTTTCATTCAAATTTCACACAAAAAAGAACAAATCTTGCCTATTCTTTTTACAATTCAAGATTATTTTTTTTCATTTCAAGATTCAACCTTTACTACACCAAGATTCAAGTTTATCAGATCTGGCTTCATTCAGTTTAATCAGGTTTGATTTCTTTTCTTGAAAAAGATCTGTTTCTGATCTGGGTTAGTTCCAATTTTCTTGGATGATTAAATCTTGATATGTTTTGTAAATTTTTATTCAAATTTGTTCATATGTTTTTGTTCTGTTAGCTCAGAATCTAAGAGGGTAATTTGTTGAATTAGGGTTTTGATTTTTCTATTGTTTAAAGATTCAGTTTTGTTGATCTATAGTTGTCTATTAACTAAATGCTTTAAGTTATGTAATTGTTGTTATTTAAAGATTCAGTTTTTTTTTTTTTTTTTTTTTTTTTTTTTTTTTTGAAAAGATTCAATTTTTTGATCTGGGTTAGTTTCAGTTTTCTTGAATGATTAAAATCTTGTTATGTTTTGTGAATTTTTTTTCAAATTTATTCATATGATTTGTTATGTTAGCTGAGAGTCTAAGAGGGTAATGTGAGGAATTAGGGTTTTGATCCCTTTGTTAAAAGATTCAATCTTGTTGATCTTGAGTTGTGGATTTACTACATGTTTTAAGTTATGTAATTGTTGCATTTAATGGCTGTTGTTATTTTTTGCATTTCAATTCAGTTTTGGTATTGAAATTATGAAACTGTTAATAAAGTATTTGGAATCCGTTTGCGGATTTGAGTTCTGGTGATGCAGAATTTAATCTATTAGTATGTTTTATGCAGTTGCAGTTTATTCAAATTTGATAAACAGAGTAGATTTAATATTAATTCTATATAATTAACTATATAAAAAATACTCTACTTTTACCTATAGTTATCTGATTATAGGGGTGTTTGGCAATGCGTTTTGAAAGTGATTCTCTATAATTATGTTTACAAGTTGTAGATAATCAGTTTTCTAGTGTTTGGTATCATAAAATTAGTGTATGTAAGGGTGCAAACGAGCCGAGCTACTCGCGAGCTACTCGAGATCGGCTCGAAAAAAGCTCGAACGAGCCGAGCTTAAACGAGCTCGAGTCCGAGCCTAAACACAAGCTCATTTATTAAACGAGCCCGAGCCCGAGCTTCAGTTATCGAGCTCGAGCCGGCTCGCGAGCCTAAACGAGCTTTCGGTTTATATATTTTTTATTAATATATTAAACATATATTTAAATTAATATTAATTACCATTTATATAAATATAAAAAAATAACTAAATTCTATGTATAATAATAGTTATAACTAATATAAATTAATTAATAAATACCAAAGGAGCCGAGCTCGAGCTTGAAAAATTACCTTCGAGCCGAGCTCGAGCTTTAGAAATAAAGCTCGAATCGAGCCGAGCTCGAGCTCGAGAGCTCGGGCTCGGCTCGGCTCGTTTGCACCCCTAAGTGTATGTATAGGTGCAATTAGATTAATTAGCTTAGGAAAATCCTTCTTTCCGGTGCCATTATTTCACCTATATGTTTTTTTCCATTACTTGGTGCAAATATAGAATTTATAGTTGGATAGGTTTATAAAAACTTCATATATACGCTGTATGTATATTACAACCGTGTATATTAAAATCATTACTCATTTTCTTCCAGTTGAACCTGAATAATCGTCGACAGTGTGTCTCCGCGTGTGGGCACTAAGTGAAAATGAAGAAGGCATTCAGGGACATGTAAGTAACATAATTATTATTTTTCGTGTAAACCATTACTATTGTACTAGCTCATATGTTATGCATGCTAATGTTTTTATTATTTTATGTAGTAAAAGAGGAGTTAATAAGAAGGTTCTTAAAGTTCCTTCAATAGAACAGAAGGTTCTAGATGCTACAAGCAACGAGTCATGGGGCCCACACGGAACACATCTTGCTGATATTGCACAGGCTTCAAGAAACTAGTATGCCACACTTGTTTTTTTTTTTTTTTTGAAAATGAAGAATTATATGATTTTATTAATGCCAAAATATATTAATTTTATGTCTTGATGTTCAGCCATGAATACCAAATAATCATGTCCGTTGTTTGGAAGCGTCTCAGCGATACTGGGAAAAACTGGCGCCACGTGTACAAGGTTTTTTCATTTATACCCTTTTTTGGAAATACTTAAAATATCTCACGGTTTTTTGTCAAGGGTAGTTTTGTCAGGGAAAAGAGAGTGAGCCAAAACTTACCCTTAGAGTAATCTTTTCTTCGAGAAAATGTTTTCTTTGGTTCTTTTATTCTAGCACATTTTCAAGATTCATTTTTTGGTTGGTTTTCATACCCATTTTTTGGTAAATAAATTTTAGAGTATAATGTCATTTTCGTCCTTGAGGTTTGGCCAGTTTTGCGACTTTCGTCCAAAGGTTTGTTTTTTTGGATCTAAAAGGTTTGAAATCTTGTCATTTTCATCCGACTCTTTAACTCCATCCATTTTCTCCGTTAAGGCAGGGGTATTACCGTCTTTTTAGACATTTTTTTGTTAAATTAAAAACGTTATAAGAAATAAAGTCAATAGAGGTGGATCTTTATTTCTTATAGTGTTTTTATTTTAATAAAAAAATGTCTAAAAAGACGGTAATACCCCTCTGACTTAACAGAGAAAAATGGATGGAGTTAACGGGTCGGATAAATATGGCAAGATTTCAAACCTTTTGGATCCAAATGCGGAAAAACAAACCTTTGGACAAAAGTCACAACATTTTCAAGATTTTGGTTTCTATCCAAATTAATGCTTTGACCAATGCAAATTCTCAAGATTTTGGTTCTTTCTAAATTAACGATTTCACACTTGCAAATTCTCAAGATTTATGCTTTGGGTAGTTTTTATACCCAATGTTGAGTGTAATGTTCTAACCAACAGACTTTGACTTCTGCACCAGGCTTTGACCGTTCTTGAATATTTGGTAGCAAATGGGTCAGAACGTGTAATCGAAGATATTAGAGAACATGGATACCAAATATCGGTGTGTTTTTTTTTTTCGTTGTAACTTTAGTATCTAAGTTTTCATATTCAAAAATTATAATTTTGTTTTGTTTTGTTTTATTTTTAATAGAATTTGGCATCTTTTCAATATATCGACTCTACTGGGAGGGATCAAGGGAGCAACGTAAGGAAGAAATCGCAAAGTCTTGTTGCTCTTGTCAATGATAAAGAGAAAATACAAGAAGCAAGAGAGAAAGCTGCAGCCAGCAGGGACAAGTGAGTTTTTCTAAAGATTATTAACATTGTTTTGATGCATAAGGTGGAAATTTTGACATAAGAGTAACATGCCCTTTTCGTCCCTGAGTTTTGGCCAGTTTTGCGACTTTCGTCTAAAGGTTGGTTTTTCGCATCCGGATACAAAAGGTTTAAAATCTTGCCATTTTCATCCGGCTCGTTAACTCCATCCATTTTAGTTTGTTAAGTCAGGGGTATTTCTGTCTTTTTCACTTTATGTACAAGCATTTAGTATAATGTACAAGTATTCAAAAGACCGAATTGCCCTTTAAGTTAACAAAAAAGACAAAAATACCCCTGACTTAACGGAGAAAAATGAATGAAGTTAACGAGCCGGATGAAAATGGCAAGATTTGAAACCTTTTGGATCCAAATGCGAAAAAACAAACCTCTGGACGAAAGTCACAAAACTGGCCAAACCTCAGGGACGAAAATGGCATTTTACTCTTACTCTTAAGCATGTCAATTCAGGTTATGTTTTTATCTCTCACAGGTAACTGTAAAAATAGTTCTATAGGAAACAGGTCGAAAGTTGCTCAATGTGTTTTTGATGTATAAAAGTATAAAACCTCCTAAATAGTTTTATTCAAAAAAATTTATATTATTATTTAAATAATATAGTTTTTACAATCATATTTGACACTAATATTTGTACTGGATTGACAATATTTCAAAGTAGGTTCCGCCAGACATCCGGAGGTTCTGGAGATGATCGATATGACGGGCAATATGGAAGTAGAGATGAAGATCGGAACGGTTACGGTAGGGATTCATATGGACGTGATGGTGAAGACCGCTATAGTTATGGCGATGATGAATATCGCAGAAAAAGTCAAAGTATCGATGGTGATTATGGTGCAAAAAGTCAAAGCTCTGATAGAGATGATGGTCATCATTCTTCTAGGTATTTAACCCTCTAATAATACTCGTTTGTTCTCGCTCAATTGTCCGCTTGGTTTTAAAATGCGCGATGCGCTCCGATGCGTTTTGGTCCAAAAATCCGATGCGCGATGCGTAATGCGAGCGCATCACGTATGCGATGCGTTTCTTATTAAAAAAATACTAAAAACTAATAATGCATAACAATTTTTATTGTCAATACTTACATATAATAATATACTTCTAAAACATTTATTAAGTGTACTTATACACAAAATACATATAAAAAACACCAATAAACGTCTATAAAAATCAAAGAAAATAAGGGAAAAGAAAATAAAAATAATTCAGTAAAAAGACAAGATTATGAAAAAACAAATAAAATCTGAAAAAAGTAGCATGGCTTTACCTGCAACACAATATCATAACGAAAAAAATACAAAAATCAGAAAGAAGTATAGTTTTTCTTTTGTACTTTTTACTACTACAACACACAAGCTCCCACCTATATCTTTTGACTTTTACAATCGGATCTCACACTCTTTTTTTTCCTTCTCTATTCTTACCTACAATCCATAAACCTGCAACTCATTCCCTAACGATTCAAAGAAGCAAAGGTTGCAACGCAAAAATCCTACCAAGTTCATATTGCGCGCAACAGAACGCATCATGCGATAGGTCGCATTATGCAATTTCACCGCATCAAGCTCGCATCAGGTAATCTCAGCGCATCGCTACACCTGATGCGTTTTCCGCATCGCATCAAGCGCATCACGCATTATGCGCGCATTTTAAAAACCAAGATTGTCCGTTTTTGAATGATTGAGCATATGTGGCACTTTCGACCCGTTTACATATACATGCCAGTTTGGTTTATGCTTTATCTCTAATGGGTCAGATGGGTTAAGATAAATGGTTAGACGGGTAAATCCATTTGAAGTGTATTCAAATGCATAGAACCTTCTAAATCTCTTTGTTAGAAAATGTTTAAAGTTATTATTGTAATGATATAGTATTTGTAATTGTATTTTACATGTTTGTTTATTTGTTAAATAAAAAAAATGAATTTTTTCGTTTGCAGAGATAGCAATGCTAGAGTTGAAGACGCTTCTCCTGATGGAAGGTAATAAGATGGTTTCCAGTTTGTTATTACGATATTAAAATCAATAAAATATAACAAATGAATAACATATATATTTTGGTGTTGGGGCAGCCGGCTTGAACCAAAATTATCTGGACAAAATCTCGGGGCGCCCCCTAATTATGAAAATGCTGTAACCGAGGGTGAGGCACCACCTCCGCCTCCCGCCACTAATACTCTAGGCGCTGTGCTTGCTAGCAACTCTGAACCTCCTGTCGCTGCCACGCCACCGCCTCCGGCATCCGCCACACCTTCATTGATCTCTGACAAGGAACCAGACGGGTTTGACTTTTTTGACCCTCGTGCTCCACCCCCAGGTAAAGTAAACCGCTCTTTGTTTATCCGTACAATTGTACCTGACAATTTATTGCTAGTTATTATTATACTTGTTGAATATATACTTAATAAAAGTTTGTTGCGGATATAGCTGTAGCTGCCCCGTCAGCGTCAAGCAATGCTGAGGTGGACTTATTTGGTTCTCTATCAGACTCTTTCTCTTCAGATGTATTGGCCCTTGTGCCATCTGAACCGCCTGCTCCTACTAGCTCTAATCCTAGTCAGACCTTTGTGGCTGCATCACCAACAACTCAGGTGCGTCTTTGATAACTCACTACACACTCACACGCACACACGTGTGCACACTCACACACTCATGGTTTGATACTTTTACTTTTTATGCGGCAGTTTGATGATCCATTTGGTGATGGTCCTTTTAGAGCGGTCCCTTCTAGTGATGGATTCTCGGCTCAACAGTCAACATCGCCATTCACTGTCGCTACGACTGATGTATTCTCGGCTCAACAGTCGAAATCACCGTTTACCGAACCACCTCAGACAGTTGCTCAAACGACGGTGAATGACATGGGATTTGGTGACGGTTTTGACCAAACCGTTGACATTCTAGCAGGTATACTTCCTCCAACTGGACCACCCACGCAGAATGGTTTTCCTTCTCAAACCGGTCAACCCTCCCAGACCCCATTTGGTCAATCAAACCAGACCCCGTTTGATCAACCAAACCAGACCCCGTTTGGTCAACCTAACCAGACCCCGTTTGGTCAACCTAACCAGACCCCGTTTGGTCAACCTAACCAGACCACGTTTGGTCAACCTAACGATGCCCCGTTCAGTCAATCAAACCAGACCCCGTTTGGTCAACCAAACCAGACCCCCTTTGATAAACCTAACCAGACTCCATTTGGTCAACCAAACCAGACCCCATTTGGTCAACCAAACCAGACCCCATTTGATCAACCTAACCAGACCCCATTTGACCAACCTACGTCCCAGACTAGTTATCCAGGTCAATTTGGTCAACAAAAGCCACAGCCAGCTTTTCCAGTTCAAGGTGGCTACCAGTCTATTCCACCGTCGACGTTTTCGGCCCAAGGTGGTCAGTCTGTGTTGCCACCCAGTTTCCCAGCGGCTCATGGTGGCCAATCTGAGTTGCCACATGATTTTCCAGCTCAGGGCATTCAATCTCAATCTATGCTGCCCTCAGGTCACCCGTCGTCACAGGGTGGCCAATTTGAGTTGTCGTCTGCTTTTCCAGCTCAGAGCGGCCAATCTGTGTTGCCATCTGGTATCCCGACTCAGGGCAGTCAATCTATGATGCCGCCCAGTCTCCCAGCGGCTCCGGGCAGTCAATCTATGGTGGCGCCCGGTCTATCGGCGGCTCAGGGCAGTCAGTCTATGTTGCCGCCCAGTCTCCCGGCGGCTCAGGGCACTCAATCTTTATTGCCGCCCGGTCTCCCGACAGCTCAGGTAAGTCAATCCATGTTTCCGCCCAGCCTCTCAGCGTCTCATGGTAGTCTCTCCATGTTGCCGCCCAGTCTTCCGGCGGCTCAGGGCAGTCAACCCATGCTACCGCCCAGCCTCCCGGCGGCTCAGGGCAGTCAATCTATGCTGCCGCCCAGTCTCCCAGCGACTCAGGGCAGCCAATCCATGTTGCCGCCTAGTCTCCCGGTGGCTCACGGCAGTCAATCTATGCTGCCGACTAGTCTCCTGGGGGCTCAGGGCAGTCAATCTGAGCTGCTGTCTAGTTTTCCACCTCAGGGCAGTCAATCTGTGTTACCACCTGGTTTCCCGGCAGCTCAGAATGGTCAATCTGTTTTATCATCTGGTTTCCCGTCGACTCAGGGTGGTCAATATGTGTCGTCTGGTTTCCCGTCTACTCAAAATGCATCTCTTGGTGGTATTTCTTCTCAGTCGGGTACCGTCTCACAGTTAGGGTTTCCCAATTCCAATGGTCAATCCAGTCAACCTAATAATAACCTTTACGGCGGTTTCCAGCCTCAGGGTCAACCTACATCAGCCCCAACACCGTCAGCTGCCTCGGTTTCAAGTTTCTATCAACAGCCACAGTTACAGTCAAATACCTCCAAGGCCACCCAACCACCATCTGTCACTACATCAACAGGTGCACTTGCTATAGTTCCTCAACAACCTGCAAAAGAAAAGTTTGAGACCAAATCCACTGTTTGGACTGATACGTTGAACCGTGGGCTCGTTAATTTGAACATCGATGGATGTGAGTTATTTTGTTATATAGATAATACGGATTTTTTTATAGCGTACACATACATATACATGCAGGGAAGGGATCATGTGAGGGCTATAACCTGCAAATGAAAAAACAGTTTTTTTAATTATTTATTATAATTATTATATTTGTTTTTATAATAATAGGGATAAAAAGTGCCACTTTATTACCAAAAAATACACTATTATAGTAAATTGTTTTTGAACGACACTTTATTGATAAATGCTTTTTTGAACAACACTCTTTTTTTTTTAAAGGGCTCCATTTCCAGAAGACTTTTATAGTATATTGTCATGACAAAAAAAGGCCAGTCAACCAAGCGGAAATTTTAATTTTTATTATTTTATATGCTACTAGTTCTTATGGAATTTTTAAAAGTAAAAAAACAATATATGTAGATTGATGAACTACATACATATATACCTTGTATGCGCTATATATATATACCTTCACGAGCTATATATATGTAGCTCGTGAATCTACACATATTTGTTTCCTAAACTTTTTACAATAATAAACATTTAATATGAAAAGTGAAAAAAATAAAAAAAATTTGCTTGGTTGGTAGTGGTTCTCTCAAGTTCTCAACTAAGCAACTATGTAGTTCTCTCATGATCCGCACCCTGAGTATGTGTGTGTGTGTGTATATATATATTTGAGTTATGACACTATTTTCGGATGTGCAGCTAAAACAAACCCGCTATCTGACATTGGAATCGATTTTGAGGCGATAAACCGTAAAGAAAAGAGAATGGAGAAACCAAGCAAAACCCCGGCAACCTCAAATGTAACCATGGGTAAAGCCATGGGCTCGGGTTCTGGAATTGGACGTGCTGGTGCAAGTGCTCTAAGACCCGCATCCAACCCCATGGGAATAGGAATTGGAATGGGTGCAGGGCCAGGGTTTGGAGGTGGTTACGGAGGTCTAAACCAGCCCATGGGAATGAACCATATGCCGCAAAATATGGGTATGGGAATGAACAATATGCCTCAGAATATGGGTATGGGTATGGGAATGAACAATATGCCTCAAAATATGGGTATGGGAATGAACAATGGCCAAGGGTTTCAGATGCAAGCGCCACCTGCCGCCGGATTTATGCCGCCTGGAAATTATAATCCGATGATGGGCAGAGGCGGCGGTTATGGTCAGCAACCTTATGGTGGCTACAGATAGAGTTGCAGCGGTAAGCATAGTTATTGTGATATAAAAAGCTATTCTTTTTCCTGATAATTTTGTAAGTCTTTTTGATTCAGTATAGCATTCTGTATAACCAACATCAAGATCCTTAATTTCTATATATTCAAAACAATTTTTGTGTCTTGATTTTGAAGCATGTAATGACCAAAGCATGTTAAACAATGCGGCTTTCCTGTATTTTTTTTTTTTAAAAAGACGTGACAAAAACAATAACATGACATTACAACGCGACATTTCGTGTAATTTACTAAAATAAATACGTAAAGACTTACGAGCCTTTGACGATTAGTTTGAGACCAATTTCTCTATTTATTAATTAGTTTTTTTGTGGGGAAAATGGTTATTTTTGTCAGTTTGAGACCAATTTCTCTATTTGTTAGTTAGTTTTTTTAGGGGAAAATGGTTATTTTTGTCGAACCTCATAGAATATAATTGAATTTAACTCTGTATTTCATATACACAATTTGCACTTGTTAGTGGAAAGAAATTGAGTGGAAGACTAGCAAATTGTTGGTGGAAAGAAATTGAGTGGAAGACTTGACATGACCCAGCTTTTATGTGTGAAGACTTGAGTCTTTGACATGGCCCAACATTTATGATTATTTATTAACCAGATACAAATTGTGAAGACTTGAGTCTTTCGACAATGCGCACAAATTTTCCACGCATTTGTCGAAACGAAAGTAGAAAGAAAATCAACACATTTTCCACGCAATTTCAAATTTGGAGTGTATATAAAGCTGGGCATATTTGGTGACATATCAAACATTTAAGATTTGATACAACAAAAATGGCAAATAAGATTTACCATAAACATTTTACCCATCCTATTTTCTTCTTTATTCTTACACTCTTTGTGTTGGAATCATTTACCACTACAATTGCCCTTGACTGGTCTCTAACACCACCTCCGACTTCCCCTGGCCATCGTACTGGTAAGTGTACCAGAAAGGAGAGACAAGCTCTTCTTCATTTCAAATCAAACATTCATGATGACCCTCATGGCTTTCTCGATACATGGACACCCGAAGAAAAAGAAAAAGTAGCAACCAATGATTGTTGTTACTGGAGTGGAGTCACGTGCAACAACCAATCCCATGTCACAAGCCTTGACCTGTACGAACGTTTTCTTAAAGGCAAGATTAGTCCTTCATTGCTTAACTTAAGCTACTTGAATTATCTTGATCTTTCTCTTAATTTGTTTAATGGAACGATTCCCAAGTTCATTGGTTCCATGACCCAATTAAGGTATCTTGACCTTGGTTGGAATGGTTTTAGTGGAACGATTCCCATGTTCATTGGTTCCATGACCCAATTAAGGTATCTTAACCTTGGTTGGAATGATTTTAGAGGAACCATTCCTTCAGAACTTGGAAACCTCACAAACTTGCAAGAGCTTTCACTTAAATATCTGAGTAAATGCACAATTGAAAACCTAGACTGGTTGTCTCATCTTTCTCACTTAGATAGACTTGACATGTCAGGTACATCTCTGGGCAAAGTAGACAACTGGGTAAATGTGATTTTAAGTCTTAAAAAACTATCAGATTTATCTTTAAATGGATGTGACCTCTCCCATGTCATGCACCCATATTCTTATTCATATGTCAACTCTTCTTTTTCTTCATCTATTGTTACCCTTTCTCTCCACGAAAACAATCTCAACTCATCCATGCATCACTGGTTGTTCCCTTTAACTAGCAATGCACTTGTAGAGCTTGATCTCTCTAGGAACATGGTAGATGGGATTCCCAATTATCTTGGAAATCTGTGTGGTTTGACATCTTTGAATATCCATGGAAACTTAAAGCCTATCAAATTACCTGATTTTCTAAGTAACTTGTCTGGGTGCACATCAGTTACTTTACAAGCTTTGCAAGCCTCATCTAGCCAATTCACAGGGTCGTTGTCAGATGATATCCAAAATTTTTCATCCCTACAATGGCTAGATCTTTCTAATAATCAGTTAGATGGAAATATAAGTGAAAAAGTGTGGCATCTACCCAAGCTTCAAACCCTAGACGTTTCTTCCAATTTTTTTAAAGGTGCTATCTCCGAAAATATTGAAAAGTCAAATATTTTATATGTTTATCTTTCAAACAATTCACTCGAAGGAGTTCCTTTAGAAGCTAACATGTCCAACATTTCAAGCATAGAATACATTGACTTGAGTTCTTGCAAGCTAGGACCTCATTTCCCGAAATGGATTCAAACAATGAAAAATCTTTCGGGTATTGATCTTTCCAATACCCAAATTTCAGATAACATTCCAGAGGACTTTTGGAAAACGTGGCCTTCTCGTTTGAGATATTTGAATCTCTCTTTCAACAATATTACCGGAATAGTAACAGATTTGTTTTCAAATTTTGACCCTAGTTCTTCAACCATAGATTTGAGTTCCAACAACTTTTATGGTCATATACCGAATGTTCCTTCCGGTTTATTAAGGCTAGATCTCTCCAGAAATAATTTATCCGGACAAATCTTCTTTTTGTGCCAAATTGTTGATGGGTATTTGTCCTTTCTTGATCTCTCACACAACGCATTCACTGGACCAATTCCAGACTGTTTGTGGCATTTTACAGAACTTAAAGTTCTTAGCCTAGGGTATAACAATCTATCTGGAAGGCTTCCTACTTCTATTAAGTTTTTGATCAATCTTGAGGTCTTGTATTTATACAATAACAGCTTCTCAGGAAAATTGCCCTTATCTTTAAAGAATTTAACCCAGTTAACCTATTTAAATTTGGGGGGCAATAACTTTTCTGGTTACATGCCTGGTTGGGTAGGGGAAAGGTTATCGAGGTTGTATGCTCTTATCTTAACATCAAATAAATTCATTGGAACCATCCCTTCACATTTATGTGAGTTAGAATATCTACAAATTCTAGACTTGTCAATGAATAAACTCCAGGGAGCAATCCCCTCATGTCTCGGTAATCTCACTTCCATGGTTCAAGATGGGTTAGAAGGCAACCAAAATGTGCATTATGTTAACGGTAGTGGGGGCCAGTATGTTGACCGTTCCATGATCAAGTGGCAAGGAAGTTTGCATGAATTTAGCAGCACTATAGAATTGGTAAAGATCATCAATTTATCAAGCAACAATTTAACTGGAAAAATCCCGGATAAACTAACTGATCTCCATAAATTGATTGCACTCGACTTGTCAATGAATGCTCTAGTTGGAGAGATTCCATCCAACATTGGTAAGATGAAAGAACTTCAAATTTTGGATCTATCCAGAAACAATCTTAGAGGAGGACTACCATCAAGCATGTCTCAAATGACCTTGCTAAACTATCTAGACGTGTCGTATAACAACTTGTCAGGAAAAATTCCATCTAGCACTCAACTCCAGTCCTTTGAACCTTCAAGGTACACCGGAAATGCAGGATTGTGCGGACTTCCCTTGACCAAATATTGTCCAGGAGATAAAGTATTAGAAGGTCCACCCGTCAGTCGTGAAAGTATGGAAGGCGGGGAAGGCATAGATGATCTTCAAAGATGGTATTACATTGGAGGGGCCACTGGTTTTGCTAGCGGATTTTGGATGGTGTGTATTGCTTTAATTGTTAATCGCCGTGGGAGACATGCTTTTTTTCACGTCATGAATAGCCTTGAAAATTGGGTTTATGTGAAAGTGATGGTGTTCATTGCAAAAGTGCGAAGGGTTTCACATCCATAGTTGTATGTTGGATTTCATTTTTCTTTTTGTGTGTTGTATTTATTTTTCTTGTTCTCATTTAGGGATACAAGTATGGTATTGTAAAATGTAATGCTCTATTAAGTTTTAAGTCTGTTTGATGAATAAAATTGCCACTAACACCATGGGTGGCCATTTTGGTTTGCTGTGTCAAATTAAATAGGACATTATGCTATATTGTGTATAAATAAATAAGTTGGTAAATGTTGTTAGTTAAGTTAGAAAGTTCTGTGAGTAGAGTTAGTGCCTAAATATGTAAATATTAGAAGTAGAAGGTTAAATGTGAAAGTATTGTATTGTATGTATCCTGTTTAAAGATCAATTCTGAATTCAGTCCGTTCAACTGAAGGAATCATTCGTTGTTTTGCAAGTTTATTGGTATCAGAGCAAGGCTCTGTTTTGAATCCAAAGAAGATTGTGATTAATCTCCCAAAGGTTGAAGAATTAAGAAGATTAGAGACTTACAAGACTCTGTTTTAAAGGATGAATCGCAGGAAGAAGAAGAAGAGTACGAGCGATTTAGCTAACCCCAATCAGCATATTCGTCAACTATTGAGTATCTCTGTAAGCTCTCATCAACTGAATCTTGTATGTGTTTCGATTGTTTTTGTCATGCTTACAAGGTGTTCGATGAAATGCCAGTGCTTTATTTTGATGTTATTTTGCTTCTTTCTTTGTACCAAATCAGGTATATGATACAAATGAAAGCTTTAGGTTATAATATATATGTAATCTTTCTTAGTATACGTTAATGTATGAAGTAACAGTGCTTTTCTAATACAATTTCAAAACAAATGTGGCTGCAGAATTATACTAGGGACCCATTTGTTTGATTAAACATCCCATGAATGTCTATGGCTTGATTTGTCACTGATTCCTTAGTCAAATTCATGAGCTTCATACAAGCAGCAACATTGATTGTTTAAGAGAAAAACAATAGTTTTTATTTACCCCATTTTAGTCACCGATTCTTTTGTCAAAATCATTCTTCTAGCTATTTAATACTCTAATAATACTTGTTTTGTTATCTGTCAGTTGTCTGTTTTTGAAGGACTGAGTATACATGGCACTATCGACCCGTTTACATACACATGGGTGGATTTGGATGACGCTTTATCTCTAATGGGTCAGATGGGTTAAGATAAATGGTTAAACGGGTTAAGACATTTGAACCTCCGGTCGCTGCCACACCACCTTTGTCTGCCACCGTGCCTACTCTGGCAGCACCACACCTTCAGTGATCTCCGACAAGGAACCAGAACTCAAGTGCGTCAAAAAAACTCACCACATGAGTGCACACAAGTGTTTGTGCGCACACACCATTTGATGCTTGTATTGTGTTTTTACGCTGCAGTTTGATGATCCATTTGGTGATGGTCCTTTTAAAGCTGTCCCTTCTACTGATGTATTCTCGACTCAACAATCAAAATCACCTTTCACCGTTCCTTCTACTGATGTTTTCTCAGTCGGGTTCCGTCTCACAGGCAGGTTTTCCCAGTTCCAATGGTAAATCCAGTCAACCTAATAATAACCTTTACTGATGTTTTCTCAGTCGGGCCTGCTTCATAATCTGTTGGGTCAACTACTCAAAACTGATTTCTATATATTCTGTATAACCAATATCAAGTTACTTGATTTCTATATATTCAAAACTTTTTTGTCTCTTGATTTGAAGCATGTAATGACTAGTTACAAACAATAAACTTTAGTTTTTAAACCATTTTTTCCACAAATTTAATAGAATATTTTTATTAAAGTTATGAACGTTATTAAGTCAAAATGTCAAAACAATTCGTGTAATTTACTAAAATAAATAGTAAGGACTTAGGAGCATTCGATAATTATTTTAAGACCAATTTCTGTATTTGTTAGTTTTTTTTTTATCTTTGGAAGAAAATGGTTTTTTTTTTTTTTTTTCCAAACCTCAGTGGAATTTAACTTTATATTTAATATTGAAAGTGGAAAGAAATTGTTTGGAACGTACCAATTAGGTCTGAAAAAATTGTGTGAACACTTATTCTAAAACTAGATACCAAGACTTAAGTCCAGTTTAACTCTATATTATATTTTGAAAGTGGAAAGAAATTGTTTAGAAAGTATCAATTGGGTCTAAAAAGTTGTGTGAACACTTGTGAGTGTTTTACATGATGACCAACTTTTGTGATTGTTAACTAGATACAAATTGTCAAGACTTAAGTCTTTGAACGTATAATTTGGGACAAATATTAGTCTTGTAAGCAATGTTTTAAAAACCGGTTTTTATACTCTACCGGGTTGGTCTTAACATGGTTCAACTGGTTGTATTGGGTTGTACCCTACCTACACAGCAGAAGACAAGGAATCCGGTGAGGCGGTGCGAGCTACGGTTCTGACGAGACTCCGGTTAACTCCTGCACGAATTCCGGTAAACCTCGATTCAGTTGTATGTTTATTTTTTCAGTTAGATGGGTCTATCTTGTGTACGTTGAAGCTATTTTCGATGTTACAGGCCTCCGGTTAAGCTCCGGCGACTTCTCCGGTTACCGATCTGGGTCTGCATGTTGTTAGATCTTAAAGATCAGTGGATGACCCGTATCCGGAAGTCAGCGTGGGCAATGGCGTAGCTTTCAAGGGGCCGGGAGGGGCGTCCGACCCCCGGAACTTTTCGCTCAGTAGTGTTATGTATGTACGTTTCGTATAGAATTTTTTAGGTGTATACGTTTTCGACCCCCCGGTTTTATAAAAATAAAATTTACTTATATAGAATTTTTAGGTCTGGTGACTTCCGACCTTCCGGTGAAAATTTTCAAGCTTCGCCACTGAGCGTGGGTACAAAGGACGGATGGCGTAAAACCTGAATGCCATCGCTGCTCCGATATTGGCCAGGTTTTTGCAGATCTGATCGGTTTTTGGACATGAAGTCAAGGTAATTTTTTGTCCAATTTGTAGTAACTTAGTGATTTTAATTTCACTTTGACTCGTTTGATGTTTGCCTATTTAACACGATGACTGTATTTGCCCTAATTTGCTAAGCGTTATTCATGTTCTTTTTATCAGATACTGTTAGGTGATAGGTTGCATTCATGGATCGACAGTATGTTTATATTGATGTTACAGTGATTCGAAAAACGAAACTGGTTGTTGTCATATGTAAATATGTTGCATGGAAGGCCGAAAACATTGAAAAAAAACTCACTGTTTATTCAAACTTTAAGAGTACATAAAAAGTTGATAATCAAACTTAACACCTGTACATAGTTTAGAAATATGAAAACAAATGAATAAAAATTTAACTACAAAGGACTTGGATTCACTGAAGCAAATGGCAGAAGCTCAGGATGACACTTAATATCATCCATCACCTGTTTTTCCAGTGTCACCCAAGCTTCAATTCCCTCATCACAACAAGAATCCACCAACATGATCCTGTTTGTAAAGATGGGAACATCTTCATTCAGCTGGCTACCAATACATGACCATACCAGCTTTCCCCATCCGAAATCAGCTTCCTTAGTTCCAAGATTACACATACTCGATGTCATATAATACTCGGTTTTGTAATCAGAAAACGCCTCTTGGGAGTTTCTCAAGCTTTCTACGAACCCAACATATCCGTTTTCGCTTCTCAGTTTATCAACAGATTCAGCATTAACGCCCTCTATCGCATTCTTCAGTTGACTGGCCATAGACGCTACTTCAGCGTTACTGCAACGTGTGGGTCGTAGATCGACTTAGTTATAAATAAAGAATCCCCGCCGCATTGCGGCGGGTCGTAATCCTAGTTGTGATATAAAAAGCTATTCTTTTTCCTGATAATTTTGTAATTCTTTTTGATTCCGTATAGCATTATTATTCTGTATAACCAATATCATGTTACTTGATTTCTATATATTCAAAACATTTTTGTCTCTTGATTTTGAGTCATGTAATGACTAGTTGCAAACACTAAACATTAAATTAAAAATCAGTTGATGTTACATGCACTTAATAAGCTTTTTTACTAAATTTATGAATGTTGGTAAGTTAAAATGACTACCCGTAAAGGTGGGACGTTCGATGTAAGATTTGGAAAGAACTTATCAAAACCACAATATGACCTTACCATATGATCGTTCCGGTAACATATACAAAATAGATATATAAAGACTTACGAGTCTTTAACGAGTCTTTAACGATTAATATAAGACTTACTATTTGTTAATTAGTTTTTTTATGTGTTGTGTACTATTTACATGCACATATATACCACTTGAGTACCGTATGAACTTAAGACCAGCTTCAACATTTGTTAACAAGTTTTTTAGGCATTTTGTGCTCCACGCTATTTATACACACAATTACCACTTAACCGAAACAATATGTTCTCACATCAAAAAGGTCCGGCTACCCGGGTACATCCACGCCCGCGATCGCAGACGGTGCTAGTGACCTGGCCCGTCACCAATTCTAGAGGAAATCCACCGCCCGAAAGTCATTTGGATACCTACCACGTAAAAGTTGAAAGAAACTGTTCCAACGTATCAATTGGGTTTGAAGAAAACGCGTGAAGACTTCTGAGTCTTCGACATAACCAACTTTGTATTCTTTAATGAGAGACAAATTGTGAAGACTTGAGTCTTTGGAAGTCTAATTCCACATAAATTTTAAGCACATATATATGTGGTAAAGAAATTTGAAAGATAATCATCTTATCTTAAAAATATTACTTATTCCATTATTTTTAGTCTTATAAGTCCTGCACGCTCCACATTCCACACAAATTCTAAACAAATACGTGGTCACTAAAAAAAATTAACTTATTTGAAAAATCAACACAAACTTTGTTTTATAGACATCCAATATGAGGTAAGGTATTTCAAACTTGGAGTGTATACAAAGCTGAGTATCTTTGTTGATGGCTGGATCTATTTGGACACCCACAGTGCCTATTTGGACATCTTTGATGCCCTAGACGCCTCTTTTAGGCCTATACGGGGCGTCTAGGCACTGATTCCAAGAGGGTCTGAGTGGGTATCAGACGCAAAGTTTGATTGACCTAGACACCTCGTATAGACCTATACGGGACGTCTAGAACCTGAGTGTTTTTTTTTGTTGAAAGAAAGGGTGTTTTGGTGGGGTTATTTGATGGTTTTTGAAGGTGACTTTTTTTTAGTGGAAAATTTTGTGTTTTAAAAGAAAAGTATTGTTTTTAATAAATTTTTTTTTACCATTTTCAAGATCGGCTCTTTAAATATTATCCTACTATTAAAAATATTATCTCGTTTAAATATTATTTAACATTTTGAAAGTTATATTGTTTCCGTATTATATTCAAAACATATATTGTATCCGTATTTTATCAATTTAAGACAAACAATCATTAAGTAACCGAATAACTGAAAACAAACTTAAATATGACATATATAAGATAACTTTTGTACATCCATAACAAAAAATATATAAGATAAGTTTATACATCCGTAACAAAAATAAAAACTACAACTAAACACTAAATACCAAAATATATCCACGTAGCTGGTCTATGCCTCAGGGTCCGAACCTGGATCCTGCTGTTGCGGCTACTGCTGCTGATGTGGTGCTCGAGGCGGTAGGAGCGGTATGGGGGGTAACCCTTCTCTCTATCTCGTCTATCCTGCTCGGCCCGAACCAACCAACCTACCAAATCATTTAGACTGTCAAGCTCGGCTCGTACCTATGGATCTGCTGCAGCTCCCGGGGGGTGGTGGTGGCGCTGGCATCGCTGGATCGTCTAAATCCACCGGAGGGTCCTGCACGAGCGCTGCATCAGGATCTCTGGCGGAGGATAGACTAGTTCGAACTGCTCGGGTAGGTTCTCCGGTTGAAATAAGAGACCTGCGCAGGTTTTAAACCGCTCCCCGAGGATGTCGAACCTCCTAATCAGTCCCATCCCCCACAACGTCTGAAAGCCCATCCAGGACGCCGCTATGGGCGCCAGTAAATGTAGGTCCTGCTCTGGTACGAGGCCCAATGAACGGGCAATGACGGTCACGTACGCGCCGCCATACAAAGCTCCGCGCTCCTGTCGGTGATGGGCTGATACGAAGTACTGTGCTAGACCGTGTGCTAGTGCGCACGGCCTCCTGTACAACAAACAGTAAAAGAAAAAAAGATCTGTGGTCGTACACCACTCACGACTGTAGCCGCGACCTGTAATAGAAGTAGCGAGCATCCTATGTATATACCTGCAGATAGTGTTAGCGAAATACAGAAACAGAAATCAATAAATAATAATAATAATAATCACAATAATTACTGTAATAAACGTACGTACCTGTATAATAGGTCACCAACATGTGAAACCCTCCCTTTCGACTTGGTGTGCTCCCAGGTATCTACCCCCGCAATCACCTGCCAAAACCCTAAAAGAGTGGGTTTATCAACCACCACTAGCCCTCCTGTATAAACTTCTGTTTCGATCTCCTCCTAGAGGTATAAACCACAATGAACTGCAAACTGTGATAGCGTCATAGAACGCCAAACACCAGCAAGCCTGAAAGAAACCTCAGGCGGAGAGGCAGGAGGACCTGGCTATGCAGGCGGAGGGGGGGGGGGGGGAGCACCTGCCTATGAAGGAGGGTGAAACGTGAATTTCGATAGAAACTCGACCAGCAGCTCCCTGTGGCTCGGCGTGTACGCTAACTCAAAAAAACGATGCCACGGCGAATCCACAGGTATAAACCGATGCACTCTAGGCGTCTCACAAATAACCTCGATCGCATCCTAGTCGATCGCGGCATGCACTCCTATGTGCATCCTCCTAAGCTTCCGACAAAAACGAAAGGCGGGGATGCCCTCAATAAACTCTAGATACGGGTGACCAAGCAGCGGATCCACCGGCGGTGGCCGCCTTCGCCGTGGTCGCGGCTGTTGCGGATGCAGTGCCTCATCCATCTGAATCTCCTCCTCGTCCATAATCAATCTGCAAATAAACACCGTATACGTATATTAATACTAAAAAAATAATATTTATTGTTATTATAAAACTTACTATAATAATAATAATACTAATAAGAATAATAATTATAATAACAATAATAATATTAATAACAATAACAACAATAACAACAATAATAATAATAATAATAATAATAATAATAATAACAATAACAATAACAATAACAATAACAATAACAATAACAATAACAATAACAATAACAACAATAATAATAATAACAATATTAACAATAATAATAATAATAATAATTATAATTACAATAATTATAATAACAATAATAATAATAATAATAACAATAATAATAATAACAATAACAATAATAATAATAATAACAATTTTAATAATAATAATAATAATAATAATAATAATTATAATAACAATAATAATACTAATAAAAATAATAATAACAATAATTATAATAATAACAATAACAATAATAATAATAACAATTTTAATAATAATAATAATTATTATAATAACAATAATAATAATAATAACAATAATAATAATAGCAACAATAATAATAATAATAACTAAGAAAAAAAAATTATATGCCCCGTCTATGCCTCGCATAGAGGTAGACGGGGCGTCCTGTTCTACCCGTTCATCTTCAACAGCCAAGAAGCATACCCCAAACCCACAAAAATCGCAAAATTCAGGCAAACATACGGCGCAATTGTATAAACGAATGAAGAATACGAAAATGTAGGTTAAAATACGTACCAGGCTAGCTTCAAAATGCCAAAAATACGGTCCAAATACGTCTGAATGATGTAGCTTCGTATGTGTGCGTATATGTGTGTGTGTATTGATTTGGGGTACAAGTATAGTATTGTAAAATGTAATGCTCTATTAAGTTTTAAGTCTGTTTGAGAAATAAAATTGCCACCAACACAACGGGTGGCCATTTCGCTTTGTGGTGTCAAATAGGACATTATGCTATATATTGTGTATAAATAAGTTGGTAAACCTTGTTAGTTAAGTTAGAAAAGTAGAGTTAGTGCCTAAATATGTAAATATTAGAAGTAGAAGGTTAAATGTGAAAGTATTGTATTGTATGTATCCTGTTTAACGATCAATTCTGAATTCAGTCCGTTCAACTGAAGGAATCATTCATTGTTTTGCAAGTTTATTATTCAGTCCGTTCAACTCCGTTCAACTGAAGGAATCATTCATTGTTTTGCAAGTTTATTGGTATCAGAGCAAGGCTCTGTTTTGCAGAATGAATCCAAAGAAGATTGTGATTAATCTCGCAAAGGTTGAAGAATTAAGAAGATCAGAGACTTACAAGACTCTGTTTTAAATGACGAATCGCAGGAAGAAGAAGAAGAGTACGAGCGAATTTGCGAACCCCAATCAACATATTCTTCAACTATTGAGTATCTCTGTAATCTTTCATCAATTGAATCGTGTATGTGTTTCGATTGTTTTTGTCATGCTTACAAGGTGTTCGATGAAATGCCAGTGCTTTATTTTGATGTTATTTTGCTACTTCCTTTGTACTAAATAAGGTATGATACAAATTAAAGCTTTAGGTTAATGTATGAGGTAACATTGTTTTTCTAATACAATTTCAAAACAAATGTGGCTGCAGAATTATACTAGGGACCCACTTGTTTGATTAAACATCTCAGGAATGTCTATGGCTTGATTTGTCAATGATTCCTTAGTCAAAATCATGAGCTTCATACAAGCAGCAACATTGATTGTTTAAGACAAAAACAATAGTTTTTATTTGCCCCATTTTAGTCACCGATTCTTTAGTCAAAATCATTCTTCTAGCTATTTAATACTCTAATAATACTTGTTTTGTTCTCTGTCAACTGTCTGTTTTTGAAGGACTGAGTATACACGGCACTATCGACCCGTTTACATACACATGGGTGGGGTGAATTTGGATGACGCTTTATCTCTAATGGGTCAGATGGGTTAAGATAAATGGTTAAACTGGTTAAGACATTTGAACCTCCGGCAGCCACCATACCTTCAGTGATCTCCGACAAGGAACCACCGAACTAGAAGGGTTTAACTTTTTTGACCCTTGTGCTTCATAGATCTTAAAATGTCGTCACTTGGTTTCTCAATTCCAATGGTCAATCTAGTCAACCTAATAACAACATTTAAGGTTGTATCTAGCCTCAGGGTCAACTTAGGTCAGCCTCAACAGCGTTAGCTTCTCGATTTCAAGTTTCTATCAACAGCCACAGCTAGAGTCAAATACTTCCAAGGCCACCCGACCACCATCTATCATTGCTTCAACAGGTGCACTTGCTATAGTTCCTTAACAACCTCCAAAAGAAAAATTCGATAGCAAATCCACTGTTTGGACTGATACGTTGTACTGTGAACTCGTTAATTTGAAAATCTATGGATGTGAGTTATTATGTTATAAACATAATACAATTTGTTTTATAGCATATATATATATGGAAATTATTCTTCAACTATTGAGTATATCTGTATTCTTCATTAATTGAATCTTGAATGTGTTTTGATTGTTTTAGCTATGCTTACAAGGTGTTCGATGAAATGTCTGTGCTTTATTTTGATGTTACTTTGTTACTTTCTTTGTACTAAATCAAGTATATGCTACAAATGAAACCTTTACTGTTATAATTAATATATATGTAATCTTTCTTAGATATACGTAATGTATGAAGTAACAGTGCTTTTCTGATATGATTTAAAACACATGGGAACCATTTTGCAGTGCTATCTAATTAATAGCCAAATTGTTATTTCGGTGGGGATAGCTAAAAATGATGTTGGTTTTACAAAAAGGACATGAAATGTATGGTTAAATGGTTAACAAATTTCATGTGTGAGTAACTACATACAAGACATATATAGAGGTTTGTTAACTTAATTGACAATATGATCGAAGTTTCTTTTGGAAAAGTGAACCTTAGGGTTTTTTTATTTTTCCTAAACCCGCTGGACAAATTCATTTGTTTGATTAAACCTCTCATGAATGTCTATGGCTTGATTTGTCATTAATTCTTTAGTGAAAATCATAAGTTTCATACAAGCAGCAACATTGATTATTTAAGAGAAGAGTTAACTGCCATTTTCGTCCCTGTGGTTTGGTCATTTTGGCCATTTCAGTCCATTTTTCAAAAATGCGCCATTTTCCTCCCCGACGTTCTGGAAAGGTGTCATTTCAGTCCAAAAATCATAACCCAGTTAAGTCGGTTTGTAAATAAGGAATGATTGTGTAAATTTGTTAATAAAAGGACCATTTAAGTAATAATAATAATAATAATAATAATAATAATAATAATAATAATAATAATAATAAAAGGAAGATTAATACCTAACCTACCTCCACCCTTATCTTTCTTCCTTCTTCTCCTTCTACGCATAACACACAGCTACCCATTACCCCCATTTCATTATTTATATCAACCTGCAAATCAATCCAAATCCCATACGCAAAACCAAAAAAGCTTCAAAACTCAGCAAATAACTCCTATGTGTTACACGGTACCGGAAAACCAAAAAAAAAAAAAAAAAGCATCCACCCACAAGAGACGTGATTTGCAGGTACCGGAAAACCAAAATCCGGTCGGAAATGTAGCTGTAACACCGATCACTGCCGCCATCACAGACTTCTCCCTTGAAATCCTAGCTGTCGTCACCATAATCCGCTCGGAATCGTAGCCGTCCTCGTCTTCTTGCAGCTCCTCATCGTCGTTCTCGCCGACCGTCAAAAAGGAATGGCCGGCCAGAACCTCATCGACTGTTATATATCTCTCTCTCTCTGTAACCTCTGTTTCTCTCTCTGTATCCAGGTATGTTATGTGTGTGTTGTTGGTGTTACTCATTGACTGAGATGGATGGTCTTCACGTGGGGGTGTTGTTTTAATCATCACATCAGGGAAACATGGTGTAGTGCTCCACTTCTTTATCACTTTGGTTTCACCTTTCCAGCAAGTTTTTCCTTTCTTTATTCCTAGTTGTTGTGTTTTGTATGGTTATAAATATTAGCCTTTTGTTTACTAAATATGTACCCCTTTCTTGTTTCTTGTTTGTCAAATATAACAAGCTTCTTCCTTCTCTGCACTTTTAAGTGAGTGTGTTAGTGTTTTGTTTGGGGCCTGAGCCAACATGTGTGCCATATGAAAGAACGGAAATTAAAGGGGAGAAGTATGGACTATGGTGTTTTTAGATGGTAATAACAAAAATCATAGACTTGCGTTATTGGTGTTGTGATTTACTTTGATGGAGATGATGGAAAGGTGAGAGGTGGTAGTTTTTAGTTTGGAAATGGAGATGAACAGGTAGGGAGATGATGGAAAGGTGAGGTCGATTTTCAGGCCAGGGGCAGTTTTCCGGCCGAATTTCAGGCGGTGATGTCCGGTACGGTGGATGGTGGTGTCCGGCAATTTCCGGTCGGATGAACGAGAGAGAGAGAGTGTGTGTTTGAGGTTAATTTTTTTTAACTCCAGTAACAACAAATTTACATTTTACTTAAATGGTTCTTTTATTAACAAATTTACACAATCAGTCCTTATTTACAAACCGACTTAACTGGGTTATGATTTTTGGATTGAAATGGCACCTTTCCAGAACGTCGGGGAGGAAAATGGCGCATTTTTAAAAAATGGACTGAAATGGCCAAAGTGACCAAACCACAGGGACGAAAATGGCAGTTAACTCTTAAGAGAATTACAATAGTTTTATATTTACCCCATTTTGTTGGTTTAGGCCCCACACTCACACTCTATCCACACACTGAAACTCACGTAGAATGTGAATGTAAAATTGTAAGTTAAGAAGCAACATTAATTCAGAGAAAAATGGAAGGCTGTACAACCTAAAACAAATTCTTTCAATAAACGACAACGTGCACCAATGTACACTTTCTCCAAACTCGGTCAAAGCCATTTAACTAGGATGATCCATAACCATCACCCATGACCCGTTCGAACTCCTAACCAGCTGACCCGTACCCCTGATCCGTTTTATGAACCTAACGAACCGATTAACCCAACACATTTTAGATGCTAAGCTTTAGGTGTTTTTACTTTTGGAGTTGCTGTGAAAATGCCCACCTCATGGCATTAAGGCATGAGAGTTGGTTGACACTATGTATATGACACTATGTTTTCATTATCTAGTTAACATCAGACCTCATAAATAAATCACCACTTTCAACCTATTATACATATACCCCTAATAGTCCAACTATTTACCCTTCTGCCATCACCTATTAACCTTTCAACCCCCAATTATATATATACATAAACCACCCCACACAATAGATTGAAATTCAAAACCCTAAATCTTCAAATTTTCACCACTTCGGTTCACCAAAATTCGGATCCTGCCGCCGGAAAGACACAAATCCGGTCGATCGTCACTCATCTCCGACGCGAATCACCGGCGATGCACATGAGATGCTTTTCCTCTTTTATTCCCCAATCTACTATCACCATCAGAAGGCGTCATTTTAACAAATTTCTAGGGTTTCTCAAGCTCTTTCGACAGTCGTGATTTCTAGGGTTCATCCTGATTCCAGTATGATGATCAATCTCTATTCTAATTCAAATGCATCTTCTTCTTCTATTGCTTCTATCGGCTCTCGGATTCGTGTCAATTATAAGCTGGTTACCGCATTGAATCCAAATAGCTTTTCAGTTGCTTTCAGGTTATTAGATCTGTTTTCTATCTTGATTTCGATATGGATTTGGTAGAAGTTTAAATGAAATTGATTACGAGTTCAATTTAGGTTTATATGTGAATCTAAATTCAATTCTGAAAATTTTAAGTAATATAGTTAGATCTGCTTCCATGTTTCGTTGTGTATGTGGATTAGGTATCACATATGCATGTAGACTATCACATTTAGTAATTTGTGTAGAATGTTTTATGCATTGTAGTACTTCTAGTTAGGGTTTTTATAAGATTCGTGAGATTTTAGGTTTAGTAAATGGATTATTAAGATCACTGGATGTCCGGATCCTTTGATCTATAACGTATTTTTACACATAGATGGAATGATAATGGGATAAGATGTGGTGATCTACGGTTTCGAGAGCTATCGATCGATAACTGGATCTTGATTTTACATATAATTTGTATATGAAATGATTTGTTCTGTTCTGTTCACATTTTGCTTTGCTGCAAATCGAACAAGTTTTCATCTGCCTCGGTTTCGTAAAGTAGATCAATATATTAGGTGTGACATGATAACTTCATGTTATTATATATATACACACACACAGGTTTTTTTTTACTATGATCATGATTAGTGTGAGTGTGCGAGTGCGACACAAGTAATGTTTTTATTTTTACGTTTGAGTATGTCTATACTGTTTCATAACATGCCATTTTAGTGGTAGTGTATTACTGTATATATGAGTAGTTGTATAGCCTGAGATTGTCGGTTACCTTTTGGTTAGTCTGTTAGGTAGCTCCATTGTAGTTCGTTCTCCTATATATAGAATAGAGCTTCTTATCATACACTTTGATTGATTCGCTTTCATATGAGATAGATGAGTTCTTGGTGACTTTAAGTGTAACGATTCACAAAAGTTGTGACTCGTACTACGATTTGTAGCATGTTTTGAGGAATTTGATCCATTTCTGAACGCTTATGTGTGATTGTAATGCCAGGTTTTAACCTAACTTCCAGTTATCATACGATTCGGCACGATTCACAAAAGTTGTGACTCGTACTACGATTTGATTCGTTCAGTTCTTTGTCAAACTGGTCTACATTCCGATCAGCAATATCATTGTTGGTGCTACATAGGGTAAGTTCTGTGTTATTGTAAATTTAGAAGTAGCAATATTGAGTTGTCACCTATTCTTGTTATTTGTTAATTGTCACATTTAATCTTATTATTATTTTATAATTTTCTTAGTTATTAGTTTGATATTGTTAGAATCTTTTATAAAAGCAACCTACTGTAAGGTGAAAGTAATGCATCTTTTAGTGAATTTGTTAGCTCTGTTGTGGTTGAGCTTGATTCTAAGCATGGTAGTCTGTTTTTTATATATGTTTTATGATTACAGTCGAAGAAAAGCGTCAAACAGTGAAAATTCATGGAAGAAGACTGCGCAAAGTCACGGTGAATGATGATGAAGAGGAAGATGACAAATTCTTTGATGTTAAATCAGATTTATCTACTGCTGTTTCTGAATTTAAATTAGATGACAAAAAGTTTTCGTTACCTAGTGAGATCGCAAAGAAGCCATACCCTCATCAACTTGAAGGTGTGAAGTGGCTTTGGTCCCTTCATTGTAAAGGCAAGGGTGGTATTTTGGGTGATGATATGGGCCTCGGGAAGACCATGCAGGTATATGCATTTGTATCCTCTTTTCTATACGTTCGAAAAGTATATCTAATGACTTCATTCTTTCATGTCATTCTAGATTTGTGCCTTTTTGGCAGGATTATTTCACTCAAACTTGATAAAGAGGGTATTAATTGTTGTTCCCAAGACATTGTTGCCCCATTGGATGAAAGACTTAGGCGTCATTAATCTTTCGGGGAAGACGAGAGTGTGAGTTTGGATAACTGGTGGCATTTGGGGAAGACCATGCAGGTATATGATGTGAGTATTTCAAATATGATGACATAGCATCTAACATATCAGTAACTTTGACCGTGCTGACTTTTTTTCAACATGTTTGTGGATCAACTTAAAGTGGAATTATTTCACGGTTCAGTAATAGTAAGGTTATTAAAGTGGAAATGTTATTAAATTAGAAGGGCAATTTTGGAATTGTGAATGCACAGGCATGCTCCTGTCATGTTAGCATGCTCATTTGACTTGCCAAAATAAGATTATTAGCTAAAAACCCAACACGAATTTTGTTTTTATGGCTGCAGGTCATTGCATCAAAACTTGAAAAGATTCATTTCGTTATTACGTTTTTTAAAGCATTTGAGTGTTTGGGAGAAAAAAAGGTGAAGTTATCTGTTTTCAATTTTTCTTAAATAAGCAGTTCCAAACATCCTTCTGATTTACCATTTTGCCACTGAAAAGAATGGACAAAAAAATTTGGTGCTGGTCCAACCTGTTTGACCTGTTACCGGCCTCCTAGATTTTCCATTTTGCCACTGACATTTTTCAACCTGTTTCTACAGACCATGGACATCTCAAAGATGACATCAGGGGATGCTTCTTTCACAGCACCTTTTAAACTTGTGGCTGAACGTGACGATTATGTTCATGCTTTAGTCGCATATTTTGATGTAGCGTTTACTGTGTGTCACAAACTCACAGGGTTTTCTACAGGTTAGTCAGTGCTTTTTATTTTTGAAGAAATATTACAACTAACTACACATCTTCTAAAATATCATGAAACTTCTAATATTTTGCCAATGGTAACATTATATGGTCATTTTTGTTTTATTTTAGAAAGAGTAAAATGCCATTTTCATTATATAGTTGTCAATAGCGGCTATAGCGACCGCTATAGCGCGCTATGTAGCAAAGCGACCAAGTGCTCAACTTTATTCGAGCTATTAGCGAAATGAGAGACGGGGGCTTGGAGGCATATTTTTCGATGATTTAAACGACTATGATCAAGAAATGCTCCTCTCTTTTGCCACTGGTATATTCAAAACAGCACTCAGTTATTTGCTTGTTCATCTTAGAGGTGGCTAGATGGGCGGGTCGGGCAATGTGTCAAAATGAATATTTTTCTACCGGTCATTTGAATTGACCCGAAACACTCTGTCCATTTTTAGTAAACAGTTGGTGTGTCAAAGATAATCACAAAAGATACATTATTGATTTATTTCAATAGCTACTTTTTAATGATCTCATTTTCGCACACTGAAAATTGCAGAGTGCGCCAACTCTGTGCTTGATTCATATATACCAATTATAGAAAGGAGAAAAGATATGCCATTCACTGATAAACACAAGGCATGGCAGCAACTGAGAAGGGGCCGTTATGTGGAATTCAATTTGGTACACACTTTTGACATACTTATAGCTATTAACTTATTATTATTAATTATTATTTATCTTTTACTATCATGTGATTATAACCTTTTGAACAAATAAAAGGTGTATGATCGAGGAACAACATTCGGTCTTAAAACTGGAGGTTAGATTGAAAGCATTCTTGTCTCTTTGCCGCTAACAGCCAGATGGGAATATGACCATGTAAGTATTGAGATGAATGGGTTGGATAACGGGTCAAACGAGTTCGGGTTGAACCATATTGGTTGAATAATCATTTTCATACCGGTTGCAACAGCCAGCATTATTGATTTTCATATAGTAAAATGAAAACTGTCTATTTATCCTTCCTTTTGCTACAAATATTCACATTTACATTTAATCATTATAATTATTTAGCTCTTTTCATTTTTTTTTAACCTAATATGTGTTCGTTGTGGATTCAATTGTTTTTTTCTTATGCTAATCTTTATTTTTGTGATCTTTTTGTAGTCAACGTCAACCAAAGGCTGTTGTGGTGAACTTTTGAAACCCTAAGAACCTGAGCAAAGCAGCAACATTGGCGTCAACCAAAGTTTTGTCGACGAAAGTACTGTTTGTTATTTGCAATAGGAACCTTGTAGATTTAAGTTGTTATGTTTAAATTATAATGAAGCCTTTTAATTTATTAATTGCTGAAAGGGTTAGGTTAGAATGTTTGAAGCAAGTTGAATTTTAAACAGTTTTTATGGGTTTTTTCTGATTTTCCTGCAATTTTTTTTTGCAAAAAATCTGAATTTTCAGTTTTTTTTTAAATATTATGTTAGATATTCCGTTACAAATGAGTTGCATTTTTTGGATATTCCGTTGCAATTGTGTTACAGAACTCTACTAATGATAATTAGAAAATGCGTAGGAAATGTGTTACAAATTTCCAACACCATATTTCGTCGGAAATGCGTTGAAAATTGTGTTGTAAATGTGTAGTAAATAATTTGCAACTAGGCTTTTTCCAACATCAAAGTTTTGTTGCAAATCCGTAGAAAATTTGACTTTGTGACAAATTTGTAATGGAAAAGTGCGTTGAAAGCAGCTTTTTTCCTAGTAGTGGTTATACAGTTTTCTTATAGCCTATCTTTTTTACTTTGTTACATATGTATTTGACACTATGTTTGGATGTGCAGCTAAAACAAACCCGCTATCTGACACAGTCGAGCCGATAAACTCTAAAGAAAGGAGAATGGAAAAACCAAGCAAAACCCAGTAACTTCAAATGTAACCATGGGTAAGGCCATGGGTTCAGGTTCTGGAGACGTGCTGGTGCAAGTGCTCTAAGACCCGCATCCAACCCCATGGCGGGTTCAACAATGGGAATGGGTGCAAGGCCCGGGTTTGGAGGTGGTTGTTGTGGAGGTCTTAACCATCCCACGGGAATGAACAATATGCCTCAAAATATGGGTATGCGAATGAACAATATGCCTCAAAATATGGGTATGGGAATGAACAATGGCCACCTGCCGCCAGATTTATGCCGCCAGGAAATTATAATCCGATGATGGGTAGAGGTGGTGGTTATGGTCGGCAACCTTATGATGGCTACAGATAGAGTTGCAGTGGTAAGCATAGTTATTGTGATACAAAAAGTATTCTTTTTCCTGATAATTTTGTAATTCTTTTTAATTCCGTATAGCATTATTATTCTGTTATAACCAATATCAATGTTAGGTCCGGAATCGTCTCCGTTTCGATTGCGAATCGACCGTTCGAAGTGCGGAATCCTTGAACGATCGTGACCGAACACACGAACAGTAATTCTAACTGTGATTCTATTGAAGATTTGATAGCGTACAAGAACCGTGAATCACGTACACAGCACTTTCTCTCTCTAGTTTCTCTCTCTAGAACTAGAGCTCTCCAAAGTGCAAATGTGTAAAGTCTTCCAAAAGTTCTCTAAAAGTTCTAAATGAGAACCCTAAGTTCTCTATTTATAGGCCAAGGCTTATAAGGAGAGTTCTCCTTAATTACACAAATGCCACCTTGCCTTTTACTAAAATATAACACTATAAGCACTAAACTTAATCTATTTCTGCTACGGTCTTGAGATGACGGAGGCGATAGACATACTGCACTAACAGACTCCCCCTTGGATATTGCCGCAGTCAATCTCAAACATTCAGACTCGTAGCTTCTTTTCTTTCTCTCTCTTTAGCTCGAACAGAATCCCCGTGGATCTGTCTTCAGCTTCAGCTCCTCCCTTTCGGTAGACTCTTCAGGCTCCCCCTTTCGTCAAGCTTCCGTGCTTTTGGGATCGACACCTGGCTTTCCGGTTACAAGCTCTTCTGGGAAAAGTATCCTGGCGCCTATGCACGCTTCCCCTTGCGTTGAGCTCGTCTTCAGACTCCCCCTTAGACTCAGCTGTCAGGATCGTAGTCTGGAATCTGCAACACTCATACATTTATAAGAACAAACGTTTTACGTTGTCCAGGTATCGTAACCTGGCTCTATCAAACTTTCTAAATCAAGATCCTGGGACTAAGATATAAAAATATGAAATATATCCAGGAATGCTTGATACTCTCCCCCTATCAACATGCTTCAAAGATTTGGCAGTTTCAACGAACCGGATCAGAAACTGGCTCTTTTACAGATTTAACAATATAAGCATCCAAATCCCTCACAGTTAATCATCCAAGTCCAAATTAATGACCTTGGAGATATCACAAACTGTTTTGATTTTTGATTTTAAATTCAAGTTTCAAATTAATGAACTTGTTTTATTTTCAGAAACACAATCAGCTTACTTAGATTTTGAAACTCAGTTCTCAGACATCGGTTGTCGAAAATAAAGCAGAAATCAAAATCTTTTTGTATTTTCCTGAAAAATAAAGCAGTAAAGAAATATGTACAAACATATTTACAGACAATATTTTTGTTTGAGTTTGCGTTAGAGGATCATATCAGTTTTTGACAAGTCACAAGTACCGTTGAGCTTAGTTACACATTAAGAATTAAACAATTCACTTAGATTGTCGATATACTGATCCACTTAAATTTTCATACAAAGTTCAACTGATTCAGGATACGAATTAGGTATTTTAAGAACTTAAACCCATTCATGTGTCCCACCTCTTGAATATACTCCCGTATCCAGAATCCCAATAATCAGTTTTACAGGTGAGTATACTACAATGATATCTGTACATAAATTAGGTATGCGAGGGCCGAGGGATCTCAGGTCGATACTTCCGTATACGCAGAGAGATATCAGCTTCGACTTTTCGGAATGTCCCCTTTAGAGGATCTTTTAGCTACAACAGCAGCGACTATCAATTTTATTGTTTCATCGGCATGCTGAGGGTTTATGCTATGTTTCAAGCATTTGCAGAAAGTATTATCCAAGGACTAGGTCAGAACTACCGTTCAGCAGAAGTCCCGGAATAATACCCCAGACATCATTGAATATAAAGACCTAGTATATCAGATTATGAGACCTTTCAAACAAGATTTCAGGGGTTACCTATATATCCAAGTAGTGTTCCCCACGAAATAAGTAAGTAAAGATTTTAAGTTTATATCCCGAAAAGTTTACTAAATGTATAAAAATCTACCGACACATCCACGATGAGATCGTTTAACACTTTTAAACTTTCCATTTCTTTAGCGTACTGTGACAGTCCACTGATGTACTATCATTTCCTCTTTTTACGCAAAAACTCAATTTTTGAATTTTATCATGTTTTTGGCTTTTTCAAATTTTCTATTGTTTTTGGATTTTCTGACAATATTACTCCCTAGGGGTGTGCACGGTTCGGTTCGGTTCGGTTTTGAGCCTTAACCGTAACCGTAACCGATTTTATCGGTCATGACATATCCTTAACCGATCGGTTCGGTTATTTCGCTTTCGGATAATTCGGTTAATTTTCGGTTAATGTTCGGTTACGGTTCGGTTACGGTTAAATAACCGTTTTTTTTTTTTTTCAATTTTTTTTTTTATAGTTTTTGTAAGTTGTTGTTGACTTGTTGGACCTGAGATTTGTTTTTTATTAATGGGCTTAGTAACTTGGGTCTAAAAACAATGGGTCTAAAAACAATGGGCTTCTTATTAGTGTAATGGACCTTACATTTGTTTTTTATTAATGTAAAATGGGCTTAGTAACTTGGGTCTAAAAACAATGGGCTTCTTAAAAACTTAGGACTAGATATAAATATAATCACAAAAATATGGATTGGGCCAATCGGTTCGGTTATGGATAAATCGGTTCGGTAAAATGTGCTTAACCGTAACCGAACCGTTTTTTCGGTTATTATAAAAACGGATAACCGAACCGTCGGTTAAGGCTCGGTTCGGTTATTTTCGGTTCGGTAATTTCGGTTATTTCGGTTTCGGTTCGGTTATTTCGGTTACATGCACACCCCTATTACTCCCCCTAAAATTCAAAATCATTTAAAGAAAATTTGACAAACCAATGTAGATAGCTTTGTCTCGCCATCTATTTTCTCTGCTAAAAGTGTACTGATTTGCAGAAAATCTAACATACCCCCATGATTTACAACACATTGATATTCGACAGTTTGAAAACCGTTTTTCAATCTTGTGAAAGTAATCATGTTTGTTCAGCCGTGAGGGTTTCGGCGTATTCAATCAGAACTCCCCCTTACAACAAACTATTTTCCCATAATGATTTCAAAACACTCAAGTTTGTTTTAATTAGAATGGTTTTTCCGGAAAAATTAGTTTGTTTATCCATCACTTGTGGGTTCGGGGTCATCTCATCACCTTGTTCTCTTTTAACCATTATGAAAATTTAACATTATTAGGTCAAACACCACTATCACTTGTAGAAAATCAAGTACAACTTAATGTCCTTGATTAACCACTTGTAAGACGAAATATCACAGTTACCATCCTGTGAATTTCTCAAGAATGATGCCGATACCTGCTTCACACTTACCAACCTGGAAGCTCCGGCAAGTCAGGAATTCAACCAACAGATTTTGACACCCAAGCCTGACCAGCCTTAGGTGCATTTTGAGCTTTTCTCTTTTCTTCATAAAATTCTTTCACTCCTTTGTCTTTACCATCAGCCATCTTGCTAAAAATATGTTTAACATTGCTATTAAACATTTTTCCAGCATCAACACCTTTTGATTTTAGGTTTGCGGCTCGTAATGGTGGAAAGTTCTCATCATTCATTAACGGAACTGTCTCTTCTTTTTTTACCTCAACTTGTGGCTCCTCTGATTTTGTGGAATCAGATTCATTTTCCGAACTTGGCTTGTCTGACTTGGATGAGCCAGATTCATCGCCAATAACTTTCTTTTTCTTCTTGTTTGTCTTCAGATTTGCATCTGAAGAATTCGATTTGCTTGGCTTTGCAGTCGAGTGAATCGATTCATCAGAACTTTTATTCGAACCAATCGGTGAACCCGAAGACAAAATCTTCTCCAAGTATTCTCTCGCCTTCTTCCTCTTCTTCCTCAGTCTGTCTCTCTGCCCCTGTGAAAGCTTTACTTTCTTATCTTCCACTTTCTGTTCTTTGGGCTTGACAATGACTGGTTTCTTTACCGTTCTCTGAGATTCAACCCTCGATCTTCCCATCGATCTCCTTGGGCAATCTCTGGCAATGTGACCTTTGATATTGCATTCAAAGCATCTTCTCGTTTCAAATCTCCAACTTTGGCAGTTAACAGCAATGTGTCCTCTCACACCACAAGTGTAGCACACTCTGTTATCGTACCATCCACTTCTTTCAGTCCAAACCTTCAGATCATAACATTGTTTGGCTTGGTGATAATCATTTCTTCTCTTCAATGCTGGATTTGTCTTTTGAGCACTGTGGTCAAACCTGCACCACTTATTACCAACATTTTGTGAGTTTTTATTTTCAAATTTTTGTGATTTTTTATAATGATTGGATGACTGAACTGATGAGCTTTTATTTTCATTTTTAAAATTTTTCGAATGTTTAACTTTTTGTTTCTGTTCTACACTCTTCTTAACAGGTTTTTGTTTAGAACATTCACCTGTTTCAGTAGATTGCAAAACAGTATTTTTAAATTTTTCTTGTAAATCTAAAAATATTTTTCTTTTCTTTTCTTTTTCTATTTCATCATCAGCTTTGTCATCACAATCTTCAATTTTGACTTTGTCAAAATTTGTGACTTTGTCACTTATTGGAACAGAATTGATCGGTTTTGGACAAACATGTGATGTAAAATTCACAAAACCTTTCAATTTATTCTCAAGCTCGGTAATTTTATTTCGAGCTTTTTCAGCTTCTTTTTCAAGCTGAATGATTTTAGCAAGATGAGAATTGATTTCAGTTTGTTTTTCAAGATTATCTTTACCAAAAATATCTCTCTCATCTTCTAAAATCTTGATTTGATTTTGAAAATCTTTTTCTTTTAAAACTTTGTTTTCCAATGTCAAACTGTCCACATCACTCAACAGTTTGACATTTTCAGTTTTCAGTTTTTCACAGTTTTCTCTCATTTCAAGAATCTGTTTATTATCAGATTCGTTCTCATCCTTCAAGCTTTTGATTTCCAATGTTAAACTCTCCACATCCTTCAAGAGTTTGGCATTGTCAGCATCAAGTTTATCACATTTTGTTTGACTTGAAATCTGCTCCTCCTCAGAATCTGAATCGCCATGATCAAATATTGGCATGTTTTTAACTTCTTGATCATCATTTACTGCCAACTGATTACCAGTAGCAACTTCATCATCATGATCACCAGCATTACTAGGATCTGCTTCAGGCATCTGATCCCCATCATCTCCAGTGAATTTCCTAGGCTTCAGGCACTGGCAACTTCTGTCCTGTACACTCCCTGCTCCACAGTCACAAAAAAACCTACTTGATCGAGAGTAGACAACACGATGTCCTCGATGACATACATCTGCACAAACAGAACAACAACCTTTTGAATCAGTCAGATCACATGTATAACAGAAATACCAGTGCTGTTCCATAAAATTACTTCCACTGATCGTAAATGTACAAACTTTAGAAGCGAGGGCTTTTTCACTGTTACTGTCATGATCAACCTTACTGCTTGACATCTTCAAACAACTAAGAACAATCAAACAAATAAATGATCAATTCAAAACAGATTGAATATGTAACAGTGTGTTGATGAAACCAATCTAAGACTTGTGTCAAAGACTTGCGGATACGATTCAATGTTGTTCGGATGAAATCACTAAATGAATGGACTACACGAAATGATGTTCGAGAACTGATCCGTCAATTATGAATCTTGGGCTTATAATCACAAACAATCACACAATTAAATCGTGATCCACAAGTTTAACGACTCAAAATGTTCAATCCAATAATTTTTGTAGTTCACAAATTTTAAGTTGTCTTTGATTGGGTCGTTTGATTTAATGATCTGATGACAAAATAATGTTCAAACAATTGGATCCGACAACATCAATTTACAAACAAACGTGATTGGGCCACACTTATATACTTTCATATATTCAACCTTTTACTCAATTAACCTGATTGGGCCTCAATCTTAGTGTTGACAAACTGTTATCTATCACATGTAATTTTATTGAAGCACACAAATTCACATGTTCACCACCGAAGGCATTAATGAGTCACATGTAATGCTGACAAGGTTGACTAACAATCCTGAATATGTTGACTAAAATGTGGGTCGGTCGAATGAGGTGCAATGACACGTATTGAAAATGTTATCCGTGCGTACAAGTTATCTGCCCGTATGGTCAAATAAAAGTCAACACGGATGGCTGTGCGTGCGGATGGGGATCCGGATAATGTTATCCGCACGGGTGGTGATGCGTACGGGTGGGCTATCCGCGCGTATGGCTCGTACGTACGTATGACTCAATCCGTGCGTATGGCTTATGCTATCCGTGTGTAATACCAACCGCACGTGTGACACAACTCTTATTCGACCAAACAAATAATATCACATGCACTAGACTTTAAAATTCTAAAACAATCACATGTAATAATCACCGAATGCACAAATTCACAACTCTAGCAGACTGACAAATCACATGTACTCATTTAATGATGGCCGGTTATTATGATAAAGCAATAAAGACTGTCACGTGATGTTGTTATTAATGAAGGTGATGCCAGATGACAATCACATGCACACTGAATGAATTTAATGTTTCACATGAAATGCTGATAATGTTGACTGACAATCGATTAAATGACTTTGACCAAGTGACACGGATTGCCAACCGTGCGTATGGGAAATGAGGCTATCCGTGCGTATGACAGAGTCAACAACAAAGTCAATACGTATTATGTCATCCGTGCGTGCAACTTATGCGTACGGATAGGTCAACAATCAGTCAACGCGTATGGTCATCCGCACGGATTGCCATCCGCGCGGAGAACATCAAGAACAACAGCAGCAACTTTTAACATTTTTCGAACCACAAAATTCTCGATTTCTCCTAACTGGCTTTGAATTTCGAACTGAAATTTTGTATGCTTGTAGATCAGGTAGATTCGCTCAACATATCCAAAATTCAGCCATTTTCGACCGTAAAAACCTGTTCAAATCAACAAAAATCAGATAAAAACGTGAAGAACAAGAAAATATGAGAAATTTGACAAATCTGGATGATTTAGGCTCTGAATCTGATCAAATCTTGAACGAAATCGTGCGTTTGATCTGAGCAATCGAACTCCCTGCTCTGATACCACTTGTTAGGTCCGGAATCGTCTCCGTTTCGATTGCGAATCGACCGTTCGAAGTGCGGAATCCTTGAACGATCGTGACCGAACACACGAACAGTAATTCTAACTGTGATTCTATTGAAGATTTGATAGCGTACAAGAACCGTGAATCACGTACACAGCACTTTCTCTCTCTAGTTTCTCTCTCTAGAACTAGAGCTCTCCAAAGTGCAAATGTGTAAAGTCTTCCAAAAGTTCTCTAAAAGTTCTAAATGAGAACCCTAAGTTCTCTATTTATAGGCCAAGGCTTATAAGGAGAGTTCTCCTTAATTACACAAATGCCACCTTGCCTTTTACTAAAATATAACACTATAAGCACTAAACTTAATCTATTTCTGCTACGGTCTTGAGATGACGGAGGCGATAGACATACTGCACTAACAATCAAGTTACTTGATTTCTAAATATTCAAAACATTATTGTCTCTTAATTTTGGGTTATGTAATGACTAGTTGCAAACACTAAACATTAAATTAAAAATCAGTTGATGTTACATGCACTTAGACCGCCCGTAGGGGACGTTTTTTTTAAATTGCCCAAACACGCCCCGGTGCCGCCCCCTAGGCGTTTTCCGGCGTTATTCGCGAAAAAAGGACCTTGGCGTTTTTTGAAACACGCCGAAATGGCAAATCTTTGGCCAATCAGATAAGAGCATGTGGTTTAAAGAGAGAGAGAGAGATGGAATTTTGGGGTTTGAGTTTGCCGGAATTTTAGCCGGAGATGGAGATGTTGCAGGTGTCACGGTCACGAAGAAGAAGAAGGATGGAGGTGGGTGGTTGTTTTAAAAGTTTCCTCAGTTGTCACATTAGGCCCTGTGGTTTTAAACTTCAATATCTTTAATTTTTCAAGTTTCAAAAATGCTATATCAGTCCCTAAAGTTTTGTTTATTAAATGTCTCATTTGGATCTTTTATAAAACTTAGGGGGCGTTTGGTTCGCGGAATGATTTGTAATTGGAATTGGAATTTGTATAGGAATTAGAATTTGAAGGAATTGGTTTTGGAATTTAAACACTTCTATTGGAATTGGAATCTCAATTCTATTTTTGTTGTGTTTGGTTGTCAAATGAATTGGAATCCATCACCCCGGCACCCACAACCACCGGTTCGGGTCGAAACGTTACGGGTCGAAACGTTACGGGTCGAAACGGTACAGGTCGAAACGGTTCGCGTCGAAAGGGTTAGAGTCAAAACGGTACGCGTCGAAACGGTACGCGTCGAAACGGTTCGGGTCGAAACGGTACCGGTCGAAACGGTACCGTTCGAAACGGTACGGGGCGAAACGGTTCGCATCAAAACGGTACATGTCGAAACGGTTCGCGATGAAACGGTTCGATTCGAAACGGTTCGGGTCGAAACGGTTCACGTCGAAGCGGTACAGGTCGAAACAGTCGAAGATTCCAATAAATTTACTTTAATTTCCTTCACATATAGGAAGGATTTTGAATTCCTTTAGTTAAAGGAATTTGAAGGAATTAATGCCTAATTCCAATTCCATCAAATTCTGTGAACCAAACATCTAAAGAGATGGAATTCAAATTCCAATTCCCTTAAATTCCACTGAATTCCTGCGAACCGAACGCCCCCTTAAAATTTTGCAATGTAATTTTTTAGTATTGTAATTTTATTTAATTCAATGAAGTATTTTAAGTTTTAAATTTAAAAAAATAAATAATTGTGTAATGATTGGATGTGCGTTATTGGGCATTACTCCCACTACGGCACTTTTGCAATAACGCACAATAATGCCCCCATGCTGACTGGACTGCCACATGGCAGAATACGCCCCAGGCTGAAGACATTATTGGGCTAACAACTACGCATGGTCTTAATAAGCTTTTTTACTAAATTTATGAATGTTGGTAAGTTAAAATGACTACCCGTAAAGGTGGGACGTTGGATGTAAGATTTGAAAAGAACTGATCAAAACCACAATATGACCTTACCACATGATCGTTTCGGTAATATATACAAAATAGATATATAAAGACTTACGAGTCTTTAACGATTAATATAAGACTTACTATTTGTTAATTAGTTTTTTATGTGTTGTGTACTATTTACATGCACATATATACCACTTGATCGTATGAACTTGAGACCAGCTTCTACATTTGTTAACTAGTTTTTTATTTATACACATACTTACCACTTATCCGAAACAATATGTGCTACACATTTAGGCCAAAAAGGTCCTGCTACCCGCGATCGGAGACTGCGCTAGTGACCTGGCCCGTCACCAATTCCAGTGGAAATCCACTGCCCGAAGGTCCACTATGGTAAAGGGGCCCACTGTTGTAAAACCCATGGTTCGCACACACATTTTGTCATGAATGAAACTTCAACTGACGACCTCTCCTAGTGAAAGTCAACTGGATACCCACCACTTAAAAGTTTGAAGATACTGTTCCAACGTATCAATTGGGTTTGAAGAAAACGCGTGAAGACTTCTGGGTCTTTGACATAACCAACTTTGTATTCTTTAATCAGAGACAAATTCTGAAAACTTGAGTCTTTGGACGTCTAATTCCACATAAATTTTAAGCTACGTATATATGTGGTCATGAAAATTGAAAGATAATCAACGTGTCTTACAAGTCCTGCACGCTCCACATTCCACACAAATTCTAAACAAATATGTGGTCATGAAAATAAAAAGAAAATTACCTTATTTGAAAAATCAACACAAACTTTGTTTTATAGACAACCAATATGAGGTAGGGTATTTCAAACTTGGAGTGTATATAAAGCTGAGTATCTTTGTTGATATATCCAACATTTAAGATTAGATACAACAAAAATGGCAAATAAGATTCACCATAAGCATTTTACCCATCCTATTTTCTTCTTTATTCTTACACTCTGTGTTGGAAACATTTACCACTACAACTGCCCTTGACGGGTCTCTAACACAAGCTCCCACTTCCCCCAGCCACCGTACCGGTAAGTGTACCAAAAAGGAGAGACAAGCTCTTCTTCATTTCAAATCATACATTCATTACGACCCTTATAACATTCTCACTACATGGACACCTGGAGAAGATGAAAAAGTAGCAAGCAATGATTGTTGTTACTGGGGAGGAGTCACGTGCAACAACCATTCCCGTGTCACAAGCCTTGACCTGTGCTTAGGATATCTTGCAGGCAAGATTAGTCCTTCGTTGCTTAACTTAAGCTACTTGAATTATCTTGATCTTTCTTTGAATATGTTTAATGGAACGATTCCCATGTTCATTGGTTCCATGACCCAATTAAGGTATCTTAACCTTGGTTCGAATGGTTTTAGTGGAACCATTCCTTCAGAACTTGGAAACCTCACAAACTTGCAAGAGCTTTCACTTGAATCTCTGAGTAATTGCACAATTGAAAACCTAGACTGGCTGTCTCATCTTTCTCAGCTGGATATACTTGACATGTCAGGTACATCTCTGGGCAAAGTAGACAACTGTGTAAATGTGATTTCAAGTCTTAAAAAACTATCAATTTTAGACTTAGAAAGATGTGACCTCTCCCATGTGATGCACCCGTATTCTTATTCATATGTCAACTCTTCTTTTTCTTCATCTATTGTTTCCCTTAATCTCCCTGGAAACAATCTCAACTCTTCCATGTATCACTGGTTGTTCCCTTTAACTAGCAATGCACTTGTTGATCTTGATCTCTCTGGGAACATGTTAGATGGGATTCCCAAATATCTTGGAAATCTGTGTGGTTTGACATATTTGAGTTTCTCTAATAACTTAATGCCTATCAAATTACCTGATTTTCTGAGTAACTTGTCTGGGTGCACATCAGTTAATTTACAATATTTGGTTGCCTCATCTAGCCAATTCACAGGGTCAGTGTCAGATGATATTCAAAATTTTTCATCCCTACCAGAGCTAGATCTTTCTAATAATCAGTTAGATGGAACTATAAGTGAAAAAGTGTGGCAACTACCCATGCTTCAAACCCTAGACGTTTCTTCCAATTTTCTTAAAGGTGCTATCTCCGAAAATATTGAAAAGTCAAATATTTTATATGTTTATCTTTCAAACAATTCACTCGAAGGAGTTCCTTTAGAAGCTAACATGTCCAACATTTCAAGCATAGAACGTATTGACTTGAGTTCTTGCAAGCTGGGACCTCGTTTCCCCAAATGGATTCAAACAATGAAAAATCTTTCGACTATTGATCTTTCCAATACCGAAATTTCAGATAACATTCCAGAGGACTTTTGGTACACGTGGCCTTCTCGTTTGACATATTTGAATATCTCTTTCAACAATATTACCGGGATAGTAACAGATATGTTATCAAATTTTGACCCTGTATTTTCTTCAACCATAGATTTGAGTTCCAACAACTTTTATGGTCGTACCGAATGTTCCTTCCGGATTGATGGGCCTAGACCTATCTAAAAATAATTTATCTGGACAAATCTTCTTTTTGTGCCAAATTTTTGATAGCTCTTTGATGTTTCTTGATCTCTCACACAATGCATTCACTGGACCAATTCCAGACTGTTTGTGGCATTTTACAGAACTAACAATTCTTAGTCTAGGATATAACTATCTATCCGGAAGGCTTCCTACTTCTATCAAATTTTTGATCAATCTGGAGGTCTTGTATTTATACAATAACAGCTTCTCAGGAAAATTGCCCTCATCTTTAAAGAATTTAACCAAGTTAACCTTTTTGAATTTGGGGGCAAACAAGTTTTCTGGTTACGTGCCTGGTTGGATTGGGGGAAGGTTATCGAGTTTGTATGCTCTAATCTTAACATCAAATAAATTCATTGGAACCATCCCTTCACATTTATGCCAGTCAGCATATCTACAAATTCTAGACTTGTCAATGAATAAACTCCAGGGAGTCATCCCCTCGTGTCTCGGTAATCTAACTTCCATGGTTCAAGATGGATCGGTAGTCAGGGAAAATGTGCATTATTTGCCACCTGTTAACGTTAAAATGGGCACGTATGTTGATCGTTCAATGATCAAGTGGCAAGGAAGTATTCGTGAGTTTGGCAGCACTCTAAAATTAGTAAAGATCATCAATTTATCAAGCAACAATTTAACAGGAAAAATCCCGGATAACCTAACCGATCTTCATAATTTGATTGCACTCGACTTGTCAATGAACGCTCTAGTTGGAGAGATCCCATCAAACATTGGTCAGATGAAAGAACTTCTAATTTTGGATCTATCTAGAAACAATCTAAGAGGAGGACTACCATCAAGCATGTCTCAAATGACCTTGCTAAACTATCTAGACGTGTCATATAACAGCTTGTCAGGAAGAATTCCATCCAGCACTCAACTCCAGTCCTTTGAACCTTCAAGGTACACCGGAAATGCAGGATTATGCGGACTTCCCTTGCCCAAATATTGTCCAGGAGATAAAGAATTAGAAGGTCCACCCGTCGCTCGTGAAAATATGGATGACGGGGAAGAAAGATGGTTTTATATCGGAGGGGCCACTGGTTTTGCTAGCGGATTTTGGATGGTGTGTATTGCTTTAATTGTTAATCGCCGTGGGAGACATGCTTTTTTTCACGTCATGAATAGCCTTGAAAATTGGGTTTATGTGAAAGTGATGGTGTTCATTGCAAAAGTGCGAAGGGTTTCACATCCATAGTTGTATGTTGGATTTCATTTTTCTTTTTGTGTGTTGTATTTATTTCTTCTTGTTCTCATTTAGGGATACAAGTATAGTATTGTAAAATGTAACGTATGATTAAGTTTTAAGTCTGTTTGATGAATAAAATTGCCACCAACACCATGGGTGGCCATTTCGCTTTGTTGTGTCAAATAGGACATTATGCTATATTGTGTATAAGCACGACTTGCAACTACTAGTCTTTGCAAGATCTCACCACTATTCTTAAGACCCAATTTAAATTTTAAAGTAAACTTCATTTTACAACCTCGTGGTTAGGAACCTTTGGACATGTAATTAATATATGTATTTCATTATCTATTGAATATGTAATTAGGGGAAGGTTCATTTGAGAAGAAAATTTTATTGAGAAGAAAAAGAATAAAAGGGTATAATTGTAAAACATTAAATAGTTTTTTTTTCTCATCTCATTTATTATTATGTTTGACTAATTAATTAGTCATTAAGACTATAATCCTCCACACTAAATATTTTTGCCTACACACATCAAAAGTTATCCTACACATTTCGAAATTTATCTTACACATATTGAAATTTATCCTACACAACTCGTAATTTATCCTACACGCCTCGTATTTATCCTACACTTTAAATGAATTTTTATTTTTATTTTTTGTGAAAAATATATATCTTAAAAATAAGTTACAAATTTAATATAGTTAGTTATTAAAGATGAAACTACCAATTAATGATGTATGTAAGTTTACTAATATACCCTTATAGCTACATTAAGTACAAATATTAAATGAAGTCTAATGAAGCATTCCTATTGGTTGAAATTTCTTCTTTTTTCTTCTTACAAAGAATTTCTTCTCATTTGAACCCTCCACTATGTAATTAATACATGTATATATAGTATCTATAAAAGTATTAAAGTTATTAATCGATGTTTTGCTATTAATCGATGGGCAGGTTGGTATTTTGGGTAATTAACATTAATTTCACTTGTGTCTATGAGTTTAATTGATGTTTTGCTAATAATATAGTTGTTTAATAGGTAACAAGAAGTGTGAGCGTGATCAATATATTAATCTAAGAATTTTGTGGGCTTATGCTAAAGTATAATATATTTTGTTTTCTTGTATTTTGATGAAAAAGTGGATTTATGTGAATTATATAGTTATTAATGGTGAAGATTGAAATTTGTGGTGGTGGGTGGTGGTTGCAAGGTGTCAGGAGTTTTAACGGTGAAGGTTGCAAAGCGTTAGAAGTTTTAATTAGGAAGCAAGATTACGAAAATGCCCCTACAGCTAACGGTCAAACAAACGCTCAACTGACAGAAGGATGTAACTTTAATATATAGAAATTTGGAAACAACATGGATGTAGATGTCCAAAAGTTTCTTAAAGTGGCCAAAAATGTCAGACGAATCTAACCACTGACGTTTACTCTAAATTTTAATAAAGCATAGACATGAAACAGAGCCGTTCCTACATTTTCGAAGACCCTAATCGAACTATAAAGTGGTGGCCCTTTTGCAAAATTATCATTTTCAATATATTTAGTAACAAAACCCTCCTTTATCCGTGTTTGGGACCGGCAATTATAAACTAAAAAGTTTATAATTGGATTGTTAAATTTTTTTTTAAAGTCATATGTTTTCTATAATTATAGTATATGTTTAAATAAAAGGCAAATTGGCCTGTAATAATCCCACCTACACCTTTTTGGCCAATAATAATCCCACCTCAGAATATTCCCCACACCAGTCTCACCTTTCAGATATTTTTCCCACACTGGTCCCCAGTTAAAAATCCCTAACTCAGTTAGTAAAATGGCTGATGTGGCAGATGATGTGTTAAAAACTGATTATTATTGGCCAAAAAGGTGTAGGTGGGATTATTATTGGCTAAAAAGGTGTAGGTGGGATTATTACAGGTAATCAGTTTTTAACACATCATCTGCCACATATCTGCCACATAATCAGTTTTTAACACATCATCTGCCACATCAGCCATTTTACTAACTGAGTTAGGGATTTTTAACTGGGACCAGTGTGGGAAAAATATCTGAAAGGTGGGACTGGTGTGGGGAATATTCTGAGGTGGGATTATTATTGGCCAAAAAGGTGTAGGTGAGATTATTACAGGCCAATAAGCCTAAATAAAATCTACTTTTTCTACCTTTAACCAAGGCAATTTGTAGGTTATTTGTAGGTATATTATCGTTTGGATGTTCAGTTGTTGTAGGTATATCTTTTGTAGAAGGGGTATTGGATTTTAATAATCCCAACTTTCACCAATTGGCCGGTAATAATCTCAACTTCAAAAATAGCCTACAACACTCCCAACTTGTAACATTTTGGCCAGCAATGATCCTTGTCTAACTGGGTTATAACCCAGTTAGTTTTTTGCTGACTAGGCTGCTGACGTGGCACCATCACCACCTCCGGTGACCTGCAACTTATTCCGACGACCCGTTTTACCCCTGAAACCACCAAACGAGACCACCACCAATCATCTCCGACCTCCTGTAATCTTCTCCGCTGCTCAGAAGTTAAAAAAACCCAACTCTGGTGACCTGCAACTTATTCCGGCGACCCGTTTTACCCCTGAAACCACCAAACGAGACCACCACCAATCATCTCCGACCTCCTGTAATCTTCTCCGCTTCTCAAAACTAACTGGGTTAACCCAGTTAGACAAGGATCATTGCTGGCCAAAATGTTACAAGTTGGGAGTGTTGTAGGCTATTTTTGAAGTTGGGATTATTACCGGCCAATTGGTGAAAGTTGGGATTATTAAAATCCAATACCCCTTTGTAGAATTTTGTTTGGAACAAAATTTTAGAAGTGCTTCCTTTTGTGATTCAATTAAAGCGTCTTGTTTTCTTTTTTTCTTTTTGTCTTTTTGCATAACCAGATTCAAAAGTTCGGATTCGATTTGACATAGCAAATAGCCTAATTACTATCACAATTTCTAACAAAAATTAAATAGCAATTGAAATATAGCAAATATCTACTATCACCGTTTCTAACTATTATGACAATCGAGCGTGCCTGACATGTGTCTGAATCAATTTGGCAGAGCAACCCTAAGTTAAAACAATTGGACGGCGGAGTATTTGATTTGATTTTCATACAGTGTCGGCGGGCTCTGTTTTCATAATGCTTAAATCAATTTGGCAGGCCCAAACGAATATTATTCAATAGTTGGGCTAATATTATTGAAGGAGACCCAAAATACAAAATCTTGAGGCCCTTAAAATTTGGAGGCCCTAGGCCTTTGCCTAAATCCACAAGCCCATTGGGCCGGCTCTGACATGAAATATCCTAAACCAACTCCTGGTAACCTCTGGTTCAACGCTAAATGAAATTCTTGAATGCACAAACAAGACTTCCCTGCTCTTCATGAAATGGGAGACTATTGCAACGGTGTTGATGCATGCACTTCAACGAATACATAACGAAAAACACATTGGCCACGGGCTACACATTCAACACGTGTGCACGCTAGTCTGTAAGCTGAAAGCTGGACACTGTCGTTGTAAGTTAAACAATGGTCGCAACCAAGCTAGTCGCAAGAGCTAACTATTTGAAAGATGTATCAAATAAAATTGTCATAATGTAATTAATTTGTTTAATTACCAGAATAATTTTACTTTTTGCATTTTGTTTCTTCATGTTGGGATATAAATTAAACCAGCTGGTTCTATTTGTCAACCTCAAATGTGAAAAGTCAACGGATTGCTGACTTAACACATTAACCTATAATAATATAATAAAAAAACTAAAATTGGGCATTATCTTTGCAATTTGGTTCATACTTCATACCATTGACTTGTAGAAGTCAACCAGTTGGACTTCCTTCCCCCCTGCTACAATCATTAAACTCAAACCAATCACTCAACATTTCACACAACAGAATCTCCTGGAATATTCCGGTGTCTTTCGGGAATCTAAAGGGTGTGTGAGCAATAACAAGCTGACACAGTGACACATAAGACTTCGGTTGGTGAACAAATTTACACAAAAAACGCGTTCAATTATTCTGCAAACAGTGGATTACGCGGTATGCAGATTATAGTCAAATTAAGTTCGGTCTGCGTGTTGGGAACAGATGAACACGAAGAACGCGGTCAATTATTCTGCAAACAGTGGATTACGCGGTATGCAGATTATAGTCAAATTAAGTTCGGTTTGCGTGTTGGGCTATTTTCATGAATCTTGTGTTTTGTCTAATTATGTCGGTTCAGACCAAATTTCAAATTTGTACCATTTCAGCCCTGACATTCCTAAAACATGTCAGTTCCATCCAAAAATCTAAGTTTGAACAGAATAATTGGACAAACCACAGGGACGAAAATGGCAATTAACTCATGTTTTTTTTTTGGACGGAACTGACATGTAATGTCAGGGACAGAAATGTTACAAATCTAAAATTTGGTCTGAACTAGCATAATTGGACAAACCATAGAGACGAAAATGGCAGTTAACTCTTATACATTTGTTCAAATTATAATGGAAATTTGTAGCAACATATTTTAAATTAAAAGTCTTTATTGTACTATAGTTCAAGAATGTGTGTTACACAGTTTCCTATTCTAGCAAGTAACCGCCTTTTGTTTATGTTCTTGCATAAATGTCTACTTAATTCAAAAGGGTAATTCACAAAGTCAAGAAACTGTTAGAATCTCAACTAGAATTCATAAAGCAACTAACTTCTGGAACGGTCATAACTGGACTATGAACCAGATGTCAGTTTCCCAGTTTCTATATTTAGCAAGACATCGGCTTTTTTTTTCTGTTCCTGCATAAATTTCTATTTCGCTCAAACGGGTAATTCAGAAACTTTACAAGATTATAAATTCTTTTATCATAACGGTTAACGGTTAAATTTTAGTGTTTCTTACCTTTAGCTGCATAGAGTATGCAATGCCATCAACTGCTGTTGTCTCCCTCATACACCCGTCAATCATGACCCGTAATTAAATATATAGGTTGACATGGGTCACTCAGTTATGCAGCGGGTCGCTCCTTTTTAAACTACCTAACTTAGAACGGGTCCAGTTGATACTCTTTAAAATGACCCGGTTTGGCCGGTGGACCCGTTAACTGACCCGACCCCAACTGCTTTGAAATAATATCTATTTTTGGCGCCGGTAATTATTTTCTAAAAACAAGAATTTTGGAAAAAAAGTGTTTCGACAACCCAACCCACCTGACCCGTTTATTTTGCCTCGTTTCGACATACATGTCTAAACCAAATAACATAAATTTATTGTTGACATTATTTGTAAAAATAAAAAGTAAAATTTTGGTAAAAAAAAAAGTGTTTCCAGACACCCTAACCCACCTGACCCATTCATTGTGCCTCTTTAAGACATACATGTCTAAACCAAACAAATCACAGAAAGATACTTGACGATCGATACATTTATATAGAAGATAAAAAAGTATACTAAAACCGTAAAACCTAAGTTTTATCGTTCTTTTACTTTATTTAACTCGTCAATGAAACCTGTATTTATTTTAGTTTTTCACATAGCATTTGTTTGGTAAAGTATGCAAACAATGATGAACCCGCATATAAAAAGCAACAAACTTTACCAGAATTTGGAGAGTTTTCTGCACAAAATTTACTCATTGTAGGTCCTGCATAAATTTCCATTTTAAAACCCGCGTATAAAACGCAACAAACTTTTCCAGAAATCGGCTTTTGTTTCTTTTCATTTCATAATGAGACTAAGAACCGAACTCGTGCTTCCAGTTTCTACTTTTAGCAAGAAATCGGCTTTTGTTTCTTTTCTCGCATAAATTCCTATTTCGCTCAAACGGGCAATTCAGAAGATCAACTAAATGGTTAAAATCTCATATCAGAACACAGAAAGCAACAAACTTTACTGCCTTAACTCCCATTTCACACAAAAGGGTAGTTAAAAATTCAAGAAACCGTTAAAACCGTACATTAGAATACTGAAAGCAACAAATTTACCAGAATTATCATAATGGGACCAAGAACCGAATGTGGTAGCAGAACAAGAGTTCCGGAAGCTCATTAATAACATAAGTTCGTACATAATGACACATGAGAGCCAGCTTAAAGGAATTACAAACAAAATCTAAAATGTAGCTCGGATATTTGCAGGAATTACACTCTATCTTTATATCAAATTTAATGAAGAAATGAAGGGATGAACTTACAGCCCATCTTTTCTTATTCTATAAACATGTAGATTTTTACGAAATGTGTGTAATGAGTCTGTTGTGTCTGATAGTTAGTTGATTACATGACTATTCTATTAAGATGATCATTGAGATGAGATTCTTCACTCGACTACATGGTATCAGAGCCATGCTCTGCTGATTCTATTGGTTTTCCAGTGTTGTTTCTGGTAACTTTTTTCGTCCAAATATTTCATCAACAGTTACAGTTAAATACTTCAACAACAGGTGCACATTATTCTTCAACTGTTGAGTATCTATGTACTCTTTCATGAATTGAATCTTGAACGTGTTTCGATTGTTTCTGTCATGCTTACAAGGTGTTGGATGAAATGTCTGTGCTTTATTTTGATGTTATTTGTTACTTTCTTTGTGCGAAATCAAATGAAACCTTTATGCTATAATATATATGTAATCTTCCTTAGATATACGTTAATGTATGAAGTAGCAGTACTTTTCTAATACGTTGATTCAGAAGCAAGAGAGTCATGGAATAGACCTGATTTGATGAAATTTGCTGAGTATTTGGAATCTAGGGTTCCGATCAGGCTGAAAGGAAGCTGTATTACTCACCGGACTTTTTTTTCTTTGTTTTTTTTAACGGTGTATAAGGTTACCACACTCTCCAAATCGAAGAGCCTCGTATCGCCCATTTTAGCAGACTATGTTGTCTTAACCGGGCCCATGCTGGCTAAAGAGTTTGACTTTTTTTGGGCGTTCCTTTGGAAAACCATACCGTCGGCTGCCACTTGATAGTTGTGCCACCACAAGAGCAGAACTCTCTGGCATAACACAGGGTGGGACGAAAACCCAGTTGGGCTCGGGATCGAACTGACAACCTCACACAAAGGCTAGTCCAAATACTTCATTGCCTGTATCCAACCCCAATATGACACAAGTGAGAATTGAACTTGAGTCTCATTCGTTGTTAACTAGTTGATGCCCCGCCCACGTTGTGGGGCGATGGCCGAATAATTCTCAATCAATTACAAAAAGACTATTATAATTTTGGTAGGAAAAAACAAAAAACATGATAAGACCGTAATTTTGGGCTCGGGGCAAAACTGTAATTTTTCAGGACTAATGAGCGAGTGTTAGGCAGCTTCTTGACACGAAAAAAACTAAATCGAGTAAACCAATTAAAACAAAAAACCTTTATAGTTTTGCTAAAAAAACTAAAACGATTGGAAAAACGTAGCTTTTAACTAAGGGCGAAATCATAAATTTAATTCAGGGATAAAATCGTAAATTAAATGGACCAAAGGGGGAGTGCCAGGAAGCTGCAGGCAAGACTGTAATTTTACAGTGGGGGCAAAATTGTAATTTCACCAGGAAAGCAAACAAAAACGATGGACAAAACGTAAATTTAAGTTCAGGGCAAAATCGTAACTTGGCTGTGAGGAAAAAAAACTAATGGCAAAACTATAAATTTATACGGGGCAAGATCGTAACTTTGAACCGAGGGCAAAATTGGAATTTTTAGCCGCGAGTAAAAGCGTAAATTTATTTTTAAGGGGGGTAAAAACATAATTTTGAACTGATGGCAAAATCGAAATTTTTAGGGAAAAAAGCTAATGGTAAAATTGTAAATTGAAACGGGGCAAAATCGTAATTTTGAACCGGGGGCAAAATTGAAATATTTAGCTGGGAGTAAAAACGTAAATTTATTTTTAAGTTGGGGTGAAACATAATTTTGAACTGATAGCAAAATCGTAGTTTTGAAACAGGATAAAATCGTAAATTTGTTGTGCCAATATGTGAGTGCCAGGCAGCTGTCTTACACTATTCCCATGCCGCCCATGTCAGCCAATTGATGAAAAGCACTATTGACCTCTATTGAATTTGTAGATATTGAATGAATGAATGAAAATGAATTTGGAACATGGACCTCAGGTTGGAATCAGGGGATCAGGCCCAACCTTTTCTCAACCTTTTACTATACACAAAAATCCTCCTGATGGGCCACCTGTTTTGTGGGCCTGCTTCATAGTCTGTTGGGTCAACTACTCAAACTGATTTTGGGCCTGAACATTTTCCACTTGGGCCAACTAGCATAGATCTCATCTCAAAAATGCGGTCACCAATTTTTTTATTCCGTATAGTATTCATTCTGTATAACCAATATCAAATTACTTGATTTCTATATATTCAAAACTTTTTTTTGTCTCTTGATTTTGAAGCATGTAATGACTAGTTACAAACAATAAACATTGGTTTTTAAACCATTTTCTTCCACAAATTTAATAGATATTTTTGTTAAAGTTATGAACGTTATTAAGTCAAAATGTCAAAACAATTCGTCTAATTTACTAAAATAAATAGTAAGGACTTAGGAGCGTTCGATAATTATTTTAAGACCAATTTCTGTATTTGTTAGTTTTTTTATCTTTGGAAGAAAATGGTTATTTTTTTTCCAAACCTAAGTGGAATTTAACTTTATATTTAATATTGAAAGTGGAAAGAAATTGTTTGGAACGTACCAATTGGGTCTGAAAAAATTGTGTGAACACTTGTATTCTAAAACTAGATACAAAGACTTAAGTCCACTTTAACTCTATATTATATTTTGAAAGTGAAAAGAAATTGTTTAGAAAGTATCAATTGGGTCTAAAAAAATGTGTGAACACTTGTGAGTGTTTTACATGATGACCAACTTTTATGATTGTTAACTAGATACAAATTGTCAAGACTTAAGTCTTTTGACGTATAATTTGGGACAAATATTAGTCTTGTAAGCAATGTTTTAAAAACCGGTTTTTATACTCTACCGGGTTAGTCTTAACATGGTTCAACCGGTTGTATTGGGTCGTACCGAACGGTAGAATCGGGTGACTATTGAGGCCTATAATTCCATAAACTTACAACTATAACTTCAAAAAATAATACAAACTTTATAATTCCATACTTAAAAATCAATTTTCCAACAAAGTTTTTTTAAAATAAAAGTCTACAATAGGTTTATGCATTAGAGACTTGATTGCATCAAGTCCAGGATCACTTAAAAGACGATATTCACTATTTCGTCATCCTCATCAGCAAGAACATAACTATTTTCGTTTCCTGCAATATAAAAAAAGAAGTTAATGAACGGGTTTTATCGTATGGATGATGTCTCCGGTAGCCAATTCAACAGGTAATAGTATTAAGTGGACATGAAAGTAGAAAATAAAATCAACACAAACTTTGTTTTGTAGACATTTAATATGAGGTAAGCTATTTCAAACTTGTAATAGTAAGTGCACCGATAAGGAGAGACATGCTCTTCTTTATTTCAAATCATACATTCATTATGACCCTTATGTTTTACTACATGTTTTAAGTTATGTAATTGTTGCATTTAATGGCTGTTGTTATTTTTTGCATTCCAATTCAGTTTTGGTATTGAAATTATGAAACTGTTAATAAAGTATTTGGAATCCGTTTGCGGATTTGAGTTCTGGTGATGCAGAATTTAATCTATTAGTATGTTTTATGCAGTTGTGGTTTATTCAAAATTGATAAACAGAGTAGATTTAATATTAATTCTATATAATTAACTACATACACAATATGTAAAGATTAGTAAAATCAACCTTAATGATTTTGAGAATTGAGGGAATATTATATATAAACAATAATTACAATAATCTCTCCTGTGATTAAGGAGAGATAAACAAATACAAGGAAATAGTATAATTTACAATAAATACAGATTATTTCCCAATACCCCCTTCAATCGAAACGGTGGCGTTCCAAGACGAAGCATCTTGCGAAATACATCAAATTGAGCGCGTGGAAGACTCTTGGTGAAAATATCAGCCATCTGAAGATTGGTTGGAACAAACTTGGTATAAAGTTTGCCGGAGTTGACTAACTCACGAATGAAGTGATAGTCCAAGTCAATGTGTTTAGCACGTTTGTGTGAAATAGGATTCTGAGTCATAAACAAAGCACTCTTGTTATCACATAACAAAGTAGGACGATCCGGTGGTAAAACATGCAGCTCCCGTAAGAGATGAGTTAGCCAGACTAATTCAGCAGCAGTGTTTGCCATGGCACGATATTCCGATTCACAGCTAGATCTTGACACAGTAGGCTGCTTCTTAACACTCCAAGATACAAGATTACCCCCCAAAAAAATAGAATAGCCATATGTAGAACGTTGTGTATCAAGACACCGAGCCCAGTCAGCATCAGAGTAGCCAATGATAGATGACTTGTTGGATCGACTATATGTAAGCCCAAAAGAGAGTGTGCCTTTGACATAGCGTAATAGACGTTTCACAGAGCGAAATTGATCAACAGTGGGACTATGGAGGAACTGTGAAAGCTGATTAACCGCGTAAGATAAGTCAGGTCGGGTAATTGTCAAGTATTGCAAAGCACTGACTAAGGAACGATAGAAAGTGGGGTCCGAATAGGGCTCACCAGTAGCGATGAAAGGCTCATGAGGAGAGAGAGGTGTGCCAACAGGTTTAGAGTCCAACATAGTCGCCCGTAGAAGGATATCCTTAGCATACTTAGCTTGTGTAAGAAATAGACCCGTAGTGGTGTGAATAACCTCTAAGCCCAAGAAATAGTTTAAGTCCCCAAGGTCTTTAATGGCAAACTCACAGTGGAGACGAGAAACAAATGTCTGAATGATGTTTTCATCGTTGCCTGTAAGAATAAGGTCATCCACGTAGACCAGAAGGTACATAATATGAGAGTCCCTTCGAAGAACTAAGAGAGATGTATCGGCACGGCTGCAAGTGAACCCATAAGATAAAAGAAAAGTGCTTAGTCGTTGAAACCAAGCACGAGGAGCCTATTTGAGTCCATAAAGAGCCTTGGATAATTTGCAAACATAGTTAATTAGGAAATTGAGTGCTTACAAATCCAGGTGGTTGCTCCATGAAGACAGTTTCATTCAAATTTCCATTTAGGAAAGCATTTTTTACATCGAGCTGATGCAGTTTCCAGTTGTTTAGTACCGCAAGAGATAGCACAATTCGGACAGTGGATGCTTTGACAACGGGACTAAACGTATGAGAGTAATCTAATCCAGGAATTTGAGTGAAACCTTGAGCAACCAAGCGAGCTTTATAGCGTTCAATAGATCCATCAGCGTGATACTTAACTCGAAACACCCATTTAGAGCCTACAACATTTAAGGAAGTAGGACGCGGAACAAGAGTCCATGTATCATTTTGTTTGAGAGCCTCGATTTCATCCAACATGGCTGCCATCCATTTCGGGTCCTTGGATGCCGACTTAAAACCTTGTGGTTCGAGCACAGACGATAATGCAACATGTAAAGCATGTGAGTTTAAAGAAGCAAGGTCTGCTTGGTGCTTGGGTTTAAAGACGCCGGCCTTAGCACGGGTCGTCATGGGGTGAAGGTTGGATGTGGTGGGTGCAGGCGAGGGTGAAGGATGGACTAGGATGGGCTCGAGGATTGGTGGGTCAAGTGTTGTAGGTGGGCCGAGGAAAGGTGGGTCAAATGTTGTAGGTGGGCCGGTTGAGAAAGGAGTGGTGGGATCGGTTGGTGTAGGTGGGCCGATTGGTGGGTCAAGTGATGTAGGTGGGCCGGTTGAGAAAGGAGTGGTGGGATCGATTGGTGTAGTGGGCTCAATGGTAGATGAGGTTTGGTGTGAGGGGCCTGATGAGGAAGTAGGAAGTTGTGTTGGGCCGGTTTGGGAAGGAGGAGATGGGTTATTTGGTGTGGTGGGCTCATGGAGTGAAGAGGCAGTGGGGTGTAATGAAGTTTGAGGTGGATCACATAATGGGCAGGGAATACTTGGGCATGTAGAGGAAGTGGGGCGACAATTGGGTGAAGGTGAAGAGAGGGTATTTTGAGGTTGGGATAAATGTAATTCTTCACAGAAGGTAGTAAGCACCAATTTTTGAGAATCCATGTTGACATTATTTGTTAGGATCGGAGGCTCTCATGATTGTGCTTGTTTGTATAATTTGAACAAATCAAATAGAAATGAACAGAGTTTAAGTGCAGCGGAAATGAAGACAAACTTTGTAAACACAATCAAGGAGAATATAGTTTGATAAACATTTGCTTTTCATAGAGTCGAAAGATTACAATTCAAAGCAAAAGATTACAATGCAAGCTTGCAAACTAAACTCCCCCTCAGCCTGATACCCCAAGGTTGGTTGCACAAGATGAAAGGATTGAATTGAGGAGAAGTACTCACTCAAAACGATCAAATGTAACAGTATAGGGTACTGCTCCATTTATAGATAAGCCAAACCACTGAGGTATCTCAGCTGACGTTACCATGAAAGCGACGTCTAACAGCCTAACAACTTGTATCTACTGTTCTTACACAAACACTGCTAAACCTAACTACTGACTATACACAAAGCAGATGACATACTAAACTACTGCTCTTTCTTTACACCAGTGCTTTCCTCAAGGTTGATCAGTCCTTGATTGGACAGTGCTTTGTCTCTAGTAGATTGTACCAGCAGTGCTTAGTTCTCAGCAATCTTTTGGGCTTCATCAGTATTTTTAGAAGAACAGCAGCAGTTGTATCCGAACAGTGGATAGAGACCATCAGATGTTATAATCACTTTCAAGGGAGAAGACTTAGTGTAAACATCTGCTTATTGTGAATCCACTGTTGTGATCCGGTTTTGGCTTTCATTATCAGTTCCTCTGGTAGGGTTCAATCCCAACAATCTCCCCCTGGAACAGATAATGCAAAAACCCTTCATTATTGTGGATCTTTATTCCTCATTAGAAGTTCCTTAGCTTGTCTTTTAAATTCTTCTTCAAATTCTTTGGAAGTTGTGTCATCCTCATCCCTGCACAATGAAAGTTCAAGGAGATCCTGCAAATCTTCAACACTATGGCCTCGTGCTTCTTTCCTTGATATGTACTTCATTTCACCATTGGATCTGATCAGGGTCAATACATGGGTCTTTTTATCAGAGAGCCACTTTAGTATTTTTGAACCCAATGGGTTTCTTGGGAGAGATTTATTCACAGACGAGCTTGGTGATTTTGGCCTTGAGAAATATTGTAAAGCAGTATCCTGAACTTCAGACATTCGTTTAAAGGCCTCTTCTATGACTTCATTTGCTGCAGCTATGTCTTCTGCAGCTTCTTGTTCAATCAGCTCTTGCCTTTCTCTTTGTTCAAGTTCAGTATCTGAGATATCTGCTGCAGGTTTGGTTAATACCTTTTTAAAAAGGCTTTGAAGTTTCACTGAGCTTTCTTCTTTTAGATCCATTTTCTTGATGGCTTCTGTGAAGTACTGAGCTTCCTTTTCTTTTTCTACTTCACTGGTCAGTAGTTTTCCCTTTTCTAGGTTATCTGCTGATGTGAGCAGTGTTTTAAGAGCATCCAGCTTCTGTTCCATCTTGTTGTAGTCTGGCTTTTTAGAAGTGTTTGAAACTGTTATCCTTCTTTTCTTCAGCCGTTCATAAGCTTCGTCGGTGTACTGTTTTGTCCATTTTGCTATGGCTTCAGCAGTATCCACCCTAGCATCTATCAGCTCCTCCTTCTTTCTTTTGTATTCAGAAGTAAGATCAGCAATGAACTTTTTGTATTTGTTCCAGTTTGGAGCTGTCTTCTTCTTACTTGGGTCATTTTTGACTCTTTCAATTCTATTAGCCTCATGCTTTAATGCAACTATTGGCCATTCTTCAAACTGTTTTTCTTCAGCTGGATAGAATTTTTCTTTCATGATGTATGCAAGATAACTTTTTCTCATTTCCTTTCGTTGATCTGCTTTTTCTTTGATCAGATCTTGTGCATACTTTTCCATCAGCTTGACTTTTGAGAGCAAAAATTCCAATTTTTCAGCAATGGCTTCATCACCTTGATCTTTGCATTCGAGTTTAGCTCTAATCTTTGCTTGCCTTGCTTTCATTTCGAGGTATTCATCCATGTCTTCTGGGACTATGAAACCTATGAGAGAAGGAAATCTTCTTTTTGAAGGATCATCCTCGGTGTAAAATTGTTTCATCTCATTTTTTACTGCTTCTAGTTCCCGTGGATATTTAGCAGCGTCAGGATCATATTTTTCATCCGTTGCCTGAGTTGTTTTTCTTTTTCTTGAGTAAAGCCTTTTTGGAGAAGGAGGTTTTGGTTGAGATGTAGGAATGGTGTGAGCAGTGGTGGATGGTTGACAAACATCTGTTGAAACAACTGGTGTTTCAACCTCTGTTGTCATTACATCTACTGATGTGTCAGTAGTTGTCTTCTGCTTTTGAGCAGGGGTTGATGGTGGTGAAGTTATTTTTGGTGGTGGTGATGGAGAATCATCATCTGGTATGAAGATCCTTCTCCTTTTTATTGTAGGAGAGGCAGATGATGTTTTGGGTGGATCAGTGGTTGAGATTTGGGTGGCAGTGGTTTGTATAGTGGAAAGTGTCTGACTAACAGCTGTTGAAACAACTGGTGTTTCAACCCTGTTGTCATTACAACAGATGTTGTAACATCTGCTGTCTTATGTTTTATGACAGGAGGCAATGGTGATGATATGATTGTAGATGATGATGGTGGTAGAGCAGTGGTTTTGGTGGTGTGTGGTGAAGTTGTGTGTGTTGATGAGATGGCAGCTGTTTGGCTAGCAGTTTTTGAGACCACTGCTGTATCAGCTGTTTGGATGGTTTTGGTGGTGTGTGGTGAAGTATGAGATTTTGTGGTTTGAGGTTTAGATGTCTGTTTTTCTTTTCTCGGTTCAATGTAAACACCATCCTCAATTCCCTTCATCTTCAACTGCTGGACTGTCTCCCCCTTTTTGGCATTATCTGGAAGGGGGTTATCCATGAAGAGGATAGTGGAGGGAACTTTTCCACCAAGAGCAGTGTTTTGTATATGAGCCTTAATAGCTTTAATGTCTGCTTGAGTATCTTTAAATCTTGCTTCCACCATGTTTGTCAACATTTGTACATGTATTTCATGCTGCTGATCAGCCATTTGTTTTTGTTTCTCAAGCATGGGTTGAAAGAGGTTCCAGAGCTCATTTGCAGTAAGTGCTTGTGGTGGAGCAGGTGCTTGAGGTGGAACAGGTGCTTGTGGTGGAACAGCAGTGGATTGTGCTTTCTGAGCTTTTAAAATCTCTTGCACCATATCTTTTATTTTAGCAACTGATGTTTCAAGTTTTTCAACTCTGCCCATCAATTCCTTATATTTTGAATCATCACCCAATTTAATGGGATCATCTGAATCCCCACCAGCAGTGGTTGTATCAATGTGTGACTTAGGAAATGAATCCCAAAAATCATCCATTGATGCCCCTTGTTCTTGGTACTGGGGTCTTCTCTCTTCAACACTTGATAACCTTTTGAGGGTACCAGTGGTCAAAACAAACTCACTAGTGGTTACCAGAGGTGCTATGGAAGAAATTGCCTTCAAGGGAGTCATACTAATGAAACAACTGTCCAAATGTAAATCTGTTGATTCAACATTTGTAGTTGCTGCTCCACTTGAACTACCACCAAGAGTTACTTGTAACTCAGGGGGTGTAACCTCCTCAATTGTTGCTGGGATAGCAGGGGTATCAGCATCAGACCCAGTCACTTGTTGATGTGTACTCTCAGTGATAGGTGATAGAGAGGAACTGGTTTGTGTCTGAGCTATAGCAGCTGCATGCAACAAGGGTATTATGGATTGTGGCATTATGATTGGTGAGGGCATGGGTGTTGAAAGAGACATGTCCTTGGGATCAGGACTGAGGAAGATGGATCCGATTGAATCCAGAGCTTCATATTGTGGGGTCCCTGTGCTTACAACCTGACCCTTTTGTGAGGATGCAGGAGGAGTTTGAGGTAAGGGTGGAGATCTCTCTACCAACTGTTGTGAGGAAGTAGCAGCAGTGGTTTATGGTGACATTTGTGTTGTTACTGGCATTTCCTCTGGGATCTCATCTTCCAGAGTTGCCTTTGTTTTGGGTTTGGGGGGCTTTCTGAATGTTTTCTTTTTGGTAATGGCAGGTGTGGGTTTCAAAGCAGTGGTTGTGCTGCTATGATCACCTGGAGCAGTGGGCTCAGCAGCAGATGTCTGAGGAGCAGTGGTAGCTGCTAAATTCTGCTCAGGCACCTCTGCTTTTGTTTTTATAGGTGCCAACATTCTTGTGAATGTTTCAGGTGTTAAGCCTTTTATTTGAAAATAAACACCTTGTTTGAGCAAATTTTCATTTTTCTTTTCAAACTTTTGTTTAAAATAATAGCTTAAAAACCTTGGGAAAAGTAAAAATGATTTGCTATCAACATTTTTTACCAAGTCATTAAAGATCTCCTGGGAATAGTTGTAATTTTCATTATTCAAAATAGCATAACCCAGACATTGGATCTTTAATGGTATCTCGTTAAAAGCAGTTGTTTTATTTGAAACACACATCAAAAGTGTGTGGAATAAAAACCTAGGTGTAGAAGGAAAATAACCTTTTTGTAAGGTACCTTTGATTGTTCTGCATACCCCTTTTTCAGAAAATCAGTTTTCAACTCGCTTTTAGGAAAAGAAGTTTTACTTTGCTGATCATCGAGTATAAAGACTTCCGAAATGGATTGTGGAGTAATTTGAACGGCTTGACCCTGTATCGAGGAGTTGATGGCTATGACTTTCTCGTCTTGTTTTTCAAGCGTAGCCTTTTCCCAAAACTCTCTCTGGGTTTTTAAATAAATTGGAGCATCTGCTGTAAGCAAAGTTTTGTACTTTGACGCAGACATAATGTCGATGATGGAATCGAAGGTGTGATTGTTGGTGGGTTTTGTAAGTAGACCCAAGTAGTTGTGCGGGGATTTGTATGGGATTTCAACGGGTTCAGCAGCCATTTGATTGTCCTCTTTGAGAGATGAGGAAGGTTTTGATTTTGATTTCGTCATTTTGATGAGGATGAACGAAGAACGATTTGAGATAGAGAGTGAGAAACTGCTTTGAGAAGAGAATTTTGGAATTCAATTCGACAGTGTAAAACCCTGTTTGGGGGTTTAGGGCAGGGTTTTATTTAGGGAAAAAGTGAATGTTGATGTGGCAGCGGTTACAAAGATCTGATGGCTAAAAATTGACCACGTGCCAACCTCTGATGATATGGATGAAGATTGGAGAACAGTTGTTTTGAGAGCCACTGATGAAACAAATATCAGTGGAGACAACGGTAATAATCATGTGAGCAGTGGGTGATTTTTACTATCAGTGGATAGCATATCAGTGGATAAGACACTGATTTTGAACATCAGTACTTACCAACTAAAAAGGATTAGGGGTTGACTTTCAGCAGTGGATAATGGTTAGAAAACAGATGTTTGAACAAAACAGTGGTTAGGGGTAAGATAATGGTAAGGATTTGAAATGCTAGTACATCAGCAACTGTTAATGCACCAGTGGGTAAGCTTTTACAAAGATTTTCATTCCAGGTTTTGCCACATGTCAATAACACATTTTGAAGTGTTTATAGAATTCTGTCAGTGGTTTAGTAACCCAGTGTTTTAAAATTTGTTAGCAATCAGACTTTTGATCTTTGATAAAATCAAACTTGAGTAAGACATGACCTTAAACCTTGACACAAACACCATTTCCTTTTGATCCATTTTGAGGATAATATTACCAACAAAAATAAAGGTAATAAATCCTGACAGGAGATTTAAACTCTTACTATCAAAAACCAGTAAAAAGTTCAAAATATATTATTCTTAAAAAAAATAAAGAATAATACATCCTGTTTTATTTGAGAAAATCCTTTTCCAGAAAAATAATTAAAGAATTTTCTGAAAACAGCACCAAAAGGATCTGATATAATTTCAATAAAAACTCATAATCATATCATTCTCAAGTTTATGAAAATGGTCAGTGGTTTGACCACAGTGGTATGAAATTTTAAATACATTTTGACCACTGTTTGGAACTAATTTCTTTTCAGTTGATTGCAAAAATGAGGACACATGTACACATAAGTTTTTGAAAACCCTGTTATAGATTTTGTTACTATGTGAAGATTCTGAAAATTTGTCTAGTCCTCTTGTAAATTCATTCACTGGGAATACTATTGTTACCTGAACTTTTCTGAACCAATGTTTGCACATAGCTGCTTAATGACCATTGTTACCCCATTCTTTGACTCTTAAGTGTTTTATGTTTATACTCTTTTCTCCTGACTTTCAAAAGTTTTGAGATAAACACACTTCTGAGTTTTTGTGAATTTTCTTCTTCCCTTTTTACCCTTCCCATTCATAAGTAATGAAGTACTTACTGGGAGGTCTTTATTGAAGGAATACTTAATCCAGAATCATTTTATAGTAATGTTTTGAGAGAAATAGCCATATTTACACAAATTTTTTACCAATCTCACATTACATATGATACGGACTATCTTGACTCCTGATTTTCTTAATATGTTATTAACAGAGTTGATTTGGTCCTTTTCAACAGGATTCCCAACCTGTTTTTCAACATATAAGATCATACAACTAAAGTTTTAGTATCCCTCTTTTTATGTTCACAAAAACACTAACGGTATTTAATTAAACATAGGTTTTGTTGACATGAGGTACACACTTTAGCAGCAAACATGATGGAAACAACACGAACTTCAAAACAACAACTGAAATCAATTTTCGTAAATAATTATACCACAGTTATCAGATATATTTTTCAGATCTGAAAACTATAGGTGATTTATGCATGACATCACTTGTTATATGAAATTTGTATGTCTTATGACATCTTGGTTGTTTTACAGAGTTTTTGAGTAGCCACTTTGAACGATATTACTCGTTACTCTGTTTTTCAACTGAATACAATCAACCTTAGTATCAATGAATTTTGAGCTGAACTTTTATGTCAAATTGATTGTTAGATCGAATTTGACTGTCCAAGCTCTGATACCAATTGTTAGGATCGGAGGCTCTCATGATTGTGCTTGTTTGTATAATTTGAACAAATCAAATAGAAATGAACAGAGTTTAAGTGCAGCGGAAATGAAGACAAACTTTGTAAACACAATCAAGGAGAATATAGTTTGTTAAACATTTGCTTTTCATAGAGTCGAAAGATTACAATTCAAAGCAAAAGATTACAATGCAAGCTTGCAAACTAAACTCCCCCTCAGCCTGATACCCCAAGGTTGGTTGCACAAGATGAAAGGATTGAATTGAGGAGAAGTACTCACTCAAAACGATCAAATGTAACAGTACAGGGTACTGCTCCATTTATAGACAAGCCAAACCACTGAGGTATCTCAGCTGACGTCACCATGAAAGCGACGTCTAACAGCCTAACAACTTGTATCTACTGTTGTTACACAAACACTGCTAAACCTAACTACTGACTATACACAAAGCAGATGACATACTAAACTACTGCTCTTTCTTTACACCAGTGCTTTCCTCAAGGTTGACCAGTCCTTGATTAGACAGTGCTTTGTCTCCAGTAGATTGTACCAGCAGTGCTTAGTTCTCAGCAGTCTTTTGGGCTTCATCAGTATTTTTAGAAGAACAGCAGCAGTTGTATCCGAACAGTGGATAGAGACCATCAGATGTTATAATCACTTTCAAGGGAGAAGACTTAGTGTAAACATCTGCTTAGTGTGAATCCACTGTTGTGATCCAGTTTTGGCTTTCATTATCTGTTCCTCTGGTAGGGTTCAATCCCAACATTATTGTTGATAAATGGGTAGAGAGACTCATTAAAACGAGCATGCCGAGAGATAAAAATTCGATTTGTAGATGGTTCCAAGCACCGAAAACCCTTATGAGAAGGGCTATACCCAATAAAAATACATGGGAGACTCCGTGGTTCGAGTTTGTGTTTAGCATAATCGCGTAGATAAGGAAAAACTTGGCATCCATAGACCAGAAAGTTTGAGTAATTTGGTACCTGTCCAAATAGAAGCTCAAATGGAGATTTATGATCAAGAAGCGGTGATGGCACACGATTAATAATGTATGTAGCCGAAGTAAAGGTGTCGACCCAATATTGAGAGGGAACATGAGCATTGAATAACATAGCAAGTCCGGTTTCCACAATGTGGCGATGTTTCCTTTCGGCACGCCCATTTTGCTGAGGCGTGTATGGACAAGAATACCTGTGGAAAGTTCCGTTTTCTTCAAAAAAAAAATTTGAACAGTATGGTTCACAAATTCGGTGCTGCCATCGCTTTGAAAGGTTTTTATTTTCTGCGAGCATTGATTTTGAACAAGTTTAATAAAACCGGATAGAACCGCTGACCGGCGTCAAAGGGCTCCGGTCAAAGATAAAGAATTGTGTTCCTAATTACCCTTAACCAAATAGCTAGTGGCAAGAAGGGTGTCGAATCCACGAAGAGATCGTGGTTGGTCGTAATGCATTTGTTGATTTAACGGGTCACAATTTATGAAGTTTGCACTTTTTTATCTTTTGGTTTAATTGAGAAGTGAGAGTTGTTAAACTCCCGATTTGAAACTAGTAACTAATGTCTTAATGGAATACACTACAATTATTTGTATGAGAATTTATAGTAAAGGAATTCACACCCGGATTTCAAATTGTGAATGTTCAAGAATTAACTCTAAGAGTGATTAGTTAGGGCTTTAGGTTTATATACTATGTGTCAAATGGATTACAAATTACATGATGTAGACATCAACATTCATCTACCTAATTTAGGGACAAAAGTATGTTTCATTGTCAAGAACTCAAATAATCCTCAATAAAACTAGTATAAATTCAAACGATTCTTAACATTCTAGAGTATGAAGCAATATCACGAACACAATTTCATTGTTCAAACACATAGAACATAAACCAAATGTTTAACATAATCATAAATAGTTAATAACTCTAGAATAACTCAAAACTCTCCATCCAGGCATGAATATGAAAGATTAGCCTAACATGATGTTGTTAGTCTTGAGCTTCAAAGGGTAGAACATGTTCTTGAGCTTCACCTGATGGAATGCTTCAATGGTGGAAAGTGATAATCTTCAAGATGATGGCAGAAGCTCCTATAAAATGCTTGACCCCCCCCCCCATAATGAATAATGATGATGATAGTAAATCCAAATGGAAGAAGATGGGGGAATGTGGGTGTGTAAGGGAATGTTGGATCTTGGAGAACACCCAGGAGTGGGGTTAGGTAGTAAAAAACTCCTCTAGGCATGCCAAAAGCCGGGTTTGAAGCTCCCAAGACGGATCTAGATCACAAAAACATTAAAAAATGAAATCTGCCGCCTGCACAACTGGGTAGGCGTCGACGACGCGGGCAGGTGGCGTCGCCGACGCCGCTCAGAAACTCAGTTTTTATTCGACGCTAGTTCCCCCTGGACGACGCCATTTGTTTTTCAGCCGACGCCGTTAGGCGTCTCCGACGCCACTCCCATCATACACTTCTGGTTTTCGCCGTTTCTACTCATTTTGCTTGATCCGTCGTCCGTTTTTGATCCCGTTTCTTCCCATGATCCCAAAATGCCTCCCTTTAGCCTCCGGAACTACCTTAAACTTGTCACGACCTACAAAATATAAATCGAATCAAAGTAGCACTATTCCGAAACGAATAAAGTATAAATTGTCGATTTTAAAACCATGGAGTTGCGTCCTTTGACCAACCCATCACATCCCCACACTTGAGTTTTGCTTGTCCTCAAGCAAAGTTGTTGGCAACATTCACAATCATCCAATATAAGAATAACACAAGTAATCCTCGTATGAGTTAAGGTTTAAAGTCATACTCAAATTCACAAGCATTGCAATCAAAAGTCTAACACTCAAAAGACAATAGCATAGGTTACCGGTTAAGATCAAACTTCCTCCAAGCGTTAGTAAAATATGCACATCCCTCACAACACTCTTCACTCGGTTTTGACTAGTTAAAATGACTAGTTTCAATATATATAAGTGCACTCAAACCGACCTACATGCCTTGCTAGCATAGCCTTGCAATTCTATCGCCTCTCCACCATACAAAACATGAATTTAGCACAAATCGATAAGGACTTTTAAAGGGTTGTAACGGGGCTTGGTGTTGGGTATGGAATGGGATATTTTTAAAGTAGCGAAAATAAATGGTGAAATCCGAACCTTATTACATATACGAACACGACAACTACAAACAAACAAACGAGGCAATCTTGGCCTTTATTCAACAACTACACACATAACATACTCATTCGACTTTCACAAAAGCAATTCACATCATTTTTTTTAACAACGTAAACAATACAAACACAAAGAACTAACTACTTGAGCTCGGATTTCATCATTTGGGTTAAAAATAGGAAAAGGCTTATTTGGTTTAGTGGTTGTTGTTCGGGTGATCAAAAAGGATGGATGAGGGTTCACAAATTGGCGACTAAAGGAAAAGTTTTCAACGGGTAAGGATGATAAAGTGGTTTGAAATAAAAAGGTCTCCTAATGCCTTAAATCATTTTCATGCAAATTCAGTAAAGGTCTCAAAGCGTATCAACAGCGGCAAGACTTTAGCAAGACATCTAGACGGCCACTCTCATTTATAGTGTAGTATTTTCATGATTTGAAGGTGGCTATCTCACATGGAAAAGGGGTGGGAATTTGGACATGCATACCAACATATACTCTTTGGCATGTTTTCTCTAATTAGGCAACCTAGACTTTCTAATGCACAAGTCAAACTTTATTATGCAATGCCACTTGGGATCCAACCATGACCAAAAACCAAGATTTATGTGTAATTTTCCTGAATTCATGCTTATGTGCCTCTACAATTGCAAAAATTTGGACAATTTTAGCAAAAATTTTCAATTTCAAATTCCCCCATCCCCACACTTTAGAGCGACATTGTCCTCAATGTGGTGTTTTGGCTGGGGAGTTATAAATTTCAAGTGTTTCAACTTTCCCCCATCCCCACACTTTGAGCGACATTGTCCTCAATGTGTGGTGTTTTGAATGGGAGGGACATGATCGATTACACCCTCACCATTCCGTTTCATCATACAAGTACACCAACAGAGTACAAACAAGTATTGGGTATGGATTCACCTGGTTACTTCTTCACGGGCGATGGATAAGACTTCCTTCCTAGATAATTGCACTACGTGCCCTTGTTGATCACTGCAAAACTCAAATTCGTGTAGAGGCGGGCCTCTCACCAGTTTGTAAATTATTTTTATTCTTTTTTTTCTTTTTCTTTTTTTTTTTAAATTTTTTTTAAGAGAAAAACACAAAGAAAATGAAAAACACACAAAACAAATAAAATAAGCAAAATATATACAAAACATGATAGTTTACCTCCCCTCATCTGAAATACGGATCATACGGACCCGGTGGCGGATATGGGTTGGGAGGTCCAAAAAGGGATTCTTGGAATTGTCTCCAATCCTCGAATGCGGAGCCTTGTGTAGAAGATCCATCCGGTGGTGGTGTTGAGTGTGGATAAGGGATATGGCTCGATGAAATGCTTTCGGGCCACGTGACCGCATCTTGCACATCTTGGGGCTGGTCACGAATAGTCGAATAGTCCACATATGGAGCATGTGGTGTGTACGGCCGCCCATGAGTAAAGTCTTGGTGGTGGCGAATTTGATTTTGATAGACATAGTCATTGTATCTATCCACCTCCCTAGACATGTGTAGATGCCTCCAATTAGCGGCTTCCCGCTCTTCTCTCTCTTGTCTGGCTTGCTCACTAGCTTCCCATCTCAATCTTCCTTCCACTCGTTGCCGAGTGGACTCCTCCCACATATATTGTCTGTAACTCGACCAAGTATTGTAAGTAGTGGGTTGAGAAACAGTCACCTCGGTTCGAACCCTTTCGCTCATGGGGTCGTTCCGAGCCCTCATCCGTACCCCTTAATGGGCACCTTCTGCTTCACTATCGGTGTCAGCCAACTCCTCCCCACCATGTTGGCCTTGTCCTTCACCACCTTGCACATCCATGTCGTCATCATTACCCTCCTCCTTATCATCCCGGTATGTAATCACACTCCCGGATGGCTTGTATCTCAGAATGTGATGTTGAGGGGTTTTCTCATATTCAAAGCCAGATTTTCTCAACTTGGCAAAATCAAAGGCCTTAACGGGGATCACATGGAATTTATAGTTTTTCGGGATGACCTTTTGTTGTTTCATCATCGCCGTTATGAGGCGAGGGTGTGGGATGCTCTTCCTTGTATAACCTTCCCGAATTTCCCATATCTCAGACATTGCGAGGTGCCTAAAAGAGAATGCCGGGTGCCCATGAATAACTGAATACACCACCCGTGCATCCCACATTCTCACAACTCCCCGATCACCGAGTCGGGCAAGAAGATTCTCTAAGTTTATGTTTTGGATCAACCTTCCTTCGCAGCTCATTGAATCTCTAAGATACCCCTTGGGTCCTCTCGGTCTCGAGAATAACCCCACCAACATATCCACCGGGTCAAAATCTCGGGAAAGATTGTTGAAAAACTGCTCCTTTGGCGGATAAATGTAGTGATCCACTCCCAAAGAATCAAACAATGCAACCCGATTCATAGTTTCAAAAGACATAACCATCTTACCCCCCCTTTGTTGTTCCAGTTAAGGTGGTAGTACGTGGGGGGTTGTTCCCCGGGTCCATGGATAACGAGGCCATCCATTCTTCGATAAGTGACAAGGCAATGTGGCCTTGGTGATCATCTTCACAAAAGTTGAGCGCTGCTTCCCATCCGATCCGCTCAAATTTCTGAGTAATCCCTATTTGTCTGAATTCATCCATGTTGACCGCGTGCTCACAAATTAACGCGTCTGCTGTCGTTGAATCGCTTTCGGTCATCTTCGCCATCCACAATTCGGCTTCGACCCGTTTGTTGTTAAATTCCGACAATCTTTTACTCTTTTCTGTCCATAAGACCGGTTCCTCATCCTCATCGTCTGAACTACTTTGATGTCGGCTAGATGAGCCCTTTCTTCTCTTGGAGCTCCCACTTGGCTCCTTACTCTTCTTTTTCCCTAGTCCAAACATGTTCTTGCGAAAACAATAACATGTCAATTCTCGACTTTTAATTTAGATAACCATCATAACAATCTTAAAGACCGGGTTTTCATATGCTAATTGAATGTTCATTCATTAGGGAAAGCATTTTAAACTTGTCAAGTGGCAATTCCTAAATTTATTAATATACGCATTCAAAACCATCATTTGGTTAATACTAGCATACGCGAAATTTCATAAGTTCAAGAGTGTGTCTATACATTAGCACAAGAGCATTGTGTCATAACAAGCTACATTCTTATGTTTGAACATTATGTCATTCTAACACAAACTCAAGAACATCACACAAGAACATTATGTCCCACACTTGGACTAAATTGATTCTACCACAAATCAATCAAGTGGTCCTTACAACTAGCAAATAACATTACTCATTCATAACATGCCACATTCCCACATTCAAGTAAAAAAAAATCAAGTATGAATAACCAATCATGTAAAAATAAGACCATGGAGGGTAAAGTTCATACCTTTGTTGTTGAATGAGCCTAGTAAGACAAGAAATTTGCAAGTTCAAGCCAAAACTTGAAGAACGCCCAAAATACCCGAAAATTAAAGTTCAGATTCCTCTTAAACGAGTGAGATTTCGTAAAAACAATGTTGTGGGTTTTGTTCCTCTCGAAATTCTAGTCAATTTAGACCCAAAATTTGTTTGATTTGGTTAGGATTTGGTAGAGCTATGAAAACTAGGGTTTGAAGGTTTTGGGGAAGAAGATGATGGAACTTGAGAGTGTTTTGTGATTGTGGTAAAGAAATGAGAAATAAAACTGATAAAAGGGGTGCATTTTTCGGTCAAAACAAGTCAACCCGGGTCAAAAAATGGTGAAAAATGGGTTGAAAACGGGTCAAAACAGTCAACAGCGTCAAAATCTGACAGTTGGCGTCGGCGACGCCGCCACCCACGTCGTCGACGCTGTGTAGAAGGTCTGGTTTTGGCGTCGGCCAGAGGAGAATGGCGTCGATTATAGGTTCAGCGTCGTCGACGCCGACACCCGCGTCGTCGACGCCAAGGTTTTTTTTTTTTTTTTTTTTACAAAATTGACTATTTTTAACAAACTCAAAAATTGACTATTTTAACAAACTCGGGACTCCCTCACCCCCCAAGGAAAGCGCGTGTTGTCCCGAACACGCACCTTAAAGAAAAACATACCTGGGAGGTGCACTGCGCGCGACTCTCAGACAGTCCCGTAAACCGGTTTGCTTGTCAAAAAGCTTACCGATTCCATTGCTTGTTCGTTTACCTCTGCTTTTTCCTTAAGTGGCTTCAACCTATGTCCATTGACCGTTTGTTTTGACCCATCTTTTGGATCCTTAATGGTGACATCTCCAAACTTACCGACCCGTGTGATGGTGAACGGGCCTATCCACTTACTTTTCAACTTTCCCGGAAAAAGCTTGATTCTTGAATTGTATAGTAGGACTTTTTGACCCACTTCAAAGCTCTTTCCTCGGATTTTCGCATCGTGAGCCGCTTTCATCTTGTCTTTGTACTTCGACGCGCACTCGTATGCTTCTTGTCTTAATTCCTCCAATTCACACAACTTGAGCTTCCTTTCTTTACCTGCATCATCATATCTCAAGTTAACTTCCTTAATCGCCCAAAATGACCTGTGGATCAATTCCACCGGTAAATGACAATCTCTTCCGTAAACCAAACGGTATGGAGTTGTTCCAATAGGCGTTTTATGGGCCGTGCGGTATGCCCACAAAGCATCATTTAGCTTTGTTGACCAATCCTTTCGGTCAACCCGCACGGTCTTTTGCAAAATTTCTTTAATTTGCCTATTGGACACCTCCACTTGACCGCTAGTTTGAGGATGATAGGGAGTTGCTATTCTATGGTCTACACCATGCCTTTTCAAGAGTTTGCCAAAATTAAAGTTTTTGAAGTGGGATCCTCCATCACTAATGATAGTTCTAGGAATCCCGAATCTTGTAAAAATATTCGTTTGGACAAAATTACATACCACGGCATGGTCGTTTGTTTTGGTGGCTATGGCTTCGACCCATTTGGACACATAATCCACAGCCACCAAAATGTATAAATTACCATAAGAATTTGGGAATGAGCCCATAAAATCAATCCCCCATACGTCAAAAACATCGACTACAAGGATTGGGTTCATGGGCATCTCATCCCTTTTTGAGATACTCCCTAGTTGTTGGCAATTAAAACAAGTTTTTGCAAACTCGTGTGAATCTTTAAAAATTGTTGGCCAAAAGAGGCCACACGTCAACACTTTGTGACCCGTCTTCTTGCCACTAAAGTGCCCTCCACATGCATACGAGTGCACATGCTTCAAAACACTTTGAATCTCCTCATCCGGTATGCACCGTCGGATGATTTGATCCACCCCCACTTTAAACAAATCCGGTTCTTCCCATTGGTAATGTTTGACTTGCGAGAGGAAGTGCATCCTCTTCTTCCTAGTCCAATGCTCCGGCATAGTACCTGTCGCTAGATAATTAACAAAGTTAGCAAACCAAGGTAAAGTGGACACGGCTAGTAATTGTTCATCCGGGAATGTTTCGTTAATCTCCGGTTATGGAACATCTTCCTCAACTACCAACCTAGATAAATGATCCGCGACCACATTTTCACTACCTTTCTTGTCGCGGATTTCAACATCAAATTCTTGTAACAAAAGTATCCATCTAATCAAACGTGGTTTGGCATCTTTTTTATCCATTAAATATCTAACCGCGCTATGATCCGAATAGATAGCTACTTTGCTACCCCACACATAGGACCTAAATTTGTCCAATGCATATACCACCGCGAGTAGCTCCTTTTCGGTTGTGGTATAATTCAATTGTGCTTCCGAGAGAGTCTTACTCGCGTAGTATATGGCAACGGGTCTCTTGTCGACCCGTTGTCCCAACACGGCCCCAACCGCATAACCACTTGCATCACACATAATCTCAAATGGTAAGGACCAATTGGGTGATTGCAAGATTGGGGCTTCAACCAACTTTTGTTTCAAAGTATTAAAGGCGTTAATACATTCATTATTAAAGTCAAATGGGGCATCTTTTAAAAGCAATTTACATAGGGGTTTCGTTATTTCACTAAATCCTTTAATAAACCTCCTTTAAAATCCCGCATGCCCCAAAAATGATCTAATGCTTTTAACACTTGTGGGATGAGGTAGAGTTGCAATTACCGTTACCTTGGCTCGGTCAACCTCAATCCCCCTACTAGAAACTACATGCCCCAATACAATCCCTTCTTGAACCATAAAATGGCTCTTTTCCCAACTTAGGACCAAATTGGTTTCAACGCATCTTTTCAAAACTCTTTCCAATTGACCTAAGCACCCATCAAATGACGACCCGAATATGGAAAAATCATCCATAAAGATTTCCAACGACTCCCCCACCATATCTGAAAAGATACTCATCATACACCTTTGGAAGGTGGCGGGGGCATTACAAAGTCCAAATGGCATTCGCCTAAATGCGAATGTCCCATATGGACAAGTAAATGTGGTCTTTTGTTGGTCATCCGGATGGATCGCGATTTGGTTATAACCCGAATAACCATCTAAAAAGCAATAATATTTTTGACCCGCTAATTTTTCCACAATTTGGTCAATGAAGGGTAATGGGAAATGGTCCTTTGATGTTGCAGCATTTAGTTTCCTATAGTCAATACAAATTCGCCACCCGGTTACCGGCCGAGTGGCAACCTCCTCACCCGCGTCATTTTTGACGACTTGAATACCCGCCTTTTTAGGCACGGTTTGGGTTGGGCTTACCCATGTGCTATCCGATATGGGATAAATGATACCCGCATCGAGCCATTGTAGCACCTCTTTCTTCACAACTTCCCGCATGTTCGGATTCAAACGCCTTTGAGCATCTCTTGATGGCGTTGCTTTTTCATGGGTGATAATCTTGTGCATCACAATGGAGGGACTTATCCCTTTCAAATCAGCAATCGTCCATCCAATGGCGGCCTTGTGAGCAACTAACACTTTCATCAACTTTTCTTCTTGATCTTGGGTGAGGTTTGAAGCAATGATTACTGGGAGAGTGTCATTCTCCCCCACATAGGCATACTTCAAATGCTTTGGAAGCTCTTTCAACTCAACTTTGGGTGGCTCCTCTAATGATGGCTTTAACTTGGTATCAATGTGATCTGGGAGGCTTTCCACTTGATGTGTCCATGGTGGTCTTCCTTCCTTAACAGCCATCACCTCCACGTGTGCCTCTTCTTCCTCCAAGCTCCTATTTAGCTCAACCTGTGACCTATCAACAAAAACACACTCCTCTATGGTGCATCCCTCCTCCAAAGTAGTATCAAATGGAGGAACACACCCGTCAATAATGTCCGCCATATAGCATTCATCATCAACAAGAGGATTAGAAGCGCTAGAAGATACATTTAACCTCATTCTACGGTTGCCAAAAGTCATATCAACCGTACCACTCCTACAATTAATTTGGGCATTTGATGTTGCCAAGAATGGTCGGCCCAAAATAACCGTAGGTTGCTTCGTTAGGTCAACCGAAACATAATCAAGTACAAGAAAGTCAACCGGGTAATAAAAATCACCCACCTTGACAATCACATCGGTCACCACTCCACGGGGTAGTTTTGGAGTTAAATCGGCTAACACCACGGTGGTGTTAGCTTTTTGCAAAGGACCAAAATCATATTGGTCATAAAGACTACCCGGAAGAATGCTAACCGACGCACCAAGATCCAAAAGCGCCCGGGTTATTTTAAAGTCACCCACTTGAATGGATATGATAGGCGCACCCGGATCTTGCAACTTGGGTGGAAGAGCACCCGACAAAATTGCACTCACATTATCGGTTAAGTCAAGTTTTTTAGGAAATTTATGTGTCCGTTTGTGAGTGCACAATGCCTTGAGGAATTTGGCATAACAAGGAATTTGTTTGATAGCATCTATTAGTGGTATATTAATTTTAAGTTGACCAAAAATCTCCCACATTTCTTCTTGTTGTGGGCCTTTTTTATTTACCACCTTCTTAGCCGGTTCCTTAAGAGCTTCCGGGTAAGGGACGGTATTACTCTCCATACCCCCACCCTTGACCTTAGAAAATTCTTTTTCCTCTTTTAACCCTTTTGTTATTTGTTTAGAAAAATTATTTTCAATTTCATTTGTAATAACCTTAGGTCGTTCCTCATCACCCAATTCCTCACTTTCATCAATATCTTCCACTACCCCTTCAACCAATTGGGGTGGTGGAGGTTCAACCTTGTTATCAATTACCTTACCGTTTCGGAGAGTCGTGATCTTGTGGATCTCCACATTTTTTCCGTTCCTCGAGTTGGATCCTTGATGTTGAGGGTTGATGGTGGTGTCACTTGGAAGCCTCCCATCTCTTCCTTTCATTTGTGCAAGCTCTTGAGCCATTTGCCCCACTTGCTTAGCTAACACTTCATGAGCTTTGTCTCGCATCTCGTTACCCTTCTTCATCTCCTTGATGTCAATGGTGTTGTCCTTCAAGAAATTCATGATAGCATCCATTTTTAAAGAGAGCGAATCATCATTGCCCGGTTGGTTGCTTGTCTGCCCACCCGAATTGCCACCTTGGTTGTTATAATTATTGTTGTAACCCCTTTGGTGCCCTCCGTCTCTATTGTTGTAATTGCTATTGTTGGAGTTCCTTTGGTAGCCCCCTTGATTGTAACCTCCTTGATGATTATTGTTTTGTTGACGGTTGTTGTAGGATTGACCACCTTGGTTACTAGGTTGGAAATTCGGGTTCATTTGATTTGAAACATTACCATACCTAAAATTAGGATGGTTCCTCAAACCGGGATGATATGTGTTGGAGTTCATATCATACTTCTTCTCCCCATATACTTGATTCACTTCTTCGGTTTGGGCCATGTTGGCTTGACATTCATTAGGTGAATGACCCAAATCCCCACATTCTCCACAAACTTGGAATTTCACCGAAGCTACATCCTTTTTCTTCAACTTAACAATTTCCCGTTCCAAAACGGCGATGCGATCTTTAGAGGCAAAATCCACATCGGGAAGGGATCTAGAAATAGGGTGTTTGATTCGTCTCTCGGCCGATGCTTCGGCTTTTGAGGCCTTGGACATTCTCTCTAAGAAGTCCCAATCTTCTTGTTCATGATTGTTGAGAAGAGTACCATTGCTTGTTGACTTCAAATATTTCCTCTCCTCCTTTGTTAACCCATCCACAAAACTCTTCACCAATTCCCACATTTCAATCTTATGATGTGGGCACTTCCTTATCATTTCCTTAAAACGAGCAAACGCTTCATGTAACAACTCACCCGATTGTTGTTGGAAAGTGCGAATGTCATGTCGAGCATCATCGGTTTTTGCCATTGAATAGTATTCATCTAAGAAAACTTGTTGCATCTCTTCCCAAGTATGAATACTATTAGCCGGTAAGGTGAGAAACCATCCCTTGGCTTTTTCCTTGAGGGAAAATTGAAATAGCCTCAATCTTACCTCGTCTTGTGAAAAGTTGTGGCCCCCGATGGTGCCACAAATGGAAGAAAACTCGGCCAAATGAGCATACGGATCCTCGGTGGCCATACCATGAAAATGGGGTAGGACATGGATGTAGTTAGGTTTACAATCGAACGATCTTCTCCCTTGAACCGGTGGTGTGATGGGTGAGGTGTTCTTCGTGATCGCCCGTCTAAACCGCCCATTCACCCCTTGTGGTGGAGGGTATACTCCTCTTTGTTGATCATTGACCCCATACCCATATTGTTGTTGTTGTTGAGGTCATCTCTCGGTTCTTCCTACAAATTGAGGAACCCAGTGTTGATGATTGTTGTACTGGTCACCTCGTTGATGTTGCTCCCTAGGATAGTTCCCATAACTATCCTCACTTCCATACTCTCGATCCGCCTCGAAATCATTCCACTCCCCCACATTACTTTGGACTGCATCACCATCATCAAATCCCATACCCCCGACGTTCACGTCATCTTGATCCTCATTGTCACCATACCCGAACCCTTCATCATCATACTCATCTTCGCCCGAGTAATAAGAGTGTATACTCACTCGGTCATGGTTTCTTGGAGCGTTTGGTCGGTTGTTAGGTGACCTTCTTCCTTGATTGAAGAAGGTGGGATTGTTATGGTTGAGAACGGGTCGGTTGGGTTGGTTTTGTTGGTTTTGGTTGTTTTGAGGATTGATGTGGCGGTTTATGTTTTGAGGTGGAGGTTGTTGTTGGTTGTTGTGTTGTGGTGCGGGTGGGCGACGGTTATCCCCCGAATTAGCTTGTTGGTTGGATTGTGGATTTTGTGGATCGTTTAGGTTGATTGGGTCGTTTTGTGGGTTGTCCATGCTAACGGTTTTGGTCAAAAGGTTTTGGTTTGGCGTTTGTGGTGAATTGACAAGATGTGTTCTCAAACGCCTTTGGGTTGATCGGTTTCTTCTCGCGAGTCTCTCAATCTCCGGCTCGTACACTAACGGTGAAATTCTCCCCTATAGCCGAGTATGCATACACTAATTGCAACCTGCACAACTAGCACAACCCGTATAACACAAGAGATAGCAAACTAAAAACCAACCGAGTTAAACAAGTAATCACAAATCAACAAATTCAAATTACCAAGCGCACAATCTCCCCGGCAGCGGCGCCAAAATTTGATCGGCGTCGAAGGGCTCCGGTCAAAGATAAAGAATTGTGTTCCTAATTACCCTTAACCAAATAGCTAGTGGCAAGAAGGGTGTCGAATCCACGAAGAGATCGTGGTTGGTCGTAATGCATTTGTTGATTTAACGGGTCACAATTTATGAAGTTTGCACTTTTTTATCTTTTGGTTTAATTGAGAAGTGAGAGTTGTTAAACTCCCGATTTGAAACTAGTAACTAATGTCTTAATGGAATACACTACAATTATTTGTATGAGAATTTATAGTAAAGGAATTCACACCCGGATTTCAAATTGTGAATGTTCAAGAATTAACTCTAAGAGTGATTAGTTAGGGCTTTAGGTTTATATACTATGTGTCAAATGGATTACAAATTACATGATGTAGACATCAACATTCATCTACCTAATTTAGGGACAAAAGTATGTTTCACTGTCAAGAACTCAAATAATCCTCAATCAAACTAGTATGACATGATAGCTACAATCACAAGAAGTCAATAAATTCAAACGATTCTTAACTTTCTAGAGTATGAAGCAATATCACGAACACAATTTCATTGTTCAAACACATAGAACATAAACCAAATGTTTAACATAATCACAAATAGTTAATAACTCTAGAATAACTCACAACTCTCCATCCGGGCATGAATATGAAAGATTAGCCTAACATGATGTTGTTAGTCTTGAGCTTCAAAGGGTAGAACATGTTCTTGAGCTTCACCTGATGGAATGCTTCAATGGTGGAAAGTGATAATCTTCAAGATGATGGCAGGAGCTCCTATAAAATGCTTGACCCCCCCCCCATAATGAATAATGATGATGATAGTAAATCCAAATGGAAGAAGATGGGGGAATGTGGGTGTGTAAGGGAATGTTGGATCTTGGAGAACACCCAGGAGTGGGGTTAGGTAGTAAAAAACTCCTCTAGGCATGCCAAAAGCCGGGTTTGAAGCTCCCAAGACGGATCCAGATCACAAAAACATTAAAAAATGAAATCTGCCGCCTGCACAACTGGGTAGGCGTCGACGACGCGGGCAGGTGGCGTCGCCGACGCCGCTCAGAAACTCAGTTTTTATTCGACGCTAGTTCCCCCTGGACGACGCCATTTGTTTTTCAGCCGACGCCTAAAGTGGCGTCTCCGACGCTACTCCCATCATACACTTCTGGTTTTCGCCGTTTCGACTCGTTTTGCTTGATCCGTCGTCCGTTTTTGATCCCGTTTCTTCCCATGATCCCAAAATGCCTCCCTTTAGCCTCCGGAACTACCTTAAACTTGTCACGACCTACAAAATATAAATCGAATCAAAGTAGCACTATTCCGAAACGAATAAAGTATAAATTGTCGATTTTAAAACCATGGAGTTGCGTCCTTTGACCAACCCATCAACCGCGTAGAAACCTGTTTTTGTCTTGAGTGGATAAAACCACGTAAATCTGGAAAAATCATCAATAAAAATAACATAGTAGCGAAACCCTTCTGTAGAAGTCATAGGTGCAGGACCCCACAAATCACAATGAACCAAAGGAAATAAAGCACGCTTTTCATTCAAATTAAAAGACAAACGATGGCCTTTTGCAAGTTGGCACGAAGTGCAAATATCCGGTTTAGGTAATAAAGAGGTAACAGACAAAACACCACATTTATTCAACTTTGAAATAACATCAAAAGAAATATGCCCTAAACGAGCATGCCAAAGTTCATAAGATGCTTTATTCGAAACATCAGCAACAAAGGCTTGTGGTCCATTCTTGAGCACATAAAGTCCATCAATGCATGACCCACGAGCAAGAACCTGTTTAGTTTTCCGATCCTGAATATCAAAGTAGTGTTGAGAAAACAATACGTCAACCGGATGATCTGCAGTTAGCTTACTAATAGATAATAATTTTTTAGTGAGATTCGGAACTACAAGTACGTTACGAAGATGAATATTATTGCACAGTTTGTGAGTGCCTGTGTGAGTGATTGGAAGATGCTTTCCATCACCAATAATAACCTTATTATTACCTTTGTAGGGAGCCGAATGATGAAGACATTCCTTGGCAGGAGCCATGTGATCAGTGGCGCCCGAATCACTAGCCCAATCTGGAGAGTCATCTGTACATGACACTTAGCATGAAAAGCCTTAGCTAAGGCTTCATCGGTGGATGGAGCTTGACTAGCAAAGGTGTGCAGATTCGGACAGGCAGAGGCATAATGACCGTTTGTACGGCAAAGCTGACAGTGAGGAGGGCGACGCGTGGTGCCACGGCCTCTGCCATAAGATCCGCGGGAAGAATTTCCACGTGGAGAACCACAACCCCTGCTAGACGTTGAGGATTCACGCTGTTGTTGAGCATGAAACGCAGCAGGAGGAGTGACAGCCCCACGAATTGACTGAAGAAAGAGTTCATGACTCTCGGCCTGAGCGACAAGATCACGAAACAAAGGAGCCGGTTTCGTGGCCCGTAAGGCTGTAGAAAATACCTCGTAGGAGGGACCAAGTCCGCATAAAAACCAATAAAGCTTGTCAATGTCGTCAACAGGATGGCCAATAGCCGCAAGCTGTTCACGAATAAGTTTAAAACGACGAGCGAAAACCGTAACAGAGGATGTACCTTCGGACAGTTGTCGAAGAGAGTCCCGAAGGGACTGAACTCGTTCCACAGATGCGTTACTGTACGCCGCTTCGAGAGCACAGCAAATCTGTCTCGCATTAGTTAAGCCGAGAGCCTCTGCCGCGGCTTCTTCGGTTAAAGCAGAGAGAAGAAGAAGAGAGGCCTTGCGATCATTTTGGAGCCTGGAGAGGTATTTAGGATTTGGAATGTCTTTATCTTCTGATTTTATAGTTTCCGACGGCGAAGAAGACGAGCCGTCAATGTGGTGCGACAGTTGATGGAGGCCGACAAGAATGGTCATGTGGTTACGCCATACCAAGTAATTATCGGCTGATAGTTTGATTGGAGATAGGTGTGGAACATAAGTAATATTGGTAAGGGAATCAGAGGCCATGAGGATGAACACAAAGGTGATCGACTGAAGAAAAGTGATCGGCTGAAGAAAGAAGAACGAATGGGAAGGAGGAGCAGGTCGCAGGAAAGAGAGAGAATTCTTAGGCTGATACCATGTAAAGATTGGTAAAATCAACCTCAATGATTTTAAGGATTGAGGGAATATTATATATAAACAATAATTACAATAATCTCTCCTGTGATTAAGGAGAGATAAACAAATACAAGGAAATAGTATAATTTACAATAAATACAGATTATTTCCTAATACAATACTCTACTTTTACCTATAGTGATCGGATTTTCGGGGAGTTTGGCAATGTGTTTTGAAAGTGATTTTCTAGGGGTGACAAAATGGGTGGGTTGGGTAGGTTTGGGTAATGGGTTAGAATGGGTATGAGTTAGAATGAGTTTGGGCTAGGATAGGTTCATTAAGAAATGAGTTAGAATGAGTTTAGGTCAAAATGGGGTTTTGTTAAGATGGATTTGGGCATGATAAAAAATCAAAAAAATTATAAAAAATTATAAAAAATCAAAAAAATTCTAAAAAATCAAAATGATTTTAAAAAATCCAAAAAATTATAAAAAATCCAAACAATTCTAAAAAAATCAAAAGAATAAAAAAAAAATAAAAATCCAGAAAATTCTAAAAAATCCAAAAAATTCTAAAAAATCAAAAAAAAAATATAATCAAAAAACTAATAAGAAATAAAAAAAAATCTAAAAAATAAAAAATATAATAAAAAATCAAAAAATTCTAAAAAATCAAAAAATAATAAAAAATTCAAAAATAAATAAAAAATAATAAAAAATCCAAAAAAATCTAAAAAATCAAAATAATAAAAAAAATCAAAAAATTTCTAAAAAATTAAAAAATAATAAAAAATCAAAAAAATTCTAAAAACTAAAAAAACTACAAAATCAAAAAAATAGTAAAAAATCCAAAAAATTCTAAGAATTTGTAAAAATCAAAAAATCTAAAAAATAAAAAAAGTCAAAAAAAAAAAATTAAAAAATAATAAAAACCCTAAAAACTTTTTTAGAATTTATTAGATTTTTTAGAATTTTATGGATTTTTAGACATTTTTTTATTTTTTAGATTTTTTAGGTTTTTTTTATAATTTTTTGGATTTTTTATTATATTTTTGCTTTTTATGAAATTTTTGGATTTTTTATTCTTTTTTTGATTTTCTAGAATTTTTTGATTTTTTATTATTTTTTTAATTTCTAGAATTTTTTATTATTTTTTTGAATTTTAGATTTTTTTTTATTTTTTAGATTTTTTAGTTTTAGAATTTTTTTGATTTTTTTTTAGAATTTTTGACTTTTTAGATTTTTTCAACTTTTTATAGTTTTTTTGATTTTTAGGATTTTTTTGATTTTTTATTATTTTAAAATTTTTTGGATTTTTAAGAATTTTTTGGATTCTTTTATTATTTTTTTGGATTTTTTAGAATTTTTTAGATTTTTATTATTTTTTGGATTTTTTATTATTATTTTTATTTTTAGATTGTTTTTAATTTTTTCTGATTTTTTAGAAATTTTTTATTATTTTTAATTTTTTATTATTTTTAAAATTTTTATTATTTGTGAAGCTAACGTCTTCGAACACTCGAATAGGATGTTGAATCTGCCTGTGATGCTTTTTTTGAGTTACCCTTTTACTTTGCATAATATCCATCGTGACCCATAAATTATTTTAAATAAATATCATATAAACCATCCTGGCCCATTCTTAATTATTTCTTAACCCATCCTGACCCATCCTAATTTTTAAAATAACAAAAAATAACCAAAAAAACCCAAATGGGTTTTTATTGCCAGGTCGATTTTCTATAACTATGTTTACAAGTTGTAGATAATCAGTTTTCTAGTATTTGGTATCATAGGGTGGAAGTTGGCTACAAAGTCAATTTTCCCTACAAAGTGTAAAAAGTCATAAAACACTATAAAGTCAACCATAAAACACACTTCAAACCCACTAATAACAAAGGGAAGATTACTAAAACGTCATATTTGTGGGTTTTGTGTTGTGTTTTGGATGATAAGACTTTGATTATCGAATGACTAATATTAGTGTGTTTTAGGTTGATTATCATGTTGTGTTTTGTATTCATAGTTCTAGGATGATATTTTTGAAGTTTTTATTGACTGTTATGGTTTGGATATTGTGTTTTAGTGTTATTCACTCTGTTATTTGTGGGTTTTGAGCGTGTTTTATGTCTGAAATAGTGGTATTTTATGACTTTCTACACTTTGTGTAGGAAAAATGAACTTTGTAGCCGAACCCACCCTGGTATCATAAAATTAGTGTATGCATAGGTGCAATTAGATTAATTAGCTTAGGAAAAACAAAATTACGACAATATCCCCACTCAAACGTCGTTAATGTTATATATGTTTTTCAATCCTTCTTTCCGGTGCCATTATTTCACCTATATGTTTTTTCCACTACTTGGTGCAAATATAGAATTTATAGTTGGATGGGTTTATAAAAACATCATATATATGCTGTATGTATATTACAACCGTGTTTATTAAAATCATTACTCATTTTCTTCCAGCTGAACCTAAATAATCGTCGTCGACAGTGTGTCTCCGTGTGTGGGCACTAAGTGAAAATGAAGAAGGCATTCAGGGACATGTAAGTAACAAAATTATTATTTTTTCGTGTAAACCATTACTACGGTACTAGCTCATATGTTATGCATGCTAATGTTTTTATTATTTTATGTAGTAAAAGAGGAGTTAATAAGAAGGTTCTTAAAGTTCCTTCAATAGAACAGAAGGTTCTAGATGCTACAAGCAACGAGTCATGGGGGCCCACACGGAACACATCTTGCTGATATTGCACAGGCTTCAAGAAACTAGTATGCCACACTTGTTATTTTTTTTTTGAAAATGAAGAACTATATGATTTTTTTAATGCCAAAATATATTAATTTTATGTCTTGATGTTTAGCCATGAATACCAAATAATCATGTCAGTTGTTTGGAAGCGTCTCAGACCGTCCGTAATGGGGCGTGTTTTATAAAAAAATTTGCACAAAAACACCCAATCACGCCCCGACTCCACTTCCCCCCGGCGTTTTTGGGCGTGATTTTTGAGAAAATTGTATGTGGCGTGATTTGAAAAAAGCCGGAACTCTATTTCTTTGCCCAATTGAAGCTTGCCATGTGTGTATACTTAGTTTTAATTAAAAAAAAACAAAAGAAATTAGTTTTAGTTAGTTTTAATTAGAAGGTGATTTAAAAAGAAAAGTTGCAGGTTGTTGTTCTTATGGGTGAAAGGAAGAAGAAGAAGGCTTTTCATTTTAGTCCCTGCATTTTGATTATAATTAAAAAAAAAAAGATTTAAACTTCAAAAGTCTTTAAAAAAGGATTTTATATTTCAGTCCCTAAAGTTTTAATTAGATTTTGAAAATGTAATTTTTTTTTTACTTTTGAATAGGTTTTTTTTTATTTCTAGTATTGTTTTTTTTAGTTTAATAAAGTATTTTAAGTTTTTAATTAGAAAAAAATAATTGTGTAATGATTGGAAGGGGCGTTATTGGGCATTATTCCCACTACGGCACTTTTGCAATAACGCCCAATAATGCCCCCATGCTGACTGGATTGCCACATGGCAGAAAACGCCCCATGGTGGGGGCATTATTGAGCTAACCACTACGCATGGTCTCAGCGATACTGGGAAGAACTGGCGCCACGTGTACAAGGTTTTTACATTTATACCCTTTTCTGGAAATGCTTAAAATATCTCATGGTTTTTTTGTCAAGGGTAGTTTTGTCATGGAAAAGAGAGTGAGCCGAAACATACCCTTGGAGTAATTTTTTCTTTGAGAAAATGATTTTTTTGGTGTCTTTGTGTTCTTCTATTCCAGCATATTTTCAAGATTAATTCTTTTTGGCAGGTTCTCGTACAAGCGTACCCATTGTTTGGTGAATATTTTAAAGTAAAATGTCATTTTCGTCTCTTAGGTTTAGCCAATTTTGCGACTTTTGTCCAAAGTGTTACAAAACCAGATATACGTGAGATATAAACCACCCCCAATAACTGTTTTAGCTATTATAAAGTAAAATATATATACATTTTGGAAAAAGTGTGAAATGATATAGAACAGATGATTGAATACAATTTCCATATATTGTTCCTTATCACGTTATCAGCAACTTTGCCTCTACACTGGGATTAACAGGCCATCTGCAACAAATCTACACAGAATATTTACCGGAAATCTTCACCATCACAAGTTCATCAACACTACTTTTGGATTTAGTACATCTTCGTTCATCATATCCCTGGTACACACCATCAAAATCTTTATAATTAAATATATGTCTGTCCAAAGGAAGAACACACATGTGAATTTCACAAAGTGGAATTAGAAAATATTTTTACTCCATATGCTTATGCAGTGGCATTATTTTATACACAAAGGTTACACATGTTTTTCAAATGATTTTCTAAATTGGATTTTCGATCCAATCCTTTGGAACAAAAGACGTATATTTTTCAAATCTAGATTCCGAAAAAAAGAATCAATCCGGCGGTCACTGCCCAAAGTATATACCCAAAGTAGTTTTATTTTCCTGCATCTTAGAACACAAATAGGGTATTCTGCTTCATACCATAAAGAATCAAATTCCGAAAAAAAGAATCAATCCGGCGGTCACTGCCGCCCAAATACACAAACTTCCCGTTCAACAAACAGAGAAAAAAAAAACTGACCTGTCCGGCGATTCACCGGCAGCGACGACGCTCCGGCTGCTTAACAATTTCCGACGAACAAACAAGCCACCATCGTCTCCGTGTTACTCCCGTTTCTCGGAAGATACCAGATTCCGGCGAACAACTTATGAAACCAGAGCGATCGTCACCAGATCCGATCCAATTTCATCTCAAATTTTCCATCTGACTGTATAACATCATGTGTAAACCTGATCTCGTTTCCGGTAAAATCCCCATCGACATCATCGTCCTGCAATTGCAGTTAATTAGATGAAACATGGTGCTTAAGAAAAAAAATGGGTTTAATAGAAAATGAATAAAACACTTTATAATAAAGTGTCTTGGGGATTGTGTAATACCAAGGGATGGTTTTGTTTTTCTTGTGGACCATACTTTATTAATTCACATTTTAATTTCGAAGTGTCTAGAAGATGTGCAGAGAAGCTATTTGGTGCTTATAAAAAGAGGCATCCCTCTTGACGACTCCTCCTGTGCTCGTTGCGGCAGGGAAGAAGAAGATCCGGACCATATCTTCTTAAAGTGCCTTTGGTCAAGGAGCATTTGGTGGAACATTCTATCCTGGATGAACATCCCTTTCCCAGCCGAGATCGATAAAGTGGGGGAATTTGTTTCCTTCATTAAAAGCCGGCCGGGAGGTAGTGTTTGGAAGAAGATTGTTTACACTATTATTTCGGCGACCGTTTGGAGAATATGGATAGCTAGAAATGTGAAGGTGTTTGAAGACCGATTCATCCCTATCCAAAAGACCACCGAGCAAAATAAAGAAGATGCCTTCCTTTGGATTTGCAATCGTTCAAAGCTCAAGACGCCTCTTTGGAATGATTGGAAAATGTTCAATGTTTTGAGTTTGCTGTAATTGTTATTTCGGTCTCGTTTCTGTTTTTTGGTTGTGTATTTTCAGCTTCTTGCTGGCTCTTTATATATATATATATATATAAAGTGATTTTGCTGTTCAAAAGAAAAAAAAAAACTATCTATACTTGATGGTTAGGCTTTAACTATCTATACTCTAAAATTTAATAATAATAATTAAACTTGTCATATCTTTGGTGACTTAATGGTACAATTTTTTTTAACCCACAATTATAATATTACTAGACAACTTTGTTACAAGATACAAAATTAATTACTGAGTTTATTTTCCTTCTCTATTTTATAAACATACTTAAAGTTTAGAACCTGTACTTCTAGCAAAAGAGAACCCGAAGTTCTCATACAATATACATTTCATTTGAAGGCTTGTTTTTAAAATACCTTATTCTTTCCTTTGTAGATAATATGTCGAACTTATCAAAGCCTGAATTCGCCGCACTTGACATCTCGGGTAACAACTACCTCCCGTGGACTCTTGATGCTAAAATCCATTTGACGGCAAATAATCTGGGGGAAACAATTATTGATGGTAATCAAACTTCACCTCAAGATAAGGCGAAAGCTATGATATTCCTCCGCCATCATCTTCACGAAGATCTAAAGCGGGAATATCTAACTGTGGAGGACCCTCTTGAACTATGGACAAATATTAAAGAACGTTTTGAGCACCAGAAGTTGGTCTTACTCCCCAAAGCCCACTATGAATGGCTTCATTTACGACTACAGGATTTTAAGACTGTCAGTGAATATAATTCTGCCTTGTTCCGCATTACCTCTGAATTAAAATTATGTGGTGAAAAGATAACTGATGAAGACATGCTTGAAAAAACTTTCTCAACGTTCCATGCCTCAAACATGCTCCTGTCGCAGCAATACCGGGAACGTAAATTTACTAAATATTCTGAATTGATATCGTGTCTTCTGGTCGCGGAGCAAAACAACAAGCTCCTACTACAAAACCATCAATCGCGACCCGCCGGTGCAAGCCCATTCCCTGAAGCGAATGTGGCCAATTATCAAAGCGGACGAGGTAGAGGTAGAGGTAGAGGCCGCGGCCCCAGCAGAGGTCGTGGTCGTGGTCGAGGACGGGGATACACATGGCATCGAGAGTCCCAGAACACTAAAAATAGCGGTGGTGAATCGAGTCGACATAATACGGGGCGACCTTCAAAAGGAAAAAGTAGCGGGAACCAAAGCAACATTTGTTATAGATGTGGGATGTCAAATCATTGGTCCCGCACATGTCGCACCCCTAAACACCTTGTTGAAGCATATCAACGCATGATGAAAGAAAAAGGAAAGAATGTTGAAACTAATCTTATTGAGGATGCACCTCCAGCCATGATACCAGACGTTCATTTGGATGCATGTGATTTTATTGAAAATGTTCGTGATGTTTAAACATATTTAGTGTACCTTTTTATGCTTTACTTTATGCATGTGACCTTTGTACTTGATTTGTTTTGAAACTCTTGCAATGTTTCATTTTACTTCTTTGCATTAACCTTTATTTATTTTTTTATTTCCTGAAGAAATATGTATACTAGCTCCAGTAGAGCTATCATTGGTGATGAATGTCTGGTAGATAGCGGTAGTACTAACACTATTATCAAAGATATGAAATTTTTCTCTGAGTTGTCTCCTGCAGAGACACCGATTGGTACTATATCTGGTGTCAGTAACCTTATCGAAGGCTCCGGCAGAGCACACATAACATTATCTTTGGGTACCCAATTAACTATCGATAATGCATTATTTTCTAGTAAATCCAGAAGAAATTTACTTAGCTTTAAAGATATTCAAAAAAACGGTTACCACCTAAAAACAATATCTGAAAAAAATATTGAATATCTTCAAATTACTTCAAACAAAAATGGCCAAGAAACAATTGTCGAACAATTAGAAGCCTTATCCTCTGGATTATATTGTACTAATATCAATCCTATCGAATCATACATGGTGAGTAACCAAAAGCTGTTAGATAAAGACACATTCAATATATGGCATGACCGTCTAAGTCACCCTGGTAGCATAATGATGAGGCGAATAATCAAAAGTGCAACCGGGCACCCTCTTAAAAACTTAAAAGTTTTGCTACCACAAGACTTATCATGTGCAGCATGCTCTCTGGGCAAACTTATAACTCGGCCCTCACAAACTAAATTGATACATGAAACCCCATCATTTTTAGAAAGAATCCAAGGGGATATTTGTGGGCCTATTCATCCTCTGTGTGGACCATTCCGCTATTTCTTGGTCTTAATTGACGCATCCTCAAGGTGGTCACATGTGAGTCTTTTAGCTACTCGAAATGTAGCATTTGCCCGACTTCTAGCTCAAATCATACAACTGAGAGCTAATTTCCCGGACAATCAAATTAGAAACATCCGGATGGATAATGCAGGAGAGTTCACATCTCAAGCTTTTAATGACTATTGTATGTCAACCGGGATCAATGTTGAACATTCAGTACCTCATGTTCACACACAAAATGGTTTAGCTGAATCTTTAATTAAACGATTACAAATAATCGCTAGACCACTCTTAATGAGATGTAAACTACCATCTTACGCATGGGGTCATGCTATTTTGCATGCCGCTGCACTGATTAGATTGAGACCAACTGCTGATCATGAATACTCCCCATTGCAAATGGTCTCTGGACGAGAACCAAGTTTGTCCCACCTTAGAATTTTTGGTTGTGCGGTATACGTACCAATACCGCCACCACAACGCACTACAATGGGACTCCAAAGAAGACTGGGTATCTATATTGGTTTTAACTCCTCGTCCATTATTAAATACTTAGAACCAATGACGGGAGACATGTTTACAGCAATGCTACCGCCCAGTGTCAGGGTAGTCTCTCCATGTTGCCGCCCAGTCTTCCGGCGGCTCAGGGCAGTCAACCAATGCTACCGCCCAGCCTCCCGGCGGCTGAGGGTAGTCATTCCATTTTTTCGCCCAGTTTCCCGTCGTCTCAGGGCAGTCAATCTATGCTGCTGCCCAGTCTCCCGGCGACTCAGGGTAGCCAATCCATGTTGCCGCCCAGTCTCCCGGTGGCTCACGGCAGTCAATCTATGCTGCCGACTAGTCTCCTGGTGGCTCAGGGCAGTCAATCTGAGCTGCTGTCTAGTTTTCCACCTCAGGGCAGTCAATCTGTGTTACCACCTGGTTTCCCGGCTGTCGCAACCCCCGATCCCTGTTTCCCGGGAACGGGCGGACGCGATCTCAGAGTTTTGGTGGTTTCAGATTATTAAATCTTGCTGTGGAATTTTCATCAGGACCGTAGTTAGGAAATGTTTATCAGACTAAAACCACCTTCGTTTATATTAATAATAACATGGGCAAAACCCAAGTTTCTTGTTACAATACATTATAGGGTCAAACCCTATTTTATTGAATTTAAAACATCGTTTATTAGATAACTTTTATAGCCACATTTTTCCCAAGCCTTCAGTGCTCTCCAGCTGGCTTTTCACTAATTGGCTGTTCACATTGTGTTACCTGTAACGTGTTTTAAAAACATTTGTCAGTCGGAAATACTGGTGAGTGAATATCAGTTTAATCAAGAAGCATTTTATCAATTAACATAGTATTGAGAGCGATCACATTGTTTATTTCTACACAATTACTCATTCAGTATTTGCCACTCGACCGGATCTATGGCTATGGTCAAATTACCCATTGGCTAACTCGTCGTCCAATGGTAATGTACTGTCGTTCCCGACATACTACTACTCGTAGTAAAAAAATTTGTATACAAAACCCCATAATACCGGCACTAATTGAAGAACTACAAAGACTCAATCACCTCTTAATCACATTGTAAAACAATTAAGCTTTTGTAAAGTATTCCAAAAACATTAACAAAAAGAGGATAAACTCACATTGCTATCTTAGGCTTCTCGTAAGGGTTTTCTTGGATATAATCTATAATTTATTCAAATGTACATTGGTTAGTATCATAACCCTTTGAAATTATTAATAATACCCTCCCCGAGACGGCATTCCAACAACTACGTCGGGCAGAACCACGACAGTTGTTACGGAACCCTAAATCAATCGGGTAGCGTAACTATTATGAAACTGGGGTTATAATACTTACAACGGAGCAGAACCTCGCTAATTAGGGGGTATAATACTTGAAAATTATGCCTAATATCAGAGAATTCGAGATTGAGAATGATTTGTGAGCGACGGAAAACGAAAACTGATGCCTGCTATTTATAGTTGTGATATTGGGTTCTGTCGCGGCCCGCGTGAGACACAGGCCAAGATTACGCGGCCCGCGTCAAGCTTGGTCAACACTATAGCTTGGCCCGGTCAGCTTGTAGACTTGCCACGATGTCGACACGTGTCGGCATCTGGTGTATCCGCGTTTCACGAGCTCTCGCGGCCCGTGTGAGCTTGAGGTGGGATCCTACGCGGCCCGCCTCAGCTCTAAATTCAGATTTTTATTTTCTTTTATATGTTATAATCTATTTTGGGCTCGGTTTTCACATACGGGGTATAATATAAGACATATTGGGACAATTTAAGATATAATAGAGTGTCAGAAATATTATGAGGGTGTCGGTTTTACCAAGGGTTGTTACATTCTCCCCACCTTACTTTAGAGCTCGTCCTCGAGATCTACTGAAACAAATGCGGGTATTTCCTTTGCATTTCTGACTCAAGCTCCCATGTGTATTCAGGCCCTCTTTTCGAGTCCCACTTTACTTTGACTAGAACTAATCTCCTATGCTTGAGATTCTTGACTTTCCTGTCTTCAATTTGTAGGGGTCTTTCTACAAACTTGAGTTGTTCATTTACCTCTATATCGTTAAGAGGTACTATCAGTGATTCATCAGCTAAACACTTTTTGAGATTAGATACATGAAACACATCATGTATTCCTGCCATTTCCTCTGGCAATTATAGCTGATAGGCTACAGGTCCTACTCTTCTAATAATTTTGAAAGGTCCAATATACCTGGGACTTAACTTTCCTCTTTTGATGAATCTTACCACTCCTTTCCAAGGAGAGACTTTCAACAATACTTTATCTCCTACCTGAAACTCCAATGGCTTGCGTCTGTTATTAGCATAACTCTTTTGTCGATCACGTGCTGCTTTCAGTCGTTCCTTGACTTGCATAATCTTGTCGGTTGTTTCTTGTACTATCTCAGGTCCAGATAGTTGCTTTTCCCCAATTTCTGCCCAACAGACTGGGGTTCGACATTTTCTTCCATAAAGTGCTTCAAATGGTGCAGCATTGATACTTATGTGATAACTATTATTATAAGAAAATTCTATTAAAGGTAAGTGATCGTCCCAATTACCTCCAAAGTCAATTACACAAGCTCTAAGCATGTCTTCCATTGTTTTAATTGTCCTTTCACTTTGTCCATCTGTTTGTGGATGATAAGTTGTGCTTAACTTTAATTTGGTTCCCATTCCCTTTTGGAAACTTGACCAAAAATGAGAGGTAAATCGACTATCTCTATCAGAAACAATTGATAAAGGAATACCATGTAAAGAAATAATTTCATTTACATACAATTTAGATAATTGTTTCATACTAATTGTTTCCTTCATTGGTAGAAAATGAGCTGACTTAGTTAGTCTATCTACAATCACCCAGATTGTATCATTTCCTTTCCTAGTTTTGGGTAATTTAGTAACAAAATCCATGGTTATTAATTCCCATTTCCAAACTGGCATTTCTAATTGCTATAACAAACCTGAAGGTTTCTGATGTTCAGCCTTAACTTGTGAGCAAGTTAAACATTTAGAAACATAGACTGCTATGTCCTTTTTCATTCCTATCCACTAGAAATTTTTCCTTAAATCCTGGTACATTTTGTCACTTCCTGGATGCATCGTATACTTAGACTTATGGGCTTCTTCTAATATACGATTACGTAGATTTCCTAATTTAGGTATCCACATTCTCTTTTCATGGAATCTCCAAATTCCATCCGTTCCTTGTTCCAATTCTTTCAACATACCTTTTAATTTTTCAGAATCATCATTGATTACTGATTCTTGTGCTTCTCTTATCTGATCATTTAAATCTACTTGCAGATTTAATTTAAGAGAACGTACCCTTTTTGGCTTTTCATGATATTTTTGGCTTAAAGCATCTGCCACTACATTTGCTCTTCCTTCATGATACTGGATATCACAATCATAATCACTAAGAAATTCCATCCAGCGTCTTTGCCTCATATTCAACTCCTTTTGCTTAAATATATACCTTAAACTCTTATGATCAGTGAATATGGTAAACTTACTACCGTAAAGGTAATGTCTCCAAATCTTAAGAGCAAAAATTATAGCTCCTAATTCTAAATCATGGGTTGAATAATTCTCTTCATGACTCTTGAGTTGTCTAGATGCGTAAGCTATAACCTTTTGTCGTTGCATCAACACACATCCATAACCTAGTTTAGAAGCATCACAGTAAACTACAAAGTCTTCAGTTCCTTCTGGTAATGCTAATATAGGTGTATGGGTTAATCTTTGCTTAAGGATTCTAAAGGCTTCTTCTTGTTTCACTCCCCATTCAAACTTAACAGATTTACAGGTTAGCTTAGTTAAGGGAATGGCTATTCTAGAGAAATCTTGAATAAACTTTCTATAATAACCGGCCAATCCTAAGAAACTTCTAACCTCAGTTGATGACTCAGGGATTTTCCATTTCGTAATTGCTTCAATCTTTGTTGGATCTACTTGAATTCCTTCATGGTTGACTAGGTGTCCAAGGAATTGTACCTGTTCTAACCAAAATTCGCACTTATTGAATTTAGCATAAAGTTTTTCCTTTCTTAACAAACTTAAAAGGGCGTGCAAATGTTTTGCGTGATCCTGTTTATTCTTAGAGTAAATTAAAATATCATCTATGAAAACAATTATAAATTTATCCAAATATGGCTTACATACTCGGTTCATCATGTCCATAAATGCAGCTGGGGCATTGGTTAAACCAAATGGCATGACAGTAAATTCATAATGTCCATACCTTGTTCTAAAAGCGGTCTTAGGAATATCCTCTTCCTGTACCTTTAATTGATGATATCCTGACCTTAATTCGATTTTAGAGAAAAATCAAGCTCCTTACAGTTGATCAAACAGATCATCGATTCTCGGTAATGGGTACCGATTCTTAATCGTGACTTTGTTTAATTCACGGTAGTCAATGCGCATACGCATTGATCCGTCCTTCTATTTAACGAACAATATCGGCGCTCCCCATGGCGACGAACTTGGTTGTATGAATCCTTTTTCCAACAATTCGTTCAATTGTTTCTTTAATTCTTGCATTTCTGCAGGTGCCAAACGGTAAGGTGCATTGGCAATTGGTGATGTTCGTGGTAGCAGGTGAATTCTGAATTCAACTTCTCTGTCTGGAGGTTGCCCTGGCAATTCTTCTGGAAAGACATCTGAAAACTGAGATACTACTGGAATGTCTTTTAAATCTTTTCCTTTAGTGTTATTGATTATGGAAATCAAATACACTATAGAACCTTTTCTTATACAACTTGCAGTTTTCATCACATATATGAATTTTGTGGATCTAGAGGGCTTATCTCCTTTAATTGTGATCGTTTTACCTTTTGGTGAATTTACTCGAATTAACTTTTGATCACATAAAATACTGGCTTTATTAGCTATTAACCAATCCATTCCTAAAACAACATCAAATCCTACCAGATTCATGGGATAAAGATTTGTAATAAATTTCTAATTTGAAATTTCTATACTTGCTTCCTGCAAGATTTCAGAAATTCTAACGGTTTCTCCATTAGCTGTCTCTACTAAGCATTCTAGTGGTAGTTTAGTTAATGACTGATTTAGAAATTTGCAAAATGATGTATTAATAAAACTTTGGTTTGCACCAGAGTCAAATAATACTTTAGCAAAGACATCATTAACTAAAAATGTACCAGCTATAACGTCTGGAATCATTTTAGCTTCATCTGCAGTCAAAACAAATGCTCTAGCATTTTTAGTATTCTTGTTGTGTGGAGCTGGAGCTAATTTTGGGCAATTCAGCTTGATATGACCTTGTTCTCCGCAATTGTAACATACCCTGCTGTTAGCTTTCTTCCTGCAGTTTTCTTCCTTGTGTCCCGATATTTTGCAAAAGTTACAGTTTGCAATACCTACAGTAAGGCGTAGAGGTAGAATCTATATTTTTCCCCACGGTTAGAATTTCCAGAACGAAATTCTTGAGTCAACTTCTGGGTTAGGCTCTTTCTTTGATCCTCCTCTCGGGTACGGACTAATTCATCTGTCAAGGTGTTGGCTAGTTCTTCAGCTTCTTCTATGGTTTGAGGTCTAGCTGCCTTGACTACGTGTCTTATCTCTCCAATTAATCCCCAAATATAACGGGAAATTAACACTGGTTCTGGTGAAGCAAGAGTTGGCACTATTCTAGCATATTCAAAGAATATTTTAGTGTATCCCTTACTATCCACACCAGTCATCCTAAGGTTTAGGAATTTGTTTGCTATCTGTTCTTTCTCATTGGGTGGGCAGAATTTCCTTCCTACCTTGTTCTTAAATTCTTCCCATTCCATATTGTAGGTTTGATCAATTCCTCTTGTCTGGAGGATAGTGTTCCACCATTCTAGTGCTGCATTCTTAAACAGATTAGAAGCAAACAGTATTTTGTCTTCTTCAGCACACTTGCTTATCCTTAATACTGCCTCAGTCTTCTCTATCCAGCGTAAGGTTGCAATGGCCCCTTCATTGCCCGAGAATTCCATTGGTTTACAAGACCAGAATTCTTTATAAGAACAACCATAAGGCATGGTTCTTCTTCTTTTGGGAATAGGCAATTGAAGTACAGGTCCATTGTTCACGCTGTGTTCTGGTTCACTTGGTCGCTTACTGCTATGCTTACTTTTATTATCAGCATCTTTAACAGTTTGAAGAATAAATGGCATTGCATCTATAATTCCTTGTGCTACAATGTGTTGGATAGCACTATTATCCATCTGGTTCCCATTGTTATTGATGTTTGGATTTTCATTAACCACGTTAATGTTACTCTGGTTATCGTTATTCAGATTTCCTTGATTTTCTTCATCGGCCATCTGAATTTTAAACAAGTATCCCATATTAATATCACAATTAATATCTTAATATAGTTAATCACATGACACGCATTTTTACCAAAAGCGTCGATTATTGCGACTATACTCTTTTCATATACTATTATGCATCTATTACACACTAGTACAAAAATAAAATTACAATACCAACAGAAAGAAAATTACACTAATAGTACTATGCATCCGTACACACATAATTTTATTTTATTATTATTATTATTACTACCGTTTCCTCCATTCTCACATTTACGGATATGGATTTATCCAAAAATCCATATTGCGCTCATCGTATTTCCATACGAGACGCTCTCCCACCTGACGCATTCTGTCACTGCTTTCTAAGATTTCCTCCCCGAAAGTCCTAAGTTCTTGGACGTTTTCTGCACTCATTGGGGGTGCAGGTTCTCGGACTGGGTTTGGAATTTGGGGTACATGTTCCTGATATGGGGGTGCAGGTGCCTGAAATTGGTAAGGATCCTCTAATATTTCTCTAATATAATCATCTTGGTAATAGGGATCTAAAGGGTCCATACCTGGGTAAGCTTCTATGTTCTGTATGGGTGGATAATCCTGGAGAGGATAACGTTGCACAAAATCCCTATTGTTGTCCCACCAGGGGTCGTAATTCGGGTCTAGAGGGTTTGGTGCAGGCACTCTAGGGATTTCTTCTGGATTAAAGTCGTGCATCTCCACTTGGTTTTCCTGATTTTCTATCTCCATAGGTTGTTCTGGGTTTTGTGGTTGTGGGGCTACTAGTTGTTCCAGACTTGGGTCAGCAGCAGTCGTAGCTAAGATATGGAAATTAGCTAGGCTTCTATTTAGCATATCTTGAGTCTGGGCATCTGTCTCTCGCTTAATAGCTGCTAAAGCCCTTTGCTGTTGCAATTTTCGCATTCTCTTCCTACGAGCAAAAGCTTCTTTACTGAACCATCCTCGTTTCTTATTAGGAAATGGTTCTTCAGATTGAGCTCTAAAGGCAAATATTCCATCCTCCTGATCAGCAGAATACCCCGAAAGGGCAGGCTGTGATGATGTACGTTTACTCTTAGGTGAATCAGATAACTGACGGTTCAGATCTGAGGGTCCTTGATCACTCATACTGAAAACTAACAAATAGTCAAATAACACATAACACATAATTACAGTTATGCACGTATTTCCGTAATTTATTTCCTAACAAAAAATTTAAAATTTAAGTGTCAGCAAAACACTTCTTTGGCTCAGACCAGTGGCTAGGCTCTGATACCACATTCTGTCGCAACCCCCAATCCCTGTTTCCCGGGAATGGGCGGACGCGATCTCAGAGTTTTGGTGGTATCAGATTATTAAATCTTGCAGCGGAATTTTCATCAGGACCGTAGTTAGGAAATGTTTATCAGAGTAAAACCACCTTCGTTTATATTAATAATAACATGGGCAAAACCCAAGTTTCTTGTTACAGTACATTATAGGGTCAAACCCTATTTTATTGAATTTAAAACATCGTTTATTAGGTAACTTTTATAGCCACATTTTTCCCAAGGCTTCAGTGCTCTCCAGCTGGTTTTTCACTAATTGGCTGTTCACATTGGGTTACCTGTAACGTGTTTTAAAAACATTTGTCAGTCGGAAATACTGGTGAGTGAATCCCAGTTTAATCAAGAAACATTTTATCAATTAACACAGTATTGAGAGCGATCACATTGTTTATTTCTACACAATTACTCATTCAGTATTTGCCACTCGACCAGATCTATGGCTATGGTCAAATTACCCATTGGCTAACTCGTCGTCCAATGGTAATGTACTGTCGTTCCCGACTTACTACTACTCGTAGTAATAAATTTTGTATACAAAACCCCATAATACCGGCAGTAATTGAAGAACTACAAAGACTCAATCACCGCTTAATCACATTGTAAAACAATTAAGGTTTTGTAATGTATTCCAAAAACATTAACAAAAAGAGGATAAACTCACATTGCTATCTTAGGCTTCTCGTAAGGGTTTTCCTGGATATAATCTATAATTTATACAAATGTACATTGGTTAGTATCATAACCCTTTGAAATTATTTATAATACCCTCCCCGAGACGGTATTCCAACAACTACGTCGGGCAGAACCACGACAGTTGTTACGGAACCCTAAATCAATCGGGTAGCGTAACTATTATGAAACTGGGGTTATAATACTTACAATGGAGCAGAACCTCGCTAATTAGGGGGTATAATACTTGAAAATTATGCCTAATATCAGACAATTCGAGATTGAGAATGATTTGTGAGCGACGGAAAACGAAAACTGATGCCTGCTATTTATAGTTGTGATATTGGGTTCTGTCGCGGCCCGCGTGAGACACAGGCCAAGATTACGCGGCCCGCGTCAACCTTGGTCAACACTATAGCTTGGCCCGGTCAGCTTGTAGACTTGCAACGATGTCGACACGTGTCAGCATCTGGTGTATCCGCGTTTCACGAGCTCTCGCGGCCCGCGTGAGCTTGAGGTGGGATCCTACGCGGCCCGCCTCAGCTCTAAATTCAGATTTTTATTTTCTTTTATATGTTATAATCTATTTTGGGCTCGGTTTTCACATACGGGGTATAATATAAGACATATTGTGACAATTTAAGATATAATAGAGTGTCAGAAATATTATGAGGGTGTCGGTTTTACCGAGGGTTGTTACACCAGCAGCTCAGAATGGTCAATCTGTTTTATCGTCTGGTTTCCCCTCGACTCAGGGTGGTCAATATGTGTCGTCTGGTTTCCGTCTACTCAAAATGCATCTCTTGGTGGTATTTCGTTACAGTCGGGTACCGTCTCACAGTTAGGGTTTCCCAATTCCAATGGTCAATCCAGTCAACCTAATAATAACGTTTACGCCGGTTTCCAGCCTCAGGGTCAACCTACATCAGCCCCAACACCGTCAGCTGCCTCGGTTTCAAGTTTCTATCAACAGCCACAGTTACAGTTACAGTTACAGTCAAATACCTCCAAGGCCACCCAACCACCATCTGTCACTCCATCAACAGGTGCACTTGCTATAGTTCCTCAACAACCTGCAAAAGAAAAGTTTGAGACCAAATCCACTGTTTGGACTGATACGTTGAACCGTGGGCTCGTTAATTTGAACATCGATGGATGTAAGTTATTTTCTTATATAGATAATAAACTTTTTTATAGAACACGCACACACACACACACATATATATATATATATAGAGAGAGAGAGAGAGGAAGGGATCATGCGAGTAATGTAAAGTTACTTGGGAACCGAGATAACCACCATCAGCCAAGCAATTTTGATTTTTTTATGTTACCAACTGTTATGGAAATTATAAAAATAAAAATATATATGTAGATCGACCTATATGTAGCTCGCGAACCACATATATACATATATTTTTTAAAATCTATTTTAATAATAACCTTTAAATATAAAAAAGTTGAAAAAAAATAAATAAAAAAATTGCTTGGTTGATAGTGGTTCTCTCAAGTTTTCAAGTAACTATGTGGTTTTCTCATGATCCGCACCCTAAATGTGTGTGTGTGTGTATATTTGAGTTATGACACTATTTTTCGGATGTGCAGCTAAAACAAACCCGCTATCTGACATTGGAATTGATTTTGAGGCGATAAACCGTAAAGAAAAGAGAATGGAGAAACCAAGCAAAACCCCAGCGACTTCAAATGTAACCATGGGTAAGGCCATGGGTTCAGGTTCTGGAATTGGACATGCTGGTGCAAGTGCTCTAAGATCCGCATCCAACCCCATGGCGGGTTCAGCAATGGGAATGGGTGCAGGCCAGGGTTTGGAGGTGGTTACGGAGGTCTAAACCAGCCCATGGGAATGAACCATATGCCGCAAAATATGGGTATGGGAATGAACAATATGCCTCAGAATATGGGTATGGGAATGAACAATGGCCAAGGGTTTCAGATGCAAGCGCCACCTGCCGCCGGATTTATGCCACCTGGAAATTATAATCCGATGATGGGCAGAGGCGGCTGTTATGGTCAGCAACCTTATGGTGGCTACAGATAAGAGTTGCAGCGGTAAGCATAGTTATTGTGATATAAAAAGAGCTATTCTTTTTCCTGATAATTTTGTAATTCCTTTTGATTCCGTATAGCATTTTGTATAACCAACATCAAGATCCTTAATTTCTATATATTCAAAACATTTTGAAGCATGTAATGACCAAAGCATGTTAAACAATGCGGCTTTCATGTATTTTTTTTTTTAAAAAGAAGTGACAAAAACAATTACATGACATTACAATGCGACATTTCGTGTAATTTACTAAAATAAATACGTAAAGACTTACGAGCCTTTGACGATTAGTTTGAGACCAATTTCTCTATTTATTAATTAGTTTTTTTGTGGGGAAAATGGTTATTTTTGTCAGTTTGAGACCAATTTCTCTATTTGTTAGTTAGTTTTTTAGGGGAAAATGGTTATTTTTGTCGAACCTCATAGAATATAATTGAATTTAACTCTGTATTTCATATACACAATTTGCACTTGTTAGTGGAAAGAAATTGAGTGGAAGACTAGCAAATTGTTAGTGGAAAGAAATTGAGTGGAAGACTAGCAAATTGTTGGTGGAAAGAAATTGAGTGGAAGACTTGACATGACCCAGCTTTTATGTGTGAAGACTTGTTAGTCTTTGACATGACCAAACTTTAATGATTGTTTAACTAGATACAAATTGTGAAGACTTGAGTCTTTCGACAATGCGCACAAATTTTCCACGCATATGTCAGAAACGAAAGTAGAAAGAAAATCAACACAAATTTTCCACGCTATTTCAAACTTGGGAGTGTATATAAAGCTGGGCGTATTTGGTGACATATCAAACATTTAAGATTTGATACAACAAAAATGGCAAGTAAGATTTACCATAAACATTTTACCCATCCTATTTTCTTCTTTATTCTTACACTCTTTGTGTTGGAATCATTTACCACTACAATTGCCCTTGACTGGTCTCTAACACCACCTCCCACTTCCCCTAGCCATCGTACCGGTAAGTGTACGAAAAAGGAGAGACAAGCACTTCTTCATTTCAAATCATACATTCATTACGACCCTGAGGGCCCTCTCACTACATGGACACCTGGAGAAGAAGAAAAAGAAGCAACCAATGATTGTTGTTACTGGAGTGGAGTCACGTGCAACAACCATTCCCGTGTCACAAGCCTTGACCTGAGCCTTGGATTTCTTGAAGGCAAGATTAGTCCTTCATTGCTTAACTTAAGCTACTTGAATTATCTTGATCTTTCTTACAACATGTTTAATGGAACGATTCCCATGTTCATTGGTTCCATGACCCAATTAAGGTATCTTAACCTTGGTTCGAATGATTTTAGAGGAACCATTCCTTCAGAACTTGGAAACCTCACAAACTTGCAAGAGCTTTCACTTAAATCTCTGAGTAATTGCACAATTGAAAACCTAGACTGGCTGTCTCACCTTTCTCAGTTGGATAGACTTGACATGTCAGGTACATCTCTGGGCAAAGTAGACAACTGGGTAAATGTGATTTCAAGTCTTAAAAAACTATCATCTTTAGACTTAGATAGATGTGACCTCTCCCATGTGATGCACCCGTATTCTTATTCATATGTCAACTCTTCTTTTTCTTCATCTATTGTTACCCTTTCTCTCTCATATAACAATCTCAACTCATCCATGTATCACTGGTTGCTCCCTTTAACTAGCAATGCACTTGAATATCTTCATCTCTCTGGGAACATGTTAGATGGGATTCCCAAATATCTTGGAAATCTCTGTAGTTTGGAAGTTTTGACTTTCTCTTTTAACTTAATGCCTATCAAGTTACCTGATTTTCTGAGAAACTTGTCTGGGTGCACATCAGTTACTTTACAAGCTTTGCAAGCCTCATATAGCCAATTCACAGGGTCAGTGTCAGATGATATTCAAAATTTTTCATCCCTACAACGGCTATTTCTTTCTGATAATCAGTTAGATGGAACTATAAGTGATAAGGTGTGGCAACTACCCAAGCTTCAAAAACTATACGCTTCTTCCAATTTACTTAAAGGTGCCATCTCCGAAAATATTGAAAAGTCAAATATTTTCTATGTTGATCTTTCAAACAATTCACTCGAAGGAGTTCCTTTAGAATCTAAAATGTCAAACATTTCCAGCATAGAAGTTATTGACTTGAGTTCTTGCAAGCTAGGACCTCGTTTCCCCAAATGGATTCAAACACTGAAAAATCTTTCGAGTATTGATCTTTCCAATACCGGAATTTCAGATAACATTCCAGAAGACTTTTGGAAAACGTGGCCTTCTCGTTTGACATATTTGCATATGGCACTCAATAATATTACCGGGATGGTAACAGATTTGTTATCAAATTTTGACTCTAGTTCTTCAACCATAGATTTGAGTTCCAACAACTTTTATGGTGGTATACAGAGTGTTCCTTCCAATTTAATAAAGCTAGACTTATCCAAAAATAATTTATCTGGACAAATCCTCTTTTTGTGCCAAATTGTTGATGAGTCTTTGTTCTTTCTTGATCTTTCACACAACGCATTCACTGGACCAATTCCAGACTGTTTGTGGAATTTCACAAGACTAGAAGTTCTTAGTCTGGGATATAACTATCTATCCGGAAGGCTTCCTACTTCTATCAAGTTTTTGATCAATCTCCAGGTCTTGTATTTAAACAATAACAACTTCTCAGGAAAGTTGCCCTTATCTTTAAAGAATTTAACCCAGTTATCCTTTTTGAATTTGGGGGCCAACATGTTTTCTGGTTACGTGCCTGGTTGGATCGGGGAAAGGTTATCAAGCTTGTATGCTCTTATCTTAACATCAAATAAATTCATTGGAACCATCCCTTCACATTTATGTCAATTAGTATATCTTCAAATTCTAGACTTGTCAATGAATAATCTCCAGGGAGCCATCCCCTCATGTCTCGGTAATCTCACTTCCATGGTTCAAGATATCGATGGATTAGGAGGCGTCCAAATTAATGTGCATTTGTTTAATGGTAATGGTACCGGGGGCGAGTATGTTGACCGTTCCATGATCAAGTGGCAAGGAAGTTTGCGTGAATTTGGCAGCACTCTAGAATTGGTAAAGATCATCAATTTATCAAGCAACAATTTAACCGGTAAAATCCCAGATGAACTTACCGATCTCCATAAATTGATTGCACTCGACTTGTCAATGAACGCTCTAGTTGGAGAGATCCCATCAAACATTGGTCAGATGAAAGAACTTCTAATTTTGGATCTATCTAGAAACAATCTAAGAGGAGGACTACCATCAAGCATGTCTCAAATGACCTTGCTAAACTATCTAGATGTGTCGTACAACAGCTTGTCAGGAAGAATTCCATCTAGCACTCAACTCCAGTCCTTTGAACCTTCAAGGTACACCGGAAATGTAGGATTGTGCGGACTTCCCCTGTCCAAATATTGTCCAGGAGATAAAGAATTAGGTCCACCTATCACTCGTGAAAATATGGATGACGGGGAAGAAAGATGGTTTTATATCGGAGGGGCCACTGGTTTTGTTACCGGATTTTGGATGGTGTGTATTGCTTTAATTGTTAATCGCCGTGGGAGACATACTTTTTTTCACGTCATGAATAGCCTTGAAAATTGGGTTTATGTTAAAGTAATGGTGTTCACTGCAAAAGTGCGAAGGGTTTCACATCCATAGTTGTATGTTGGATTTCATTCTTGTTTTTGTGTGTTGTGTTTATTTCTTCTTGTTCTCATTTAGGGATGCAAGTATAGTATTGTAACATGTAATGCACTATTAAGTTTTAAGTCTGTTTGATGAATAAATGTTGATGCACAATGTCTGAAGCCTGCGTCTTTATAATGCTAGTTTAATGTATAGGGTTCAGATAGGTTATTCTGTATAAGTCCAGGGGGTTAAACTGTAAATTTATGAGTTTCAAGTTTGAGGTCCGCTTTTGTGGCATGTGTCCACAAAAGCGAACCAGCTTAGTAGTCTGGACCGCTCTTGTGGACATGTCACATGAGCGGACCAGGATCTCTATAAATACCCCTGATGTGTTCTTCATTTGTAACGTCTTGGTGAACTCAACGTCTAACTGCTGTCCATGCGAAAAGCGTTATCAAGTGAAGAAAAGTATTTTAAGTGTGAATCTTCTGTTTCTACTCTTTCTGTTACATTTTTTCTTTGTATCATGCTGAAAATGTGTTTCCGCCACATTTTCAGTAAGCACTAGCTCTGATTGACTCACTCGAAAGGTCAAAACTGATCCTACAATTGGTATCAGAGCCAGTTGCGAGTTAGTTTGCTAGATACGAAGTGTTTTACACGGACTTTTGTAGATCTGGACTGTTTGAACGGTGGAAATGGACTGAAATTTGGACAACAGGTTTTAAATACACTAATGACAAACCCTTGAAAGATTTGGATCAAAATACGGCCTAAAAGTGATCCAAAAACCCTCGTGAAAATGGTTCGCGCTTACGTCATGCTTCTGGTTCGCTCTTCTGGTCCGCTCCAAAGTTCATGTCTGGTCCGCTTTTAGTACAACTTTCTGGTCCGCTCCAAAGTTCAGTTCTGGTTCGCTCTTAGTGCAACTTTCTGGTCCGCTCCAGTGTCAGTTCTGTTTCGCTCTTAGTGCAACTTTCTGGTCCGCTCCAGTGTCAGTTCTGGTTCGCTCTTAGTGCAACTGTCTAGTCCGCTCATTTGTCATTTGTGGTTCGCTCGAAAGTGAACTACCTGGTCCGCTTGAACAACTTTCTGGTTCGTTCCAAATATCATTTGGGGTTCGCTCGAAAGTGAACTACCTGGTCTGCTTGAACAACTTTCTGAACTGTTTGAAAAATTTCTTCATTACGACTGAAAATGGAAAGCCAAGATTTTTACAACATGTTTTCGGGAGTTGGTGCAGTACAAAGTCCAGCTAGCATCATGCAAAACGTCAACTTAGAAAACGAACTGGGAACAATGCAAAAGCCTCCCAAGTTGATGAACATAGATGAATATGCTGGATGGTCAAACAGATTTGCAAATTGGGTCCAGGCTAATTACTTTGAGTCCTGGTTGAAGATAATAACGAAGTATGTTCCACCTGTTGATGGGAGAGGTAATGTAAAGGGTATTGGAAGTTTGACAGAGTCAGAGCAGATTGATTTCAAAGCCGAGAAAAGGATGATTAGTATTCTTCAGCAAGCTATCAAAGAAGACATTTTGGTGTTATTACAACATGAAGATAATTCTCATTCTAAGTGGGAAGCATTGAAATTGAAGTTTCAGGGAAGTGTGTCAATGATCAAGAATAAAAAGGCTTTATTAAAAAAGGAGTTTGATATTTTTACCGGTATGAAGGGTGAAACAACAAAGCAATTGCTCGATAGATATTGCCATTTAGTACTCGAAATGAAAAGATTAGAAATTGAAAAGAAAAATGATGAATTGGTTGATAAGCTGTGTGATGCATTACCATATGAAGAGTGGGGCACATATTTGATGATGTTGAAAAGTCATTCAGATTTTGGGAATCTAAATCTTAGTGCATTCATAGAAAAGATTGAAGCTCAAGAGTTGGAGTTACTAAAAATCAGAAAGATGAACTCTATAAATGTTCAACAAGATGTATCTTTGTATTACAAAGGCAATCATTCAATTTCAACAAATCAAAGTCCAAAAATACAGACAGGGTTCATTGCTGATAATACCTCAAGTGTTTCTTCAAACACTCCTCAATCTGAAAATTTTTCACCATTCGCGAAATATGATTCAAATTTCAAAGCTCAAGAGCAGTCTTCACCTCAAAGCTCTACAAGTTCAAATAATCAGGCTTATGTTTCTGGGGTGCATTGCAACATCGCGGTGAATATAAAGAATGGAAACGAGATCATAGAAAAAGCCGCAAAACAGCACATAGCAATGCTTGCTTCCGTTCTAGAGGCTTACGAAGGATTAGTGGCGGGTAGGATTGGTAATCCTGATATGACCAAAGAGGATTACGACCAGATCGACCCGAAGGAGCTTGAACTGATTGATATAAAATGGGGCATGGCAAGTTTGGTTAGAAGAGCACAACGTTTTATGGAAATCACAGGCAGAAACAGTCTCTCAGGTCCTGATCAGAAGTTAGGGTTCGATAAATCGAAAGTTACATGTTTCAAGTGTAAAGAACGTGGTCATTTTAAGAGAGAATGTCCGAATCGTGAAGTGAACAACCATCAGAACCCTTTCACAAAAGATTACTACAAGCAAGCAATCTATCATCGACCAAATCAACAGCCTACTGTTCAAAGACCACAAATTGAAAATAAACCGGAAAAAGCGATGATCGTGAATCAAGACGATGAGAAGGTAGCTGCAGGGTTTAGCTGGGATAAATATATTCCTGGTAGCAATGGACAGGCAATGATGGCTGAAGTTGTGGAAATTTCTGAGATAGTGTCTGAACTGGAAACAGTTACTGAAGATGTTTCTGTAGTTGTTGAAGAGGTTTTTAATGAAAAAGCAGACAATTTTGAAGAAATAGTTGCTGAAGTTCATCAATCTCAATCTGAACAGGAAGTATTAGCTAGTTCGTTGAGATCTATCATGCCTCCTAAAATTTTTGAATCTTTTGCAGGTTTCTTTGAAGAACCAAGGACCGGATTGTGTCCAAGATTTGATGAGAAGAAAGAATTTGTTGAAGAAATGATCGATGTGACAAAGGAAATGACCGAAGACACTTTGAAAGAAATTGCTGACAAGGCTCTCATGGCGAAACTGAGAGAGGTAGACTCAGAATCCGAGGAATCTAAGTCTGTCAGTAGTGAGTCTGTTAAACGAGAGGAATCTGGAGTTCAAGAAAAGGAATCAGTCAAACTGTCTGAGTCAGAGTCGAAAAATGTCGGTAAACAAGAAGTAGAAATTGTTCATGAAGCAGAATGTGATGAAATAGTGGATTCAATATCTGAAACACCATGCCAAAAGTGTTTACAACCGTGCATGGAGTGTCTTGAAAAAGACACTAAGTTTCAGGAATTGAAAGAACACGCTGATATGTTAAAATTTGATCTAGGACAAGTTAAAGAAGCATATGATACACTAGCCAGATCAGTTAAAATGATTAAAAAAGAAAGTGTTGAAAATGATAAAGCCACAAAATTAGCAAAAGCAACACTTTTTGATAAACAAGTGGAAGTTAATTTTCATATTGACACAATCGCATCATTAAAGAAAGAATTGGAATTAGCTAAAATTGAAAATGATCGAATTGATAAAAAATTGATGAGTTATGTGGCTTCATCATATGTCCTTGAACAGATTGTTCCACAGCAGCCATATGCTGATCCGGTCTTTAACAGTGTTCCACCCCCAATGTGGAATCATTACACTCAAAAGTATCCAGATGGGGTGGAAGCTGCATTGAATCTCAAGTTGAAGACAATTGAGGATGAATTGCCTGAGAGCATTGATGTTACATTCTCTCCTTCCGACACTGACAATGAGTCACAGGTTATAAAGACCGTTGTTGACAAAGTGTTAGATGAAGAGAGTGAGAACTCAGATTTTGAAACTGTGAAAACACATTTGGAAAGTTCTAGTTTTGAATGTGAAGATGAGGGAAATTTCTTGGAACGGTTCATACCGAAATCAGACAAGAGTGCGAATGATGATCCGATTATGGTAGTATATACTATGGTTGGAACAGACAAACTTTACTCCGATTTCGAGTATCCTCTTCAGAACGTTAAAATTGAAAATGTTGAAAAGGTTTTCAAATTGGTTGAAATGGACATTAATATGGTAAACAACAAAGAATTCTTTTCGAAACTTAAAAAATCATTTGTTACAACATGTGTCAACCACTCCGGAAAAAAGGAATGGGATGGTAATGGTAACAAGAAAAATGGTAACAACTTTAAAAACAAAGGAATTGGTTTTGAGAAAAGGATGGCTAAGAAGGTTGTCAAGCCAAAAGATAAAATCAATGATGTTTTTGTTGTTGGACCAAGTGTGGATGATGAGAAGGAATATATTTTTAGTCAAAAAGCAGTTGATGATTTCAATGTAGCTAAGAAACTGAAAGAAGAGTCGTTTAAGTCAACTTTTGTCGAGTATGACAAAAGAGTTTGCTATCGATGTAATGAAATCGGACACATGGCAAAACAATGCAAGAAAGTTTTTGAAAAACCTGTCATTAAATCATTTGTTCAAAAATCTCAACCTAAGTCACCAGTTGACACAAAGGGCAAAAAGCCGATGGTTTCTCCAATTCGCATTTTGAAAAGAGGAGAATCTTTGAAGTCGGAAGATAAGCCGAAATCGACATTTGAGATTGGCGAATCTTCAAAGTCTCAAAAGACTTCAAAGATTTATCCAAAAACAAAAATTTTTGAAAATCAATCATGGGTTGCTAAGTCAAAACCATCGGTCGAGGAGAAAAAGATGGAAAACATTTTGAAGAATGAAACAAAAGTTTTTGAAATTCAATCAAAATCAGGTAAGGTGAAGAAAGTGGAGAATGAGTTAAAGTTTCATTCAAAAGCCTTTAATCTCAAAATTCAAAATATTTTTGAAAAAATGGTTGACATAAAGGTCAAAGGGACAAAGGAATTTTATGCATCAAAAGTGGGTGCTAATGATAAACAAGAATTTGAATTTGAACTTGATAGATTTCTTGCAGAGTTTCCCCCGATCAAAAATGAAGTAAAACCAAAAGTTATAACTGATGTTCCGAACGTCACATTTGACTTTCCTAAGATTGATGAGAAGTGTGATGTAGTGTTTGGGAGTGTTTCAGAAGTCAAAAAGTCATGGAGTTCATTGTTTGAATGAATTTGTTATGATGTTTGCAGGGGCTGCCCAAGTCTATATTGTCAAAATGGATCATGGATAGTGGCGCTTCACGACATATGACTGGGACGCTTGCTTTGTTATATGATGTCAAATCTGTAAATGGAAGCTATGTTGGATTTGCCGGTAATCAAGGAGGAAGGATCGTTGGTCAAGGAACGCTGTCAAATAGCGTGATTTCTTTCGACAAAGTGAACTACATAATAGAGTTAACAAACAATTTACTCAGTATTTCACAAATCTGTGATAAAGATTTTAGTGTACATTTTACAAAAACTGAATGTGTGGTTTTGAAACCAGGGTTTAAAATCCCTGATGAGATGGTGTTGTTGCGTGCTCCACGGGAGTATGATCTTTATTATCTTGATATGAACATCGCAACACCAACAACTCATTAGAAACAGTGTTTTGTGTCAAAGACTAAAGCGACGGAAAAAGATTCAATAATGTGGCATCGTAAGATGGGCCACACTCATGTTCGCAAAATGAATTTTTTAGTACATAATGATTTGGTTGATGGTGTTAATTTGAAGAATTTTCACTTAAATGATGATTGTGTAGCTTGTAAAAAGGGAAAGCAAACTCGGAAGTCACACCCATTGAAGATGGTGAATACAATCAGGTTACCTCTTGAGAGATTGCACATGGATCTCTTCGGGCCTGTCAACGTAAAGAGTATCAGCGGAGACTTATATTGCTTGGTGGTGACTGATGACTTTACGAGATTTTCTTGGGTAGTGTGCTTGGAACGAAAAGATCAAACGTTTGAGTCTTTGATGGTGCTTTTCAAAAAGATGGAAACGGTGTATAAACTGCCAATCCGGAGGATTCGGAGCGACAACGGAACGGAATTCAAGAATAACAAGATGTACGAGTTCTGCAACGAGAAGGGAATTCTTCATGAATTCAGTGCGCCGTACACTCCACAGCAGAATGGCGTAGCTGAACGAAAGAATCGGACTCTGATTGAAACAGCCCGTACAATGTTAGCCGATTCCAAGCTACCAATCTTTTTCTGGAGTGAAGCAGTATCAGCAGCCTGTTATACATTGAATAGAGTTCTAACTGTCAAGAAGTACAAAAAGACTTGTTTTGAGCTGTTGCACCGTTACAAGCCGAATCTTGAGTTTTTGGAGCCATTTGGGTCTCCTTGCACGTTTATTGATGAAAATGGTAAATTTGGTGCTAAAGCTAATGAAGGTTTCTTTGTGGGATACGCAAGTCCTTTGAAAAGAGTGTTCGTACCATGTCTGAGTAAGGTGATTCAAGTTCAACACGTGGATTGTCAGAAGTATACTCCATCAGCACAACTTCCCGGACAAAGATTCCTATTCGACTATGATAAGCTCTGGGAGTCGTTTCATTTGCCGGTCGAGCCGAGTGAGGAGGAACTAGCTCTTATGTATCTATATCAGCAAACTGTGTCAGAGGAGCAAGTATCTAGAGCGCTAGAAGTTTCTCAACCCACCGTGGGTACTCACGATGATGAAGCAGGACCAAGTGGAACAGTACACGAACCACCAGAGGAACCAGTTCCATTGTTTGACGAATCTGACGACTCGGAAGCGGAACCCGCTCCGACTTTTGACGAGGATACAACGGAAACTGAGGATCAATCCATTGATCTTATTGTTGATCTTAACATATCGAGTTTGGAATCGGAAGTGAATGTGCCTGAAAATGTTATGCCACGGAATTTGTCTTATCACCCCTCAGAACAGATTATCGGTGATCTGCAAAGTGGTGTCAAAACCCGACATCAAATAGATCAAGCTCTTCCATATTTCTATTCATCTATTGCTGATACGCAAAAAGAAGTCTCATTAAAATGTTTTATTTCGCAGATAGAGCCCAGAACCTACAAAGAGGCATTGACCGAGGATAGCTGGGTGAATGCAATGCAAGAAGAGCTGCAACAGTTTGAAAAGTTGGGCGTCTGGAGACTTGTTGATCTACCTGAGAATCAAAAGTTGATCAAGACAAAGTGGGTATTCAAATGTAAAAGAGATGATAGAGGAGTCGTGGTGAGGAACAAAGCACGTTTAGTGGTTCAAGGCTTCAGCCAGCAGGAGGGAATAGACTATGATGAGGTTTACGCGCCGGTTGCAAGGCTTGAAGCAATTCGCATCTTTTTAGCCTTTGCATCATGGAAAGATTTCAAAGTCTATCAACTTGATGTTAAATCAGCATTCCTGTATGGCAAGATTCGAGAAGAAGTTTACGTGGGACAACCACCGGGGTTTACAGATCCACTGAACAAAGATAAGGTGTATCTATTGGATAAAGCATTATATGGTCTACACCAGGCCCCGAGAGCCTGGTATGAGACTCTTTCGACCTACTTGCTGGACAACGGGTTCACAAGAGGAACAGTAGACAGCACCTTGTTCACAAAAGAAGAAGAAGGCCACTTGCTGATTGTGCAGATTTACGTGGACGATATTATTTTTGGATCCACCAACGACGACATGTGCAAAGAATTTGAGATAGTGATGAAGAAAAAGTTTGAGATGAGCTCAATGGGAGAAATGAAGTTTTTCCTCGGGTTGCAGGTAGAACAAATGCCCGACGGAATCTTCATTCATCAATCGAAGTATGTGAAGGATGTGCTAGACAAGTTCGACATGACAGATTGCAGTCCTGCATCCACCCTGCTTGCACAGAACCATGGTATTTGTCCGGATGAACAGGGAGTGAAGATGGATGAAACGTTATACTGATCGATCATTGGGTCTTTAATGTATCTCACAGCTTCCCGTCCAGACATCATGTACTCGACATGTCTCTGTGCCAGATATCAGTCGAATCCGAAGCAGTCACACCTGACCATAGTAAAACGTATCTTACGGTATCTAAAAGGCTGCCCAAGCATCGGCTTGTGGTATCCTAGATCGGGTGACTTTACTTTATCTGGTTTTGCTGATTCTGACTTTGGAAGCTGCAAGCAAAACGCTAAGTCCACCACTGCTGGGTGTCAGTTCTTCGGAACTCGGCTTGTCACCTGGCAGTGTAAGAAACAAACCGCAGTAGCGCTATCTACATGCGAGGCTGAATACGTTTCAGCCTCAAGCTGTTGTTCGCAGATCCTTTGGATCCAACAGCAGATGCGCGACTTCGGTTTGCAGTTCTTAGATACTCCAATCTATGTGGACAATGAAGCAGCTATTAATATCACTAAAAATCCGGTTCATCATTCGAAAACGAAACATATTGAGATCCGTCACCATTTTATTCGTGATTGTCACGAGAAAAAGTTAATTCGGATTGAACATGTGCACACCGATGATCAGAAAGCTGATTTCTATACTAAACCATTTGACAAAAAGAGATTTTATTATCTTTTGAAATTGAACGGGATGAAAAATCTGCAATCTGGGAGGGTTATTGAATGTGAAGCCGAGATGGGCGGCGATCTGACGTGAACCATGTCGTGTTGTCAATTTTCTTTGTACAGTTTATTTTCTGCTTTTCGATAAAAACAAAAACACAAAAATATGTTTTTCTTTTTAGGGGGAGAAAGTTTGCAGAAAAATACAAAAACATGATAAAATCTATAAAAACCAAAAACATTTGAAAAAGTAAAAATGAGTTTGTGTATAAAAGGGAAATGATAGTACATCAGCTAGACAGGTGCAGTACGCTAAAGAATTGGAATGTATAAAATGCAATTTAAACAGTCTCGCTAAAGATGTGCCGATAGGTTTTCACAAAATCAGTAGATCAGTTTGGGATATAAACATAAAATTTACTTGCATCTACGTGGGGAACATCTCCAGGATATATAGGTAACCCCTGAATCCTGTTTGAAGGGTCCCGTATTCTCAGATACTAGGTCTTTATGCTTAGTGATATCTGGGGTATTATCCCGGGACTTCTGATTTTGCGGAAGCAATGGCCTAGTCCCCGGAGAATACTTTACGCTGCTTTGAAATATAAGCCTCCCCTCAGCATAAAAAATGATAACACATTGCAAAATGGTTAATCATGTGCTGTTGAAAAGAAGATCCCCAAAGGGGACCACCAAAAGTCGAAGCCGTCATCTCTCTGCGTATCGAAAGATCGACCTGAGCTCTCACGGGCCTCGCAATTAACCCCTTACAGATATCATCTAGGTATACTCACCTGTAAGACTGAATATTGGGGTCTGGATACGGGAGTATATACTAAGGTGGGACACATGTAGATGTTTAAGTCCTAAAACACTAATTCTGTATCCCGAACAGATTGAAAGTTCTGTGAGAATTTAAGAGGATCAGTATATCGGCAATCTACGTGAATTGTTTAATGCTTAAAATGAAATAAAAGCTTAACGGTACTTGTATCTCGTCGGTAGCTGATATGATCCCTTAACACGCTCTCAAAAAGATTGTATGTATAGTTTTAAATTTGTACAGCTTAAAACCAAAAAGATTTTAATTTCTCATTTTATTTTCGACAACTGACATTGGGAATCGGAAGATCAAAGCCTAAGTGCAGAACATGTTAGTGTTTGATGAGGGTTGGGTAAGCTGTGATTGCAAACAAAGAATTGGTATGATGTTTGAAAGTTAAAATATGTTTGAAATGTTGAAAAGTTCATTAATTTGAACTGTTTTTAAAACAAAATGACAGAGAACTTCATAATTTGGTCAACCAAGGTCATTAATTTGGATTTGGTGGACTAAGCAAGTTAACTAAGGTCATTAACTTGGACTTAGTTAACTAGGTGTGATGGTGTTTAATCTGAAAAGTGTCAAAATGTAAAATTTTTGAAATCAACACCCTGATTTTGCTCATGTGTCATTAAGAAAATATTTTTGAATATTAAAAGGTTTAAAATTTAATTGGAAAGTGAAAAGTTTAGTTGTTTGGATTCTTTATATAGTCAAATCTTTATAAAATTGTGAAAGAACCAGATCATCAATTCTGGACATTTAAAATGTCTATTCTTATAAATGTTTGAGATTTGCAGGTGAAAGTTCCAGATTAAGATCCCTACAGCAGAGTCTTAGGGGGAGTCTGAAGACGAGCTTGATACAAAAGGAAGCTTGTTGCTGGTAATCCAAGTGTTGATCCCAAATGCTTGGAAGATTGATGAAAGGGGGAGCATGAGAAGAAAGCCAAAACTGAAGGAAGAGAAATTCAAAGCTATCTGAAGGCCTACATTCAAGACAAAGACTGCGGCTTCATCCAAGGGGGAGTTTGTTGATGCACAATGTCTGAAGCCTGCGTCTTTATAATGCTAGTTTAATGTATAGGGTTCAGATAGGTTATTCTGTATAAGTCCAGGGGGTTAAACTGTAAATTTATGAGTTTCAAGTTTGAGGTCCGCTTTTGTGGCATGTGTCCACAAAAGCGAACCAGCTTAGTAGTCTGGACCGCTCTTGTGGACATGTCACATGAGCGGACCAGGATCTCTATAAATACCCCTGATGTGTTCTTCATTTGTAACGTCTTGGTGAACTCAACGTCGAACTGCTGTCCATGCGAAAAGCGTTATCAAGTGAAGAAAAGTATTTTAAGTGTGAATCTTCTGTTTCTACTCTTTCTGTTACATTTTTTCTTTGTATCATGCTGAAAATGTGTTTCCACTGTGTTTCCGCCACATTTTCAGTAAGCACTAGCTCTGATTGACTCACTCGAAAGGTCAAAACTGATCCTACAATAAAATTGCCACCAACACAATGGGTGGCCATTTCGCTTTGTTGTGTCAAATAGGACATTATGCTATATTGTGTATAAACACGACTTGCAACTACTAGTACAAGCCCAAAGACAAGAAGAGCCTTAATGATTTATTGATAAACAGGGCTACCCTGTTGTTTACATCAACATTGTTGGTTAATGTTGTTAGTTAAGCTAGAAAGTTCTGTTAGTGCCTAATATGTAATTATTAGAAGTAGAAGGTTAGATGTGAAAGTATTGTAGTCATTCGTTGTTCATAAGATTATTATGTTTTGCTAGTTTATTGGTAGCAAGGCTCTGTTTTGAAGAACGAATTGAAAGAAGACTGTGATTAATTTCGCAGGAAGAAGAACAGTATAAGCGATTTTGCGAACCCCTATCAGCATATTCTTCAACTATTGAGTATCTCTGTAATCTTTCATCAATTGAATCTTGAATGTGTTTCGATTGATGCTTACAAGGTGTTCGATGAAATGTCAGTGCTTTATTTTGGTACTTTCTTTGTACTAAATCAAGTATATTATACAAATGAAACTTTTACCTTATAATATATATATATATATATATATATATATATATATATATATATATATATATATATATATATATATATGTATGTATTCTGGCTTAGATATATATACGTTAATGTATGAAGTAACAGTGCTTTTCTAAGACACATGTGGCTGCAGAGTTATACTTGAGACCCATTACATGTGTGAGTAATTGACAGTATGATTGAAGTTTCTTTCTATTGGAAGGAAAAGTGAACCTTAGGTTTTTTTTTTGTTTTTTTTTTTATTTTTTTATTTTTCCTAAACCGTAAAGAAAAGAGAATGGAAAAAACAAGCAAAACCCGGCAACTTCAAATGTAACCATGGGTTCAGGTTCTGGAATTAGACATGCTGGTGCAGGTGCTCTAAGACCCGCATCCAACCAAGGGAATGGGTGCAAGGCCAGGGTTTGGAGGTGGTTATGGAGGTCTAAACCAGCTCAAGGGAATGAACAATATGCCTCAAAATATGGGTATGGGAATGAACAATGGCCAAGGGTTTCAAATGCAAGCACCACCTGCCGCCAAATTTATGCCGCCAGGAAATTATAATCCGATGATGGGTAGAGGTGGCGGTTATGGTCAGCAACCTTATCGTGGCTGCAGAATTATACTAGGGACCTATTTGTTTGATTAAACATCTCATGAATGTCTATGGCTTGATTTGTCACTGATTCCTTAGTCAAAATCATGAGCTTCATACAAGCAGCAACATTGATTGTTTAAAAGAAAAACAATAGTTTTTATTTACCCCATTTTAGTCACCGATTCTTTAGTCAAAATTATTCTTCTAGTTATTTAATACTCTAATAATACTCGTTTTGTTCTCTGTCAGTTGTCTGTTTTTGAAGGACTGAGTATACATGGCACTATCGACCCGTTTACATACACATGGGTGAATTTGGATGACGCTTTATCTCTAATGGGTCAGATGGATTAAGATAAATGTTGAGTGTGAAGCCACTCATTGAGATGGTCAAAGTAGCGGCAGAAAACGTGTGTAAAAACTGCAACATGTTTTGTGGCCTATCAAAAGAAATGGCTAAAGACAGCCATATTTCTCGGGTGCATTTTTCATGTGTTCCCATTGTTTTTTCTTTGATCAGTTATCATCCAAATCTCTATATAAGAGATTGATCTGTATTTGTAACATGTACCTCATCAAGTAATGTAAACTCCTGGTTACCCATGGACGTAGGTCAGTTTAGACCGAACCACGTAAATCCTTGTGTTCTTGAGTGGCAGAGAGTGAGATTGTGTGGTCCGAGAGTTCAGTTGTTCGTGTGTATTCCGCAATTCGTGTTCAACGGGTGTTGTCGATCCTAACAACTGGTATCAGAGCTATGACTCGATTACACACAGTGGTTCTAAGAGATCAGTTTGTTTCTCCGACAGGTGGCCGGTATTGGTATCGAAGATCAAATCGGACCAGAACAATCAGCAGAGAGGCGGGAGAAGGAGGTGTACAGGAAAGAGAATACTGACCTGTGACCGCCGCCGCTTAGGTGAATCACAGCCGCGATTCCGAAGCCGCCGCCGTCAGAACCGCCGCCAGAACCGCCGCTGCTGTTTCTCCGACCGTCGGCAGCAGTAGCCGTCGCAGTTCCACCGCCCCACCAGAAAATCCGCTTGCAGAGTGGGGTGATCTAGTTTTTTTTGGCAGTTGGCCAAATAAACTCAGAAGACCATCCGTGCAGCTAGTGTTGTGGTTGTCTTGTGTTTGAAAAAAAAATGGATGCTCGTTCAATTTTTGAAAGAAGAAAAAGAAGGTGGTGGTGGCCACCAAAATAAAGTTTGTCTTCACTTTTCAAAAAGGAAAAAGAAAAGAAAGATTATTTTTTTTCTTGTAGGTCCAACAAAGAAAATAAGGAGGGTATTTTTTTGTGGGACTAGGTGATCGAGTGGTGATTTAGAGTTTGTGGTTGTCGATTAATTTTTAGTCGACTAGAGCCGGGTAAACTCTTGGAGATCACCAGATTAATTTTTTTTGCGGACGAGGTGATGGGTGAGAACATGGAGAAAATGGAATCAACATGGTTGTTGATGTCGACACGAGTGAAAAAGAAAGTCAATTGCAAGTCATGGAACTATTGCATGTTGTGGAAAAGATCTTTCGGTTAGGGTTTGAGTTAACTGATCGTGTGCACGGTCATAGAATCCTTGGTGCCGCATGATTTCCTTGAAAGCTCTATTGTAGTTATAACCGTTTGCCCGTTAGCTGGTCTGGAATAGTGGATGGTATTCCTTGTTCGGTGGTGATCAGCTGTTTGACATTTGAGTGGATCTTTGTACTGGTACTGGGTGAAGGGTTTCACAGGAATAGTACGAGTAAAGGTTCAGCTCATGGAGTGTCGTTGAGCATGGGTTGGGATAACAGTGACAGTGAGAGCTGGCATAGTTGACTTGTGGGTTGCATGGAGGTTCAGACATCTTTTGGAGTCGATGTCATGAATATTTGAATTCTGCTTCTGAGAATGCGTCTGGGTTTGATGCATTGGGACTCAGTGGAAGGCAGTGAAGACTTTTGGGTCAAGAATTCTGGTGCTTCATTTCACGCTACCCACAGCAGTGAAGCACTGCAGAATCTGAAAGTTGGAGACTTTGTAAAGGTAAGACTTGCGAACGAGGAATGTTCGCTGTATATGGTCAGATTACCGTCTGAGGGAGTGACCGTCCCAGTTCAGAAGAAAAACAAAGTCCGGTTCACAGAATCTCGTGGGCAGAAGAAGGTTTGTTTTCCAGGAGACAAACCCAGAGCCACAGGTCAGATTCAGGTTGAACGTGCTAGGAAAGGTTCAGAGAAACCAGTCAGGGGTTTTCGTGGCAGTGGGAGCACAGGTGGTGCTTCAGTCATAGTTACCAGAAGACAGTGGGTTAAGAGAACCGGTATTCCAGCGGTGAAAGTCTCTCCAGTGAAATACCTGCTTATGATGGAGAGTGTTAGTTCTCAGGTTTTCTCAGAGTACGGCAGTTCGTGTCAGTGGGAGTCGGAAGGGATAGAGAACGAGTCACAGGTTGTGACTGATGAGTTGAGGCTCAGTGGGAGCTTCAACGGGCCTTCAGGTTAACTGAAGAGAAGGCCAGGGTAACTAGGAAGGAGCTAAGATCAAGGGGGATCTTATTTATAGAAATACAGTTGAACAGTTGAAGCACAGGTGAAGATTGTTCCGTGGCTTCAAGTGGGAGATTGTTGAGTGTGAAGCCACTCATTGAGATGGTCAAAGTAGCGGCAGAAAACGTGTGTGAAAACTGCAACATGTTTTGTGGCCTGTCAAAAGAAATGGCTAAAGACAGCCATATTTCTCGGGTGCAGTTTTCATGTGTTCCCATTGTTTTTTCTTTGATCAGTTATCATCCCAATCTCTATATAAGAGATTGATCTGTATTTGTAACATGTACCTCATCAAGTAATGTAAACTCCTGGTTACCTGTGGACGTAGGTCAGTTTAGACCGAACCACGTAAATCCTTGTGTTCTTGAGTGGCAGAGAGTGAGAGTGTGTGGTCCAAGAGTTCAGTTGTTCGTGTGTATTCCGCAATTCGTGTTCAACGGGTGTTGTCGATCCTAACAATAAATGGTTAAACGGGTTAAGACATTTGAACCTCCGGTCGCTGCCACACCACCTTTGTCTGCCACCGTACCTACTCCGGCAGCCACCACACCTTCAGTGATCTCCGACAAGGAACCAGAACTCAAGTGCGTCTTAAAAACTCACCACATGAGTGCACACACCATTTGATGCTTGTATTGTGTTTTTACGCTGCAGTTTGATGATCCATTTGGTGATGGTCCTTTTAAAGCTGTCCCTTCTACTGATGTATTCTCGACTCAACAATCAAAATCACCTTTCACCGTCCCTTCTACTGATGTTTTCTCAGTCGGATTCCGTCTCACAGGCAGGTTTTCCCAGTTCCAATGGTAAATCCAGTCAACCTAATAATAACCTTTACTGACGTTTTCTCAGTCGGGCCTGCTTCATAATTCTGTATAACCAATATCAAGTTACTTGATTTCTATATATTCAAAACTTTTTTTGTCTCTTGATTTTGAAGCATGTAATGACTAGTTACAAACAATAAACATTAGTTTTTAAACCATTTTTCCACAAATTAAATAGATATTTTTGTTAAAGTTATGAACGTTATTAAGTCAAAATGTCAAAAAAATTCGTCTAATTTACTAAAATAAAAAGTAAGGACTTAGGGGCGTTTGATAATTATTTTAAGACCAATTTCTGTATTTGTTAGTTTTTTTAATCTTTGGAAGAAAATGGTTATTTTTTTCCAAACCTCAGTGGAATTTAACTTTATATTTAATATTGAAAGTGGAAAGAAATTGTTTGGAACGTACCAATTGGGTCTGAAAAAATTGTGTGAACACTTGTATTCTAAAACTAGATACAAAGACTTAAGTCCAGTTTAACTCTATATTATATTTTGAAAGTGGAAAGAAATTGTTTAGAAAGTATCAATTGGGTCTAAAAAAATGTGTGAACACTTGTGAGTGTTTTACATGATGACCAACTTTTGTGATTGTTAACTAGATACAAATTGTCAAGACTTAAGTGTTTGAACGTATAATTTGGGACAAATATTAGTCTTGTAAGCAATGTTTTAAAAACCGGTTTTTATACTCTACCGGGTTAGTCTTAACATGGTTCAACCGGTTGTATTGGGTTGTACTGAACGGTAGAATCGGGTGAATAGTGAGGCCTATAGTTCCATAAAATTACAACTATAACTTCAAAAAATAATACAAAACTTTATAATTCCATACTTAAAAATCAATTTTCCAACAAAGTTTTCTTTTTCTTTTCTAAACAAAAGTCTACAATAGGTTTATGGCATTAGAGTCTTGATTGCGTCAAGTTCAGGATGGCTTAAAAGACGATATTCACTATTTCGTCATCCTCATCAGCAAGAACAAAACTATTTTCGTTTCCTGCAATATAAAAAAAGAAGTTAATGAACAGGTTTTATCGTATGGATGATGTCTTCGGTAGCCAGTAATACCAGCTGCTTTGAACGGGTTTTTAAAACATTGTTGTATGTCTTGCATGCCTCACAATCCACTCAAATTTTCCACACATAACTGGACATGAAAGTAGAAAATAAAATCAACACAAATTTTTTTTTGTTGACATTTAATACGAGGTAGACGATTTCAAACTTGTCTATATAAAGCTGGTCATATTTGTTGATATATCAAACATTTAAGATTTGATACAACAAAATGACAAATAAGATTTAGCACAAACATTTTACCCATCCTATTTTCTTCTTTATTGCATCAGTCTTTGTGTTGGAATCATTCACCACCACAACTGCCCTTTTCCTGGTCACCACCTCCCGCTTCCCTTGGCCATCGTACCGGTAAGTGTACGGAAAAGGAGATACAAGCTCTTCTTCATTTCAAATCAAACATTCATCACGACCCTGGCGACCTTCTCACTACATGGATACCTGGAGAAGATGAAAAAGTAGGAACCAATAATTGTTGTTACTGGGGTGGGGTCATGTGCAACAACCATTCCCGTGTCACACACCTTGACTTGAGCAGTGGACTTCTCGAAGGCAAGATTAGCCCTTCATTGCTTAACTTAAGCTACTTGTATTATCTTGATCTTTCTCGTAATTCGTTTAATAGAACGATTCCCATGTTCATTGGTTCCATGACCCAATTAAGGTATCTTAACCTTGGTTGGAATGATTTTAGTGGAACCATTACCATGTTCATTGGTTCCATGACCCAATTAAGGTATCTTGACCTTGGTGGGAATAGGTTTAATAGAACTATTCCCATGTTCATTGGTTCATGACCCAATTAAGGTATCTTAACCTTGGTTGGAATGATTTTAGTGGAACCATTCCCATGTTCATCGGTTCCATGACCCAATTAAGGTATCTTGACCTTGGTTGGAATGATTTTAGAGGAACCATTCCTTCAGAATTTGGAAACCTCACAAACTTGCAAGAGCTTTCACTTAAATCTCTAAGTAATTGCACAATTGAAAACCTAGACTGGTTGTCTCATCTTTCTCAGTTAGATAAACTTTTCATGTCAGGTACTTCTCTTGGCAAAGTAGACCAGTGGGTAAATGTGATTTTAAGTCTTAAAAACTATCAACTTTATATTTAATTGGATGTGACCTCTTGTCACACCCCGATATTTGCACGTATTATCGGTGGGCCCGGTGGTGAGTATCGTGACGTAGTTGATATCATCATAGACAATTAATCACAGTTTAATGCACAGCGAAAGTCTAAAATAATAATACAAACCGAATTGAAAGTAAAATAGAATATTACACAACGGATGTAAGTGGATCCACAGGCGGATCTAAAAACAAAAGAAAATATTGTTCAACAGACTTCAAGTAGTAAAAGCTTGCAAAACTCTTTATTTATTACTCAGGAGTTTTCCAGCCCATTACGCGTAGTACCTGCATTTAGTCTTTTTGAAAAATACGTCAGTTTACACCGGTAAATACAATTAACCGACTCTTTTGAAAATATTTAAGAAAATTGATTTGAATGCACAAAGCACAAATATTCTTTTATAACTTGGGACAATTATTTAAAATAATCTTGTATACAGATTTATATGTTTGTCGTCTATTCAGGACCCGGTTAGAAAAGCCGGGACAAGATTAATAGACACACCACTAGTATAGGCCCACAAGAAGTTTCCTCACAAGTGAGATACCGATTTACATACGCAACTGTCAGGTGTATGCCTACACCCCGTGCTTAAGTCGTGGCCATTTCTAATGAATGAGCCGAGGATATCCAGGACACGGTCATTAACCCCCCAAAGGCATTGTATCAAACAAAACAGATTAAAACGGGTTATGTAAATTTATTAATCACAATCAGATTAAATGATTTCATACATGACCAAGCGGTATTATTAGATACCGTATCCCAAGCCCGTATAAGGGAAAATAAGTTAAAAGTATTTACCTGAGCTAAAATTACTTTATTCTCAGTCGTATTTCAAATCAGCAAGTACAAGTAGCTTTTACTGGGCTCCTAATCTGGAACGAAGGTTTTAGTAACCTATTAGATTCCTAACGGGTCTTATTTAAGTTTTAACTTAGACCGGTTAATTTTAATGAAAGGTTTACGGTTAAAAACGCAGGATTAAGCGAAGACCGGATTAGAATGTGATTTAGACCCAATAAGTATGAAGACTTGTAAAAAATGGGTAAACTAAATACATTCTGGATTTTGAAGTAAAAACGATACGGTTTGACCCGTTTTGGCTAATTTATGCAAACTAGTTACATAAACCTTTCCGAACGCGTATATGCATAACGGGTAACCAAATGAGTCATGTACAAGTTCCACAAGTTAATATGCTTTAAATATGTTATGGTATCAGTAGGATATCTTCCATTATGCCCAAAATGAATTTAAAACCAATTTAAGCCCCGTAAGGGTATTTTGGTCATTTTAAAGTTTATAAAGGAGGTTAAATAGTAAACTGAGGTTCTGGTCTAAAATATACAGTAAAAATATAAATTTATCAAGTTACATCAGTAAGATATCATACATATGTGAGGTTTATCATTTATGGCCAAACTATGCACCGTAGGAGCATTTTGGTCATTTCACATATGCTTTTAAGGTTAAATTTGGAAATCTGAGTTCAAGACTTATACTTACTGTTCAAGTATAAAAATTTAGTTTTAAAGTCAGTAGGTAACAAGTCTTAGGTGCTAAATATGGTTTTAAACCATACTATGCGCTTATTTCGCATAAAAGTCGGTATTTGACGATATTCGGGTTGTTTAAGGAAATCGGAGATTTTGATCAGTCTCAAGTGTGTAAAATATTTTATTTAACATATGATATCAGTAGGAAAAGGTTTGGTATGCAAATCATATGCTAAACTCATTTTATTAACAAAAAGGGCTTTATCCTCAATTGCCGGATTTATGCTAGAACTCTATGTTATGATCAGTATAAAATTTGAAAAAAATTTCCAAAAATCCCAAAATATTATATTATAACAGTGGGTAGAAAGTTTGGTGCCAAAAATTCGCTTTAAATATGATTTATGCCAAAAATGCTATTTAATTAATAAAAAGTCTTTGTTTTACGATATCTTGCATAACTTTTATTTTAGACCATAAACTTATGTCAAATTTTTAGGACATACTTATATATCAGTAATAAAACTTTTTGTCCTCTCGCATTTTCAAAAATCTCGTTTTAATTACAAAAGGGCATAATGGTCCATTTCTAAGCATTTAACGAAAACATGCAAATGATTCAGATTTCTAAGGAACCATGTAACATAATCTCAGAGGGTTATACTAATATATAATGTGGTCCCAAAGGAACCCTAAGGCATAACTAAACTAAGCTAAATCAGGTCAGAACTGAAAGTCAAAGCAAAAGTTTACTTTTGCGACTTTCGGTTGCGAACCGAGCCTAAACTCAGAATTGTCGGGTTGAACATGCCTAAACATGTTTTTATATTATTTATCAAGTTGTTTAAGTGATAAAATATATTTTATAGCTTCTACATTATCAGTTATAATTTATTTTGCAAAAACTGACCCGTTTGACTTTTCTGTTAAGTAGTTTGACCCGACAATTAACTGAGATAACGTGATAATTAGAAGGTGCCCTTTTAAGGGTTTAACACCTACATAATTACCAACACATAGCCACTTTCAATTCGAATAATGGCTGGACCGTTAGTGAATAATCACAAAGTCAAAGCGTAATTACGATATCTTTGACTTTCGGTCATTAAGCTAATAAAACCTTAACTAAAGAAGCTAGGAACGCTTACAAGGGTCCTTAGCACGAAAATTGAACTTGAGAAAGCTTCCTTGAACACCAGGAGGCTTCAGAGAGTGAGTGTGAATGAAATTTGAAAGTGTGCAAGTTCAAGAATAAAAACAAGCTCCTTATATAGAAGATTGAAGACTTCTAAGATCAATCCAGCTGCTATCTAGAGTAACCAGATGATCCCAAGTGTCCCTAGGGCAGTAAAAACCAGTTGCTCAGACCCTGGTATCAAAAAAAGCTTGCAATAGCGGTGGACAGGCTGCAACATGCAGCTGTCCAGTTTTTCTGTCGCTGGCACTTTTACACGGCCCGCGAGGACCCCTCAATCCGGTAAAAAGTTTGATACTTTTTCATTTTCAGTCCCTGGTCCATATTTAATTTAAATAACTTTCTTTTATTGCACTATTAACCCCCATAGTTAACTATCAAGTGCCTTGGGTCACAAATTAACTCCGTTAAGCTCTCGGTTAGTTGTTGTGAGATCACCCGAAAAGTCTTGTTTTCAACGAAACTCCATGAGATTACTATCCGATATTCGCGAGAGCAAAAATACAAATATTACAATGCTTTTGGGATCGTTAAAAGGTCACTCAGAGGTAACAATTAACATGTTGACACATTTAACCCCTATGCTTTGTAAAATTCTCAATTTAAGCACAAAAGGCTTTCTATGTCCGACAATTTATTCATTAAAGAATACGAACGTCGTGTGAGGTCAATCAGAGGGTCAAGATTGGCGTGTTGACACTTTGGATCCTTTTACATACATATTTACATTGTTTGACAATTTTAGTCCCTCCAGTTATTTTTTAACATGATCAGGTGGTTTATGACACGTGTCACCACTATAGCAGGCCCAAGTACGGTGCCTCAAATGAATCTACCTCCAGATTCAATGGGAGTCGAAGTGACTAGGTTAAACGATCAGGTTCGAAATTTGTCTCAACAAATAAAACGGCTGACAGAAAGAAATAAATGGTTGGAAGACATGCTAAGACAATTAGCTGCTCGGATGCAACTGACTCTACCACCTCCACCACCTTATAGTTCCGATTCTGAATTTGATTCATTACATAATTTATTTCAAATGTAAATTTGTTCACATCATAATAGACTAGCAAATTTTTTTTTACAAATTTAGTATAACATAGTGATATGCAAAACAATCTCTATACACTCAATGTTGCTCGTAAATCCTTCAAAAACTATCAACACCACACGATACTCTAGAAACTAACACTTTGCTCATCTATCCAATCCTTACAATTACATTCTATGGTCTCTTTCGAATAAATTTCGGCACGAAATTTCCTAAAGTAGGGGAGACTGTAACGCCTCGTATCTTTGTATTTCTATTTAAAAAAAATATTCGTATTCGTATTCTAATTTTAGAAACCTTACATTCATATTTTAATTTCAATTTCACAATTCGAGGCGTTAATCATAATAAAATTCATATTTTATACATATTTTTATTCACACAACCGATCATTTAAATACATATTTATACGCAAACCGACACAATTATACGTATAAATACTTATACACACATCCTAAATACTTGAATTATAATTTTATACTTTTTATATACTCAATTACATAATATATACTAAAGGGTAGAGGATCCTGTAAAAAGTGATCAAAGTGTGAGAAGTGTATTATAACACTATATATAATACTATATAACACCATATAAACACCGTATAACAATATGTAACACCATATAATACCATATAACACTATGTAACACTATATATCATTATATAACAAATATAACACTATAGGTTGTCTGATAGCATGTCTATGATAGATGTATAGTGTTATATTTGTTATAAAATGATATATAGTGTTACATAGTGTTATATGGTATTATATGGTGTTACATATTGTTATACGGTGTTTATATGGTGTTATATAGTATTATATATAGTGTTATAATACACTTCTCACACTTTAGGTCCTTTTTACACTATCCATACCCTATACTAAAGAAATACCAAGATTATACCAAACACTTTTCCACCTCTTTTCTTCTCCAATCACCTTTTCCACCTCCTTCAATCACCTTTTCCACCCCAATTCTCCATTATAATTATTTTTTTATTTATCTTTTTCATTTATTTTTTTAATCTCTACCAATCACCTACCACCTTCTTCACCTATAAATACCAACATTCTTCTACCATTTTCTTCACACCATTCTTCTCTCAATCTTCTCTTAATCTCTCTAAATCAAGAATTCTAAGAATTCTAAAAAGAACACTACGTGTTCTAACCTTTCTCCTCTTAATCTCTCTAATTCTCTCAATCAAGAATTCTAACAATTCTAAAAGGACACAAAGTGTTCCAACCATTCTTCTCTCAACCCCTCTAATTCTCTTAAAATCTTCCAAGCAAGGAAGAGAACTCGAAGAGTTCTAAATAAAACATTAAGTGTTTTAAGGAAGCTTTGAACCTCCAACTCTTCACGGGATTACCAAAGGAACAACTTTGAGAAACCGTGAGTACACTTGACCCATTTCCTTTTAATACACTTTGCGTGCAACATGTTTTACTTGTTAAAATGTACGATTCACAAACATGCTTTATTCAATCAATCCTTATACATGCTTTGTTATGCCTAAGTTCATGCTAGAATTCATACTACTTGTTAACCCGCCTTAACAATTATAGCGCTATAGGAGTAGCACACCACCCGACGGGGTTTTGTTAAGTTATATTCTTTACGGTCTCGATATTGTTATATCGAGGGATGCTATTATTCATACTTACGGTCTCGATGTTGCTACATCGAGGGATGCTATTATACTAGTGGACACTTGGGTTTGACTTTTAGTTATGCATGATAGTTTGACCTTGTATACCAAATGCTATGTTGGATTTAAAATACTTTTTATACACCTGACACGAGTCTAAAACTTGTGTACTCGCCAATACCTTTGTATTGAACTATACTTTTTAAAACATGTTGCAGGTTTAACGATGATGTTAGTGATGCATGGAATCTAGTAGGATGCTTACATACACACTTTAATTTGTATTCTTATTGCATTGTATTTCATTATTCATGATGTGTATTTACCTCAAATTCTTGTAATTTATTCTTTAGAAATGAAATGAAATTTTCTATTTAAATACTTGTCACAAATATTAGTGTTATGAAGTCTCGAGCAATCTATTTCATCTCACTCCGATGTTTCCGCCATCGGTTGGGGTGTGACATGGACCACCCACGGAGAATGGTTTTCCTTCTCAAACCGGTCAACCCTCCCAGACCCCATTTGGTCAATCAAACCAGACCCCATTTGATCAACCAAACCAGACCCCGCTTGATCAACCAAACCAGACCCCGCTTGATTAACCAAACCAGACCCCGTTTGGTCAACCTAACCAGACCCCGTTTGGTCAACCTAACCAGACCCCATTTGGTCAACCTAACCAGACCACGTTTGGTCAACCTAACGATGCCCCGTTCGGTCAATCAAACCAGACCCTGTTTGGTCAACCAAACCAGACCCCCTTTGATAAACCTAACCAGACTCCATTTGGTCAACCAAACCAGACCCCATTTGGTCAATCAAACCAGACCCCATTTGACCAACCTACGTCCCAGACTAGTTATCCAGGTCAATTTGGTCAACAAAAGCCACAGTCAGCTTTTCCAGTTCAAGGTGGCAACCAGTCTATTCCACCGTCGACGTTTTCGGCTCAAGGTGGTCAGTCTGTGTTGCCACCTAGTTTCCCAGCGGCTCATGGTGGCCAATCTGAGTTGCCACATGATTTTCCAGCTCAGGGCATTCAATCTCAATCTATGCTGCCCTCAAGTCACCTGTTATCACAAGGTGGCCAATTTGAGTTGTCGTCTGCTTTTCCAGCTCAGAGCGGTCAATCTGTGTTGCCATCTGGTATCCTGACTTAGGGCAGTCAATCTATGATGCCGCCCAGTCTCCCAGCGGCTCCAAGCAGTCAATCTATGGTGGCGCCCGGTCTATCGGCGGCTCAGGGCAGTCAGTCTATGTTGCCGCCCAGTCTCCTGGCGGCTCAGGGCACACAATCTTTATTTCCACCCAGTCTCCCGGCAGCTCAGGTAAGTCAATCCATGTTTCCGCCCAGCCTCTCGGCATCTCAGGGTAGTCTCTCCATGTTGCCGCCCAGTCTTCCGGCGGCTCAGGGCAGTCAACCATTGCTATCACCCAGCCTCCCGACGGCTCAGGGCAGTCAATCCATTTTTTCGCCCAGTCTCCTGCCATCTCAGGGCAGTCAATCTATGCTGCCGCCCGGTCTCCCGGTGACTCAGGGTAGCCAATCCATGTTGCCGCTCAGTCTCCCGGTGGCTCACGGCAGTCAATCTATGCGGCCGACTAGTCTCCTGGCGGCTCTGGGCAGTCAATCTGAGCTGCTGTCTAGTTTTCCACCTCAAGGCAGTCAATCTGTGTTACCACCTGGTTTCCCGGCAGCTCAGAATGGTCAACCTGTTTTATCGTCTGGTTTCCCATCTACTCAAAATGCATCTCTTGGTGGTATTTCTTCTCAGTCGGGTACCGTCTCACAGTTAGGGTTTCCCAATTCCAAAGGTCAATCCAGTGAACCTAATAATAACCTTTACGGTGGTTTCAAGCCTCATGGTTAACCTACATCAGCCCCAACACCATCAGCTGCCTCGGTTTCAAGTTTCTATCAACAGCCACAGTTACAGTCAAATACCTCCAAGGCCACCCAACCACCATCTGTCACTGCATCAACAGGTGCACTTGCTATAGTTCCTCAACAACCTGCAAAAGAAAAGTTCGAGACCAAATCCCCTGTTTGGACTGATACGTTGAACCGTGGGCTCGTTAATTTGAACATCCATGGATGTGAGTTATTTTGTTATATAGATAATATGATTTTTTTTAGCGTACACATACATATACATGTAGGGAAGGGATCATGTGAGGGCTATAACCTGCAAAGGGAAAAACAGTTTTTCTAATTATTTATTATTATTATATTTGTTTTTTAATAATAGGGATAAAAATGCCACTTTATACCAAAAAATACACTATTTTAGTAAATAGTTTTTGAACTACACTTTATTGATAAATGCTTTTTTGAACAACACTCTTTTTTTAAGGGCTCGATTTCCAGAAGACTTTTATAGTATATTGTCATGACAAAAAAAGGCCAGTCAACCAAGCAGAAATTTTAATTTTATTTTTATTATTTTATATGCTACTAGTTCTTATGGAATTTTTAAAAGTAAAAAAAAAAACAATATATGTAGATTGACGAACTACATACATATATACCTTGTATGAGCTATATATATATACCTTCGTGAGCTACATATATGTAGCTCGTGAATCTACAAATATTTGTTTCCTAAACTTTTTACAATAATAAACATTTAATATGAAAAGTGAAAAAAAAATTAAAAATTTTTGCTTGGTTGGTAGTGGTTCTCTCAAGTTCTCAAGTAAGCAACTATGTAGTTCTCTCATGATCCGCACCCTGAACATATGTGTGTGTGTGTGTACATATTTGAGTTATGACACTATTTTCAGATGTGCAGCTAAAACAAACCCGCTATCTGACATTGGAATCGATTTTGAGGCGGTAAACCGTAAAGAAAAGAGAATGGAAAAACCAAGCAAAACCCTGGCAACTTCAAATGTGACCATGGGTAAGGCCATGGGTTCGGGTTCTGGAATTGGACGTGCTGGTGCAAGTGCTCTATGACCCGCTTCCAACCCCATGGCGGGTTCAGCAATGGGAATGGGAATGGGTGCAGGGCCAGGGTTTGGAGGTGGTTACGGAGGTCTAAACCAGCCCATGGGAATGAACCGTATGCCGCAAAATATGGGTATGGGAATTAACAATATGCCTCAGAATATGGGTATGGGAATGGGAGTGAACAATATGCCTCAAAATATGGGTATGGGAATGAACAATGGCCAAGGGTTTCGGATGCAAGCGCCACCTGCCGCCGGATTTATGCCACCTGGAAATTATAATCCGATGATGGGCAGAGGCGGCGGTTATGGTCAGCAACCTTACGGTGGCTACAGAGAGAGTTGCAGTGGTAAGCATAGTGATTGTGATATAAAAAGCTATTCTTTTTCCTGATAATTTTGTAATACTTTTTGATTCCGTATAACATTCTGTATAACCAACATCAAGATCCTTAATTTCTATATATTCAAAACATTTTTGTGTCTTGATTTTGAAGCTTGTAATGACCAAAGCATGTTAAACAATCGCAATGCGGCTTTCATGTATTTTTTTTAAAGAAGTGACTAAAACAATAACATATGTTAAACAACGCGGTTTTCATGTATTTTTTTTTTAAAAGAAGTGACTAAAACAATAACATGACATTTCCTGTAATTTACTAAAATAAATACGATAAAATTAACACCGCCAATTTCTCTATTCGTTAATTAGTTTTTTTTTTTTTGGGGGGGGGGGGGGGGGATGATTATTTTTGTCGAACCTCATAGAATATAATCGAATTTAACTGTGTATTTCATATACACAATTTGCATTTGTCGGTGGAAAGAAATTGAGTGGAACGTATCATTTGGGTCTGAAATAATTGTGTGAAGACTTGTGAGTCTTTGACATGACCCAGCTTTTATGAGTGAAGACTAGTGAGTGTTTGACAAGACCCAACATTTATGATTGTTTATTAACTAGATACAAATTGTGAAGACTTGAGTCTTTCAACAATGCACACAAATTTTCCACGCATTTGTCGAAACGAAAGTAGAAAGAAAATCAACACAAATTTTCCATGCTATTTCAAACTTGGTGTGTATATAAGCTGGGCATATTTGTTGATACATCAAACATTCAAGATTTGATACAACAAAAATGGCAAATAAGATTTACCATAAACATTTTACCCATCCTATTTTCTTCTTTATTGCTTCAGTCTTTGTGTTGGAATTATTTACCACTACAACTGCCCTTTACCCTGGCCATCGTACTGGTAAGTGTACGGAAAAGGAGAGACAAGCTCTTCTTCATTTCAAATCAAACATTCATTACGACCCTCAAGGCCTTCTCGATACATGGACACCTGAAGAAAAAGAAAAAGTAGCAACCAATGATTGTTGTTACTGGAGTGGAGTCCTGTGCAACAACCATTCCCGTGTCATAAGCCTTTTCTTGGGCTATGGATATCTTGATGGCAAGATTAGTCCTTCATTGCTTAACTTAAGCTACTTGAATTATCTTGATCTTTCGTTCAATTCGTTTCATGGAACCATTCCTTCAGAACTTGGAAATCTCACAAACTTGCAATACCTTTCACTTGAATCTCTGAGTAATTGCACAATTGAAAACCTAGACTGGATGTCTCACCTTTCTCAGTTGGATAGACTTGACATGTCAGGTACATCTCTTGGCAAAGTAGACAACTGGGTAAATGTGATTTCAAGTCTTAAAAAACTATCATCTTTATACTCAGATAGATGTGACCTCTCCCATGTGATGCACCCGTATTCTTATTCATATGCCAACTCATCCATGTATCACTGGTTGTTCCCTTTAACTAGCAATGCACTTGTAGAGCTTGATCTCTCTAGGAACATGTTAGATGGGATTCCCAAATATCTTGGAAATCTGTATTTCTTTAGTAACTTAATGCCTATCAAATTACCTGATTTTCTGAGTAACTTGTCTGGATGCACATCAGTTAATTTACAATATTTGGGTGCCTCATCTAGCCAATTCACAGGGTCAGTGTCAGATGATATTCAAAATTTTTCATCTCTACAATGGCTAATTCTTTCTGATAATCAGTTAGATGGAACTATAAGTGATAAGGTGTGGCAACTACCCAAGCTTCAAACACTAAACGTTTCTTCCAATTTTCTTAAAGGTGCTATCTCCGAAAATATTGAAAAGTCACATATTTTATATGTTCATCTTTCAAACAATTCACTCGAAGGAGTTCCATTAGAATCTAAAATGTCAAACATTTCCAGCATAGAAGTTATTGACTTGAGTTCTTGCAAGCTAGGACCTCGTTTCCCCAAATGGATTCAAACAATGAAAAATCTTTCGAGTATTGATCTTTCCAATACCGAAATTTCAGATAACATTCCAGAGGACTTTTGGAACACGTGGCCTTCTGGTTTGACATATTTGAATATCTCTTTCAACAATATTAAAGGGACATTAACAGATCTGTTTTCAAATTTTGACCCAGAATTTTCAATAATAGATTTGAGTTCCAACAACTTTTATGGTCATATACCAAATGTTCCTTCCGGTTTGGAAATGCTAGACCTCTCCAAAAATAATTTATCCGGACAAATCTTCTTTTTGTGCCAAATTGTTGATGGGTCTTTGAAATTTCTTGATCTCTCACACAACGCATTCACTGGACCAATTCCAGACTGTTTGTGGAATTTCACAGAACTAAAAGTTCTTAGTCTGGGATATAACTATCTATCCGGAAGGCTTCCTACTTCTATCAATTTTTTGATCAATCTTGAGGTCTTGTATTTATACAATAACAACTTCTCAGGAAAGTTGCCCTTATCTTTAAAGAGTTTAACCCAGTTAACCTTTTTGAATTTGGGGGCAAACAAGTTTTCTGGTTACGTGCCTGGTTGGATCGGAGAAAGGTTATCGGGGTTGTATGCTCTTATCTTAACATCAAATAAATTCATTGGAACCATCCCTTCAGATTTATGTCAGTTAGACTATCTACAAATTCTAGACTTGTCAATTAATAAACTCCAGGGAGCCATCCCCTCGTGTCTGGGTAATCTAACTTCCATGGTTCAAGATGGATTTGTAGCTAGGAAAAATGTACATCGTTTGTTTTCGATCTATGAACCTTAGTGTTGGCACATATGTTGACCGTTCAATGATCAAGTGGCAAGGAAGTGTGCGTGAGTTTGGTAGAACTCTAGGTTGGTAAAGATAATCAATTTATCAAGAATCAATTTAACAGGAAAAATCCCGGATAAACTAACCGATCTTCATAAATTGATTGAACTCGACTTGTCAATGAATGCTCTAGTTGGAGAGATCCCATCAAACATTCAGATGAAAGAACTTCTAATTTTGGATCTATCTAGAAACAATCTTAGAGGAGGACTACCATCAAGCATGTCTCAGATGACCTTCCTAAACTATTTAGATGTGTCGTATAACAACTTGTCAGGAAGAATTCCATCTAGCACTCAACTCCAGTCCTTTGAACCCTCAAGGTACACCGGAAATGCAGGATTGTGTGGACTTCCCTTGACCAAATATTGTCCAGGAGATAAAGTATTAGAAGGTCCACCCGTCAGTCGTGAAAGTATGGAAGGCGGGGAAGGCATAGACGATCTTCAAAGATGGTATTACATTGGAGGGGCCACTGGTTTTGTTATTGGATTTTGGATGGTGTGTATTGCTTTAATTGTTAATCGCCGTGGGAGACATGCTTTTTTTCATGTCATGAATAGCCTTGAAAATTGGGTTTATGTGAAAGTGATGGTGTTCACTGCAAAAGTTCGAAGGGTTTCACATCCATAGTTGTATTGTATGTTGGATTTCATTTTTCTTTTTGTGTGTTGTATTTATTTTTTCTTGTTCTCATTTAGGGATACAAGTATAGTATTGTAAAATGTAATGCTCTATTAAGTTTTAAGTCTCTTTGATGAATAAAATTGCCACCAACACCACGGGTGGCCATTTCGCTTTGCTGTGTCAAATTAAATAGGACATTATGCTACATTGTGTATAAATAAGTTGGTAAATCTTGTTAGTTAAGTTAGAAAGTTCTGTTAGTAGAGTTAGTGCCTAAGATGTAAATATTAGAAGTAGAAGGTTAAATGTGAAAGTATTGGATGTATCCTGTTTAACGATCAATTCTGAATTCAGTCCGTTCAACTGAAGGAATCATTCGTTTGTTTTGCAAGTTTATTGGTATCAGAGTAAGGCTCTGTTTTGCAGAATGAATCCAAAGAAGATTCTCATTAATCTCCCAAAGGTTGAAGAATTAAGAAGATCAGAGACTTACAAGACTCTGTTTTAAAGGATGAATCGCAGGAAGAAGAAGAGTACGGGCGATTTTGCGAACCCCAATCAGCATATCTTCAACTATTGAGTATCTCTGTAAGCTTTCATCAACTGAATCTTGTATGTGTTTAGATTGAGTAAATATATGGAAATAATTCTTCAACTATTGAGTAAATCTGTATTCTTCAATAATTGAATCTTGAATGTGTTTTGATTGTTTTAGCTATGCTTACAAGGTGTTCGATGAAATGTCTGTGCTTTATTTTGATGCTACTTTGTTACTTTCTTTGTACTAAATCAAGTATATGATACAAATGAAACCTTTACGTTATATATATGTAATCTTTCTTAGATATACGTAATGTATGAAGTAACAGTGCTTTTCTAACACGATTTAAAACACATGGGACTGTAGAATTATACTTGGGACCCATTACACTGTGCTATCTAATTAATAGCCAAATTGTTATTTCGGTGGGATAGCTAAAAATGATGTTGGTTTTACAAAGGACATGAAATGTATGGTTAAATGGTTAACAAATTCATGTGTGAGTAACTACATACGAGACATATATAGAGGTTTGTTAACTTAATTGACAAATTCGTTTGTTTGATTAAATCTCTCATGAATGTCTATGGCTTGATTTGTCACTAATTCTTTAGTCAAAATCATAAGCTTCATACAAGCAGCAACATTGATTATTTAAGAGAAAAACAATAATTTTATATTTACCCCATTTTAGATGCTAAGCTTTAGGTGTTTTTGCTTTTGGAGTTGCTGTGAAAATGCCCACCTCATGGCATTAAGGCACGATAGTTAGTTGACACTTTGTATATGACACTATGTTTTCATTATCTAGTTATACAGTTTTCTTATAGCCTATCTTTTTTACTTTGTTACATATGTTATGACACTATGTTTGGATGTGCAGCTAAAACAAACCCGCTATCTGACACTGTCGAGCGGATAAACTCTAAAGAAAAGAGAATGGAAAAACCAAGCAAAACCCGGCAACTTCAAATGTAACCATGGGTAAAGCCATGGGTTCAGGTTCTGGAACTAGACGTGCTGGTGCAAGTGCTCTAAGACCCGCATCCAACCCCATGGCGGGTTCAACAATGGGAATGGGTGCAAGGCCCGGGTTTGGAGGTGGTTGTTGTGGAGGTCTAAACCATCCCATGGGAATGAACAATATGCCTCAAAATATGGGTATGCGAATGAACAATATGCCTCAAAATATGGGTATGGGAATGAACAATGGCCACCTGCCGCCAGATTTATGCCGCCAGGAAATTATAATCCGATGATGGGTAGAGGTGGTGGTTATGGTCGGCAACCTTATGATGGCTACAGATAGAGTTGCAGTGGTAAGCATAGTTATTGTGATACAAAAAGTATTCTTTTTCCTGATAATTTTGTAATTCTTTTTGATTCCGTATAGCATTATTATTCTGTTATAACCAATATCAAGTTACTTGATTTCTATATATTCAAAACATTATTGTCTCTTAATTTTGGGTCATGTAATGACTAGTTGCAAACACTAAACATTAAATTAAAAATCAGTTGATGTTACATGCACTTAGACCGCCCGTAGGGGACGTTTTTTTTTAAATTGCCCAAACACGCCCCGGTGCCGCCCCCTAGGCGTTTTCCGGCGTTATTCGCGAAAAAAGGACCTTGGCGTTTTTTGAAACACGCCGAAATGGCAAATCTTTGGCCAATCAAATAAGAGCATGTGGTTTAAAGAGGGAGAGAGATGGAATTTTGGGGTTTGAGTTTGCCGGATGTTTTGGGTTTGCCGGAATTTTAGCCGGAGATGGAGATGTTGCAGGTGTCACGGTCACGAAGAAGAAGAAGGATGGAGGTGGGTGGTTGTTTTAAAAGTGTAGGTCCGGCTAGGGGAGGATCTAGTCGCCTAATCCTTGTGTACAAACCAACCCGGTTGTGCGGAATCCAACCGGGAAAGCAAACCGAGATAGAACACGCAATAATAATATGGACACGAGATTCAACGATTAACACCTCTGTATTAATACTATGAAAAGTTCAGTTACAAAGCAATGTTTACAAATGTATTTTGCAAACTCTCTCAAAGCTCTCGTGTGTGTGTGCTCTGTTCTTGTGTCTCAACCATGTGCTCTCTTGTGATATGCTCTGTTTATATAGTGCCAGCATCAACGAAACAGAATCGAACTTGGCGAATCAGATGAACATACGATGAAACTCGACGAAACAGCCTTGTTTCGTCGACATCAGCTGGGTTTCGTCGATCTGGGCTTGGGCTGAAAACAGTTGAGGCCCAAAGCTTGTTTCGGCCCATGTGACATTCTGATTGGCCAACTTCTTTGTGCATGCACGTATACGTTCAAGACATGTTCCACAATCTTCAAAGTTGAATAAGAATAGTCAACATGGTGACATCATCATGACATCACCAAGGTGATGTCATGGTGATGTGTCGACGGGAAAGGCCGCAGCGCTTCGTGCTTCGCGTGTCGAACTCTGGGGCGCACGACGGAGGAATGTCGTGACGTCGGGCTTGAGCCGATCCTAACCGAGTCGAACCGAACCAAGTCGAACCGAGTCGAGTCGCGTCCACATATATGTATCAACAAACTCCCCCTTGGACGCTACTCGCGAGATTCGCCTTTCATGTCTTCTATGTCGGAGGATCTTCAAAGTCTTCACGTCTTGAAAGCAGAAAGTGTATCAACAAACTCCCCGTTTCATGTAGGAAGTGTGTTGACAAACTCCCCCTTAACATAAGCTCCCCTTTGAGTTATGCTCATGAATGACTTGATCTTCAGTACTTGAGATCCTTGTGGTGTTGATGATGGTCAGCGGCAACTCGATCATCTTCATCATTTGAGTGCCTTCACGTCATGTCTTCATTCCGAAGCTTGTCATCGACCATGTTCTCCTTGCCTTTAGAATCTGCACATGGAAGAAATCTAAACGCGTAATGAGAACAACTGCTTGGAATATAGTTAGTATAAACAAACTACACACGTGTGACCATGTTTCAATCAAATACCGTCCGACAGTTTGAAAGTTTAACAGATTTGTCAATTTTAGATTTTAACTTTCAAAACTTGCAAATTTCGACCGTTTATGAAGATTTGGTCGTTTTGGTTTTCGTTCAGGTTTCAGGTATCGAAGACTCGAGATCCAACATCGTACGATCGAAAATAAAATAGAAATAAAATCTTTTTGGATTTTATAAAGTTTATATTAAAACACACCTAAAATCTTTTTGGAATTTTTGAATATTTCAAATGTAAAGACAGAAAGCAGTAAATAAATATATACAAAGGTGCAGAAACTGAAAGCATTAAATAAATATATACATACATTCTTTTTGTGAGTTTCGAGGGTAAGAGAATCATATCAGTGTACGGTCATGCCAAAACGCTCTTGTTGTTCAATTAGTTAGCATTTAGATAAGCATCCTATAACAATTATCGGTATTGTTATCCACATAAGCTCAACTTATCAGATGTAATCATGGCGAGGGGATACGTTAAGGTATGATTTACACTTACCGACCGGTGTTCATCCACATCACGACACATTCCCGTATCAAGGTATGCACGAGGATTCATCTTACCGGTGAGTATACCGATTATCATCTGTTTGACCGTATATGATGTGAGAAACTCACTTATTTTGATTGAAAACAAGCCCTATGTGATAGAATCACTTATTGATGAGGAACTTGATTTTCAGATGCATGAGGGCACAGGAGCAAGTCCGTGAACAGGTCAGTACTTTCGTACAGCAGAGAGACGAACTTGACTCCCGCAAAGAATCTGTGATATATTATCACTTATTTTGTTTGGACATGTGATTGTTGATCACTTATTGAGGTCGAATGCAGTATGTACACGTATGTATGGTATCATGGAAGATCTAGACTTGCGTCCCCGTTATTTTTCGGTAAAAGATACAACCATGATACCCAGATGATAAGCAGCATAAAGACCGAATATCTCAGAACCTCGGCAATCTCTCAAACGAAATTTCGGTACTAAGACCATATGCCAATGAGTGGTTCCCACCTGGTCTTCAGTCGATTTAGGTTTATATCACCCTGCACACTTTAAAATGATTGTGAGCCTACCGATACATCTTATATAGAGCTGCATATCGTTTTTCAGTTAAGGTTTAAAGAGGTTTGGACAGACCACTGATGTACTATCACTTTCTCTTTTGCTCGCCAGGAAACTCATTTTTGCTTTTCTATTGTTTTTGTGTTTTTGAAATTTTTCGATGTTTTTGGATTTTCAAATTTTGGATTTACTCCCCCTAAAATCAATAAACTAAGACAAATTTAAAACACAAAGGTATTTACAAAAATGATTTTCCGATGTTGGTTTTACTCTTGCTTGACCTTAATGCCGTTTACCAATAATAAATTTTAATCAGAATTGATTTATCGAATTTTGGAAAAATGAGTTGGCACGTCGGTCATCGGTGTGGACCTTGACAACATTGATGAGTTTCATAGTGAAACAATCACGTGTGAGGTGATATTCGAGCTCAACGTGTCAGGTCAAGGAGTGCTGTACGAGATGATAATAATTCATAAAGCAGCTTAAATATCGACAAGTATAGGAGAGATTAGAAATTTAAAACCGTATCCTGCAACTGCTTCGTGCATTGCAAGGAATCTGAGTGCTCTCCCAAACTGGATATCCACCCATTGTGGACTTCAAAGTCGATTTTTTGTAGCTACTGAAATCCCTTCACAGCAACAAGATCAAAAACCTTTGGGTCCGACTGGTCTTCCACATTGCACCAGCGAAGACCTTTGTCTTTCTCTTTCAGAAGTAGTGTGCGGTTGATCAATCCACGCCAAGGCATCCGCACACCCGCTTGGTTTGTTCAACAAACACATTTACTTCAATCACACCGCGAAGAAAAGTACCCTACACGTTCATCTTGTGGACTTTGAACTTCTTGTGGAAGAAAAATCCATGAATCTTCGAAAAGCTTCAAACGTGCTACAGGCGCGTACTTTTCATTGGAATCTTTCCTGAGGACCCGATCAAAAACCATAACAACCAAATTTTGGAATGATCTTCATCTTGTCGAATTTTTCAACTTCATTCAACCACATTCTTTCATCAGACATTTTTGTCTTCTTTTCTCCTTTTCTTTTCTCATTTCTCTCCATCAAAGGCAACAACTCCTAGATATAATGATGTTTCGGAGTCTGGTGTCGCCGATCTTGTGCATGGACCCTCCACTATCAACAATCCTAAGACTATCAATAGTTCCTCCTGGAACATCCTGCACTCTCATTCAGAGATTAGTTGGAGAGGGGGACCCAAGCCTTCACAGACTTGGGTCGTCCGTCATCATCGAGGATTGTGACATCCATTTCCCGATGATTCGGAATTGATGTAGCTCCCCCTGAAACAATTTCCAATTTTGGTTTCCAAATCTGTTTTTGTTTTTCGTGTTTAACATTTGATTCGACAGATTTTGTATGGACAACCTCCGGTTTTAAAACCTTTTCAACATTTTTCCGTTGTTTCTTTCTCTGTTTCACTTCTTGTTGTTTAACAAGACGAGGGTCCTGTTTTGGTGAAACAAATCTTTTATGGTAATTGTTACCATGGGGGGCATCAACTTTTGCTTTCAACTTATGAAGATACAGACAGTTTCGAATTATGTGTCCAATTGTACCACATTCAAAACATGATCTTCGTTCAACAAACCCCGAAGTATCATGTGATCGTCTTGCCGATGATGATGAACTTTGTGATCTCGAGGTACTAGGTTTCGAACAGTTTGGTTCATTTCTTTTCAACACTGTTGCTTGTTTAACAAAATCTAAGTTAGATTTGTTTTCAAACGTTTCAATTTTGTCCGTTCCCTTTGATTTCACAAAGTTCACATTCTTGTTCTTCTTCTGATTCGGCTTCCTTTGACTTTGAGTCGGTGTTTTACCTCTTGGTTTGGTATGATTTTGCTGCATTTTCACTGTTGGTAATTTGTGATTGCCATAGTGTTTTCGAACTTCGGCCTTTGGAATAGGTGGACACTGTGTTACTGTAACATGTGATCCTGTCTTTCCCAAAAACTTACTTGTCGGATTTTCAAAGACTTTACTGATTAAGGATTGATTAACATTCTTAATAGGAAAATCTTTGTCAGAATAGATTTTATCATCACCAACAAGAGTGTACAGCAAATCCACACTCTCAGACTCTTTTGCAGACGAGGACTCGGTTGCAGCAGTCTTAGCGGGCTTTGCGGGAGGATCACATAGAATATGATTCTCAAGAGGTATGTCCTCTTCTTTGATCACCGCATCAGACTTTGCTGAATCAGTATCATCAGATTCATCATCAGAAGAATCAGCATCCTCAATCACAACTGGAGGATCCTGATTCTGTTCAGCAGTTACAAATGTATCTGCTGACACACCCGAATCTGATGATACTTCCTTCTTGTATCCTAGTCCTGTAGCAAATTCCTCAACGTCTAAAGGAACAGATGGTTCAAAGAAAGTTCTATCTTCCTCATCCGGCATGGCATCATAATTATGTCTCACAGGTGGTGGACATTTCTTGTAACCTATGCATGTGACATCCCGTTTCTCTTTCTGTACATCAATGATGTGATCCAACACGTAGCTAGAGCTCAAATAACTGTCTAGCTTAAGTTGGATCGCCTCACTTTCAGTTTTGACACAAGCCATTTCTTTTTGCATTATCTCAAGGCGAGTTATATACAAATTAATGTCAGTTTGTTTTCTGGAAACCATTTTTGTTAGCTCGGTTTTATCTTTCTTTAATGTTTCAATCATCGATTTAAATTCCTTTTCATGGTTTTCATAAAACATGTTGGCTTCAGTGCACTTAGAAAGATCCACGGTCAGCTTTTGGTTGTGGATGAATGTCACATCATATTTCTCTTGCAAATCCTGGTGTTTGCTTTGAAATTCCCACCACTTATCATTCAACGAAACATGTTTGTCTTGCAAGTCAAACAATCTAGCTTGTAAAGCATCATGTTTGCCTTGCAACTCAGACATGTTTGCCTCCAGATCAGCACATTTAACACTTAATCTAGCACAATTATCACAATTAACAGCAGTGGGTTCATCGACACATACCTGACTTGATGAACTGTCGACATTAGCCATACAGGCTGAATGAAGAGAAGAAGAAGAATAAGCAGCTTGATCCACCAATATAGATCTTCTATGATTTTCTGCTGCAGCTTCTCCCAATAGCCCATCAACATCTGCATCAACTGACGCACTTGATGTCTCACCCACATGATCATCACCTGAACTCGAGGATTCGTCATCTGAACTTCTACTGTAACCAGAACTGTCTTTGTCTTCAGAAGACTCATCACCATTGGTGGAAGATTCTCCACCACTGGCGTGCTTAAGATCCTTGACAACCTCAGCAAAACAAGCTGTTACATTAGATGGCCGATAGACTTGCTGTTGTGGAGCTGGTTGTGAAACTGTTTGAAGCGGATTTCCGTACAGATCTGTTGGTCCGGTAGATCGAACAGGTAATGGATTTCCGAACATATCAGTTGCTTTGATAGGTCGCTGGCTTTGAATACTTGGAGATTCGGCCCACGAAGGAGACAAAGTCGTGTTTCTATACTTTCCGCTATCCGGAGACGGAGTACCATAATACATATCTGTATTTACCGGAGTACCCCAAATCGAATTCATTTTTGATCAAGAAAAATGAATACCTGAAAATCACACCTAAAACAAACAGTTAAACACCTTCTTCAAACCTTCTGTTTAAAATCACAAGTGTCTCGACGAAACACAGTCCCACGAAACAGACTTTGGCTTTGTTGACGAAACTGAAATTGTTTTGTAACTTTTACAAAACAGATTTTAAATCTTAAACTTGACGAAACAGGTTGTGTGATGATTGGATGACGAAACACAAGCCCAACCCTTATCCACTAGATGAATGGGCCACTTAATCGGTGAAACAGATTTGGTGTATTGGGCTTGACGAATCAAAGGCCCAACTAAGGCGACGAAATGGATTTTTGTTTTGAGATTTAAAATTGACGAAACTGGGTTTTGCCTATTTGCTTTCACTTTGGCGAAACAAGGAGGAAATCTGGGCCCAACAGTTGACGAAAATGATATATGGGCCCAACAGTTGACGAAAATGACTTTTGAACCTACGAAACGGTATTTTATGTCTTTGGGCTTTGGGCTTGACGAAAGTGATATATGGGCCCACTTAAAGTTGACGAAACAGAATTCAAATCTTCACTTTGACGAAATGAAATTTTGTATTTGTTTCGTTGACTATGTTTGACTAAAGAGGATTATGTTTCGCCAAATTTCGTTTCGTCGAAAAGCAAGTCAGTGAGTTGGTGAGCTTTTTGACTTTATCTATTTCTGACAACAACAGGAACTACTTTCGGCTTGTCTCACCAACCAGGTAAGGTTTGTATTATTTTAATCTTATCACACTTACCAACACACAAACAAGTTTCACAATTAACTTTCAAAGATCAAAAAGTGAATTGATATGAAGAACACACTGAATTTTTTCGGTAAAACTATGAGTTTTCCGGTGACCCGAAACTTCCGAAACGCGGTTTTGCTCGAAACTTCACTAAAAAAAAACTTTTAACATGTGATAATGAAAAATAACAAGGTTTTTATAAGAACATCCAGCAAAACAACAAGATTAAACCCGATTTTAACAAGTTTTTCCAGAAAATATGAACTTTTCAAAACCCGAAAAACAAACAAGAACACCTCGGTTTTAACAAGGAGAAGAGCCAAGGCTCTGATACCACTTGTAGGTCCGGCTAGGGGAGGATCTAGTCGCCTAATCCTTGTGTACAAACCAACCCGGTTGTGCGGAATCCAACCGGGAAAGCAAACCGAGATAGAACACGCAATAATAATATGGACACGAGATTCAACGATTAACACCTCTGTATTAATACTATGAAAAGTTCAGTTACAAAGCAATGTTTACAAATGTATTTTGCAAACTCTCTCAAAGCTCTCGTGTGTGTGTGCTCTGTTCTTGTGTCTCAACCATGTGCTCTCTTGTGATATGCTCTGTTTATATAGTGCCAGCATCAACGAAACAGAATCAAACTCGGCGAATCAGATGAACATACGATGAAACTCGACGAAACAGCCTTGTTTCGTCGACATCAGCTGGGTTTCGTCGATCTGGGCTTGGGCTGAAAACAGTTGAGGCCCAAAGCTTGTTTCGGCCCATGTGACATTCTGATTGGCCAACTTCTTTGTGCATGCACGTATACGTTCAAGACATGTTCCACAATCTTCAAAGTTGAATAAGAATAGTCAACATGGTGACATCATCATGACATCACCAAGGTGATGTCATGGTGATGTGTCGACGGGAAAGGCCGCGGCGCTTCGTGCTTCGCGTGTCGAACTCTGGGGCGCACGACGGAGGAATGTCGTGACGTCGGGCTTGAGCCGATCCTAACCGAGTCGAACCGAACCAAGTCGAACCGAGTCGAGTCGCGTCCACATACATGTATCAACAAAAAGTTTCCTCAGTTGTCACATTAGGCCCCTGTTGTTTTAAACTTCAATATATTTAATATTTCAAGTTTCAAAAATGTTATATCAGTCCCCAAAGTTTTGTTTATTAAATGTCTCATTTGGATCTTTTATAAAACTTAGGGGGCGTTTGGTTCGCGGAATGATTTGTAATTGGAATTGGAATTTGTATAGGAATTAGAATTTGAAGGAATTGGTTTTTGGAATTTAAACACTCCTATTGGAATTGGAAATTGTTGGAATTGGAATCTCAATTCCATTTTTGTTGTGTTTGGTTGTCAAATGAATTGGAATCCATCACCCCGGCACCCACAACCACCAGTTCGGGTCGAAACGTTACGGGTCGAAACGGTACAGGTCGAAACGGTTCGCGTCGAAAGGGTTTGAGTCAAAACGGTACGGGTTGAACGGTTCGCGTCGAAACGGTACGCGTCGAAACGGTACGGGTCGAAACGGTTCGGTTCGAAACGGTACTGGTCGAAACGGTACCGTTCGAAACGGTACTGGTCGAAACGGTACGGGTCGAAACGGTTCACGTCGAAGCGGTACAGGTCGAAACAGTCAAAGATTCCAATAAATTTACTTTAATTTCCTTCACATATAGGAAGGATTTTGAATTCCTTTAGTTAAAGGAATTTGAAGGAATTAATGCCTAATTCCAATTCCATCAAATTCTGTGAACCAAACATCTTAAGGGATGGAATTCAAATTCCAATTCCCTTAAATTCCACTGAATTTCTGCGAACCAAACGCCCCCTTAAAATTTTGCAATGTAATTTTTTAGTATTGTAATTTTATTTAATTTAATGAAGTATTTTAAGTTTTAAATTTAAAAAAATAAATAATTGTGTAATGATTGGATGTGCGTTATTGGGCATTACTCCCACTATGGCACTTTTGCAATAACGCACAATAATGCCCCCATGCTGACTGGACTGCCACATGACAGAAAACGCCCCAGGATGAAGACATTATTGGGCTAACAAGTACGCATGGTCTTAATAAGCTTTTTTACTAAATTTATGAATGTTGGTAAGTTAAAATGACTACCCGTAAAGGTGGGACGTTCGATGTAAGATTTGAAAAGAACTGATCAAAACCACAATATGACCTTACCACATGATCGTTTCGGTAATATATACAAAATAGATATATAAAGACTTACGAGTCTTTAACGATTAATATAAGACTTACTATTTGTTAATTAGTTTTTTATGTGTTGTGTACTATTTACATGCACATATATACCACTTGACCGTATGAACTTGAGACCAGCTTCTACATTTGTTAACTAGTTTTTTATTTATACACACTTACCACTTAACCGAAACAATATGTGCTACACGTTTAGGCCAAAAAGGTCCGGCTACCCATGATCGGAGACTGCGCTAGTGACCTGGCCCATCACCAATTCTAGAGGAAATCCACCGCCCGAAGGTCCACTGTGGTAAAGGGCCCACTGTGGTAAAACCCATGGTTCGCACACACATTTTGTCATGAATGAGACTTCAACTGACGACCTCTCCTAGTGAAAGTCATCTGGATACCCACCACTTAAAAGTTGAAAGATACTGTTCCAACGTATCAATTGGGTTTGAAGAAAATGCGTGAAGACTTCTGAGTCTTTGACATAACCAACTTTGTATTCTTTAATCAGAGACAAATTTTGAAAACATGAGTCTTTGGACGTCCAATTCCACATAAATTTTAAGCTAAGTATATATGTGGTCATGAAAATTGAAAGATAATCAACGTGTCTTATATGTCCTGCACGCTCCACATTCCACATGAATTCTAAACAAATATGTGGTCACTAAAATAAAAAGAAAATTACCTTATTTGAAAAATCAACACAAACTCTGTTTTACATGAGGTAGGTTACTAGGTTATTTTAAATTTCTTGTGTATATAAAGCTGGGCACATTTGGTGACATATCAAACATTTAAGATTTGATACAACAAAAATGGCAAATAAGATTTACCATAAACATTTTACCCATCCTATTTTCTTTTGTATTGCTTCAGTCTTTGTGTTGGAATCATTAACAACTACAACTGCCCTTTTCGGGTCTATGAGACAAGCTCCCACTTCCCCCGCCACCGTACCGGTAAGTGTACGAAAAAGGAGAGACAAGCTCTTCTTCATTTCAAATCATACATTCATTACGACCCTGAGGGCCGTCTCACTACATGGACACCTGGAGAAGAAGAAAAAGTAGCAACCAATGATTGTTGTTACTGGAGTGGAGTCACGTGCAACAACCATTCCCATGTCACAAGCCTTGACCTGAGTGAGGGATTTCTTGAAGGCAAGATTAGTCCTTCATTGCTTAACTTAAGCTACTTGAATTATCTTGATCTTTCAATGAATTTCTTTAATGGAACTATTCCCATGTTCATTGGTTCCATGACCCAATTAAGGTATCTTGACCTTGGTTGGAATGATTTTAATGGAACCATTCCCATGTTCATTGGTTCCATGACCCAATTAAGGTATCTTGACCTTAGTGGGAATAGGTTTAATGGAACAATTCCCATGTTCATTGGTTCCATGACCCAATTAAGGTATCTTAACCTTGGTTCGAATGATTTTAATGGAACGATTCCCATGTTCATTGGTTCCATGACCCAATTAAGGAATCTTAGCCTAGGTTCAAATGATTTTAGTGGAACCATTCCTTCAGAACTTGGAAACCTCACAAACTTGCAAGAGCTTTCACTTGAATCTCTGAGTAATTGCACAATTGAAAACCTAGACTGGTTGTCTCATCTGTCTCAGTTGGATAGCCTTGACATGTCAGGTATTTATCTGGGCAAAGTAGACAACTGGGTAAATGTCGTGCACCCATATTCTTATTCATATGTCAACTCTTCTTTTTCTTCATCTATTGTTACCCTTTATCTCCAAGGAAACAATCTCAACTCATCCATGTATCACTGGTTGTTCCCTTTAACTAGCAATGCACTTAAATATCTTGATCTCTCTGGGAACATGTTAGATGGGATTCCCAAATATCTTGGAAATTTGTGTGGTTTGACATCTTTGCTTTTCTCTAGAAACACAATGCCTATCAAATTACCTGATTTTTTGAGTAACTTGTCTGGGTGCACATCAGTTAATTTACAATATTTGGGTGCCTCATCTAGCCAATTCATAGGGTCAGTGTCAGATGATATTCAAAATTTTTCATCCCTACAACGGCTAGTTCTTTCTAATAATCAGTTAGATGGAAATATAAGTGAAAAGTGTGGCATCTACCCAAGCTTCAAACCCTAGACGTTTCTTCCAAGTTTTTTAAAGGTGCTATCTCCGAGAATATTGAAAAGTCAAATATTTTATATGTTGATCTTTCAAACAATTCACTCGAAGGAGTTCCTTTAGAATCTAAAATGTCAAACATTTCCAGCATAGAAGTTATTGACTTGAGTTCTTGCAAGCTAGGACCTGGTTTCCCCAAATGGATTCAAACAATGAAAAATCTTTCGAGTATTGCATATGGCGTGGCCTTCTCGTTTGAAATGGATTCAAACCGAAATTTCAGATAACATTCCAGAGGACTTTTGGAAAACGTGGCCTTCTCGTTTGAAATATTTGCATATGGCGTTCAATAATATTACTGGGACAGTAACAGATTTGTTTTCCAATTTTGACCCTGTAGATTCTTCAACCATAGATTTGAGTTCCAACAACTTTTATGGTCATATACAGAGTGTTCCTTGTTAGACAAATAATTATAAGGCTAGATCATATTTATATAGTTATTTATATTTATCTATCTATTTATTCTTATAAAATGGCAGTTATTGCCGTGATATGTATATGTATATATATTCATTATTTGTAACCGGATGAGGCACCAATTCATTTTATGAACACAAGATCGTTTCGATATTCAAAACCCTAAATTCAAGAAATCCAACAAAGTGGTATCAGAGCCATATAGATCAAATTCAAGAAATCATCAAATTCTCGAAACATGAATCAGGGACAAGGAATTCAAACTCAACTTCCAAAATTCACAGGGCAAAACTACTACCACTGGCACATTCAAGTGAAAGTTTTACTTGAATCTCAAGAACTGTGGAATGTAGTTAATGAAGGAATTCGTGAATTAGGCACTAATCCAACGGAAGAAGCGATTTCAACGCACAGAGATGCAGTCAAAAAGGATAAACGTGCATTATATATCTTATTTCAATCTGTAAGTGAAACCATATTCGAGAGGATTGCGCTGGCAACATCATCAAAAGAGGCGTGGAACATTCTGCATAAATCATATCGTGGAGAAAATCGGGTAAAGACAATTAAACTTCAATCTCTTCGATGTGAATTTGATTCGTTAAAAATGAGGGAAGGGGAATCTATAGAAGATTATTTTAATCGAACGATTCTTATAGTTAATCAATTAAGGATGAACGAAGAATCAATTAGTGAACAGAGAATTGTAGAAAAAATTCTACGAAGTTTAACTCGGAACTATGAATCTGTGGTAATAACTGTGGAAGAAACAAAAAATTTAGAAAATATTTCGACTGAGGAATTAATGGGTATTCTACAATCTCATGAATTGAGATTGAAACGCTATGAAGATACACCCACTGAACATGCATTTCAAATGCAAAATTCCAGTCAAGACCGCTATAATTCATCACGGAATGAAACAAAGGGACGCGGGAAGAGTAAGGGTCGAAATTGGAGCACAGTTAGATGTTACAATTGTCAGAAGATGGGTCACACGGCCAAGTTTTGTCATCGAAAGGATGATTATGAAAAAACTGACAACGTTTTAATTCATAGAGATGAAGAAAGTAATGAACATGAAGACACAATGTTCATGATCTTCAATATGGAGGAAACAATCAAGGATGATTGTTGGTATTTGGACAGTGGTTGTAGTAACCACATGACGGGAAACAGAGAACTCTTCATCAACTTAGATGAATCGATAAAGAAAGAAGTAAGAACTGGGGATGACAAACGACTGGAAGTACAAGGATGCGGCGAAGTATCAATTACAATCAAAGATAAAATTCGGAAAATACCAAAGGTATTCTATGTAAAGGGCTTAAAACATAATCTTTTAAGCGTAGGGCAACTCATCGAAAAAGGATATGCAGTTTTGTTCAAAGAAAATCATTGCATAATCAAAGATGTAAACGATGAAATCGTTGGAAACATTAACATGACAAGTAATAAGATGTTTCCTCTTCGGCCAGTTAATGACTTACATCTTGCAATGACCATAACCATGAAGGAAGCGTCTTCACTCTGGCACAGGAGATATGGACATGTCAATATGGATACGTTAATTAAAATGGAGACCAAAGGTCTGGTGCTTGGATTGCCGAAGATAACGAAGGATGGAGATGTATGTGAGGGTTGTGTTTCGGGTAAACAGTCAAGAAAACCTTTTCAAAAGAAAAATACATGGCAAGCTAGTAAGCCCTTACAACTAATTCACTCTGACATTTGCGGACCTATGAGGACTGAATCAATAGGAGGATGCAGATATTTCATTACATTCATCGATGATTATTCAAGGAAAACTTGGGTTTACTTTCTCAAGTTCAAATCAGAAGCGTTGAATTTCTTTAAAACCTTTAAGGCCTTGAATGAAAGACAGTCAGAACATTTGATCAAAACTTTAAGAACGGATCGCGGGGGTGAATACTGCAGCAAGATATTCCAAGACTATCTAAAAGAAAATGGTATACGTCACCAACTTACAAATAGTTACACGCCTCAGCAGAACGGAGTGGCAGAAAGGAAAAATAGGACGTTGATGGAGTTAAGTAGAAGTATGATGAATATTAAACGTTTACCGAATAACTACTGGGCAGAAGCAATAGCTTGTGCAACGTACATACTGAACCGAACCATCACCAAGACCCGGCCCAATGTAACTCCTTATGAAGCCTGGTATGGAGTTAAACCAAATGTAGAGCATCTAAAGATTTTTGGCTGCTTAGCCTATGTGCATGTTCCAAAGCAACATCGAGATAAGTTAAATAAAAAAACTGAAAGGGCTGTGTTCGTTGGGTATAGCGAACATAGTAAGGGTTACAAGTTATACAATCCTCAAACAAACAAAATCATTATCAGTCGTGATGTAGTGTTTGATGAAGACAAACAATGGGTTCTGCCATTAGAGAGCTCCAAGACTCCAGTCATAATACTGGATGATAATGAGGCTTTGACACAAATACAGACAGAACCAAATGTGACACAAGAGAATGAAGAGATACCTCCTGAAAACGAGTTATCAACAGCTGGTGATATCCCTGAACATAACAACTTATCAGCAGCAGAAAATGAAGAGATGCTTCCTGAGAACGAGACCACAGTTGCATCAGCAGATCATGGAGATAGTTCGTCAACATCAGATTCAGAGAATGAAGTTACTCGTACAAAAACTGTTAATAATGTTTATCAAAGAACGAAAGCACTGACAGAAGCTGAAGTTAGACAGAAATATCGAGAGAATCAAGTGGTTAATTTTGTTCTTTTCACTAGTTCAGATCCCACATCTTATGAAGAAGCAAGTCAAGATCCAAAATGGTTAGAAGCAATGGATAACGAGATAGAATCCATTCATAAAAATCACACGTGGGAACTTGTAGATCCTCCATCACAACAAAAGCCGATTGGAGTCAAATGGATTTACAAAACGAAATTTGATGAAAAGGGTAATGTAGATAAGTACAAGGCCAGATTAGTTGTAAAAGGATATAAGCAGAAGTATGGCATAGATTACCAGGAAGTCTTTGCACCAGTAATCAGATTCGAGACAGTTCGGTTAGTTTTAGCCCTTGCTGCAGAATATGGTTGGCACCTCCACCAAATGGATGTAAAAACAGCGTTTTTAAATGGCAACTTAGAAGAACGGGTATATATAGAACAACCTCAAGGGTATGTAAAGGAAGGAGAAGAGAACAAGGTATGTTTTCTAAAACGAGCTTTGTACGGTTTAAAACAAGCTCCAAGAGCGTGGTATAGTCGGATAGACGCATATTTCATTCAAAACAAATTTAGAAAATGCATCTACGAGCATACACTATATATCAAGGATACAAATGATGGAAAGATTGTCATTTGTCTGTATGTGGATGATCTAATAATAGCAAGTAGTTCAGAGAAACTAATTTCAGATTTTAAAGAATCAATGAAAGAAGCATTCGAAATGACAGATATGGGTCGGTTGCATTATTTTCTAGGCATGGAGGTTACTTATGAGAAGGGAAACATCACCCTGTCTCAAAGGAAGTATATGAAAAATCTTTTAGTAAAATACAGAATGACGCATTCCAACACGGTATCAACACCAATGGAATACGGTTTAAAGTTATCTAAAGAGGATCCAGAAGAATTTGTAGACGAAGGGTTATATCGTAGTTTAGTGGGGAGCTTGATGTATCTGACAAATACAAGGCCAGACATCATGTTTGCAGTAAGTAAGATAAGTAGGTTCATGGAATGCCCAAAGAAAAGTCACTGGGAAGCAGCTAAACGCATACTAAAATACATCAAGGGGACCCAAGAACAAGGAGTTACGTATTCAAAAGGGGGAAAGAAATATTTAACAGGGTTCAGTGACAGTGACTATGCAGGTAATATAGATGATAGCAAGAGCACTTCAGGATATATATTTCATCTAGGAACCGGACCCATATCATGGCAATCGAAGAAACAGAAGGTAGTTGCATTATCTTCAACCGAAGCTGAGTACATGGCCCTCTCTCTAGCTGGGTGTCAAGCTTTATGGATTAAAGGAATTCTCAATGATCTGCTGGGCAAGAAAGAGTATCCTATTCCTATATTTTGTGATAACAAATCAACCATATGTCTTGCTAAAGACCCGGTATATCATGGTAAAAGCAAACACATAAGAGTCAAATATCACTTCATTAGAGATCTAATAAAGAAAGGAGAAGTTGAAGTATTGTTCTGCACTACAAAAGAACAATTGGCAGACATCATGACGAAAGCTCTCCAGCCCAAGGACTTCACTCGAATAAAAGAATTGCTGCATATGAATCTGATATGATCAAGCTTACGGGAGGGTGTTAGACAAATAATTATAAGGCTAGATCATATTTATATAGTTATTTATATTTATCTATCTATTTATTCTTATAAAATGGCAGTTATTGCCGTGATATGTATATGTATATATATTCATTATTTGTAACCGGATGAGGCACCAATTCATTTTATGAACACAAGATCGTTTCGATATTCAAAACCCTAAATTCAAGAAATCCAACATTCCTTCCAATTTATTCAAGCTAGACTTATCCAAAAATAATTTATCTGGACAAATCCTCTTTTTGTGCCAAATTGTTGATGAGTCTTTGTTCTTTCTTGATCTTTCACACAACGCATTCACTGGACCAATTCCAGACTGTTTGTGGAATTTCACAAGACTAGAAGTTCTTAGTCTGGGATATAACTATCTATCCGGAAGGCTTCCTACTTCTATCAAGTTTTTGATCAATCTCCAGGTCTTGTATTTAAACAATAACAACTTCTCAGGAAAGTTGCCCTTATCTTTAAAGAATTTAACCCAGTTAACCTTTCTGAATTTGGGGGCCAACATGTTTTCTGGTTACGTGCCTGGTTGGATTGGGGAAAGGTTACCGTGGTTGTATGCTCTTATCTTAACATCAAATAAATTCATTGGAACCATCCCTTCACATTTATGTCAGCTAGAATGTCTACACATTCTAGACTTGTCAATGAATAAACTTCAAGGAGCCATTCCCTCATGTCTTGGTAATCTCACTTCCATGGTTCAAGATGGATTAGCAGACTACCCAAATCAACATCTTGTTTACCACAGTTTTGTGTATGTTGACCATTCCATGATCAAGTGGCAAGGAATTGAGCGTGAATTTGGCAGCATTCTAGAATGGGTAAAGATCATCAATTTATCAAGCAACAATTTAATGGGAAAAATCCCGGGTAAACTGACTGATCTCCATAAATTGATTGCACTCAACTTGTCAATGAATGCTCTAGCCGGAGAGATTCCATCCAAAATTGGTCAGATGAAAGAACTTCAAATTTTGGATCTATCTAGAAACAATCTTAGAGGAGGACTACCATCAAGCATGTCTCAGATGACCTTCCTAAACTATTTAGATGTGTCGTATAACAACTTGTCAGGAAGAATTCCATCTAGCACTCAACTCCAGTCCTTTGAACCTTCAAGGTACACCGGAAATGCAGGATTATGCGGACTTCCCTTGCCCAAATATTGTCCAGGAGATAAAGAATTAGAAGGTCCGCCCGTCACTCTTGAAAATATGGATGTTGGGGAAGAAAGATGGTTTTATATCGGAGGGGCCACTGGTTTTGTTACTGGATTTTGGATGGTGTGTATTGCTTTACTTGTTAACCGCCGTGGGAGACATGCTTTTTTTCACGTCATGAATAGCCTTGAGAATTGGGTTTATGTGAAAGTGATGGTGTTCACTGCAAAAGTGCGAAGGGTTTGACATCCATAGTTGTATTGTATGTTGGATTTCATTCTTCTTTTTGTGTGTTGTAATTAATTCTTCTTGTTCTCATTTAGGGATACAAGTATAGTATTGTAAAATGTAATGCTCTATTAAGTTTTAACTCTCTTTGATGAATAAAATTGCCACCAACACAATGGGTGGCCATTTCGCTTTGTTGTGTCAAATAGGACATTATGCTATATTGTGTATAAATATGTTGGTAAACCTTGTTAGTTAAGTTAGAAAGTTCTGTGAGTAGAGTTAGTGCCTAATATGAAAATATTAGAAGTAGAAGGTTAAATGTGAAAGTATTGTATTGTATGTATCCTGTTTAACGATCAATTCTGAATTCAGTCCGTTCAACTGAAGGAATCATTCGTTGTTTTGCAAGTTTATTGGTATCAGAGCAAGGCTCTGTTTTGCAGAATGAATCAAAGAAGATTGTGTTTAATATCGCAAAGGTTGAAGAATTAAGAAGATCAGAGACTTACAAGACTCTGTTTTAAAGGATGAATCGCAGGAAGAAGAAGAAGAGTACGAGCGATTTAGCTAACCCCAATCAGCATATTCTTCAACTATTGAGTATCTCTGTAATCTTTCATCAATTGAATCTTGTATGTTGTTTCGATTGTTTTTGTCATGCTTACAAGGTGTTCGATGAAATGCCAGTTTTATTTTGATGTTATTTTGCTACTTTCTTTGTACTAAATCAGGTATATGATACAAATGAAAGCTTTAGGTTAATGTATGAGGTAACATTGCTTTTCTAAGACAATTTTAAAACACATGTGGCTGCAGAATTATACTAGGGACCCATTTGTTTGATTAAACATCTCATGAATGTCTATGGCTTGATTTGTCACTGATTCTTTAGTCAAAATCATGAGCTTCATACAAGCAGCAACATTGATTGTTTAAGAGAAAAACAATAGTTTTTATTTACCCCATTTTAATCACCGATTCTTTAGTCAAAATCATTCTTCTAGTTATTTAACCCTCTAATAATACTCGTTTTGTTCTCTGTCAGTTGTATGTTTTTGAAGGACTGATTATACATGGCACTATCGACCCGTTTACATACACATTGGGTGAATTTGGATGACGCTTTATCTCTAATGGGTCAGATGGGTTAAGATAAAGGGTTAAACGGGTTAAGAAATTTGAACCTCCGGTCGCTGCCACACCACCTTTGTCTGCCACCGTACCTACTCCGGCAGCCACCACACCTTCAGTGATCTCCGACAAGGAACCAGAACTCAAGTGCGTCATAAAAACTCACCACATGAGTGCAGTCAAGTGTTTGTGCGCACACACCATTTGATGCTAGTATTGTGTTTTTATGCAGCAGTTTGATGATCCATTTGGTGATGGTCCTTTTAAACCTGTCCCTTCTACTGATGTATTCTCGACTCAACAATCAAAATCACCTTTCACCGTCCCTTCTACTGATGTTTTCTCAGTCTGGTTCCGTCTCACAGGCAGGTTTTCCCAGTTCCAATGGTAAATCTAGTCAACCTAATAATAACCTTAACGGCGGATTCCAGTTTTACGGTCAACCTACGTCAGCCCCGACACCGCCAGCTGCCTCGATTTCAAGTTTCTATCAACAACCACAGTTACAATTAAATACTTCCAAGGCCATCCAACCACCATCTGTCAGACTGTCACTGCTTAACGGGTGCACTTGCTGTAGCTCCTCAACAACGTGCAAAAGAAAAGTTGGTAACCAAATCCACAATTTGGACTGATACGTTGAACACCGTGGGCTCGTTAATTTGAACATCGATGGATGTGAGTTATTTTGTTTTTTTATAGCGTGCACACACATATATGTAGGGAATGGATCATGTGAGGACTATAACCTGCAAAAGAAAAATCATGAGTTTTTTTAATTATTTAGTATTATATTTGTTTTTATAATAATAGGGACAAAAAATCAGAAAAAAAAACACTATTTTAGTAAATAGTTTTTGAACAACACTTTATTGATAAATGCTTTTTTGAATAACACTCTTTTTTTTAAGAAAAAAGGGGTCGATTTCCGGAAGACTTTTATAGTATATTGTCAAGACAAAAAAGGCCAGTCAACCAAGCAGAAATTTTAATTTTATTTTTATTATTTATATGCTACTAGTTCTTATGGAATTTTTAAAAATAAAAAAAATATATGTAGATTGACGAACTAGTATATATATACCTTGTATGAGCTACATATATGTAGCTCGTCAATCTACATATATTTTTTTCCTAAACTTTTTACAATAATAAACTTTTAATATAAAAAGTTGAAAAAATTTTGCTTGGTTGATAGCGGTTCTCTCAAGTTCTCAAGTAAGCAACTATGTAGTTCTCTCATGATCCGCACCCTGAATATGTGTGTGTGTGTGTGTGTGTGTGTGTGTATATTTGAGTTATGACACTATTTTTGAATGTGCAGCTAAAACAAACCCGCTATCTGATATTGGAACTGATTTTGAGGCGATATACCGTAAAGAAAAGAGAATGGAGAAACCAAGCAAAACCCCAGCGACTTCAAATGTAACCATGGGTTCGGGTTCTGGAATTGGACGTGCTGGTGAGAGTGCTCTAAGACCCGCATCCAACCCCATGGCGGGTTCAGCAATGGGAATGGGAATGGGTGCAGGGCCAGGGTTTGGATGTGGTTACGGAGGTCTAAACCAGCCCATGGGAATGAACCATATGCCGCAAATTATGGGTATGGGAATGAACAATATGCCTCAGAATATGGGTATGGGAATGACCATTATGCCTCAAAATATGGGTATGGGAATGAACATTATGCCTCAAGATGCAAGAACCACCTGCCGCCGGATTTATGCCGCCTGGAAATTATAATCCAATGATGAGCAGAGGTGGGGGTTATGGTCAGCAACCTTATGGTGGCTACAGATAGAGTTGCAGCTGTAAGCAGGGCCGGCCCCGAGAATTCGTATACCCTGTTCGAACTCGAAAAAACATGCCCTTAAGCCTTAAAGAAATTGGGTATTAGGTGATCTAAACCTAATGACAATGGGCTAACAACTAATCTAAACATAAAAATAGTTTTGTTAGTGGTCCTATGTTGGTGTTTATATGGGTATAACCTATTAATTTATTTTTTTTACATATAAATATCGGATTTTTTTAAAAATAACGTGCCCTTCGAAATATCGGGCCTTGGCCCGTGGTCCTCCCCGCCCACCTTTAGGGCCGGCCATGGATGTAAGCATAGTTGTTGTGATATAAAAAGTATTCTTTTTCCTGATAATTTTGTAATTCTTTTTGATTCCGTATAGCATTATTATTCTGTATAACCAATATCAAGTTACTTGATTTCTATATATTCAAAACATTTTTGTCTCTTAATTTTGAGTCATGTAATGACTGGTTGCAAACACTAAACATTAAATTAAAAATCAGTTGATGTTACATGCACTTAATAAGCTTTTTTACTCAATTTATGAATGTTGGTAAGTTAAAATGACTACCCGTTCAACTGAAGGAATCATTCGTTGTTTTGCAAGTTTATTGGTATCAGAGCAAGGCTCTGTTTTGCAGAATGAATCCAAAGAAGATTGTGATTAATCTCGCAAAGGTTGAAGAATTAAGAAGATCAGAGACTTATAAGACTCTGTTTTAAAGGATGAATCGCAGGAAGAAGAAGAGTACGAACGATTTATCTAACCCCAATCAGCATATTCTTCAACTATTGAGTATCTCTGTAAGCTTTCATCAACTGAATCTTGTATGTTGTTTCGGTTGTTTTTGTTGTTAGGACCTGAACACGAATCACACAATCACAAGAACAATCTGCAGCAAGCACACACACTCACACACTCTAAATCACAAGAACTAGAACACAAGATTTATAGTGGTTCGGTCTAATCTGACCTACATTCACTCTCCACAACTAGTTCTTTCTTTGTATTAGGTGCTCACGAAGTTTACAGTACATGAAGAGAAGTATTTATATGGGTTACAATTAGGGTTGTTGACTTTACTACATAACAGAGAATACTCCTGCTAGCTGCAGAAGGAGTATAAAACAGAACACCCCTGCTAGATTGCTAGGTGCAGAAGGAGTGTAACAACACCCCTGCTAGTCAAATCCTCCACAACCCAACAATCTCCCACTTGGAGGCTTTGACAACTTCAAACTGCACTCCATGCAACTTCATATTCATAAGTACCTCTGTAAACATTTCATCTTCACTAGTTGTGGGCGGCCTTCTCATCGGTTAACCTGAAGGCCCGTTGAAGCTCCCACTGAGCTTCAACTCATCAGTCACTACTCGTGACTCGATCTCTGTCCCTATCGGCTCCCACTGACACGAACTGCCCGATCCTGGAACATCCTGAGAACAAACACTCTCCGAATAAAGCAGATAATCAACTGGAGAGACTTTGACAGCTGGAATACTGGTTCTCTTAACCCACTGTCGTCTGGTAACTCTGACTGAAGCACGACCCGTGCTCCCACTGCCACGAATGCCCCTGACTGGTTTTACTGAACCTTTTCTAGCACGTTCAACCTGAATCTGACCTGTGACTATGGGTTTACCATCTGCAAAGCAAACCTTCTTCTGCCCACGAGATTCTGTGAACCGGATCTTGGTCTTCTTCTGAACTGGGATAACTTCTCCCTCAGGCGGTACACTGACCATGTACAATGAGCCTCTCTTCTTGCCACGTGCAACTACTAAATTTCCCTTAATTACCTTCCACTGTCCACTACCGAACTTAACCTCGTGACCCTGATCATCCAGCTGCCCGACTGAAATAAGCATTTTCTTTAAGCCTGGAATAACTCTCACGTCTCTTAAAGTCCACGTAGATCCGACTGGAGTAACTAAGTCAATATCACCCATGCCTGTGACATCTAAGACTTCATCATTTGCAAGTCGTACCTTGCCAAAATCCCCAATTTTAAGATTCCGTAGTGCTTCACTGCTGTGGGTAGCGTGAAATGAAGCACCCGAATCCATAACCCAGGAATCCACACTGCTCTCCACATTACAAATCAAAACTTCATCATCTGAGTGGTCTACTGCAGCGTTAACTTCTTTCTTATCGTTTGGACATTGATTCCTGAAATGTCCAACCTCTTTACAGTTCCAACAGGTCACATCATTTCGAGCACTAGACTGGCTCATCTTTCTGTTCTTGCTGCCACTACATCTGTTATTCTTCCTTCCTCTGGCAACATGAATTAAATCACCCGATGATCCACCTGAATTTCTTCTTTTGACATCTTCGCCTAGAATAAGATCCCGCATCTTCACAAACGTAAACTTGCTCGTATCTGAAGAGCTCGTAACAACAGTTACGGTTCCGGACCAACTATCGGGTAATGAGGACAATAACAATAGGGCTTGAACCTCATCATCAAACTTGATGTTCACAGACACCAATCGAGACAATATCGAGTTTAAGTTATTGATGTGCGCTGTAACTGAATCACCTTCCCTCATCCTGGTGTTCACAAGCTCTCGAATAAGATAAACCTTGTTCGCTGCAGAAGGCTTCTCATACATATTCGATAATGCTGCCATCATTCCTCTAGCTGAGGTCTCCTTCGGGAGGTTAAATGCAACATTCTCCGATAGAGAAAGCGTTATCACTGCTCTGGCTTTCTTATCCATCCTATCCCAATCTGCTTGTGGCATTTTTTTCTGGTTTTTCATCCTCGAGCACTACATCTAAGTCTTTCTGACAAAGTAATGCTTCAATCTGCATCTTCCACCAACCAAACTTTTTCTCGTCAAACTTTTCGATTTGCACCTTCCCGTCTTCTGCCATGATAACAAATAACACGACTAAAACGAAACTGAAATCGAAACAAATAGAAAACCAACACTGAAACAAATAGAAACAGAAAACACCTGATTCACGTTTCTTTGATCTTCAAACAGACTGTTTAGCACTTGGATCTCAGTACTTATCTCTTTGGTCAAAGTTGAGGGGCCTTTTTGCAAATAAGAGAAAGCTGATTTTCTCTTAAAGAAACAAAGAAAAAAAAGAACGCCCAGTTCTTTCTTCTTCCTACGACCTGCTCCCACAAACTTCACAAAATCAGGTGACCAAGGTGCAAAATCAAAGCCCCAATCTTTGATTTTTGGAACCCTAGATGCGATATTCAGCAAGGATGGTCTTCAATTTCGTAACCCTAGGCGACGGCGGCGGCTACTGGGTTATCGGAACCCTAGTCGCAATCTGCAGAGGATGTCTTCAAATCGGAGCCCTAATCGGAGTTAGAAACTGACGGTGGTGGCGACTTTGCTAGCGGTGGCTGGTTCAGAAACCCTAATCGCGATGTCTGCGATTGTGACTGAAACCCGAGACCACGGCTTGTTCTTCAACAGGTAAGTGTTCTTCTTCACCTCTTACCTAGTTTGCGTGAATAAATCAAGAGACTGAGCTCTGATACCAGTTGTTAGGACCTGAACACAAATCACACAATCACAAGAACAATCTGCAGCAAGCACACACACTCACACACTCTAAATCACAAGAACTAGAACACAAGATTTATAGTGGTTCGGTCTAATCTGACCTACATCCACTCTCCACAACTAGTTCTTTCTTTGTATTAGGTGCTCACGAAGTTTACAGTACATGAAGAGAAGTATTTATATGGGTTACAATTAGGGTTGTTGACTTTACTACATAACAGAGAATACTCCTGCTAGCTGCAGAAGGAGTATAAAACAGAACACCCCTGCTAGATTGCTAGGTGCAGAAGGAGTGTAACAACACCCCTGCTAGTCAAATCCTCCACAACCCAACATTTGTCATGCTTACAAGGTGTTCGATGAAATGTCTCACCTTTATTTTGATGTTATTTTGCTACTTTCTAATATGATATTAAAACACATATGGCTGCAGAATTACACTAGGGACCCATTATACTGTACTTTCTAATTATTAGTCAAATTAGACCTGGCAAACGGGTTGGGTCGGGTCGGGTCAAAACGGGTCAATTAGAAAAAAAGGGTTGTTTATGTTCGGGTCAAAACGGGTTCGGGTTGGAACAGGTTCGGGTCGGAATGGGTTTCGGGTCGGGTTGGTTAAAAAAATATTTTTTTTAAGAAAAGTGATTGTACATCAAGGGGCAATTTTGTCGGGTTAAAACGGGTCTGGGTCGGTAACCTTCGAATAATGTACCTACTTTGTCCAAAAAAACACAGCCTTAATGCATCACCATCTCTATTAACCTTAAAGCAGGTCTGCATGTATTAGTGGTAAGTTTCTGTGAGATAACTAAGTATAAACGTAACTGTTGGTAACGGATTATACATTTCAGCAAGAAAATCCAATCTTTTCCTCTTCCTGATTCTGAAAATCCAATTCCATTACATTTGCAATTTGTAAAATTTGGTCAAATGTTCTGGAAGTCACCCAAAGGGTGTTCAGTAAGAGTAAAATTCCCAAAGCCTTCCAAGTGGTACTGAAAGAAATTGGATTTGAACCAACCATATTCAGATGGTTCATGGTTACTGTTTTTATAATTTCAAAAATTCGATTATTGGTACTGAAAGAAATTGGAACCAAAGCGGCTGTGGTGCAGTTGTAGCATTTCAAAATAAATAAACAGCCTGGTCTAAAACCAAAATACAAGAAGCAAGAGAGAAAGCTGCTGCCAGCAGGGACAAGTGAGTTTTTTCTAAAGATTATTAACATTGTTTTGATGCATAAGGTGGAAATTTTGACATAAGAGTAACATGCTATTTTCGTCCCTGAGTTTTGGCCAGTTTTGCGACTTACATCCAAAGGTTGGTTTTTCGCATCCGGATCCAAAAAGGTTTAAAATCTTGCCATTTTCATCCAGCTCGTTAACTCCATCCATTTTAGTTTGTTAAGTCAGGGGTATTTCTGTCTTTTTCACTTTATGTACAAGCATTTAGCATAATGTACAAGTATTCAAAAGACCGAATTGCCCTTTAAGTTAACAAAAAGACAAAAATACCCCTGACTTAATAGATAAAAATGGATGAAGTTAACGAGCCGGATGAAAATGGCAAGATTTGAAACCTTTTGAAACCTCAGGGACGAAAATGGCATTTTACTCTTACTCTTAAGCATGTCAATTCGGGTTATGTTTTTATCTCTCACAGTTAACTGTAAAAATAGTTCTATAGGAAACAGGTTGAAAGTTGCTCAATGTGTTTTTGATGCATAAAAGTATAAAACCTCCTAAATAGTTTTATTCAAAAAGTTTAGATTATTATTTAAATAACATGGTTTTTACAATCATATTTGACACTAATATTTGTACTGGATTGACAATATTTCAAAGTAGGTTCCGCCAGACATCCGGAGGTTCTGGAGATGATCGATATGACGGGCAATATGGAAGTAGAGATGAAGATCGGAACGGTTACGGTAGGGATTCATATGGACGTGATGGTGAAGACCGCTATAGTTATGGCGATGATGAATATCGAAGAAAAAGTCAAAGTATCGATGGTGATTATGGTACAAAAAGTCAAAGCTCTGATAGAGATGATGGTCATCATTCTTCTAGGTATTTAACCCTCTAATAATACTCGTTTGTTCTCGCTCAATTGTCCGTTTTTGAATGATTGAGCATATGTGGCACTTTCGACCCGTTTACACTTTACATATACATGTCAGTTTGGTTTATGCTTTATCTCTAATGGGTCAGATTGGTTAAGATAAATGGTTAAACGGGTAAATCCATTTGAAATGTATTCAAATGCATAGAACCTTCTAAATCTCTTTGTTAGAAAATGTTTAAAATTATTATTGTAATGATATAGTATTTGTAATTGTATTTTACACGTTAGTTTATTTGTTAAATTAAAAAAAATTAATATTTTCGTTTGCAGAGATAGCAATGCTAGAGTTGAAGATGCTTCTCCTGATGGAAGGTAATAAGATGGTTTCCAGTTTGTTATTACGATATTAAAATCAATAAAATATAATAAAGGAATAATAATATATATTTTGGTGTTGGGGCAGCCGGCTTGAACCGAAATTATCTGGACAAAATCTTGTGGGACCCCCTAGTTATGAAAATGCGGTAACCGAGGGTGAGGCACCACCTCCGCCTCCCGCCGCTAATACTCTAGGCGCTGTGCTTGCTAGCAACTCTGAACCTCTGGTCGCTGCCATGCCACCGCCTCCGGCAGCCGCCACACCTTCAGTGATCTCCGACAAGGAACTAGACGGGTTTGACTTTTTTGACCCTCGTGCTCCACCCCCAGGTAAAAATGCTCTTTGTTTATTGGTACAATTGTACCTGACAATTTATTGCTACTTAATTATTATACTTGTTGAATATATACTTAATAAAAGTTTGTTGCGGATATAGCTGTAGCTGTCCCGTCAGCGTCAAGCAATGCTGAGGTGGACTTATTTGGTTCTCTATCAGACTCTTTCTCTTCAGATGTATTGGCCCTTGTGCCATCTGAACCGCCTGCTCCTACTAGCTCTAATCCTAGTCAGACCTTTGTGGCTGCATCGCCAACTACTCTGGTGCGTCTTTGATAACTCACTACACACTCACACGCACACACGTGTGCACACTCACACGCGCATGGTTTGATACTTGTACTTTTTATGCAGCAGTTTGATGATCCATTTGGTGATGGTCCTTTTAGAGCGGTCCCTTTTAGTGATGGATTCTCGGCTCAACAGTCAACATCGCCATTCACTGTCGCTGCGACTGATGTATTCTCGGCTCAACAGTCGAAATCACCGTTTACTGAACCACCTCAGACGGTTGCTCAAACGACGGTGAATGAGATGGGATTTGGTGACGGGTTTGACCAAACCGTTGACATTCTAGCAGGTATACTTCCCCCAACTGGACCACCCACGCAGAATGGTTTTCCTTCTCAAACCGGTCAACCCGCCCACACCCCATTTGGTCAACCAAACTAGACCCCGTTTGATCAACCAAACCAGACCCCGTTTGATCAACCTAACCAGACCCCATTTGGTCAACCTAACCAGACCACGTTTGGTCAACCTAACGATGCCCCGTTCGGTCAATCAAACCAGACCCCGTTTGGTCAACCAAACCAGACCCCCTTTGATAAACCTAACCAGACTCCATTTGGTCAACCAAACCAGACCCCATTTGGTCAACCAAACCAGACCCCATTTGATCAACCTAACCAGACCCCATTTGACCAACCTACGTCCCAGACTAGTTATCCAGGTCAATTTGGTCAACAAAAGCCACAGTTGGCTTTTCCAGTTCAAGGTGGCTACCAGTCTATTCCACCGTCGACGTTTTCGGCACAAGGTGGTCAGTCTGTGTTGCCACCCTGTTTCTCAGCGGCTCATGGTGGCCAATCTGAGTTGCCACATGATTTTCCAGCTCAGGGCATTCAATCTCAATCTATGCTGCCCTCAGGTCACCCGTCGTCACAGGGTGGCCAATTTGAGTTGTCGTCTGCTTTTCCAGCTCAGAGCGGCCAATCTGTGTTGCCATCTGGTATCCCGACTCAGGGCAGTCAATCTATGATGCCGCCCAGTCTCCCGGCCGCTCAGGGCACTCAATCTTTATTGCCGCCCAGTCTCCCGGCAGCTCGGGTAAGTCAATCCATGTTTCCGCCCAGCCTCTCGGCGTCTCATGGTAGTCTCTCCATGTTGCCGCCCAGTCTTCCGGCGGCTCAGGGCAGTCAACCCATGCTACCGCCCAGCCTCCCGGCGGCTCAGGGCAGTCAATCTATGCTGCCGCCCAGTCTCCCGGCGACTCAGGGTAGCCAATCCATGTTGCCGCCCAGTCTCCCGGTGGCTCACGGAAGTCAATCTATGCTGCCGACTAGTCTCCTAGCGGCTCAGGGCAGTCAATCTCAGCTGCTGTCTAGTTTTCCACTTCAAGGCAGTCAATCTGTGTTACCACCTGGTTTCCCGGCAGCTCAGAATGGTCAATCTGTTTTATCGTCTGGTTTCCCGTCGACTCAGGGTGGTCAATATGTGTCGTCTGGTTTCCCGTCTACTCAAAATGCATCTCTTGGTGGTATTTCTTCTCAGTCAGGTACCGTCTCACAGTTAGGGTTTCCCAATTCCAATGGTCAATCCAGTCAACCTAATAATAACCTTTACGGCGGTTTCCAGCCTCAGGGTCAACCTACATCTGCCCCAACACCGCGAGCTGCATCGGTTTCAAGTTTCTATCAACAGCCACAATTACAGTCAAATACCTCCAAGGCCACCCAACCACCATCTGTCACTCCATCAACAGGTGCACTTGCTATCGTTCCTCAACAACCTGCGAAAGAAAAGTTCGAGACCAAATCCACTGTTTGGACTGATACGTTGAACAGTGGGCTCGTTAATTTGAACATCGATGGATGTAAGTTATTTTCTTATATAGATAATACGGTTTTTTTTTATAGCGTACACATACATATACATGCAGGGAAGGGATCATGTGAGGGCTATAACCTGCAAAGGAAAAAAACAGTTTTTTTAATTATTTATTATTATTATTATATTTGTTTTTTATAATAATAGGGATAAAAAATGCCACTTTATACCAAAAAATACACTATTATAGTAAATTGTTTTTGAACGACACTTTATTGATAAATGTTTTTTTGAACAACACTTTTTTTAAAGGGATTTCCAGAAGACTTTTATAGTATATTGTCATGACAAAAAAAGGCCAGTCAACCAAGCGGAAATTTTAATTTTATTTTTATTATTTTATATGCTACTAGTTCTTATGGAATTTTTAAAAGTAAAAAAACAATATATGTAGATTGACGAACTACATACATATATACCTTGTATGAGCTATATATATATACCTTCACGAGCTACATATATGTAGCTGGTGAATCTACACATATTTGTTTCCTAAACTTTTTACAATAATAAACATTTAATATGAAAAGTGAAAAAAATTAAAAAAATTTGCTTGGTTGGTAGTGTGGTTCTCTCAAGTTCTCAAGTAAGCAACTATGTAGTTCTCTCATGATCCGCACCCTGAACATGTGTGTGTGTGTGTGTGTATTTGAGTTATGACACTATTTTTGGATGTGCAGCTAAAACAAACCCGCTATCTGACATTGGAATCGATTTTGAGGCGATAAACCGTAAAGAAAAGAGAATGGAGAAACCAAGCAAAACCCCAGCGACTTCAAATGTAACCATGGGTAAGGCCATGGGTTCAGGTTCTGGAATTGGACGTGCTGGTGCAAGTGCTCTAAGACCCGCATCCAACCCCATGGCCTCGGCAATGGGAATGGGTGCAGGGCCAGGGTTTGGAGGTGGTTACAGAGGTCTAAACCAGCCCATGGGAATGAACCATATGCCGCAAAGTATGGGTATGGGAATGAACAATATGCCTCAAAACATGGGTATGGGAATGAACATTATGCCTCAAAATATGGGTATGGGAATGAACAATGGCCAAGGGTTTTAGATGCAAGCGCCACCTGCCGCCGGATTTATGCCACCTGGAAATTATAATCCGATGATGGGCAGAGGCGGCGGTTATGGTCAGCAACCTTATGGTGGCTACAGATAGAGTTTGTTGATACATATATGTGGACGCGACTCGACTCGACGCGACTCGACTCGATGCGACTCGGTTCGGTTCGACCCGGTTAGGTTCGGCTCAAGCCCGACGTCACGACATTCCTCCGTCGTGCGCCCCAGAGTTCGACACGCGAAACACGGAGAGCCGAGAACGTTTCCGGCTTGACACATCATCATGACATCATCATGATGATGTCAAGACCTTGACTAAACTTCACAAATATGAAAACAAGTTGGATCTGAACGTGCATGTGAAATCTTTCTAGGCCAATCAACTTCTTCACTGTTGGGCCTAAGCCCATTATGGCGAAACAGAAGGATGTCGACGAAACAACTCTTGTTTCGTCGACTTGATTCACTTTTGTCGAACATGGTTGTGATTCGCCGAGTTCTGTTTGTTTCGTAGTGTCTGTGGGTATAAATAGACAGTCTCTAGTCTGAAAATGTTAGACACAAGAACAGAGCACACACACACGAGAGAGCGAGTTTACAGAATACATTTGTAAACATTGTATTGTAACTGATCTTTTCATACGTATTAATACAGAGGTGTTAATCGTTGAGTCTTGTGTGTCATTATATTGCGTGTTCGATCTCGGTTTGCTATCTCGGTTGGATTCCGCACAACCGGGGTGGTTTGTATACAAGGATTAGGCGACTAGATCCTCCCCTAGCCGGACCTACAAGTGGTATCAGAGCCTTGGCTCTTCTCCTTGTTAAAACCGAGGTGTTTTCGGGCTGTTTTTCGGGTTTTGAAAAGTTCATATATTCTGGAAAAACTTGTTAAAATCGGCTTTAATCTTGTGTTTTGCTTTGTGTTTTTGTTAAAAACCTCTCTAAAATTATGTTTACATGTTAAATATAGGTTTTTATTAAACTTTATCAAGCAAAATCGCGTGTTCGGAAAGTTTCGGGTCACCGGAAAACTCATAGTTTTACCGGAAAGTTTATAGTGTTCTTGTGACATTCAAAGTGTTCTTCAAGTTCTACACTTTTTAATCTTTGAAAACCATTTGTGCAAGTTGTTTGTGCCTTGAAAATTGTTAACTGATTATAATATTTAAAAGGCATACTTGTTTGGTGAAACAAGCCGAAAGCTTGTCCAGTTGTTTGTGCATTGGTAATTGTTATAGGATTAAAATATTGAAGACCACACTTTGTTTGGTGGGTTCAACATGCTGTGAGTTGAAAAGTGTTGTCTGTTGTGTCAGAATAAGATTACCTCAAGATAAAAATCTCACCAACTCTGTTACTTTATCAACGAAACATATTTTTGTTTCGTCAATTGCATTGTTGGGCCTGTGTTTCGTCAAAATTGAAAGCCTAAAATTTACAAATTCTGTTTCGTCGTCTTCTTAGTTGGGCCAAGTTACATTTTGGTTTCGTCAAGCCCAAACCCCAAACCCCAAACCAAAACTTTTGTTTCGCCAAAAGTGTTTACGAATTCAGTTTCGTCGGTCTAGTATTGGGCTTCTCAAGTGGGCCTGTTTCGTCGTTTGGGAGCCCAAAACAACACAAAGGTGTTTCGTCAATTATCAAACCCATTTTGACAAACCTGTTTCGTCCATTAGCCCAAAAACAATTAAAATTTGTTTCGTGGAAATGTGTTTCGTCAAAGACATTTGTCTATTTTTAAACAGAAGGTTTGTCAAGGTGTTGGTGCACTACGTCTGTCGACTACGTCTTATGTCGAATATCGGGTTCGTTGCGGATATGGTTAAAGCATGATGTCATGATGACATCATCAATATGACATCATCAATGACATCATGACATAACAAGACAAAAGCATGTGCATGAGAATGTTTGTGTAATTCTGTTTTCGTTCATTTGTCTATTAGATGATTCCGCTCATGTGGTTAAGATCTGATTTCGCTCATTAGTCAACACATGATTCCGCTCATGTGTCAATGATGATTCCGCTCATATGTCAGTTATGATTTCGCTTTTGTGTCACGACCATATAAGCGGAATCACGTTATCTATAAATAGGGTCATAAGAGCGAAATCAGTATAGAGTTGTAGGTGATTGTCTTCCGGTGAGACACGAAGTGCTGCCGAAGTGTTGTTAGGTTTGTAATCGCATTCGTTATCAATACAAACAACAGATTAAATTGAATATGTGCTGAATTACACCGAAACACTTGTTTCTGCCTCTTGTTTTGGTGAAAAACTCTTCTAACCGACTCGTTCGGATCCGAAACCGATCCTACAAGTGGTATCAGAGCCAGTGAAGAAGAGATTTTTACAATTCAGCCGAAATTTCTGTTTCTACACCTTTCTTTTTCGAAAAACAAAACTTTTTACGGTCAAAATCGGTTCAGTTTTTCACATATTGCTCGGAATTATGAAGTAACAAATCCTTGTGATTTTCAGAATTAAATACGACTTAGATCTTAGATTTTTTGAGGTATCGCTCATATGAACTCGTGAAAGGTGACGTAATCATAGGTTTCGCTTATTCGTACCAGCAGATTTCGCTTTTATGAACATTTGTTGATTCCGCTCTTAGTGACATTAGCAGGTCCGCTCTTAGTGACAGTTAGATTTCGCTCTTGTGTCACTTGAGGTATCGTTTTTGTGACACATTTGTGGTTGAATGTGTGTCAGTTGATAATCACGTGATTTGTTATCATTTTCAAAGTATACATGTGATACTTGTCGGCTGCATGTAATCCAAGTTTGCATGTGTAAATCGGTGTGCATGTGATTCAAAGAAAAAAGTGATAAAGGTGTCAGATGGTTATTAAACAATTTGTATTACTAACAGTGTTGTCAGCCACGTGCAATTTCATAAACAAAAGGTGATATAAGATTTCAAGTGAGGCATATACAAAGAGAATTGAAGTCTGTAAAGGAATTCATTTTTAATCTAATATGTGTGTTTTGTAAGCCCAAGTCATCATTCTCGGTCCAAGTTGTTTTCCGGAATCATAGTTCACGGGCTAAATCATCACGAGCCAAGTCATAGTTTGTTTGATTTAAAGTATTTCAGCCCAAAAATTCAACGGCCCAAAACAGTTATACAAGTTGTTTGATACCGAGATTCGTTCAAGGTCGCGTAGTTTGAGTCATGGTTTCTGTTAGTTCGTACAGTCTGAAGTTCAAAAGTTTCAAAGGGTCAAGTCATTTGCACGATTTGGAGTTTAGTCTGTCTGCGAGTCTTCGACACCAGTTTACAAATCTTCGACACGAGTCTTCGATTGATTTCTTCAATTCATTTTTACGTGTTTAGTTCGTTTAAAACTGATTGTTGTTTGTTTGTTTGTTAGGTATTTTACAAGGTGATACAGCTCATTTTGAAAAATTCGAAACAAGGAGAACGAGTTCTACAATGCTTTTGCTAGTCCAGTTACAATCACTCAGAGTGCTTTGTATGAAAATGAAACCGGGACGTCTCAGAAACCACCCAAACTCATGGATATTGATGATTACAATGGATGGTCCGAAAGGTTTGGAAATTGGGTTGAGGCGTATCACTACGTCAAAAACCACCTACGGCCACACATTTGGCCAAACCGTCCAGCCACACTTTTGATTAAATGTGTGGCTAAAGGTCATTTCTAACATTTGAAAAACTTTAAGCCCACTTATTGCCACACATTTTACGTATTCATGTGGCCATTATATAACAACTCACAACCTTTAGCCACGCTTTAAGAAAAAAACTGTGACATTTATTAGTCACACTAGAAAAAGTGTGGCCAAATGTGATCTACGACCATGTTAATTGTTTTATGTGACCAAAAGCTCATGTTTTTGAAACCTTTAGCCACAATTTAAGAAAAAAATTTGTGACATTTATTAGCCACACTGGAAATGTGTTGCGAAATGTGATCTACGGCCATGGTATTTTTTAACGATGTGGCTAAAACATATCTTTGGGAAAAAACTAAGACATTTAGTAGCCACACTAAAAAAAGTGTGACCAGATATGATATACGATCACAGTATTTATGTGATGATGTGGCTAAAAGGTAATACATATGGCCACATATATTATTTTGTGTAACAAAATGTTAGGCAATAGTCACACTCAAAATTACAAAATTTCATGTGGCTGTACATAAAGATTCGTAACACCATCATTACTTAGTTTATTTTTGTGTGACGGAATGATAGCAAATGTCATGAAAAATATATATGACCAAAGAATAGACAATAGTCACACGTAAAATTACAAAATTTTAATATAACTTTACATAACAACTAGCCTCACCATTGATAATTTATTTTCGTATTATGTTTTATTTTTGTTTTGTGTGAAGAATAATAGCAAATGCCACACATAGAAAAAAATTGTGTGACCAAATAATATACATTAGCCACATATATCTAAACTTTAAAGCCACATATAAAAAAATTGTGTGACCAAATAATATACATTAGCCACATGTATCTAAACTTTAAATCATCTCACAACTGTTCCCACCTCATACCATATCTGTTCCTGGTTCCAATTCTAGAAGATCGACCATGTGAATCCTTTTTTATCTTTGTGATTAGCGTTAGTTTCTCAAACGTGTTATATATTTGTTCCCTCCATACGGAGACGAGCTAGGTTTCCGAATTGTTCGATTATAAGAGTTTTAGATATGAAAAGTTGAGTTCGAGTGATGCAGATTTGAGGGTTGGTTCTAATTGCAGACTACATGGATTGGAATTTTCGGTGATTTGCCTCATATTGCGACCGGAAAGGGTAAACCCTAGTTTCTTATTCATCTTTCGGTTCATATCATATGCTATGTTTGAACTTCGATCTAGGGTTACGAATTGGGGGAATTCAAACATATCAATTATCATCTGGAAATAGGGGTTCTTTTAATGAAAGCAAATAAATTCTTAGTTTTCAGAATTAATTTTCTCGGATGTTATTTAACATTGGTTTTAAAACTGAAGTTGATTTTGGTTTGTTCAGTGATTCGATGTTCTTTTAGGGCTGTATAAAATTATGTTATAGAATTGATGGCGAACTAGAATCTTAAATAATCCAAATGTGGATGTACACATGTTATTAGTGTCAGCATATGATAGTCATGAGTATGAATTACGGTTCTGTTTGAGGAATTTGCAAAAGCTTTTACGCTCACATGGCTTAGTGCCAAAATTGTTGATAGTTAGGCATGGCATTTAGGTGCTTTGATAGGCATAGTGAAGCTTAACATTTTTTATACATGGAACCTTTGAAATCTTAGCCAAATCAAGGTATATGGTTTTTGGATCCTTTAAGTGGCTGAATTGTTTCAACAGACTCTTCTTTTTGTTATTTTATCCAAAAATAATGATGCATGAACTTGCTTAGTTTCATGAATGCTCCTTGATGTGAACTATAGCCTACATGTTGTAAGACTGTTTTGTGTTTGTTCTATTTTACTATACTGATTGAACCCTAATTATAATAACCTGGGTTATGGCTTACAGAAGATTCTATTAGGATGCACTTAGGGTTTCTATCTATTGGTTGAGCGATTATGGTAATTTGTTTAATACTTTATTAGTTATTACACTTGTTTTACTCTATGTTTGGTTTTTTCTTGACCAACTGTTCGTAATGTCCTTGTACCCTGTAAACATACATATTTTAGTGTTTCGGAGATGTCTATTTATACATGTATTTCAAGTATTAAATTTTGTTTCATCAGTCTGTAGTGTTTGAACGTGATTTTATTCTTTTTTCTATTAGACATTAATCTTGTTTCCTGCTGTGATAGGCACCACACCGAGGGCAGCGATGTTGACTCTTTTCGGGACTCAAATAGTGATTACGACCTCCCAAAGAGTGAAATTTTTCAGCGGTTGGATCAGTCGTTAAATTACCAACACGCCCTTCAAGAAGGCTTCTCTAGTGATGAGGGTGAATCAGCAAGACCTCAAATATGTCTTTCATTTGAGTATTTGGAGCGCAATCAACCTTGAGGTCGGGACTAAGGGGACAATCCTGACCCTAATGCATCAATATGGGTCTTTTATAAACTGTTATGGGTGGTTTTGGGTAATGTTTTTATAGTCAAAGGGTTAGACCGGGTCAATTAATACACGCAAAAACTAATCTACGGGCAAATTGGGTTGGCAAAGTTAAATCCACGGGTCATTTAGGGTTGCGAAACAAACCACGGGTGAACAAAATCCCACATTGATCAGATGATTCAAATATCGAGCAATAAGATTCCGGGCGGATTTCACCAGTCAACGGTTACTCAGCAGGTATGAGGAACTCCTTTAACGTTTACTCTTAATCTGCAATTTTCAATTTGTAATCTTTAATTTTCTACTCGTAATCTACGATTTTCTGTGTATAATTTGCAATTGGTAACAAACTTAGTATATAATTCACTAAAGAACTGGTGATAAATTCGTTTTGTGACTAATTACAGGGCTTTGTGTTCAGATTTGTTGAAGATAGCCTCATTTTTTCATAATAATGTATGTTTTTTTTAACGGCATACGGTTAGAATGTCACTAACCGGGTTAGTAGTTAGCATGTTAGTATTAAATGTATGCTTCTTACTTGTTGAATCTAGTGTTTAGTTGCTTCAAATAGAGAGATACCTTGTATTTTTTTTTAAGGAAGCGACACAAAGAATTAAACTTGGGGACTCCAATTCATAGGATTAAAATTTTGAAATTTCATATTTACCCAGTTTTAAGTTTATAATTTATCAAAAATATACCCATTAACAATCTTTTTCTGAGGAACGGGTTGAGGCTGGTGATTAAACGGGTCAGAATGATTAAACGCAGCTGACATTCGAGTTCATTATTCTGAGGAAAATGAAGAGCGTATACGCACGTTGCCTGACCGGGACTGTTAGGTCTACCCCAAACTGACCCGAAACCCGTTTCGACCCGAACCAAAACAACCCTTTTTTATAATTGACCCGTTTTGACCTATGACCCGACCCGAACCGAACCAACCCGTTTGCTAGGTCTATCGTGAACCTTTGACTGATAAGGTTTGTTTATTAAAAAAGTGTCTAATAAAGTTATAAGATATGTTATGTGGTGTTTCTGATATAAATTAATTCTACATTAATCTGTTGCATAGATACTTGATTTTGCGCGTCACTTCCCAGAGCTGAAAAGCATGAAAAGTTGTGATTTGTTTTTTGTTTTTTGACGTTTCATTCTCTTCATACACCAATCACAGGTTTGTATTTTTTCTATATAACTTTTGTGTTGGATTTTGAAGCTGGTGATTTGATTACTGAAATAAGTATCAGTTTCTAATGCTTGGATAAACTGATCACTTTTACTTTTTTTTTCCACAACAGGGTCTTTTTTGGTTATTTTCTTAATTTATCGAGTAATCAGAGTTTCCAAACACTTGAAAAACCGAGCATCTGATGGTTACAACTTACAACCTCAAATAGCATAACATGTTCAAACACTATCTCCAACAACCTATTTATTACATTTATCTTAGTATGATTAGTATCACGTGATTACCTCTAGTTAACATATCCAAACGCCACCCTAAAATGCATCAAGAGAGACGATACTGGACGGTCTCTTGCGGATTCAGATGCAAAACATTAGGAAATACACATAACTTTAGCAATGAAAGTGAAAACGTTAATATAGATCCAGTTTTTTCACCAATCAATTTAGATAAATTGTTTGTATGCTAGTCCATTCCTGGTGGTCTGTGTGTGTCTACATTAAAATTTACATAATTGTTTATTGCAGGCAATCAACATGAGCATCCGCCTGTTATGAATCCTGGGGAGACAGGTACCCCAAAAATCTCATTACCAGTGTTTGTTCTTGCTTCATACAAGTTAAAAGAACCTCTATGGATCAACAATGAAGGCAAATTGCTGACGGATCTATTGCAGGCAGCCGACGGTTGGCAAATCTTCAAGTCAATCACCTTCATTTGGTTCATGTCTGCTGACCTGGACTGCCCAGTTGATACTCAACTGGTTGTATCATTTTTCAAAAGTTCCTTAGGAACGTGAGTACCATGGAAAGACGAGAATCGAAGTGGTGAAACCCGCCGGCAGAAGACTGTTTTTGTTCAAACTGAAACAGGTTGTGTGTTAATTAAGGATGGAGCTAGATCGAAGTGATAGTGCACACATGGTTAACGACATCCGCAAAACTGCAATGGAGTTTCTACCTTTTGAGTAATCGACACAACGTAAACGACAATCTATCCGCAAAATTGTAGGATCCAGGTTTCAATATGTTATGCATGACCAAACTAGATGTATAAAAAGTTTTATCCCGTTAGCTATTAGTCTTGCTCTTTTTTACATGATTTTTAAACCCGTTATAAAAATCCGGGTTTCAATTTTTATGCGTGACCTGGCTACATTATAATTCACCTCTATACACTCCCACTTTAAGTCGACGTTAGTCATGCTCCCTTTTTTAATATGGCTTTTAAATCCGTGCGGGTTCTATATGATGTTATTCATGGTTATCTTTTGGGGTCAAACCTTATATTTAACGGCCAAAGAAAAACTCGGATGCCATGATGCGAAAGGTTATGAACAACTTATGAACAACTACCACTTGGAGATCGACACGTAGAATTCTTTCATTTATCTTTCTTAGTCTAGTTGACACATGATTATATTTTTATTTGAATTTGGACAATTAACTCCCCCAAATATTTCATCCTAAAACTTCGCCTCAAATAATACTTTCAATTAAAAAATTACACTATTTAATACAAAGGTACAAAAAATTCATACTAAAAGGTACAAAAAATTCATACTACATATTCATAATTTCAATCTATTATTAAATAATATAATTTCTAAATCTTATTTTTATCATTTTCTTCCACATCATATGTCAAACGTTTGCATATGACATGATATATAGGCTATAATGAGTCACTAACACCAATCAAGGCCCATTAATGAAAGTATGCCATGTTATTGGGTATTAACACCTAACTATGACTATTATGACTCGCTATACTCCTTTACAACCCTTTTAGAGCCACTATGAAACGATATAGGCTATATTGGGCCACTAACACCAATCAAGGCCCAATATGGCCCATTAATGAAAGTATGACATGTTATTGAGCGTTCACACCTAACTATGACTCATGATTAGAGGTGCACAAACCGGTTAATTTTAATAACCGGATCGGTTAACCAGTTATACCGGTTAATTTGACTTTTTGACTTTAACCGGTTAATGCTTTAACCGGTTATTACTTTAACCGGTTATTTTTTTAACTGGTCCGGTTAATTACTTTAGCCGGTTCGGTTAATTAACCGGTTATTTTCGGTTATTAACCGGTTTTTTTTGCCTTTTTTTTGAATTTTTCGGTTATTTTAACCAGTCTATCGGTTAAAAAAACGATTTAAAAAACCGGTTAATAACCGGTTATTATACTAAACACTTGTAACCGGTTACTAACCTACAGTTAAATAACCTATTGAACCGGTTATTCCTAAATCAGTTATTAACCGGTTACGGTTAATTAACCGGTTATTTTGTGCACCTCTACTCATGATACTCGTATTAAAACCCTATTAGACCAATATGACATGATATATATGCTATAATGAGTCACTAACACCAATCAAGGCTCGGTATGGCCCATTAATGAAAGTATGCCATGTTATTGGGTGTTAACACCTAACTATGACTAGTATGACTCGCTATACTCCTATACAACCCTTTTAGAGCCACTATGAAACGATATAGGCTATATTGGGCCACTAACACCAATCAAGGCCCAATATGGGCCATTAATGAAAGTATGACATGTTATTGAGCGTTCACACCTAACTATGACTCATGATACTTGTATTAAAACCCTATTAGACCAATATGACATGATATATATGCTATAATGAGTCACTAACACCAATCAAGGCCCATCATGGCCCATTAATGAAAGTATGGCATGTTATTGGGTGTTAACACCTAACTATGACTAGTATGACTCGCTATACTCGTATACAACCCTTTTAGAGCCACTATGAAACGATATAGGCTATATTGGGCCACTAACACCAATCAAGGCCCAATATGGCCCATTAATGAAGGTATGACATGTTATTAAGCATTCACACCTAACTATGACTCATGATACTCCTATTAAAACCTTATTAGACCAATATGACATGATATATAGGCTATAATGAGTCACTAACACCAATCAAGGCCCAATGCGGCCCATTAATGAAAGTATGCCATGTTATTGGGTGTTAACACCTAACTATGACTCGCATGACTCACTAAACTCCTATACAACCCTTTTAGATCAACTATGATACTAAAGTCTATATTGGGCCACTAACACCAATCAAGGTCCAATACGACCCATTAATGAAAGCTTGACATGTTATTGGGCATTCACACCTAACCATGACTCGGTACACTCCTATAAAACCCAATTAGACCAGCTATGACATGATATAGGCTATAATGGGCCACCAACACCAGTCAAGAGCCAATATGGGCCATTAGTGAAAGTATGACATGTTATTGGGTGATAACACCTGTATATGACTAGTATGACTCACTACACTACTATACAATCTTTTTATAACAACTATAAAATGATAGAGGCTATATTGGGCCACTAATACCAATCAAGGCCCAATAAGACCCATTAATGAAAATATGACATGTTATTGGGCGTACACACTTAACCATGACTCATTACACTCATATAAAACCCTCTTATTGCAACTGTGACAAGATATATCATAATGAGGTCCTAAATTGTTAGATCGCAAGTTGTAAGAAGTCATACTATATCATAATGGCTCGTTAAAGCTCAGCTAATTCGAGTTTTTTACATGTTCATTTTATGTATCAAATTTTGGCATTTTTGGCACCGATATGATACCAATTCAGTATTGTACCTTGGGCTGTAAATGAACCGAACGTTCAGCAAACAGTTCGTGAACCGTTCGGTGAGAAGTTCGTTTATGTTCATTTGATTAGTTTAACGAACGAACACGAACAAAAAATTTCGTTCGGTTACCTTAGCGAACGAACACGAACACAGGTCTCGTTCGTTCGACTGAGTTCGGTAATATATTCGGTTAGTTTCGTTCATATTCGTTCGTGTTCATTTGATTATATTAAAAAATAATAAATAATAAACATTTGATCTATTGAAAACTTGAAACCCTATTTTTTCTAAGTTAGCTAAAATTTGGACATCTAAACCATTTTTTTGGGATAATTATGTCTAAGTTAGTTAAACTTGATTCATTGTTTGTTAGTGTAGTAGACTTCTTGTATTTTGATTTATTATTTGATGGTTGTGTTTAACTACTTATATAATGTTTAAGGATAACAATGTTTTTATTTTTTATTTTCAAGTTAAATGCTCGTTTTCGTTCGTTTTTATTTGCTTGTGTTCGAGACCAGTGTTCACAAACTGTTCGTGAACAACTGAATACGAACGAACACGAACATAAACTTATGTTCGGTATGCGTTCGTGAACAGTTCACGAACATGTTAATTTCCTTAACGAACGAACACGAACATGACCTTTTTCGTGTTCGTTCGGTTCGTTTACAGCCCTAACTATACCAATATTTTCCTGGGTTTTACACTCAAATACCGATACCCATACCGTATTGAATATTTTCAGTACCGATACCAAAATGGAACGCATCTCTACTCCAACTGCTCCGCCTCATTTACACCCTTAGTTACAAATCCCCAACCCACAAAAAAAAAAAAAAAAAAAAAAAAAAAAAAAAACAAAACAAAACAAAAAAATTGAATGTGATTTCCCAAATATCAAGTTCCCCCATGAAGTTCCATCTCCCGCCCCATTCCTCTATCCCAAAAGTTAAGTTTTACTTTTTCCCTCTTATCCTTCCCTCCCTTGTGACCTAAAATCAACTCTGTGTTCTCACAAAATTTACTTACCGACCAAATCACCTGTTTATATCTTTTATTGTTTTTTACATACAAACTTTTCAGAAAACCCTCTCTCGCCGAACACATCACTTGTTTTGTATCCTGAACTCTGGTGGTATATGGGTAGGGTTGGAAGAGGGATCGGTGGATACCGCCACAGATCCAGTGGTATAAGGGTAAGGTTGGACACCGCCACAGGTCCGGCTCAAAATCACCGGTGTTGTAGACGTTGATGATGCCATTAATCGTTGAACACCTATCTCCCTAGGTTTTTGTAAGACAGTACAGAGGATTGAAGTGGATCTGGTGCTACACATGAATAGACTATACAAAGGATTGAAGTGGATCTGGTGCTACATATGATATTCGACACCACAACCGTCGGTTAGGCTTTATTTGGTCAATCCTCGACTGTTAAGGGAAGGTTCTGTGTACATCTGCTATTTTATAATGATTAGATGCTTAGATCAAATTATTTAGCTAATGGGTTTTATGGAATTCGTTATAATGTTGCATGTTTGGAGATATGTGACTTGTCTGTGATTTGGGCACACCAGATTAATTGTTGTATTGTTTTTGAAATTATTCAGTTCTGCTTTAGCATTTTAGATCTGCTGTACATACTGATTGCAATGTATTGAGATATTGGTGTTACCTTTCTGTTTCTTCAATACTGCTTGCAATGTTTTATTAGGCGACTCCATCAGCTCCACTCATCAGTGCAAATTTAATCACACATAACATGGACCTTACGAATTTGTATGACCAAAGAATAGCGTTTATTAGTCACTTTTACATACTCAACCTTTGAACCGCAACCCTAATCCCTAACAATCGAAGATGACGATGATGGTGGTTAATTATTGGTTTAGTCTTATAAGTTATAAGGTGTTTTGTTTCTTATTTTTCTACAAATTTCAGCTTTAATCACTTAGAGAAGCCATGGTCATTAGGGTATCAGCTGCATGCGGTAGTTAAAATTTTAGAAATTTCACATTGGATTTCAGCTAATGTAATTAAGTTATTGAAAACACTTGTTTTTTTAGCAGCCTACCAAGGAGACATAGAAGCGTATGCTGACCAAATGAGTTTTATGCCTCGAATGGATGGAATCTTCAATAATGGATACAGGGACTGCCAACAACTTACTTTACCACTCCATTAGGCCGTGGGGTATGGTGGGGCGGGAGATGGGCTTGGGTTGGGGAAATTGGTGACACGTGGAATGGGAGCCCCCCCACCGCCTGGTTACGTGTAAGCGGGGTATGGCGGGGCGTGGGTTGGGCTTGGGTTGGGTGCACCGCATGGCAGAGGTAATTAAAAAAAATACCAAAAATTTATAAAATTCACACAGCAATTATAAAAAAGCCTACGACTTCATTAAAATTTAAAACATTACATAGTCCTAAAAATTACAAAATAACAAACCTAAAGCGTTAAAAAAATTTCAAAAGGTCGATCTTATCGAACGCCTTTTTTTCCTTGCCTCGAAACTCTATGTTACCACCGCCACCCGGGGTGGTGGCTTGGGCGTTTTCCCCCAACCCACGCCCAAACCCCCGCCCCATACCCCACGGTCTTAGAGACTTATATGAAGGAGTGAACATGAGACTCAATCAACAAATTCCCATGCTTCTTGTTGAAAGACACGCCCTTAATGATGCAATTGTTAAGGAGAAAAATGTAACTTCAACCAGTTCTGGTTCTTTTCCGAAAACAAAATGTTTTTGCTACTTTTCAGAATTATTCTAATTTTATACTTTTATCTTTCAGGGGATTCGCCTGAGACAAGGGGCTTATGCCTTTCTAAAGAGCTGACCATTGCAAGTGTACGCCTTTTAAAAACTAGATAGCTGATAGAATGATACTTGTTAGTTTCTACTTTGCTTTTTACGCATTAATAAATAATATTTTTATAATTTTATTGCTTGTAGTTACTAAAAGGCCAAGAATTGGTGGCAGTCGGTTTGTTGGAATGAGAACTCGGCATCAGAAGCTTACCCGTAGATGTGAAGGTACCGCCATTTTTGTTCTATATGATCTTCCAAGGTGATATATTTATGGATACTTTTTGAGTTAAATTCAATCATTTGCACTAATGACATGTGGGAATTAATTTAAAGCCTTTATGGTGATTAAATGTTGCAGGTTGCTAACTAGATCCGTTCTTGCTCATGAGCTGATGCATGGCTGGTTACGTCTTCATAGTAACTAAAAAAGTTTCTCTTTTTCTTTTAAGAAATAAAAAAAAAGACTAGAATTGTGAAATTTCACATTTTCCTTGTAAGCTCTTCTTACTTTTTCATGAGCTGATGCATGGCTGGTTACGACTCATTGCTTGCGAAATCGAAAGTGAAAATGAAGATCATGCATAAGATAGAATCTGAAATGAAGTTTAAAGCTTTGAGGTGAATTTAAGCAAGACGCCCTGTAGTTCTAGGTATCCATGTATTTTAACAACTTGCATGTTTTGAAATATGTGATTTTGAGATAATTTAATTCTAATATATTCAGACCTAAATTAGTGTATCAATAAAATGTAACTTGATTTATTATCTACTAGTGAATGCAGGTACACTTACTTTGAGCTGTTGAAGTGAAAAAACCATTAGGTGGATAATGTCATATTTTGATGGTCACTATTTTGTTGGACTGAATCAAGCCACAACAGCACCGGTTCCAACAAAGGTAAGGCTTAATCCATCCTCTTTATCTATTGTCGATGAGGCATTGAATCGGACAAATGCTTCATACTTATGGATTATTAGTGAGTTAGCTGGCCTTTGACAAAGTGTTGCATAGGACTTGTAAGCCTATAAATGTTTGACATGGATTGGGCTTATAAGTTTATACTATGAAATAAACAAATACGCTGTAAATGAATGCAAGGGTAGTATGCTAAGTGTAGCATATGTTAACGGGCTGTTGTGATTAATAACATCGGCTTCTGCTTATTTATGGGTCAAATAAATTTTGATAATCGGTTTCATATTGGCTGTCATAACTCAATGTCAAAAGGTAAAATAATTATATATTTTTTCTTAATCTAATTTGATACATGTCCGATTCTAGAATTTTTATATATAACCAGCACATTTTAAGCACACACCAAACCAACGTCATGTGCATTAAAGTTCAATGTTGTTTAGTATTGTTTGAATTGCAGGTAACTAAATTGAAGACGCTATGTCTTCATAGAGATATAGCGGAAGCACCATGATGAATATGCGTTACATTGTAGTAAACTTAATCAATTTGTAGATAATGTATGTGAAGGCCACCAGACATTCAAGCTTCAGTTCAGCTGCCAGTGGAAATAACATATTTGGTATGTCTTTCTTTTGCAATAAGTTATTTTGTACTTTTTATGGTGATATGAACGTATTAACAAACATCATTTAATTTTATTGAATTCGTGGCACAGGAGTATATGGTTCTATGCATCAGTTCTTCATCTCCAGAAGCTTACTCAAACCCTAAAGGTGCCAGTTGCAGATGCTACTTATAACTAATGCTTCATCTTTCTAAACAAACTCTAGTACAAAGGATGAAAACAAAGGAGATGCAGGAGACCCATCTTCTTGTAAGAAGGTTGGTTAATTTTTCATATTAATCTTTATCCTCTTTTTTAATAAAGAGAACAAAACTTGTATTAGTTGTGGATTTGATTTGGTTAGATAGCATACTAAAAGAACCTGCTTCAACTAAGGTCCAGGCTTCTTAAAGACCATCTAGAAATGAGATAATACAATATTTGACATGCTATCCTTGGTCAGGTACTTGACTCACATCTTATCTTTAACCAACCTATCATTAGATGAAAACTAAAACGAATCAGTTGTTGTAGAATATTCGCCCAAAGGCGAACAAGTTGCCGGTAGGACCACACATTGTGAGAAAACTGGATTTTCCAAGATGCACTTACGATGAAAATTACCAATCACAAAGAACCCGAACGCAACAGGAAGTTACTAAAAAGTGTTGAAGACATGCCATGCTTTATTATCTGATCATAGTTCTTGCAGCACTTTCAAGTCGAAAAGTAGCGAGTATATAATCATGAAGAATAAATCTATAAATAGTTTTTAGTTTATGTTTATTGTCATTTCTCTTTTCAACTTTTGTAGATAGATTTTATCAGAAGTTTGTTATTAGTACTTAAGTTGAAAAATTATGTATGAATTTTGGTTAATATCATTTGGTTTTAGGTTTTTCTCATGCTTACAACTGTTTTTATTTTACAAGAAATTGGAAATAAAATAGCTAATTACATGAAAATGGTCACATAAAACCACAATAATACGTGTGACCAAAGCTTAAACAATAGTCACACCATAGTCACTTTGTTTTTTGTTTGTGTGACAGAATGATATGAACCGTCATGGGAAAGAATATTATGTGTGGCTAAAGATTAGACAACAGTCACACTTAAAATTAAAAAATTTCATGTGACTTTACATAATCACTAGACACACCATCGTCATTTTGTTTATTTTGGTGTGACGAACTATTAGCAAACGTCATTGGTAAAATATATTATTTGTGACCAAATGCTACACAATAACCACACTCAAAAATAAAAATAAAAATCATGTGGCTTTACATATCTTTTAGTCACGTCATTCTTATTTTGTTTTTTTATGTGACGGAATGTTAGCATACGTGATGGACAAAATAAATATGTATGACCAAATTTTAGATGATAGCCACACTTAAAATTATGTAGTTTCATGTGGCTTTACATAATTATTAGCCACATTATTGTTATTTTGTTTTTTTATGTGACGGAATGATAGCAAATGTCATCAGAGAAGTAAATTATATGTGACCAAAGGTTAGTCATTAGTCACGCTTAAAAAATCATGTGGCTTTACATAAACATTAGCCACACTATTGTCACTTTCTTTTTTGTGTGATGGAATGATGGAAAACGTCATGTGAAAAAAAAAAAGAATGTGTGACCAAAGGTTAAACAATAGCCACACTTAAAATTACAAAACTTAATGTGTGACTAAAGGTTAGACGATAGTCACATTTAAAATTACAAAGTTGTTTTGTGTGTCTAGAATCAATTTTTGGCCACACTTATAGTAAACTTCTGTGACTAAATAATAAAACGGCCACACTTACAATATGTTTATGTGACTGTTGCCACCATTTAGTCACATTTAATGGATGAAATACTTGATTGCAACAACTCTTTTTGCCACAGTTATTATTAGTTCATGTGGCTAAAACAAACTTTTCAGTGACTATATAATAGAAACGGTCACACTTAAAATAAATTCATGTGGCTATTGCTACTTTTTAGCCACACCTATTGTACAAAAAATCTGATTTTAACAAGAAATAGTGGTACCCTTTAGCCACACTTTTAAGTTGCTACGGCCACTAAACCCGAATGTGGCTGTATGATACCTACGATGACTTGACCTTTGGTCACACTTGAGCCGGAAAAAAAAAGTGTGGCGAAAGGCGTATGGCCACACTTTTTTTGTGTGGCCGTAAGCCTTTTTTGACGTAGTGTATCACTTGGATGCGTGGGAACACACTGAAGAGCCGTATGTTAAGCCCACAAAGAACGATGTTGTGAATGGTACTCCGTTGACACTTAGAGAAATGAGTACTGCAGATAAAAAGAAATATCGAGATGAGAAATTGAGGGTGAGTCTGCTTCAACAAGCGATAAAAGAAGATATTTTGATACTGCTTCAACATGATGGAACTGCATATTCGATATGGACAGAGTTGGAAGCAAAGTTTACTGGAAGTGACGATATGCTCAGGAATAAGATGTCTCTCATGAAAAAGGAATTTGACTTATTTCGGGGATTGAAAAATGAGAGTGTCAAGCAATTAATTGATAGATATTGTAACTTGGTGAGAAATATGACGAAACTTGGTGTTAAGAAAGATACTGATGAATTGGTTGAAAAACTTGCAGATGCGCTACCATATGAAACATGGGGAACATTTCTGATGATGCTGCGGTCAAACAAAACAGATTATAAGAAAATGACACTGGGAGATTTTATAAGCATCTGGAAGCTCAGGAGATGGAGCAGAGGAAGATTGCTAGGATGAAGAATTACGATGGAGAACAAGATATCAGCTTGTATTACAAAGGTGGTGTCAACGAAAAGTCAAATTTTTCTCCGAAAATAGAAACTGCTTACAGTGTGAAAGATTCTTCTGAAAAGAAATCATCCCAGGGATCAAGCAACACTAGATTTTCATCATTCGATCCAAACATTTCTGCAACAAAGAATGGAAGAAAACTTCAATGCAATATTGTATTAAATCTTGAAAGTGATCAAGATTATTCTGAAGAAGTAGCTAAAAATCAAATGTCATTGTTGGGAATGGTTCTAGAGTCTTATAGTAGTTTTGTGGCCGGAAAGATCGGTAATCCAATGCTCACGAAAGAGGATTACGATCAAATCGATGCTGAGGAAATGGAATTGATGGATATTAAATGGTGCATGGCCAGTGTAATGAGAAGAGCTGAGAAGTTTAAACAAATCACGGGAAGAAATGATTTTCTTGATGCAAGTGTTTCAAATTTAGGCTTTGATAAGTCAAAAGTTACATGTTTTCGTTGCAGGGAAAAGGGGCATTTCAAGAGAGAGTGCAAAAATCGTGAAGCTACGGGAGCCCAGAATCCTTTTGGAAACAACGATTATCACAAAAAGGCGATTTATCATCAAATCACACCACCAGCATTGCATCAGGCACAAACTGCACATGGAATGATGCAGATTAAAGATTCAAAGAAAGCTTGTCTGGGAAAGGATGGTGGATTCAGTTGGGATAAATATGTTCCAATAAACAGCAAAGTGTGTTTGGCAGAACAAGATGATGAAAAACTGGCTAAAGGTTTCAATTGGGACAATTTTTGTCCAGATCAAGAATTTATGGCCAAAGAGATGTCTAAAGACACTTCAAATGTTAATGTTTTTTTTGCTAATGCTTATGATTTGAAATGTGCAGAAAGGTGCAGAAAAGTCATGGAAGCAGCTGAAGAAAGACGAAGGAAGAAAAAAGAAGAGGAAGAAGAAGAAGAGAGATTGAAGAACGAAGCGAAAGCTGAGAAAAGAAGAAGAGCTGAGTTTTTACAATCAAGCAGAAGTGTCAAAGAAGTTCCAGAATATGAAGTGAATATTGATGAAGAACGAGTTGAAGTTTCTGAAAAGTGCATGAACTGTGATTCGTTAATCAAACAAAACAATGAGTTATTGCACAATATTCACAAGTTAAAAGAATCGTATGACACAATGAACAGAGAAATTAACAAATATACTGATTCGAGTGGTGAACAAGCAATGGCGATGAATACTTTGAAAGTAGCATATCTTAGACAGCTGGATGATGCTAACTTTTATATCAAGAAATGTGCTGATTTAGAGTTGGAGCTGGCAACACAGAAGATAGAGACTGAGAAAGTTAAAAAGTTATTAAACAGTTACTCATGTTCTTCTTTTGTTGTTGACAGGATTTATCCAGTAGTGGAGAATTTGAAGACATTTGAAGAAATGAAAATGTCTGAAGAAAAGAAATCTGTGACAAAAGATGAAGTGAAGACTTCTGGTAAGAAACCAAGTGTGGTCTACACTAGATGTCCGCCCCCGGTCGAAAATGGATTTTTACCTCGAAATCCAAATTCCGAAAGAGTCGAAAAGGCAATAAACTTACAATGGGAGTCTGTGCCGTCGGATAACTTGCCAGAAAATATTGATGTCACATACACGTCATCCGACACTGATCATGAGTCAAAGTTGATAAAAAGTGTGATCGATCAGGTGTTAGATAAAGATGACATAGAGGAGTCAAAACCGGAGTCCAAATTCAAGTCAAAGTCTGAGTCAGATGCGTCAAAGTCAACAGTCAAAAAGGACAAACGAGTTTATGATAAAGAGTTTTTGATATCAAAATCTAATTTGAATGATGAATCATTCAAAGTGGCATATACTTTGAAAGATTCTGACAAATTATATTCTGATGAGACTTTTCCAATAAGAAGTGTCAGATTTGAAATGATTCAAAAGGTTTTCAAAATTACAGAAATTAATATTTCTGAAATAAAAGATTTAAATCTTATTGGAAAACCTAAACAATACACTTCCAGAGATCAACAAAGAATTAACAAGAAAATGGGTTACAATTGTGGTTACAGTTTCCAAAAGAAACCAAACCATAATTGTAATTTCAAAAAGAAAGGTCTTGGATTTAATCAACCGAAAAACTATAAAAATGAAAAAATGTATAAACCAAAAACTGTGTTTGTTTCAGGGAAAACGACAGAGGCTGAGAAAGAACAAGTATTCAGAAAACAGACAAATCAAGAATTCCTTGCCAAGAAGCAAGAAGAAATGAAGAAGAATGTTGTTCCAAAGAAGATTGAAAAGAGAACATGTTTTCAGTGTAAAACTGTTGGTCATGTTGCTAGGGACTGTCCGAAGATATTCAAACCAAAACAGGAAGTCTCTGGTAAATTGAAAGAGAAAGTTGTGGAGAAAACTGAACTTATAACCAAAACATTTACAGGCTTTGAAAATTCAATCTTTGAGAAGGGAGAATGTTCAAAGAGTGTTTTGAAAGGAAAAGAAAATGTAATAAATCAATAATGGGTTGTGAAAGGTTCAGGTAACAATTCTGGTGATGAATCTGATTCCACAAAATTAGAGGAGCCAAAGGTTGTTATAGAAAAGGTTGAAAAATCAGTTCCAACTATGAACGATGAAAATTTTCCACCTTTGCATGCTGAAAATTTCAAAAGGAAAGTTGGTAAAGTTGAGATATCAAATCAATTTTATAATGACAAAAAGGTTTTTGATGTTGACAAGGCCTTTAACCCTACCGTAAAACATATTTTTGGAAAAATGATTGATCGAAAAGTCAAAGGGGTTAAAGAGTTCTACGAGAAGAAGAGGGGAGGTAAGAAACCGAGTGTTGATGACTCGGTAACACCCAAGGAAGGTCAGGCTTGGGTGGATATATTTTTCAAAGAATAAAAACCTGACTTGCCGGAACTCCCAGGTTGGTAAGCGAGGAGTAGGAATCGGCACCTTGAGAATTCAACCAACAGATGATGTTTGGTTGAAAATGTTTGATTGGATTGATCTTAAAAGTGGTAAATCAGGGACATTAAGTTGTATCTGATTTTCTACAAGTGGTTGAAAAACAATGTGATGATTTAATCCCCAATTTTACAAGTGGTAAAATCAACAAAACTTATTTTCCGGAAAAACCATTTGATTAAAACAAACTTAAGTGTTTTGAAATCGATGGGAAAATAGTTTGTTGTGAGGGGGAGTTCTGATTGTTTATGCCAAGTGGATGGAGAATTGAGGCAATTCGATATCAGTTGTCATGTTCTTGTACAGTTTGTTTTCAATTTCCTTTAGATGTATTTGTATTTTAGGGGGAGTATAATTTCTGAAAAATACAAAAACATTAGAAAATTTGAAAAAGTCAAAAACATGATAAAATGAAAAATGAGTTTTTGTTGCATAAAAGAGGAAATGATAGTACATCAGTTGACTATCACAACACGCTAAAGATTTGGAAAGTTAAAAGTAATAAACGGTCTCACTGATGATGTGCCAGTAGGTTTTTGCACATTTAGTAGATTGTGACGAGATATAAACATAAATTTCAAACTTGCTTATATCGTGGGGATACATCTCTCGGATATATGGGTAACCCCCGAAATCTCGTTTGAAAGGTCTCGTATTCTGATATACTAGGTCTTTATACTCAATGATGTCTGGGGTATTATTCCGGGACTTCTGCTGAACGATGGTTCTGACCTAGTCCTCGAATAATACTTTCTGCAAATGCTTGAAACATAGCATCACCCTCAGCATATATGATAAGACAATAAAATTGCTTCGCAATGCTGTTGTAAAAAAGATCCTCTAAAGGGGACATACCCGCAAGTTGAGTCATGATCTCTCTGCTGAACGGTAGTTCTGACCTGAGCTCTCATGATTCTTCATAATTTATTAACCCCTACAGATATCTTGTGTCATAATTACCTGTAAGACTGAATATTGGGATCCGGATACGGGAGTATATTCTGAGGTGGGACACGCGATTGAGTTTAAGTACTTAAGACACTAATTGCATATCTCGAAGCAGTTGAACTTTGTGTGAAAATTTAAGTGGACAAGTATACTGACAATCTAAGTGAATTGTTTAGAGCTTAAAATGAAATGAAGCTTAAGGTGTTGGTGATTGGTCTCAAAAACTGATATGATCCTCTTGCACGAACTCACAAAAATATTGTTTGTAAATATTTCTTTATTGCATTTCATTTCTTTCAAAAATCCAAAAAGATTTTAGTGTGTTTTAGCATAAATTTTGAAAAATTCAAAAAGATTTTCGACAACTGATTTTGGAAAGCTGATTTTCAAAATTCCGAGTGCTAAACATGATGAACAAATGGTTTGGGTGAAAGTGTTTGAAGATTTTTGAAATGAAATGAGAAAAGTTTTGCTATAAAATGTTATTCCTGCATGTGGTAAATTAGATTTGAAAATCTTATCCACAAAATGGTTATCAGAAAATTTATTTTTGGGTAGAGTTTTTGCAGGTTGGTCAGGTTCCGAAACCTGAGTTAGATGAGTGCCAGGTTACGATCTAAGAACCTGTGGAAAGTGAATTCCAGACTACAATCCCAGCAGATTGAGAGGGGGAGTCTGAAGACATCATGATATTCAACATTTGAGAGAGAGGAGTTTGTTGATGATGAAGATAGAGAATAAGGATTCTTGCAATGACAAATACTTCAGAGGAAGATTGAAGACTAATAAAGATTGTAGATTGACAATTAAAGACTCGACACTGAAGACTCCGTCAACATCCGAGGGGGAGTTTGTTGGTGCACTACGTCTGTCGACTACGTCTTATGTCGAATATCGGGTTCGTTGCGGATATGGTTAAAGCATGATGTCATGATGACATCATCAATATGACATCATCAATGACATCATGACATAACAAGACAAAAGCATGTGCATGAGAATGTTTGTATAATTCTGTTTTCGTTCATTTGTCTATTAGATGATTCCGCTCATGTGGTTAAGATCTGATTTCGCTCATTATTCAACACATGATTCCGCTCATGTGTCAATGATGATTCCGCTCATATGTCAGTTATGATTTCGCTTTTGTGTCACGACCATATAAGCGGAATCACGTTATCTATAAATAGGGTCATAAGAGCGAAATCAGTATAGAGTTGTAGGTGATTGTCTTCCGGTGAGCCACGAAGTGCTGCCGAAGTGTTGTTAGGTTTGTAATCGCATTCGTTATCAATACAAACAACAGATTAAATTGAATATGTGCTGAATTACACCGAAACACTTGTTTCCGCCTCTTGTTTTGGTGAAAAACTCTTCTAACCGACTCGTTCGGATCCGAAACCGATCCTACACAAGGTGACTTAACTGTTTGTTTGCGGTGTGTTTTTCAGGTATTCATTTTTCTTGATCAAAAATGAATCCGATTTGGGGTACTCCGGTAAATACAGATATGTATTACGGTACTCCGTCACCGGATAGCGGAAAGTATAGAAACACGAGTTTGTCACCTTCGTGGGCCGAATCTCCCGCTCCAAGTATTCAAAGCCAACGACCTATCAAAGCAACTGATGTGTTCGGAAATCCATAACCTGTTCGATCTACCGGACAAACAGACCTGTACGGAAATCCGCTTCAACCAGTTCCTCAACCAGTGCCTCAACAGCAAACCCAAAGGCCTCCTGTGACAACAGATTTATATGGCAATCCGATACAAGTTCCAGTAAAGCCAGCTCCAACAACAGACTTGTATGGAAATCCTCTACAACCAGCTCCACAACAGCAAGTCTATCGGCCATCTACTGTAACCGCTTGTTTTGCTGAGGTTGTCAAGGTTTTAAATCACGCCAGTGGTGGAGAATCTTCCACCAATGGTGATGAGTCTTCTGAAGACGAAGACAGTTCTGGTTACAGTGGAAGCTCAGATGAAGAATCCTTGAGTTCAGGGAATGATCATTTGGATGACACGTCAAGTGTGTCAGTTGAAGCAGAGGTTGATGAGGTATTGGGAGACACTGCAGCAGAAAATCATAGGAGATCTATATTGGTGGATCAATCTGCTTATTCTTCTTCTTCTCTCCATTCAGCCGTTATGGCTAATGTCGACAGTTCATCAAGTCAGGTATGTGTCGATGAACCCACTGCTGTTATTTGTGATAATTGTGCTAGATTAAGTGATAGATGTGCTGATTTGGATGCAAACATGTCTGAGTTGCAAGGCAAACATGATGCTTTACAAGCTAGTTTGTTTGACTTGCAAGACAAACATGTTTCGTTGAATGATAAGTGGTGTGAATTGCAAAGCAAACACGAGGCTTTGCAAGAGAAATATGATGTGACATTCATCCACAACCAAAAGCTGACCGTGGATCTTTCTAAGTGCACTGAAGCCAACATGTTTTATGAAAACCATGAAAAGGAATTTAAATCGATGATTGAAACATTAAAGAAAGATAAAACAGAGCTGACAAAAATGGTTTCCAGAAAACAAACTGACATAAATTTGTATATCACACGTCTTGAGATAATGCAAAAAGAGATGGCTTGTGTGAAAACTGAAAGTGAGGCGATCCAGCTTAAGTTAGACAGTTATTTGAGCTCTAGCTATGTGTTGGATCACATCATTGACGTTCAGAAAGAGAAACGGGATGTCACATGCATAGGTTACAAGAAATGTCCACCACCTGTGAGACATAATTATGATGCCATGCCTGATGAGGAGTATAGAACTCACTTTGAACCATCTGTTCCTTTAGACGTTGAGGAATTTGCTACAGGACTAGGATACAAGAAGGAAGTATCATCAGATTCGGATGTGTCAGCAGATACATTTGTAACTGCTGAACAGAATCAGGATCCGCCAGTTGTGATTGAGGATGCTGATTCTTCTGACGATGAATCTGATGATACTGATTCAGCAAAGTCTGATGCGGTGATAAAAGAAGAGGACATACCTCTTGAGAATCATATTCTATGTGATCCTCCTGCAAAGCCCGCTAAGACTGCTGCAACCAAGTCCTCGTCTGCAAAAGAGTCTGAGAGTGTGGATTTGCTGTACACTCTTGTTGGTGATGATAAAATCTATTCTGACAAAGATTTTCCTATTAAGAACGTTAATCAATCCTTAATCAGTAAAGTCTTTGAAAATTCGACAAGTAAGTTTTTGGGAAAGACAGGATCACATGTTACAGTAACACAGTGTCCACCTATCCCAAAGGCCGAAGTTCGAAAACAATATGGGAATCAGAAATTACCAACAGTGAAAAAGCATCAAAATCGCACCAAACCAAAAGGTAAATCACAGACTCAAGGTCAAAGGAAGCCGAATCAAAAGAAGAACAAGAATGTGAACTTTGTGAAATCTAGGGGAACGGACAAAATTGAAACGTTTGAAAACAAATCTAACTTAGATTTTGTCAAGAAAGCAACAATGATGAAAAGAAATGAACCAAACTGTTCGAAACCTAGTACCTCGAGATCACAAAGTTCATCATCGACAAGACGATCACATGATACTTCGGGGTTTGTAGAACGAAGATCATGTTTTGAATGTGGTGAAATTGGACATATAATTCGAAATTGTCCGTATCTTCATAAGTTGAAAGCAAAGGTTGATGATCCCCATGAACGAAATCAACAAAAGCGATCTGTTTCTTCAAAACAAGATCCCCGACTTGTAAGAGAAAGGGAAAAGAAACAGAAACGCCAACAATTCAAGGTGATTGAGAAAGCACTTAAAACTGATGTGGTTCAAAAACAATCTGTTTCAGTTAAACCAGAAAGTTCAAAATTTTCAAAAACTTCAAACAATCACGAACTTAAATTTTCAAACAATCAAACTGGTAAAACTCAACAGACATGGAAACCTAAATTGACCACAAATTCAGGGGGACCATCACAATTTCCGAATCATCAAAAGGTGGAAGTTATTGTTGTTGATAAAAATGGAAGACCCAAGACCACAATGGCTTGGGTCCCCCTCTCCAACTAATCTCTGAATGAGTGTGTAGGATGTTCCAGGAGGAAGTATTGATAGTCTTAGGATTGTTGATAGTGGAGTGTCCATGCACAAGATCGGCGACATTAGGCTCCGAAACATTGTTGTAACCAAGGAGAATATTGTTGCCTTTGATGGAGAGAGGAGAAAAGAAGACAAAAATGTCTGATGCAAGAATGATGATAAAAGAATTTGACCACTTCGAAAAAAAAAATGAAGATCATTCCAAAGTTTGGTTGTTATGGTTTTTGATCGGGTCAACATGAAAGATTCCAATGAAAAGTACGCGCCTGTAGCACGTCTGAAGCTTTTCGAAGATTCATGGATTTTTCTTCCACAAGAAGTTCAAGTCCACAAGATGAACGTGTAAGGTACTTTTCTCTTCGGTGTGATTGAAGAAAATGTGTTTGTTAAACAAACCAACCGGGTGTGCGGATGCCTTGGCGTGGATTGAACAACCGCACACTACTTCTCAAAGAAAAAGACAAAGACCTTCGCTGGTGCAATGTGGAAGACCAGCCAGACCCAGAGGTCTATGATCTTGTTGCTGTGAAGAGATTTCTTAGTAGCTACAAAAAATCGACTTTGAAGTCCACAACGGGTGGATATCCAGTTTGGGAGAACACTCAGATTCCTTGCAATGCACGAAGCAGTTGCAGGATACGGTTTTAAATTTCTAATCTCTCCTATACTTGTCGATATTTAAGCTGCTTTATGAATTATTATCATCTCGTACAGCACTCCTTGACCTGACACGTTGATCTCGAATATCACCTCACACGTGATTGTTTCACTATGAAACTCATCAATGTTGTCAAGGTCCACACCGATGACCGACATGCCAACTCATTTTTCCAAAATTCGATAAATCAATTCTGATTAAAATTAATTTTTGGTAAACAGCATTAAGGTCAAGCAAGAGTAAAACCAACATCGGAAAATCATTTTTGTAAATACCTTTGTGTTTTAAATTTATCTTAGTTTGTTGATCTTAGGGGGAGTAAATCCAAAATTTGAAAATTCAAAAACATCGAAAAATTTCAAAAACACAAAAACAATAGAAAAACAAAAATGAGTTTCCTGGCGAGCAAAAGAGAAAGTGATAGTACATCAGTGGTCTGTCTAAACCTCTTTAAACCTTAAATGAAAAATGATAAGCAGCTCTATATAAGATGTATCGGTAGGCTCACAATCATTTTAAAGTGTGCAGGGTGATATAAACTTAAATCGACTGAAGACCAGGTGGGAACCATTCATTGGCATATGGTCTTAGTACCGAAATTTCGTTTGAGAGATTGCAGAGGTTCTGAGATATTCGGTCTTTATGCTGCTTATCATCTGGGTATCATGGTTGTATCTTTTTCCGAAAAATAACGGGGACGCAAGTCTAGATCTTCCATGATACCATACATACGTGTACATACTGCATACGACCTCAATAAGTGATCAACAATCACATGTCCCACAAAATAAGTGATAAAATATCACATCTATCCGGGAGTCAAGTTCGTCTCTCTGCTGTACGAAAGTACTGACCTGTTCACAGACTTGCTCCTGTGCCCTCATGCATCTGAAAATCAAGTTCCTCATCAATAAGTGATTCTATCACACAGGGCTTGTTTTCAAATCAAAATAAGTGAGAATCTCACATCTTATACGGTCAAACAGATGATAATCGGTATACTCACCGGTAAGATGAACCCTCGTGCATACCTTGATACGGGATTGTGTCGTGTGTGGATGAACACCGGTCGGTAAGTATAAATCATACCTTAACGTATCCCCTCGCCATGATTACATCTGATAAGTTGAGCTTATGTGGACAACAATACCGATAATTGTTATAGGATGCTTATCTTAATGTGAACTAATTGAACAACAAGTGCGTTTTGGCATGACCGTACACTGATATGATTCTCTTACCCTCGAAACTCGCAAAAAGAATGTCTGTAAATATTTATTTAATGCTTTCAGTTTCTGCATCTTGGTATATATTTATTTACTGCTTTCTGTCTTTACATTTGAAATATTCAAAATTCCAAAAAGATTTTAGGTGTGTTTTAATATAAACTTTCTAAAAGCCAAAAAGATTTTATTTCTATCTTATTTTCGATCGTACGATGTTGGATCTCGAGTCTTCGTTCCTGAAACCTGAATGAAAACCAAATCAACTAAATCTTCATAAACGGTCAAAATTTGCAAGGTTTGAAAGTTAAAAACTAAAATTGACAAATTTGTTAAACTTTCAAACTGTCGGACGGTAGTTGATTGAGATATGGTCATACGTGTGTTGTTTGTTATGTTTACTATATTCCAAGCAGTTGTTCTCATTACGCGTTTAGATTTCTTGCATGTGCAGATTCTAAAGGCAAGGAGAACATGGTCGATGACAAGCTTCGGAATGAAGACACGACGTGAAGGCACTCAAATGATGAAGATGATCGAGTTGCCGCTGACCATCATCAACACCACAAGGATCTCAAGTACTGAAGATCAAGTCATTCATGAGCATAACTCAAAGGGGAGCTTATGTTAAGGGGGAGTTTGTCAACACACTTCCTACATGAAACGGGGAGTTTGTTGATACACTTTCTGCTTTCAAGACGTGAAGACTTTGAAGATCCTCCGACATAGAAGACATGAAAGGCGAATCTCGCGAGTAGCGTCCAAGGGGGAGTTTGTTGATACATATTTGTGGACGCGACTCGACTCGACGCGACTCGACTCGACGCGACTCGGTTCGGTTCGACCCGGTTCAAGCCCGACGTCACGACATTCCTCCGTCGTGCGCCCCAGAGTTCGACACGCGAAACACGGAGAGCCGAGAACGTTTCCGGCTTGACACATCATCATGACATCATCATGATGATGTCATGATGATGTCAAGACCTTGACTAAACTTCACAAATATGAAAACAAGTTGGATCTGAACGTGCATGTGAAATCTTTCTAGGCCAATCAACTTCTTCACTGTTGGGCCTAAGCCCATTATGGCGAAACAGAAGGATGTCGACGAAACAACTCTTGTTTCGTCGACTTGATTCACTTTCGTCGAACATGGTTGTGATTCGCCGAGTTCTGTTTGTTTCGTGGTGTCTGTGGGTATAAATAGACAGTCTCTAGTCTGAAAATGTTAGACACAAGAACAGAGCACACACACACGAGAGAGAGAGTTTACAGAATACATTTGTAAACATTGTATTGTAACTGATCTTTTCATACGTATTAATACAGAGGTGTTAATCGTTGAGTCTTGTGTATCATTATATTGCGTGTTCGATCTCGGTTTGCTATCTCGGTTGGATTCCGCACAACCGGGGTGGTTTGTATACAAGGATTAGGCGACTAGATCCTCCCCTAGCCGGACCTACAGAGTTACAGCGGTAAGCATAGTTATTGTGATATAAAAAGTTATTCTTTTTCCTGATAATTTTGTAATTCTTTTTGATTCCGTATAGCATTCTGTATAACCAACATCAAGATCCTTAATTTCTATATATTCAAAACATTTTTGTTTCTTGATTTTGAATCATGTAATGACCAAATCATGTTAAACAATGCGGCTTTCATGTATTTTTTTAAAAGAAGTGACTAAAACAATAACATGACATTACAACATGACATTTCGTGTAATTTACTAAAATAAATACGTAAAGACTTATGAGCCTTTGACGATTAGTTTGAGACCAATTTCTCTATTCGTTAATTAGTTTTTTTGAGGGGAAAATGATTATTTTTGTCGAACCTCATAGAATATAATTGAATTTAACTTTGTATTTCATATACACAATTTGCACTTGTTAGTGGAAAGAAATTGAGTGGAAGACTAGCAAATTGTTAGTGGAAAGAAATTGAGTGGAAGACTTGCGAGTCTTTTGACATGACCCAACTTTTATGTGTGAAGACTTGTTAGTCTCTGACATGACCCAACTTTAATGATTGTTTAACTAGATACAAATTGTGAAGACTTGAGTCTTTCGACAATGCGCACAAATTTTCCACGCATATGTCGAAACGAAAGTAGAAAGAAAATCAACACAAATTTTCCACGCTATTTCAAACTTGGGAGTGTATATAAGCTGGGCATATTTGGTGACATCAAACATCTAAGATTTGATACAACAAAAATGGCAAATAAGATTTACCATAAACATTTTGCCCATCCTATTTTCTTCTTTATTCTTACACTCTTTGTGTTGGAATCATTTACCACTACAACTGCCCTTGTTTGGTCTAACACACAACCTCCCACTTCCCCAGGCCATCGTACCGGTAAGTGTACGGAGAAGGAGAGACAAGCTCTTCTACATTTCAAAACATACATTCATTACGACCCTTATGGCTTTCTCGATACATGGACACCCGAAGAAAAAGAAAAAGTAGCAACCAATGATTGTTGTTACTGGAGTGGAGTCACGTGCAACAACCAATCCCGTGTCATAAGCCTTAGCTTGGCTGGTGGACTTGCAGGCAAGATTAGCCCTTCATTGCTTAACTTAAGCTACTTGAATGATCTTAATCTTTTTAGCAATTCGTTTAATGGAAGGATTCCCAAGTTCATTGGTTCCATGACCCAATTAAGGTATCTTAACCTTGGTTTGAATTATTTTAGTGGAACCATTCCTTCAGAACTTGGAAACCTCACGAACTTGCAAGAGCTTTCACTTGAATATCTAAGTAATTGCACAATTGAAAAGCTAGACTGGTTGTCTCATCTGTCTCAGTTGGATAGCCTTGACATGTCAGGTATTTATCTGGGCAAAGTAGACAACTGGGTAAATGTGATTTCAAGTCTTAAAAAGCTATCAGCTTTATATTTAATTGGATGTGACCTCTCCCATGTGATGCACCCGTATTCTTATTCATATGTGAACTCTTCTTTTTCTTCATCTATTGTTATCCTTCATCTCTCAAATAACAATCTCAACTCATCCATGTATCACTGGTTGTTCCCTTTAACTAGCAATGCACTTGTAACACTTGATCTCTCTGGGAACATGTTAGATGGGATTCCCAAATATCTTGGAAATCTCTGTGGTTTGGCAGATTTGAGGTTCTATAATAACTTAATGCCTATCAAGTTACCTGATTTTCTGAGTAACTTGTCTGGGTGCACATCAGTTAATTTACAATATTTGGATGCCTCATATAGCCAATTCACAGGGTCTGTGTCAGATGATATTCAAAATTTTTCATCCCTACAAGAGCTATATCTTTCTAATAATCAGTTAGATGGAACTATAAGTGAAAAAGTGTGGCAACTACCCAAGCTTCAAACACTAGACGTTTCTTCCAATTTTCTTAAAGGTGCTATCTCCGAAAATATTAAAAAGTCAAATATTTCACACGTTAATCTTTCAAACAACTCACTGGAAGGAGTTCCTTTAGAATCTAAAATGTCAAACATTTCCAGCATAGAAGTTATTGACTTGAGTTCTTGCAAGCTAGGACCTCGTTTCCCCAAATGGATTCAAACACTGAAAAATCTTTCGAGTATTGATCTTTCCAATACCGGAATTTCAGATAACATTCCAGAAGACTTTTGGAAAACGTGGCCTTCTCGTTTGACATATTTGCATATGGCACTCAATAATATTACCGGGATGGTAACAGATTTGTTATCAAATTTTGACTCTAGTTCTTCAACCATAGATTTGAGTTCCAACAACTTTTATGGTCGTATACAGAGTGTTCCTTCCAATTTAATAAAGCTAGACCTCTCCAAAAATAATTTTTCTGGAGAAATCTTCTTTTTGTGCCAAATTGTTGATGGGTATTTGTCCTTTCTTGATCTCTCACACAACGCATTCACTGGACCAATTCCAGACTGTTTGTGGCATTTTACAGAACTAAAAATTCTTAGTCTAGGACATAACTACCTATCCGGAAAGCTTCCTACTTCTATCAAGTTTTTGATCAATCTCCAGGTCTTGTATTTATACAATAACAACTTCTCAGGAAAATTGCCCTTATCTTTAAAGAATTTAACCCACTTAACCTTTTTAAATTTGGGGGCCAACAACTTTTCTGGTTACATGCCTGGTTGGATAGGGGAAAGGTTATCGAGGTTGGATGCTCTTATCTTAACATCAAATAAATTCATTGGAACCATCCCTTCAGATTTATGTCAGTTAGAATATCTAAAAATTCTGGACTTGTCAATTAATAAACTCCAGGGAGCCATCCCCTCATGTCTCGGTAATCTAACTTCCATGGTTCAAGATGGCTTGGAAGTCAGGGAAAATGTGCATTATTTGTATCCTACAAGCACTCCTATGGGCACGTATGTTGACCGTTCAATGATCAAGTGGCAAGGAAGTGTGCGTGAGTTTGGTATAACTCTAGGATTGGTAAAGATCATCAATTTATCAAGCAACAATTTAACAGGAAAAATCCCGGATAAACTAACCAATCTCCATAAATTGATTGCGCTCGACTTGTCAATGAATGCTCTAGTTGGAGAGATCCCATCAAACATTGGTCAGATGAAAGAACTTCTAATTTTGGATCTATCTAGAAACAATCTTAGAGGAGGACTACCATCAAGCATGTCACAAATGACCTTGCTAAACTATCTAGATGTGTCGTATAACAGCTTGTCAGGAAGAATTCCATCCAGCACTCAACTCCAGTCCTTTGAACCTTCAAGGTACACTGGAAATGCAGGATTATGCGGACTTCCCCTGTCCAAATATTGTCCAGGAGATAAAGAATTAGAAGGTCCACCCGTCGCTCGTGAAAATATGGATGACGGGGAAGAAAGATGGTTTTATATCGGAGGGGCCACTGGTTTTGCTAGCGGATTTTGGATGGTGTGTATTGCTTTAATTGTTAATCTCCGTGGGAGACATGCTTTTTTTCACATCATGAATAGCCTTGAAAATTGGGTTTATGTGAAAGTAATGGTGTTCATTGCAAAAGTGCGAAGGGTTTCCCGACCATAGTTGTAAGTTGGATTTCATTCTTGTTTTTGTGTGTTGTATTTATTTCTTCTTGTTCACATTTAGGGATACAAGTATAGTATTGTAAAATGTAATGCTCTATTAAGTTTTAAGTCTCTTTGATGAATAAAATTGCCACTAACACAATGGGTGGCCATTTCGCTTTGTTGTGTCAAATAGGACATTATGCTATATTGTGTATAAGCACGACTTGCAACTACTAGTCTTTGCAAGATCTCACCACTATTCTTAAGACCCAATTTAAATTTTAAAGTAAACGTCATTTTACAACCCGTGGTTAGGAACCTTTGGACATGTAATTAATATATGTATTTCATTATCTATTGAATATGTAATTAATACATGTATATATAGTATCTATAAAAGTATTAAAGTTATTAATCGATGTTTTGCTATTAATCTATGGGCAGGTTGGTATTTTGGGTAATTAACATTAATTTCACTTGTGTCTATGAGTTTAATTGATGTTTTGCTAATAATATAGTTGTTTAATAGGTAACAAGAAGTGTGAGCATGATCAATATATTAGTCTAAGAATTTTGTGGGCTTGTGCTAAAGTATAATATATTTTGTTTTCTTGTATTTTGATGAAAAAGTGGATTTGTGTGAATTATATAGTTATTAATGGTGAAGATTGAAATTTGTGGTGGTGGGTGGTGGTTGCAAGGTGTCAGGAGTTTTAACGGTGAAGGTTGCAAAGCGTTAGAAGTTTTAAACAGGAAGCAAGATTACGAAAATGCCCCTACAGCTAACGGTCAAACAAACGCTCAACTGACAGAAGGATGTAACTTTAATATATAGAAATTTGGAAACAACATGGATGTAGATGTCCAAAAGTTTCTTAAAGTGGCCAAAAATGTTAGACGAATCTAACCAATGACGTTTACTCTAAATTTTAATAAAGCATAGACGTGAAATATCCTAAACCAACTCCTGGTAACCTCTGGTTCAACGCTAAATGAAATTCTTGAATGCACAAACAAGACTTCCCTGCTCTTCATGAAATGGGAGACTATTGCAACGGTGTTGATGCATGCACTTCAACGAATACATGACGAAAAACACATTGGCCACGAGCTACACATTCAACACGTGTGCACGCTAGTCTGTAAGCTGAAAGCTGGACACTGTCGTTGTAAGTTAAACAATGGTCGCAACCAAGCTAGTCGCAAGAGCTAACTATTTGAAAGATGTATCAAATAAAATTGTCATAATGTAATTAATTTGTTTAATTACCAGAATAATTTTGCATTTTGTTTCTTCATGTAGGGATATAAATTAAACCAGCTGGTTCTATTTGTCAACCTCAAATGTGAAAAGTCAACAGATTGCTGACTTAACACATTAAGCTGTAATAATATAATAAAAAACTAAAATTGGGCATTATCTTTGCAATTTGGTTCATACCATTGACTTGTAGAAGTCAACCAGTTGGACTTCCTTTCCCCCCTGCTACAATCATTAAATTCAAACCAATCACTCAACATTTCACACAACAGAATCTCCGGGAATATTCCGGTGTCTTTCGGGAATCTAAAGGGTGTGTGAGCAATAACAAGCTGACACAGTGACACGTAAGACTCCGGTTGGTGAACAAATGAACACAAAAAACGCGTTCAATTATTTTGCAAACAGTGGATTACGCAGTATGCAGATTATAGTCAAATTAAGTTCGGTTTGCGTGTTGGGAACAAATGAACACGAAGAACACGTTCAATTATTCTGCAAACAGTGGATTACGCGGTATGCAGATTATAGTCAAATTAAGTTCGGTTTGCGTGTTGGGCTATTTTCATGAATCTTGATCATGATCTGCTCACTGAACTTTCTACATTGAGTTAACTGTCATTTCCGTCCTTGTGGTTTGTCTAATTATGTCGGTTCAGGCCAAATTTCAAATTTGTACCATTTCCGTCCCTGACATTCCTAAAACATGCCAGTTTCATCCATAAAGCTAAGATTGAACAGAATAATTGGACAAACCACAGGGACGAAAATGGCAATTAACTCATGTTTTTTTGGTTTTGGACGGAACTGACATGTTTCAAGAATGTCAGGGACGGAAATGATACAAATCTAAAATTTGATCTGAACTAGCATAATTGGACAAACCACAGAGACGAAAATGGCAGTTAACTCTTCTACATTTGTCGGTTTCCCAGTTTCTATATTTAGCAAGACATCGTCTTTTGTTTCTGTTCCTGCATAAATTTCTATTTCGCTCATACGGGTAATTCAGAAACTTTACAAGATTATAAATGCTTTTATCTTAACGGTTAACGGTTAAATTTTAGTGTTTCTTACCTTTAGCTGCATAGAGTGCAATGCCATCATCTGCCGTTGTCTCCCTCATACACCCGTCAATCACGACCAGTAATTAAATATATAGGTTGACATGGGTCACTCAGTTAAGCAGCGGGTCGCTCCTTATTAAACTAGCTAACTTAGAACAGGTCCAGTTGATACTCTTTAAAATGACCCGGTTTGGCCTGTGGACCCGTTAACTGACCTGAACCCAACTGCTTTGAAATAATATCTATTTTTGGCGCCGGTAATTATTTTCTAAAAACAAGAATTTTGGAAAAAAAGTGTTTCGACAACCCAACCCACCTGACCCGTTTATTTTGCCTCTTTTCGACATACATGTCTAAACCAAATAACATAAATTTATTGTTGACATTATTTGTAAAAATAAAAAGTAAAATTTTGGTAAAAAAAAAGTGTTTCCAGACACCCTAACCCACCTGACCCATTCATTCATCGTGCCTCTTTAAGACATACATGTCTAAACCAAACAAATCACAGAAAGATACTTGACGAATGATACATTTATATAGAAGATAAAAAAGTATACTAAAACAGTAAAACCTAAGTTTTATCGTTCTTTTACTTTATTTAACTCGTCAATCAAACCTGTATTTATTTTAGTTTTTCGAGTAATTGCCATTTTAGTCCCTGAGGTTTGGTCCAAATTGTCATTTAGTCCAAATAGTTTTTTTTCTCCTCTGGGTCCCTGACTTTTCCATTTTCTTGCCATTTTGATCACATTGCCTAACTCTGTCTAAAAATCTGGTTATAACAAGGGGTATTTTTGGCATAACTGTTGTGTAGTGATAATCAGGGGTAGTTTACAACATAATTTATAAACCTCATAATAATTTAATGCCAAAAATACCCCTGATTATAACCTGGTTTTTAGACTAAGTTAGACAATGTGATCAAAATGGCAAAAAAAGGAAAGGTCAGGGACCCAGAGGAGAAAAAAAAAACTATTTTGACTAAAATGGCAATTTGGACAAAAACTCAGGGACTAAAATGGCAATTTACTCTACTTTTTCACATAGCATTTGTTTTGTAAAGTATGCAAACAATGATGAACCCGCATATAAAAGCAACAAACTTTACCAGAATTTGGATAGTTTCTGCACAAAATTTACTCATTGTAGGTCCAGCATAAATTTCCATTTTAAAACCCGCGTATAAAAAGCAATAAACTTTGCCAGAAATCGGCTTTTGTTTCTTTTCATTTCATAATGAGATTAAGAACCGAACTCGTGCTTCCAGTTTCTACTTTTAGCAAGAAATAGGCCTTTGTATCTTTTCTCGCATAAATTCCTATTTCGCTCAAACGGACAATTCAGAAGATCAACTAAACGGTTAAAATCCCATATCAGAACACAGAAAGCAACAAACCTTACTGCATTAACTCCCGTTTCACACAAAATGTAATGTATGATTAAGTTTGGTAAATCTTGTTAGTTAAGTTAGAAAGTTCTGTGAGTAGAGTTAGTGCCAAATATGTAAATATTAGAAGTAGAAGGTTAAATGTGAAAGTATTGTATTGTATGTATCCTGTTTAACCATCAATTCTGAATTCAGTCCCTTCAACTGAAGGAATCATTCGTTGTTTTGCAAGTTTATTGGTGGATCAGAGCAAGGCTCTGTTTTGCAGAATGAATCCAAAGAAGATTGTGATTAATCTTGCAAAGGTTGAAGAATTAAGAAGATCAGAGACTTACAAGACTCTGTTTTAAAGGATGAATCGCAGGAAGAAGAAGAAGAGTACGAGCGATTTTGCGAACCTCAATCAGCATATTCTTCAACTATTGAGTATCTCTGTAATCTTTCTGTTAGAGCACCGGATCGATGACGAACATCAAACATTGCACTTGATTCAAGACATGAAGAACAAACATAAGATGAACAGGATAGAAATATGTAGAAGATGAATCCTTTATTATGAATCAGTCATCACAGATTACACAAACCAAAGGAGTATACATCATCTACAAGCTGGATTTAGATCACAAAGATCTAAACCCTAGCTTTCTCTCACTAACACATAGTCTCTCTGGAGAGGTGCACAAAGCTTCAAGGGTTTTTGATCGATCCCTCATCCATGGATGCTTTGGATGCTTGCCCTAATCCTATACAACACATATATATAGACTAGGACAAAACTCGGACAAACAATCTACACAAAATCCTGACTCTTGTCCCTAACATAAACCTCAGACACTTTTCCTAGCCATAAAACTTGGACAAATGTCCCTAGGATAAAGTTGGGACTAAGTTTCAAGACTTGTACAATAAAGACCCTCACAATTGGAGAGCATGCACTTATCACCCAAAGTGCACTAACAAACTCCCCCTTGATCAATGCATGGTCTTTATGTGGTCTTGAATTCTTCATTATCGTTGACTTTAACTTGGACTTCTGCTTTGGTTGACCAGAACTGATAAGCGACAGTTACTCGGCAGGAACTGCACTTACAGTCTCCCCCTTAACTGTTGCATCAGTTCTGTGTGGCTTCGATAATCTTCAGTCACCGGATACTGCACTTACACTTTCATCAATTGAATCTTGTATGTGTTTCGATTGTTTTTGTCATGCTTACAAGGTGTTCGATGAAATGCCAGTGCTTTATTTTGATGTTATTTTGTTACTTTCTTTGTACTAAATCAGGTATATGATACAAATGAAAGCTTTAGGTTTTTTTATGAGGTAACATTGCTTTTCTAAGACAATTTTAAAACAAATGTGGCTGCAGAATTATACTAGGGACCCATTTGTTTGATTAAACATCTCATGAATGTCTATGGCTTGATTTGTCACTGATTCTTTAGTCAAAATCATTAGCTTCATACAAGCTGCAACATTGATTGTTTAAGAGAAAAACAATAGTTTTTATTTACCCCATTTTAGTCACCGATTCTTTAGTCAAAATCATTCATCTGTCAGTTGTCTGTTTTTGAAGGACTGAGTATACAAACCCACTATCTGACATTGGAATTGATTTTGAGGCGATAAACCGTAAAGAAAAGAGAATGGAGAAACCAAACAAAACCCCAGCGACTTCAAATGTAACCATGGGTAAGGCCATGGGTTCGGGTTCTGGAATTGGACGTGCTGGTGCGAGTGCTCTAAGACCCGTGTAGGATCGTTTTCAGACCCGAACGAGTCGATCAGAAGAGTTTATCTCTAAACGAAAGGCGGAAACAGACGTGTAGAGTTCAATTCAGCTAGATTCACGCTTAAAACTGTTGTATCATTGATTTGGAAGACATTTACAACCTGACAACACTTTGGCAGCACTTCGTTGCTCTGGCCGGAAAGTTACAAATGGTGAAAGTTTGAAGGCTATATATAGTAGAGACCCTTCCGTTTGAAAGTGGCATAACCATTTCAAACGGAACCCTTCAAACGGTCACCTAATTCAACAATTACAATTCAAACGGTCAACATCTAAATACATATTCATGCAATCCATTTTGTCATCTTGTGAACTCTAGGTGATGTTGTCATTGATGATGTCAGCATAATGATGTCATCATCAATGATGATGACATAAATCTTGTTTAGATCCGCAACGAACCCGAGACTTGATAAAAGACGAAGTTGACAGATGAATGCACCAACAGACTCCCCCTCAGATGTTAACGGAGTGTTCAGTGTCGAGTCTTCGTATGTTCAGTCTTTATCAGTCCTCTCGAACTCTTTTAGTCTTTTCTCGCAGGACTTCAGACTCACCCTTGCGATATGCTGGCATTTCTTCATTTCATCAGCATCATCAGCTTTAGGATCTTTGTCTGTCTTTCTTTGTCTTTAGAATCCAAAACCTAGCACTCTATCTTCAGATTCAGAATTGAAATTTGACTATTCCTGCATATTCTTAACCCAGAAATAAGTTTCTAAATTTAACAATTTGAATGCATCAATAACAACTCTCATATGCATCAACAATCACTCTTCCTCAGATCACATACACATGATGAACCATTTGTTGATTTAAAAAAAAACATATTTTCACAATTAAGACACACTCCCTCTCACAACCATGTCATCATGTTTAGAACTCGGAACTTTGAAAATCAGCTTTCGAATATCAGTTGTCGAAAATCTTTTTGAGTTTTTCCAAAATTTATGCTAAAACACACCGAAAATCTTTTTGAATTTGAATGTAAAGAAATGCAGAGAAGTAATATTTACAGACAATATTTTTGTGAGTTTTGTGTAAGATGATCATATCAGTTTATGAGACATGTCACTAACACCGTTAAGCTGCATTTCATTTTCAGTTCTAAACAATTGTCAGTATATTTGTCCACTTAAATTTTCACACAAAGTTCAATTGATCCGAGATCCCAATATTCAGTCTTACAGGTGAGTATACCACAGATGATATCTGTAAGGGAATAAATTATAGTGCGAGGGCCGTGAGAGCTCAGGTCGATCTTTCGATACGCAGAGAGATGACGGCTTCGACTTTTGGTGTGTCCCCTTTAGAGGATCTTTTGCATTACAACAGCAGCGACTATCAATTTTATTGTTTCATCAGCTTGCTGAGGGTGATGCTATGTTTCAAGCATTTGCAGAAAGCATTATCCGGGGACTAGGTCAGAAATTTCTTTCAGCAGAAGTCCCGGGATAATACCCCAGATATCACTGAGCATAAAGACCTAGTATCTCAGAATAAGGGACCTTTCAAACAAGATTTCAGGGGTTACCTATATATCCAAGTTTGTGTTAACCCACAGAACAAGCAAGTTTGAAATTTATGTTTGTATCTCGTCACAATTTACTAAATGTGTAAAAACCTACTGACACATCCACAGTGAGATTGTTTATCACATATTATCTAAACAATTCTTTAGCATGTTGTGACAGTCCACTGATGTACTATCATTTCCTCTTTTTCACAACAAAACTCATTTTTGATTTTATCATGTTTTTGGCTTTTTTTCAAATTTTCTAATGTTTTTGGATTTTCAGAAATTTCTACTCCCCCTAAAATGCAAACATATTAAAGGAAATTTGAAAACAAACTGTACAATATACTTGACAACTGATAACGAAACGCTTCAAATCGCCATCCACTTGGCATAAACAATCAGAACTCCCCCTTTCACAAAACTATTTTCTCATTATGATTTCAAAACACTTAAGTTTGTTTTAACCAAAATGATTTTTCCGGAAAATAAGTTTTGTTGGTTTTACCACTTGTAAAATTAGGAGTTTGGTTCAACATATTGTCCTTCAAACATACAAATCAGGATTACATCAAGTTCAAACTAATGACCTTGACGAATCACATTGTAATACCAAAACATATAACCACATGTAGGAATAAAACCTCTACACAAACCATTTTACTAATCAAGATGCCGATTCCTGCTTCGCACTTACCAACCTGGAAGCTCCGGCAATTCCTGCAGTATGACTTGCCAAAATTTAACTATTACAAGATTCATTCACAAAAACAATTTTCAAGAAAGATGCCGATTCCTGATCCGCGATATAAACTTGGGATCTCCGGCATAGTCCTAAGACTTTACGGGAAACAAACTTCCATCCAAGTCTTCTCAGACTTGATGGCTTTCAGTTCTTGCGCAGTAGGGTTGTAAGTTGCCTTTTTAGTTGCATAAAAATCTTTAACCCCCTTAACTTTCCCATTCAACATTTTTCCAAAAATTTTCTTAACACTTCCATTAAATGTTTTCTCAACATCAAATTTCTTCTGATCAGCAAACCATTGATTTGAGATTTCAACCTTACCCACTTTTTGTTTAACCTCTTCAAACTTCAGTGATGGAAACTCATCATCATTCACTGAAATTTTCACCTCAACCTGTGGCTCTTCTGGTTTTGTGGAACCAGATTCATCGCCGACTTTCTCATCAACTTTCTTAACAACCCACACTTGGTTGTCATTCTCTTTCTTTTTATAAAAATTCTTTTTAGAACACTCACCAACCTCATAAGTTGAATTTTCAAAAATTTTAAATCTATTGGTTGGTGATTCAACATCAACAACCTTTTCTTTCAATTTCTGAGAAACTCCCTGTTTTGTTTTGACAATTTTCTGACAGTTCCATGCAATGTGACCAGTTTCATTGCACTTGTAACAGGTACGAGTCTCTCTTTGATAAAACACTTCAGTTCCATTCTTCTTCTTTTCAGCAAGAAATTCTTGATTTGACTGTCTCCAGAATGGTTTCTTCTGTTCCTCTTCTGCAAGTCCAGCTGATACAAATTCTGTTTTTATTTTAGAATTTTTCAAATTTTTATGATTTTCTGGTGGAATAAATCCAAGACCTTTCTTTTTGTAACTACGATTTTGGTTTGGTTTCTTTTGAAAGTCAGAACCAGAATTGTAACCCTTTTTCTTGTTTCGACGTTGTTGAACTCTTGAAGTGTACTTTTTAGGTTTTCCAGTAAGATTTAAATCTTTTATTTCAGAAATATTAATTTCTGTCATTTTGAAAACCTTTTTGATCATGTCAAAACGAACACTTCTTATTGGAAACACGTTGTCCAAGTATAATTTGTCCGAATCATTTAAAGTGTATGCAACTTCAAATGCTTCATCATCCAAATTTGCTTTTGATAACAAAAACTCTTTACTGTAAGCCTTTTTGACTGATGACTTTGGACTGTTGACAGACGAATTTGACCCTCCAGACTCAGACTTTGACTCAGACTCCTCCTCAGTATCTAACACCTGATCAACCACCTTTTTGATTAACTCAGACTCATGATCAGTATCGGATGAGGTAAATGTGACATCAATGTTATCTGGTAAAACGTCAGTTGTGTCGGTTTTTAGCTTTATATTGACTGCTTTTTCAAGTTGCTCCTCGTTTGGTTTTCTAGGAGAATACCCTTCCCAAATTGGAGGCGGACACTTGTTATAGCTAACAGTCGGTTTCTTACCACTATCTTTCTTTTTCTTCGGCTTCTCGTCTTGAAAAGCTTCCATACCTGCAACAGTTGGGTAAATACGATCAATAAGATAATCAGAACTAGAATAACTTTGTAATAAACGTCTAATTCTCTCATTCTCAATCTTCTCTGTCTCCAACTCTTGCTTCCATTTAGCACTCTCCTCGATGTAAAAGTTGATTGCTTTTTGCTTTGTCATCATCACAGCATTCATCATTGTTAGTGCTTGTTCTCGTACTGAGTTAGTCTTTTGAAGACCAGTTACTGTTTTGTTCAATACATCATAAGATTCTTTTACATAGTTAAGATTGAACAGCAACTGCTCCTTCTTCTTCTCATACTCAGCAATTAGCTCATCTTTTGCTGCACAATCCTTGCATGCTTCCAAACACTTCTCACAAGGCTTTACAACTTCAACAATCTTTTCAACTTCTATGATCTTTTCAACTTCTATGACTTTCTCTTCTTTCTTCACTCGCTCAGTTTCAATATTCTTCTCAGCAACACTTTCAACATTCTCTTTCTGAACACCATCTTCAGATTTCTTTAGTTGTTGTTCTTTAGCAGCTCGTTTCTCCTTTAGTCGTTTCTCCTTTAGTTTCTCCATGCGATCTGCAAAATAGAAATGAAAACTTTCAGGAGAAAGATGAGTTTTAGCAACATTAATATGTTTCTCTTCCTCATCATCACTGCTACTCTCAACAGGTGTTTGATCAAACTCTACAGATTTTTCAGAATCAGCATCTGATACGCTAGAATCAGACGGTGTTTGATCAAATACAATTTCTTTTTCTGAAATAACAACATTTTGAACACTCTCATCAGAACTTTGTAGACTTTCATCAACACTTTCTGAACTTTCAACAGAAACAACAGACTCTTCATCCACACTTTTCACTGTTTCACCAATAGACTTCATCCAAGTAGCAAACATGTCTGGTTCTCGAACAATCTTAGCAATAAAAGCTTTATATTCTCCTTTTTCATTAACGAACATATCCCAGCTGAAGCCTTCAGGTAGTCTCTCATCATCTTGATCGACTATGCATGCTTTGCTATCAGGAGATATGTAATTGTTCCAGTTGAAGTCTACCAAACATCCTCTTTTTGAATCCTCAATCTTCCTACCATGAGCCGTCTGTGAATCTTGTGATTGACCAACCTGCTGATAAATGGCTTTCCGATAGTAGTTGTCTTTTCCGAATGGATTTTGAGCACCACTAGCTTCCCTGTTTTTGCACTCCCGCTTGAAATGACCTTTTTCCCTTCATCTGAAACAAGTAACTTTAGATTTATCAAAACCTAAAGTAGATACACAAGCATCAAGAAAGTCATTTCTCCCGGTAATTGTCTTAAACTTTTCAGCACGTCTAAGAACACTAGCAAGACACTGTCTTGGTGCTTTGATCTTTCGCACGTCTAAGAACATAAGCACAGAACCAAGTAATGCCATATGATCTTTCGCAACCTCCTCAGAAAAACTTTGTCCATCTGGAAGATTCAAGGCAATATTGCATTGTATCACACAACCATTTCCTGTCTTGGTGCTTTGAGACTGAAAGTTTTCTGATGAACTCTTTGGATTAACACTCGGATATAATGAGAAACCACTGCTGTTTTTGTTTGAACTTTGATCAATCTTTTCTGTAGAATCCCCAGCACTAAACGTAGTCTGGATTTTCGGACTTCTCTCAGCTTCTTGAACCGGAACACTTCCTTTGTAATACATTTTTACATCCTGTTGACCATTTGGACTGTTCATCCTCGCGATCTTCTGTTGTTCCAGATCCTGACCTTCAATCTTTTCGATAAACTCACCAATTGATAACCCATCATAAACTCCTGTGTTTTTCAGAATCATCAAATAAGTTCCCCACTCTTTTTGCGGTAACGCATCAGCTAATTTGTCTACCCACTCTTCAGACTCTTTTTCTATACTAAGCATTGACATAGATCGCACAAGGTGACAGTATCTTTCAATCAGCTTCTTTGTGTCTTCACCTGGTAGACTGCTGAACAGATCAAACTCTTTCTTTAAAAGTGCCTTCTTGCTTTTAATCATTTTCTCGCTACCCTCAAATTTGACTTTAAGTGCATCCCAGATTGACTTTGAAGTTTTGTCATGCTGAAGTAGTATAAAAATGTCTTCTTTGATAGCTTGCTGAAGTAGACTAATCATCATCTTCTCAGATCTATACATATCACGTTCTTCATTACTAAATTCATGTATTTTTTTATTGACTTTCAAATCAGTCTGTGGCAAAACATATTTCTTAAGAATACACTCCCATGATCTCAGATGGTTTGCCTGAACCCAGTTCTCGAATCTATCTTTCCACCCGTAGTATTCTTCGATACTCATCAATTTCGGGGGCTTTTGGGTGGTTCCCGTCTCATTTTCCAAATTCATGTTCTGAGCAATAGAAGATGAACTCGACGGTGTTGCAAACGCGTTGTAGAACTCGTTATCCATGATTCGGAATCAAAGAACTTATCAAGCAAGTTTTCACACGAACTGATTCTTCTCGAAAAAATAATACCTGACAATGAACAAACAAAACACAATCAGTTTATACGTTTGTCAATTAACTGAAACAAACTAGTATTCGAACTGATGATTTTCTGTGCAGACTGAACGTTGACCAACTGTGCGGACTTCTAGGACCCGAATCGAATTCAAGTGACTTGACCCTTTGAAACCTTTGAACTCCAAACTGACAACAACCACGACTCAAAACACGCGACCTGTAGATTCTATTCAAACAATTTGAACAAAATATGCACACGACTTGATCAACTAGCACATTAAAACTACTATATCATAAGCAATTTCAATTTATGAATTTCATTCAACTCACGATATTTAATCAATGCATCCAAAGATAAACTTCAACTATATAAAGTCTTACAACCAAGAACTAGTCTAGAGTAAATGACACGTGAAGATATGATAACAAATATTGAATGTTGTGAAATGATAAGGCCAAAACATATATTCAGTCAATACACATGGGTTCTGTCAACAATACATGCCAACATTTAATAACCAACAACCTTTAACACATATCAATTCATGCAAACTGTGAACAAATCTCGATATGTACAATTCTGACCACTTACAATTCACATGCCATACTCCACTATTAACGAATTCAATTGGACCTTCATTTAAACTAATCATATCAATAGATGTATTCAAAAGCAATCTGACACAAGCATGATGATTTACGAAAATCACATGAGTTCAACATGCAAACCGACAATATCATTAATCAATTCAATATGATTGGACCTCTAAAACATTCACATGTAACTTTGAATGAAACAACCATGTGATTTATTTTTTCAACCTACTCACATTCTTGATTAAAGTTTCACAAGTCTCGATACACCTTTCAAACAGTGTGTCGTTTTCAAACAGGAAGGATGCTTTCAAACTATTAGTTCAAACGGTTAGGTCATTTTCAAACTGTCAGGTCATGTTTCAAACGGCCAGGTGCAATTTCAAACTTTCAGATGCAATTTCAAACGATATGTTCAAACGGAACATAAGTTTCAAACGTAACAGTCCTGTTTTCAAACGATAGGATCAAATTTCAAACAGAAGGGTATGCATTTTCAAACGGGATGGCAATTTTCAAACGGAACACCTATGCTTCGTTCAAACGGAACCCATATTTCAGTCCTTTTTTACCAGTTAAACTTCGAATTTTGAATTGATATTCTCAAGGGTTTGTCAAAACACAATTACGCACATATTGTGAAAGTTTCATCCGATTTTAACCGTGAAAACTTGTAATTTTTGAAAAGAAAGGTGTAGAAACAGAAATTTGAGACTGAATTGGTATGAACTCTTCCTCCTGAGCTCTGATACCACTTGTAGGATCGTTTTCAGACCCGAACGAGTCGATCAGAAGAGTTTATCTCTAAACGAAAGGCGGAAACAGACGTGTAGAGTTCAATTCAGCTAGATTCACGCTTAAAACTGTTGTATCATTGATTTGGAAGACATTTACAACCTGACAACACTTCGGCAGCACTTCGTTGCTCTGGCCGGAAAGTTACAAATGGTGAAAGTTTGAAGGCTATATATAGTAGAGACCCTTCCGTTTGAAAGTGGCATAACCATTTCAAACGGAACCCTTCAAACGGTCACCTAATTCAACAATTACAATTCAAACGGTCAACATCTAAATACATATTCATGCAATCCATTTTGTCATCTTGTGAACTCTAGGTGATGTTGTCATTGATGATGTCAGCATAATGATGTCATCATCAATGATGATGACATAAATCTTGTTTAGATACGCAACGAACCCGAGACTTGATAAAAGACGAAGTTGACAGATGAATGCACCAACAACCCGCATCCAACCCCATGGCGGGTTCAGCAATGGGAATGGAATGGGAATGGGAATGGGTGCAGGGCCAGGGTTTGGAGGTGGTTACGGAGGTCTAAACCAGCCCATGGGAATGAACCATATGCCGCAAAATATGGGTATGGGAATGAACAATATGCCTCAGGATATGGGTATGGGAATGAACATTATGCCTCAAAATAAAATATGGGTATGGGAATGAACAATGGCCAAGGGTTTCAGATGCAAGCACCACCTGCCGCCGGATTTATGCCTCCTGGAAATTATAATCCGATGATGGGCAGAGGTGGGGGTTATGGTCAGCAACCTTATGGTGGCTACAAATAGAGTTGCAGCGGTAAGCATAGTTATTGTGATATAAAAAGCTATTCTTTTTCCTGATAATTTTGTAATTCTTTTTGATTCCGTATAGCATTATTATTCTGTATAACCAATATCATGTTACTTGATTTCTATATATTCAAAACATTTTGGTCTCTTGATTTTGAGTCATGTAATGACTAGTTGCAAACACTAAACATTAAATTAAAAATCAGTTGATGTTACATGCACTTAATAAGCTTTTTTACTAAATTTATGAATGTTGGTAAGTTAAAATGACTACCCGTAAAGGTGGGACGTTCGATGTAAGATTTGAAAAGAACTTATCAAAACCACAATATGACCTTACCATATGATCGTTCCGGTAACATATACAAAATAGATATATAAAGACTTACGAGTCTTTAATGAGTCTTTAACGATTAATATAAGACTTACTATTTGTTAATTAGTTTTTTATGTGTTGTGTACTATTTACATGCACATATATACCACTTGAGTACCGTATGAACTTAAGACCAGCTTCAACATTTGTTAACAAGTTTTTTAGGCATTTTGTGCTCCACGCTATTTATACACACAATTACCACTTAACCGAAACAATATGTTCTCACATCAAAAAGGTCCGACTACCCGGGTACATCCACGCCCGCGATCGCAGACGGTGCTAGTGACCTGGCCCGTCACCAATTCTAGAGGAAATCCACTGCCCGAAAGTCATTTGGATACCTACCACGTAAAAGTTGAAAGAAACTATCAATTGGGTTTGAAGAAAACGCATGAAGACTTCTGAGTCTTCGACATAACCAACTTTGTATTCTTTAATGAGAGACAAATTGTGAAGATTTGAGTCTTTGGAAGTCTAATTCCACATAAATTTTAAGCACATATATATGTGGTAAAGAAATTTGAAAGATAATCATCTTATCTTAAAAATATTACTTATTCCATTATTTTTAGTCTTATAAGTCCTGCACGCTCCACATTCCACACAAATTCTAAACAAATACGTGGTCACTAAAAAAATTAACTTATTTGAAAAATCAACACAAACTTTGTTTTATAGACATCCAATATGAGGTAGGGTATTTCAAACTTGGAGTGTATACAAAGCTGAGTATCTTTGTTGATGGTTGGATCTATTTGGACACCCACAGTGCCTATTTGGACATCTTTGATGCCCTAGACGCCTCGTTTAGGCCTATACGGGGCGTCTAGGCACTGATTCCAAGAGGGTCTGAGTGGGTATGAGACGCAAAGTTTGACTGACCTAGACACCTCGTATAGACCTATACGGGACGTCTAGAACCTGAGTGTTTTTTTGGTTGAAAGAAAGGGTGTTTTGGTGGGGTTATTTGATGGTTTTTGAAGGTGACTTTTTTTGAGTGGAAAATTTTGTGTTTTAAAAGAAAAGTATTGTTTTTAATAAAAAAAAAATTTTACCTTTTTCAAGATCGGCTCTTTAAATATTATCCTACTATTAAAAATATTATCCCGTTTAAATATTATTTAACATTTTAAAAGTTATATTGTTTCCGTATTATATTCAAAACATATATTGTATCCGTATTTTATCAATTTAAGACAAACAATCATTAAGTAACCGAATAACTAAAAACAAACTTAAATATGACATATATAAGATAACTTTTGTACATCCATAATAAAAAAATATATAAGATAAGTTTATACATCCGTAACAAAAAAAACGACAACTAAACACTAAATACCAAAATATATCCACGTAGCTGGTCTATGCCTCAGGGTCCGAACCTGGATCCTGCTGCTGCGGCTACTGCTGCGGCTACTGCTGCTGATGTGGTGCTCGAGGCGGTAGGAGCGGTATGGGGGTAACCCTTCTCTCTATCTCGTCTATCCTGCTCGGCCCGAACCAACCAACCTACCAAATCGTTTAGACTGTCAAGCTCGGCTCGTAGTACCTATGGATCTGCTGCAGCTCCCGGGGGGTGGTGGTGGCGTTGGCATCGCTGGATCGTCTAAATCCACCGGAGGGTCCTGCACGAGCGCTGCATCAGGATCTCTGGCGGAGGATAGACTAGTTCGAACTGCTCGGGTAGGTTCTCCGGTTGAAATAAGAGACCTGCGCAGGTTTTAAACCGCTCCCCGAGGACGTCGAACCTCCTAATCAGTCCCATCCCCCACAACGTCTGAAAGCCCATCCGGGACGCCGCTATGGGCGCCAGTAAATGTGGGTCCTGCTCTGGTACGAGGCCCAATGAACGGGCAATGACGGTCACGTACGCGCCGCCATACAAAGCTCCGCGCTCCTGTCAGTGATGGGCTGATGCGAAGTACTGTGCTAGACCGTGTGCTAGTGCGCACGGCCTCCTGTACAACAAACAGTAAAAGAAAAAAAGATCTGTGGTCGTACACCACTCACGACTGTAGCCGCGACCTGTAATAGAAGTAGCGAGCATCCTATGTATATACCTGCAGATAGTGTTAGCGAAATACAGAAACAGAAATCAATAAATAATAATAATAATCACAATAATTACTGTAATAAACGTACGTACCTGTACAATGGGTCACCAACATGTGAAACCCTCCCTTTCGACTTGGTGTGCTCCCAGGTATCTACCCCCGCAATCACCTGCCAAAACCCTAAAAGAGTGGGTTTATCAACCACCACTAGCCCTCCCGTATAAACTTCTGTTTCGATCTCCTCCTGGAGGTATAAACCACAATGAACTGCAAACTGTGATAGAGTCATAGAACGCCAAACACCAGCAAGTCTGAAAGAAACCTCAGGCGGAGAGGCAGGAGGACCTGGCTATGCAGGCGGAGGGGGGGGGGGGGGGGGAGCACCTGCCTATGAAGGAGGGTGAAACGTGAATTTCGATAGAAACTCTACCAGCAGCTCCCTGTAGCTCGGCGTGTACGCTAACTCAAAAAGACGATGCCACGGCAAATCCACAGGTATAAACCGATGCACTCTAGGCGTCTCACAAATAACCACGATCGCATCCTAGTCGATCGCGGCATGCACTCCTATGTGCATCCTCCTAAGCTTCCGACAAAAACGAAAGGCGGGGATGCCCTCGATAAACTCTAGATACGGGTGACCAAGCAGCGGATGCAGTGCCTCATCCATCTGAATCTCCTCCTCGTCCATAATCAATCTGCAAATAAATACCGTATACGTATATTAATACTAAAAAAATAATATTTATTGTTATTATAAAACTTATTATAATAATAATAATACTAATAAGAATAATAATTATAATAACAATAATAATATTAATAACAATAACAACAATAACAATAATAATAATAATAATAATAATAATAATAACAATAACAATAACAATAATAATAATAATAATAATAATAATAACAATATTAACAATAATAATAACAATAATAATAATAATTATAATTACAATAATTCTAATATCAATAATAATAATAATAATAACAATAATAATAATAATAACAATAATAATAATAACAATAATAATAATAACAATAACAATAATAATAATAATTATAATAACAATAACAATAATAATAATAATACTAATAACAATAATAATAATAACAATAATTATAATAATAACAATAACAATAATAATAATAATAACAATTTTAATAATAATAATTATTATTATAATAACAATAATAATAATAATAATAACAATAATAATAATAGCAACAATAGTAATAATAATAAGTAAGAAAAAAAAATTATATGCCCCGTCTATGCCTCGCATAGAGGTAGACGGGGCGTCCTCTTCTACCCGTTCATCTTCAAAAGCCCAGAGGCATACCCCAAACCCACAAAAATTGCAAAATTCAGGCAAACATACGGCGCAATTGTATAAACGAATGAAGAATACGAAAATGTAGGTTAAAATACGTACCAGGCTAGCTTCAAAATGCCAAAAATACGGTCCAAATACGTCTGAATGATGTAGCTCCGTATATGTGTGTGTGTATTGATTTGGGGTACAAGTATAGTATTGTAAAATGTAATGCTCTATTAAGTTTTAAGTCTATTTGAGAAATAAAATTGCCACCAACACAACGGGTGGCCATTTCGCTTTGTGGTGTCAAATAGGACATTTCGTAAAACGCAAGGGAAATCATGTGAGAAACAGAATACAAATCCATTTAAAAAAATATAACATACATTCAAATACAATTTTTGACTAACTCAACAGAGGACAACCTTTTCCAACTTGTCATCTCTAATTTCATCTCACTGATTACCTTTGGTAGTTTGCAAATAACTTCACTGGCTACTGCAGGAATGGATCTTGTTTAGACGATTAGACTTCGAATTCTCACCACCAGTGAATCAATTTTGCTAATATCTCTTCAAGCTTCTTGGAACTAAAGTGCCATTTTGTTCCTGATAAAGTTATGCCAAACTCAAGTTTTTTTTCTATATTTTAATCAAACACAAAGATTTTTATCACACTATTTTACCATTCGGTTTAGTTTGTAAAAGTAAAATTAGAACAACAACCAAAATAAAAACTATACCAACTAAAATTGTACCTTCAATTGGAAACTCAGAGTCACAGAGCATGAAATTGATATCGACTGGACTATGTCAATAATCAATGTTCGTTGCCGCCAGTGATTCATGAAAAAATTTTTATAGCCTGAGTAACACATTGATTAATTAACGGAAATGAGAAAATTTCTTACCATTGTATGCGTTTTTATTAAATTCAGTTGGACCATATGCAAAGATGCAAACATTGTAACCATCACGAGCATGGCGAATGAGGGACCTGGTACCAATCTACAAAAACCCCAACTGCGTAAAGGAAAAAAACATATTCGTATTTGAAAAAATTAAGAAATAATTACATAACGCCAACTAATTAGATAACGACAACTAAGACCATATGCATATTGCCCAAGAGATCTTTACCAGTAGGTCGATTACCCTAAACCCTCAACCCATTTTTTAAAAATAAACCAATTTCAAAGCTAAACTAATGTTGAAATAAAGCCAATATTTGGGACCAGAACATGATGATTTACCGGTATAGGCAATGATGTAGAACTTACTCCTCAACAGAGATCTCAATTTTATACTTGTTCAGCAATCGCTTCCGCTCGACACTCAAGTATATCTGTTCAGCCAACATAAATTCACATGGATAAACAGATTATATCATGAACGTAATTAAGGGGCAAACATAACATTCAAAGAGAAAGAAAAACCTTTGTTTTGGTCTCACACTTGACATCCAACTGCCGAAACCTAAGAGTAAGATGTCTAGCAAGCCGACTTTCAAATATCCACGGCACGCAATGCAGCCCGGCTCAAGAACATCATCAAACTTCCCAAAATTTTCCTTTATAGCATCAGTAGATTGATCTACTTGAACCAAACATAGCAAGTTCCCCATGATTTCACACTAAACCCAACACAACGAAACTCATCACTATCATAATATAAAGTATAAACCGAGTCACCGTCATAATCCCAATCGGAACTCTAAATCGAATACCTTGAAGATGAAGATGAGAATCCATGGTCTAGTTGAAGGAGGCGATTGCTTCATTTTCTCTGCAATAGCTTCGGCTTTTTCTACTGATTTTGTGGCTGCATAACAATTCAAAAGAGCACTGTAAACTTGGAGCTTATTGACATCATCTGGAAGGCTGTTGAAATATTGCTCTGCTTGTTCTACCCCTTGAGCTTTTAACAACAAATCCATCCGATGAAAATTCTCGACCTGTAACATACTATTCATAAGTATATATACCAGCTAACATACTATTCATAAAAAAAAAATATCAAAACTAACTTAGGGAAGCAAGTAGCAATCAAACAATCACCAAAAAAAACGTCACTTCTGGAAGCAAGTAGCAATCAAACAATCATAAAAAAAATCTTTTAAACATTAATATTCGACTTATATCATTGGTGATCTGTTAGTGTGTTAAACCGACAAACCTGAACCCGAACCCAAATATGATTTACATTTTTTATTCATGACATCAACTCTAACCCGGACGCGCCGACTTAGATAAATAAGTCAAATACATTATAAATAGGGTAAGGAATTGTAAACAGATTGTCATTTAACCCATTTAAAAGATCAGTATGACATTCATTTAGAAAGTAAATACGTACTGTTTTAATTAAAAATAAGATTAGTGATAACAATATACATTTTAAAGTCTGTGTTTCTTATGCAAATTGCAACATAGATAATAACTCCATGATAAGATGTATAGTAAAACAAATATACATTCAATAGAGGAATTGAGAATTACCTTGCAATGGTGTGAACAACTTATAAATCCAAAATTGATTGCATCATCGAAAACAAACAACCCTAGACAAAAAGGGAAATAATAAAAACTACAAATACACATTTTTCTACAATCGAATAAGCAAAACATCTGAAACCCTAGAGAAATAATTTAGAAAAAAAGTACTGTAACTATTACCTCAAGTTCAATAGAAACCCAAAAACCTTCATTCTCTCTTGCCAACAGAACTGTTATTCGAGAGACGATTGGCAAAAGCCAAAAAATGAATCGTCATCCTAAATCTGGAAATCACCACCCATGAAAGTCGTAGTGTTCAAGTTCTTTGTCAGCAGCGTGATGGTGCCTATGGTTAGGGTTTCGTCGGAACATAATCAAGAGTTAGAGATGAAACTGAAATTAGGGTTTCTCAATGGAATGGCTGAGAAGATGAAATAGGTAGATGAAATCGCCATACACGAAGTCGAAAATGTAGAAGACTGCAGAGCAGAGATAAGTTAGGGTTCTTTAGTTGAAATTCAAATGAAGAAGGAAAGGATCTCAGTAATTTTAGGTTGAATTGATTGAAGAGAGAGGAAGACTTTTGGAGAAAGCGTGTGAAGGAATATAGGAGTAAAAAGCAAAATGCCGCCCAAATTCCAATTATCTGGCCAAAGACCATTGCCACATCATGGTCAAATGGCCAACCTTTATTTTGCTTTAGTATAATAGATAGATGTTTTCATTATCTAGTTAACATCCGACCTCATAAATAAATCACCACTTTCAACCCATTATTATACATATACCCCTAATAGTCCAACTATTTACACTTCTGCCATCACCTATTAACCTTTCAACCCCCAATTATATATATACATCTAAACCACCCCACACAATAGATTGAAATTCAAAACCCTAAATCTTCAAATTTTCACCAAATTCCCCAAATTCATCCATCAATTCACCAAAATTCGGATCCTGCCGCTGGAAAGACACAAATCCGGTCGATCGTCACTCATCTCCGACGCGAATCACCGGCGATGCACATGAGATGCTTTTCCTCTTTTATTCCCCAATTTACTATCACCATCAGAAGGCGTCATTTTAACAAATTTCTAGGGTTTCTCAAGCTCTTTCGACAGTCGTGATTTCTAGGGTTCATCCTGATTCCAGTATGATGATCAATCTCTATTCTAATTCAAATGCATCTTCTTCTTCTATTGCTTCTATCGGCTCTCGGATTCGTGTCAATTATAAGCTGGTTATTGTTACGGCATTGAATCCAAATAGCTTTTCAGTTGCTTTCAGGTTATTAGATCTGTTTTCTATCTTGATTTCGATATGGATTTGGTAGAAGTTTAAATGAAATTGATTACGAGTTCAATTTAGGTTTATATGTGAATCTAAATTCAATTCTGAAAATTTTATATGTGATCTCTGCTTCCATGTTTCGTTGTGTATGTGGATTAGGTATCACTAGGGGTGGCAAAATGGGTGGGTTGGGTAGGTTTGGGTAATGGGTTAGGATGGGCATGGGTTAGAATGGGTTTGGGTTAAGATGGGTTTATTAAGAGATGGGTTAGAATGGGTTTAGGTCAAGATGGGTTTTTGTCAAAAAAATTCAAAAAAAATAAAAAAAATTCGAAAAAATTCAAAAAAATAAAAAAAATTCGAAAAAATTCAAAAAATTCAAAAAAATTCAAAAAAATTCAAAAAATTCAAAAAAATTCAAAAAAATTCAAAAAAATCAAAAAAAAATCAAAAAAAAATCAAAAAAATTCAAAAAATACAAAAAAATTCAAAAAAATTCAAAAAAATAAAAAAAATAAAAAAAATTCAAAAAAATTCAAAAAAATTCAAAAAAATCAAAAAAATAAAACAAAATAAAAAATTAAAAAAAATAAAAAAACTTTGGGATTGCAGGCCATCATCAGAAAATTAAAAAAACTTTGGGTAAGCATCACCATAGACTAAATATTTGCCAACCTTATACAGCAATTAAGAATTTAAAACTGATGTTTTCCAGATTAAAAGCATCACCATAGACTAAATATTTGGTATTTATACCTAACTATGTTATGATAACCTATCACCTTTTACCTGTATCATGTAGTGCTTGTACAGATATGATCTTGTAATGTGCCACTAAGGAAAAGCTATAATATACCAAATAATATAATACTAAATCTTTTCTATTATGGGAAGCACTTTCAGTATTCAGCAGCCAATTACCTGTTTACAGACAGATTGTTTCCTTCATAATTTACTGGAAAAAAAGAAACTTTTGGGCTGGGGTCGGAAGTCAATTGTCACACAGTCATCTATTGATGGCCCGTGGGCTAGGCATCTTGTCCCGCTTGTTAATATGGGTCACTGGTTTCGTCCTGCAATTGACTCATCAGGGGAGTGGCCCAACTCTCCACAATGGGATCTGATGGTATACTCATAGATTGATCACCATCCATCAATGACACTGATGCAGCTCAATTGTAGCTACTAGGCCAGTAAAGCCGAAGAAAAAGGATATGTTGCTTTGTTGGAAATAGCTTTTTGATTTTTTCTATCATGTTACCTTTGATTTTCATAGCTATATTCATATCACTTACGAAGTACACATAATGTTTACTAGGATCGGTTTAAAACCAAGCCGAGCCGAGCTAGCTCGGTGTAAAACCAAGCCGAGCCCGAGCTTAGATTTTCAGCTCGGTTTCAAATCTGAGCCGAGCCAGCTCGGTTTATAATCGAGCCGAGCCCGAGCTTGACCTGGCTCGGCTCGGCTCATGAACAGCCCTAACAACAAGCAACACAGAGGCCTTAATACAATTAATTTAAATAGGGAAGAATGCTCATCGATTGTTCACCTAAATCGATTTAAAAAATAATGCCAATATCTATCACCACAACAGTAACAAAACAATTCATCCAAACAGAACATTGCAGCCTTCAACTTACATTCAAAACAAATGCCACCTTGTAATCTTGTATATGCAAACTTTATTCAGGAAGTCATTTTATGAATGCAACAGATATTCAATAACAACTTAACAACAATCAACAAACATTACAACACGATAAAAATCCATAAATAAAGGTACAGCTGAGCATCAACATGATAAAATCGAATAATGAAACAAACAAAATTCAAGTTTCAAAGCTTATTAAGCCCTAATTAGTTCACTCAAGCATTTCATAGAACACCTGGTAGGCATTCATTCAACACACTACATAAACATCATACCAAACAGCACAGAAACCCAACAATTAACACATCATTATAATCTATAAAAGCACAGAAACCCAACAATATTTGCAAACAATAACATAAAAAACTCATTATTTCTAGTACGTACCAAATAGAGGGATCTGATGCTGAAGGTGTAGGCAAATTAGTGGTGAAAACAGGAAGAATCCACGATGATGATGGTGATTTAGGGTTGAATCCACGATGATGGTGATTTAGGATCTGATTGAAATCAGTTGATGATGGTGATTTACAGATTTAGGGATCAGAATCTCAGATCGATGAGGTTTGACACAAGTATGCGTGTTTTAGGCTTAGAGAGTAAAAACCCATTTGGCCCATGTTAAAACTTAGATAGGTATTTTAAAACCCATTCTAACCGATCTAGATTAAATCCTCAGCCCATTCTAACTTATTTCATATTTTAAAAAGGCCCAAAATAACCCAAAATATGATGGTTGGGTTTTTATTGCCACCCCTAGGTATCACATATGCATGTAGACTATCACATTTAGTGATTTGTGTAGAATGTTTTATGCATTGTAGTTCTAGTTAGGGTTTTTATAAGATTCGTGAGTTTTTAGGTTTAGTAAATGGATTATTAAGATCACAGGATGTCCGGATCCTTTGATCTATAACGTATTTTTACACATAGATGGAATGATAATGGGATAAGATGTGGTGATCTACGGTTTCGGGAGCTATCGATCGATAACTGGATCTTGATTTTACATATAATTTGTATATGAAATGATCTGTTCACATTTTGCTTTGCTGCAAATCGAACAAGTTTTCATCTGCCTCGGTTTCGTAAAGTAGATCAATATATTAGGTGTGACATGATAACTTCATGTTATTATATATATACACACACAGAGGTTTTTTTTTACTATGATCATGATTAGTGTGAGTGTGCGAGTGCGACACAAGTAATGTTTTTATTTTTACGTTTGAGTATGTCTATACTGTTTCATAACATGCCATTTTAGTGGTAGTGTATTACTGTATTAGTGTATGTATATGAGTAGTTGTATAGCCTGAGATTGTCGGTTACCTTTTGGTTAGTCTGTTAGGTAGCTCCATTGTAGTTCGTTCTCCTATATATAGAATAGAGCTTCTTATCATACACTTTGATTGATTCGCTTTCATATGAGATAGATGAGTTCTTGGTGACTTTAAGTGTAACGATTCACAAAAGTTGTGACTCGTACTACGATTTGTAGCATGTTTTGAGGAATTTGATCCATTTCTGAACGCTTATGTGTGATTGTAATGCCAGGTTTTAACCTAACTTCCAGTTATCATACGATTCGGCACGATTCACAAAAGTTGTGACTCGTACTACGATTTGATTCGTTCAGTTCTTTGTCAAACTGGTCTACATTCCGATCAGCAATATCATTGTTGGCGCTACATAGGGTAAGTTCTGTGTTATTGTAAATTTAGAAGTAGCAATATTGAGTTGTCACCTATTCTTGTTATTTGTTAATTGTCACATTTAATCTTATTATTATTTTATAAATTTCTTAGTTATTAGTTTGATATTGTTAGAATCTTTTATAAAAGCAACCTACTGTAAGGTGAAAGTAGTGCATCTTTTAGTGAATTTGTTAGCTCTGTTGTGGTTGAGCTTGATTCTAAGCATGGTAGTCTGTTTTTTATATATGTATTATGATTACAGTCGAAGAAAAGCGTCAAAAAGTGAAAATTCTGTTGGATATTTTAGTGTAATTTAAGATTGCGTATGATATACAAATAAGAGTGCACGCTTATTTGAATGTCATCGGGACTAACGGGGGATCCAAGGGGGCAGCGCCCCCTTGGCGGGGGTTCGGGGGCAGCGCCCCCGAGAGAAGCGGGGTCCAAGGGGCGGCAGCCCCTGGCGGGGTCCAAGGGGCAGAGCCCCTGGCTGGGGTCGAGCTGCAAATACGCTCTCAAACGGTTTTTGGAAAAGTCCTTTATCGAAAATGCATCAGAAATTAAATTTCGGACTAAATATGCAATTTTGAAACATGAGGGACTAAAGGTATTTTTTTGTTCAAAATTGAAAACTGCAAGCAGTTGTGGAAACTGCAAATACGCTCTCAAACGGTTTTTGGAAAACCCTAGACGAATTTTACAGTTCGTCAAAAATCCCTCAAAATTCTCTCAATCAAATTCATACAGAAATCTAGAATCAATCTGATTTTATCCGATCAAAGATTGGTAGCCACTCCAATTGTTTGATCTGAAAGTGATTACACGACTTCAGATTTATCCAAGCAATTTCGTATTTTTCCCAACAAAGATCAAACAATTCAGTGAAGATGACAAGCGGTGGTGAATCTGCGAAGGCTATGATGAACAAATTTGCGAAATTGGACAAGTTTGAAGGGCAAGACTTCCGTCGCTGGCAAAAGAAGATGCATTTCCTATTGACGGATTTGAAAGTGGTGTACGTTCTCAGTACCCCGATGCCTGAAGAAGTGACGAATGAACCGCTGGAACTAACTAGGAAGCGTGGAAAGTGGCTGAATGCTGATTACATCTGTCGTGGGCATATTCTGAATGGTATGTGTGACTCTCTTTTTGATATATATCAAAATGTTGAATCTGCAAAAGAACTGTGGGAATTACTAGAGGCCAAATACATGGCTGAAGACACATCTAGTAAGAAATTCTTAGTCAGTGATTTTATGAATTATAAAATGGTTGATGATAGATCCGTCATGGAACAATATAATGAATGTCTAAGAATTCTGGGTCAATTCGAACTACATGGTTTAAAGATGGATGAAGCAATTTCTGTTCCATCTATCATTGATAAACTTCCTCCTTCTTGGAAAGATTTTAAACATACTTTAAAACATAAGAAGGAGGAAATGAATCTGGTTGAACTAGGAAGTTGTTTTCGAATTGAGGAGTCTTGTCGGGCCATGGAAAAGGTTAACAAAGATAAACACGTTGGTGGGTCTTCTGTTAACATGGTGGAAGAAAGTGGTCCTAGTTTTAAAAATTCTAACAAGGGAAACAACAAAAGGAAGTTTCAAAGTGGGCCTAACAAGAAGAACAAGGCTATGAAACATTCAAAACAGACTAAGGATGAAGGCTGTTGGAAGTGTGGTAAACCAGGACACTTCAAGAGAGATTGTCGTGTTGTTAAAGGCAAGAACGAAGCTGGTACTAGTGGATCCTCTAAGGATCCAAAGCAACAAGGTCAGAAATTAGACTTTAATTATAATTCGGATGTGAATTATGTTTCACTAATTTCTGAAGCATTTTATGTGCAGGATGATTCTGTTGCTTGGTGGTATGACTCGGGAGCAACAAGTCACGTATGTAAGGATCGAAGATGGTTCAAGGACCTTACATTAATTGAAGATGGGTCTGTTTTAAAGATGGGAAATGTTGCAACCGAGCCAATCCACGGAATTGGAAGTGTAGTACTAGTATTTACTTCTGGAAAAACTCTAAGTTTAAGTAATGTATTGTATGTACCTGGCATTCGGAAAAACTTGTTATCCGGTATCGTATTAAATAATTGCGGGTACAAACAAGTGTTAGAATGTGACAAGTATATCTTGTCAAGACATGGTTCTTTTATCGGATTTGGTTATCTATGTAATGGTATGATTATGTTAAATCTAGAAGTGCCGTTTAGTGATGATTCTGTTTGTATGATTGATTCTGTTTCTAGTGTAAATTCGTCTAAATCTGAATTATGGCATGCTAGATTAGGACATGTACATTATAAACGACTTATGGAAATGTCTAAAATGAGCTTAATTCCGGCAGTAACTTTAACAAATGAAAAATGTCATATCTGCAAGTTGAATAAAATAACTAGAAAACCCTTTATGCAACATGTTACTAGGGAAAGTAAACTGTTAGATTTGATACATAGTGATTTATGTGATTTTCATGGTACACCATCATTAGGTAACAAGAAGTATGTTGTAACCTTTATAGATGATGCTACTAGATTTTGTTACGTTTACTTGTTACATGCAAAAGACGAAGCTCTGGAAAAGTTTAAAATCTATAAACAAGAAGTAGAGCTTCATCAAAGTGAATTGATCAAAACTCTACATACCGATAGAGGTGGTGAGTATTTTGATCCGGTGTATTTCCAATCAACTGGAATAATACACCATACCACAGCTCCTTACACACCGGAACAAAATGGTGTGGCGGAAAGGAAGAATAGGACACTAAAAGAGATGGTTAATACCATGTTGTCCCATTCGGGTCTAAATAATGGGTTTTGGGGAGAGGCGATGTTGACTGCTTGCTATTTGTTAAACCGGGTTCCTAATAAAAGGAACAAAATAACCCCTTTTGAGCTTTGGTATAAAAAGCCACCAGTGTTGGAAAAACTAAGAGTTTGGGGTTGTAGAGCCGTGGTAAGGCTCAATGATCCTAAGATAAGAAACTTAGGGGAAAGAGGTATAGAATGCATTTTCATTGGATATGCGGAGCACTCATTTGCTCACAGGTTCTATGTAATAGAACCAAATGACCACGTGTCAGTACATACGGTCATTGAGGCAAGAAGTGGAAATGTAGAATACGATGAAGAGAGATTCACATCTATACCTAGGCCAAAGGATATGAATCCTTCTTTAAAGATTTCTAATGGAAAAGAAATTATGCCTTCAACTAGCACCGAACCAAGAAGGAGTTCGAGAGAAAGAAAGGCCAAGTCTTATGGTGACGACTTTCAATTGTACTTAGTTGAAGGTTCGAGGGTTGATATTAATTTTCAATATCAATATTGTTTCAATGTCGATGAGGATCCAAAGACATATAGTGAAGCAATGGCTTCAAGGGATGTTTCCTTTTGGAAAGAAGCCATCCAAGATGAAATGGATTCTATCTTGCAAAATAACACTTGGAAATTGGTGGATTTACCTCCTGGTTGTAAACCATTGGGAAGTAAATGGATCTTCAAGAGGAAGATGAAGGTGGATGGTACTATTGATAAGTTCAAAGCCAGATTAGTAATCCAAGGGTTTAGACAAAAGGAGGGTATTGACTTCTTTGATACATATGCTCCTGTAGCAAGGATATCTACCATTAGATTATTATTAGCACTTGCTGCTATACATAATCTTAAAATTCACCAAATGGATGTGAAAACTGCATTTTTAAATGGTGAATTAGATGAGGAGATTTACATGAAACAGCCAGAAGGGTTTGTTATGCCTGGAAGTGAAAACAAGGTGTGTAAACTAATTAAATCTCTTTATGGCTTGAAGCAAGCACCTAAACAGTGGCATCAAAAGTTTGATGAGATTGTGTTGTCTAATGGTTTTGTTTTAAACCAAGCAGATAAATGTGTTTATAGCAAGTTTGATGCTTCTGGAAACGGAGTCATGATCTGTTTGTACGTAGATGATATGTTGATTTTTGGTACTAACCAAGATCGAGTTGATAGAACAAAGGAATTTTTATCATCTAAGTTTGCTATGAAGGATATGGGGGAGGCTGAGGTGATTTTAGGTATTAAAATCAAACGTGAGAACAGGGGCATTTCAATCTCTCAATCCCATTATATTGAGAAGATCCTGAACAAGTTTAATTTCAAGGATTGTTCTCCCGCAAGTACTCCTGTTGATCCTAGTTTGAAGCTATTACCTAATAAAGGTATTGCAGTATCTCCACTTGAGTACTCAAGAGCAATTGGATCACTTATGTACGCTATGATCAGTACCAGACCAGATATAGCGTATGCTGTTGGAAAGCTTAGTAGATTTACTAGCAATCCTAGTACTCATCACTGGCAAGCATTAGGTCGAGTATTCAAATACTTGAAAGGAACCATTGATTATGGTCTGACTTACATTGGATTTCCTTCAGTGATTGAAGGATATTCAGATGCAAGTTGGATAAACAATAAGGAAGATCATTCTTCCACAAGTGGTTGGGTATTCCTACTTGGGGGAGGTGCTATTTCTTGGGCTTCAAAGAAACAGACTTGCATAACTGACTCAACTATGGAATCTGAGTTTGTAGCCTTAGCGGCAGCTGGTAAGGAAGCTGATTGGCTAAGAAACTTGATTTATGAGATTCCATTGTGGCCCAAACCAATATCTCCCATTTCAATAAGGTGTGATAGTGAAGCTACATTGGCTAAGGCATATAGTCAAGTGTATAATGGCAAGTCAAGACACTTAGGTGTGAGACACAGCATGGTTCGTGAGCTCATCATGCATGGTGTGATTTCGGTTGAGTATGTCAGAACTCAACAGAACTTAGCTGATCATCTAACCAAAGGGTTAACTAGAGATCTCGTGAAAGTATCAGCTGTGGGATCAGGGTTAAAGTCCATCTGAAAACTCTCATGTTAAGATACCCAATTCCCACCTAATATGACGTTAGGTGCAGAATTCAATGTGGAAAGCTTAACATCTAGAGTTTGGAACACAACATTAAATCGTCCCAAAGGTATGTGTTTAGATCTGCAAGTTAAGGAAGGTTGAGGTATATCTTCTTAATAGCTTTTTTGAAAAATTGCATTTGCAGGTGCAAGAGTAAAAGAGCTACCTATGTGAGCATGAAGTTTAGCTGCTTCAAGAAGCTTGGACTTGGCTTTGATATGCTTATGAAGGATAGGGACACAGGCTAGTAAAAGATAGTGTCAAGTTAGATCTATGTATGTAAACTAATGTGTATATTATCTTCATGTATTCATTATGGATATTAAGGGTTCAATCCTTAGTGACACCCTTAAATTCGAATATTTGGAATGTGTAATATACTAATATGAAATTCAATCGTCACGACATTTCATTTATGCATTAGTTTGTTTTGGTTGCTGTGAACAAATTAGTTAATCTATGATTACACTAAAATGGGGGAGGTATGTTGGATATTTTAGTGTAATTTAAGATTGCGTATGATATACAAATAAGAGTGCACGCTTATTTGAATGTCATCGGGACTAACGGGGGATGGCGGGGGTTCGGGGGCAGCGCCCCCGAGAGAAGCGGGGTCCAAGGGGCGGCAGCCCCTGGCGGGGTCCAAGGGGCAGAGCCCCTGGCTGGGGTCGAGCTGCAAATACGCTCTCAAACGGTTTTTGGAAAAGTCCTTTATCGAAAATGCATCAGAAATTAAATTTCGGACTAAATATGCAATTTTGAAACATGAGGGACTAAAGGTATTTTTTTGTTCAAAATTGAAAACTGCAAGCAGTTGTGGAAACTGCAAATACGCTCTCAAACGGTTTTTGGAAAACCCTAGACGAATTTTACAGTTCGTCAAAAATCCCTCAAAATTCTCTCAATCAAATTCATACAGAAATCTAGAATCAATCTGATTTTATCCGATCAAAGATTGGTAGCCACTCCAATTGTTTGATCTGAAAGTGATTACACGACTTCAGATTTATCCAAGCAATTTCGTATTTTTCCCAACAAATTCATGGAAGAAGACTGCGCAAAGTCACGGTGAATGATGATGAAGAGGAAGATGACAAATTCTTTGATGTTAAATCAGATTTATCTACTGCTGTTTCTGAATTTAAATCAGATGACAAAAAGTTTTGGTTACCTAGTGAGATCGCAAAGAAGCCATACCCTCATCAACTTGAAGGTGTGAAGTGGCTTTGGTCCCTTCATTGTAAAGGCAAGGGTGGTATTTTGGGTGATGATATGGGCCTCGGGAAGACCATGCAGGTATATGCATTTGTATCCTCTTTTCTATACGTTCGAAAAGTATATCTAATGACTTCATTCTTTCATGTCATTCCAGATTTGTGCCTTTTTGGCAGGATTATTTCACTCAAACTTGATAAAGAGGGTATTAATTGTTGTTCCCAAGACATTGTTGCCCCATTGGATGAAAGACTTAGGCGTCATTATTCTTTCGGGGAAGACGAGAGTGTGAGTTTGGATAACTGGTGGCATTTGGGGAAGACCATGTAGGTATATGATGTGAGTATTTCAAATATGATGACATAGCATCTAACATATCAGTAACTTTGACCGTGCTGACTTTTTTCAACATGGTGGCAAGTTATGTGCTGACAATATGACATGTTTGTGGATCAACTTAAAGTGGAATTATTTCACGGTTCAGTAATAGTAAGGTTATTAAAGTGGAAATGTTATTCAATTAGAAGGGCAATTTTGGAATTGTGAATGCACATGCATGCTCCTGTCATGTTAGCATGCTCATTTGACTTGCCAAAATAAGATTATTAGCTAAAAACTCAACACTAATTTTGTTTTTATGGCTGCAGGTCATTGCATCAAAACTTGAAAAGATTCATTTCGTTATTACGTTTTTAAAGCAGATGAGTGTTTGGGAGAAAAAAAAAGTGAAGTTATCTGTTTTTCAATTTTTCTTAAATAAGCAGTTCCAAACATCCTTCTGATTTACCATTTTGCCACTGAAAAGAATGGACAAAAAAATTTGGTGCTGGTCCAACCTGTTACCCGACCCCCTAGATTTTCCATTTTGCCACTGACATTTTTCAACCTGTTTCTACAGACCATGGACATCTCAAAGATGACATCAGGGGATGCTTCTTTCACAGCACCTTTTAATAATGGACATCTCAAAGATGACATCCGGGGATGCTGCTTTGCATAAATCTGGTTAAAAAACGCGGGCCCGGGGTTTTCGGAGCTGCATTCGTGTCCGCAGGACGTGCGGGCATGCACGAGTTCAATTAAATTCCAGTGCGGAAACTCATTCACACACCCAACATATTAAACAACCACTAACTTTGTTCACACACCGATGTGGGACAAAGTCTTTACCACCTTTTGAGACTTTCATTCACACACCCAACATATAAGTCCTTTGCTGCTAACTATTAGTTTTTGTTAAATATACATGTAAAATAGCATATATACAAGGGTATTTTGATGTAATATACATATAAAAATTTTCAAAAATCTTTTTCTAGTGTAATCGCTATTTATAAAATAGCCGTCGCTATTTGTCGCTATTCGCTACGTAGCCTAACCATGCCTTGTCGCTATTCGCTATCGACAACTATGCTATTAGCGAAATGAGAGACGGGGGCTTGGAGGCATATTTTTCGATGATTTAAACGACTATGATCAAGAAATGCTCCTCTCTTTTGCCACTGGTATATTCAAAACAACACTCAGTTATTTGCTTGTTCATCTTAGAGTTGGCTAGATGGGCGGGTCGGGCAATGTGTCAAAATGAATATTTTTCTACCGGTCATTTGAATTGACCCGAAACACTCTGTCCATTTTTAGTAAACAGTTGGTGTGTCAAAGATAATCACAAAAGATACATTATTGATTTATTTCAATAGCTACTTTTTAATGATCTCATTTTCGCACACAGAAAATTGCAGAGTGCGCCAACTCTGTGCTTGATTCATATATACCAATTATAGAAAGGAGAAAAGATATGCCATTCACTGATAAACACAAGGCATGGCAGCAACTGAGAAGGGGCCGTTATGTGGAATTCAATTTGGTACACACTTTTGACATACTTATTGCTATTAACTTATTATTATTAATTATTATTTATCTTTTACTATCATGTGATTATAACCTTTTGAACAAATAAAAGGTGTATGATCGAGGAACATTCGGTCTTAAAACTGGAGGTTAGAGTGAAAGCATTCTTGTCTCTTTGCCGCTAACAGCCAGATGGGAATATGACCATGTAAGTATTGAGATGAATGGGTTGGATAACGGGTCAAACGAGTTCGGGTTGAACCATTTTGGTTGAATAATCATTTTCATACCGGTTGCAACAGCCAGCATTATTGATTTTCATATAGTAAAATGAAAACTGTCTATTTATCCTTCCTTTTGCTACAAATATTCACATTTACATTTAATCATTATAATTATTTAGCTCTTTTCATTTTTTTAACCTAATATGTGTTCGTTGTGGATTCAATTGTTTTTTTCTTATGCTAATCTTTATTTTTGTGATCTTTTTGTAGTCAACGTCAACCAAAGGCTGTTGTGGTGAACTTTTGAAACCCTAAGAACCTGAGCAAAGCAGCAACATTGGCGTCAACCAAAGTTTTGTCGACGAAAGTATTGTTTGTTATTTGCAATAGGAACCTTGTAGATTTAAGTTGTTATGCTTAAATTATATTGAAGCCTTTTAATTTATTAATTGCTGAAAGGGTTAGGTTAGAATGTTTGAAGCAAGTTGAATTTTAAACAGTTTTTATGGGTTTTTTTCTGATTTTCCTGCAATTTTTTTTAGCAAAAAATCTGAGTTTTCAGTTTTTTTTTTAATATTATGTTAGATATTCCGTTACAAATGAGTTGCATTTTTTGGATATTCCGTTGCAATTGTGTTACAGAACTCTACTAATGATAATTAGAAAATGCGTAGGAAATGTGTTACAAATTTCCAACACCATATTTTCGTCGGAAATGCGTTGAAAATTGTGTTGTAAATGAGTAGTAAATAATTTGCAACTAGGCTTTTTCCAACATCAAAGTTTTGTTGCAAATCCGTAGAAAATTTGACTTTGTGACAAATTTGTAACGGAAAAGTGCGTTGAAAGCAGCTTTTTTTCTAGTAGTGCACGTTATACAGTTTTCTTATAGCCTATCTTTTTTACTTTGTTACATATGTATATGACACTATGTTTGGATGTGCAGCTAAAACAAACCCGCTATCTGACACTGTCGAGCCGATAAACTCTAAAGAAAGGAGAATGGAAAAACCAAGCAAAACCCAGTAACTTCAAATGTAACCATGGGTAAGGCCATGGGGGTTCAGGTTCTGGAGACGTGCTGGTGCAAGTGCTCTAAGACCCGCATCCAACCCCATGGCGGGTTCAACAATGGGAATGGGTGCAAGGCCCGGGTTTGGAGGTGGTTATTGTGGAGGTCTAAACCATCCCACGGGAATGAACAATTTGCCTCAAAATATGGGTATGCAAATGAACAATATGCCTCAAAATATGGGTATGCGAATGAACAATATGCCTCAAAATATGGGTATGGGAATGAACAATGGCCACCTGCCGCCAGATTTATGCCTCCAGGAAATTATAATCTGATGATGGGTAGATGCCGCCAGGAAATTATAATCCGATGATGGGTAGAGGTGGTGGTTATGGTCAGCAACCTTATGATGGCTACAGATAGAGTTGCAGTGGTAAGCATAGTTATTGTGATACAAAAAGTATTCTTTTTCCTGATAATTTTGTAATTCTTTTTGATTCCGTATAGCATTATTATTCTGTTATAACCAATATCAAGTTACTTGATTTCTATATATTCAAAACATTATTGTCTCTTAATTTTGGGTCATGTAATGACTAGTTGCAAACACTAAACATTAAATTAAAAATCAGTTGATGTTACATGCACTTAGACCGCCCGTAGTGGGCGTTTTTTTTTTTTAAATTGCCCAAACACGCCCCGGTGCCGCCCCCTAGGCGTTTTCCGGCGTTATTCGCGAAAAAAAGGACCTTGGCGTTTTTTGAAACACGCCGAAATGGCAAATCTTTGGCCAATCAGATAAGAGCATGTGGTTTAAAGGGAGAGAGATGAAATTTTGGGGTTTGAGTTTGCCGGATTTTTTGGGTTTGCCGGAATTTTAGCCGGAGATGGAGATGTTGCAGGTGTCACGGTCACGAAGAAGAAGAAGGATGGAGGTGGGTGGTTGTTTTAAAAGTTTCCACAGTTGTCACATTAGGCCCCTGTGGTTTTAAACTTCAATATCTTTAATATTTTAAGTTTCAAAAATGCTATATCAGTCTCTAAAGTTTTGTTTATTAAATGTCTCATTTAGATCTTTTATAAAACTTAGGGGGCGTTTGGTTCGCGGAATGATTTGTAATTGGAATTTGTATAGGAATTAGAATTTGAAGGAATTGGTTTTTTGAATTTAAACATTCCAATTGGAATTGGAAATTGTTGGAATTGGAATCTCAATTCCATTTTTGTTGTGTTTGGTTGTCAAATGAATTGGAATTCATCACCCCGGCACCAACAACCACCAGTTCGGGTCGAAACGTTACAGGTCGAAACGGTTCACGTCGAAACGTTACTGGTTGAAACGGTTCGAGTCGAAACGGTACAGGTCGAAACGGTACGGGTCGAAACGGTTCGTGTCGAAAGGGTTTAAGTCGAAATGGTACGGGTTGAACGGTACGCGTCGAAACGGTACGGGTCGAAACGGTACTGGTCGAATCGGTACGGGTCAAAACGGTACGGGTCGAAACGGATCGCATCGCATCGAAACGGTACATGTCGAAACGGTTTGCACCGAAACGGTTCGATTCGAAACGGTTCGATTCGAAACGGTTCGATTCGAAACAGTTCGGGTCGAAACGGTTCACGTCGAAGCGGTACAGGTCGAAACAGTCGAAGATTCCAATAAACTTACTTTAATTTCCTTCACATATAGGAATGATTTTGAATTCCTTTAGTTAAAGGAATTTGAAGGAATTCATACCTAATTCCAATTCCATCAAATTCTGTGAACCAAACATCTTAAGAGATGGAATTCAAATTCCAATTCCCTTAAATTCCACTAAATTCCTGCGAACCAAGCGCCCCCTTAAAATTTTGCAATGTAATTTTTTAGTATTGTAATTTTATTTAATTTAACGAAGTATTTTTAGTTTTAAATTAAAAAAAAATAATTGTGTAATAATTGGATGGGCGTTAATGGCCCCCATGCTGACTGGACTGCCACATGGCAGAAAACACCCCAGGATGGGGACATTATTGGGCTAACGACTACGCATGGTCTTAATAAGCTTTTTTACTAAATTTATGAATGTTGGTAAGTTAAAATGACTACCCGTAAAGGTGGGACGTTTGATGTAAGATTTGAAAAGAACTGATCAAAACCACAATACGACCTTACCACATGATCGTTTAGGTAATTTATACAAAATAGATATATAAAGACTTACGAGTCTTTAACGATTAATATAAGACTTACTATTTGTTAATTAGTTTTTTATGTGTTGTGTACTATTTACATGCACATATATACCACTTGACCGTATGAACTTGAGACCAGCTTCTACATTTGTTAACTAGTTTTTTATTTATACACACACTTACCACTTAACCGAAACAATATGTGCTACACATTTAGGCCAAAAAGGTCCGGCTACCCGCGATCGGAGACTGCGCTAGTGACCTGGCCCGTCACCAATTCTAGAGGAAATCCACTGCCCGAAGGTCCACTATGGTAAAGGGGCCCACTGTGGTAAAACCCATGGTTCGCACACACATTTTGTCATGAATGAGACTTCAGCTGATGACCTCTCCTAGTGAAAGTCATCTGGATACCCACCACTTAAAAGTTGAAAGATACTGTTCCAACGTATCAATTGGGTTTGAAGAAAACGCGTGAAGGCTTCTGAGTCTTTGACATAACCAACTTTGTATTCTTTAATCAGAGACAAATTCTGAAAACTTGAGTCTTTGGACGTCTAATTCCACATAAATTTTAAGCTAAGTATATATGTGGTCATGAAAATTGAAAGATAATCAACGTGTCTTATAAGTCCTGCACGCTCCACATTCCACATGAATTCTAAACAAATATGTGGTCATGAAAATAAAAAGAAAATTACCTTATTTGAAAAATCAACACAAACTCTGTTTTATATGAGGTAGGTTCCTAGGTTATTTTAAATTTCTTGTGTATATAAAGCTGGGCACATTTGGTGACATATCAAACATTTAAGATTTGATACAACAAAAATGGCAAATAAGATTTACCATAAACATTTTACCCATCCTATTTTCTTCTTTATTCTTACACTCTTTGTGTTGGAATCATTAACAACTACAACTGCCCTTTTCGGGTCTATGAGACAACCTCCCACTTCCCCCCGCCACCGTACCGGTAAGTGTACGAAAAAGGAGAGACAAGCTCTTCTTCATTTCAAATCATACATTCATTACGACCCTAAGGGCCGTCTCACTACATGGACACCTGGAGAAGAAGAAAAGGTAGCAACCAATGATTGTTGTTACTGGAGCGGAGTCACGTGCAACAACCAATCCCGTGTCACCAGCCTTGACTTGTGCTATGGAACACTTGAAGGCAAGATTAGCCCTTCATTGCTTAACTTAAGCTACTTGAATTATCTTGATCTTTTGGGCAATTCGTTTAATGGAAGGATTCCCAAGTTCATTGGTTCCATGACCCAATTAAGGTATCTTAACCTTGTTTGAATCATTTTAATGGAACCATTCCTTCAGAACTTGGAAACCTCACAAACTTGCAAGAGCTTTCACTTGAATCTCTGAGTAATTGCACAATTGAAAACCTAGACTGGCTGTCTCACCTTTCTCAGTTGGATAGACTTGACATGTCAGGTACATCTCTGGGCAAAGTAGACAACTGGGTAAATGTGATTTTAAGTCTTAATAGACTATCAGATTTATATTTATATGGATGTGACCTCTCCCATGTGATGCACCCGTATTCTTATTCATATGTCAACTCTTCTTTTTCTTCATCTATTGTTTTCCTTTTTCTCGAAGAAAACAATCTCAACTCATCCATGTATCACTGGTTGTTCCCTTTAACTAGCAATGCACTTGTAACACTTGATCTCTCTGGTAACATGTTAGATGGGATTCCCAAATATCTTGGAAATCTGTGTGGTTTGACATCTTTGTTTTTCCTTAGTAACTTAATGCCTATCAAGTTACCTGATTTCCTGAGTAACTTGTCTGGATGCACATCAGTTACTTTACAAGATTTGGATGCCTCATCTAGCCAATTCACAGGGTCGGTGTCAGATGATATCCAAAATTTTTCATCCCTACAAGTGCTAGATCTTTCTAATAATCAGTTAGATGGAAATATAAGTGAAAAAGTGTGGCATCTACCCAAGCTTCAAACCCTAGACGTTTCTTCCAATTTTTTTAAAGGTGCTATCTCCGAAAATATTGAAAAGTCAAATATTTTATATGTTTATCTTTCAAACAACTCACTGGAAGGAGTTCCTTTAGAAGCTAACATGTCAAACATTTCCAGCATAGAAGAAATCGACTTGAGTTTTTGCAAGTTAGGACCTCGTTTTCCCAAATGGATTCAAACAATGAAAAATCTTTCGAGTATTAATCTTGCCAACACCGGGATTTCAGATAACATTCCAGAGGACTTTTGGAAAATGTGGCCTTCTCGTTTGACATATTTGCATATGGCGTTCAATAATATTACTGGGACAGTAACAGATTTGTTTTCAAATTTTGACCCTGCATATTTTTCGGTCATAGATTTGAGTTCCAACAACTTTTATGGTCATATACAGAGTGTTCCTTCCAGATTATTAAGCCTAGACCTATCTAAAAATAATTTATCGGGACAAATCTTCTTTTTGTGCCAAATTGTTGATGGGTCTTTGTCCTCTCTTGATCTCTCACACAACACATTCACTGGACCAATTCCAGACTGTTTGTGGAATTTCACAGAACTACAAATTCTTAGTCTGGGATATAACAATCTATCTGGAAGGCTTCCTACTTCTATTAAGTTTTTGATCAATCTAGAGGTGTTGTATTTATTCAATAACAGCTTCTCAGGAAAATTGCCCTCATCTTTGATGAATTTCACCCAGTTAACCACTTTGAATTTGGGGGCCAACAAGTTTTCTGGTTACGTGCCTGGTTGGATAGGGGAAAGGTTATCGAGGTTGTATGCTCTTATCTTAACATCAAATAAATTCATTGGAACCATCCCTTCACACTTATGTCGGTTAGTATATTTACAAATTCTGGACTTGTCAATGAATAAATTCCAGGGAGCCATCCCTTCATGTCTCGGTAATCTCACTTCCATGGTTCAAGATGGATTAGCAGTCAACCGAAATGTGCATTTTAATTTTAACGTTAGTAGGAATATGTATGTTGACCATTTAATGATCAAGTGGCAAGGAAGTATGCGTGAATTCGGCAGCACTCTAGAATTGGTAAAGATCATAAATTTATCAAGCAACAATTTAACTGGTAAAATCCCAGATGAACTTACCGATCTCCATAAATTGATTGCACTTGACTTGTCAATGAACGCTCTAGTTGGAGAGATCCCATCAAACATTGGTCAGATGAAAGAACTTCTAATTTTGGATCTATCTAGAAACAATCTAAGAGGAGAACTACCATCAAGCATGTCTCAAATGACCTTGCTAAACTATCTAGATGTGTCGTATAACAGCTTGTCAGGAAGAATTCCATCTAGCACTCAACTCCAGTCGTTTGAACCTTCAAGGTACACCGGAAATGCAGGATTATGCGGACTTCCCCTGTCCAAATATTGTCCAGGAGATAAAGAATTAGAAGGTCCACCCGTCGCTCGTGAAAATATGGATGACGGGGAAGAAAGATGGTTTTATATCGGAGGGGCCACTGGTTTTGCTAGCGGATTTTGGATGGTGTGTATTGCTTTAATTGTTAATCGCCGTGGGAGACATGCTTTTTTTCACGTCATGAATAGCCTATTTCTTCTTGTTCTCATTTAGGGATACAAGTATAGTATTGTAACATGTAATGCTCTATTAAGTTTTAAGTCTCTTTGATGAATAAAATTGCCACTAACACCATGGGTGGCCATTTCGCTTTGTTGTGTCAAATAGGACATTATGCTATATTGTGTATAAACACGACTTGCAACTACTAGTCTTTGCAACATCTCACCACTATTCTTAAGACCCAATTTAAATTTTAAAGTAAACTTCATTTTACAACCCGTGGTTAGGAACCTTTGGACATGTAATTAATATATGTATTTCATTATCTACTGAATATGTAATTAATATATGTATATATAGTATCTATAAAAGTATTAAAGTTATTAATCGATGTTTTGCTATTAATCGATGGGCAGGTTGGTATTTTGGGTAATTAACATTAATTTCACTTGTGTCTATGAATTTAATTGATGTTTTGCTAATAATATAGTTGTTTAATAGGTAACAAGAAGTGTGAGCGTGATCAATATATTAATCTAAGAATTTTGTGGGCTTATGCTAAAGTATAATATATTTTGTTTTCTTGTATTTTGATGAAAAAGTGGATTTGTGTGAATTATATAGTGTTATTAATGGTGAAGGTTGAAATTTGTGGTGGTGGGTGGTGGTTGCAAGGTGTCAGGAGTTTTAACGGTGAAGGTTGCAAAGCGTTAGAAGTTTTAATCAGGAAGCAAGATTACGAAAATGCCCCTACAGCTAACGGTCAAACAGACGCTCAACTGACAGAAGGATGTAACTTTAATATATAGAAATTTGGAAACAAAATGGATGTAGATGTCCAAAAGTTTCTTAAAGTGGCCAAAAATGTCAGACGAATCTAACCACTGACGTTTACTCTAAATTTTAATAAGACTTCCCTGCTCTTCATGAAATGGGAGACTATTGCAACGGTGTTGATGCATGCACTTCAACGAATACATGACGTAAAACACATTGGCCATGGGCTACACATTCAACACGTGTGCACGCTAGTCTGTAAGCTGAAAGCTGGACACTGTCGTTGTAAGTTAAACAATGGTCGCAACCAAGCTAGTCGCAAGAGCTAACTATTTGAAAGATGTATCAAATAAAATTGTCTTAATGTAATTAATTTGTTTAATTACCAGAATAATTTTGCATTTTGTTTCTTCATGTAGGGATATAAATTAAACCAGCTGGTTCTATTTGTCAACCTCAAATGTGAAAAGTCAACAGATTGCTGACTTAACACATTAACCTATAATAATATAATAAAAAACTAAAATAGGGCATTATCTTTGCAATTTGGTTCATACTTCATACCATTGACTTGTAGAAGTCAACCAGTTGGACTTCCTTTCCCCCCTGCTACAATCATTAAATTCAAACCAATCACTCAACATTTCACACAACAGAATCTCCGGGAATATTCCGGTGTCTTTCGAGAATCTAAAGGGTGTGTGAGCAATAACAAGCTGACACAGTGACACGTAGGACTCCGGTTGGTGAACAAATGAACACAAAAAACGCGTTCAATTATTCTGCAAACAGTGGATTACGCGGTATGCAGATTCAAATTAAGTTCGGTTTGCGTGTTGGGAACAGATGGACACGAAGAACGCGTTCAATTATTCTGCAAACAGTGGATTACGCGGTATGCAGATTATAGTCAAATTAAGTTCAGTTTGCGTGTTGGGAACAAATGAACACGAAGAACGCGTTCAACTATTCTGCAAACAGTGGATTACGCGGTATGCAGATTATAGTCAAATTAAGTTCAGTTTGCGTGTTGGGCTATTTTCATGAATCTTGATCATGATCTGCTCACTGAACTTTCTACATTGAGTTAACTGTCATTTTCGTCCTTGTGGTTTGTCTAATTATGTCAGTTCAGACCAAATTTCAAATTTGAACCATTTTCGTCCCTGACATTCCTAAAAATGCGAGTTCCATCTAAAAAGCTAAGGTTGAACAGAATAATTGGACAAACCACAGGGACGAAAATGGCAATTAACTCATGATTTTTTTGGACGGAACGGACATGTTTTTTTAGCAAGACATCGGCTTTTGTTTCTGTTCCTGCATAAATTTCTGTGTTGCTCAAACGGGTAATTCAGAAACTTTACAAGGTTATAAATTCTTTTATCTTAACGGTTAACGGTTAAATTTTAGTGTTTCTTACCTTTAGCTGCATAGAGTATGCAATGCCATCATCTGCTGTTGTCTCCCTCATACACCCGTCAATCATGACCCGTAATTAAATATAAAGGTTGACATGGGTCACTCAGTTATGCAGCGGGTCGCTCCTTATTAAACTAGCTAACTTAGAACGGGTCCAGTTGATACTCTTTAAAATGACCCGGTTTGGCCAGTGGACCCGTTAACTGACCCGACCCCGACTGCTATGAAATAATATCTATTTTTGGCGCCGGTAATAATTTTCTAAAAACAAGAATTTTGGAAAAAAAAGTGTTTCGACAACCCAACCCAACCCAACTGACCCGTTTATTTTGCCTCTTTTCGACATACATGTCTAAACCAAATAACATAAATTTATTGTTGACATTATTTGTAAAAATAAAAAGTAAACTTTTGGTAAAAAAAAAAAATGTGTTTCCAGACAACCTAACTGTTGGTGCATTACATCTGTCGACTTCGTCTTATATCGAGTCTCGAACTGAAAGTTTGAAGAGGGCCTGCTAGTTTGAAGGCTGCTAGTTTGAACAGGGTCTAGTTTGAACAGGGTCTAGTTTGAACAGGGTCTAGTTTGAAGCAAGCTGTGTCACCTTCAAACTAGAGGGTTCCTTCACATGCCACTTTCAAACTAGAGGGTCTTGTCCTATAAATAGGCTTCAAACTTTCTCATTTGTAACTTTCTGATTTCCGACGCCGAGGTGCTGTCGAAGTGTCTCTGTACTGTATATTGTTCAAGATCAATAAACAAGACAATTAATAGTGAATCCAAGCTAAACGAAGACCGAATCAATGAATTCCGCCTCTGATTCGGTCTGAGCACTCTTCTGATCGACTCGTTAGGTCGTTTCACGATCCTACAAGTGGTATCAGAGCTCAGGAGGAAGAGTTCTTACCGTTTTGCTCGTTTTCGCTAGCAAATTCTGTTTTTCTACACCTTCTTTCACAAAATTGATACTTTTCACGGTTAAAATCGGCTAAAACTTTCACAATGTGTGCATAATTGTGTTTTAACAAACCCTTGAAAGTTTCAGCTTAAAATTCGAAGTAAAAGTGGTAAAAATGACTTGAAAACTGCTGACCGTTTGAAACTGCCAGCACCCTACCGTTTGAAACTGTCACCCTATTGTTTGAAATTGACCCATCCCGTTTGAAACTGCCACCTTCTGTTTGAAAATGGGGTCCTGTTTGAACCTCTAGTTTGAAGTATACACCTCCAGTTTGAAAGTGTCACCCGTTTGAAACTGGCTTCAAGTTTGAAATTGGCTTCCAGTTTGAAATTGGCACCCTACCGTTTGAAATTGGCTTCCAGTTTGAAATTGGCTTCAAGTTTGAAATTGGCTTCAAGTTTGAAACTGGCTTTTGTTTGAAAGTGGTTCTAGTTTGAAAGTGACATACCGTTTGAACAAGGTGTTGGAACAGGTTGTGTTTGGATTATGGAAATGATGTTTGATGAGATAGAAAACCATGATCTTGAAAGGATAAATAACTGGTATCGAGGATATTTCAATAGTTCTTATCAGAATTTGTCCAAGAATGTTTGGGTTAACCGGTTCGAATGTTTTCTGTGTAAGAAAGATGAGAAATTGGATGATTTGGAAAAACGTTTTGATCGTTTGATTGACTATTTGAAAGAAAATCAAATAGTAATATCAGAAGCTGAAATGGTATCAAAGTTTGCTAATGGATTACCTGCTGAATGGGATGTTTTTTTGAAAAATCTGAGAGAAAATTCAAGTTTTTCAAAATTATCTCTGAATAAATTCATCAGTAAACTGAAAAATCATGATTATGAACTTTATCAAAAGAAGAGAGATGTGTTGGATAAGATAAAAATGAATTTAGAAGATTTGAATTTAGACGTGATATATGAAATAAACAAAAGAATCAATGTTTGTTGGGCAGCGAAAAGAAATTTGATGTATGATATGAAAAGGGGTTGTTATATTGATGATAATGGAAATTCTATTGATCTTGTTACAATCTTTGGTGCAGGTACATATAAGATAGAGAAAGAACAAGATCCAAAGAATGAAGAATCTGTGAAGAATGAATATTCAAATTCTGAATCAGTGTGCTCCAAATGTGACAACTTTAAGACTGACAATGACAAACTCTTGAAGGATGCGGAAAGTTTGGAATCGGATGTCGAGAAGTTGAAAAATGAGAAGCAAACTGATGTAAAAAGGATTCTGGATTTACAGGGAAATTGTGAAAAGCTGAAAGCTGAAAATGTTAAACTGTTAAATGACTTGAACAGTTTGACATCAGAAAACAAAATTTTTGAAGAAAAAATTAAAAGTTTTGAAAATGAAAAATCAAAGATTGAGAAAGATTTTCAAAGTCAAATAAAAAATTTTTAAGATGAGAGAGATTTGTTTGGTAAAAACAATCTTGAAAAACAAATTGAAATCAATTCTCATCTTGAAAAGATTATTCGACTTGAAAAAGAGGCAGCATGTGCTCAAAAGAAAATCAATGAATGGGAAGAAAAGTTGAAGGTGTTTGTGAATACTTCAACTATTCCTTGCCCAAAACCTTTAAATTCTGTTCCAATAAGTGACAATGTCACAAACTTTGACAATGTCAAAGTTGAAGATTGCGATGAAAAATCTGATGATGAAAAAAATAAAATTGAAAAACAAAAATTGTTTTTGAAATTAAAAGAAAAATTTCAAGAAACTGTTCTGAAATCGACTGAAAAGGGAGAATGCTCTAAGCAAAAACCTTTGAAGAAGAAAGTGGAACAGAAACAAAAAATTAAAAAAGAGAAAAATGTTCAAAAAGATAATAAAAGCTCATCAGATCGATCATCCAACCGTAATGAAAAATTACAAAAAGTGAAAATTGAAAACTCAAAAATTGTAGGCAATAAGTGGTGCAGGTCGGACCACAGTGCTCAAAAGCCAAATCCAGCAAACAAGAGGAGGAAAGATTATCACCAAGCCAAACAGTGCTTTGATTTGAGCATTTGGGCTGAAAATGGTGATTGGTACGATAACAGAGTGTGTTACCGATGTGGTTATCAAGGACACATTGCTGTTAACTGCCAAAGTTGGAATTATGAGACGAGAAGATGCTTTAACTGCAATATCAGAGGTCACATTGCCAGAGATTGCCCAAGGAGATTAAATGAAAGATTGAGGGTTAATTCTCAGAAGATGGCAAAGAAATCAGTCAATGTCAAGCCCAAAGAACAGAACGTTCAAGAACCTAAAGTTCAAGAAACGAAAGTGAAACTTTCTCAGGGGCAGAAAGACAGACTGAGGAAGAAGAGAAAGAAGGCGAGAGAGTATCTCGAGAAGATCTTGTCCTTGGGTTCATCTGTTAAAAATAAGAGTTATGATGAATCGACTCCCTCGATGGCAAAGTCAAGCAAGACGAATTCATCGGATACAAATTTGAGGACGAAAGAGGATAAGAAAAAGAAGAAAATGGTCGGCGATGAATCTGACATGTTAAGGTCAGACAAGCCACCTTCAGGCGATGAATCTGGCTCATCAAAGTCAGACAAGCCACATTCAGGCAATGATTCTGGTATGGTAAAGCCAGAAGAGCCTGTTGTTGAGGTAAAATCTGAGAATTCAGATTTAACAATGGATGATGAAAATTTTCCACCATTGTTGAACAAGAATTCAAAATCACCCAAGGACCGTCAGGCTTGGGTGAAATTCTTTAAATGAAAAACCTGACTTGCCGGAGCTCCCAAGTTGGTAATCGTGGAGCATGAATCGGCATCATTCTTATGTTGTTTGTTTGAAAATTGAAAATTTTTGGAAATTTATATTGCAGGAATTGCCGGAACTCCCAGGTTTGTAAGCGAGGAGTAGGAATCGGCACCTTGAGAATTCAACTAACAGATGATGTTTGGTTGAAAATGTTTAATTGGATTGATCTTAAAAGTGGTAAATCAGGGACATTAAGTTGTATCTGATTTTCTACAAGTGGTTGAAAAACAATGTGATGATTTGATCCCCAATTTTACAAGTGGTAAAATCAACAAAACTTATTTTCCGGAAAAACCATTTTGATTAAAACAAACTTAAGTGTTTTGAGATCACAATGGGAAAATAGTTTGTTGTGAGGGGGAGTTCTGATTGTTTATGCCAAGTGGATGGCGAATTGAAGTGATTCGATATCAGTTGTCATGTTACTTGTACAGTTTGTTTTCAAATTTCCTAAAATGTGTTTGCATTTTAGGGGGAGTAAATTTTTAGAAAATCCAAAAACATTTGAAAATTTGAAAAAGCCAAAAACATGATAAAAATGCAAAAATGAGTTTTGTTGTAAAAAGAGGAAATGATAGTAGATCAGTGAGACTGTCACAGCATGCTAAAGAAATGGAGAGATAAAATGTGATAAGCGATCTCACTAAAGATGTGACGATAGGCTCAGCTAGACTAGTAGATTTGCGATAACGATACAAACCTAAATGAAAAAGCCTAGTTCTAGTGGGAAACATGGTTGAAAGCATAGTACTTAGTTTTGTCCTTCTTGATTGTGTACCTACTCAGTAATCGCTGATTGTCGAAAGACATAAAACTGGTTAAGTTTGTGAACTTTCACAACTTTGCTGAAAAGTCGCTGTGATTGTGCATTTTATTTTGCAAAGATTTAAACTTGTCTTATTTCTTTATTTTGTTTAAGCATCGGACATCCTCTGCGTATACGTGAGTATCAACCTGGATGTTGTTGCCTAAACGTTCTGCTTTATTTTCTTTGGTGTTTCGTTTAAGCTTTGGACCTCCTCTGCGTATACGGAAGTATCGACCTGGTGGTTAAAGCCTAAACAACTTCAACTTATTTTTATTTTCTTATTTTGTTTAAACATTGGACTTTCTCTGCGTATACGGAAGTATCGACCTGATTGTTAATGTTTAAACATTCTTCTTTGTTTTCGCACAAATCACAGTTGATGAAAGTTTAAAGGCATTACTTGAGTCAGTGTATTGCATGATGAGGGGATATGCTGAGATCGTGGGGTCCATAAGAATTTTAGTGCTATCTAAATATACCTAAACGTATCGGTAAGCATTTCGAAAGTTTTTAGATTGAGTTTAAGTGGACAACAATATCGTCAATCAACGTGAATCGTTTAGAACTGAAAATGTTTAAAGCTTAACGGTGCTAGTGATTGGTCACATAAACTGATATGATCCTCTTACACAAACTCACAAAAATATTGTTTGTAAATATTTCTTTTCTGCATTTCATTTCATTTCATTACATTGAAAAAACCCAAAAAGATTTTAGTGTGTTTTAGCATAAATTTTGAAAAATTCAAAAAGATTTTTGACAATTGATGTTGGAAAGCTGATATTCAAAATTTCAAGTGCTGAACATGATGAACTGGTTTGGGAGTGTGTGTATTGAATTGAAAAATTTTGATTTAAGAAAGAAGTTAGATTAGTTAATCAAGGTCATTAATTTGAACTTGAAGTAACTATTTCTAGTAAGTTTTTCTTATTGATTTAAGTAAAAACTTATGTTGTGTGAGATAATGTGTGCAGGAGATGAGCTTGATCAGAGATAAAGCCAGGGATTGATCTCAAGGTGATAGCTAATTCCAGACGGCGATCCCATCATGATGAGAGGGGGAGTCTGACGAGGTTAGAGCCAAAGAGAAGATCTTGGTATATGCTAAAAAAGACAAAAGACCGATAAAGACTGAAGATGCGAAGACTCGACACTTAAGACTCGTCAACATCTGAGGGGGAGTCTGTTGGTGCATTACATCTGTCGACTTCGTCTTATATGGAGTCTCGAACTGAAAGTTTGAAGAGGGCCTGCTAGTTTGAAGGCTGCTAGTTTGAACAGGGTCTAGTTTGAACAGGGTCTAGTTTGAAGAGGGTCTAGTTTGAAGCAAGTTGTGTCACCTTCAAACTAGAGGGTTCCTTCACATGCCACTTTCAAACTAGAGGGTCTTGTCCTATAAATAGGCTTCAAACTTTCTCATTTGTAACTTTCTGATTTCCGACGCCGAGGTGCTGTCGAAGTGTCTCTGTACTGTATATTGTTCAAGATCAATAAACAAGACAATTAATAGTGAATCCAAGCTAAACGAAGACCGAATCAATGAATTCCGCCTCTGATTCGGTCTGAGCACTCTTCTGATCGACTCGTTAGGTCGTTTCACGATCCTACACTAACCCACCTGACCCATTCATTGTGCCTCTTTAAGACATACATGTCTAAACCAAACAAATCACCGAAAGATACTTGACAAACTATACATTTATATACAAGATAAAAGTGTACTAAAACAGTAAAACCTAAGTTTAATCGTTCTTTTACTTTATTTAACTTGTCAATGAAACCTGTATTTATTTTAGTTTTTCACATAGCATTTGTTTGGTAAAGTATGCAAACAATGATGAAACCGCATATAAAAAGCAACAAACTTTACCAGAATTTGGAGAGTTTCTACACAAAGTTTACTCATTGTAGGTAATAAATGAAACTTGATAAGCCCATTCAAGGTAATAAATGAAACTTGATAAGCCCATTCTGCCCCCTTAAGTTTATTTGCTAACCAAAAACAGCCCATGACTCTTCTTTTTTAGGTCCATGTCAACCCATATTTATATCATTGGGCCAGAATTGCCAGGTCTATGTCAAATAGGACATTATGCTATATTGTGTATAAATAAGTTGGTAAACTTGTTAGTTAAGTTAGAAAGTTCTGTTAGTAGAGTTAGTGCCTAATATGTAAATAATAGAAGTAGAAGGTTAAATGTGAAAGTATTGTATGTATCATGTTTAACGATCAATTCTGAATTCAGTCTGTTCAACTGAAGGAATCATTCGTTGTTTTGCAGAATGAATCCAAAGAAGATTGTGATTCATCTCGCAAAGGTTGAAGAATTAAGAAGATCAGAGACTTACCAGACTCTGTTTTAAAGGGCGAATCACACGAAGAAGAAGAGTACGAGCGATTTTGCGAACCCCAATCAGCATATTCTTCAACTATTGAGTATCTCTGTAATCTTTCATCAATTGAATCTTGTATGTGTTTCGATTGTTTCTGTCATGCATTCAAGGTGTTCAATGAAATGCCAGTGCTTTATTTTGATGTTATTTTGTTACTTTCTTTGTACTAAATCAGGTATATGATACAAATGAAAGCTTTAGGTTAATGTATGAGGTAACATTGCTTTTCTAAGACAATTTTAAAACAAATGTGGCTGCATAATTATACTAGGGACCCATTTGTTTGATTAAACATCTCATGAATGTCTATGGCTTGAATTTGTCACTGATTCCTTAGTCAAAATCATGAGCTTCATACAAGCAGCAACATTGATTATTTACCCCATTTTAGTCACCGATTCTTTTGTCAAAATCATTCTTCTAGTTATTTAACACTCTAATAATACTCGTTTTGTTCTCTGTCAGTTGTCTGTTTTTGAAGGACTGAGTATGCATGGCACCATCGACCTGTTTACATACACATGGGTGAATTTGGATGACGCTTTATCTCTAATGGGTCAGATGGGTTAAGATAAATGGTTAAACGGGTTAAGACATTTGAACCTTCGGTCGCTGCCATACCATCTTTGTCTGCCACCGTACCTACTCCGGCAGCCACCACACCTTCAGTGATCTCCGACAAGGAACCAGAAGGGTTTAACTTTGTTGACCCTTGTGCTGCACCCCCAGGTCTCACAGCCCTTTTTTTTCTGTACAATTGTACCTGACAGTTTATTGTTAATTAATTATTATAGTTGTTGAAACATATTAAATGTTTGGTTCTCTATCTGAACCACCTGCTCCAACTATCTCTAATCCTAGTCAGACCTTTGCTGCTGCTCACCAACAACTCAAGTGCGTCTTAAAAACTCACCACATGAGTGCACACAAGTGTTTGTGCGCACACACCATTTGATGCTTGTATTGTGTTTTTACGCTGCAGTTTGATGATCCATTTGGTGATATAGCATGGACGAACATTGAGTCTTCGTCATCATGGAGTCTTCGTCCCTTGGAGTCTTCGTCATCATGGAGTCTTCGTGGCAAGGAGACTCCCACGAAGACTCATTAAACTTCGTCGACCAGCATTCTTCGTGCACAATATTCTTCGTCGGAGGCTGCACATTTGCCGATGCAGACCTTGCAGATGTAGAACACATTTGTTAACATTTCTTCGTAGCGGGTCAAGATAGGAGGATATCTTGACCCCGTCCTTCACGTGAAACGCGGGCGAACCAAAACGAGCCGTATCCACATAAAGTGCATCAACAGTAGGCTTATACGGGACCTAAACCACACATATAAGCCTATACGGGACCTAAACCACACATATAGGCCTGTAAGGGACCTATACTACATCTATAGGCTTATACTAGTGTTGTATGGTATCCTATAGTATCGTATAGTATCGTATCGTATTGCATTGTATCTATAGGCCTATACAGGACATATACTACGCTATACAATACGATATCACACTTACAGGCTTATACGAGGTCAATACGTGACCTATACTACACCTATACGATACGATATCACACTTATAGGCTTATACGAGGTCAATACGGGACCTAAACCACACCTATACGATACGATATCACACTTATAGGCTTATACGAGGTCAATACGGGACCTAAACCACACCTATAGGCCTATACGGGTGTTATATCGTATCGTATAGTATCGTATCGTATCATATAGTGTATAGTATAAGTCTGGTATAGGTTCCCTGTAGGTCTTGTAATTCATAATATTTGTATTATTTTTAATTTTTTTAATCCATAATATTTGTATTATTTTTAATTTTTATAATTTATATTTGTATTATTTACCAATAATATTGTTTTTTTTATAAATAAACATGGAAACACAAAGGAATACACAAAATAAATACAAAAATGGAGCTTTATATACGCTGCGTATAGATCCCTACGCAGCGTATGAAACAAAAATGACACAACTACCCTTGTATTTGGCTTCGTATAGCCTCAACACAAGGGTATAAAGGACATTTTTTGACCTTTATATATGCTGCGTATAGGTCTATACGCATCGTTTATTAACCTTGTGAAAAACTGATGCTTCAAACCCACCAAAATGACCCCAAAAGTTCAAATGGTTTATATACGCTGAACATAGCTCTATACGCAGCGTATATAAACCCTTGTTTTCTGTGCAATGATTGCTGATCAGGCACTGAGATCCATGCTTTACCTACGCTGGGTATAGGTCTATACGCAGCGTATGTAAACCCAGATTCAATTAGGGTTTGGTGTGCCAATAGGCACATTGGTGTGCCAATAGGTACACCCTTTTTTAATGCCAAAATATATTAATTTTATGTCTTGATGTTTAGCCATGAATATCAAATAATGGTGTCAGTTGTTTGGAAGCGTCTCAGCGATACTGGGAAGAACTGGCGCCACGTGTACAAGGTTTTTCCATTTATACCCTTTTCTGGAAATACTGAATATATCTTATGGTTTTTTTGTCAAGGGTAGTTTTGTCATGGAAAAGAGAGTGAGCCAAAACTTACACTTGGAGTAATTTTTTCTTCGAAAAAATGATTTTTTTTGGTGTCTTTGCATTCTTTTATTCTATTTTCAAGATTAATTCTTTTTGGTAGGTTTTCGTACAATCGTACCAATTGTTTGGTAAATATTTTAGAGTAAAATGTATTGTTGGTCCAGGCCCCAAAATCACACACTCTTACACAAGTTGCAGTAAAGAAAGAAAAGCTATTGTATTCGATTAAAATTGGGTACATTACAAATGAACTAAATACTACTATATATAATAAACAAAGCAATATGACCTATGTAGGTCCCTCGGAGGTTGAGGTCAAACCTATTCCTTGTTATATCTAACACACTAGCAAGTGCGGAATCCAAGCTAGCATGCAAACCGGAGTTTATATGAGAACACAAGCTACAAAGAGGAAGGTAGACACACGAGATATCAAAGTTTGCTCTTGTATTTCAGTGGACACGGTTACAGCCCTTGACACACACTGAAAATACGCTCTCTACAAGACTTGGTTCACTCACTTCTCACACTCTCTATTTTCTGTCTCTTTTTCGTGTCATCGTGAAGTGAACACATTACATGGATATATATATCCAAACACAGATCGTCTGGTCGAAGGATCAGATAGACTGATGGAAAGATCATCTATCGATCTGAAACAGCTCGAAGGATCCACATATACCTCGAAGGATGAAATCCTTCGAGGTCCATCCATCGAAGGTTTATCCTTCGAGCTCATCGAAGGATATAAACAATCCTTCGATGACTCATCCTTCGACACAAACATGTTTCAACAATGTGCTAACTGTTTGGCTAAGTCAAACCAGGAGGATGGTTGACTTGGTCAAACTTACATCGAACACACATATTAACAAACCTAAGACGTAACTCAGACTAACACAAGACATCGTTTGGTATCATGACAAAATACAGACAAAGTACAGACACAAGTGCACCAACAAACTCCCCCTTGGCTGTAGCTTTGTCTCGATTTTCGTGTCTTCAAGTCTTTGACGTCTTTTCAAGTCTTCAATGTCGGAGGATCTTTTAAGTCTTCACCTCTTGAAAGCAGAAAGTGTACCAACAAACTCCCCGTTTCATGTAGGAAGTGTGTTGACAAACTCCCCCTTAACATAAGCTCCCCCTTGAGTTATGCTCGTGAAAGTCTTGATCTTTACAACTTGAGATCCTTGTGGTGTTGATGATGGTCAGCGGCAACTCGATCATCTTCATCATTTGAGTGCCTTCACGTCGTGTCTTCATTCCAAAGCTTGTCATCGACCATGTTTGTCACACCCCCAAAATCCACCTGCGGAGTACTACCGCTTGGAGGCGTGACTGACCAGGATCCAGCCACCAATCATATTGAACAAGCATATAAGTAGTTATAAAAATCCACCCAATACAATTGGTGTTCAAGCAAAACATAGTTAAGTTGCAAGCGGAAGCATAAGTCTTAAATCAAAACATAAGTTTCATTGTTTCAAAGTCTAACATGGCACACAGTCGTCCATGTCCCACAACGATCCTCCTTCATGCAAGCTCCAGCTTAAGAACCTAAGGACCTGCAAAGCATGTAGTAACGAGTCAACAACTAGTTGAGTGAGTTCACGGTTGGGTGTTCGTTTTAAGTTGTTTCGAAAACAGTTTCCTTTAGCTGGCATCCTGCCGTGGGGGTTACCCCATAGTTAAAAACGTGACTTGTTTATTCCCGGTTACTCTGGCTATCCAGCCGTGGGGGCTACCCCGTGTTAGTTATATGGCATTTCGGCTGTGGGGGCTACCCCATGTATCTACTAGACTCGTTACCATATCGACTGCTGACTGTAGTCATGTTTATGTGCCCTGAAACTGTCAATGTCTATCAGCATTGACGTGCCCCAGATCCATTAGTTCACGCCCGTCCTCTGCGGCACGGTGTGAGGTTTGTCAAACCTAAATAGCGCTATCTAACTAATGACCCGCTCGCCATTGGCCCGGCGATTAAGTCGATATAAAAAGGAGGGACTTCGTGATAGAGTTTTGGTCTAGTACGAGTTATCTGTCCGTGAGGACGAGGAATTTCATTCCTGAACCTTTGCTGTCCTACCCAAGGAGGACGAGGAACCCATTTCCTTAACCCCAATTCCCGACCCCTGGGAATCCCATGCTTTGTAGAGGGTGTGAACTCACCTTGGTTTGCTCGGTAGAAAACACAGAAAAGTCAAACAAGCAACGTTGAGGCTACTCACGTCCGGTTCAAGTATGGGTTCCAAAGTGTGAGTGAATCTTCCAAACGGGTGTGTGTGCGAGATGATCCGAGAGTTCCTTACGGTTGTTGGTTGGATCCGAGAAGAAGGAGGAGAAATATGATGTTGAAGCTTAGGGTTTAGTGGTTTGTAGAGAGTGTAGAGGAGTATGTGTGGATTGTCCAAGAATGGACTAGTTTGGCTAACATGAGGATTATATACTAGTCCTAGGTAGTGCACCCTAATGGGTTTCGGGTGGGTTACATGAGGTGTGGCCCAACCGGCCCATGTGTGGCGTGATGTTTACTCGAGACCCCATGGTCTCGGGTCGAGTCCTTGTTGTTTCGGTACCTATACACATATCGCATATATACAAGCACACACAAATAACACATAATCACATAAAGATTCATTGTCATTAATCACATAAGTTAACTAGTCACACGTTCAAGCATACAACGAAAGGTTCTAAATTTCGAGTTGTCACATCATCCCCAAGTTGAAAGAAATTTCGTCCCGAAATTTGGTAGGCACTCACTGAGGAAGCTAGTTAAGTTGTATGGTTTTCCCGGTTTTCCTGGGGTGTCACATCCACCCCCCGTTGATCTGGAATTTCGTCCCGAAATTCCGTAGCTTCGGCCTCAGTAGTGGGTGTACTGTTTGCGAACAGTTGGGGATACTTTTGTTTCATCTGATCTTCGCGCTCCCAGGTGAACTCTGGGCCGCGACGTGAGTTCCAACGAACTCGTACAAGGGGTATTCTAGTGCTCTTGAGGACCTTAACATCCCGGTCCGTGATCTCAACTGGTTCCTCGACGAATCGTAACTGCTCGTCGATCGTGAGTTCCTTCAAAGGAACTACGTGGGTCTCATCTGATGGACACTTCTTCAGATTCGACACGTGGAAAACGTTGTGAACTGCACCGAGTTCCGCTGGTAAGTTTAGTCTGTAGGCCACCCTGCCTATTTTCTCAATGACCTCGAAAGGTCCAACGTATCGTGGGTTAAGTTTACCGCGTTTACCAAAACGAACCACACCCTTCCAGGGTGAAACTTTGAGTAGTACCCGCTCCCCAACCTGGAGCTCAAGTGGCTTCCTGCCCATGTCGGCGTAAACTTTCTGACGTTCACGAGCGGCTGTCATGCGTTTTCGGATCTGAGCGATCTGCTCGGTTGTATCTACCACATATTCTGGACCAGTGATCTGACTATCTCCCACCTCTGCCCAGCAAAGAGGAGACCGGAATTTACGTCCGTACAATGCCTCAAACGGAGCAGCTCCAATGCTGGTGTGGTAGCTGTTATTGTACGAGAATTCCACAAGTGGCAGATGCCTTTCCCAGCGGTTGCCAAAGTCGATTACACATGCACGAAGCATGTCTTCTAAGGTTTGAATGGTGCGCTCGGACTGCCCGTCCGTCTGAGGATGGTACGCTGTGCTCATGTCTAGTCGTGAGCCGAAGGATTTGTGCATTGCTTGCCACAGCTCCGAAGTAAAACGTGCATCTCGATCTGAGATAATGGAGGTGGGCACCCCGTGCCTCGAAACGATTTCCTTGATGTATATTTCTGCAAGAGTGGAGAACTTATCCGTTTCCTTGATAGCCAGGAAGTGTGCAGATTTTGTGAGTCGATCCACGATCACCCAAATAGTATCGTTCCCGCGCTGGGATCTAGGTAGGCCAGTAACAAAATCCATGGAAATTTGCTCCCATTTCCATTGAGGTATCTCGGGTTGTTGGAGCAGGCCTGATGGTTTCTGGTATTCCGACTTGACCCTAGCGCAAGTCAAACACTTGCTGACGTAGATCGCTATGTGGGCCTTCATGCTAGGCCACCAGTACGTAGTCTTGATGTCGTGGTACATTTTATCTGATCCAGGGTGTACTGAGTAGCGGGACTTGTGTGCTTCGTCCATCACAAGCTCTCGTAGGTTGCCATAGAGTGGGACCCAAACGCGTCCCGTTACGTAGTAAGCACCGTCTCCCTTTTGCTCTAAGCGTTGCCTCGATCCGCGTAGGGCTTCGGCCCTGACGTTCTCCGGTTTCAGTGCTTCTATCTGAGCAGCTCGTATCTGGGAGGGGAGACTAGAATGGATCGTGAGTTGTAAAGCTCGTACGCGCTTAGGCGCAGTGTCCTTTCGACTAAGGGCGTCAGCCACAACGTTGGCTTTGCCCGGGTGATATCTGATTGCGCACTCGTAATCATTTAGCAACTCGACCCATCGTCGTTGCCGCATATTCAGTTCCTTCTGCTTGAAGATGTGCTCGAGGCTCCTGTGGTCGGTGTAGATGGCGCACTTGGTACCATACAGGTAATGCCGCCATAACTTAAGTGCAAAAACGACAGCTCCCAGCTCTAGGTCGTGCGTCGTGTAGTTCTTTTCATGAACCTTGAGTTGGCGTGAGGCGTAGGCTATAACCTTGTCTCGTTGCATCAACACGCAACCAAGACCCTGAATTGATGCGTCACAATAAACCACAAAATCGTCTGTGCCCTCCGGTAAGGAAAGGATAGGTGCGCTACAAAGTCTATCCTTTAGGTGCTGAAATGCCAACTCTTGTGCGTTTCCCCAGCGATAAACAACGCCCTTCTGCGTTAGTAAGGTGAGAGGCTGTGCGATCTTAGAAAAATCCTTTATGAATCTCCGGTAGTATCCCGCCAAACCCAAGAATTGGCGAATTTCCTTTGGTGTACGAGGTGCAGGCCAGTTCTTTATCGAGTCTACCTTGGATGGATCAACGTGAATCCCATCCTTGTTCACCACGTGGCCTAGGAAATGGACTTCTCGAAGCCAGAAGTCGCATTTCGAGAACTTTGCATAAAGCTGTTCTGTTCGAAGGAGTTCCAGAATAAGTCGCAGATGCTGCTCATGTTCTTCCCGACTCTTAGAGTAGATCAGGATGTCGTCGATGAAGACTATAACAAACTTGTCCAAGTAAGGCTTGCACACTCGGTTCATCAAGTCCATGAAAACCGCAGGTGCGTTTGTCATCCCAAAAGGCATGACCAAAAACTCGTAGTGCCCGTATCGAGTTCTGAAAGCTGTTTTGGAGACGTCCTCTTCCCGGACTCTCAGCTGGTGATAACCCGATCTCAAATCGATTTTCGAATAGTAGCTCGATCCTTGCAACTGGTCGAACAAGTCGTCGATACGCGGTAGAGGATAACGATTCTTCACCGTCACCTTGTTGAGTTCTCGGTAGTCGATGCACATTCTGAAAGTACCGTCTTTCTTCTTTACAAATAGTACCGGAGCTCCCCAGGGCGACGAGCTAGGACGAATAAAACCCTTATCCAGGAGCTCTTGTAGTTGCGTGGAGAGTTCCTTCAACTCTGATGGGGCTAAACGATAAGGTGCACGAGCGATAGGTGCAGCTCCAGGAGCTAGTTCAATCTGAAACTCGACTTGACGATGAGGCGGAAGACCAGGTAATTCCTCAGGAAATACCTCAGGATAGTCGCGTACAACTGGAAAATCTTCTATCCTCTTCTCTTTCTCCGTGGTGTCAGTAATAAGAGCCAAAATGGCGGTGTGGCCCTTTCGCAAGTACTTTTGGGCCTTAAGGAGAGAAATGACGTTCTCAACAGCGCTCCTCTTGTCGCCGTGAATCATGAGAGGTTCACCACCGGGACCTGGAATACGGACTACTTTCTCGTTGCAAAGAATCTCTGCTCGGTGTTGGGATAACCAATCCATCCCAATGACAACGTCGAAACTACCCAAGACAATAGGAATGAGGTCGATAGAGAAGGTCTGGTCAGCGAGAATAAGTTTACAACCCTTGACTAGGTGTGTGGCGTCTAAACTCTTACCATTTGCTAGCTCTACGGTGTGCTTGTTGTTCAAAGGTGTTGGAATACGCTTAAGCATTCGACTAACTTCTAGTGACACGTAGCTAGTATCGGCACCCGAATCAAATAATACTGAAACATAAAAGTCGTCGAGAAGGAACTTACCCGCCACAACATTGGGGTCATTCCTTGCTTCACCTTGGCCGATCACAAACATCCGCCCCCTGGCGCCATTGTTGTTGTTGTTCCCATTGTTACCGTTCCCCTGATTGTTGTTATTGTTGTTGTTGTTGTTGTTGTTCTGGTTCCTGTTCAGTTGGGGACAGTCTCTCTTGAAGTGGCCCTCAGCTCCACACTGAAAGCACCCTTTGTTATCACCTTGCTGTTGCTGCTGCTGGCGCTGGTTCTGCTGAGCTTGCTGACGATTCTGATTGGCGGGGTACAAGCTCCTGCAATCCTTTGCAGCGTGACCAGGCTTGTTGCACCGATGACAGTTGCCCCGGGTGCATGGCCCGCTGTGGTGCAGGCTGCAGCGATTGCATTTGGGGTGATTTCCTTTGTATCCACCACCGGACGATTGCTGATTAGGGCTCTTGTAGTCCTCAGTCTTTCTCTGCTGAGACTGGGACTGAACAGAAGTCGAACCCTTACTTGAAGTTCCATCCCACTTCCGTTTGTTGTCACTTGAGGTACCAGTAGTAGTTGCAGCGCCAATGCGTTTTGGTAACTTGTTCTGCTCCACCGCTTGATCCGTTAGACGGTGAGCCAACTGAACGGTTTGCTGGTAGGTAGCGAGGTTCGCTGAAGTCACATGACTTTGGATTTCTGGCACTAAGCCCTGAAGAAACAGTTCGATGCGTTTGATGGGAGGGTCCACCATAGTAGGGCACAGAATTGCCAGTTCGTTCGACCTTTTCACATAAGCTTCAATTTCGGACCCCGTCATCTTGAGGTTGAAGAATTCCACCTCTAGTTTGTGAATCTCATCCCGACTGCAGTATTCTTCTTTGATCATTTCCTTAAAAGTTTCCCATGGGGTGGCGTTGGCAGCAACCAACCCTAGCATCTGAACTTGAGCGTTCCACCATGTGAGGGCTAAACCCTCGAGAGTACCAGTAGCATACTTCACCCTGCGCGCCTCAGGGCATTCACACATTTCGAAGACAGATTCTAGTTTCTCAAACCAATGTAGGAGACCTACTGCTCCTTCAGTGCCGCTAAAAGTAGTTGGTCGGCAGTCCATGAAAGTCTTAAAAGTGCACACGGGTGGCTGAACATGCTGACCTATCGTAGGTGAAAGAAAAGACAGAGTTTAACACAAAGGTTGGTTCACGAGAGTAGGATCCTAAAGATCCTAGAAGAAGTTCGGACTGCAGGATATACCTCCTGCGTGTGCAGCTGCGAGTGCTGCGGCAACTCGTTCGTTGATCAGAGCCGTCAACTGGGCTTGTGTCATGTTAACGCGTCCAGACATGATCTTCATACCAAGAAGAATGTGAGTGAGAGGGGTTTCGCGAAAGTACAATGATAGGATAGAGTAAGCACGCACGTGTTCAAGCAACAGTAGTTATACTAACCAAGCATACCATAAGCAATGTACCATGTAACTAACAAGTAGGCAATATACACATAGATCATATCACCTAGAATGTCGAGCCTTGCATGTGGAGTGAAGCATCGTTGTGGATCGTTGAGCACTGTACAGGTTATAGTCTGGTTTTAACAAAAACGTTTTCCCCTTTATTAAAACCAAGTTCTCTATAACCAATGGCTCTGATACCAATCTGTCACACCCCCAAAATCCACCTGCGGAGTACTACCGCTTGGAGGCGTGACTGACCAGGATCCAGCCACCAATCATATTGAACAAGCATATAAGTAGTTATAAAAATCCACCCAATACAATTGGTGTTCAAGCAAAACATAGTTAAGTTGCAAGCGGAAGCATAAGTCTTAAATCAAAACATAAGTTTCATTGTTTCAAAGTCTAACATGGCACACAGTCGTCCATGTCCCACAACGATCCTCCTTCATGCAAGCTCCAGCTTAAGAACCTAAGGACCTGCAAAGCATGTAGTAACGAGTCAACAACTAGTTGAGTGAGTTCACGGTTGGGTGTTCGTTTTAAGTTGTTTCGAAAACAGTTTCCTTTAGCTGGCATCCTGCCGTGGGGGTTACCCCATAGTTAAAAACGTGACTTGTTTATTCCCGGTTACTCTGGCTATCCAGCCGTGGGGGCTACCCCGTGTTAGTTATCTGGCATTTCGGCCGTGGGGGCTACCCCATGTATCTACTAGACTCGTTACCATATCGACTGCTGACTGTAGTCATGTTTATGTGCCCTGAAACTGTCAATGTCTATCAGCATTGACGTGCCCCAGATCCATTAGTTCACGCCCGTCCTCTGCGGCACGGTGTGAGGTTTGTCAAACCTAAATAGCGCTATCTAACTAATGACCCGCTCGCCATTGGCCCGGCGATTAAGTCGATATAAAAAGGAGGGACTTCGTGATAGAGTTTTGGTCTAGTACGAGTTATCTGTCCGTGAGGACGAGGAATTTCATTCCTGAACCTTTGCTGTCCTACCCAAGGAGGACGAGGAACCCATTTCCTTAACCCCAATTCCCGACCCCTGGGAATCCCATGCTTTGTAGAGGGTGTGAACTCACCTTGGTTTGCTCGGTAGAAAACACAGAAAAGTCAAACAAGCAACGTTGAGGCTACTCACGTCCGGTTCAAGTATGGGTTCCAAAGTGTGAGTGAATCTTCCAAACGGGTGTGTGTGCGAGATGATCCGAGAGTTCCTTACGGTTGTTGGTTGGATCCGAGAAGAAGGAGGAGAAATATGATGTTGAAGCTTAGGGTTTAGTGGTTTGTAGAGAGTGTAGAGGAGTATGTGTGGATTGTCCAAGAATGGACTAGTTTGGCTAACATGAGGATTATATACTAGTCCTAGGTAGTGCACCCTAATGGGTTTCGGGTGGGTTACATGAGGTGCGGCCCAACCGGCCCATGTGTGGCGTGATGTTTACTCGAGACCCCATGGTCTCGGGTCGAGTCCTTGTTGTTTCGGTACCTATACACATATCGCATATATACAAGCACACACAAATAACACATAATCACATAAAGATTCATTGTCATTAATCACATAAGTTAACTAGTCACACGTTCAAGCATACAACGAAAGGTTCTAAATTTCGAGTTGTCACAATGTTCTCCTTGCCTTTAGAATCTGCACATGCAAGAAATCTAAACGCGTAATGAGAACAACTGCTTGGAATATCATAAGTAAACGACACACATGTGACCATTATTCAATCAAACATCGTCCGACAGTTTGAAACTTTAACAAATTGTTCAGTTTTAGGTTTTTAACTTTCAAAACTTGCAAATTTCGACCGTTTATGAAGAATCAGTCGTTTCGGTTTTCAATCAGGTTTCAGGTAACGAAGACTCGAGATCCAACATCGTACAATCGAAAATAAGACAGAAATAAAATCTTTTTGGCTTTTAGAAAGTTTATATTAAAACACACCTAAAATCTTTTTGGTATTTTGAATATTTCAAATGTAAAGGCAGAAAGCAGTAAATAAATATATACAAAGATGCAGAAACTGAAAGCATTAAATAAATATTTACAGACATTCTTTTTGCGAGTTTCGAGGGTAAGAGAATCATATCAGTGTACGGTCATGCCAAAACGCTCTTGTTGTTCAATTAGTTAACATTAAGATAAGCATCCTATAACAATTATCGGTATTGTTGTCCACTTAAGCTCAACTTATCAGATGTAATCATGGCGAGGGGATACGTTAAGGTATGATTTATACTTACCGACCGGTGTTCATCCACATCACGACACATTCCCGTATCAAGGTATGCACGAGGGTTCATCTTACCGGTGAGTATACCGATTATCATCTGTTTGACCGTATATGATGTGAGATTCTCACTTATTTTGATTTGAAAACAAGCCCTATGTGATAGAATCACTTATTGATGAGGAACTTGATTTTCGATGCATGAGGGCACAGGAGCAAGTCCGTGAACAGGTCAGTACTTTCGTACAGCAGAGAGACGAACTTGACTCCTGGATAAATGTGATATATTATCACTTATTTTGGGGACATGTGATTGTTGATCACTTATTGAGGTCGAATGCAATATGTACACGTATGTATGGTATCATGGAAGATCTAGACTTGCGTCCCCGTTATTTTTCGGAAAAAGATACAACCATGATACCCAGATGATAAGCAGTATAAAGACCGAATATCTCAGAACCTCGGCAATCTCTCAAACGAAATTTCGGTACTAAGACCATATGCCAATGAGTGGTTCCCACCTGGTCTTCAGTCGATTTAAGTTTATATCACCCTGCACACTTTAAAATGATTGTGAGCCTACCGATACATCTTATATAGAGCTGCTTATCGCTTCTTCATTTATGGTTTAAAGAGGTTTAGACAGACCACTGATGTACTATCATTTTCTCTTTTGCTCGCCAGGAAACTCATTTTTGCTTTTCTATTGTTTTTGTGTTTTTGAAAATTTCCGATGTTTTTGGATTTTCAAATTTTGGATTTACTCCCCCTAAAATCAATAAACTAAGACAAATTTAAAACACAAAGGTATTTACAAAAATGATTTTCCGATGTTGGTTTTACTCTTGCTTGACCTTAATGCCGTTTACCAATAATAAATAGTCAAATCTTGATTTGTCAAATGCTTTGGTAAAAAGGTCGGCACGTTGGTCATCGGTGTGGACGTAAGCAACATCGATTAGCCTTTTCTCAAAGCAATCACGTATGAAGTGATACTTAATTTCGATGTGCTTAGTCTTTGAATGCTGCACAGGATTTCTAGTGATCTGTAAGGCAGCAGAATTATCAACGTAAATAGGAGTAGTTAGGAATTCAAAACCGTAGTCGCGCATTTGTTGTTGGATCCATAGGACTTGGGAGCAACAACTTGAGGCAGCAATGTATTCAGCTTCGCATGTTGATGTAGCGACGCACGTCTGCTTCTTGCACTGCCATGTGACTAGGCGATTTCCCAAAAACTGACATCCAGCCGTTGTGGATTTGCCGTCGATTTTGCATCCGCCAAAATCAGAATCACTGAATGCGATCAAGTCAAAGTTATTATCCCTAGGGTACCACAGACCGGTGTCAGGGCAACCCTTCAAATAACGAAAAATCCTTTTTACAGCTGCAAGATGTGAGGCCTTCGGGTTGACTTGATATCTGGCAAGCAGGCACGTTGGGTACATTATATCTGGTCTTGATGCTGTGAGGTACATAAGAGATCCGATCATCGCGTGGTAGTATGAGGGGCTAACAGCTTCACCCTTCAAGTCTGGAGTAATTCCGTGATTTTGCGGCAATGGGGTACCGATGGGCGTTGCATCAGACATCTGGAACCGGCTCAAGATGTCACTAACATATTTAGTCTGATGGATGAATATCCCAGACTCGGTTTGTTGTACTTGTAGGCCCAAAAAGAAGGTCATTTCCCCCATAGCACTCATCTCGAATTTATCCTGCATGATGCGCTCGAAATTCCTACACAAAACATCATTAGTAGAACCAAATATAATATCATCAACGTATACCTGTACCAGTAGAAGATCTCCATCTTGTTCTTTGATGAAAAGAGTACAATCGATAAGACCTCTGCGAAATCCATTCTCCAGCAGATAATTAGATAAGGTTGCATACCAAGCTCGCGGTGCTTGATGTAGACCATAGAGAGCTTTGTTGAGCAACCAAACCCGATCGGGATGGATAGGATCTTCAAAACCTGGAGGCTGTTCGACGTACACCTCTTCTTCCACCACACCATGTAAGAATGCACTTTTCACGTCCATCTGGTATACCTTGAAACCTTTGAATGAGGCATAAGCCAGAAAGATCCGAATTGCTTCTAGACGTGCAACAGGTGCATACACTTCGTTGTAGTCGATCCCTTCTATCTGACGAAAACCTTGAACGACTAGCCTTGCTTTGTTTCGAATAACGACTCCACGGTCATCCTTTTTGCATTTAAACACCCAACGGGTACCAATCTTCTTGTAACCAGCAGGTTTCTCTACGAGTTTCCAGACACCAAGCTTCTGGAATTGTTGCAGTTCTTCCTGCATCGCTTCAACCCATGAGTTATCTTTCAAAGCTTCTTTCCAAGTTCTTGGCTCTTCCTGTGAGACATAACACGCGAAAGACCAATCGTTTTGTTGACCAGATTCTCGGATAGTTGCATATAAGCCTGCATTGTTGTTGTTTCGCAACATGTTTCTTGTTTGAACGCCACTTTGTACATTTCCGATGATGTTTTGTTGAGGATGGGTATTATGAATCCTTGTTTCCGGATTATCTTGAACTGGAATATTTGTACCCAGATTGTTGAGATTGAGATCAACAATCAATTCAATGCCCGGAATTGACGAAGAGGATGATGCAGTAGCTTCAGCTGTTCTAGGGACGTCCACTGGAGGAGTACCTTCTGAAGTACCATGAACTGCTGTTGTTGGAGCTTCTTGATCTGCATCTAGAAATTCATCATCCTCTGAAGATTCGTTCAATTCGGTAGCATCGTGAAAATCCTCATTATCGAGAGCATTATTGTTCACTGAAGATGGTTCTTGATTGACAATAATGGGACGAACCAACGGTGAATCTGTAGCATTGTCACTCTCGAAAAACATCCTTGCTGCAGCATTTTCTTCAACTGCTTCAACATTGATCGAATTGAAAAAGTCATCGTACTCAAACATCCAAGGCTGACCAGGATTTCTAACTGGCAAAGTGTGCCTTTGTACTCTGACTTCAGACCATTCCTCGACCCTTTTAGTCTCTAGATTCCAGACTCTTAAGTTCGGGGTGGAATACCCAAGAAAGTATCCTTCAATGGCTCTTGCCCCAAACTTTCCATTAGGATCGATTAGTGTGCACGGAGCTCCAAACGGTTCAAGATATGACAAATCTGGTTTCCGTTTGTTAAGAAGCTCAAAGCAGGTCTTGTTGTGCCTTTTGACTGTAAGGACTCGGTTCAACGTGTAACATGCAGAGGACACAGCTTCAGTCCAGAATGGAATGGGCAACTGCGATTCTACCAACATAGTCCTAGCAGTCTCGATCAATGTGCGGTTCTTACGTTCAGCGACGCCATTCTGTTGAGGAGTATAAGCTGCACTAAATTCGTGAAGAATACCTTTTGAAGTGCAAAACTCCGCCATGGCATGATTTTTGAATTCAGTACCATTGTCGCTACGTATCCGCCTAACCTTCAACTTATATAGATTCTCAATCTGAATGATCAAGTTTTTGATAATACCGAAGGTTTCGCTCTTGTGTGCCATGAACGCCACCCAAGAAAATCTTGAATAATCATCAGTTATCACGAGGCAATATTGATCATTCCTTATACTTTTGTGCTTGACAGGACCGAACAAATCCATGTGCAAACGTTCAAGAGGAACAGCCACCGTGTTGATTTTCTTGGTAGGGTGTCGCTTCTTCGTTTGTTTTCCTTTCTGGCACGAGACACAGACGTCTTGAAGATGAAAGTTTTTAAGGGGAACACCATTCACTAATTCATTTGACACCAAATGATTCATTTTGCGTAAGTGAATGTGACCCATTCGTCTGTGCCAAGAGATTGAGTCTTTTTCTGTGGCTTTGGAAACGAAAAAGGTTGCTTGTGCAGACGTTGTGATAGCTTGGCTCATATCAAGGACGTACAAATCATTTATCCTTGGAGCCGACAAGAGAATCCATTCTTTCGGAATATTGAAGCCGGGTTTCAGCACATAACATCCATTTGCATCAAAGTGTACTGAGAACTGCTTATCACAAATTTGAGAAACACTAAGAAGATTGTGATCAAGTTGTTGTACGAAGTTGATCTTATCAAAACTAACAACCCCGTTGGAAATCATTCCTTCACCCGTAATATATCCGCCTTTATCTCCAGCAAAAGCAACATAACCTCCTCTAATAGATTTAACGTCGTAGAGAAGCTTCATGTCGCCTGTCATGTGCCTGGATGCCCCACTATCAACAATCCAATGACTACTGATAGTTCCTCCTGGAACACCCTGCACATGAACTCACTTGATTAGTTGGAGATGGGGACCCAAGCCATTGTGGTCTTGGGTCTTCCATTTTCATCAACAACAATAACTTCTATTCTTTGATGATTCATAAATTGTGATGGTCCCTCTGAACTTGTGGTCAATTTAGGTTTCCATGTCTGTTGAGTTTTACCAGTTTGATTGTTTGACAATTTAACTTCGTGATTGTTTGAAGTTTTTGAAAATTTTGAGTTTTCTAGCTTAACTGAAACAGATTGTTTTTTAACCACATCAGTTTTAAGTGCCTTTTCAATCACCTTGACTTGTTGGCGTTTCTGTTTCTTTTCCCTTTCTCTTACAAGTCGGGGATCTTGTTTTACAGAAACAGATCGCTTTTGGTGATTGTGTTCATGGGGATCATCATCCTTTGCTTTCAACTTATGAAGATACGGACAGTTTCGAATTATATGTCCAATTGTACCACATTCAAAACATGATCTTCGTTCAACAAACCCCGAAGTATCATGTGGTCGTCTTGCCGATGATGAACTTTGTGATCCCGAGGTACTAGGTTTTGAACTACTTGGTTCATTTCTTTTCAACACAGTTGCTTTCTTGACAAAATCTAAGTTAGATTGGTTTTCAAACGTGTCAATTTTGTCCGTTCCCTTAGATCTCACAAAGTTCACATTCTTGTTCTTCTTTTGATTTGGCTTCTTTTGACTTTGAGCCGGCAATTTTCCTTTTTGTTTGTTATGATTTTGCTGCCTTTTCTCTGTTGGTAATTTCTGGTTGCCAAATTGTTTTCTAACTTCAGCCTTTGGGATAGGAGGGCACTGTGTTACCACAACGTGTGATCCTTTCTTACCCAGAAATTTACTTGTCGAATTTTCAAAAACTTTACTGATTAAGGATTGATTTACATTCTTAATCGGAAAATCTTTGTCAGAATAAATTTTATTATCACCAACAAGAGTATACAGCAAATCCACACTCTCCGACTCTTGTGCAGACAAGGACTCGATTGCAACAGTCTTAGCGGGTTTTGCAGGAGGATCACATAGAATATGATTCTCAAGAGGTATGTCCTCTTCTTTTATCACCGCATCAGACTTTGCTGAATCAGTATCATCAGATTCATCATCAGAAGAATCAGCATCCTCAATCACAACTGGAGGATCCTGATTCTGTTCAGCAGAAGACACACATGTACCTGCTGACACATCCGAATCTGATGATACCTCTTTCTTGTATCCAAGTCCTGTTGCAAATTCATTAACATCTAGAGGAATAGATGGTTCAAAGAAAGTTCTATCCTCCTCGTCAGGCATGGCATCATAATTGTGTCTCACAGGTGGTGGACATTTCTTGTAGCCTATGCATGTGACATCCCGTTTCTCTTTCTGTACGTCAATGATGTGATCCAACACATAGCTAGAGCTCAAATAACTGTCTAGCTTAAGTTGGATCGCCTCACTTTCAGTTTTGACACAAGCCATTTCCTTTTGCATTACCTCAAGGCGAGTTATATACAAATTAATGTCAGTTTGTTTTCTGGAAACCATTTTAGTTAACTCGGTTTTATCTTTCTTTAATTTCTCAATTACCGATTTAAACTCCTTTTCATGGTTTTCATAAAACATGTTGGCTTCAGTGCACTTCGAGAGATCCACGGTCAATTTCTGATTGTGGATGAATGTCACATCATATTTCTCTTGCAAAGCCTCGTGTTTGCTTTGCAATTCACACCACTTATCATTCAATGAAACATGTTTGTCTTGCAAGTCAAACAAACTAGCTTGTAAAGCATCATGTTTGCCTTGCAACTCAGACATGTTTGCCTCTAAATCAGCACATTTAACACTTAATCTAGCACAATTATCACAAATAGCAGCAGTGGGTTCATCGACACATACCTGACTTGATGAACTGTCGACATTAGCCATAAAGGCTGAATGGAGAGAAGACGAAGAATAAGCAGCTTGATCCACCAAAATAGATCTTCTTTGAATTCCTGCTGCAGCTTCTTCCAAAAGCTCATCAATATCTGCATCGACTGACGCACTTGATGTGTCATCTTCCTGATCATTCCCTGAACTCGAGGACTCTTCATCTGAACTTCCACTGTAACCGGAGCTGTCTTCATCTTCAGAAGATTCATCACCATTGGTGGAAGATTCTCCACCACTGGTGTGTTTAAGATCCTTGACAACTTCAGCAAAGCAAGCTGTTCCATCTGGAGCATCATTTCCCAACTGGATAGACCAATCACAACCTTCATCTACTTGAACCACAAGTGCCTGGTTGGCATTAGATGGTCCTGCTTGACTCTGGTTGTCGACAGGCACCAATGTGCGCTCATTGTTCCTTACTTGGTTCTGATTTGCCCTGTTGCCTTGACCTCTGAAAGGATTTTGGTTTCCATGTTGAGATGGCCTCGTACATTCACGTTTGAAATGACCACGTTCACCACAATTGAAGCATTTAACAGCCTGCTTATCAAACCCATACTTGGTGTCTTTCTTGCTTTCCAAGCTGGTTCTGCCAGTTCTTTCCATGAAATCCTTTGCTCGCCTAACAGCACTGGCAAAGGCCCACTTGATGTCCATCATCTCCATCTCCTCTTTATCGATCTGCTGATAGTCTTCTTGAGTCAGATTAATGTTGCCAATCTGACCTTCCACTAATCCACAGTATGCGCTCACCAAAGTGTTTAGAAGCTCCATATGTTCTTTTGCTACTTCCACACTAACTTTAGAAAAGCTTGAGGTGTCGAGCCGTACTGTATTTGGCTTTGATTGTTGACCAGCAGATGATGTGCTTCCATAACACGCTTGCTGTTGAGGAGGAAGTGGATTCCCATACATGTCTGTTGGTCCGGTAGATTGAGGAGGAAGTGGATTCCCATACATGTCTGTTGGTCCGGTAGATCGAACAGGTAATGGATTTCCGAACATATCAGTTGCTCTGATAGGTCGTTGGCTTTGCTGTTGTGGTACTGGTTGAGGAACTGGTTCAAGCGGATTTCCATACATGTCTGTTGGAGGAGGCTTGACCGGAACTTGGATAGTATTGCCATACATGTCAGTGCTAGACACAAACGCTGTTTGAATTGGAGAGTGTGAAGAAGGTTTTGTAGAAGTGCTAGAAGTTCCATAATACATTTCAGGATTTTGTGGCACGAGAACTCTTTTTGCCTTGAGAGTTTCTTCCTGATTCTTGTTTTCCAGGAGTTGAACGAAGTCATTGAAGTTTGTTGTAGCTAAAGTGCCATTGTACTTCATGATTTCCAAGAAAGTATTCCATTGAGGTGGCAACGCATCTGCAAACTTTTTCACAATCTCTGCTGAAGTTGTAACAACCTCAAAATTTGCCAATTCAGTCAGCAAATGATTAAATCGACTTGCCAAATCTCCTAAAGATTCATTCTCCATACAAGTAAAACCATCAAACTCTTTCTTTAGCAAGTCACGTCTCAATTGACGTGTCGCTTCATTTCCTACGCCCCTTGTCTTCAACGCGTCCCACAACCTCTTCGTTGTCTTGTAACTGACAAATTGATGATAAATATCTTTACTTAACGCCTGAGTAAGAATGGCATATGCCTTCTTTTCCAAATCATAGACCTTCTTCTGATCTTCCGTAAGATCTGCAAACGTAGCAGCAGATGATGCGGCAACCTCTATTGTTTGATCGAAATCTGTGATGAACCGCAACCACAATTCTGTATTTTGTCCAAGGACGTATGTATGAAATCTGTCAATCCATCCTGGATATTCGTATAAGTGCATCAACTTTGGAGGCCGATTCAAACTTCTGGTTTCGCTCTCGCTTAAGAGAATGCTTTGAAAACTTGGAGTTTGATTTGATACGAATGCCCATTGACCGGTAGAAATTGCATTAGCTTGTGAAGATACCGGTGCGGGAGACGGAGTACCAAAATACATCTCTGTATTTACCGGAGTACCCCATCTTGGATTCATTTTTGATCAAGAATAATAATACCTGAAAATCACAAACTTGTTAAACATAAACAGACTAAGATCGAAGGATCAAGACTTGTTCGAAGGATCAACAGTGTTCGAAAGATCACTGTTGAATTTCGAACAATGATTTCGAAAGATTCTCCAAACGAAGGATCCTTATCTTTCGAAAAAGAACTGTAGACCGAAAGATGTATGCTTCGAAAAGATTCCTTGGATCGAAGGATAAGTCACAGACTTCGAAGGATGTTCGAAGGATGATTATCTATCGAACCTCCTATGATCGAAAGATGATCTTTCGACTTCGAAGGATATCCTTCGATCTGCACTGACACAGTTGACGAAAGTGACAGGTTGGTGAAAAAGGTGATGGGTTGGTGGAAATCTTTCGGCAGAAGGGTATGGTCAGACCATACTTTTAGCAAACCGAGATTTTGAATAAAAAAAAAATACTAAAAATCGAAGGATCAACCCAGAAACCGGTCACCGGAGTAAGCCGGAATTTGGCCGGAGAAGACCAAACTTCTTAAAAACAAACTTTTAAGTTACCCAACCCGTCTTTTAACACACCCGGTAAGTTTAGAACACGTTTTTACGACTGGAAAAGCAAGAAAAACACTAAAAACGGGTGCTAAACCATGTGCGTTTTTGTCCAAAACACTCCAAAGTCTTGTATAAACTCGGTTTTTAACAAGGAAAAGAGCCACGGCTCTGATACCACTTGTAGGTCCCTCGGAGGTTGAGGTCAAACCTATTCCTTGTTATATCTAACACACTAGCAAGTGCGGAATCCAAGCTAGCATGCAAACCAGAGTTTATATGAGAACACAAGCCACAAAGAGGAAGGTAGACACACGAGATATCAAAGTTTGCTCTTGTATTTCAGTGGACACGGTTACAGCCCTTGACACACACTGAAAATACGCTCTCTACAAGACTTGGTTCACTCACTTCTCACACTCTCTATTTTCTGTCTCTTTTTCGTGTCATCGTGAAGTGAACACATTACATGGATATATATATCCAAACACAGATCGTCTGGTCGAAGGATCAGATAGACTGATCGAAAGATCATCTATCGATCTGAAACAGCTCGAAGGATCCACATATACCTCGAAGGATGAAATCCTTCGAGGTCCATCCATCGAAGGTTTATCCTTCGAGCTCATCGAAGGATATAAACAATCCTTCGATGACTCATCCTTCGACACAAACATGTTTCAACAATGTGCTAACTGTTTGGCTAAGTCAAACCAGGAGGATGGTTGACTTGGTCAAACTTACATCGAACACACATATTAACAAACCTAAGACGTAACTCAGACTAACACAAGACATCGTTTGGTATCATGACAAAATACAGACAAAGTACAGACACAAGTGCACCAACAACCTAACTACTCCTCTATTTTAGCTACAGATTTCAATATTCCCTTGTTCACCAAGTCCACATGCACGTTCCATAAAACTCAGTCAACCTTTTGACCACATCTTTAACATGCAAACTGTTTTGACCCTTCCAAACGACCCATGAAACTTTGACCCGTAATCCGTTAAACCGCGACCCGATAACGTACCGACCCGTGACCCGTAAACTGAACCGATTAACCCAACATGTATTTCGTTCCTTAGGTTTAGCCAGTTTTGCGACTATCGTCTAAATGTTTTTTTCTTCACATTTGGATCCAAAAGATTTGAAATCTTACTATTTTCACTTGACTGGTTAACTCCGTCCGTTTTTCACCGTTTAAGTCAAGGGTATTACCGTCTTTTTAGACATTTTTTTTGTTAAACTAAAAACACTATAAGAAATAAAGTCAATAGAGGTGGATCTTTATTTCTTATATTGTTTTTAGTTTAATAAAAAAAAGGTCTAAAAAGACGGTAATACCCCTCTGACGAAAGTGGCAAGATTTCAAACTTTTTGAATCCAAATGCGTTAAAAACAAATCTTTGGACGAAAGTCACAACATTTCCAAGATTTTGGTTTATATCCAAATTAATGCTTTCAAAGATGCATATTTTCAAGATTTTGGTTCTTTTCAAATTAACTGTTTCGCACTTGCATATTCTCAAGATTTATGCTTTTGGGTAGGTTTTCATACCAGAATAATTTTACTTTTTGCATTTTGTTTCTTCATGTAGGGATATAAATTAAACCAGCTGGTTCTATTTGTCAACCTCAAATGTGAAAAGTCAACGGATTGCAGACTTAACACATTAACCTATAATAATATAATAAAAAACTAAAATTGGACATTATCTTTGCAATTTGGTTCATACCATTGACTTGTAGAAGTCAACCAGTTTGACTTCCTTTCCCCCCTGCTACAATCATTAAATTCAAAACAATCACTCAACATTTCACACAACATAATCTCCGGGAATATTCCGGTGTCTTTCTGGAATCTAAAGTGTGAGTGAGCAATAAGGGTGTTAGGAGTGGTTAAACACTTTGGAGTGGCAAACCAAAAAACGACCAATCAGAGCGCGCCATGTCAATCAGTCAAAAGTGTTTAAACTTTGGTGAAAAGTGTTGGCAATGGTTTAGACACTTGGTGAATTGATAAACTATTTAAAAAAAAGGAAAAAGGTGTGATTGGTTGAGATAGGAATGGACCCCACCCCACAACACCCTCTCTCTCTCTCTCAATCCCCTTCCCCGCGTCGACTTCCCCTCCCCACACCACAACCTTCACCGACTCGGCAAAGGCTCGGCGGCGGTGTTTGCCGCTCGGCAAAACCGTTTGCCGACTACTGCTCCGAACACCCTAACAAACTGACAGTCAGACTCCGGTTGGTGAACAAATGAACACAAAAAACGCGTTCAATTATTCTGCAAACAGTGGATTACGCGGTATGCAGATTATAGTCAAATTAAGTTCGGTTTGCGTGTTGGGAACAAATGAACATGAAGAACGCGTTCAATTATTCTGCAAACAGTGGATTACACGGTATGCAGATTATAGTCAAATTATTCTGCAAACCGATTCTATTAAAATTCATCGATGTGTTGGCCAATAAAACCTAATCCAACATAGACATCGGTTTAAATTGGGAACATATTATACTCATTAATAGAATCGGCTCGATCCCCTATAAATGACCAAAATAATAAACCAAATAAAACCATACCTTACTCCATTAATCCATCGATGTGGGCTAAAAAAAAATCCAAACTTCTTGTAATTTTAATTCATGTGTTTCCCAGTCACTAGTAGCTACCAGATTCCAATCTAAGGTTGACATTTGTGATTGTAGACCATCATGTACCAACCATGCCCAAAGTGCTAGAATTGAAGTCTATTGCGAGTAGGTAGTGGTGCACAAATCGGGTTTTTTTAAAAACCGGTTCTGGGTATGGAACCGGGTTGGGGTAGGATAGTGTTTTACAAAATCGGGAACCGGGTCGGGTCCGGGTTTTCTACCAAAAATGTATACCCTATATACCCGGGTTCAGGTCGGGTTTTATAAAACCCGGGTATTATAATACCCTATTTCCGGGTTCGGGTTCGGGTCCGGTTCGGGTATTCATCGGGTAGGGTTCGGGTATGCATCGGGTTGGGAAAAAACCCGCACCGGGTATTAAAAAAACCCGACCGGGTATTAATGCTTCTTTATATGTTTTAGTGGATGGTGCTTATTGAAATTTTAATGACATTTCTAAATTTAAATTCGATGGTGCTAGATCGAAGGAATAGTCCTGATTTGAATTCTTTTGGATTACATAAACAACAATATATTTTATTTGTTATGTTTTAACCAAGTTCTATCAATTTTTCATTTTTTTGTATTAGACAAACACCAATGGATCTTTCCAGCAAATAGAGGGGAAAAATGACCAAATATTTCAAATATCATTAGAAACCTAATAATTAAATAAGATTACATTAAAGTGCATACATAAATTTGTTAAATCGTAATAGAAGTCTTAATGCTTGAAAACATAGATAAAATAACATAGATAAAAAAAACATAGATAGGACTAGAAGTCAAAGTGCTATATAACCGGGCATAAAAAAACCAAGTTTCGGGTATTTATAAAACCCGGTTCCGGGTATTTATAAAAACCGGGTTTCGGGTATAAACCGGGTATAAAAAAACCCGGTTCCGGATTCGGGTTTTAGATCAAATATGAATACCCGGTCCCTACCCTATGGGTAGGGTCGGGTTCGGGTATAGAAAACCCGGTTTTTATAATACCCGGTTCCGGGTTTTTTTTCTGGGTTCGTGTCCGGGTTCGGGTTTTTTGTTCACCACTACGAGTAGGTGGACAAAAAGAAAATTCAATCATTCTACCAACAGATTACTCCATTGTGTAGCCACTCAACCATCACATGCCCATATCAAAATTCCATATAATGCAGGTGAAGGCCCAATAATAAAACTGGAAATCCAATTAATTCTAGCCCAAATACCAAACAATCTGCCCAAATACCAATGAAGCCCAACATTTCGAGTATCCTTTTGTTTGGTCATATCAGTGGGCCCAAATGAATAAAACCTAGTTGCCAAACAAATGACTTCAGCCGACAACTTTGTTGTACAGTAGTTGCTATCATCTTCAGTAATAACATGCTACCTTATCTCCTCTAATTTCTTCTAATTCCATTCTCTCTCTTCGATAAACACCAACAGCCATCAAACCCTAAGGATTCAACTATCAGCCGCCACGAACATCACAGCCAGCTGCTGTCTTCTGTTACCGGAAACAACTATCTCCGACCATCATCCTTTAGCAGCCAAAAAGAAAATCATTAAGTCCCCATCAGCAGCTCACGAACAAGTAAGGTTCACGAAGAATGAATGGTTCTTCGTGAGGAATCATCAGCGAACAATCACAGCAACGAAGAACATTCTTCGTCAGATGTAGGTTGTTCGTCGTGCACTGTCATAATCACCATTGAGACGAAGAATCAGCTTGACGAAGACTGATAGCTGACGAAGAACCTGTTGTTTCATTCAAGGTAACCGGCGAAGAATCGGACACAAAAACTGCACCAACAATAATCGGACAAGCCACATGGACGAAAATGGCAATTAACTCATGTTTTTATTGTTTTGGACGGAAGTACGGAACCGACATGTTTCAAGAATGTCAGGGACGGAAATGTTACAAACCATATGATTTGTTCTGTTAGCTGAGAGTCTAAGAGGGTAATGTGATGAATTAGGGTTTTGATCCCTTTGTTAAAAGATTCAATCTTGTTGATCTTGAGTTGTGGATTTACTACATGTTTTAAGTTATGTAATTGTTGCATTTAATGGCTGTTGTTTTTATTTTTTGCATTTCAATTCAGTTTTGGTATTGAAATTATGAAACTGTTAATAAAGTATTTGGAATCCGTTTGCGGATTTGACTTCTGGTGATGCAGAATTTAATCTATTGGTATGTTTTATGCAGATGTGGCTTATTCAAAATTGATAAACTGAGTAGATATAATAATAATTCTATATAATTAATTATATAAACAATGCTCTACTTTTACCTATAGTGATCTGGTTATAGGGCTGTTTGGCAATGCGTTTTGAAAGTGATTCTCGATAATTATGTCTACAAGTTGTAGATGATCAGTTTTCTAGTGTTTGGTATCATAAAATTAGTGTATGTGTATGAGTAGGTGCAGTTAGATTAATTAGCTTAGGGAAAAAACAAAATTACTATAATATCCCCACTCAAACGTCGTTGATGCTATATATTTTTTTAAATCCTTCTTTCCGGTGCCATTATTTCACCTGTATTTACAACCGTGTTTATTTAAATCATTACTCATATTCTGTTTCCAGCTGAACCAGAATAATCTTCGACAGTGTGTCTCATCGTGTGGGCACTAAGTGAAAATGAAGAAGGCATTCAGGGACATGTAAGTAACAATATTATTATTTTTTGTGTAAACCGTTACACTACGGTACTAGCTCATATGTTATGCGTGCTAATGTTTTTATTTTTTATGCAGTAAAAGAGGAGTTAATAAGAAGGTTCTTAAAGTTCCTTCAATAGAACAGAAGGTTCTTGATGCTACAAGCAATGAGTCGTGGGGCCCACACGGAACACATCTTGCTGATATTGCACAGGCTTCAAGAAACTAGTATGCCACACTTGTTATTTTTTTTAAATGAAGAACTATATGATCTTTTTAATGCCACAATATATTAATTTTATGTCTTGATGTTCAGCCATGAATACCAAATAATCATGTCAGTTGTTTGGAAGCGTCTCAGCGATACTGGGAAGAACTGGCGCCATGTGTACAAGGTTTTTACATTCATACCCTTTTCTGGAAATACTGAATATATCTTATGGTTTTTTTGTCAAGGGTAGTTTTGTCATGGAAAAGAGAATGAGCCAAAACTTACCCTTGGAGTAATTTTTTCTCCGAGAAAATGATTTTTTTGGTGTCTTTGCGTTCTTTTATTCTAGCATATTTTCAAGATTAATTCTTTTCGGTAGGTTTTCGTACAATCGTACCAATTGTTTGGTAAATATTTTAGAGTAAAATGTATTTCTTCCCTTAGGTTTAGCCAGTTTTGCGACTATCGTCCAAATGTTTTTTTCTTCACATTTGGATCCAAAAGGTTTGAAATCTTACCATTTTCACTTGACTGGTTAACTCCGTCCGTTTTCACCGTTTAAGTCAAGGGTATTACCATCTTTTTAGACATCTTTTTGTTAAACTAAAAACGCTATAAGAAATAAAGTCAATAGAGGTGGATCTTTATTTCTTATATTGTTTTTAGTTTAATAAAAAAGGTCTAAAAAGACGGTAATACCCCTCTGACGAAAGTGGCAAGTCTTCAAACTTTTTGAATCCAAATGCGGAAAAAACAAACATTTGGACGAAAGTCGCAACATTTCCAAGATTTTGGTTTATATCCAAATTAATGCTTTCAGTGATGCATATTTTCAAGATTTTGGTTCTTTTCAAATTAACTGTTTCGCACTTGCATATTCTCAAGATTTATGCTTTTGGGTAGTTTTTCATACCCAATGTTGAGTATAATGTTCTAACCAACAGACTTTGACTTCTGCACCAGGCTTTGACTGTTCTTGAATATTTGGTAGCAAATGGGTCAGAACGTGTAATCGAAGATATTAGAGAACATGGATACCAAATATCGGTGTGTTTTTTTTTCATTGAAACTTTAGCATCTAAGTTTTCATATTAAAAAATTATATTTTGTTTTGTTTTATTTTTAATAGAATTTGGCATCTTTTCAATATATCGACTCCACTGGGAGGGATCAAGGGAGCAACGTAAGGAAGAAATCGCAAAGTCTTGTTGCTCTTGTCAATGATAAAGAGAAAATACAAGAAGCAAGAGAGAAAGCTGCTGCCAACAGGGACAAGTGAGTTTTTCTAAAAATTATTAACATTGTTTTGATGCATAAGGTGGAAATTTTGACATAAATGTAATATGCCATTTTCGTCCCTGAGTTTTGGCCAGTTTTGCGACTTTCGTCCAAAGGTTGGTTTTTCTCATCCGGATCCAAAAGGTTTAAAATCTTGCCATTTTCATCCGGCTCGTTAACTCCATTCATTTTAGTTTGTTAAGTCAGGGGTATTTCTGTCTTTTTCACTTTATGTACAAGCATTTAGCATAATGTACATGTATTCAAAAGACCGAATTGCCCTTTAAGTTAACAAAAAAGACAAAAATACCCCTGACTTAACGGAGAAAAATGGATGAAGTTAACGAGCCGGATTAAAATGGCAAGATTTGAAACCTTTTGGATCCAAATGCGAAAAAACAAACCTTTGGACGAAAGTCGCAAAACTGGCCAAACCTCAGGGACGAAAATGGCATTTTACTCTTACTCTTAAGCATGTCAATTCGGGTTATGTTTTTATCTCTCACAGGTAACTGTAAAAATAGTTCTATAGGAAACAGGTCGAAAGTTGCTCAATGTGTTTTTGATGTATAAAACTACCTAAATAGTTTTATTCAAAAAAAATTAGATTATTATTTAAATAACATAGTTTTTATAATCATATTTGACACTAATATTTGTACTGGATTGACAATATTTCAAAGTAGGTTCCGCCAGACATCCGGAGGTTCTGGAGATGATCGATATGACGGGCAATATGGAAGTAGAGATGTAGATCGGAACGGTTACGGTAGGGATTCATATGGACGTGATGGTGAAGACCGCTATAGTTATGGCGATGATGAATATCGCAGAAAAAGTCAAAGTATCGATGGTGATTATGGTGCAAAAAGTCAAAGCTCTGATAGAGATGATGGTCATCATTCTTCTAGGTATTTAACCCTCTGATAATACTCGTTTGTTCTTGCTCAGTTGGCCGTTTTTGAATGATTGAGTATACATGGCACTTTCGACCCGTTTACATATACATGGCAGTTTGGTTTATGCTTTATCTCTAATGGGTCAGATGGGTTAAGATAAATGGTTAAACATGTAAATCCATTTGAAGTGTATTCAAATGCATAGAACCTTCTAAATCTCTTTGTTAGAAAATGTTTAAAATTATTATTGTAATGATATAGTATTTGTAATTGTATTTTACACATTAGTTTATTTGTTAAATTAAAAAAAATGAATATTTTCGTTTGCAGAGATAGCAATGCTAGAGTTGAAGATGCTTCTCCTGATGGAAGGTAATAAGATGGTTTCCAGTTTGTTATTACGATATTAAAATCAATAAAATATAACAAATGAATAATATATATATTTTGGTGTTGGGGCAGCCGGCTTGAACCAAAATTATCTGGACAAAATCTTGGGGCGCCCCCTGGTTATGAAAACGCTGTAACCGAGGGTGAGGCACCACCTCCGCCTCCTGCCGCTAATACTCTAGGCGCTGTGCTTGCTAGCAACTCTGAACCTCCAGTCGCTGCCATGCCACCGCCTCCGGCAGCCGCCACACCTTCAGTGATCTCCGACAAGGAACCAGACGGGTTTGACTTTTTTGACCCTCGTGGTCCACCCCCAGGTAAACCGCTCTTTGTTTATCTGTACAATTGTACCTGACAATTTATTGCTAGTTAATTATTATACTTGTTGAATATATACTTAATAAAAGTTTTTTTGCGGATATAGCTGTAGCTGCCCCGTCAGCATCAAGCAATGCTGAGGTGGACTTGTTTGGTTCTCTATCAGACTCTTTCTCTTCAGATGTATTGGCCCTTGTGCCATCTGAACCGCCTGCTCCTACTAGCTCTAATCCTAGTCAGACCTTTGTGGCTGCATCACCAACAACTCAGGTGCGTCTTTGATAACTCACTACACACTCACACGCACACACGTGTGCACACTCACACGCGCATGGTTTGATACCTGTACTTTTTATGCAGCAGTTTGATGATCCATTTGGTGATGGTCCTTTTAGAGCGGTCCCTTCTAGTGATGGATTCTCGGCTCAACAATCAACATCGCCATTCACTGTCGCTGCGACTGATGTATTCTCGGCTCAACAGTCGAAATCACCGTTTACGGAACCACCTCAGACAGTTGCTCAAACGACGGTGAATGACATGGGATTTGGTGACGGGTTTGACCAAACCGTTGACATTCTAGCAGGTATACTTCCCCCAACTGGACCACCCACGCAGAATGGTTTTCCTTCTCAAACCGGTCAACCCGCCCAGACCCCATTTGGTCAATCAAACCAGACCCCGTTTGATCAACCAAACCAGACCCCGTTTGATCAACCAAACCAGACCCCGTTTGGTCAACCTAACCAGACCCCTTTTGGTCAACCTAACCAGACCACGTTTGGTCAACCTAATGAGGCATCGTTCGGTCAATCAAACCAGACCCCGTTTGGTCAACCAAACCAGACCCCATTTGGTCAACCAAACCAGACCCCATTTGATCAACCTAACCGGACCCCATTTGACCAACCTACGTCCCAGACTAGTTATCCAGGTCAACTTGGTCAACAAAAGCAACAGTCGGATTTTCCTGTTCAAGGTGGCTACCAGTCTATTCCATCGTCGACGTTTTCGGCACAAGGTGGTCAGTCTGTGTTGCCACCCAGTTTCCCAGCGGCTCATGGTGGCCAATCTGAATTGCCACATGATTTTCCAGCTCAGGGCATTCAATCTGAATCTATGCTGCCCTCAGGTCACCCGTCGTCACAGGGTGGCCAATTTGAGTTGTCGTCTGCTTTTCCAGCTCAGAGCGGCCAATCTGTGTTGCCATCTGGTATCCCGACTCAGGGCAGTCAATCTATGATGCCGCCCAGTCTTCCAGCGGCTCCGAGCAATCAATCTATGGTGGCGCCCGGTCTATCGGCGGCTCCGGGCAGTCAGTCTCTGTTGCCGCCCAGTCTCCCGGCGGCTCAGGGCACTCAATCTGTATTGCCACCCAGTCTCCCGGCAGCTCAGGTAAGTCAATCCATGTTTCCGCCCAGCCTCTCGGCGTCTCAGGGTAGTCTCTCCGTGTTGCCGCCCAGTCTTCCGGCGGCTCAGGGCAGTCAACCAATGCTACCGCCCAGCCTCCCGGCGGCTCAGGGTAGTCATTCCATTTTTTCGCCCAGTTTCCCGCCGTCTCAGGGCAGTCAATCTATGTTGCCGCCCAGTCTCCCGGCGACTCAGGGCAGCCAATCCATGTTGCCGCCCAGTCTCCCGGTGGCTCACGGCAGTCAATCTATGCTGCCGACTAGTCTCCTGGCGGCTCAGGGCAGTCAATCTGTGTTACCACCTGGTTTCCCGGCAGCTCAGAATGGTCAATCTGTTTTATCGTCTGGTTTCCCGTCGACTCAGGGTGGTCAATATGTGTCATCTGGTTTCCCGTCTACTCAAAATGCATCTCTTGGTGGTATTTCTTTACAGTCGGGTACCGTCTCACAGTTAGGGTTTTCCAATTCCAATGGTCAATCCAGTCAACCTAATAATAACGTTTACGGCAGTTTCCAGCCTCAGGGTCAACCTACATCAGCCCCAACACCGTCAGCTGCCTCGGTTTCAAGTTTCTATCAACAGCCATAGTTACAGTCAAATACCTCCAAGGCCACCCAACCACCATCTGTCACTCCATCAACAGGTGCACTTGCTATCATTCCTCAACAACCTGCAAAAGAAAAGTTCGAGACCAAATCCACTGTTTGGACTGATACGTTGAACCGTGGGCTCGTTAATTTGAACATCGATGGATGTGAGTTATTTTGTTATATAGATAATACGTTTTTTTTTTATAGCGTACACATACATATACATGCAGGGAAGGGATCACGTGAGGGCTATAACCTGCAAAGGAAAAAAACAGTTTTTTTTAATTATTATTTATTATTATTATTATTATATTTGTTTTTATAATAATAGGGATAAAAATGCCACTTTATACCAAAAAATACACTATTTTAGTAAATAGTTTTTGAACGACACTTTATTGATAAATGCTTTTTTGAACAACACTCTTTTTTTTAAAGGGCTCGATTTCCAGAAGACTTTTATAGTATATTGTCATGACAAAAAAAGGCCAGTCAACCAAGTGGAAATTTTAATTTTATTTTTATTATTTTATATGCTACTAGTTCTTATGGAATTTTTAGAAGTAAAAAAACAATATATGTAGATTGACGAACTGCATACATTTTATATACCTTCACGAGCTACATATATGTAGCTCGTGAATCTACACATATTTGTTTCCTAAACTTTTTACAATAATAAACATTAAATATGAAAAGTGAAAAAAATTAAAAAAATTTGCTTGGTTGGTAGTGGTTCTCTCAAGTTCTCAAGTAAGCAACTATGTAGTTCTCTCATGATCCGCACCCTGAACATGTGTGTGTCTGTGTATATATATATTTGAGTTATGACACTATTTTCGGATGTGCAGCTAAAACAAACCCGCTATCTGACATTGGAATCGATTTTGAGGCGATAAACCGTAAAGAAAAGAGAATGGAAAAACAAAGCAAAACCCCAGCGACTTCAAATGTAACTATGGGTAAGGCCATGGGTTCGGGTTCTGGAATTGGACGTGTTGGTGCAAGTGCTCTAAGACCCGCATCCAACCCCATGGCGGGTTCAGCAATCGGAATGGGAATGGGTGCAGGGCCAGGGTTTGGAGATGGTTACGGAGGTCTAAACCAGCCCATGGGAATGAACCATATGCCGCAAAATATGGGTATGGGAATGAACAATATACCTCAGAATATGGGTATGGGAATGGGAATGAACAATATGCCTCAAAATATGGGTATGGGAATGAACAGTGGCCAAGGGTTTCAGATGCAAACGCCACCTGCCGCCGGATTTATGCCGCCTGGAAATTATAATCCGATGATGGGTAGAGGCGGCGGTTATGGTCAGCAACCTTATGGTGGCTACAGATAGAGTTGCAGCGGTAAGCATAGTTATTGTGATATAAAAAGCTATTCTTTTTCCTGATAATTTTGTAATTCTTTTTGATTCCGTATAGCATTCTGTATAACCAACATCAAGATCCTTAATTTCTATATATTCAAAACATTTTTGTGTCTTGATTTTAAGGCATGTAATGACCAAAGCATGTTAAACAATGCGGCTTTCATGTATTTTTTTTTTTTAAAAGAAGTGACAAAAACAATAACATGACATTACAACCCGACATTTCGTGTAATTTACTAAAATAAATACGTAAAGACTTACGAGCCTTTGACGATTAGTTTGAGACCAATTTCTCTATTTATTAATTAGTTTTTTGAGGGGAAAATGGTTATTTTTGTCAGTTTGAGACCAATTTCTCTATTTGTTAGTTTTTTTAGGGGAAAATGGTTATTTTTGTCGAACCTCATAGAATATAATTGAATTTAACTCTGTATTTCATATACACAATTTGCACTTGTTAGTGGAAAGAAATTGAGTGGAAGACTAGCAAATTGTTAGTGGAAAGAAATTGAGTGGAAGACTAGCAAATTGAGTGGAAGACTTGACATGACCCAGCTTTTATGTGTTAAGACTTGTTAGTCTTTGACATGACCCAACTTTAATGATTGTTTAACTAGGTACAAATTGTGAAGACTTGAGTCTTCCGACAATGCGCCCAAATTTTCCAAGCATATGTCGAAACGAAAGTAGAAAGAAAATCAACACAAATTTTCCATGTTATTTCAAACTTGGTGTGTATATAAGCTGGGCATATTTGGTGACATATCAAACATTTAAGATTTGATACAACAAAAATGGCAAGTAAGATTTACCATAAACATTTTACCCATCCTATTTTCTTCTCTATTCTAACACTCTTTGTGTTGGAAACATTTACCACTACAACCGCCCTTTTCCCTAACCAACGTACCGGTAAGTGTACGAAGAAGGAGAGACAAGCTCTTCTTCATTTCAAATCAAACATTCATGACACTTTTAACGTTCTCGATACATGGACACCCGAAGAAAAAGAAAAAGTAGCAACTAATGATTGTTGTTACTGGAGTGGAGTCACGTGCAACAACCATTCCCATGTCACAAGCCTTGACCTGATTGACGGATTTCTTGAAGGCAAGATTAGTCCTTCATTGCTTAACTTAAGCTACTTGAATTATCTTGATCTTTCTTCGAATAGGTTAAATGGAAAGATTCCCATGTTCATTGGTTCCATGACCCAATTAAGGTATCTTCACCTTGGTCGGAATGATTTTCATGGAACCATTCCTTCAGAACTTGGAAACCTCACGAACTTGCAAGACCTTTCACTTGAAGACCTGAGTAATTGCACAATTGAAAAGCTAGACTGGTTGTCTCATCTGTCTCAGTTGGATAGCCTTGACATGTCAGGTATATCTCTGGGCAAAGCAGACAACTGGGTAAATGTGATTTCAAGTCTTAAAAAACTATCAGCTTTATATTTAATTGGATGTGACCTCTCCCATGTCATGCACCCCTATTCTTATTCATATGTCAACTCTTCTTTTTCTTCATCTATTGTTACCCTTTCTCTCCAAGAAAACAATCTCAACTCATCCATATATCACTGGTTGTTCCCTTTAACTAGCAATGCACTTGTAACGCTTGATCTCTCTAACAACATGTTAGATGGGATTCCCAAATATCTTGGAAATCTGTGTGGTTTGACATCTTTGAGTTTCTCTAATAACTTAAAGGGTATCAAATTACCTGATTTTCTGAGTAACTTGTCTGGGTGCACATCAGTTAATTTACAATATTTGGATGCCTCATATAGCCAATTCACAGGATCAGTGTCAGATGATATTCAAAATTTTTCATCCCTACAAGAGCTAGATCTTTCTAATAATCAGTTAGATGGAACTATAAGTGAAAAAGTGTGGCAACTACCCAAGCTTCAATCACTAGACGTTTCTTCCAATTTTCTTACAGGTTCCATCTCTGAAAATATTGAAAGGTCAAATATTTCAACTAGCAATGCACTTGTAATGCTTGATCTCTCTAACAACTTGTTAGATGGGATTCCCAAATATCTTGGAAATCTGTGTGGTTTGACATCTTTGAGTTTCTCTAAAAACTTAATGCTTATCAAGTTACCTGATTTTCTTAGTAACTTGTCGGGATGCACATCAGTTACTTTACAATATTTGGATGCCTCATCTAACCAATTCACAGGGTCGTTGTCAGATGATATCCAAAATTTTTCATCCCTACAATATCTATATCTTTATAATAATCAGTTAGATGGAACTATAAGTGAAAAAGTGTGGCAACTACCCAAGCTTCAAACACTAGACGTTTCTTCCAATTTACTTAAAGGTGCCATCTCCGAAAATATTGAAAAGTCAAATATTTTATATGTTTATCTTTCAAACAATTCACTGGAAGGAGTTCCTTTAGAAGCTAACATGTCAAACATTTCCAGCATTAAAGATATTGACTTGAGTTCTTGCAAGTTGGGACCTCGTTTCCCCAAATGGATTCAAACCATGAAAAATCTTTCGGGTATTGATCTTTCCAATACCGGAATTTCAGATAACATTCCAGAAGATTTTTGGAACACTTGGCCTTCTCGTTTGAGATATTTGAATATCTCTTTCAACAATATTACCGGAATAGTAACAGATTTGTTTTCAAATTTTGATCCTAGTTCTTCAACCATAGATTTGAGTTCCAACAACTTTTATGGTCATATACATAATGTTTCTTCCGGTTTAGAATCGCTAGACCTCTCCAAAAATAATTTATCTGGACAAATCTTTTTTTTGTGCCAAATTGTTGATGGGCCTTTGTTCTCTCTTGATCTCTCACACAACGCATTCACTGGACCAATTCCAAACTGTTTGTGGCATTTTACAGAACTAGAAGTTCTTAGTCTTGGATATAACAAGCTATCTGGAAGGCTTCCTAGTTCTATCAAGTTTTTGATCAATCTTGAGGTCTTGTATTTATACAATAACAACTTCTCAGGAAAATTGCCCTCATCTTTGATGAATTTCACCCTATTAACCACTTTGAATTTGGGGGACAACAAGTTTTCTGGTCACGTGCCTAGTTGGATTGGGGAAAGGTTATCGAGATTGTATGCTCTAATCTTAACATCAAATAAATTCATTGGAACCATCCCTTCAGATTTATGTCGGTTAGCATATCTACAAATTCTAGACTTGTCAATGAATAAACTCCAGGGAGTCATCCCCTTATGTCTCGGTAATCTAACTTCCATGGTTCAAGATGGATCGGTAGTCAGGGAAAATGTGCATGATTTGCCATCTCTTAACGTTAGTGGGGGCGGCGTGTATGTTGACCGTTCCATGATCAAGTGGCAAGGAAGTTTGCGTGAATTTAGCAGCACTCTAGGATTTGTAAAGATCATCAATTTATCAAGCAACAATTTAACTGGAAAAATCCCGGATAAACTAACCGATCTCCATAAATTGATTGCACTCGACTTGTCAATGAACGCCCTTGATGGAGAGATCCCATCAAACATTGGTCAGATGAAAGAACTTCTAATTTTGGATCTATCTAGAAACAATCTAAGAGGAGGACTACCATCAAGCATGTCTCAAATGACCTTGCTAAACTATCTAGATGTGTCGTATAACAGCTTGTCAGGAAGAATTCCATCTAGCACTCAACTCCAGTCGTTTGAACCTTCAAGGTACACCGGAAATGCAGGATTGTGCGGACTTCCCTTGACCAAATATTGTCCAGGAGATAAAGTATTAGAAGGCCCACCCGTCACTCGTGGAAGTATGGAAGGCGGGGAAGGCATAGATGATCTTCAAAGATGGTTTTATATCGGAGGGGCCACTGGTTTTGTTACCGGATTTTGGATGGTGTGTGTTGCTTTAATTGTTAATCGCCGTGGGAGACATGCTTTTTTTCACGTCATGAATAGCCTTGAAAACTGGGTTTATGTGAAAGTGATGGTGTTCATTGCAAAAGTGCTAAGGGTTTCACGACCATAGTTGTATGTTGGATTTCATTCTTGTTTTTGTGTGTTGTGTTTATTTCTTCTTGTTCTCATTTAGGGATGCACGTATAGTGTTGTAAAATGTAATGCTCTATTAAGTTTTAAGTCAGTTTGATGAATAAAATTGCCACCAACACCATGGGTGGCCATTTCGCTTTGTTGTGTCAAAAAGGACATTATGATATATTGTGTATAAACACGACTTGCAACTACTAGTACAAGCCCAAAGACAAGAAAAGCCTTAATGATTTATTGATAAACAGGGCTGTGAACAGGGCTACCCTGTTGTTTACATCAACATTGTTGGTTAATGTTGTTAGTTAAGCTAGAAAGTTCTGTTAGTGCCTAATATGTAATTATTAGAAGTAGAAGGTTAGATGTGAAAGTATTGTAGTCACTCGTTGTTCATAAGATTATTATGTTTTGCTAGTTTATTGGTAGCAAGGCTCTGTTTTGAAGAACGAATTGAAAGAAGACTGTGATTAATTTCGCAGGAAGAAGAAGAGTATAAGCGATTTTGCGAACCCCAATCAGCATATTCTTCAACTATTGAGTATCTCTGTAATATTTCATCAATTGAATCTTGAATGTGTTTTGATTGATGCTTACAAGGTGTTTGATGAGATGTCAGTCCTTTATTTTGGTGTTATTTTGTTACTTTCTTTGTACTAAATCAAGTATATGCTACAAATGAAACCTTTACTGTTATAATATATATATATGTAATCTTTCCTAGATATACGTTAATGTATGAAGTAACAGTGCTTTTCTAAGACACATGTGGCTGCAGAGTTATACTTGGGACTCATTACATGTGTGAGTATAACTACATACAAGACAAATGCCTCAAAATATGGGTATGGGAATGAACAATGGCCAAGGGTTTCAAATGCAAGCACCACCTGCCGCCAAGAAATTATAATCCGATGATGGGTAGAGGTGGCGGTTATGGTCAGCAACCTTATGGTGGCTACAGATAGAGTTTGCAGTGGTAAGCATAGTTATTGTGATATAAAAAGCTCATTCTGTATAACCAATATCAAGTTACTTGATTTCTATATATATATTCAAAACATTTTTATCTATTAATTTTGAGTCATGTAATGAGTAGTAGCAAACAATACACATTAGAATTTTAATCATCTTATTTTCACGTACATTAATAGATGACATTTCGTGAATGACCAAAGCATGTTAAACAAGGGGAATGATCCACTAAAAAGTGAATTTTGCCTAAGTAGCCTAAGAAGGATTGTGATGATGACATGTGGCACTCCTAATAAGTAGGAATGAAGGGCATTTTGGTCCTTATAAATAGGAGTGAAAATGACATGTGGCACCCATTTTGTTTTTTAAAAATACAAAAAAAAATATAGTACAAAAAAACCTAGCACAAAAAATCTAGTACAAAAAATATAGCACAAAAAATGTAGCACACAAAAATCTAGTACAACAAAATATAGCACGAAAAAATTCAGCAAAAAAACGTAGTACAAAAAAATCCAGCACAAAAAAAATTGAGAAAAAAAATTTAAGATAAAAAAAGGGTCAAACTATCTACACACTTGGTGTGTAGATAGTCACCCTTAAAAGGTGTTTTTTGTCCTTATATACACATCTTGTAGTGTCGAACTGTGGCCAAAACGCGGCGTTTTGGTCCGGTTAACCAGACAAAGACAAATACTGACGGGTCTGTTGACCGGACCAAAACGACGAGCTTTGGCCGCGTTTTGGTCCTGTCAACCAGACCGGGTGTCAGTCTTTTGTCTGGTTAATAGGACCAAAACGCTGCCAAAGCTCAGCGTTTTGGTCCGGTCAACAGACCCGTCAGTCTTTGTCTGGTTAACCGGACCAAAACGCCGCGTTTTGGCCACAGTTCGACACTGCAGGGTGTGCATATAAGGACAAAAAACACTTTTTTTGGTGTGTAAATAGGCAAAATGGTGTGTAGATAGGTACACCCTAAAAAAATCTAGCACAAAAAATTTAGCACAAAAATATAGTACAAAAATCCAGCACAAAAAAATGTTATAAACATAGAAATAATAAACATTTTAGTGGGTTTTTTTAGTCTTCATATTTTATATAGCAATATGGTACTCAAATTAAAGATAAAAAGACACTCGATTTTACGGTGAAATTTTTATGAAAAAATAATGTCGTATAAAAAAGTTATGAACGTTTAAAAAATGGGGGTGGAATATGCATGTGCCATACATGTGGAGAGAGAAAATCCATAAATATGATTTTCCCAATATACCCTTGCACTCCTCCTTTCTCCTACACTTTCATCTTAACCATTGATTTGAAAAATGAATGATTAAGATTCCTTCTCATCATACTTAGACAAAATCAACTTTTTATTTGATCTTACCCCTGTTAAACAAGGCCACTTTCATGTCTTTTTATAAAAAGAAGTGACTAAAACAATAACATGACATGACAACATGACATTTCCTGTTATTTACCAAATTAAATACTTAAAGACTTGCAAGCATTTCACGATTAATTTAAGATCAATTTCTTTATTCTTAATTAGTTTTTTTATGTTTGGAGGAAAATTGTTATTTTTGTATACACATATTTTTGCACTTGTAAGTGGAAAGAAATTAATTGGAACGTATCTATTGGGTCCCAAAAAAAATGTGTGAAGACTTTTGAGTATTTGACATGACCCACTTTTATGATCATTAACTAGAGACAAATTTTCAAGACTTGAGTCTTTAAACGTATAACTTGGGATAAATATGGAAGAGAATCAGGAGAGAATGCCTCAAAGTGTGAGAATGGTGAGAACGATTCTCAGCCACAAGATCTTAGTGGTTTGTGGCTGAGATTGATGCGGTGACATTTTTGTAAATAATAGGGGCTTGGAACTATCAAGAGGGGTAAAATAGAAAGATTCAAACAAAGGTGCACATGCAAATCACATGCCATTTACGTGATTATTTTTCGAAAAAAATTACACCATAAAACTCAGCGTTTTTTTATCTTTCCAACGAGTATACTATTGATATACTTTTCGAAAAAAATTAACTGGGGTTTATGGTGTTTTTCTGAACTTGGTGTTTTATGGCGTTTTAGACTAGATATGATGTTTTGGGGCGTTTTAGACTACATATTTTCATGACGTTTTACTGAACTAGGTGTTTTTATGGCGTTTTAACTAGGTATTTTCATGGCGTTTTTCTGTACTGAGTGTTTTATGGTGTTTTCAACTGAATTTTTTCATGGCGTTTTTCTGAACCGGGTGTTTTATGAGGTTTATAACTGGGTATTTTAATGGTGTTTTTCTGAACTGGATGTTTTTATGGCGTTTTATTTGAACACCCAGTTCATATGAGTGGGTTTTTTGACAATATTACCCCTTAGTGTAATTTAACGTCAATGCCACATGTCACCACCAAAATCGTTCTCACTGTTCTCACACTTTTCACCGTTCTCTCTAAATCCTGACCCGGACAAATATATAACATATATATATATATATATATATATATATATAGAGAGAGAGAGAGAGAGGAAGGTTAACATACATTACGGCTTAACGTACATCACGTACGATAGGTAATTACGCACGTTCATTTTAAAATCACGCACGTTATAACTCAAAAATCCAAAATCACGCATGTTGAAACACAATAATCACGCATATTGAAAACATTAATCACGCATGTTATATAACAAATCACGCACGTTGTTGTACGTGAAGTACGTTAAGCCGTAATGTACGATATACTTTATATATATATATATATATATATATATATATATATATATATATATATGTTCTCCGGAATCTTCTCTGTTTCAGCTTCAATTCCATACAATAAGGTTTTACTACCGTTCTCTATTTCATGATTTCAACGTCATTTTCTGCTTGCAATATACGAGAAAAAATTATCCGAATACTTTATTGATTACAATTACACTTGCAATGTGAAATGAAGACATGTGGAACCTATATATCATTATGCTAGGTTTTATAGGAAAATAGAGCGTATTCTTTCGTGTAAAGGTGATGCACTCTAACTGTTTGATAAAATGCCTATGAGAACATTCTGATACCACATCTTTTCACATAAAAAATTAACATTTTATATGTTAGAAAGCATGATTTAAGTCTCTTTTTAGGACAGGAGTAAGGAACTATCCTGAAATATAGATGCTAAGTTGTTACTACAAACACATGTTGCTGGCTGAATATACTTATTTTACACTTAGTTTGTGAAGAAAACTTTAATTAACAAGATCAGGAATTTCATTTTTTTGCTGCCACTATATGTCGGTTTGAAGTTTTTGGCGATAAAGGTTTAATTTGTCGTTTGAATGACCCTGGATTCTATCCACACATTTCTTAGTGCTTTACCCTTTTGCAAAATGGGCTGCTATGATGCTATCAACCCATGCCGAGAATAGCTTGTCATATGCTGTTTGTTAGCACTATTTGTTGTAGGATCGAATTTTGACCCGAATGAGTCGCGTAGAAGAGTTTGTCACCAAAACAAGAGGCGGAAACAAGTGTTTCGGTGTAATTCAGCGCGTATTCACTTTTAACTGTCGATATTATTAATCTGGAAGACGTTTACAACCTGTCGACACTTCGGCAGCACTTCGTGGCTCACCGGAAGACAACACCTAGAACTATATGTGTGATTCCGCTCATATGACCTATATATAGACATTGTGATTCCGCTTATATGGACATGACACAAAAGCGGAATCACTAACATGCCATAAAAGCGAAATAACATGACTGACATATGAGCGAACCTACTCTTGACACAAAAGCGGAACCTTATCTGCCTAATGAACGAAATCAGAAATATGTACATTGACCGAAATCAAACTTTGACATCATAAATGCTTTTGTCTTTTGTAGTGATGATGTCATTGTGACATCACTTTGATGATGTCATGATGACATCATGCTTGAACATCTTCGCAACGAACTGAAACATGACTGAAGACGTAGACGACAGACGGATGCACCAACAAACTCCCCCTCGGATGTTGACGGAGTCTTCAGTGTTGAGTCTTTGCATCTTTAGTCTTTATCAGTCTTTGAGCTTCCTTCAGGATCTCTAGGATCTCTATCTGGCTCTATCCTGTCTCCAATTCTCTTTCAGGATCTCTGGCTCCTAGCTCTTGCATCTTCAGACTCTCTTTCTCTAACAGACTCCTCCTCAACTTGTACTGGGATCGTAGTCTGACTTTCACAGGTTCAGGTATCGTAACCTGATTCACCTGCATATTCTCTACCCAAAAGTAAGTTTCATAAAAAATAAGATATAACAAATTTAGAAACTTTGCTAAACTCTTGAAAACACAACCCTGAATAGAAAGATTTATCACGTAAGTCACTGATGAACCACTTGTATGTATATCATTTTTCATTTCAAACGTCTTCAAACAAACTTTCCCAAACCTGTTCGTCATGTTCAGCACTCGGAATTTTGAAAATCAGCTTTTCAACATCAGTCGTCTTAAATTTTTTTTTTAATTTTTCAAAATTTATGCTAAAACACACCGAAAATCTTTTTGGATTTTTGACATAACAGAAATAAAATGCAGTAAAGAAATATTTACATACAATATTTTTGTGAGTTTGTGTAAGAGGATCATATCAGTTTCTGAGACAAATCACCAACACCGTTAAGCTTCATTTCATTTTCAGTTCTAAACAATTCACCTAGATTGTCAGTATATTGATCCACTTAAATTTTCACACAAAGTTCAATTAATCCGAGATACGAGGTTAATGTTTTAAGCTCTTGAACTTATTCGTGTGTCCCACTACTTGAATATACTCCCGTATCCAGATCCCAATATTCAGTCTTACAGATCAGTATACCACAGATGATATCTGTAAAGGAATAAATTATAGTGCGAGGGCCGTGAGAGCTCAGGTCGATCTTTCGATACGCAGAGAGATGACGGCTTCGACTTTTGGTGGGTCCCCTTTAGAGGATCTTTTGCATTACAACAGCAGCGACTATCAATTTTATTGTTTCATCAGCTTGCTGAGGGCGATGCTATGTTTCAAGCATTTGCAAAAAGCATTATCCGGAGACTAGGTCAGAAATTTCTTTCAGCAGAAGTCCCGGGATAATACCCCAGATATCACTGAGCATAAAGACCTAGTATCTCAGAATAAGGGACCTTTCAAACAAGATTTCAGGGGTTACCTATATATCCAAGTTTGTGTTAACCCACAGAACAAGCAAGTTTGAAATTTAGGTTTATATCTCGTCACAATCTACTAAATGTGCAAAAACCTACTGACACATCCACAGTGAGATCGTTTATCACTATTTAACTTTCCATTTCTTTAGCATGCCGTGATCGTCCACTGATGTACTATCATTTCCTCTTTTATACAACAAAACTCATTTTTCATTTTATCATGTTTTTTTTTTTTGTCTTTTTCAAATTTTCAAATGTTTTTGGATTTTCTGAAAATTTTTACTCCCCCTAAAATGCAAACACATTTTAGGAAATTTGAAAATAAACTATACAAAAAAGTGACAACCGATATCAAATCACTTCAAATCGCCATCCACTCGGCATAAACAATCAGAACTCCCCCTCTCAACAAACTATTTTCCCATTGATTTCAAAACACTTAAGTTTGTTTTAATCAAATGGTTTTTCCGGAAAATAAGTTTGATTTTACCAATTGTAGGTTAGGGGTTTATCACATCATTTTGTTCTCCAAATACCACTTGTAAGTATGGTCCAATCAAGTTCAACTTAATGACCTTGATTAACCACTTGAAGATGAAAATCTCTTTCACCACTTGTAGATTTTCCACCGTCTATCAACACCACTTGTAAAACCAAATATAACAATTAAAATATACCACCTGTACTTTACCAACTGTACCACTTGTAAGATCATTTGCTAAGAAAGATGCCGATTCCTGCTCCACTCTTACCAACCTAGGAGCTCCGGCAAGTCAGGAATTTATGGTGAAAATGCTGTCACCCAAGCCTGACCAGCCTTGGGTGATTTTGGCGGCAAACATCTGTCCCACCAACATTTTGATTTGTAAAAATCTTTTGCACTTTTAACCTTCCCATCAACCATCTTCCCGAAAATATGTTTAACATTTCCATTGAAAGCCTTCTCAACATCAAATTCTCCCTTATCAGCGAAGAATTGATTTAGTCACTTAGTGCATTCATCTGCCGACTTCGTCTTATATCGAGTCTCGGGTTCGTTGCGGTTCGGAACAAGAATGATGTCATCATTCTTGATGATGACATCATCCAAGTGACTAGTGCATACATCATCTACAAACAATTCACGTGAAGAAGACAATTTGTTTGCATGAAAACACTAGAAGACAAAATAGTTAAATATTGAATTGTAAGATTTCGCTTTTATGACAGATTGTGATTTCGCACTTTAGTCACTAGGTTCCGCTTTTGTGTGATAGGATAGGTATCGCTCATATGTCATGTTAGGTATCGCTTATATGTCAGTGTACATATAAGCGAAATCACTTCTCTATATATAGTCATTAGAGCGAAATCAGAAATAGTTCTAGGTGTTGTCTTCCGGTGAGCCACGAAGTGCTGCCGAAGTGTCGACAGGTTGTAAACGTCTTCCAGATTAATAATATCGACAGTTAAAAGTGAATATGTGCTGAATTACATCGAAACACTTGTTTCCGCCTCTTGTTTTGGTGAAAAACTCTTCTACGCGACTCGTTCGGGTCGAAATTCGATCCTACAATTGGTATCAGAGCCAGTGAAGAAGAGTTTTTGTTATTTCAGCCAATAATTCTGTTTCTACATCTTTCTTTTTCGAAAATCAAAACTTTTTACGGTCAAAATCGCTTCAAATTCACACATAACATCCGTAATCATAGATAAGCAAATCCTTGTAAGTTTCAAAGCTTGAATTGACCTAAACCATCGAATTTTTGAGGTTTCGCTTTTACGGACTCGTGAAAAGGTGACATCATCACCTGGTTCCGCTTATTTGGACAGTGACTATTTCGCTCATACGTACAATTTGATTCCGCTCATTTGAACAGTTGGGTTCCGCTTTTGTGACCAAGAGTGATTTCGACTTTGTGACAACTAAGGTCATAGAACAGTGTAATCATGTGATCTGGTGCACCGTTTAATTCATGTGTTTGAACATTGAGTAGTGTGAACTGTTTAAATGTGCTTTGAATTGTGTGATACATAAATCTAAATTGTCGTTTTGCATGTATGTTAATCAGTTTGCATGTGATAGTTCATCGAATTATGTGAGTTTTATGGATCTGAATTATGTCGATCACATGTGGGTGTGAAGTTCTAGAATTGCATGTTATTATTAATCAGATGGTGTTGGTTTAGTGGATTGTTTGGTCAAATCACATTGTGAGAAAAATTAAAAAAAAAGGCCGCCCACTTTACATGAGAGGTCCAATCAGTTTGTTTTGATAAAGTGTTTTGTCTGCCATGTGAAAGTTTTAGAGGTGTCATTACTTTGGGACTAGAATTCAAGAGTTATTCAAGAATTGCATGTTATAAAGTGCATCGAGTTGGCCAGTGTCAGGTTGCATGTGTATATGTTGACAAGCCTATCATTTGTTTTACACGGCTCATATGTTGACAAGCCCATCACATAGATTTTACACGGATCATATGTTGACAAGCCCATCATACGCTTAGAATACTTGATTAGTGTTTGTTTTCAAAGGTTTTCGGCCCAAGTTATTCATTTACCAAGCCCAAAAAGTGTATCAAGACAGTTCATTTTAACGGATCAAGTCTCAGCCCAATCAGCTTTTAACGCAAGAGTACCGGCTCAAATCAATTTGTCTAAATTTGTGAAAGCCCATTTGAATCCATTTCGTTCCGATCAAGTCTTGTCATTCAGTGTGTTTACTCGAACAACATTGAAACGAGTATTTGCCAAAGACATGGAAGGGGAATTCTACAATGCTTTTGCGACACCTGTTGCACCTGTTACTGCTGCTGAGAATGTATACAGTGAAAATGAGACTAGTGAGAAAAGAATCCCGATTTTTCCAGATCTTGGAAGCGATGTAGATACCGATGATGAGGAAGAATATCTTAACAAATGTAGAAGAAGCATTGAGCCTGACAGTTTTAATTTTTTCTATGCAGATAAAGTTGAGATGCTGAATCAGAAGAAGATTGCCCGCTTAAAGAGGGAACTGGAAGCAGCAAAGTTACTTGCTAATGAAAAGACGAAGACAGAAGTTGGAGAAACAAAAGTTGAAGCAGTGACTGAAAATGCAATAGAAAAAATTGTTGAAGTGGAGAAAGTGGTAGAGAAAATAGTCGAAGTTGAAAAATTGGTCGAAGTAGAGAAGATTGTTGAGGTTGAAAAGCTAATTGAAAAAGTGGTTGAAGTTGAAAAACCATGTTTGAAGTGTTCAGAATCTTGCAAAGCTTGTGAAGAGAAAGATAAGAAGATTGCTGAGTTGGAAAAGATTAAAGAAGATTTATTATCTGATGTGAAGTATGTGAAAGAGTCCTATGATGTTCTAAACAGGACAGTTGATGGTCTGAAAAGGACAAATGCAGAAATCGAAAAAGCAAATGACAAAATGAGTGCAACTTTAATGACAAAGCAAAGTGTCATCAATGATTATATTGAAGATTGTGCTAATCTGAAGAAAGAAGTGGAACTTGAGAAAATTGAGAGTGAAAGGATTAAACGATTATTGTTGAGTTACACTACTTGTGATTATTTGATTGATCGTGTTTATCCTACTGTTGCAGGTCTGGAAGCATTCATGGATAAAAATATTGAAGATACTGATACTGGTAAGAAACCAAGTGTCAAGTACAACAGATGTCCGCCCCCGATTCATGAAACCTATTCTCCTAGAAAGCCAAATGAGGAACGAGTAGACAAGGCTCTAAACATCAAGTTAAAGTCTGAAATCATTGATGAATTACCAGACAATATTGATGTTACATTCACAGCGTCTGACACTGATCATGAGTCCGAGTTATTAAAGAAAGTTGTCGATCAGGTGTTAGATACGGATGAAGAGTCAAAGTTGGAGTCTAAGTCTAAAAGTCCGAATTCGTCAGAAAGGAGTCTGAGTTCGCCGGTCAAAAGGGTTTATGATAATGAATTTCTTCTATCAAAATCTAATTTGAATGATGGACCAATCAAAGTGGCTTATACTTTGAATGATTCAGACAAATTATATTCTGATGAGGAATTTCCAAAAAGAAGTGTTAAAACTGAAATGATCAAACAGGTTTTCAAACTAACAGAAATTAATATTTCTGAAATAAAAGATTTAAATCTTGCTGAAAAACCTAAAAAGTACACTTCAAGAGTTCAACAGAGATTGGACAAGAAAAAAGGTTACAGTTCTGGTTCAGGTTATCGAAAGAAACTGAATCATAACCGTAATTACAAAAAGAATGGATTAGGTTTCACTCCCCAGGAAAACTATAAAAATGAGAAAAATTATAAACCAAAAACAACATTTGTTACAGGTGGAAGTTGTGAAGAGGAACAGAAGAAACCTTTCTGGAAACAGTCAAACCAGGAGTTTCTTGCTGAAGTGAAGAAGAATGTGAGAAGGTTTGCTGAAAGAGTTGACAGAAGAACCTGTTTCAAATGTCAAGAAGTTGGACATATAGCTTGGAATTGCCCCAAGACCAACTATCAAAAACAGGAAGTTTCTTCTAACTTTGGTTTGAGAAAGACTTGTGTTGATAAGAAAGAACAACCTGTGAAAAATGTTAAAAAGTTTGAAAATTCTACTTCTGAGGAAGGAGAAAGTTCAAAACGTTTTTACAAAAGAAAAGGTGATATGAACAAGCAAAAGTGGGTGGTTAAATCTGAGGGTAATTCTGAAAATGAATCTGATTCCATAAAATCAGAGGAGTCATGTGTTGAGAAAAAGGTTGATAATTCCGTTCCTGAGATGAACGAGGAAAACTTTCCATCATCCATCATTGACAAAAGAAAATTTGATGAAAAAAGTGGGAAAGGTAGAGATCTCAAATCAATTCTTCGATGATAAGGGAGAATTTGATGTTAAGAAGGCTTTCAATGGAAATGTTAAACATATTTTTGGAAAGATGGTTGACAGGAAAGCGAAGGATGCTAAAGAATTTTACAAATCAAAATGTTGGTGGGACAGATGTTTGTCACCAAAATCACCCAAGGCTGGTCAAGCTTGGGTGACAGCATTTTCACCATAACTTCCGGACTTGCCGGAGCTCCCAGGTTGGTAAGAGTGGAGCAGGAATCGGCATCTTTCTTAGCAAATGATCCTACAATTGGTACAGTTGGTAAAGTACAGGTGGTATATTTAAATTGTTATATTTTGATGTGCAAGTGGTTATGGTTGGTAAGTGAACCTGCTAGTGGTTTTTGAAGGTTTTCACTGACAAGTGGTTAATCAAGGTCATTAAGTTGAACTTGATTGGACCATACTTACAAGTGATGAACAATGTGATAATCCCCTAACCTACAAATGGTTTATTAAAATCAACAAAACTTATTTTCCAGAAAAACCATTTGATTAAAACAAACTTAAGTGTTTTGAAATCACAATGGGAAAATAGTTTGTTGTAAGAGTTCTGTTTGTTTATGCCAAGTGGATGGCGAATTGAAGTGATTTGATACCAGTTGTCATTTTCTTGTATAGTTTGTTTTCAAATTTCCTAAAATGTGTTTGCATTTTAGGGGGAGTAAAAATTTCAGAAAATCCAAAAACATTTGAAAATTTGAAAAAGCCAAAAACATGATAAAATGAAAAATGAGTTTTGTTGAACAAAAGAGGAAATGATAGTACATCAGTGGACGATCACGGCATGCTAAAGAAATGGAAAGTTAAATAGTGATAAACGGTCTCACTGATGATGTGTCAGTAGGTTTTTGCACATTTAGTAAATTGTGACGAGATATAAACATAAATTTCAAACTTGCTTGTTCTGTGGGTTAACACAAACTTGGATATATAGGTAACCCCTGAAATCTTGTTTGAAAGGTCCCTTATTCTGAGATACTAGGTCTTTATGCTCAGTGATATCTGGGGTATTATCCCGAGACTTCTGCTGAAAGAAATTTCTGACCTAGTCCCCGAATAATGCTTTCTGCAAATGCTTGAAACATAGCATCGCCCTCAGCAAGCTGATGAAACAATAAAATTGATAGTCGCTGCTGTTGTAATGCAAAAGATCCTCTAAAGGGGACACACCAAAAGTCGAAGCCGTCATCTCTCTGCGTATCGAAAGTTCGACCTGAGCTCTCACGGCCCTCGCACTATAATTTATTCCCTTACAGATATCATCTGTGGTATACTCACCTGTAAGACTGAATATTGGGATCTGGATACGGGAGTATATTCAAGTAGTGAGACACACGAATAAGTTCAAGAGCTTAAAACATTAACCTCGTATCTCGGATCAATTGAACTTTGTGTGAAAATTTAAGTGGATCAATATACTGACAATCTAGGTGAATTGTTTAGAACTGAAAATGAAATGAAGCTTAACGGTGTTGGTGATTTGTCTCAAAAATTGATATGATCCTCTTACACAAACTCACAAAAATATTGTATGTAAATATTTCATTTCTGCATTTTATTTCTGTTATGTCAAAAATCCAAAAAGATTTTCGGTGTGTTTTAGCATAAATTTTGAAAAATTAAAAAAAAATTTAGACGACTGATGTTGAAAAGCTGATTTTCAAAATTCCGAGTGCTGAACATGACGAACAGGTTTGGGAAAGTTTGTTTGAAGACGTTTGAAATGAAAAATGATATACATACAAGTGGTTCATCAGTGACTTACGTGATAAATCTTTCTATTCAGGGTTGTGTTTTCAAGAGTTTAGCAAAGTTTCTAAATTTGTTATATCTTATTTTTTATGAAACTTACTTTTGGGTAGAGAATATGCAGGTGAATCTGGTTACGATACCTGAACCTGTGAAAGTCAGACTACGATCCCAGTACAAGTTGAGGAGGAGTCTGTTAGAGAAAGAGAGTCTGAAGATGCAAGAGCTAGGAGCCAGAGATCCTGGAAGAGAATTGGAGACAGGATAGAGCCAGATAGAGATCCTGAAGGAAGCTCAAAGACTGATAAAGACTAAAGATGCAAAGACTCAACACTTAGTCACTTATATCAAGATGAATGAAGTCGACAGACGGATGCACCAACATTTGTTAATGACTAAATGGATCTGTTATGAGCTTTATAGACTGTTTGATTTATCTCTCTTCATGTGTTGATTTGGATTTTGTTTTGAGAATAATTGTCATTTTATTCTCTACACATTTTTGTTGTATTGGTTGAGAAATTTATTATATGTTCTTAGATTACATGGTTTTTAGTTTAGAAATTGCATGTACCAACTCCACCACACGATTCAAAGTATAGTTCTAATTGCAGTTGCTTAGTAAGTGAATAAGTTAGAGCTAATAAGATCATCTTTGCCTATTTTTCCATTAACTTTTAAATTCTCAGTTTGCTAATACAGAATAGGAATTAGCAAATGGTACCGGGTACGGGTATCGAACCATTAAGATCGTAAATGCATTAACATCGTAAACAACCATAATTTTGCCGACTATAAACAACCTAGAGATCGCCGCCGCAACGCGCGGCGTCTGGCATCATCCTAGTGGACATGAAAGTAGAAAGAAAATCAACACAAGCTTTGTTTTAAAAACATCCAATATGAGGTAGGCTATTTTAAACTTAGAGTGTATATAAAGCTGGGCATATTTGTGCAGATATCAAACATTTGAGATATGATACAACAAAAATGATAAGTAAGATTTCCCATAAACATTTTACCCATCCTATTTTTTTCTTTATTACTTTAGTCTTTGTGTTGGAATCATTTACCACTACAACTGCCATTTTCGCGTCTCTAACACAACCTCCCACTTCCCTTGGCCACCGTACCGGTAAGTGTACCAAACAAGAGAGACAAGCCCTGATTCATTTCAAATCATACATTCATTATGACCCTTACGGCTTTCTCGATACATAGACACCCGAAGAAAAAGAAAAAGTAGTAACCAATGATTGTTGTTACTGGAGTGGAGTCACATGCAACAACGATTCTCGTGTCAGAAGCCTTGACTTGTATTCTGGAAATCTTGAAGGCAAGCTTAGTCCTTCGTTGCTTAACTTAAGCTACTTGAATTATCTTGATATTTCTTCCAATTCGTTTAATGGAACGATTCCAATGTTCATTGGTTCCATGACCCAATTAAGGTATCTTAACCTTGGTTGGAATCATTTTAGTGGAACCATTCATTCAGAACTTGGAAACCTCACAAACTTGCAAGAGCTTTCACTTGATTTTCTGAGTAGTTGCACTGTTGAAAACCTAGATTGGTTGTCTCATCTGTCTCACTTGGATAAACTTTTCATGTCAGGTACTTCTCTTGGCAAAGTAGACCACTGGGTAAATGTGTTTTTAAGTCTTAAAAAACTATCAGCTTTATATTTAAATGGATGTGACCTCTCCCTTGTCGTGCACCCATATTCTTATTCATATGTCAACTCTTCTTTTTCTTCATCTATTGTTACCCTTTCTCTCCAAGAAAACAATCTCAACTCATCCATGTATCACTGGTTGTTCCCTTTAACTAGCAATGCACTTGTAGAGCTTCATCTCTCTACGAACATGTTAGATGGGATTCCCAAATATCTTGGAAATCTGTGTGGTTTGACATCTTTGTATTTCTATAGTAACTTAATGCCTGTCAAGTTACCTGATTTTCTGAGTAACTTGTCTGGATGCGCATCAGTTACTTTACAACATTTAGATGCCACATCTAGCCAATTCACAGGGTCGGTGTCAGATGATATCCAAAATTCTTCATCCCTACAAGATCTATATCTTTATAATAATCAGTTACATGGAACTATAAGTGAAAAAATGTGGCAACTACCCAAGCTTCAAAGACTAGACATTTCTTCCAATTTTCTTAAAGGTTCCATCTCTGAAAATATTGAAATGTCAAATATTTTATACGTTAACCTTTCAAACAACTCACTCGAAGGAGTTCCTTTAGAAGCTCACATGTCAAACAGTTCCAGCATAGAAAATATTGACTTGAGTTCTTGCAAGCTAGGACCTCGTTTCCCGAAATGGATTCAAACAATGAAAAATCTTTCGAGTATTGATCTTGCCAATACCGGAATTTCAGATAACATTCAAGAGGACTTTTGGAAATCGTGGCCTTCTCGTTTAAGATATTTGAATATCTCTTTCAACAATATTACCGGGATAGTAACAGATATGTTATCAAATTTTGACCCTGTAGTTTCTTCTACCATAGATTTGAGTTCCAACCTCTTTTATGGTCATATACCAAATGTTTCTTCCAGTTTGGAAGTGTTAGACCTCCACAGATATAGTAGCTCTCCCGTATACCTTTATTTTTATTGAAATTAATTAAAAATCAGATTTTTGGAGCCATGGCGGGCCGCGAAGACCTAAGTTTGGTCTTACGCGGGCCGCGACCGAGTGGAACCAGAGGCACAGCCCGGAGCTGCCACGCGTCGGACTCGTGTCAAAGCTACGTTTCAACTCAGCAAGGCTAGGGCTTACCCTAGCTACCCTCGCGGGCCGCGTAGCCCTTGGCTACCATCTTCGCGGGGCGCGACGAAGTCCAGGAACAGCCCTATAAATAGAGGCCATCGGCTGTTCAGTCGAAATCGTTCACAAATCTTTTCTCTCTCGAATTTCTGCATAGTTAAAGTAATTCTCGGATATAATACCCCCCTAAATAACGAAGTTATGCCCCGTTGTAAGTATTATAACCCCGATTACGTATTAGATACGCTGCCCGATTGATCCAGCGTTCCGTAACGGCTGTCGTGGTTCTGCCCGACGTAGTCGTTGGAATGCCGTCTCGGGGAGGGTAGTACTAATGTAAATATTTGGTTATTATACTAACGTGTGTGCATTTGTGTAATTAATAGATAATCACCAGGAAATCCTAAAGGAAAACCCTAAGACAGCAATGTGAGTAATCTCATTCTTGCAAATTGTTTTACAAAACCTCACTTAATTAATGATATATTAAACAGGATTGAGTATTTGTATTCTACAATTATCGTCGGTATGTTGGGGTTTTGTATACAAAATTTGTTTCTACATTGTGAGTAGTAACATGACCACAAGTCGGGTTGACAGTACCGTGGGTGGTAATTAAAGTAGATGGAAACAAATGTAATTGCGAGATCGCCCTCAATACTGTAGACTGGTTTTACCAACTTGATTAAACTGGGATTCACTCACCAGTATTTCCCACTAACAAAATGTTTTTAACGCATTTCAGGTAACAAAAGGTGAAAGCCAAATAGAAGCCAGCTGGATAGCACTGAAGGCTTGGAAAAGTGGCTATAAAAGTTACCTAAATAAAGAGATGTTTTATTTGAATAAAATAGGGTTTATCCCTATGAAAATATGTGTAATGAAAACTTGGGATTTTCCCATGTGTTTAATATTATAAAAGCGTGGTATTTTACTCTGATAAAATATTTCCTAACTACGGTCCTGATGTAATTTCCACTGCCAAAATGATAAACACCATATACCACCAAGACTGGCCGCGGCCGCTCGTTCTCAGGATATTAGGGGACGGGGGTTGCGACAGAAGGTGGTATCAGAGCTAAGCCACTGATTCAGCCACAGAAGTGTTCTGCTGACACCAAGATATTATTCAAAGTGTTAGGAAATAAACTATGGAAATACATGCATCTCTGTATTTTATTGTTGTGTGTTATTTGACTATTTGTTAGTTTACAGTATGAGCGACCAAGGACCCTCAGACGCTTACCGTCAGTTGTCCAGCTCACCTGGGGATGAAGGCACCTCTTCACAGCTATCCTTCTCAGGGTATTCGGCTAACAATGAAGATGGGATATTCGTGTTCCAGGCCAAATCTGAAGAGCCATTCCCTTCCAAGAAAAGAGGATGGTTCAGCAGAGGAGCGCATGAACGTAGAAAAAGGATGAAAAAGTTGCAACAACAGCGTGCCTTAGCAGCCGTTAAGAGAGAAACAGATGCTCACACTTAGGATATGCTCAATAGGAGTCTAGCAAATTTCCATATCTTAGCAACTACAGCTGCAGACCCTAATCTAGAGCAACTCATAGCACCCCAGCCCTTACCACTGTTTCCCACACAGCCAATGGAGATTGAAGCCAACCCAGATAACCAAATTCCAATGCCTGACATTGACCCTGCTGAGATACCTAGGATACCAGCACCCAATCCCTTAGACCCAGACTATGACCCGTAGTTTGACGACCATAGGGATTACCAGCAACGCTACCCAATACTTGAAAACGAACCCATGCCAAACCTAGCAGCTTACCCAGACTTGGACCCTCTAGATCCCTACTACGATAATGACCCATATATCAGGGAGATTCTAGAGAATCCGTATCCTTACCAGGAACCCATGCCCCAGTTCCCAAACCCAGTACCAGCACCTGCACCACAAATGAGCACTGAAAATGTGCAAGAACTCCGCACCTTTGGTGAGGGGATATTAGAAGGAAGTGAAAGGATGAGGCAAATAAGAGAATGACTCGTCTAGAAGTATGACGAGCGTAATTTGGAGTTCTGGATGAACCCATATAAGTAATAGTAATAATATATATATATATATATATATATATATATATATATATATATATATAATATGTGTGTATGTTTGAGAAAAAAAATCTAGATAATAGCTGTGGATGACTAATAGTATTGTAATTTTTTATTTCAGTTCCAGTTTGTACTAGACGCATGATATATAAGAAAGAGTAAAAGTCGCAATGTTCGACGATTTTGATCAATATGCGTATTATGTGATCATTTGCATTAAACATTATTTTGTGATATTAATATGTGGCAAATGTTTACAATTCAGATGGACAACGAAGTGAACCAGGAAAACCAGAATAATGATAACCCGGATCACGATAACCAGAATAACAATAACAATGGAAACCAAGTGGATAATAGTGCCATCCAACACATAGTGGCACAAGGAATTATAGATGCAATGCCATTTATTATCCAAACAGTTAGGGAAGCTAATAATAAAAGTAACCATGTAGTAAACAACCAACCAATGAAGTCAGTCACAGTGTGAACAATGGACCCATACTTCAAGTGCCCATTCCCAAAAGAAGAAGAACCATGTCTTATGGTTGTTCTTACAAAGAATTCTGGTCCTGTAAACCAATAGAATTCTCGGGCAATGAAGGAGCCATTGCAGCCTTACGCTGGATCGAAAAGACTGAGGTAGTCTTAAAAATAAGCAAGTGCGCGGAAGAGGATAAGATAATGTTTGCTTCCAATCTGTTTAAGAACTCAGCCTTAGAATGGTGGAACACTATCCTCCAATCTAGAGGAAGTGATAGGGTTTATAATATGGAATGGGAAGAATTTAAGAACATGGTGGAAAGGAAATTCTGCCCTCCTAATGAAAAAGAACAGATAGCCAATAAGTTATTAAATCTTAGAATGACTGGAGTGGATAGTAAGGGTTACACTATGTTATTCTTTGAATATGCTAGAATAGTACCGACCCTTGCATCACCAGAACCAGTGTTAATCTCCCGTTACATCTGGGGATTAATCAGTGAGATTAGGTATGTAGTCAAGGTAGCTAGACCTCAAACCATAGAAGAAGCTGTAGAGCTAGCAAACACTTTGACAGATGAATTAGTACATACACGAGAAGAGAACCAGAGGAGAAACTTTGTGGTACCCGCGGAAAATCCACAGTCATCCTGAGTTAACATCTCGTCGTTTTGGATCATGAGTTAATATTTTGCCTTTTTGGACTAGCTACTTGTTAAATTTCGGGACGAAATTTCTTTCAAGTTGGGGATGATGTGACAACCCGAAATTCCAAGGTTTTCCTATACACCTCACTGACTTCACAACCCTGTTTTTACTATATGATTTACATGTTGGTTGGGTGCACAGTTTATCTGAATATTTGTGTGATTTGTGTGATGATTGGTTGTAACTGTTTAATGTTAAATATAATTAGGTTATTATATTTAATTGTATAATGATTGGTCTTTCGCCACTCTTATAAGAGTTTCGTCGAAGTAAGTCTTTCGCCAACCATGACTCGACGAAAGATGAGTCTTTCGTCGTGTAGGGTCTTTCACCGATAAGGACTTCGGCCCAACCCACTTCGTGGCCCAACTGTTAAACGTTATGTAATTATATAACCCTTGCAGCCGCTAGAAAACCCTAGGTTCCTTCTAATCTAGCGACGGCAGTTCTCCCTCTACTTGAAGCCCTTCTCAGATCGGAAACAGTCTTGTTGATCTTGTATATCATTCTTGGTTAGTATATCATTCTTGTTGATCTTGTATTCGTTGCTATTTGTTATGTTAGGCACTAGAAATTAAATTATGATGTAGGGTTTTGTTTGTATGTTAGTATGAACATGATAACCTGATTTGACTTAACGGTTGATGATTTACGATAGATCGATGATGATACTGATTATTAGATGATGATTCAAACCTATACGATGATGATTAATTGTTGAATAATGATGTTGTTCAATTTGTTTTGAAGAAGGTTATGCTTGATTCGAATGTCCATGTGATTGTTAATTGATAATGGGATTAACTAGTAGGTTAATGTCATCTGATTGAATTTGGTATTGAATTGTTAACTGTTAGAGGATTAGGGTTCTAGGGAAACACGAAACTGTAACTGATTGGATCATAAGATGTTTCGTCATAATTGATCTCGACGAAACACTAGTGTTTCGTCGCTGTGAGTCTCGACGAAATATAGATGTTTCGTCACATCCTTGCCTCGGCGAAAGATTATGTTTCGTCATATCCCTGTCACGACGAAAGATCTCATGGTTCGTCACAACTGATCATGACTAGGATCTGAAGGTTCGTCGCGTATGATAGATTCGACGAAGATTGAAGCTTCGTCACACGTGACTGTTCGTCGAAGTAGTTCTTAGTTAGAACAGTAGATCAGTAGTATTTATGTTATTGACCTGTGATGTGACTTTCTGTTAAGGTATAATAGTAATGTGAACTGAATATGAGGATTTTGATGTGGATTTACGTGGTAGTCAATCCATCTGTTATAAGTCATTGTGACAATGAGTACTCGATTTGCAACATAAGGTGATCTTGTGATGCAAACTGTGTAAAATGGATAGCGTAATGGATTGTGAAACTGATGATATTGGTAACCATTATTGGGAACATGAACATGTGTTATAACGTGCATGAGATTTAACTGCTGGTTATGTGTTATGTGACAATGGTATTACGTGTAACTTGTTGAATACGTGAATTAGATACGTGTTTACGAAACTAATCATATTTGGTAACCACGGTAGGGTTTGGTTGACCAACTTGGAACGGGTAAAGTAACTTAATAATCCGAGCAATCTAAGGTGAGTTCACTACTCTTGAGCATGCGTCCCGGTGGTTGGGACAGTCAGTGGGTATCCCGGGGAGGGATAAGTCTTTTGGGCAAAATTGGAATCTTGGATAATAATCTCACCCTATCACTCTTAAGTCCCATATTTTTGTTACCGGAGAGATAACGGGGTATTAGTTGGTAGCGCTACTTAGGTTTGGCACCCTCACCCGGTACCGGAGAGGACGGGTGTGAACTAATGACCCGGTCATGCCCAATGCTTTGATAGGAGCACTGGGGAACGGGCAAAACATACATCAGGAGCCGTCTTGTTCAGTATCGAGATATTATCAACATTACTTTCGGATTTGTTAAACAACTAGATTAAACACTTGGTAACTAACGTTTTCGTAAAACTATGAACTCGCTAGCGTTGTCTGATACACGTGTGTGCATGCTCGCAGGTTATAGGTTTGTGTGGATGTGGAACTTGCTGTCTGGGATGCTGGAGTGGTCATGGGTCGAGATACATGGAATCGCGTGATGAGACTATTGGTTATCATACATATGAGACACTTAACTAATGTTTTATGCTTCCGCTGAATACGATGATTTGTAATTACTGTTTTGTAACACTTAATGTTATGAGTGAAAGTTTTATTTAAAATCTTGTATGAGTTCAATGTGATTGGTGGCTAGATCCTGGTACGTCACACGCCTCGCGGGGTTTTCTGCTTGGGGTAGTCTTGGGGGTGTGACAGACAAGAATTTCGTTATGAAAATTCCAATCGTGGGAAAATGTAGGTTCTACCTCTACACCTTATTGTAAGGCCTGCAAAAGGAAGCATTCAGGAAAATGCTCCACTTACTGTAATTTCTGTAAGCTACCAGGACACAAGGAAGAAGATTGTAGGAAGAAACCTAATAATGGAATGTGCTTCAACTGTGGAGAAAAAGGTCACATCAAGCCGAACTGTCCAAAAATAGCTTCAGCCATGAACAACAAGACTACTAAAAATGCTAGAGCATTTGTTCTGACTGCAGAAGAAGCCAAGATGATTCCGGACGTGATAGCCGGTACGTTTTTAGTTAATGATGTTTTTGCTAAAGTATTATTTGACTCTGGTGCGAACCAAAGTTTTATTAATACTTCATTTTGCAAACTCCTCAATCAACCATTAACTAAACTCCCACAAGAATGTTTAGTAGAAACAGCAAATGGGGAAACCGTTAAGATTTCTGAAATCTTGCAGGGAGCAAGAATATAATTTTTAAATCAAGAGTTTATAGCAAACCTTTATCCAATGAATCTGGCAGGATTTGATGTTGTACTAGGAATAGATTGGTTAATAGCCAATAAAGCCAGTATTATATATGATCAAAATTCAATCCAAGTAAATTCACCAAAGGGTAAAAGATCACAATTAAAGGAGATAAGCCATCTAGATCCACAGAATTCATCTCTGTGATGAAAACCGCAAGTTATAAGAAAAGGATCATTGGTGTATTTGATTTCTATAATCATTAACACTAAAGGAAAGGTACTGAAAGATATTCTTGTAGTATCTCAGTTTCCAGATGTGTTTCCCGAAGAATTACCAGGATTACCGCCAGACAGAGAAGTTGAATTCAGAATCCACCTGCTACCAGGGACAACACCAATTGCCAAAGTACCTTATCGTTTGGCACCCGCCGAAATGCAGGAACTGAAGAAACAGTTAGATGAGTTGTTGGAGAAAGGATTCATACAACCAAGTTCATCACCATGGGGAGCGCCAATCTTATTTGTCAAGAAGAAAGACGGGTTGATGCGAATGTGCATTGATTACCGTGAATTGAACAAAGTCACGATTAAAAATCGGTATCCATTACCAAGAATCGATGATCTGTTCGATCAATTGCAAGGAGCTCGATTTGTCTCTAAAATCGATTTGCGCTCAGGATATCATTAATTAAAGGTACAGGAAGAGGACATTCCTAAGACCGCTTTCAGAACAAGGTATGGCCATTATGAATTTACAGTCATGCCATTTGGTTTAACCAATGCCCCAGCTGCATTTATGGACATGATGAACCGAATATGTAAGCTATATTTGGATAAATTCATAATTGTCTTCATAGATGATATTCTCATTTACTCTAAGAATAAAGAGGAACACGCAGCGCATCTGCGTGCACTTCTAAGTTTATTGAGAAGAGAAAAGTTTTATGCGAAGTTTTCTAAGTGCGAATTTTGGTTAGAACAGGTACAATTTCTTGGACATTTAGTTAACCATGAAGGAATTCATGTAGATCCCACCAAGATCGAGGCAATTACCAAATGGAAAACCCCTGAGTCGCCAACTGAGGTTAGAAGTTTCTTAGGATTGGCCGGTTATTATAGAAGATTTATTCGAGATTTTTCTAGAATAGCCATTACTTTAACTAAGCTAACCTGTAAATCTGTTAAGTTTGAATTGGGACCAAAACAAGAAGAAGCCTTTAGAATTCTTAAGCAAAGATTAACCAACGCACCCATATTAGCATTACCAGAAGGAACTGAAGATTTTGTAGTCTATTGTGATGCTTCTAAGTTAGGCTATGGATGTGTGTTGATGCAACGTCAAAAGGTTATAGCTTACGCATCTAGACAACTTAAGAATCATGAAAAGAATTATTCAACCCATGATCTAGTACTAGGAGCTATAATTTTTGCCCTGAAAATTTGGAGACATTACCTTTACGGTAGTAAGTTTACCATTTTCACTGATCATAAGAGTTTAAGGTATGTTTTCGGGCAAAAAGAGTTAAATATGAGACAAAGACGCTGGATGGAATTACTTAGTGATTACGACTGTAATATCCAGTATCATGCAGGAAAGGCTAATGTAGTAGCCGATGCTTTAAGCCGAAAATATCACGAAAAGCCAATAAGGGTACGTTCTCTTAAATTAAATCTACAAGTAGATTTAAACGAACAGATTAGAAAGGCACAAGAATCAGCGGATGATGCTGAAAAGTTGAAAGGAATGATTAAGGAATTAGAACAGGGAACAGATGGAATTTGGAAATTCCATAAGAAAAGGATATGGATACCTAAATTAGGAAACCTATGCCATCATATATTAGAAGAAGCCCATAAGTCTAAGTATACGATGCATCCTGGAAGTGATAAGATGTATCAAGACTTAAGAAAGAATTTTTGGTGGATAAGAATGAAGAAAGATATAGCAGCTTACGTTTCTAAATGTTTAACCTGTTCACAAGTCAAAGCTGAACATCAGAAACCCTCAGGTTTATTGCAGCAGCTAGAAATGCCAGTTTGGAAATGGGAATTGATAACAATGGATGTTGTTACCAAATTATCCAAAACGAGAAAAGGTAATGATACAATCTGGGTGATTGTAGACAGGCTAACTAAGTCAGCTCATTTCCTACCAATGAAGGAAACTTTCAGTATGGAACAATTAGCTAAATTATATGTAAATGAAATAGTTTCATTACATGGAATTCCTTTATCAATTGTTTCTGATAGAGATAGCCGTTTTACCTCTCATTTTTGAACAAGTTTCCAAAAAGCAATGGGAACCAAGTTAAATCTAAGCACAGCTTACCATCCTCAAACGGACGGACAAAGCGAAAGGACAATTCAGACAATGGAGGATATGCTTAGAGCTTGTGTAATTGATTTTGGAGGTAATTGGGATGATCACTTACCATTAATAGAATTCTCTTATAATAACAGTTATCACACAAGTATTAATGCTGCACCACTCGAAGCACTTTATGGACGAGAGTGCATAACCCAAGTCTGTTGGGCAGAAATTGGAGAAAAGCAACTATCCGGACCTGAGATAGTGCAAGAAACAACAGACAAAATCATTCAAGTCAAGGAACGATTGAAAGCAGCACGCGATCGACAAAAGAGTTATGCTGATAACAGGAGAAAGCCATTGGAATTTCAGATAGGAGACAAGGTGTTTTTGAAAGTCTCTCCTTGGAAAGGAGTGGTAAGATTCATCAAAAGGGGAAAGCTAAGCCCCAGGTATATTGGACCTTTTGAAATTATTAGAAGAATAGGACCAGTAGCCTATCAGCTACAACTGCCAGAGAAATGGCAGGAATACATGATGTATTTCATGTATCTAATCTCAAGAAATGCTTAGCTGATGAATCACTGGTAGTACCTCTTAAGGATATAGAGGTAAATGAAAAGTTAAAATTTGTAGAAAGGCCTCTACAGATTGAAGACAGAAAAGTCAAGAATCTCAAACACAAGAGATTAGTTCTAGTTAAAGTAAAATGGGATTCCAAGAGAGGACCAGAGTACACATGGGTGCTTGAATCAGATATGCAAAGGAAACATCCACACTTATTCCAGTAGACCTCGAGGACGAGTTCTAAAACAAGGTGGGGAGGATATAACAACCCTCCTAGATATTTTTCGACACCCCTAATATTTAGAGAATCCCTATATATATTTATATATATACATGTTTGAAGATAACTAAACATTGGTAGGCAACTAGATATGACAACAAATCTAACATAAAATTTAAAGTCATGTACTTCTTTACCTCCACAGATATAGTAGCTCTCCCGGAACCTTTAACGTGACCCTAGACGCTCCTAAACATACCCCGTATACGAAAACTGGTCTCGTATACCTTTATTTTTATTAAAATTAATTAAAAATCAGATTTTTGGAGTCGTGGCGGGCCGCGAAGACCTAAGTTTGGTCTTACGCGGGCCACGACCGAGTGGACAACAGGCACTGCCCGGAGCTGCCACGTATCGGACTCGTGTCGAAGCTACGTGTCAACTCAGCAAGGCTAGGGCCTACCCTAGCTACCCTCGCGGGCCGCGTAGCCCTTAGCTACCATCTTCGCGGGGCGCGACGAAGTCTAGGAACAACCCTATAAATAGAGGCCATCGGCTGTTCAGTCGAAATCGTTCACAAATATTTTCTCTCTCGAATTTCTACATAGTTAAAGTAATTCTCGGATATAATACCCCCCTAAATAACGAAGTTCTGCCCCGTTGTAAGTATTATAACCCTGATTACGTATTAGATACCGAATGATCCAGGGTTCCATAACGGCTGTCGTGGTTCTGCCCGACGTAGTCGTTGGAATGCCGTCTCGGGGAGGGTAGTACTAATGTAAATATTGGGTTATTATACTAACGCGTGTGCATTTGTGTAATTAATAGATAATCACCAGGAAATCCTAAAGGAAAACCCTAAGACAGCAATGTGAGTAATTTCCTTTTTGCAAATTGTTTTACAAAACCTCACTTAATTAATGATATATTAAACAGTGATTGAGTATTTGTATTCTACAATTATCGTCGGTATGTTGGGGCTTTATATACAAAATTTGTTACTACATTGTGAGTAGTAACATGACCACAAGTCGGGTTGACAGTACCGTGGGTGGTAATTAAAGTAGATGGAAACAAATGTAATTGCGAGATCGCCCTCAATACTGTAGAATAGTTTTACCAACTTGATTAAACAGGGATTCACTCACCAGTATTTCCTACTGACAAAATGTTTTTAACGCGTTTCAGGTAACAAAATGTGAAAGCTAAATAGAAGCCGACTGGATAGCACTGAAGGCTTATAAAAGTTACCTAAATAAAGCGATGTTTTATTTGAATAAATTAGGGTTTATCCTTATGAAAATATGTGTAATGAAAACTTGGGATTTTCCCATGTGTTTAATATTATAAAAGCGTGGTATTTTACTCTGATAAAATATTTCCTAACTACGGTCCTAATGTAATTTCTGCTACCAAAATGATAAACACCAGATACCACCGAGACTGGCCGCGGCCGCTCGTTCCCAGGATATTCGGGGACGGCGGTTGCGACATTTTACAAGCCTAAGAATTCTTAGTCTAGGATATAACAATCTATCTGGAAGGCTTCCTATTTCTATCAAGTTTTTGATAAAGCTTGAGGTCTTGTATTTATACAATAACAACTTCTCAGGAAAATTGCCCCTATCTTTAAAGAATTTAACCAAGTTAACCTTTTTAAATTTGGGGGCCAACAAGTTTTCTGGTTACATGCCTAGTTGGATCGGAGAAAAGTTATCGATGTTGTATGCTCTTATCTTAACAACAAATAATTTCGTTGGGACCATCCCTTCAGATTTATGTCGGTTAGTATATCTACAAATTCTAGACTTGTCCATGAATAAACTCCAGGGAGCCATCCCCTCATGTTTGGGTAATCTCACTTCCATGGCTCAAGATGGATTCTCATTCAGCCAAAAAAATATGCATCCTGCTAACCTTAGTGGGGGCGTGTATATTGACCGTTCATTGATCAAGTGGATAGGAAATGAGCGTGAATTTGGCAGCACTCTAGAATTGGTAAAGATAATCAATTTTTCAAGCAACAATTTAGCCGGAAAAATCCCGGATAAACTAACCGATCTCCATAAACTGATTGCACTCGATGTCATACCCTGAATATTGCGGAAGCATGATTATGGTGTGACTTTCTTGATACCATAGCATTCAATCATAACAACAACGATATGATTAAACCATAAGATATTCATCCATAAATTAAGTTTGAAAATATCACAACATAATTGTCTAAAACGTAGACTCCAAATTTAAATTACAAACCACAACATGTTTTAATGAGTTCACGAAGACTCGACAAAAGACCTTAAATAAAACCGAGTTTAGAACCATGTATCTCGTCCAGGATTAAGATACATCTCCTAAACCCTGATAACTTCGGATGACATCTTTTTATTCATGACGCAGCTTGGAACATGCAAACACCCGCCAGATCCACTTAATTCCCTGAAATACATGTAATTTGAAAACATCAACAAAAGTTGAGCGAGTTCATGTGTTTGTCTGTGTGTATGAATAAACCTTTAAAGTATGTATGTATGTAAATCCTGGTATGAAGCAACAAGGAAAAACAGATCACCAATGGTTTGCAAGGCCAATGATATGTGTGAAATGATGCAGGAAAACACAAACCTAGCGGATTTTGCCACGGCTTCAGTATGTGGACATAGTCACCACATGGGCCACCCTGGTCCTCATGGGTGTGGGCTCGCTACACCCAAATAGATCTATCACTCATGTCCCTCGGTCCTACGACGAGGATTAATGGCCTTAAGTGTTGTACCCACCACTCACATGATCAAGCAGTAACCATCCTTAGCTAACCATACCATGTATAAAACGTATGTAAACAATTGTAACATGTATTTCACCCCCGAAGTTATAAAACTGAAAACAGTTAAAAGAAAAGGGGGACATGAACTCACAGTCTTGCGTCTTCAACAATCGTAACTCTCGTACCTTCAGCAAACACGACTACCTACAATGTACTAATGTCTATTAGACGGACGGGTCGTGCCTTCTCTCAGTATTAATGTTTTTGAGTTACGTTTCTTTTATGTCCTCAATATTATTCCAAGTTATATAATTATTGTCAAAATAATTAATATTTTAACTTAAATTATATTTTTAAGTTTTGGAATAATTGTTAAACAATATTTTTGTAATAATACTTCTCAAGTATTTATATTCGTATTTCCTTCCCAAGGATGGGGGTATCTCATACATGTGTATTCGTATTCTTGTATTTGTATAACTTGCCATGTATTGGTGTCGTATTCCGGCGTGGATTATCTTTAATAAGTATCCAATATATATTTCAAATATATATATTTCAAGAAGTATTTCTTAGAAAATTTATTCCTAATTTTTCTCTTGGCAAAAATATTTGTAATTCCAAAACAATATATTTTCAAGTCTCACTTAGAATATATATATATATATATATATATAAACCAATTTTATCCAAAAATAATGTATTTCAAGTTTATCCAAGAAAATATATATTTTCCCAAAAATATTATATCTTCTAATAATTCCAAGAAAACATATATATTTTTAATCGCCAAAAATTATATATTTCCTTCTTGTCAAAATATGATATAACTTTGTGATAATCATAAAAATCATATTTTCATTTCTTGTGTCCAAAATATCATTTACCAAAAATATATTTATAAATGTATTTTCCGGAATATGTTGTCAGTTACATTCTTTCGTTCGGTTTCCCAAAATCATGTGTGTAACTTGTGTATTTATTCCTTATGATTTTTGGTAATATTTTGGGATTGTAATTTCTTGGTATTTTGTTAAGTTATATTTTTTAAAATCCTAAAATAACATAACTAATACACAAAGTATACAAATAATCACACATATGTGTCTTTATTGTATATATATATTCTAAATATATATCTAGCGATTTTTATTTATAAAAACCAACCTCCAATGTTTATACTTTTTGTAACAAAAATTATGGCAAAGTTTATATGGAAAACTCATGGTTAAAATACACTTGTTGTTGTAAGACAACGGTCTATTAGCAACCAATATACACGATAAACATGAGAACATAAATCATGTAGAGAAAGAAATCTGGAGAATGAGATAAGTATTATTGATATTGACTCTATCCTATCAAATACATAGGACCTCTATATATAGGCCATATTGTTAATGCAAGAGTAAATAAAGAGACGGGGGTTAAGAACGTGGAGAGTCACCATAAATAATTTATTCATAACACTCCCCCTTGACTATCCACGTGATAGGTGAAAATAATATATAAACTTTTAATATGCTTGGTTGTCAACTTGATATGCTTGGAGATGCTGCCTCGTTAAAAACCTTGCTAGGAAAACCTAGTGGGACAAAACCTCAGCTAAGGGAAAAAGAGTGCAGCGCGTATTTTCTCATCCTGGTACTTTTGGATCAGGTATGTTGCCTCATTAAAAACCTTACTAAGAAAACCCATTGGGATAAAACTTAGTTAAGGGAAAAAGAGTGCAACTTGTATAATGCTCCCCCTCATTTTTACATGTATCCTATAAGTGACTCAGGTCCGGCTTCTTTGAAAGTTGCTCAAAACTTCGTAATCCATTGATGTGCTGCTTGGTATGTTGCTTGATCCATTAATATCAAATCCTTCAATGAGCATTGATGTATGATCTTCATGTGAAATTTTAAATGTCTTCAGTTGTAAGTAGATACCATAAGATCCATGAATATGTTTTGTTACACTCCCTGCATTTACAAAACTAACCAAACTTGTTGATGGGTTAGTAAAATATGAATCCATATCTTTTGTACCTTAAGGGTATAAAAAGTATATGTTTTACCCGTTACATTATCTCCTCGCTATACACGAGTGATTTCTTGTCAAATGAATATCATGACATGTGTCCGTGTATACATACTAGCAAGATATACAATTTGTATTTAACTATGGTACTTCTGGACCAACAATCATTGCTTCTTTGATAGGAGATGATAAGAGTCATTTTCTATACCAACTACTTGGACATCATAAAATGTACATATACCCTAAGCTTTGTGCATATGAAAATGTCCACCATCTTTAAGATGTATTATGATTGATGGATAATAATAATACAAATGCATGTTCTACATATCAAGCCATATATTTGCAATACCATCTTTAATTTGCAAATTCTTCCTTTAATAATTGAGCTCATTTTTATCTTTTTAGTAGACTCAATGATATCATCAACATATATTAGAATACTCATAAACCTCATATTGTTCTTTTAATGAAAACAAATGGATTCATTGCAATTTATGTATTTCTCTCTTTGCTGAGCTCAATAGTAAGTCGATTATACTACATATGAATCGACTATCTTAGTCCATACTATCTTTTTAACTTTATAAATATACATTCCCGTACTCCTTTCCACTTTGACCAACAATGTATGTGCATACACTCTTTAGGAGTGTTGACACACAAACCTCCTCATTGATTTTTATATTATATGCAAGGATGTCTTAAACACTTGCTTCATTTGTAAAATCCATATTGTACCATGTTTGTACACTGTGTACATTGAGATGCCATAATAACCAGGTACACATTTTCTATGTATGTTTATTGGAGTATTGGTGCACAATAATTACATCCATAAGGTGTTTCAATGAACCTCTTAAGCACTCGAGAACTTATTTTATATGACTTAGTATCAAGTGATACATAACTTTCATAAGACGCATGTCAATTCTCTTTTATATATTACCATACTAATAAGATATTGGAAAGTCAAAACATCCACCACGGGAGAATACGTCTCCTCATAATCAGTCATAAGTCTTTGCAAAAATTATTCTGCCACCAATTTTGACTTATATCACTTAATTTGATTTTTCACATGATTCGCGTAAAAGACATATATGTATCCAACATATTTTAAAACTTCAGTTGTATGGACTGTTGGTCCAGAAACTTTCCATTTCATTAGAGAACTAAACTCTGCCTTATTTGCGTCTTTCTGTTTTAGTCAATCATTTCTTAATATTCATTCATAGGCAGATCTTAAATCTTGATCCTCATCATTTAATCGTTTTAAGCACTACATTATATACAAAAGTATAACGACGTCGATTTTTATTTGGATTCCATACACGTCTTAGACATGATACAACATATCAAGATCTCTTTATTTTCAGGTACCTGAGGTTCTTCTTGAACCATCATGTCTATTGTCTCTTCAAGAGATCTTATTACTATAACCTCGACTTGACCATCTTAATTACTTGCTCCAATTGTCGAGGAATTTTATTATTGGAATCAACTAGTCTATCACGTTTTAGGCGTGCAATAGACTCATTACAAAAATATGTGGTTGTCCTCTTGGACACAAATATAACTGGAGCATAAGCAGTTGATTATGTGACTTACTTAGTCACTCTATTTAGGTCAGTGAACTTGTCTGGTAATTTGTTCTTTAATATTGGTAAATGAATTATACTTTAAATTTCTAGTTCATAGTTTATAGTCTGAGGATCAAGATGACATGATAATTCATTTAACTTTTCACTTTCCAACTGCTTGTTATCTCCCCCTAATGTTGGGAACATTCATTCACTAAAGTGAAAAACCAATGAGCCATAAACAAATTTCTCACAAATGGCTTTAAGTATTCAATCATAGATGATTATTATACCCAACATATTCTTAAACTTTTTAGAAGTCTTATCGTTGTGCGGTTTGGTGGATGAGTTACAATATATGTCGCATAACCAAAATCTTTGATGAGACATTTTTGGTTCCTGACCAAAAACCAACTTTATGGGGAGAACTATAACTTATTGGCTTGATGTGAATTGATGATACTATATATAAAATTATATATACCTAAATGAACTTTTGCTCCTCTCATGATCATTGGCTTTGTAACCAACAGTAATCTGGATTAATATGCTTGCTGTCACATTAGCTAAGCTATAATCACACAAGCTTCAGGTTGTGGATTTGATAACCATTTAGACGATGCATCGATTTCAAAATACTAAATGGTATCATGTCGGGATACACATATTCCCTTATTATTTCCAAAATATTTAGGGATCTAAACCATACTTTAGTTGGTATATCATTAACTTCCCTTGAGAGCAAATATTGCATGCACTTAACAAGAATAATCTTGTAGTTCTTCACTAAATTTCACATCATTATTGACTCGGTGTGGTTTAACCGATCATGCCAATTAATCAAATAATCATTATTCATAAAATTTTGATTTATGATCAATATCATAAGATGTGAGATAACAATGTGTTCTTATAATTACTCCCATAATTCCTCACTACAAGTGGTCAATCTCATTATGACCATTATTACAATTTTGATAGTCGGTCTCATTATTAACTTGGCTATCTTACAACTTTTGATAGCAGGATCTCATTAGTAACATGATCAGCATTATAAGTTTCTCAATTACATCCATCATCCCAACATTTTCAAAGATCTTATAATCATATTCACTTCAAGGAATAATGTAAACCAACCAAGTTTCATGGTTCGGACAAACGGATATGAAATCCTTTCAAAGTTGTTATCCTTGTTACATAATATTGCTACTTTAGCATATTTGAGAACGACAAATGAAAATTGTTTTATCCGATTTTACCTTGTAAAGGATCTTCTCTTTGCATTACACCATAGAGAAGTAATTACATGTCCGAATCATATAAGGTCTAACATCTTATGACCTTCTACAAACTCAATATGAGATTTAGGGAGTATGACATCTCGGGTGTCATGTCTAAACTTTTGATTCCCTTTCATGAGAGATATTAAATCAATTTAGATGATCGATTGAATACTACAAATGAGTATATGATAACATATGAAATACACAATATAAAATAAAGTCGAATTATATAATACATGGCATTATAATATAATATGTGACCACATAAAACAATTTATTATTATTACAATATGTGACCACATAAAAAGTTGGTATGAAAACTTTATGAAATATGCGTTTTCATCACACTTAAAAGCAAATATTTAAATCATATGTATTACATGTAACCAATTAAAATTTTCACTTTTGATAACATCATTTAAGATAGAAAATTCATTAATTCTATTGTATTCATGGTTCAATCATCTCCATCGAAATCGTCCACAAGACCAAAAACATTTGTACAAAATAATAATTGTATGAAATACAAATTCATATGTTGAATCAAAATATTAATAACATTACTTGTTAATCTTGATCTTGTAGTAATACCGTATTTTTAAAGCACTACACCAAAAAAAACCTTTTGTATTTCTTAAATTTTGTGTAGTATTTATAATCATACAAACCACACGTTGGAGCACGTATCTAAGATACTTCATAGTATTCTTTGGAACATAAATGCATATTTATATAATTCAAGTAGAAACATAAAAAATATTTTAGCACTACATTAAACAACTAAAAAATTTCACTGTAACGCTTACTATTTCATGATCCCTTAAATAGCATTTGAATTTCAATTCATTTATTTATCAAGACTTATAAATCTTTAAAATGATGTAAAAACAATAATTACCATTTAAGAAATATAACTTTCTTGAAAATCATTTACTAACATTTCAAACCTATTTGTAAGGATTATAAAACTAAATTGAAAACAAACTTGCGTTTGATGACTAAATTAATTTATATTAATAAGATAACTAATTTGCTTTTAATTAGAAACAAGATGTGAACATTTTTGTATTTCCTCAGTGATGTAAAGTGGACATTTTAGAAATTAAATACAAAATATACGTGACTTGCTTCCCTTGTATTTTCTCATCTAGTAGTTGCCTAATTAAGAGATGGGCGAATCAAACGTCATCACCCACAAATCATCTTCCCCAAGATTATTAGGGTATTAAAGAAAACATAACAACTGACATTTAGTGATAAACTAGAAACGGCCGGGAAGTATTAAAACCTATAGCCCTTTTATATTTCAAACAATTAATCCAAATATGAAATTAATACACAATAAGGAAGTTACAAATATGAAATTAGTAGTTATTATTTATTTATTTAAAATAAAATAAATTTAGTTAATAGTAACACGTCATGAATTCATGAAAATAAGGTACAAATATTTATTAGATAAAATATCGTCATCGTCGTTTGTAGATAAAAGGATAAATGTCTATAGTAACAGTAGTAATTTCGATACACATAATTGGTTAACTTGAATAAAAATAAGTACCGAACGTATCTACATACTCATAATATGTTGGATTTATTTAGATGATAGTGTTTTAATATGGATTAGCTGTACATAAATATGTACGAACTTGCAAATTACTCATTTACAAAATAAAAAAAAAACTTATATATAAAATTAATATGGGTTCTACATCATACATGTAATGCTATTAATATAATTTATTTGAAACCACGCTTACAATCAATCTTATTTCTAAGATTATATTTTGTGACACTACAAAGATTAAATTTTACAATTAACAGTTTAGTCATAACAAACTATCGACCCATAAGTTTTTAATAACAACACTAAATCATTTATTTTGATAAACTCATACTTCAACAGTTTTGCCATTTCCTATTACTTTATGTTGAATATTTGTTATCCAATGAGAGTAACCATATCATCACCATCCCAAACAACTTCACTGTAACATAATTTCCTATTTTTCCATCAAAAACTTATCACATATCCTATGTTTTCATATTAAGCATAAAAGAAGATATATATTAGCTTACAAAATCGCTATATGATTTTTTTAGGAGTTATTTATTTATTTATATTTTCTTGAAACAATCATAGGCTTATATAGAATGAATAAGACGAACATGTTCGAGATCGTACCTCGCTAGCCAAACAGAATAAAGCAAGGCTGCCCTGCTAGTACATTGTGCGATCTACGGTGGTTGTTAGTGAATCAAAATCAATATCAAACACGATGGCCACTAGAGGTGCACAAACCGGTTAATTTTAATAACCGGTTCGGTTAACCAGTTATACCGGTTAATTTGACTTTTTGACTTTAACCGGTTAATGCTTTAACCGGTTATTACTTTAACCGGTTATTTTTTTAACTGGTCCGGTTAATTACTTTAACCGGTTCGGTTAATTAACCGGTTATTTTCGGTTATTAACCGGTTTTTTTGCCTTTTTTTTGAATTTTTCGGTTATTTTTTCGGTTAACCAGTCTATCGGTTAAAAAACCGGTTTAAAAAAACCGGTTAATAACCGGTTATAATACTAAATACTTATAACCGGTTACTAACCTACGGTTAAAAATAACCACTAACCGGTTATTCCTAAATCGGTTATTAACTGGTTACGGTTTCGGTTAATAACCGGTTACGGTTAATTAACCGGTTATTTTGTGCACCTCTAATGGCCACGTGCGAAGAACAGTTACAATAGTGAAGGTGGCGCGGCTAGTTGGAGGATGGCAGCCATGGTGACTAGTTGGTATCGCCTGCAAAAGGGCTGTTACATGCGGTGACGATCTAAATGGATGAAGGAAAACCAAATCATGGATATGAACATCTTGCAGCAACTCGTGCTGATAACGTGTTGTAAGACAGCGGTCTATTAGCAACCAATATACACGATAAACATGAGAACATAGATCATGTAGAGAAAGAAATATGGAGAACGAGATAAGTATTATTGATATTGACTCTATCCTATCAAATACATAGGACCTCTATATATAGGCCATATTGTTAATGCAAGAGTAAATAAAGAGACGGGGGTTAAGAACGTGGAGAGTCACCATAAATAGTTTATTCATAACACTTGTAAATATTTGTTTGAAAATATTTTTCTAAGTGTTTATATTTTAGAAAATTTTGCTATAGTTTCCCCTAAAAATGGAGTTTCCCATGCTTTCAAGCATATCATTTTCTTTTGTAAAAATCATCAAAAACAATCAAAAATTCAATCAACACTTACCAAGTGCCAAAACCATGCAATTTACACAACAACATGAACTTGAACTTTTATAAAAACTTGTAGTAACTTACTAGTGTTTTTAGTAAGCCTAGTTACCCTTTAAAGTGTGGTTATTTATTTAATAACTTCATTTTTTAAGATTTTAGATTTCTACAACTTGTAAAATAATTTTCTAAAAATATTTCTTTTTGAATTTTTCTTGTTAGTAACATGTTTCTACACTTGATTAATCACTAGAAATGTGATTAGTTTCTTTAAAACTCATGTTTATGTAAATCTTATGATTTAACTTAGTTTCTTGAGAAACTAGTTTGAAATCATCCATGTTTATGGCCAATAACATGTTACATACTTCATTATTCAAGAAAACACTTCATACTTCAAGTTCATGTTAACACATAAGGATGATCATCAAGATTTATCACATAATCATCCTCTCATTTGCTAGATCATGTGTTTAATCACAATCTAGCAAGCTTCTTATGACGATCAACATCATAATCTCAAGAAAATAACAATCAAGTATCATACATATACTAAATCAACATTGATTCTTATGTTATTAAGCTTTATGTGATGGTTCATCTTCATGCTTCATTATGATTCTTGTGATTAACATCTTACATAATCTTTTAACCATCAAAATGAGAAGTAAATTCAAGTTACAAGAGGCTTACTACTAGCACAAAGGCTAGGGAAGAATCAAAGAAGATGAAGTTGATGAATGTGGTGGATAATAGCAAATGGTGAAGGTCCTTCAATCTTCAAAGCCACCAAGCTCCCTAATCTTGCCTCTAACACCTTTGTATGGCCTTAAAATGAAAGAGATTGGATGAATGATGATGATGGTAGGTGGTGGTGCTTGCGGCCGTGAGCAAGGGAGGAGAGGGAGAGAGTAAGTGTGTGTTTAGTGGGTGAAAGATAATGAATTCAAGTTCCTTCATATATTACTTATAACCATCTTAAGAGTTAACCCATTGTGTAATGTGTCTCATAAGTACTAAACAAGATCTATTAACAAATCAAATAAAATCAAGGGTGGGGGCCACCCTTGAAACCGTCTCCAAAGGGGGGGGGGGGAGTATTGGTTGGGTTGTGATGGTAAGTTAGGGAATTTGGTTGAAATCTAAAGGTCTTAGTTAGGTGTTATGTATATTATGTGTTATATAGTGTGTTAGGGTGTTCGGGCCTCGGGGCTCATAACTAGCTTGGAACCATTAAAACAATGCTTCTAGTGTAATTTTGATGTTTCGGGTAGTGTCCGGTTGTTCGGTTAGATACTGGTTCGTTAAAGTGCTAAACTATACCGTTAATGATCTTTATGTACCCTTTTGTGACACTTTTAATTCCCGACACTTAGGAAAGCATTCAGGACCATTTAGTCATATTTTTGCATGATACTAGCATGTTAAAATGCTGATTTTTGCTGAATTATGCTGAATTCAGCACTTTGGGTGAGTTTTAGGCACTTTCCGGCACTTAACTATCACTTAGAAAAGCAGTTTTGTGGTCCTTACTTCCCTACGCTCTATACTAGTGTAGTACTTAGTTTCTGGCTCATACTGTGTCTCAAGACAACGTCTGTCTATGTACTGAACTCCGTCAGCATTTTCCTGGTTTGTCTGTTAACTGTGCTAACTGTGCTTTGTGCATCATTTATGTCAATATGTTTGCATGCAGTCAATGATATGTCATTTGCAATATGTGATGCACATGTAAGTATAATGCAGTAATCAGAAAGCAGTTAATTGTAATCCAGCACAGTCATTAAGTACTAATCATGGTTAATTAATTGTACGGATACCTGGATTTTTGACAGTTGTCACATTCTCTCCCTGTTAAGAAAATTTCATCCCGAAATTTAAGCTCTGCTACTAGCTGTAGGGGAGTTGGGGAACAAATGCGGGTATTTTGCTTTCATGCGGTCCTCACGCTCCCAAGTGAACTCTGGGCCGTGTCGCGCGTTCCATCGAACCTTGACGAGTTTAATACTACTCCTACGTGTCTTGTTAACCTTCCAATCAGTAACCTCAACAGGTTCTTCGGTAAAGTGGAGTGTGTCGTCAAGGTGAACTTCATCGGCAGGAATGACAACTGTTTCTTGAGTTGGACTCTTTTTCAGATTAGATACATGAAATGTATCATGAACTCCATTCAGTTCCACGGGTAGGTCCAACTTGTAAGCTACAAGACCAATCATCTCCAGGATTTTGAATGGTCCAATATATCGTGGATTTAACTTTCCACGCTTCCCAAAGCGTGCTACACCTTTCCAAGGTGAGACTTTTAGTAAAACCATATCTCCCACTTCAAACTCCAAAGGTTTCCTTCTTTGGTCCGCATAACTCTTTTGTCGATCACGAGCCGCCTTAATGCGCTCTCGAATCTGCATGATCTTATCTATCGTTTCTTGAACCAACTCGGGACCAACTAGTTGTCTATCGCCCGCATCTGCCCAGCATAGCGGCGATCGACACTTGCGTCCGTAAAGAGCTTCAAACGGTGCAGCTTGAATGCTTGTATGGTAGCTGTTGTTATACGAGAACTAAACCAAAGGTAGGTGAGTGTCCCAACTGCCACCAAGTCCATTACGCAAGCTCGCAACATATATTCTAGCATTTGAATCGTTCGTTCGCTCTGGCCATCTGTTTATGGGTGAAAGGCGGTACTCAGATTCAACTGAGAACGAAAGGCTTCTTGGAAAGATTGCCAAATTCTTGACACAAATCTTCCGTCTCTGTCTGAAAGAATCGAGATAGGCACTCCATGACGTGCTACTATCTCCCTTAGGTATAGCTCAGCTAGCTTACCCGTGTTATCCTTTTCTCTGATCGGTAAAAAGTGCGCTGATTTTGTCAGACTGTCTACGATTCCCAAATCGTGTCATGACCTCTGGGTGTCTTTGGCAACTTCGTTATAAAATCCATTGATATCTGCTCCCACTTCCACATGGGTATCTCGGGTTGCTGTAGGAGACCTGAAGGCTTCTGATACTTGGCCTTCACCTTGGCACAAGTCAAACATTTTCCGACATAGGTCGCAACATCGCCTTTCAATCTTGGCCACCAATAGAAATCCTTCAAATCCTGGTACATCTTGTCCGATCCTGGGTGGATCGAGTTTCTTGATTTATGCGCTTCATCAAAAATCACGTCTCTAAGACCACCAAAAAGGGGAACCCAAATTCGTTTCATGAAACACAATGTTCCTTCCTCATTAGGTACCAACTGTTTCTCCATCCCACGGAGATATTCGTCCTTAAGATTTTCCTTCTTAAGAGCTTCTCTCTGCGCAGCACGAATGCGCAACGAGAGGTCCGTCTGTATAATCATTTCCACAGCCCTAACCCTTATGGGCTTGATTCTTTCTTTTCGACTCAAGGCGTCTGCCACCACATTCGCCTTTCCTGGGTGATACTTGATTTCACAATCATAATCGTTTAACAACTCAACCCATCATCGTTGTCTCATATTAAGCTCTTTCTGATCAAATATATGATGTAGGCTCTTGTGATCGGTAAAGATTGTGCATCGGGTGCCATACAAGTAATGTCGCCAAATCTTTAATGCAAACACTACTGCGCCTAATTCCAAATCATGCGTAGTGTAATTCTTCTCGTGAACTTTCAATTGGTGCGAAGCATAAGCTATAACCTTTTGTCACTACATCAGCATGCAACCTAATCCCTGACGCGAGGCGTCACAATATACCACGAAGTCGTCGGTGCCTTCGGGTAGGGATAGGATGGGTGCATCGCAAAGCTTGTTCTTCAGCAACTGAAAAGCTTCTTCTTGTTTATCTCCCCATTCATACTTCTTATCCTTCTGAGTAAGGGAGGTTAGTGGTTGAGCGATTTTCAAAAAATCCTCAATGAATCTGCGATAAAACCCTGCCAAACCTAGGAACTACCGAATCTTAGTTGGCGTCTTAGGGGTTTCCCAATTCTTAATCGTCTCGATCTTGGTGGGATCCACGTGAATTCCATTTTCGTTTACCACGTGACCAAGGAACTGAACCTCACGCAACCAGAACCCGCACTTTGAGAACTTTTCGTATAATTTCTCTTTCTTGAGCAGCTCTAAAACGGTTCTTAGGTGTTGTTCATGCTCTTCCTTCATCCTTGAATAGATCAAAATATCGTCGATAAACACAGTCACAAATTTATCTAGATATGGCTTGCAAACTCGGTTCATCAAATCCATAAACACTGCTGGCGCGTTCGTCAGACCAAACGGCATTACTAGGAACTCGTAGTGTCTATATCGAGTCCTAAAGGCAGTCTTTGGTATGCTTTCTTCTTATATTCGCAACTGGTGATACCCTGATCGAAGATCGATCTTGGAGTAGAAACTCGAACCTTGTAGTTGATCAAACAGGTCATCAATCCTCGGCAAAGGATACCGATTCTTAATAGTTAACTTGTTTAGCTCTCGGTAGTCGATGCACATGTGAAAGCTATCGTCCTTCTTCTTGACAAACAGCACTGGAGCTCCCCAAGGCGAGAAGCTTGGTCTGATAAATCCCTTGTCCAAAAGTTCTTGAAGTTGCGTTGACAGCTCTTGCATTTCTGAGGGCGCAAGTCGATAAGGTGCCTTAGCTACAGGCGCGGCGTCTGGAACTAGGTCAATGTGGAATTCAACTTATCTCTGTGGCGGCAATCCCGGCAAGTCTTCGGGGAAAACTTCTGGATATTCCCTCACAACTGGGATATCTTCTAGCTGCGGCTCATTGACTTCTTTATCCACGACGTGTGCCAAGAAGGCAACACATCCTTTCTTAAAGGCATATCATGCTTCTCTCCATGCACTACAATCGTTTCTCCATTCGCCATCGGGACGCGAATGATCTTCTCGTGACATACAATCTCTGCTCGGTTGCTCGACAACCAATCCATTCCAACTACCACGTCAAAGCTTCCCAACTCGACTGGCAGAAGATCAAGCGTAAACTCATGCTCCCCAAGCTCTATTACACAGCCTCTAATCACTTCATTCGTTTCTACTAGCTTTCCATTAGCTAGCTCTATTGAATACGGAATATCTAGCTTATCGGCAACTAACCCAAGCATTTTCTTAAACTCTAGTGATACGAAACTATAATCGGCACCAGTATCAAACAGTACAGATGCAAAGTGTTGGTTGATAGGGAACGTACCAGTGACTACGTTCGGATCTTGATGAGCTTCCCTAGCTCCAATGTTGAAAACTCTTCCCTGGGCTTGGTTGTTTCTCGGGCAATCACGCTTGAAATGCCCAACATCTCCACAGTTAAAGCAACCTGGTCCCCGACCATTTCCATTACCACCCTGGTTGTTGTTTGCTCCACGGTTTCCGCTACCAGCTGGGTTTTCGTTACCACCCCGATTTCCATTACCGCCATTCCTCCTTGGTTGCGGTTTCCATACCCATTTCCATCACGGTTACTGTTTCCATTCCTGTTGCCATAACCTCTCTGACCACCATTACCACGACCAGTACCAGCCCAGCACGTCTCCTTCGAATGACCATTCTTTCCACAAGACTCACATTTCCTAATCCTGCACTTGCCGGCATGATGGAACTGGCACACATCACATTTGGGCAAGGTGCCCATATACCCTTTTCCTTTGTTTTCAACACCAGTCTTGACCTCGGCGGGTGGGTTCGCATCTTTCTTCTTGTTAGCACTGCTGGTACCCTTCTTGAAATTTGAGAACTTCCTTTTGTTCTCACCTGACGACTCAACGTGAGTCTCCTTCTTCTTTTGGTCAGAGATCGAGAACTTGTTCAACCTGATTGCTTCTTCAGTTAATGCCACACTCAGATCAATAGCCTCAGTGATCATTGGAGGCTTGGAGGTAGTTACCATGCTCATGATTTGGGGTGCCAATCCCCAAATAAAACGCTCAATGCGCTTGACTCCGGATTAACCATGTAAGGTACAACGCGAGATAGGTCGTGAAATCTCTGTACGTACTCAACAATATTTGGACCATCCATCTTGAGGTTCCAAAACTCTGTTTCCAATTTTTGAATCTCAGCCCTTGAACAGTACTTCTTGCGCATAAGTTCCTCCATCTCAGCCCAAGTCAAAGCGTATGCTGCTGCCTCACCTAGAGTTTGAACTTGAAGGTTCCACCATGATAGAGCTCCATCTAAGAACAGTCCGGAAATGTAGGTGACCTGGTGCTCCGGCGCACACTTGCTCATTTTCAGCACAGAATCGGTTTTCTCCGCCCATCTAACGAAAGCTACAGCACCCCCGGTGCCGTCGAAATTCAGAGGATTGCAGTCAAGGAACAGCTTGTAGGTGCAGCCTGTACAAGCAACATCATTCACATAAAGCATTAGCGAATGCACATGGAATGTCCAAACGTATCGTAATGTGTCTCAAATGACTTAAACATTACCGTGAGGTGGGTTACTTCCCGAGGTACCTCCGCTGGTTTCAGAGCGCAAGGCCTCGTGCTGTGCTATTGCTTGTGAAATCCGTTCTTGTAGTTCAGCCTCTGTTGTGGGCAACTGGTTGTTTCTTCGAGGAGGCATCTTCTAAAAGAAGATTGTATCGGTCAGGTCATAATAAGTATAGTAAGTACACGACATGTAATAACATTTATCAACGCAAGTAAGCACATAACATTACATTCATATCACCAATGTATAATTCAACAATGCATGTAATGAGAATATTGCGATTGAGCTTTCATAAATTATCGGCCACAATTACAGTTACATGTTCTACAAATGTATCATATCACATCAAAAGGGACTACAGGGTCATACCACCCTTGTCCAAAATATCCATCGGTCTACAACAGTCATAAAATAAAAAAGCGGTCTTTAAAAGGCTTCGTAAGCTAGGCTCAATAGCGACACTCTCATCAAAAGCAGTCTACCTGCATAAAACCAAAAACCAGCTATGTTGATGGTGGTGGAGGAGGATGTGGAGGAACAAAAAGCAAGCTACGCACATGCGCTAGCTCCTCCTCAAGATCATAAACGTGATGCAACAAATAGCTAATCTGCTGCTCCATGGTAAGAAATCGAACATCGAAATCTGGATAAGGCAAAAGAGGAGCAGGTGGAGTCGCAAAAGGTGACTGACATGAACAAGGTGGAGGATGTGGAATCCTCTCTAGCTCCATAACTCTACGACACAGCATCTCCTACTGAAGCTGCAATGACAGGAGCAAATCATCCCTCGTGTAACCAGTGTAATGTGAAGGATGGTAGGGATCAGAAACTGGCATAGTGTTCGGCGGAAACCATATGAGTGGCTCGCCTGGCAGTGAAGAAGTAACATGAGCAGTAGGTGTATACTGAGGTATGTAAGGAAATGTTGCTGACACGTGTGGAACATGGCCAGGCTGCTGGCTAGACGGGCCTTCCCCTGGTCGGGGTGGAGGTATGTCATGTAAGAAAGTGATGGGTAAGTCGGTACGGTGTACATCAGACTCAACTGGATGGAAAGGGGCAACATCAACAGGTGCATGTGTATTAGGGGAATAACAGGCTCAACAAAAGGGGGCATATCATCATCATCCTCTATCCACCCATTGCTGGTGAATGCGTATCTGGGGTCCACCTGATCGGCAAAAGCAGCAGGGTCAGCGGGTGCGGGGATCGGATCGGGTACAAGTGGTGCTACAACAGGTATGCCAATAGGTGCAGGATCATGATCAGGCAGAGGATCAGGAGCAGGTATAGGCTCAGGAACAAGTGCCTCCTCAGGATCAGCAGGTGCATCAACATGCTGATCGTCGGGAATAAAGTCAATCTCATGTCCAGGCTCAACGTCATGATCAAAGTCATGTGGAGGAACAGGTGCAACAGACGGGGCCGTATCAGTATCTGAATCAGTAGGGTAAAGCTGCAATCCCAATGCATGTAAGGTGGAAGAAGACACAGACTCAAAAGAATCTGGAGCAGAATGATCAGAGGAAACCTCAACAATAGGAACCTCAACAAGTGGAACAGCAATGACATCCCCAGCTAAAACTCCATATCCCAGGGCATCAGCATCAGGGGGACCATCAATGAAAAGATCGGCATCATCGTCAAATAAGTCATCAAAAGGCAAATCCTCGAAAGGAAATGCAGCAAGAGGCAAAGGGGCGAGGATCGGAACCACGACATGCTCACCATCGGGATGTCCGAGGATGAGATGGTCCTGGTCAGGGATAGGAATAAGAAATGGATCCTCGTCGGGTAAACCATCAGCATGCGGTACATCGTCTCCAAAGTCGGGTGGTGCAAAAGGCTGGAAATCATCGTCGTCATCCGACATCATTTCTGGGTCACTCTCAGTGCCAGAGGTAAAAATCTCAGGCTCTGGGATGATCTCATCATCCGAAACGATAGCCATGGGGTCGACAGTATCAGACAGTCCACTCTCAGACGTAGACATAGCGTCTGTAACAAAACAATCACAACATATGCACATATATCAACAAACATTATTAAGCATGTAAGTAATAACAATGTAATCACGTATTCTCTCTAGTCTTCCCAGACTACCCACCTAGTCTCTCAGACTGTCCCAACTAGTCTCTCAGACTAACTACCCAGTCTCTCAGACTGAACTACCCAGTCTCTCAGACTGAACTATAAACTGATTCTTTGAAATGTGTTTCGTGTCTTTTATTTGTAAAAATGTTTGTTTCCTGGATCTGGGCGTTTCGTGTATGTAATGAAAGCATGTTGTAAAAACATTTTCGTGAGAGCCCTAATGATTGTAGTCTAGACTCGAGAAGGAATCCTAGTTCGCTACAACCGAAGCTCTGATACCAAGCTGTCACACCCTGAATATTGCGGAAGCGTGATTATGGTGTGACTTTCTTAATACCATAGCATTCAATCATAACAACAACTATATGATTAAACCATAAGACGTTCATCCATAAATTAAGTTTGAAAATATCACAACATAATTGTCTGAAACGTAGACTCCAAATTTAAATTACAAACCACAACATGTTTTAATGAGTTCACGAAGACTCGACAAAATACCTTAAATAAAACCGAGTTTAGAACAATGTATCTCCTCCAAGATTAAGATACATCTCCTAAACCCTGATAACTTCGGATAACATCTTTTTATTCATGACGCAGCTTGGAACATGCAAACACCCGCCAAATCCACTTAATTCCCTGAAATACATGTAATTTGAAAACATCAACAAAAGTTGAGCGAGTTCATGTGTTTGTCTGTGTGTATGAATAAACCTTTAAAGTATGTCTGTATGTATGTAAATCCTGTATGAAGCAACAAGGAAAAACAGATCACCAATGGTTTGCAAGGCCAATGGTATGTGTGAAGTGATGCAGGAAAACTCAAACCTAGCGGATTTTGCCACGGCTTCAGTATGTGGACATAGTCACCACATGGGCCACCCTGGTCCTCATGGGTGTGGGCTCGCTACACCCAAATAGATCTATCACTCATGTCCCTCGGTCCGACGACGAGGATTAACGGCCTTAAGTGTTGTACCCACCACTCACATGATCAAGCAGTAACCTTCCTTAGCTAACCATACCATGTATAAAACGTTTGTAAACAATTGTAACATGTATTTCACCCCCGAAGTTATAAAACTGAAAACAGTTAAAAGAAAAGGGGGATATGAACTCACAGTCTTGCGTCTTCAACAATCGTAACTCTCGTTCCTTCAGCAAACACGACTACCTACAATGTACTAATTTCTATTAGACGGACGGGTCGTGCCTTGTCTCAGTATTAATGTTTTTGAGTTACGTTTCTTTTATGTCCTCAATATTATTCCAAGTTATATAATTATTATCAAAATAATTCATATTTTAACTTAAATTATATTTTTAAGTTTTGGAATAATTGTTAAACAATATTTTTGTAATAATACTTCTCAAGTATTTATATTCGTATTTCCTTCCCAATGATGGGGGTATCTCATACATGTGTATTCGTATTCTTGTATTTGTATAACTTGCCATGTATTGGTGTCGTATTCCGACGTGGATTATCTTTAATAAGTATCCAATATATATTTCAAATATATATATTTCAAGAAGTATTTCTTAGAAAAATTATTCATAATTTTTCTCTCTCTTGGCAAAAATATTTGTAATTCCAAAACAATATATTTTCATGTCTCACTTAGAAAATATATATATATATATATATATATATATATATATAAACAAATTTTATCCAAAAATAATGTATTTCAAGTTTATCCAAGAAAATATATATTTTCCCAAAAATATTATATCTCCTAATAATTCCAAGAAAACATATATATTTTTAGTCGCCAAAAATTATATATTTCCTTCTTGTCAAAATATGATATAACTTTGTGATAATCATAAAAATCATATTTTCATTTCTTTTGTCCAAAATATCATTTACCAAAAATATATTTATAAATGTATTTTCCGGAATATGTTGTCAGTTACATTCTTTCGTTCGGTTTCCCAAAATCATGTGTGTAACTTGTGTATTTATTCCTTATGATTTTGGTAATATTTTGGGATTGTAATTTCTTGGTATTTAGTTAAGTTATATTATTTCAAATCCTAAAATAACATAACTAATACACAAAGTATACAAATAATCACACATATGTGTCTTTATTGTATATATATATTCTAAATATATATCTAGCCATTTTTATTTATAAAAACCAACCTCCAATGTTTATACTTTTTGTAACAAAAATTATGACAAAGTTTATATGGAAAACTCATGGTTAAAATACACTTGTAAATATTTGTTTGAAAATATTTTTCTAAGTGTTTATATTTTAGAAAATTTTGCCATAGTTTCCCTTAAAAATGGAGGTTCCCATGCTTTCAAGCATATCATTTTCTTTTGTAAAAATCATCACAAACAATCAACAATTTAATCAACACTTACCAAGTGCCAAAACCATGCAATTTACACAACAACATGAACTTGAACTTTTTTAAAAACTTGTAGTAACTTACTAGTGTTTTTAGTAAGCCTAGTTACCCTTTAAAGTGTGGTTATTTATTTAATAACTTCATTTTTGAAGATTTTAGATTTCTACAACTTGTAAAATAATTTTCTAAAAATATTTCTTTTTGAATTTTTCTTGTTAGTAGCATGTTTCTACACTTGATTAATCACTAGAAATGTGATTAGTTTCTTTAAAACTCTTGTTTATGTAAATCTTATGATTTAACTTAGTTCTTGAGAAACTAGTTCGAAATCATCCATGTTTATGGCCAATAACATGTTACATACTTCATTATTCAAGAAAACACTTCATACTTCAAGTTCATGTTAACACATAAGGATGATCATCTAGATTTATCACATAATCATCCTCTCATTTGCTAGATCATGTGTTTAATCACAATCTAGCAAGCTTCTTATGACGATCAACATCATAATCTCAAGAAAATAACAATCAAGTATCATACATACACTAAATCAACATTGATTATTATGTTATTAAGCTTTATGTGATGGTTCATCTTCATGCTTCATTATCATTCTTGTGATTAACATCTTACATAATCTTTTAACCATCAAAATGAGAAGTAAATTCAAGTTACAAGAGGCTTACTACTAGCACAAAGGCTAGGGAAGAATCAAAGAAGATGAAGTTGATGAATGTGGTGGATAATAGCAAATGGTGAAGGTCCTTCAATCTTCAAAGCCACCAAGCTCCCTAATCTTGCCTCTAACACCTTTGTATGGCCTTAAAATGAAAGAGATTGGATGAATGATGATGATGGTAGGTGGTGGTGCTTGCGGCCGTGAGCAAGGGAGGAGAGGGAGAGAGTTAAGTGTGTGTTTAGTGGGTGAAAGATAATGAATTCAAGTTCCTTCATATATTACTTATAACCATCTTAAGAGTTAACCCATTGTGTAATGTGTCTCCTAAGTACTAAACAAGATCTATTAACAAATCAAATAAAATCAAGGGTGGGGGCCACCCTTGAAACCGTCTCCAAAGGGGGGGGGGGGGTATTGGTTGGGTTGTGATGGTAAGTTAGGGAATTTGGTTGAAATCTAAAGGTCTTAGTTAGGTGTTATGTATATTATGTGTTATATAGTGTGTTAGGGTGTTCGGGCCTCGGGGCTCATAACTAGCTTGGAACCATTAAAACAATGTTTCTAGTGTAATTTTGATGTTTCGGGTAGTGTCCGGTTGTTCGGTTAGATACTGGTTCGTTAAAGGGCTAAACTATACCGTTTAGTGATCTTTATGTACCCTTTGGTGACACTTTTAATTCCCGACACTTAGGAATGCTTTGAGGACCATTTAGTCATATTTTTGCATGATACTAGCATGTTAAAATGCTGATTTTTGCTGAATTATGCTGAATTCGGCACTTTGGGTGAGTTTTAGGCACTTTCCGGCACTTAAACTATCACTTAGAAAAGCAGTTTTGTGGTCCTTACTTCCCTACGCTCTATACTAGTGTAGTACTTAGTTTCTGGCTCATACTGTGTCTCAAGACAACGTCTGTCTATGTACTGAACTCCGTCAGCATTTTCCTGGTTTGTCTGTTAACTTGTTAACTGTGCTAACTGTGCTTTGTGCATCATTTATGTCAATATGTTTGCATGCAGTCAATGATATGTCATTTGCAATATGTGATGCACATGTAAGTATAATGCAGTAATCAGAAAGCATTTAATTGTAATTCCGCACAGTTATTAAGTACTAATCATGGTTAATTAATTGTACGGATCCCTGAATTTTTGACAGTTGTCACACTCGACTTGTCAATGAACGCTCTAGCTGAAGAGATTCCATCCAAAATTGATCAGATAAAAGAACTTCAAATTTTGGATCTATCTAGAAAGAATCTTAGAGGAGGACTACCATCAAGCATGTCTCAGATGACCTTCCTAAACTATTTAGATGTGTCGTATAACAACTTGTCAGGAAGAATTCCATCTAGCACTCAACTCCAGTCCTTTGAACCTTCAAGGTACACCGGAAATGCAGGATTGTGAGGACTTCCCTTGACCAAATATTGTCCAGGAGATAAAGTATTAGAAGGTCCACCTGTCAGTTGTGAAAGTATGGAAGGCGGGGAAGGCATAGACGATCTTCAAAGATAGTATTACATTGGAGGGGCCACTGGTTTTGCTACCGGATTTCGGATGGTGTGTATTGCTTTAATTGTTAATCACCGTGGGAGACATGCTTTTTTTCACGTCATGAATAGCCTTGAGAATTGGGTTTATGTGAAAGTGATGGTGTTCACTGCAAAAGTGCGAAGGGTTTCACATCCATAGTTGTATTGTATGTTGGATTTCATTTTTCTTTTTGTGTGTTGTAATTAATTCTTCTTGTTCTCATTTAGGGATACAAGTATAGTATTGTAAAATGTAATGCACTATTAACTTATTAAGTTTTAAGTCTGTTTGATGAATAAAATTGCCACCAACACAATGGGTGGCCATTTCGCTTTGCTGTGTCAAATTAAATAGGACATTATGCTATATTGTGTATAAATAAGTTGGTAAACCTTGTTTGTTAAGTTAGAAAGTTCTGTTAGTAGAGTTAGTGCCTAATATGTAAATATTAGAAGTAGAAGGTTAAATGTGAAATTATTATATTGTATGTATCCTGTTTAACGATCAATTTTGAATTCAGTCCGTTCAACTGAAGGAATCATTCGTTGTTTTGCAAGTTTATTGGTATCAGAGGTTGAAGAATTAATCTCGCAAAGGTTGAAGAATTAAAAAGATCAGAGACTTACAAGACTCTGTTTTAAAGGATGAATCGCAGGAAGAAGAAGAAGAGTACGAGCAATTTTGCGAACCCCAATCAACATATTCTTCAACTGAGTATCTCTGTAATCTTTCATCAAGTGAATCTTGTATGTGTTTCGATTGTTTTTGTCATGCTTACAAGGTGTTCGATGAAATGCCAGTGCTTTATTTTGATGTTATTTTGCTACTTTCTTTGTACTAAATCAGGTATGTGATACAAATGAAAACTTTAGGTTAATGTATGAGGTAACATTGCTTTTCTAAGACAATTTTAAAACACATGTGGCTGCAGAATTATACTCACTGCTAGAAAATTGCCAAGTTTGTGACAACCAAATTTGTAGTAAATTTGTCTGAAATTGGCCTTACCTACAAATTTCCTACAAAAAAATTCATAGGAAATAAACTTGTGGGTAACCGGATTAGCTACAAAAATATGACAAAATCTGCTACAAAATTTCTACAAAATCTCTCGTCGCAAAATTTGCTACAAAATACTGACAAATCGCTCTTCTTGCAAAATTCCGACAATTCTTCCACGTTTTTGCCTTTTTTATATTATTTTATTTTTAAAATTAATAACATTATTAAAAAAATTATTCATAATTTTTTATTTTCCCGACAAAATTCCTACAAATTATAAAACTTTTCTGCGACAAAATTCCTACAAATTATAAAACTTTCTTGCGACAAAATTTCCTACAAATCATACAACTTTCCACAAGTTTCCTACAAATTTATAAATTTTCTCTAAACAATTTGCTACGAATTATCTACAAAACTAACGGTTTCCAACAAATTTCCTACAAAGTTTTCAAAACAGTTTGCGACAAATTTCCTACAACTAAAAAATATATTTTTTTAATGTAGCTACAAATTTCCTACAAACAGTTAAAAACGTTCTTGCGACAAAATTCCTACAAATTATAAAACTCTTCTGCGACAAAATTCCTACAAACTATAAAACTCTTCTGCGACAGATTTGTGACAAAGATTTGTGACAAAATAACAAATCTGAATTTTAAAAAACCATTTTTTGTATAAAAAATGCAGCAAATTATAAAATATTCCAAAAAAATTGCAGCAAGCAATATTATAAAACATTCCAAAACATTTGCAACAAGCATGATTCTAAAACATTCCAAAAGTTCCAAAACACACAAAAAAATCCTAATTAAGAGCAAGTTTTTTGTTTCAAAACTAATCCAACATTCCAATACTTAACAAAACGAGAGCTTTGTTTACTTCTTTCCGATGTTTTTCACCATTTCTTCCATATTTTTCCGCCATGCGTCTTGGTCGGCCCGCTCTTTTTCACGCTCTTGTTGAAATAGTTCGAAACGGGCTTCTATGTTTTGTCGAGCCTCACGCTCTCTTTCTAGTTCCGCCTGAACTTTTTGAAGCTGAAAATTATAAAACCGTAATCATCACATATCAACCCGAACAGATCGATCAACACAACCCTACAAAAATCTAACTAACAACGTAAAAATCCCTTATAACAAAATACAAACAAACATACATATTAAAAAAATGAAATATCATATTAAAATGTTGTTATTTATTTGTACTTAATTATTTTAATAAATTATTAAAAAGTATTATAAGTACGCAATTCCTTATGTTTCTTGAAATTTTACTTTTATTAAACATATTTATACATGAGTGGTAAAAATCATCTCGACTCGTGCTTATTTTGTAAAAACTCCTAACACAAACCAAATAAACCTTGAAAATGAACCCTTCTGACCCAAATCAAAATTGACGTGAACCCGTTCTAACCCGAATCAAATTAACCCTGTTTAAAAATAACCTATTCTGACCCGATCCATTCTGACCCGCACGGCCCATTCTGACCCGTGACCCAAACCCACCCATAACAAACCTATTCAACCAGTAATGTACTCAATCAATCACAAACAAGCTACTTTCAATAGGACCATATGAAACCCCTATCAGCAAATTCATTCTTCCCATTTAAAGCCTAAACTATTACCTTCACTAATAGGACTATCTTAAAAATGTTTATGCTATCTAATAACAAGAATAAATAATGATACCTCTTGCGAGTGTCGGGCATCATCGTTAGAACAGCAAATTGTAGATGATTTTTTTCCGGTCACCAGAAAATCAGGATCAGAAGATCCTATCCCGAACATCTTGCGACCCTTACACTTAGGATGCGAACTTTCCCACAAGTCTAAATCATCGCAATCCACGTCCCCATACAAATCTTTACGTTGTTGCGAGTATGCGACCTATAATTTTATCAAGTGAAAGTTATCAACCGGTAAAAGTGACACCATAATTCATATATGTTATATTATCACAAAGGATATGGAACTATTCCCTTAATCAGCTTTGATTTTTTAGAGTCTTATTTTTAATTTTATTGAAATGAAAATGATTGAGACTAATATTAGATATTAACTCTTTGGTATGGTTTAAGAAAGCACTGAATTTAATAATAAATAATATATTAGAAGATCACCAATCCACCATTATAACTAACATTCTTCCATATAAACTTTTGAAAACTTAAAACTTTTTCGCAATTTAACGTGAGACAAGATAGCTATGTTTTGCCTTCTAAAAGAGAGCTCCTAGGTCAAAGTTGACTTAACGAATGTACAACTTTCAGTATTCGTTTATAGGTTTCGATTGATGTAAAATATGTATAAGTGTCTTTTTGAGAATTTTGGTTTTCTCTTCAGACAGTTATAGCAAGTGTCAGTACTATAAAGAATCAAACCGATATCAATCGAATACCCGCCGCGAAGCTCGAAGGAATTCCACTAGTTATAAATAAATGATAGAAGAGAGCTTACATATGAACGCTTTGCACGGTCGGTAACAAACTCCAACGATGCAAAATCATTTTCACTTATCTCACCATCTTGTAACATTTTTTTACACATCTTAGTGGCGTGGGTCTCTAACAATACTTTCTTGTATCCAACTGGTTTACCCGCTTCTTTGTCCTACACAAAAAGGAGTATTGTAAATTGTAAGTGTTAAATATAGAGATGGTTAATAATATTTAGCTTACCAAGTTGATACGCTGTTGATCAAATCGTATTGACCCGCCTATGTGACGGCACAAGTCATTTTTGTGGTTTGCTCTCCCCGCTATTGACTTTTTTTGCCATTTTTCGGTGTTCCAATGTTGTAATGATAAAAATTAGGGTGAGTCTGGAAAAAAATAATTTGCATCAAATCGAGCACCATATCACTCATTTTGACTCGCTTCCCAACCCGCTAATGTTTTCATTAGGGGTGTGCACGGTTCGGTTCGGTTTTTAGGCAAAAGCAAAACCGAAACCGAAATGTTGGTTTTTGGTTTTTGAAAACCGTTCGGTTTCGGTTTTTACATCGGTTTGGTTTTTCAGTTATTTCGGTTTCTTAAAAAAAATTATGTAGGATTCAAAAAATATAAAGTATAATTAAAATTTAAGAAGATTTCTTAAGTAATTATATATAACCTATTTAACGAAATGACACACTCATCACATATTACATTGGCTGTATGGAGAGGGTATAAACCATTCTTAATAGAGGTTGCAAAAACTTGCTGAAGATGATGCTACAGGATAGAGGTTTATCTATACTCATCTAGCATAAGTTTTTAACCAATGTATAACGTATATTTTAGTTTTAGAATAATGTGCAAAACACTAAGGCAACTAGAGCTATCAAATCTACCTTGTAACTAACCTTAACTACAGCCATGATAATAAGACATTAAACCAGGAATATGATACTAAGAAGACGAGACTAGAAATGGATAAAACAAACAGGAGAAAAATAAGGATATGACGTAGAACTAGAACTTAAATATTAATAATTTCTATGGTGAAATCTTAGTTCGGTTCGTTTTTTTTCGGTTATTGAAAATGGTTATTCGAAAACCGAACTGGAATTTTCGGTTATTAAAAATTCGAAAACCGAACCGTCGGTTTTTGTTTCGGTTCGGTTATTTCGGTTCGGTTATATATATATATATATATATATAGATAGATAGATAGATAATTAAATTTAAAAAAAAAATTATTCAATTCCATACCGCACACATTCTGTGCCATTTCTCAAGGGGAATCCCTTTAGGTGGAAATTCACGTAGGATACCAATATCGTATCCTTCATCTGGTAGTTCACGATTTGCCTCCTTAGCCATCTCTTTAGATAATTCTCTCAAAGTTTTCATGTTATCTCTAAAGCGGTCTTTGATCAGGTCGATAAATGTGTCATATATGGCCTGCTCAGCTCGTGGATTCCATTTATACTTGGTCTGTAAAGTCAAGGTAAAAATGTCATAACTAAAACAATTAATCTAAACGGGTTGGTTCGGGTCGGGTCATAGGTCAAAACGGGTCAATTACAAAAAGGGTTGCTTTGGTTCGGGTTGGATCGGGGTCGGATCGGGTTGAAACGGGTTCGGGTCAAAATGGGTTTCGGGTCGGGTTTAATATTTTCTTTGCATAGACTATTTATCTGAACAATTATCTAAAATTAAATGCATCTAGCTAACCGTTATTATAATAATTGATTTTATACTCTTCACATATTGGTGTAGCTAACAAAATCAGAAAAAAAAAATGTTTGGTCATTAATTCGTACTTTCGGTCAAAAATGACGGCAAATCTAAAGAAGTTGGTCCAATGAAAACATGAAATAGATATTGTACAACTTATATATTTTTTCTATTTTATATGATATTTATTGGAACTTTTTTAGGTAACGTGTGAAAAAAAAGTGTCAATATAGTATAGAATCATCTAATATAACTAGCGGGATTTGCCCGTGCTATGCGGCGAGAAATCGTCCGTATCGGTTCGATTCGTTACGCAAGGGATTCGGGGTGGTAACGTTCGGAATCGTTATAGGTCTAGTACCTACACTCGGTTTAAAATCATGATATGTTTGTACGCCTTTTAGATTAAAAGCGAATACCGGTAGTTCATCACGGTATCGTATCATATCGTACAATATAGTGCGGTACAGTACAGTATACTGTAGTGTAGTTTTGCATAGTAACGTAAAATAACATTTCACATGTCTCGCCACTACTCATGTTCTTAGCCCATGCGTAGTGGAGCGTGATATACCGCCAACACCACTACGGCGGGTGCTATGGGGTGGTTTTTCTTCTCCGGCGTGATCTCCTTCGCGGCGTAATATTCTCCGGCATGTTTCCTCCCACTCACACACATATATATACATACATATGTATGTATAATTGAAGGGGTTATATAACCCCCTTACCACTACACCCTATTTTGATATAACGCCCCATAAAGCCTTTCTCTTACGTATTTCGCTACGTGTCGTATAACGCCCCCAAATGGGCTTTATGACTACACATAGTCTTAGAAAATCGTGATACGTCTCTGGCAGGTTTGATATTTTCTTTGCATAGGCTATTTATCAGAAGAATTATATAAAATTAAATGCATCTTGCCCGTGCTATGCGGTAAGAAATCGTTCGTATCGGTTCGATTCGTTACACAAGGGATTCGGGGTGGTAACGTTCGGAATCGTTATAGGACCTGCCCTCGGTTTAAAATCATGATATGTTTGTACAATATAGTGCAGTACAGTACAGTATACTGTAGTGTAGTTTTGCATAGTACAGGATCGTATCGTATCGTACAATATAGTATATTATAGTGTAGTATATTACAATATGATATAGTGTAGTGTAGCATAGTATATGATCATATCATATCTTATAATATAGTATAGTATCGTATACTATATGGTATAATATATTATAGTGTAGTATTGTATAGTATATGATAGCATCGTACACAATAGTGTAGTGTTGTAGAGTATAGGACCGTATCGTATCGCACAATGTAATATAGTATACTATATCGTATAGTATAGTGTCGTGTCATGTCATGTTGCGTCGTGTCGTGTAGTGTCGTGTCATGTAGTGTAGGATTGTATGGTATCGTATGGTACTGTATAAGATTGTATCGTATGGTACAACACAATATAGTATCGTACAATATATCGTATAGTATGGTATGAGGTATGATATAGTATAGTACAAAATCGTAGGGTCACTTGCTACAAATTTCCTACAAATTTGACATTTTATAATTTAAAATTATATGTTTTTTCTAAATTGATAAATTAAAATAACCTTTTTTTGTAGGAAATCAGTAGCAACTGATGTTCATTTGCTACAAATTTTTGACAAACTTAACATTTTATATTTTCAAACTATGTTTTTTTTCTTTAAACAACTGTTTTGTAGGAAATTTGTAGCAACTTGTGTCAATTTGCTACAAATTTCCTACAAACTTATCATTTTATTTTCTAAAATTGACAAGTAACAAATAAAATAACTTTTTTTTGTAGGAAATATGTAGCAACTGGTGTAAATTTGCTACAAATTTCCGACAACTCTAATATTTTAATTTTTTAAAATTATGTTTTCTTTTTAATTTGGTGAATAATTGCCGTTTTGTAGGAAATTTGTAGCAACTGCTGTAAATTTGCTACAAATTTCCTACAAACTTATCATTTTATTTTCAAAAATTATCTATTTTTCTAAAATTGATAAGTAACAAATAAAATAACATTTTTTTGTAGGAAATATGTAGCAACTGGTGTAAATTTGCTACAAATTTCCGACAACTCTAATATTTTTTTTTTTAAATTATGTTTTCTTTTTAATTTGTTGAATAATAGCCGTTTTGTAGGAAATTTGTAGTAACTGCTGTCAATTTGCTACAAATTTCCTACAAGCTTATCATTTTATTTTCTAAAATTATCTATTTTTCTAAAATTGATAAGTAACAAATAAAATAACTTTTTTTTGTAGGAAATATGTAGCAACTATGTAAATTTGCTACAAATTTCCGACAACTCAAATATTTTATTTTTTTAAATTATGTTTTCTTCTTAATTTGTTGAATAATAGCCGTTTTGTAGTAAATTTGTAGCAACTGCTGTCAATTTGCTACAAATTTCCTACAAACTTATCATTTTATTTTCTAAAATTATCTATTTTTCTAAAACTGATAAGTAACAAATAAAATAACTTTTTTTTGTAAGAAATATGTAGCAACTGGTGTAAATTTGTTACAAATTTCCGACAACTCTAATATTTTATTTTTTTAATTATTTTTTCTTCTTAATTTGTTGAATAATAGCCGTTTTGTAGGAAATTTGTAGCAACTGCTGTCAATTTGCTACAAATTTCCGACAAACTTATCATTTTATTTTTTTAAATTATCTATTTTTCTAAAATTGATAAATAACAAATAAAATAACTTTTTTTATAGGAAATATGTAGCAACTGGTGTAAATTTGCTACAAATTTTCGACAAATTTAATATTTTATATTTTTTAAATTATTTATTTTGTTGTTGTTACAAATAATATAAAATTTTATAATTTTTGTCGGAATTTTGTCGAAAAGGTTAGAAATTTTGTGACGAAATTGCTACAAATGCTTATTGTGTGGCAATTTTGTAGGAAATTTGTGGAAACGTTTTAGTTTTTTTTTGTTTTTCTTTTTGGTCAAAAAATTGTAGGAAAATTGTAAAAAGAATTCAGTTGTGGGAAATTTGTAGGAAACTTTTGTAGGAAATAATGTTGTTTTCTAGTAGTGATTAGGGACCCATTTGTTTGATTAAACATCTCATGAATGTCTATGGCTTGATTTGTCACTGATTCCTTAGTCAAAATCATGAGTTTCATACAAGCAGCAACATTGATTGTTTAAGAGAAAAACAATAGTTTTTATTTACCCCATTTTAGTCACCGATTCTTTAGTCAAAATCATTCTTCTAGTTATTTAACCCTCTAAATGCGTGTGTGTATATATATTTGAGCTATGTAATACTCGTTTTGTTCTCTGTTAGTTGTCTGTTTTTGAAGGATTGGTGTACATGGGTGAATTTGGATGATGCTTTATCTCTAATGGGTCAGATGGGTTGAGATAAATGGTTAAACGGGTAAATCCATTTGAACCTCCGGCAGCCACCATACCTTCAGTGATCTCCGACAAGGAACCACCGAACTAGAAGGGTTTAACTTTTTTGACCCTTGTGCTGCATAGATCTTAAAATTCCGTCACTTGGTTTCCCAATTCCAATTGTTAATCTAGTCGACCTAATAACAACATTTAAGGTTGAATCTAGCCTCAGGGTCAACTTAGGTCAGCCTCAACAGCGTAGCTTCTTGATTTCAAATTTCTATCAACAGCCACAGCTAGAGTCAAATACTTCCAAGGCCACCCGACCACCATCTATCATTGCTTTAACAGGTGCACTTGCTATAGTTCCTTAACAACCTGTAAAAGAAAAATTCGATAGCAAATCCACTGTTTGGACTGATACGTTGAACCTTGAACTCGTTAATTTGAAAATCGATGTATGTGAGTTATTATGTTATATACATAATACAATTTTGTTTTATATCGTATATATATAGAAATTATTCTAATTAATAGCCAAATTGTTATTTCGGTGGGATAGCTAAAAATGATGTTGGTTTTACAAAGGACATGAAATGTATAGTTAAATGGTTAACAAATTTCATGTGTGAGTAACTACATACAAGACATGTACAGAGGTTTGTTAACTTAATTGACCGTATGATCGAAGTTTCTATTGGAAAAGTGAACATTAGGTTTTTTTTTTTTTTTTTTTTTCATTTTTCCTAAACCCGCTGGACAAATTCGTTTGTTTGATTAAACCTCTCATGAATGTCTATGGCTTGATTTGTCATTAATTCTTTAGTCAAAATCATAAGCTTCATACAAGCAGCAACATTGATTTTTAAGAGAATTACAATAGTTTTATTTTTACCCCATTTTGTTGGTTTAGGCCCCACACTCACACACTCTACTCACACTCTATCCACACACTGAAACTCACGTGGAATGTGAATGTAAAATTGTAAGTTAAGAAGCAACATTAATTCAGAGAAAAATGAAAGGCTGTACAACCTAAAACAAATTCTTTCACTAAACGACAACGTGCACCAACGTACACTTTCTCCAAACTCGGTCAAACCCATTTAACCAGGATGATCCATAACCATCACCCATGACCCGTTCGAACTCCTAACCAGCTGACCTGTACCCCTGATCCGTTTTATGAACCTAACAAACCGATTAACCCAACACATTTTAGATGCTAAGCTTTAGGTGTTTTTACTTTTGGAGTTGGTTGACACTATGTATATGACACTATGTTTTTATTATCTAGTTAACATCCGACCTCATAAATAAATCACCACTTCCAACCTATTATACATATACCCCTAATAGTCCAACTATTTACACTTCTGCCATCACCTATTAACCTTTCAACCCCCAATTATATATATACATCTAAACCACCCCACACAATAGATTGAAATTCAAACCCTAAATCTTCAAATTTTCACCACTTCATCCTGCCGCCGGAAAGACACAAATCCGGTCGATCGTCACTCATCTCCGACGCGAATCACCGGCTATGCACATGAGATGCTTTTCCTCTTTTATTCCCCAATCTACTATCACCATCAGAAGGCGTCATTTTAACCTCAAGCTCTTTCGACAGTCGTGATTTCTAGGGTTCATCCTGATTCCAGTATGATGATCAATCTCTATTCTAATTCAAATGCATCTTCTTCTTCTATTGCTTCTATCGGCTCTCGGATTCGTGTCAATTATAAGCTGGTTATTGTTACGGCATTGAATCCAAATAGCTTTTCAGTTGCTTTCAGGTTATTAGATCTGTTTTCTATCTTGATTTCGATATGGATTTGGTAGAAGTTTAAATGAAATTGATTACGAGTTCAATTTAGGTTTATATGTGAATCTAAATTCAATTCTGAAAATTTTAAGTAATATAGTTAGATCTGAATGTAAGCGTCCGTGATCTGCTTCCATGTTTCGTTGTGTATGTGGATTAGGTATCACATATGCATGTAGACTATCACATTTAGTGATTTGTGTAGAATGTTTTATGCATTGTAGTTCTAGTTAGGGTTTTTATAAGATTCGTGAGATTTTAGGTTTAGTAAATGGATTATTAAGATCACAGGATGTCCGGATCCTTTGATCTATAACGTATTTTTACACATAGATGGAATGATAATGGGATAAGATGTGGTGATCTACGGTTTCGAGAGCTATCAATCGATAACTGGATCTTGATTTTACATATAATTTGCCTCGGTTTCGTAAAGTAGATCAATATATTAGGTGTGACATGATAACTTCATGTTATTATATATATACACACACAGAGGTTTTTTTTTTTACTATGATCATGATTAGTGTGAGTGTGCGAGTGCGACACAAGTAATGTTTTTATTTTTACGTTTGAGTATGTCTATACTGTTTCATAACATGCCATTTTAGTGGTAGTGTATTACTGTATTAGTGTATGTATATGAGTAGTTGTATAGCCTGAGATTGTCGGTTACCTTTTTGTTAGTCTGTTAGGTAGCTCCATTGTAGTTCGTTCTCCTATATATAGAATAGAGCTTCTTATCATACACTTTGATTGATTCGCTTTCATATGAGATAGATGAGTTCTTGGTGACTTTAAGTGTAACGATTCACAAAAGTTGTGACTCGTACTATGATTTGTAGCATGTTTTGAGGAATTTGATCCATTTCTGAACGCTTATGTGTGATTGTAATGCCAGGTTTTAACCTAACTTCCAGTTATCATACGATTAGGCACGATTCACAAAAGTTGTGACTCGTACTACGATTTGATTCGTTCAGTTCTTTGTCAAACTGGTCTACATTCCGATCAGCAATATCATTGTTGGCGCTACATAGGGTAAGTTCTGTGTTATTGTAAATTTAGAAGTAGCAATATTGAGTTGTCACCTATTCTTGTTATTTGTTAATTGTCACATTTAATCTTATTATTATTTTATAATTTTCTTAGTTATTAGTTTGATATTGTTAGAATCTTTTATAAAAGCAACCTACTGTAAGGTGAAAGTAATGCATCTTTTAGTGAATTTGTTAGCTCTGTTGTGGTTGAGCTTGATTCTAAGCATGGTAGTCTGTTTTTTATATATGTTTTATGATTACAGTCGAAGAAAACGTCAAACAGTGAAAATTCATGGAAGAAGACTGCGCAAAGTCACGGTGAATGATGATGAAGAGGAAGATGACAAATTCTTTGATGTTAAATCAGATTTATCTACTGCTGTTTCTGAATTTAAATCAGATGACAAAAAGTTTTCGTTACCTAGTGAGATCGCAAAGAAGCCACACCCTCATCAACTTGAAAGTGTGAAGTGGCTTTGGTCCCTTCATTGTAAAGGCAAGGGTGGTATTTTGGGTGATGATATGGGCCTCGGGAAGACCATGCAGGTATATGATGTGAGTATTTCAAAAAGTATATCTAATGACTTCATTCTTTCATGTCATTCCAGATTTGTGCCTTTTTGGCAGGATTATTTCACTCAAACCTGATAAAGAGGGTATTAATTGTTGTTCCCAAGACATTGTTGCCCCGTTGGATGAAAGACTTAGGCGTCATTAATCTTTCGGGGAAGACGAGAGTGGGAGTTTGGATAACTGGTGGCATTTGGGGAAGACTATGCAGGTATATGATGTGAGTATTTCAAATATGATGACATAGCATCTAACATATCAGTAACTTTGACCGTGCTGACTTTTTTCAACATGGTGGCAAGTTATGTGCTGACAATATGACATGTTTGTGGATCAACTTAAAGTGGAATTATTTCACGGTTCAGTAATAGTAAGTTTATTAAAGTGGAAATGTTATTAAATTAGAAGGGCAATTTTGGAATTGTGAATGCACAGGCATGCTCCTGTCATGTTAGCATGCTCATTTGACTTGCCAAAATAAGATTATTAGCTAAAAACTCAACACTAATTTTGTTTTTATGGCTGCAGGTCATTGCATCAAAACTTGAAAAGATTCATTTCGTTATTACGTTTTTAAAGCAGATGAGTGTTTGGGAGAAAAAAAAGTGAAGTTATCTGTTTTCAAATTTTCTTAAATAAGCAGTTCCAAACATCCTTCTGATTTACCATTTTGCCACTGAAAAGAATGGACAAAAAAATTTGGTGCTGGTCCAACCTGTTTGACCTGTTACCCGACCCCCTAGATTTTCCATTTTGCCACTGACATTTTTCAACCTGTTTCTACAGACCATGGACATCTCAAAGATGACATCAGGGGATGCTTCTTTCACAGCACCTTTTAAACTTGTGGCTGAACGTGACGATTATGTTCATGCTTTAGTCGCATATTTTGATGTAGCGTTTACTGTGTGTCACAAACTCACAGGGTTTTCTACAGGTTAGTCAGTGCTTTTTATTTTTGAAGAAATATTACAACTAACTACACATCTTCTAGAATATCATGAAACTTCTAATATTTTGCCAATGGTAAACATTATATGGTCATTTTTGTTTTATTTTAGAAAGAGTAAAATGCCATTTTCATTATATAGTTGTCAATAGCGGCTATAGCGACCGCTATAGCGCGCTATGTAGCGAAGCGACCAAGTGCTCAACTTTATTCGAGCTATTAGCGAAATGAGAGACGGGGGCTTGGAGGCATATTTTTCGATGATTTAAACGACTATGATCAAGAAATGCTCCTCTCTTTTGCCACTGGTATATTCAAAACAGCACTCAGTTATTTGCTTGTTCATCTTAGAGGTGGCTAGATGGGCGGATCGGGCAATGTGTCAAAATGAATATTTTTCTACCGGTCATTTGAATTGACCCGAAACACTCTGTCCATTTTTAGTGAACAGTTGGTGTGTCAAAGATAATCACAAAAGATACATTATTGATTTATTTCAATAGCTACTTTTTAATGATCTCATTTTCGCACACTGAAAATTGCAGAGTGCGCCAACTCTGTGCTTGATTCATATATACCAATTATAGAAAGGAGAAAAGATATGCCATTCACTGATAAACACAAGGCATGGCAGCAACTGAGAAGGGGCCGTTATGTGGAATTCAATTTGGTACACACTTTTGACATACTTATTGCTATTAACTTATTATTATTAATTGAGTAAACTGTCATTTTGGTCCCTGTGGTTTGGGCACTTTTGCCATTTTAGTCCAAATCTCAAACTTTTTATATCTGGGTCCCTTTGGTTTGCATTTTGTTGCCATTTTAGTCCAAAATCCAAAAACCCTCTATTTTGACTGTTGAAAGCTGATTATTTTGTCCTTTAATGCAGGGGCATTTTGGTCATTTTTAAATACAAAATGGCGGGGTTTAGAGAGAGAGGCAGATTATTTTGTATTTTAAAATGACCAAAATGCCCCTGCACTAAAGGACAAAATAATCAGCTTTCAACAGTCAAAATAGAGGGTTTTTGGATTTTGGACTAAAATTGCAACAAAATGCAAACCACAGGGACCCAGATGTAAAAAGTTTGAGATTTGGACTAAAATGGCAAAAGTGCCCAAACCACAGGGACCAAAATGGCAGTTTACTCTTATTAATTATTATTTATCTTTTACTATCATGTGAATATAACCTTTTGAACAAATAAAAGGTGTATGATCGAGGAACAACATTCGGTCTTAAAACTGGAGGTTAGATTGAAAGCATTCTTGTCTCTTTGCCGCTAACAGCCAGATGGGAATATGACCATGTAAGTATTGAGATGAATGGGTTGGATAACGGGTCAAACGAGTTCGGGTGAACCATATTGGTTGAATAATCATTTTCATACCGGTTGCAACAGCCAGCATTATTGATTTTCATATAGTAAAATGAAAACTGTCTATTTATCCTTCCTTTTGCTACAAATATTCACATTTACATTTAATCATTATAATTATTTAGCTCTTTTCATTTTTTTAACCTAATATGTGTTCGTTGTGGATTCAATTGTTTTTTTCTTATGCTAATCTTTATTTTTGTGATCTTTTTGAAACCCTAAGAACCTGAGCAAAGCAGCAACATTGGCGTCAACCAAAGTTTTGTCGACAAGTATTGTTTGTTATTTGCAATAGGAACCTTGTAGATTTAAGTTGTTATGTTTAAATTATATTGAAGCCTTTTAATTTATTAATTGCTGAAAGGGTTAGGTTAGAATGTTTGAAGCAAGTTGAATTTTAAACAGTTTTTATGGGTTTTTTTTCTGATTTTCCTGCAATTTTTTTTAGCAAAAAATCTGAATTTTCAGTTTTTTTTAAATATTATGTTAGATATTCCGTTACAAATGAGTTGCATTTTTTGGATATTCCGTTGCAATTGTGTTACAGAACTCTACTAATGATAATTAGAAAATGCGTAGGAAACGTGTTACAAATTTCCAACACCATATTTCGTCGGAAATGCGTTGAAAATTGTGTTGTAAACGTGTAGTAAATAATTTGCAACTAGGCTTTTTCCAACATCAAAGTTTTATTGCAAATCCGTAGAAAATTTGACTTTGTGACAAATTTGTAACGGAAAAGTGTGTTGAAAGCAGCTTTTTTTCTAGTAGTGGTTATACAGTTTTCTTATAGCCTATCTTTTTTACTTTGTTACATATGTATATGACACTATGTTTGGATGTGCAGCTAAAACAAACCCGCTATCTGACACTGTCGAGCCGATAAACTCTAAAGAAAGGAGAATGGAAAAACCAAGCAAAACCCAGTAACTTCAAATGTAACCATGGGTTCAGGTTCTGGAGACGTGCTGGTGCAAGTGCTCTAAGACCCGCATCCAACCCCATGGCGGGTTCAAAATGGGAATGGGTGCAAGGCCCGGGTTTGGAGGTGGTTGTTGTGGAGGTCTAAACCATCCCACGGGAATGAACAATATGCCTCAAAATATGGGTATGCGAATGAACAATATGCCTCAAAATATGGGTATGGGAATGAACAATGGCCACCTGCCGCCAGATTTATGCTGCCAGGAAATTATAATCTGATGATGGGTAGATGCCGCCAGGAAATTATAATCCGATGATGGGTAGAGGTGGTGGTTATGGTCAGCAACCTTATGATGGCTACATATAGAGTTGCAGTGGTAAGCATAGTTATTGTGATACAAAAAGTATTCTTTTTCCTGATAATTTTGTAATTCTTTTTGATTCCGTATAGCATTATTATTATGTTATAACCAATATCAAGTTACTTGATTTCTATATATTCAAAACATTATTGTCTCTTAATTTTGGGTCATGTAATGACTAGTTGCAAACACTAAACATTAAATTAAAAATCAGTTGATGTTACATTCAGTTAGACCGCCCGTAGTGGGCGCTTTTTTTAATTGCCCTAACACGCCCCGGTGCCGCCCCCTAGGCGTTTTCCGGCGTTATTCGCGAAAAAAAGGACCTTGGCGTTTTTTGAAACACGCCAAAATGGCAAATCTTTGGCCAATCAGATAAGAGCATGTGGTTTAAAGAGAGAGAGATGAAATTTTGGGGTTTGAGTTTGCCGGATTTTTTGGGTTTGCCGGAATTTTAGCCGGAGATGGAGATGTTGCAGGTGTCACGGTCACGAAGAAGAAGAAGGATGGAGGTGGGTGGTTGTTTTAAAAGTTTCCTCAGTTGTCACATTAGGCCCTTGTGGTTTTAAACTTCAAGATCTTTAATATTTTAAGTTTCAAAAATGCTATATCAGTCCCTAAAGTTTTGTTTATTAAATGTCTCATTTGGATATTTTATGAAACTTAGGGGCGTTTGGTTTGCGGAATGATTTGTAATTGGAATTTGTATAGGAATTAGAATTTGAAGGAATTGGTTTTTTGAATTTAAACATTCCAATTGGAATTGGAAATTGTTGGAATTGGAATCTCAATTCCATTTTTGTTGTGTTTGGTTGTCAAGAATTGGAATCCATCACCCCGGCACCCACAACCACCAGTTCGGGTCGAAACGTTACATGTTGAAACGGTTCGCGTCGAAACGTTACTGGTTGAAACGGTTCGAGTCGAAACAGTACAGGTCGAAACGGTTCGTGTCGAAAGGGTTTGAGTCGAAATGGTACGGGTTGAACGGTACGCGTCGAAACGGTACGGGTCGAAACGGATCGCATCGAAACGGTACATGTCGAAACGGTTCGCGCCGAAACGGTTCGATTCGAAAAAGTTCGGGTCGAAACGGTTCACGTCGAAGCGGTACAGGTCGAAACAGTCGAAGATTCCAATAAATTTACTTTAATTTCCTTCACATATAGGAATGATTTTGAATTCCTTTAGTTAAAGAAATTTGAAGGAATTCATGCCTAATTCCAATTCCATCAAATTTTGTGAAACAAACATCTTAAGAGATGGAATTCAAATTCCAATTCCCTTAAATTCCACTGAATTCCTGCGAACCAAACGCCCCCTTAAAATTTTGCAATGTAATTTTTTAGTATTGTAATTTTATTTAATTTACCGAAGTATTTTAAGTTTTAAATTAAAAAAAATAAATAATTGTGTAATGATTGGATGGGTGTTATTGGGCATTATTCCCACTACGGCACTTTTGCAATAACGCCCAATAGTGCCCCCCATGCTGACTGGACTGTCACATGGCAGAAAACGCCCCAGGATGGGGACATTATTGGGCTAACGACTACGCATGGTCTTAATAAGCTTTTTTACTAAATTTATGAATGTTGGTAAGTTAAAATGACTACCCGTAAAGGTGGGACGTTCTATGTAAGATTTGAAAAGAACTGATCAAAACCACAATATGACCTTACCACATGATCGTTTCGGTAATATATACAAAATAGATATATAAAGACTTACGAGTCTTTAACGATTAATATAAGACTTACTATTTGTTAATTAGTTTTTTATGTGTTGTGTACTATTTACATGCACATATATACCACTTGACCGTATGAACTTGAGACCAGCTTCTACATTTGTTAACTAGTTTTTTATTTATACACACACTTACCACTTAACAGAAACAATATGTGCTACACCTTTAGGCCAAAAAGGTCCGGCTACCCGCGATCGGAGACTGCGCTAGTGACCTGGCCCGTCACCAATTCTAGAGGAAATCCACCGCCCGAAGGTCCACTATGGTAAAGGGGCCCACTGTGGTAAAACCCATGGTTCGCACACACATTTTGTCATGAATGAGACTTCAACTGACGACCTCTCCTACTGAAAGTCATCTGGATACCCACCACTTAAAAGTTGAAAGATACTGTTCCAACGTATCAATTGGGTTTGAAGAAAACACGTGAAGACTTCTGAGTCTTTGACATAACCAACTTTGTATTCTTTAATCAGAGATAAATTCTGAAAACTTGAGTCTTTGGACGTCTAATTCCACATAAATTTTAAGCTACGTATATATGTGGTCATGAAAATTGAAAGATAATCAACGTGTCTTATAAGTCCTGCACGCTCCACATTCCACATGAATTCTAAACAAATATGTGGTCATGAAAATAAAAAGAAAATTACCTTATTGGAAAAATCAACACAAACTCTGTTTTATATGAGGTAGGTTCCTAGGTTATTTTAAATTTCTTGTGTATATAAAGCTGGGCACATTTGGTGACATATCAAACATTTAAGATTTGAATCAACAAAAATGGCAAATAAGATTTACCATAAACATTTTACCCATCCTCTTTTCTTCTTTATTCTTACACACTTTGTGTTGGAATCATTTACCACTACAATTGCCCTGGACTGGTCTCTAACACCACCTCCCACTTCCCCTGGCCATCGTACTGGTAAGTGTACGGAAAAGGAGAGACAAGCTCTTCTTCATTTCAAATCAAACATTTGTTACGACCCTTTTAGCCTTCTCACTACATGGACACCTGGAGAAGAAGAAAAAGAAGCAACCAATGATTGTTGTTACTGGAGTGGAGTCACGTGCAACAACCAATCCCGCGTCACAAGTCTTGACTTGCGCGATGGATTTCTTGAAGGCAAGATTAGTCCTTCATTGCTTAACTTAAGCTACTTGAATTATCTTGATGTTTCTTCCAATCGGTTTAATGGAACGATTCCCATGTTCATGGGTTCCATGACCCAATTAACGTATCTTAACCTTGGTTGGAATGGTTTTAGTGGAACGATTCCCATGTTCATTGGTTCCATGACCCAATTAACGTATCTTAACCTTTGTGATAATAGGTTTAATGGAACGATTCCCATGTTCATTGGTTCCATGACCCAATTAAGGTATCTTGACCTTGGTTCGAATGGTTTTAGTGGAACGATTCCCATGTTCATTGGTTCCATGACCCAATTAAGGTATCTTGACCTTGGTTCGAATGGTTTTAGTGGAACGATTCCCATGTTCATTGGTTCCATGACCCAATTAAGGTATCTTGACCTTGGTTGGAATGGTTTTAGGGGAACAATTCCCATGTTCATTTGTTCCATGACCCAATTAAGGTATTTTGACCTTGGTTCGAATGGTTTTAGTGGAACGATTCCCATGTTCATTGGTTCCATGACCCAATTAAGGTATCTTGACCTTGGTTGGAATGGTTTTAGGGGAACGATTCCCATGTTCATTTGTTCCATGACCCAATTAAGGTATCTTAACCTTGGTTTGAATCATTTTAATGGAACCATTCCTTCAGAACTTGGAAATCTCACAAACTTGCAAGAGCTTTCACTTGTATATCTGGGCAAAGTAGACAACTGGGTAAATGTGATTTTAAGTCTTAAAAAGCTATCAACTTTATATTTAGATGGATGTGACCTCTCCCATGTGATGCACCCGTATTCTTATTCATATGTCAACTCTTCTTTTTCTTCATCTATTGTTACCCTTTCTCTCCAAGAAAACAATCTCAACTCATCCATGTATCACTGGTTGTTCCCTTTAACTAGCAATGCACTTGAATATCTTCATCTCTCTGGGAACATGTTAGATGGGATTCCCAAATATCTTGGAAATCTGTGTGGTTTGACATCTTTGGATATCTATGGAAACCTAAAGCCTATCAAATTACCTGATTTTCTGAGTAACTTGTCTGGGTGCACATCAGTTAATTTACAATATTTGGATGCCTCATCTAGCCAATTCACAGGGTCAGTGTCAGATGATATTCAAAATTTTTCATCCCTACAAGAGCTATATCTTTCTAATAATCAGTTAGATGGAACTATAAGTGATAAGGTGTGGCAACTACCCAAGCTTCAAAGACTAGACGTTTCTTCCAATTTTCTTAAAGGTGCCATCTCCGAAAATATTGAAAAGTCAAATATTTTATATGTTTTTCTTTCAAACAATTCACTCGAAGGAGTTCCTTTAGAATCTAAAATGTCAAACATTTCCAGCATAGAAGTTATTGACTTGAGTTCTTGCAAGCTAGGACCTCGTTTCCCCAAATGGATTCAAACAATGAGAAATCTTTCGAGTATTGATCTTTCCAATACCCAAATTTCAGATAACATTCCAGAGGACTTTTGGAAAACGTGGCCTTCTAGTTTGAGATATTTGAATATCTCTTTCAACAATATTACCGGGATAGTAACAGATATGTTATCAAATTTTGACCCTGTAGTTCCTTCTACCATAGATTTGAGTTCCAACAACTTTTATGGTCATATACCAAATGCTCCTTCCAGTTTAGAATGGCTAGACTTATCCAAAAATAATTTATCTGGACAAATCTTCTTTTTGTGCCAAATTGTTGATGGGAAATTTCTTGATCTCTCACACAACGCATTCACTGGACCAATTCCAGACTGTTTGTGGAATTTCACAGGACTAAAAGTTCTTAGTCTGGGATATAACTATCTATCCGGAAGGCTTCCTACTTCTATCAAGTTTTTGATCAATCTCGAGGTCTTGTATTTATACAATAACAGCTTCTCAGGAAAATTGCCCTTATCTTTAAAGAATTTAACCCGATTAACCTTTTTGAATTTGGGGGCCAACATGTTTTCTGGTTACGTGCCTGGTTGGATTGGGGAAAGGTTATCGGGGTTGTATGCTCTTATCTTAACATCAAATAAGTTCTTTGGAACCATCCCTTCACATTTATGTCAATTAGTATATCTTCAAATTCTAGACATGTCAATGAATAATCTCCAGGGAGCCATCCCCTCATGTCTCGGTAATCTCACTTCCATGGTTCAACATATCGATAGATTAGGAGGCAACCAAATTAATGTGCATGTTGTTTACCGTAATGGGGACCAGTATGTTGACCGTTCCATGATCAAGTGGCAAGGAAGTTTGCGTGAATTTGCAAGCACTATAGAATTGGTAAAGATCATCAATTTATCAAGCAACAATTTAACTGGAAAAATCCCGGACAAACTAACCGACCTCCATAAATTGATTGCACTCGACTTGTCAAAGAATGCTCTAGTTGGAGAGATTCCATCAAAAATTGGTGAGATGAAAGAACTTCAAATTTTGGATCTATCTAGAAACAATCTAAGAGGGGGACTACCATCAAGCATGTCTAAAATGACCTTGCTAAACTATCTAGATGTGTCGTATAATAGCTTGTCAGGAAGAATTCCATCTAGCACTCAACTCCAGTCCTTTGAACCTTCAAGGTACACCGGAAATGCAAGATTGTGCGGACTTCCCTTGACCAAATATTGTCCAGGAGATAAAGAATTAGAAGGTCCACCCGTCGCTCATGAAAATACGGATGACGGGGAAGAAAGATGGTTTTATATCGGAGGGGCCACTGGTTTTGTTACCGGATTTTGGATGGTGTTTATTGCTTTAATTTTTAATCGCCGTGGGAGACATGCTTTTTTTCACGTCATGAATAGCCTTGAAAATTGGGTTTATGTGAAAGTGATGGTGTTCATTGCAAAAGTGCGAAGGGTTTCACGACCATAGTTGTATGTTGGATTTCATTCTTGTTTTTGTGTGTTGTGTTTATTTCTTCTTGTTCTCATTTAGAGATGCACGTATAGTATTGTAAAATGTAATGCTCTATTAAGTTTTAAGTCTGTTTGATGAATAAAATTGCCACCAACACCATGGGTGGCCATTTCGCTTTGTTGTGTCAAATAGGACATTATGCTATATAGGATTTTTATGTTTTGCTAGTTTATTGGTAGCAAGGCTCTGTTTTGAAGAACGAATTGAAAGAAGACTGTGATTAATTTCGCAGGAAGAAGAAGAGTATAAGCGATTTTGCGAACCCCAATCAGCATATTCTTCAACTATTGAGTATCTTTGTAATCTTTCATCAATTGAATCTTGAATGTGTTTCGATTGATGCTTACAAAGTGTTCGATGAAATGTCAGTGCTTTATTTTGGTACTTTCTTTGTACTAAATCAAGTAGATTATACAAATGAAACCTTTACGTTATAATATATATTTATATATGTACTCTTGCTTATATATACGTTAATGTATGAAGTAACAGTGCTTTTCTAAGACACATGTGGCTGCAGAGTTATACTTGGAACCCATTACATGTGTGAGTAACTAACTACATACAAGACAATTATTGAGGTTTGTTAACTTAATTGACAGTATGATTGAAGTTTCTTTCTATTGGAAGGAAAAGTGAACCTTAGGGATTTGTTTTTATTTTTATTTTTCCTAAACCGTAAAGAAAAGAGAATGGAAAAAAACAAGCAAAACCCGGCAACTTCAAATGTAACCATGGGTTCAGGTTCTGAATTAGACATGCTGGTGCAGGTGCTCTAAGACCCGCATCCAACCCCATGACGGGTTCAACAATGGGAATGGGTGCAAGGCCAGGGTTTGGAGGTGGTTATGGAGGTCTAAACCAGCTCAAGGGAATGAACAATATGCCTCAAAATATGGGTATGGGAATGAACAACGGCCAAGGGTTTCAAATGCAAGCACCACCTGCCGCCAGGAAATTTTAATCCGATGATGGGTAGAGGTGGCGGTTATGGTCAACAACCTTATGGTGACTACAGATAGAGTTTGCAGTGGTAAGCATAGTTATTGTGATATAAAAAGCTCATTCTGTATAACCAATATCAAGTTACTTGATTTCTATATATATATTCAAAACATTTTTGTCTATTAATTTTGAGTCATGTAATGAGTAGTAGCAAACAATAAACATTACAATTTTAATCATCTTATTTTCACGTACATTAGTAGACGACATTTCGTGAATGACCAAAGTATTTTTATAAAAAGAAGTGACTAAAACAATAACATGACATGACAACATGACATTTCGTGTAATTTACCAAACTAAATACGTAAAGACTTACAAGCATTTCTCGATTAATTTAAGACCAATTCCTTTATTCTTAATTAGTTTTTTTATGTTTGGAGGAAAATTGTTATTTTTGTACACATATTTTTGCACTTGTAAGTGGAAAGAAATTGATTGGAACGTATCTATTGGATCACAAAAAAAAAGTGTGAAGACTTTTGAGTCTTTGACATGACCCACTTTTATGATCATTAACTAGAGACAAATTTTCAAGACATGAGTCTTTAAACGTATAATTTGGGACAAATATATAACATATATATGTCGTTGGTCTTGAAAGTCTTGCAAGCCTCACAATCAACACAAATTTTCCACACATATGGACATGAAAGTAGAAAGAAAATCAACACACGCTTTGTTTTAAAAACATCCAATATGAGGTAGGCTATTGTCCAACCTTTGGTCACACATCTATATTTATTTTTGTAAAGTAATTAAAAACAACAAAAATGTGTAAGAAAACTTAAAAACATATAATATTAGCAATAATAAACATAAATCCATACATAATTTTCAATGTAAATAATAAAGACACAAACTTTTAATAAAAACAAATTATCAACAAATGAAGCAGCAACTACAAGAGAACATTCATTACTCCTAGCAACTTGCAACAGCACCAAACCCACCTGCTACAATTGTGGATGCTTTCCAGGTGCGCCGTTAGCAACTTCTTCATCACATTCACTTAAAATAACACCAGCGCCATTCGCAACAGCCCATCTAGGAATAGATGCCATTAATTATGGATGTTTTTCAGATACGCGAGGAAAAACCATCACTGAACATCAACAATACCAATTCAAAAATAATAAGAACATAATATTATATAAATAAATGCTAAAAGCATTTTTTTTAATGATATGATCAAACAAGCCTTGAGATTTCAAAACTCCAATTATCTTCATCACATTAACATTTAACCCATATACCTTGTTTAAGAAAGAACCCCTATAAATCCAAGAGCTTGAATGCTAACCAAATAGAACCAGGAATTGAGTTAGGGGTGTTCAAAAAGCTCGTGACTTGAGGCTCGCTCGAAAAAAGCTCGAGGATGGCTCGTTCGAAAAAAAAAAAACCCGTTTTGTTTTCAAGCCTAACCAGCTTGTTTTGTAATCGAGCCAAGGTGCTCAGCTCGTCGCTTGGCTCGATGACTCGGCCGGTGCCTCGACTCTTTGGCTAGTATGTATGTGTGTGTATATACAATATGTTTTTACTTTTTATAGAAATGTGAGTTAGTTTTTTTTTGTTTTCTATGATACCGAAATTTGTAAAAATAATATTTAAAAAAAAAAATAAACGAGTTGGCTCGATTGGGCTCAAGCTGGCTCAAAGTTTTTACGAGCCGAGCTCGAGTTCGACTTTTCAGCTCGAAAAAATTATCGAGCCGATACGAGCTGGCTCGTTTAAGTTTGAGCTTGAGCCTAGCCTGGATTGGCTTGACTCGGGCACTCGGCTCAATTACAACCCTAAATTGAGTGGGCTACTATAAATGTAGTTATGAGATGTATTTCCCTAATAGTCATTTCAATGAATACTTAGATACTCATAGACAAAGTTGGTAATGATAACTTTAGTTTTGTCTAAACAGCTATAGCTAGTTTGAAATTTTTGTAAGGGAGTGTGAGATCAAACATTCAAACCATTCCTGTGTTAAAATAAATTGATGTTATGCATCATGTTATAAAAAGCTTATGGACTAAAAAGTTTAAGCTAGCAGACAATCGATTTAAAGCCATAGTGCAATACCAATCACTAACATACCAAAAAAAACTCCTCCATTATAGTAGCTTTAGAGCCATGTGCCTTGCCAAAACTCCATTAACTCCAAAACTGATGCTAAGCTAGCTTCTGAACCTTCCAAGTGATAACAAGATTGATTGTTATTTTCAAGCAGAATCTAACAACATTTTTACTAGGGGTGCAAACGAGCCGAGCATGAGCCCGAGCTCGAGCTCGATTCGAGCTTTGTATCTATAGCACGAGCTTGGGCTTGTAGGTAGTTTTTGAAGCTTGAGCTTGGCTCGGGTTCAACTCGTTTTTTATGTATTAATTAATTTTATATTAGTTGGAATCATTGGTTTATACAAAATTTAGTTATTTTATATAATATGATAATAATAATTATTATTATTATTTGAATATATATGTAATATATTAAAGAAAAGTTAAATAGACAGTGGGCTTGTATAGACTCGTGAGCCGGATCAAGCTCGATAAACGAAGCTCGGGCTTGGGCTCAGTAAGCTCGGCTCGTTTGCACCCCTTATTTTTAACATAAAAAAAAGACATGTGGAGCATACCTGCAGGATGATGAAAGGCTACAGAAACGCGACATAAAGAATAAATTGCATACGGAACTCCTGAACCATCTCTAACTGGAAATGTGGCCTTACCCAAATAGAGAACAATACAGAACTTTTCACAACCACAGAACACCATTTCAATATTTGACCTAATAAGACTGTAGCTCTCCTTGTTTAAATTTGACCAACTTGGTATCTTACACCAGCGAGTATAGTAAAGATGACATAACTTCCGATAATGAGTGCAAACATGCCTACAAAAAATGGTAATTGCAGTTAGAGCATTGCACAAGATTGACAAACAGGCCTTCCATTTAAACTTCTAACCATTGCATTTTATGCCATGTGTTATTAGAAGAGAAGAAACTGAGTTAAAAAGCACTCGTCCAGGAACACTAGCACCACAAATAACCGCAGAATTGAAGATTAGTAGTGTCATCCGTGTTGCATCGAAAGCAACACAATACAGAGCACAAACCCATACCTAGTAATAAAATAAAAAAACAAAATCATATTAACCATGGTTTGATATTCACATTGTTGTAACATGATACATTAACTTACTCTGAATCAGATCAACTTATTCTACAAGAACAGTATCTTCAGGATCCAGATATGTTGCAACTGCAGGCAACCAAATAATTAATTGGAATTCCATATTGAGTCAATTTGACCTGTACCAATGCTACCTATACAACTACAACGAATGCTTAAAAGTTAGCTCAGCTTAACGATCACATTCCTACATAGACAATTAGATATATCTAATTATTTTTGCCTAATTTCATACAGATTTAACCCAAAAAAAATAAAATAAAAAAACATCTGGAATCACATCAAGTTTTCGATGATAGTATTGGTATATATTAACATTAACTATACCTATAAAACAAAATCCATACATGGAAAGACCTTCATCCAACTTATGTTGTGCTTCAACCCCAAAGCAGAATCACCAATAGCCGAACCATAAAAACCCCCCAGATTGTGTGAATCCAGATTGTTCAGTTTACACTTTACAATCAACCAAATCAAAAGTACAAAACCCTAGATTCCTCAATCCACAACAAAACCTCAGAATAATCAAATCGAAATTACCAATGACATCGTCACCAGCATGAACACAGCAACAATACGACCAATTCGAAAGCAAATCGCCAACTAATGAAACCCTAATCGAACAAAATTGATGCAGATTTGGGTATAAACACGACTAAATGAAACCACAGAGAAATGGGAGCATGAACTCACAGATTATATCAAAAGAATGGAAGTAGACTGGGTAACCAAGAACTCGAAGATGTGACGGATGTGATTCGGAGATGTGGGGAATGTTGGAGAAGACCATTGTAGAGCCAACCAGGACTCGGTTCTTCTTCCCCATGATTGTGCAGATGAGTCTGGTTCACTGGATTAGGGTTTGAATACACACAACGCATACGTGTGTGAGAGAGTAGGCGATGGAGGGATGAGTACAGCTGTACAGGGAAGGGTTTGATTTTGTTGGTGAAAAGGATGAGCGGGAGAGTGAAAACTAGATGGGCGGGAATTGAAAATTTTAGTACACTACTTTTCGTTCACTCGAACTAATATATTTATATAACCAGTTAACGTTACCCGCGCGTTGCGGCGGGATGCTAATTATGAAAGCTTTTAATAGGCCCAAACTATCTACACATCACCTCAAAAAGGTGTTTTTTGTCCTTATGTGCACACCCTGCAGTGTCGAACTGTGGCCAAAACGCGGCGTTTTGGTCCGGTTAACCAGACAAAGACTGACGGATGTCTGACGGGTCTGTTGACCGGACCAAAACACCGAGCTTTGGCCGCGTTTTGATCCTGTCAACCAGACCGGGTGTCAGTCTTTTTTCTGGTTGACAGGACCAAAACGCGGCCAAAGCTCGGCGTTTTGGTCCGGTCAACAGACCCGTCAGTCTTTGCCTGGTTAACCGGACCAAAACGCCGCATTTTGGCTACAGTTCGACACTGCAGGGTGTGCATATAAGAACAAAATACATCTTTTAAGGTGTGTAGATATGCAAATGGGTGTGCCAACAGGTACACCCTTTTAATATCAGTACATGAGATCTCAGCGAAAATTCTTTAGTTTATATATAGTTGTGTTTTTTAAAGGTTTCAATTAATAAGCTGTTAAAGAAGTCACTATTTGTTAAAAATAATATATTTTTTTAAGATTTGACAATTAAGTGTAGAAGTTATTACCGCTAACATATTTTTCTTCCCATTTATAATTACAAATACGAATTGCTAATTCTTTTAAGTTTTCTAGTGTGTATAATTATGTATACAATGTATTATCTATTAAAAAAAGCTTTTCATTCGCTACAATTATCTTATTAATCATCATACAAATAATATATATTTATAGTAGTGCTACACAGCAATAAATTAGAAAAATTAAACTGTCATCAACATATTACTCACACCTTCGTATCTATACTATATATCATAAATTCTGCAGATAATTTAAAAATAATGTTAAATTGTATAAAAAAATAGGTTTCAAAGCAAAAATAACAGACATCTTAAAACGTTTAATTATGCACACGCGTTCGGAACGTGAAGTCGCCAGATTCATAACGAAACATAAAACATTATCGTGAAAAAGAATAACTTAGACCATGGGGTATGGGCGGGGGTTTGGGCGTGGGTTGGGGGGAAACGCCCAAGCCAACACCACGGGTGGGCTTGGGTTGGGACGTGGCCCTTGGGGCTTGGGTTTCAAGCCGGGCGTGGGGCGGTCTGGCCAAACTAACATGGCGGGCTCTCACTGGAGAAGAGATAAAAAAAATTAAATTTGTTGTTTTAAAACAAACAGCCCAGCGGGTCAGCCCAGCGAAGCCCACCAAACCCACGCCCCCAAACTCCCGCCCCACCATACGCTGTTTAAATGTGGGTCGCCCCATGTCTGCCCCCCAAGCCACGTGTCAACAAATACCCCAACCCAAGCCCAACCATACCCCACGGTCTTAGGTGTACATCCGCTCTGTGGTGGGGACGACCGATCACAACAAAATTTAAATAAAAAACGTACACTGAAATAAACACATAGCAAACTTTATAACATATAACAAACCTAGCACATATCAGTAAAAAAAAGTTGTAAAGAAACTAAGAGGATTTAAGTCAATCTTTATAACCTGACTTAATAATTAATTAATTACAATATTTGCATATGCAATGTTAGGATCGGAGGCTCTCATGATTGTGTTTGTTTGTATGATTTGAACATTAAATGAATATGAAACAATGTAAAGTGCAGCGGAAATGAATAACAAGCTTTGTAAACACAATCTAAGGAGAAAATAGTTTGAGAAAGCATATGTAATTCATTCAGTCAAAAGATTTACAATAAGAATCAAATGATTACAGATATGCTTACATACTAAGCTCCCCCTCAGCCAGATGCCCCAAGGTTGAATTGCCCAAGATGAAAGGATTGAATTGAGGAGAAGAACTCTCTCAAAACGAATCAAATGTAACAGTACAGATTACTGCTCCATTTATAGACAAAGCAAACCACTGATGCATCTTAGCTGACGTCACCATGAAAGCGACGTCTAACAACCTAACAACCTTTAACAACTGATCCTATACAAACACTGCTAAACCTAACCACTGATTATACATAAACAGATGATATACTAAACTACTGCTCTTTCTAATCTTCAGTGCTTTCCTCAAGGTTGATCAGTCCTTGATTGGGCAGTGCTTTATCATCAGTAGATAGGACCAGCAGTATTGACTACTTTAGGGCTTGATCAGCAGTTGAAGGGCAGCAGCAGTTGTATATGAACAGTGGATAGAGATCATTAGTTGTTATAAATCACTTTCAAGGGGAAAGCTTAATGTAAACTGCTGCTTATTGTGAATCCACTATTGTGACCTGGTTTTGGCTTTCATTATCTGTTCCTCTGGTATGGTTCAATCCCAACAATCTCCCACTGGAACAGATAATGCCAAAACCTGTCATTATTCTGGATCTTTATTCCTCATCAGTAGTTCCTTTGCAAGTCTTTTAAATTCTTCTTCAAATTCTTTGGAACTGATGTCATCCTCATCCCTGCACAGTGAAAGTTCAAGGAGATCCTGCAAGTCTTCAACACTAAGGCCTAGTGCTTCTTTCCTTGATATATACTTCACTTCGCCATTGGATCTGACCAGGGTCAATACGTGGGTCTTTTGATCAGACATCCACTTTAGTACTTTCGGGTGGGTGTGACGAACACCCTAAGTTCGTCGGGTGGGTATTTTGGCAAAGGTTCCAGTTTTCGTCACAAGGGAGTGTGAGTGATAAGTCTATCTAAAATAATTGAGTCGCAACTTTTTAATTAACACAAAACATAAGTCAACATAAAATCTTATAAACTAATAATAGGGTTGTCAAATTATCCCCAACTTGAAAGAAATTTCGTCCCGAAATTTAGCACGTGGTTACTGAGGAAGCTAGTTGTGTTGCGTTGTTTCCTGGTTTTCCTGGGGTGCCACATCATCCCCCCGTTGGTTTGGAATTTCGTCCCGAAATTCCGTAGTAACTTCAGCCTCAGCAGTGGTTGCACTGTTCTCGAACAACTGGGGATACTTGAGTTTCATTTGGTCTTCTCGTTCCCAGGTGAACTCTGGGCCACGACGGGAGTTCCAACGAACTCAAACAAGAGGTATTCTGGTGTGTTTGAGAACCTTAACGTCTCGGTCTATGATTTCAACTGGTTCCTCGATGAATCGCAACTGATCGTCGATTGTGAGCTCCTTCAAAGGAACTATGAGGGTCTCATCTGAAAGACACTTCTTCAGATTTGACACGTGGAATACGTTGTGAACTCCACTAAGTTCTTCAGGTAACTTCAACTTGTAAGCGACTTTGCCAATTTTCTCAATGATTTCGAATGGTCCGACATAACGCGGATTGAGTTTGCCTCGTTTGCCAAAACGAACTACACCTTTCCAAGGTGAGACTTTGAGTAGCACTCGATCCCTAAGCTGGAACTCGAGTGGTTTCCTGCGCTTATCAGCGTAGCTTTTCTGACGGTCACGAGCTTCCGCCATTCGTTGTCGTATCTGAGCAATCTTCTCAGTTGTGTCTACCACAAGTTCTGGGCCAGTGATTTGGCTGTCACCAACTTCTTCCCAGCAAAGAGGTGATTGGCATTTATGTCCGTACAATGCCACAAACGGAGCGGCCTGGATGCTGGTGTGGTAGCTGTTATTATACGAAAATTCCACTAAAGGTAGATGTCGTTCCCAGCCGTTACCAAAATCAATCACACTTGCTCTAAGCATGTCTTCAAGGGTTTGGATGGTGCGTTCAGACTGCCCATCCGTTTGCGGGTGATATGTTGTACTCATGTCTAATCGAGAGCCAAAAGACTTGTGCATAGCTTGCCACAACTCAGAAGTAAAATCTGCATCACGATCGGAAATAATGGAGGTTGGCACCCCGTGCCTCGAAACCACTTCCTTTAAGTAAACGTCTGCTAAAGTAGAAAACTTGTATGTTTCTTTGATGGCCAAAAAGTGTGCAGACTTAGTCAATCGATCCACTATCACCCAAATAGTGTGATTTCCGCGTTGAGATCTAGGCAGGCCAGTAACGAAATCCATGGAAATTTGCTCCTACTTCCATGTCGGGATCTCTGGTTGTTGGAGTAGGCCTGATGGTTTCTGATATTCAGTCTTGACACTCGCACAAGTCAAACATTTGCTAACGTAAGTTGCTTTGTGGGCTTTCATGCTAGGCCACCAGTATGTAGTCTTTAGGTCGTGGTACATCTTATCCGAACCAGGATGTACTGAGTAACGAGACTTATGTGCTTCATCCATCACAAGCTCGCGTAAGTTTCCGTAAAGTGGGACCCAGATACGCCCTGGCACGTAGTAAGCGCCATCTTCTTTTTGTTCTAATCATTTCCTCGATCCTCGTAGAGACTCGGCCATGATATTCTCTGCTTTCAATGCTTCAACCTGAGCATCTCGTATCTGAGTAGGAAGACATTCGCCTTGCCCGGATGGTACTTGATCGCGCATTCGTAGTCATTCAAGAGCTCGACCCATCGGCGTTGTCGCATGTTTAACTCCTTTTGCTTGAAGATATGCTCGAGACTCCTGTGATCGGTGTAAATGGTGCACTTGGTACCGTACAGGTAGTGTCTCCATATCTTAAGAGCAAAAACAACTGCTCCCAGCTCCAGATCGTGCATAGTGTAGTTCTTTTCGTGAACCTTAAGTTGCCGCGATGCATAAGAAATGACCTTATCATGTTGCATCAACACGCAACCCAGTCCTTGGATGGACGCGTGGCAATAAACCACAAAATCATCTGTGCCTTCAGGCAATGAGAGGATAGGTGTGCTACAAAGCCTATCCTTTAAGTGCTGAAACGCAGTTTCCTGTGCATCACCCCAACGATAGATGACACCCTTCTGAGTTAGCGAGGTGAGAGGTTGCGCAATCTTGGAGAAATTCTTGATGAACCTTCTGTAGTAGCTCGCCAAACCCAAGAATTGGCGGATTTCAGTTGGTGTACGGGGTGCAGGCCAGTCTTTGATCGAATCAACCTTGTTGCTGTTGACGTTGATTCTGTGGAGTTTGTTGCTGATTCTGTCGCTGCTGATTTGCAGGGTAGAGGCTCCTGCAATCCTTGGCCGCATGGCCAGGTTTGTTACACCTCTGATAAGTGACCTTAGTACACGGTCTGCTATGATGGAAACCACATTGATTGCATTTGGGGTGGTTCCCCTTGTACCCACTCTGCCCTTGACTACCAGAAGATTGTTGACCAGGGCTCTTGTAGTCATCAGTCTTTCGCCGCTGAGAATGAGACTGAGCTGATGTTGAACCCTTGCTTGAGACTCCATCCCATTTGCGCTTGTTGTCACTGAGGGCATCAGATGTAGTAGTAGTAGTACCAATACGCTTGGGCAGCCTGTTCTGCTCGACTGCCAGATGAGTGAGACGATGAGCCAAACGAATAACTTGCTGGATAGTGGCTAGGTTCGCTGCTGTCACATGACTCTGGATCTCTGGCACTAAACCCTTGAGGTACAGCTCGATGCGCTTGATAGGAGGATCTACCATAGTAGGACACAAGATAGCCAGCTCATTTGATCTCTTCGTATATGCCTCTATTTCAGACCCTGTCATCTTTAAGTTGTAGAACTCCACTTCCAGCTTGTGGATGTCATCACGATTGCAATACTCCTCTTTGATCAAATATTTGAAATCATTCCATGGGGTGGCATTAGCAGCAACCAACCCCAGCATTTGGACCTGAGCGTTCCACCACGTGAGTGCTACACCTTTAAGAGTACCAGTGGCATACTTCACCCTACGAGCCTCAGGGCATTCACACATCTTGAAGACAGATTCGAGCTTCTCGAACCAGTGGAGGAGGCCTACAGCTCCTTCAGTGCCACTGAAAGTAGTAGGTCGGCAGTCCATAAAAGTTTTGAAAGTAGCAGGAGGCTGAGCATGTTGACCTGTCGTGCGAGTAAGAAGAGACAAAGTTAAGCACAAGTGTTGGTTCTTGAGAGTAGGATCTAAAGATCCCAGAGTAAGTTGCAATGGCAGGTTATACCTCCTGCCTGAGCGGCTGCGAGTGCTGTCGCAACTTGTTCATTGATTCAAGCCGTCAGCTGGGCTTGAATTAGGATGATACGTCCACTCATGATCTTCACAAGAAAGCATGAGTGAGATAAGTGTCGTGATAATGCATATGTGTGGAGTGACAGAAGAGAGTAAGCACACAACGGGTTTCTAACAATAGTTGCTACGTTAACCAGAGCATACCATGCACAATGTACTATGTAACTAACAAGTAGGCAATATAAACATAAATCATATCACCTATAGTGTTGAGCCTTGCACATGGAGCGAAGCGGCGTTGTGGATCGTTGAGCACTGTACAGGTTATAGTCTGGTTTTGTCAAAAAGCTTTTCCATTTTTAAAACCAAGTTCACTATAACCAATGGCCCTGATACCAATCTGTCACACCCCCAAAATCCACAAGCGGAGTATCACCGCATGGAGGCGTGACTGACCAGGATCCATCCACCAATCATATTGAACAATGCAATTAAGTAAATAAAACCAAACCCAATATAATTGGCGTTCAAAAGAAACCAAGCATAGTAATGTTTAAATAACCAAAACATAGTTTAAAGTTCAAATGTTAAGCACAGGACATAACAATCCATATCCCACAATGACCTTTCCTCCTCGTGCAAGCTCCATAAGCACCTAACGACCTGCAAGGCATGTAATAACGAGTCAACAACAAAGTTCAACGAGTTCACAGTTGGTGTTCATTGTTAAGTTGTTTCAAAAACCATGAGTTCATTTGTAGGCCATAAGTTAACCAGTTTTTCCCTGTTTCCCAAACATATCCATAACCAGTGGGGGCTTCCCCATGTGAACCACTAGACCCGTTTACCATATCGACCACTAGGGGTGTAAACAAGCCCAGAGGCTCGAGAGCTACTCGTGATCGGCTCGGTTAAAAGCTCGAACGAGCCGAGCCTTAATGAGCCCGAGCCCGAGCTCGAGCCTGAAATAGAGCTCGTTTTGTTATCGAGCCCGATCTCGAGCCTGAAATACAAAGCTTGTTTAGGCTCGCGAGCCTAAACGAGCCCATACAAAATTTTAATTTTTTTTATATATAATATATTAATAATGATGATAACATTGATGAGCCGAGCTCGAGCCGAGCTTTGCCTTGTTTAAGCGATGTTGAAGTGAGCTCGAGTCGAGCTTTTAGCTCATTTAAGGTTGTTCTCAAAATAGTTCGAGCCGATTCGAGCCGAGCTCGAGCTTTGGGTTTTACTAGCGAGCCGAGCTCGAGCTCAAAGAAGTAGGCTCGAACCGAGCCGAGCTCGAGCTCGAGCTTCATAAAAACCTAACGAGTCGAGCTCGGGTTCGGCTCGGCTCATTTACACCCCTATCGACCACTAACTAAAGTAAGTTGGTGCCCTGAAGTTAATGTCTATCATCATTGACTAGTGCCCAGATCCATTAGTTCACACCCGTCCTCTGCGGCACAGTGTGAGGCTTGTCAAACCTAAATAGCGCTATCTAACTAATGACCCGCTCGCCATTGGCCCGACGATTAAGTCGATATAAAAGGAGGGACTTCATGATAGAGATTTTGGTCTAGTATCCGTGTTGTCACCCTTCAATAAAGAGGGTGTGTACGAAATCTCCAAACTAGGAGATTACGTAGGTTCCAATCATTTCCTTATCACATGTTGTCACCCTTCAATAAAGAGGGTGTGTACGTGTTCCAAACTAGGAGATCACGCAGTTTCAGTTTAAATGCTTTACCCATTCCCAACCCTTGGGAATCCCATGCCTTGTGAAAAGTGTGAACTCACCTTGGTTTGCTCGGTATGTTTAATTACTTGTGCACAAACAATTCAATCAAAGCCTATAGTATGCACGTATACAGAATCAGTTTATGTTTGTAATGATTCACATGCAAACTAACATCACAGAGTGTGCTTAGGCAATTATTATCATGTACATATAAACAGTTAATCAAGTTCATACAAGTCATGCTTCACATAATTGATTTCTTAGTTTATTCCAACATAGCTATCCATTAACAGACCTAACAGACTTAACTGAGTTACTGTGTCCGTCACCCAACTTGACAGAACATTCAGCGAAATCCCATTCGACGAAATCCCTTTTTTCGAAAACCCCAGGAGACGAAATCCCCTGGGCGACGAAATCCCAAAGGGTTTTCGTCAAGAGTGTATCTTCGTCGGCCCTGGGTTTTCTTCGGGGGTAAAACATGATCATCACATCAGTTACGTGTTACGGCAACCCTAATCATCACTAACAGTTACATAATCACATACTGAAAACCCTAATCACGTTTCTAGCTGTGAAGCATCAATCATCAAACAAAATATGAGTAATGGTCATCAACGAATTCAATCACAACAATCCGATCTAGTCTAACAGGTTAACAACTGAAAAGCAACTCTAACCTTTAACCAATTCATCATCATCCCATAATAGATTATCAGATCATCAATATCATGCTAACATGCATTGGTAACACATTGAAAACGACCACCTATCCAAATCAGTTTACGAGGCCATTCATATAGTCTAATCAACATTACAAGATCCCCTTCCCTATCCATGTACATATACTCTCAATTCACAGAACTTTATCAATCAGATTTAAACATATATGCAAACATGTAATGATCTACCAAAACGTCATGCACAAATAAACAATAGTGTGAACTAACCAAGATAGAAAGAATGATGGATTGATCGCTAGAGAGAGCTTGGAGAACTCAATGATGCCATCGCACAGAAGGAAGGGAAGACTCTAGGGTTTCACTAATAACAGTTTTACGAAATCTATGCGTGCACAGGGTTTTTAGCTTAAACACTTTTGGGCTCCTCATGGGCCAAAAGCCCATTACGGCGAAAATGCATGTTTTCGTCGAGTGGGTGTGACGAACATCCTAAGTTCGTCGGGTGGGTATTTTGGCAAAGGTTCCAGTTTTCGTCACAATGGAGTATGAGTGATAAGTCTATCTAAAGTAAATGATTCACAACTTTTTAATTAACACAAAACATAAGTCAAAATAAACATCTTATAAACTAATTATAGTGCCCAGTTTCAATGCAACGAACCACAAAACTCAGTATGAAACAAGTAACGTATAGAGGAGAAACCTTGGAAACTCAAGTTGTCACATTATCCCCAACTTGAAAGAAATTTCATCCCGAAATTTAGCACGTGGTTACTGAGGAAGCTAGTTGTGTTACGTTGTTTCCTGGTTTTCCTTGGGTGTCACATCATCCCCCCGTTGGTTTGGAATTTCGTCCCGAAATTCCGCAGTAGCTTCTGCCTCAGCAATGGTTGCACTGTTCTCGAACAACTGGGGATACTTGAGTTTCATTTGGTCTTCTCCTTCCCAGGTGAACTCGAACAAGAGGTATTCTGGTGTGTTTGAGAACCTTAACATCTCGGTCTGTTATTTCAACTGGTTCCTCGACGAATCGCAACTGATCGTCGATTGTGAGCTCCTTCAAAGGAACTATGAGGGTCTCATCTGACAGACACTTCTTCATATTTGAGACGTGGAATACGTTGTGAACTCCACTGAGTTCTTCAGGTAACTTCAACTTGTAAGCGACTTTGCCAATTTTCTCAATGATTTCGAATGGTCTGACATAGCGCGGATTGAGTTTGTCTCGTTTGCCAAAACGAACTACACCTTTCCAAGGTGAGACTTTGAGTAGCACTCGATCCCCAACCTGGAACTCGAGTGGTTTCCTACGCTTATCAGCGTAGCTTTTCTGACGGTCACGAGCTGCCGCCATTCGTTGTCGTATCTGAGCAATCTTCTCAGTTGTGTCTACCACAAGTTCTGGGCCAGTGATTTGGCTGTCACCAACTTCTGCCTAGTAAAGAGGTGATCGGCATTTACGTCCGTACAATGCCTCAAACGGAGCGGCCTGGATGCTGGTGTGGTAGCTGTTATTATACGAAAATTCCACTAAAGGTAGAGGTCGTTCCCAGCCGTTACCAAAATCAATCACACATGCTCTAAGCATGTCTTCAAGGGTTTGGATGGTGCATTCAGACTGCCCATCCGTTTGTGGGTGATATGTTGTACTCATGTCTAATCGAGAGCCAAAAGACTTGTGCATAGCTTGCCAGAACTCAGAAGTAAAGCGTGCATCATGATCGGAAATAATTGAGGTTGGCACCCCGTGCCTCGAAACCACTTCCTTTAAGTAAACATCTGCTGAAGTAGAAAACTTGTCTGTTTCTTTGATGGCCAGAAAGTGTGCAGACTTAGTCAATCGATCCACTATCACCCAAATAGTGTCATTTTCGTGTTGAGATCTAGGCAGGTCAGTAACGAAATCCATGGAAATTTGCTCCCACTTCCATGTCAGGATCTCTGGTTGTTGGAGTAGGCCTGATGGTTTCTGATATTCAGTCTTGACTCTCGCACAAGTCAAACATTTGCTAACGTAAGTTGCTATGTGGGCTTTCATGCTAGGCCACCAGTATGTAGTCTTTAGGTCGTGGTACATCTTATCCGAACCAGGATGTACTGAGTAACGAGACTTATGTGCTTCATCCATCACAAGCTCGCGTAAGTTTCCGTAAAGTGGGACCCAGATGCGCCCTGTCACGTAGTAAGTGCCGTCTTCTTTTTGTTCTAATCATTTCCTCGATCCTCGTAGAGACTCGGCCCTGATATTCTCTGCTTTCAATGCTTCAACCTGAGCATCTCGTATCTGAGTAGGAAGACTAGATTGAATGGTAAGTTGTAATGCTCGCACACGCTTAGGGTTTGACTCCTTTCGGCTGAGGGCATCAGCCACAACATTGGCCTTGCCCGGATGGTACTTGATCCCGCATTCGTAGTCATTCAAGAGCTCGACCCATCGGCGTTTTCGCATGTTTAACTCCTTTTTCTTGAAGATATGCTCGAGACTCCTGTGATCGGTGTAAATGGTGCACTTGGTACCGTATAGGTAGTGTCTCCATATCTGAAGAGCAAAAACAACTGCTCCCAGCTCCAGATCGTGCGTAGTGTAGTTCTTTTCATGAACCTTAAGTTACCGCGATGCATAAGAAATGACCTTATCACGTTGCATCAACACGCAACCCAGTCCTTGGATGGACGCGTCGCAATAAACCACAAAATCGTCTGTGCCTTCAGGCAATGAGAGGATAGGTGCGCTACAAAGTCTATCCTTTAAGTGCTGAAACACAGTTTCCTGTGCATCACCCCAACGATAGATGACACCCTTCTGAGTTAGCGAGGTGAGAGGTTGCGCAATCTTGGAGAAATCCTTGATGAACCTTCTGTAGTAGCCCGCCAAACCCAAGAATTGGCGGATTTCTGTTGGTGTATGGGGTGCAGGCCAGTCTTTGATCGAATCAACCTTGGATGGATCAACATGGATCCCATCCCTGTTTACCACGTGGCCTAGAAAGTGGACTTCGCGAAGCCAGAAATCACATTTCAAAAATTTGGCATATAACTGCTCTGTTCGAAGGAGTTCCAAAATAAGTCTCAGGTGATGCTCGTGTTCCTCCTGACTCTTAGAATAGATCTGGATGTCATCGATAAATACAATAACGAACTTATCCAGGTAAGGCTTACACACTCTATTCATAAGATCCATGAAGACCGCAGGTGCATTCATCAATCCAAAAGGCATAACCAGAAACTCGTAATGCCCATACCGAGTCCTGAATGCTGTCTTAGAGATATCCTCGTCTCGGACTCTCAGTTGATGGTAGCCTGACCTCAGGTCAATCTTTGAGTAGAAACTCAACCCTTGCAACTGGTCGAATTAGTCATCAATGCGTGGGAGAGGATAACGATTCTTCACGGTCACCTTGTTGAGTTCACGGTAGTCAATACACATTCTGAAGGTACCGTCTTTCTTCTTCACAAATAACACTGGAGCTCCCCAAGGTGAAGAGCTAGGACGAATAAAACCCTTGTCCAAGAGCTCTTGTAGTTGTGCGGAAAGATCTTCTAGTTCTGATGGAGCTAAACGATAAGGTGCTCGAGCTATGGGCGCTGCTCCAGGAGCTAGCTCGATTTGAAATTCAACCTGACGGTGGGGCGGTAGACCTGGTAATTCCTCAGGAAACACCTCAGGAAAGTCACGCACAATCGGAATATCTTCTATCTTCTTCTCTTTCTTTGAGGTGTCAGTAACGAGGGCTAAAATAGCAGTGTGGCCCTTTCGCAAACACTTATGGGCCTTAAGAAAAGAAATGATGCCCACCACAGCACTACTCTTGTCGCCATGAATCACTAAAGGTTCTTCACCAGAACGAGGAATGCGGACAATCTTCTCCTTGCAAAGAATCTCTGCTCGATGTTGAGATAACCAATCCATACCGATAACGATGTCAAAACTAGCAAGAACGATGGGGATAAGATCGATAGAGAAGGTCTGAACAGCTAAGATGAGATTACAACCCTTAACTATGTGTGTGGCTTCAAGACTTTTACCGTTTGCTAGTTCTACCATGTACTTGGTGCTCAAAAGTGTTGGGACGCGCTTAAGCATTTGAGTAACTTTTAAGGATACATAACTGGTATCGGCACCCGAATCAAATAAAACAGTAACAAAGAAGTCATCCAGAAGAAACTTACCCATCACCACGTTGGGGTCGTTCCTCGCGTCACCCTGACCAATCACAAAAGCTCGACCCCTGGCACCATTGCCACTATTATTTCCCCCATTATTGTTTCCGTTCCCCTAATTGTTGTTGTTCTGTTTCTGATTCAGCTGGGGGTAGTCTTTTGAAGTGGCTTTCTGCACCACACTGAAAGCACCCTTTGTTGTTACCCTGCTGATGTTTTTGCTGTTGACGCTGATTCTGTGGAGTTTATTGTTGATTCTGTCGCCGCTTATTTGCAGGGTAGAGGCTCCTGCAATCCTTGGCCACATGGCCAGGTTTGTTACACCTCTGACAAGTGCCCTTAGTACACGGTCCGCTATGATGGAAACCACATTGATTGCATTTGGGGTGGTTCCCCTTGTACCCACTCTGCCCTTGACTACCAAAAGATTGTTGACCAGGGCTCTTGTAGTCATCTGTCTTTCGCTGCTGAGAATGAGACTGAGCTGATATTGAACCCTTGCTTGAGACTCCATCCCATTTGCGCTTGTTGTCGCTGGGGGCATCAGATGTATTAGTAGTAGTACCAATACGCTTGGGCAGCCTGTTCTGCTCGACTGCCTGATCAGTGAGATGATGAGCCAAACGAATAACTTACTGGATAGTGGCTAGGTTCGCTGCAGTCACATGACTCTGGATCTCTGGCACTAAACCCTTGAGGTACAGCTCGATGCGCTTGATAGGAGGATCTACCATAGTAGGACACAAGATAGCCAGCTCATTTGATCTCTTCGTATATGCCTCTATTTCAGACCCCGTCATCTTTAAGTTGTAGAACTCCACTTCCAGCTTGTGGATGTCATCACGATTGCAGTACTCCTCTTTGATCAAATCTTTGAAATCATTCCATGGGGTGGCATTAGCAGCAACCAACCCCAGCATTTGGACCTGAGCGTTCCACCACGTGAGTGCTACACCTTTAAGAGTACCAGTGGCATACTTCACCCTACGAGCCTCAGGGCATTCACACATCTTGAAGACAGATTCGAGCTTCTCGAACCAGTGGAGGAGGCCTACAGCTCCTTCAGTGCCACTGAAAGTAGTAGGTCGGCAGCCCATAAAAGTTTTGAAAGTACACGCAGTCATCACTAACAGTTACATAATCACGCTGATTCTATGGAGTTTGTTGCTGATTCTGTCGCCGCTGATTTGCAGGGTAGAGGCTCCTGCAATCCTTGGCCGCATGGCCAGGTTTGTTACACCTCTGACAAGTGCCCTTAGTACACGGTCCGCTTTGATGGAAACCACATTGATTGCATTTGGGGTGGTTCCCCTTGTACCCACTCTGCCCTTGACTACCAGAAGATTGTTGACCAGGGCTCTTGTAGTCATCAGTCTTTCGCTGCTGAGAATGAGACTGAGCTGATGTTGAACCCTTGCTTGAGACTCCATCCCATTTGCGCTTGTTGTCGCTGGGGGCATCAGATGTAGTAGTAGTAGTATCAATACGCTTGGGCAGCCTGTTCTGCTCGACTGCCTGATCAGTGAGACGATGAGCCAAACGAATAACTTGCTGGATAGTGGCTAGGTTCGCTGCAGTCACATGACTCTAGATCTCTGGCACTAAATCCTTGAGGTACAGCTCGATGCGCTTGATAGGAGGATCTACCATAGTAGTACACAAGATAGCCAGCTCATTTGATCTCTTCGTATATGCCTCTATTTCAGACCCCGTCATCTTTAAGTTGTAGAACTCCACTTCTAGCTTGTGGATGTCATCACGATTGCAGTACTCCTCTTTGATCAAATCTTTGAAATCATTCCATGGGGTGGCATTAGCAGCAACCAACCCTAGCATTTGGACCTGAGCGTTCCACCACGTGAGTGCTACACCTTTAAGAGTACCAGTGGCATACTTCACCCTACAAGCCTCAGGGCATTCACACATCTTGAAGACAGATTCGAGCTTCTCGAACCAGTAGAGGAGGCCTACAGCTCCTAATCATCACTAACAGTTACATAATCACATACTGAAAACCCTAATCGTGTTTCTAGCAGTCAAGCATCAATCATCAAACAGAATATGAGTAATGGTCATCAACGAATTCAATCACAACAATCCTATCTAGTCTAACAGGTTAACAACTGAAACGCTACTCTAACCTTTAACCAATTCATCATCATCCCATAATAGATTATCAGATCATCAATATCATGCTAACATGCATTGGTAACACATTGAAAACGACCACCCATCCAAGTCAGTTTACGAGGCCATTCATATAGTCTACAAGATCCCCTTCCCTATCCATGTACATATATTCTCAATTCACAGAACTTTATCAATCAGATTTAAACATATATGCAAACATGTAATGATCTACCAAAAAGTCATGCACAAATAAACAACAGTGTGAACTAACCGAGATAGAAAGAATGATGGATTGATCGCTAGAGAGAGTTTGGAGAACTCCATGATGCCATCACACAGAAGGAAGGGAATACTCTAGGGTTTCACTAATAACAGTTTTACGAAATCTATGCGTGCACAGGGTTTTTAGCTTAAACACTTTTGGGCTCCTCACGGGCCAAAAGCCCATTACGGCGAAAATGCATGTTTTCGTCGAGTGGGTGTGACGAACACCCTAAGTTCGTCGGGTGGGTATTTTGGAAAAGGTTCTAGCTTTCGTCACAAGGGAGTGTGAGTGATAAGTCTATCTAAAATAAATGATTCACAACTTTTTAATTAACACAAAACATAAGTTAACATAAACATCTTATAAACTAATCATATTCCCAGTTTCAATGCAACGAACCACAAAACTCAGTATGAAACAAGTAACGTATAGAGGAGAAACCTTGGAAACTCGAGTTGTCACAGTTTGGAAATGGGAACTAATAACCATGGATTTCGTTACTAAGTTACCCAAAACCAGAAAAGGTAACGACGCGATTTGGGTGATTGTGGATCGATTAACCAAATCTGCTCACTTTCTGCCAATGAAAGAAACCTTTAGCATGGAAAGATTAACCAAGTTATACATAGACGAGGTAGTATCCTTACATGGAGTCCCACTCTCCATTGTATCAGATAGGGATAGTCGTTTCACTTCACATTTCTGGACAAGTTTTCAAGAGGCAATGGGGACCCGACTTAACTTAAGTACTGCATACCATCCCCAAACGGACGGACAGAGTGAAAGGATGATCCAAACCTTAGAAGACATGCTCAGGGCATGTGTGATAGATTTTGGTGGAAACTGGGATGATCACCTACCCTTTATTGAATTCTCCTATAACAATAGTTATCATGCAAGCATTGAAGCTGCCCTGTTCGAAGCACTGTATGGACGAAAATGTAGAACTCTAGTTTGCTGGGCAGAAATAGGAGAAAGCCAGTTATCAGGTCCTGAAATCGTACAAGAAACCACTGACAAGATAACTCAAAGCAAGGAAAGACTAAAGACGGCTCGAGATCGCCAGAAAAGTTATGCAGACAACCGACGTAAGCCGCTAGAGTTTCAAGTTGGAGATAAGGTACTCTTAAAAGTTTCTCCATGGAAAGGGGTAGTTCGCTTCGGTAAGAAAGGAAAGCTAAGTCCAAGGTACGTAGGACCATTCCCAGTAATTCAGCGCATAGGACCAGTTGCCTATCGCCTACAACTACCAGAAGAGCTAGCTGGAGTACATGACGTGTTTCATGTGTCCAACCTCAAGAAATGTTTATCCGACGAATCACTGGTAGTACCTCTTACGGACATAGAGGTAAATGAAAAGCTAAAATTTGTTGAGAAACCACTTCAAATAGAGGACAGGAAGATCAAGTTTCTCAAACACAAAAGACTAGTACTGATCAAGGTCAAGTGTGATTCAAAAAGAGGACCGGAGTACACATGGGAGCTGGAATCGGAAATAAAGCGAAAGTATCCTCACTTATTCCAGTAAATCTCGAGGACGAGATTTTAAATAACGAAGGGAGGATGTAAGGACCTACAAAAATGTCCCAAATAGAACCGTAAGTGAAAACCCGGACCCCGGAAACCCTAGTGTGCATGAAAAACCAAGAAAATCAGATTTTTGGTTTTCACGCGGGCCGCGTAAACCATAAGGAACATCTACGCGGGCCGCGTCAACTTATAATTTGACCGGATAAGCATTCTAGCCACGTGTCGAACACCTGGCAACCCTACTCGTGACACATATGCCCTACACGTAGACTAGGGGTTCTCGCGGGTCGCGTAAAACCTATGTTAGGGTTTACGCGGGCCGCGTAAAACTAAAAATGTGGCTATAAGTAGCCTGTGCATGGGACTTGCTCTGTGTTCGAAAGTTTTGATAAAAAACGAAGTATACTGCCTAAATTCAAAGTCTTAAGATATCAAGACGCTGCTACGATACAGGGTATTAACTCGATCATTGCTACAATTCAATGTCCGATCGATTGAAACCAATCTGATGGATGTTTAAGTGCTGCCCAAATTAGGGCTATACTTTGTCATTCGTCGTGAGGATTTTGATCTCGTGAGTTATCGTAAATGTTGTATTAAGTTATTGACCTAGTTCGTATGCATTGTATTAAGGATTCAAGGTAGTACCTTTGGATATCCTACTATGAATCCCTCATATGCAGATATAGAAGATTCTACGAGGATTTTGATAACAAATATTCAGATTACACAAAAACACAACACATAAAACATAATCACGCAATCACATAATTATTTATCTTGGTTTTCAATTTGTTAAAATTTTGTTTAAATTTTGTTGCTGATTTGTGCACATGTATTTAAAGCACACCAGGAATCCAATCCGTGGATTTCATTTGGCACTTTAAACATCTTCAAGAATCTAACCATAAAGATAGGAAGATCTTAATAGGAATTTGGCTTTGTCCTTATTGAATCGTAATGTACGTATTAAAGCATACAAAGAATTCAATTAAGGGCTCCGATTTGAGCGATAATCATCCACAAGGATCTAATTATGAAGATAAGAAGATCCCATATTGTAAGGACTCTCAAAAATATCCCAAAACTAACCTACAAGTAAAAACCCGGACCCTGAAACCATACCGCGCATCAAAAATCAAGAAATCAAGATTTATGGTTTTTCAGGCGGGCCGCGTAAAGGTAAGCTTAACCTTACGCAGGCCGCGTCAACATGTGTTTGACCGGATAAGCGTGACCAGGCCACATGGCATCCATCTGATAACCCACGCTTGACCATGCAAACCTACACGTAGAGTAGGTGGCCACGCGGGCCGCGTAAAGATTGGCCGGAGGTTCACGCGGGCCGCGACAGGCCTAAATTTCACCTATAAATAGAACTGATCATGAGCAGTCCACTGTTGTTGAAATCATTTCACAAAAACGAAGTTTGGCTGCTCCAAATTCGAAATTACAATTAATATAGCGAGGCGCTACTACGATACAGGGTATTAACTCGATCGCTGCTACGATTCAATGTCCGATCGATTGAAACTATCCATTGAATGTTTAAGTGCTGCTCGCATTAGGGTTATGCTTTGTCATTCATCGTGAATTCGATGGATGTTTAAGCATCGCACTTATTCATTCGTTGTGAGGGTTTAATCTCGTGAGTTATCGTAAATGCTGTATTAGTTACTGACCTAGTTCGTATGCATTGTTATTTAAATTAGGTTATCAGGCTAATCAGTAGGCTAAACTCTGCCCGTATAAATCTGCAATGTGAGTCATTCTCTTTTTATCAATAATGTTTTACAATACTCCAAGCATTTTTAAAAGTTATAATTACAGGGATTAAGTCGTGGTTATCTTGAATCACTGGCTAGTGGGGTATTGTGCACATTACTAATTTCTCACGGTTAGGCTAATAAATCCTAACAGTGATAAACGTCACTACTTGGGGAAAGACCCAATAGTGATATGACCATCGTCACCAGGTGACACGGCACCAGATAAAAATAAGATAAAAGCCATTGTAATCGCTCTTATGCTGTAATTTATAACCATGCGTCGTTTTATGCAAAATGAATGATTCACCAGTATTTCCCCGCTGACTAAATATTTTTAAAACATGTTTCAGGCAACCTGCTGTAAATCAAGGAAAACGTGCTACGGAGCACTAACAAGCTTGAAGAGGTGGCTCAGTTAAAATGAATAAACATGTTTTAATAAATCAGGGAATTTCCTAGTAAAATTCCTCTATTGTAAATTACGGGGTTTTATCCCGAATTATGAAATAAAATAATCGGGCATTTCAAGTTTTAAAAGATCCTGTTAAAATCTTCCGCTGTCGCATCAATTAAATACCACGGGTTCCTGTCCCGTGGCTCCTGACCGGGTCAAACCAGGGCTGGGGCCATGACAGGAAAAGGTGGTATCAGAGCCACTGATTTAAGCCAATTAAGTATTTAGAAAATACTTAATTTTACTGATTGCCATTCTGTGATTATGTGTTTATTTGAGTATTTGTTTACAGTATGGGTAAGCAAAGACTTTCGGACATCTATCATAAAATAGATAGTTCACCGAAAGAAAAAGGAACTTCATCCTCAAAATACCCAACAGATACTGAGGAAGGAATATTTGTCCGTAAGGCACAGTTTGAGAAACCACTTTCTCCTAAGAAAAGAAGTCGGATTATTAGAAAAAGTCAGGAGAAAAGAAAGAAATCACAACCAAAAGAAGTGGTGGTTAATCAGGAAACCCAGGAATTAGGCAATAACCCACCATGGGAAGATGAATTAGATGAAAAATGGGCAGATCTCTATGGGTCTGTTTGGTATGGGGTAATGGAATGGACGGGGGAATGGAATGGACGAGGTAATGGAATGGATGAGGTAATGGAATTGATCATTACCATTCCATGTCTTGTTTGGTTACCATGTGAGAATGGAATGGAATGGACCATTACTTTTTGTTGTTTGGTATGCGAGAAAAGACGAAGGAATAAAATCGGATGGCGGTGGTCAATGATGGGCGGCGATGGTGGGTGGTGATAGGTGGCAGTTGTAGCAGCGGCGGTGGTGGTGGGTGGAGACGGTGACGATTGGAGACCGCAACGGGTGGTGACAGCGGTGGTGGTGGTGGGTGACGGCGGTGGTGGCAGGTGGTGGCAGGTGGTAGCGGTGGTGGCGGTGGGTGGTTGTGGTTGATAGCGATGGCAGGGGTGGGTGGCGACCGTGACGGTGATCGGAGGTGGCAGCGGCAATGGTGGCGGCGATGATCGAAGGTGGGTGGTGGCGGTGATCGGAGGTGGCAACAGCGATGGTGGATGGCGGCGACAGCGGTGGCGGGGATGGAGGTAGGTGGAGACAACGACGGTGGCGGGTGGCGGCGAAGGTGGGTGACGGCGGCGGTTGACAGAGGTGGTGGGTGGTGGCAACGGTAGTAGGTTGTGGTGTTGTTAATGAAGGGTGAAGAGGGAATGGAATGGAAAAAAAACAGGGGGGAGGGATGGAATGATTTTGAGGGAATGGAATGCATTTTGGAATGGGCGATTCCATTCCATCGACCAACCAAACACTCTTTTCTTCATTCCCTCTCAATGGTCCATTCCATTCCACCTCTCATTCCTGCATACCAAACGCTACCTATATGTTAGCCACTGTAGCAGTAAATGCAAAATTTTAAATACCCTGACCCAGTACTAGCTGATGTCTGTCGTTATGGACATGCAAAAACCGAAATAAACTAGTAGCTAGAGTAAGTCGGATATCGAACCAGAGGAGGATTGTGGAAAGTGTGTAATGTTAAGTATTTATTAACAACTATAAAAAAATAAACTGATGATTGTTTGATTTGTGGATTAACTAAAAATTACAAACTAAATGTGAGATTTAAATCAATAGAAAGAACAATGGTTCCTCCAGATTTCAGGTTTTATAGCTAGATTCAATTATGTGTTTAATCGAAACACTCACATAGACATAAGTGTTTAACCTAATTAATCAATTGCGATAACCAACGACTAAGTACTCCGGTCAATACATAACGGGAGGTTATCGAATGATTATCAATTACAATTACAAACCCTAACCCCATGTCAAATATATCCCAATTACTAGAACTCTCGGGAACTGAATGCTTAGAAATTAAGGTTTAAATAAATGCAATTGTCTACAATCAATAAATCAAATCAAAGTGAAAAACATCGAATGCTTAGATCACCGAGTTATACGATTGTCACAAACACATAAAATTATCCAACTTACAAAACCCTCCATCCGGAGGAAACCACTAGGAGACTAGCCGCTCATATCGGTGGTTGATCTTCGTCTGCCTGTTTGCGTGTGGGAGTCCCCCCTAACCGCCGTCTCTGCCGTCGAGATGTTTGTAGATAATGATGGATAATAATTTCCAAAACCTCCTCACGTCTTGCCTGGGCCGCCCAAAAGAAATATAGTCCACAGGCCTACCTTTATGTGATGTCCCCCAATAAAATAGAAGTAATGATGATTTTATTTCTCACCCCAACAATTGTCTCTACCATTTGCACGTGATGATGATTATTAAAATAATAAACCAAAAATAATGCCCTCCACATCAAATCCAACAAGCAGCTCCTCAATTGTAAATGATAAGATTTTATTTAGGATGTTGAAAAGTCAACATAGTCACATGTGTTGTCAGCCCACACAATTACCATATATCGGCCCAAGCCTCTTTCCTTGTTCCACGTGATGTTCAAGCTGATGTATGTATGTATATATATTGATGTTGATTGATGGTGATGATTCTTAAAGTAACATTGCCGCCCCAATGATGATGTTCACTCACCTCTCACGTGATGTCCACTCAATCAGCCCACATGTGATTTCTTTTGAGCATAAGTCCACGTGAATTGCTGATTTCAATTGTTCCCTCAAAGTCGGCCCAAAAGAAGTCCGCATCTAATCAAGTCTGCCTTGTCTTTTTGTACCGTATCCTCAAGTATCATGTTATTTCTCATACCAACTTTCACTTAATTACCAGAAAGCCCCTTGACTTTATTTTTTCGCGTTTCTTTCATCTTTAAGTTATATCTCGACCCGACCAAACACCGAATAAACTGATGTATCTCGATCATCATTCTTGCTCATTCCCTTTCATCTTCGAACACTCTAACTTTGCCGGTTTAACCCGATTAACCTGTAACACCACAAACGCTCGTAGATATCACATGCGAAAGATATAATTGCATAAAACGCATTAAATCACATAAGATATTACACTTAAGGCTCGTGTTTCACACACCCTATCACATCCCCACACTTATCATTGATTGTCCTCAAGCAACCATTACAAACATTACTCACCTTATTAACAAATCACCATTAAATCCCTTACCAAATCAACAATTTAAGGTCCCAAGTCATACCCGTCCCATAGACTGACACAATCGAGGTTGACAATCTGAAAAATAAGTGATACGCATTTAAAACAATTTAAGACTTGCCTAACTAAAACTAACATGCTTATGATACTACACACATGCCACACGCCCCTCACAATAATCACTCCTCTCGGTTTCATCAAGACTAGCGTGTAATGTGCTAGTATATAGTTCGCTCAAAACCAAATATGTTACCTTGCAATCATAAGCTTGTATAGCAATCGTACCTCCACTGTATCAAATAACGCAACACATATCAAAAGGACTTTTTGGGTTTTGGGTTAGGGTAAAGGTAAGGAAGTATTTTTATATTTTTGTATTTTTATATGGCGAACACAAACGAACATACCAAACCATTACGACTTTATCACAATAATACTAACACATGGGTTATTTTCGACCCATTTATTTAACTCGGACATAACAATGATTTTTTTTTTCTTTTTCTTTCTTTTCTATATATATATATTTCTCTTTTTTTTCTTCATAAAATCACTTCTAAATACACTTGTCAATCATGGTTGGTAACCAAACGGGTCAAACAAGGTGTGTCAAACGAAGGGTAAAAAGCTCAACATGGTTAACTAAGGTGGGTGAAATCAACAATCAACATATAACACAATGAAGTGATCCTAATGCCTTTATCATCTATGTGTATACGCTAAAGCACAGTCTCAGCACGTATCAAACCACACAAGTTCTAACGCAAAGTAACATATGGCCTACACTCAACAAATGAACAATTATTGCAATTTCAAATAACAATCTAGTAGGCTCAAATATCTCACCGAACAAAAGGAATATGGGTTGCCGACACGTAGCATGTGTAATTCCTAAAGCATGTTACCCCTAGTTAGGCATCTCTTCTCAACTATTTTCTAAAAATATGTCAGAAATACTCTCATGAAACTTAAAGGGACAACCATGACTAGGGATCTAAGTTAGCTTTAATATCAGCAAGAAACCCTTTAGCGATTGAAAGTGTTGGTTTTCATGAAGTTCAAGTATACTTGAAACAAAAAATTTCAAAAATTTTCATTTATTTTTTTTCAATTTCAACCAATTCAAGCATTTAAGATCAATAATCATACCAACCCTCTCTCGAGTTACCACATCCCCACACTTGGGATACATTGTCCCCAATGTATGGTGCAATTTATAATCTAGACTCGAGAGATACCACCCACAAACCATGAACGGCTAACGAACACTCGACTCACAAACAAAAACCACTCCTAACACAAAAATTCACACCACCAAATACACGAAAACAAATAAAACACAAGATAGATAAACACATGCACCTGATCAGAAAACAAGTGAGTGTTTGTAGTCGTGTAGCTGCTGTGATCTAACCGGAACATACGCCCCTCATGGATTCTTTGAGATCTCACCGGAGATGTTGCCAAACATCCCCACACTTGATTCATTGCATCCGTGAATATGAAACGTAGAAACCTGTCAAAACACAAACACACCAAAACGAGACCAAACCAAAATACAATACTCTACATCCTCGGGCTGCCTCCCGAGAGCGCTAAGTTTAAAGGTCTTCAGCCAGACCGTACCTGATATGCGCTACGGTGGTCTCAATGCACACTTACCCAATGTATTTCCCATGAGTGCACGGAAATTTACATGCCATCTCCATAAATTCGTCACTATAATTGGCATGTTCAGACTGCACCTGTGGGTTTCTCTAATCCACTTCACAAGATATACCTCGATGTCTTGCTGTTTCACCCTTCTCATCTTCTTCCTCGAACCCTCTTCCCCACACTTATTAATTTGAATGATTGATATGGGGAGAGGTTCGGTACACATATTCATCTCCTCAGACTGTTCTGCCTCATCATCTGCACACACCATCTGATCCACCAGTGACTCTTCATCAGATAAAGGACTCATTGGTGTGGTATTATCCTCCACAACCTCCTCCTCCAAGTGAGAATAATCGCTAATGTCATCAGGTAATGGTGAAAGGCGTTGTTCTATTTCTATCTTCATTTTTAAATTTTGACACTTAGAAACTAAACAGCTGATTCGATCTTCATCGGAAAGGTTGGGTGCTGATAAATACTGCTCGAGTTTGGACAAAGTCACTTCCAATATAGCAAGCTCTTTCTCCTCCTCGGTCTGATAAATATAAACACCCTCAGGCTCAGAATATTCCTCTGGATGATACTGTCGGTATCCCTGATACGGTGTTGAGATGTACGCATCCATCATTTTTTTATTCCAATACTCTGGATTTTCCAAATACACCGCGCACACATCATCATAAACAGAAGTATGATAACGACCGCAACAGAAACATCGTCCATCCGTCCTTGGTTCATAATAAGCATCCTCGTCCCGATCCCATCCATCCGAGTAATAATCATCCTCCACCATTGTATCAGAATCATAGAAATATGGTGGAGGGGAAGGATTACCATAGCAAGGCATCGGTGGTTCTTCCAATTTCGCTTGTTCCCGTCTAAATCGGGCCTCGCGGCAACCGATACACGGGTGAAGTGGTTCCCCGCACAAAATACATGTAGAAGAGCCGCAAAATATAGTAAGATCTGTCATCCTGCACAAACACAGCTCACTACCCACGTAAATCACAAACAAATAAGATAACAAAATAAAAACAAAAATTCTTTTAAGGTTTTTTTTTTTTTTTTTTTTTTTTTTAGCCTAAAGCTTAACACTAAACACTTTGCGCACGCCTCCCCGGCAACGGCGCCATTTTGATGTCTGTCGTTATGGACATGCAAAAACCGAAATAAACTAGTAGCTAGAGTAAGTCGGATATCGAACCAGAGGAGGATTGTGGAAAGTGTGTAATGTTAAGTATTTATTAACAACTATAAAAAAATAAACTGATGATTGTTTGATTTGTGGATTAACTAAAAATTACAAACTAAATGTGAGATTTAAATCAATAGAAAGAACAATGGTTCCTCCAGATTTCAGGTTTTATAGCCAGATTCAATTATGTGTTTAATCGAAACACTCACATAGACATAAGTGTTTAACCTAATTAATCAATTGCGATAACCAACGACTAAGTACTCCGGTCAATACATAACGGGAGGTTATCGAATGATTATCAATTACAATTACAAACCCTAACCCCATGTCAAATATATCCCAATTACTAGAACTCTCGGGAACTGAATGCTTAGAAATTAAGGTTTAAATAAATGCAATTGTCTACAATCAATAAATCAAATCAAAGTGAAAAACATCGAATGCTTAGATCACCGAGTTATACGATTGTCACAAACACATAAAATTATCCAACTTACAAAACCCTCCATCCGGAGGAAACCACTAGGAGACTAGCCGCTCATATCGGTGGTTGATCTTCGTCTGCCTGTTTGCGTGTGGGAGTCCCCCCTAACCGCCGTCTCTGCCGTCGAGATGTTTGTAGATAATGATGGATAATAATTTCCAAAACCTCCTCACGTCTTGCCTGGGCCGCCCAAAAGAAATATAGTCCACAGGCCTACCTTTATGTGATGTCCCCCAATAAAATAGAAGTAATGATGATTTTATTTCTCACCCCAACAATTGTCTCTACCATTTGCACGTGATGATGATTATTAAAATAATAAACCAAAAATAATGCCCTCCACATCAAATCCAACAAGCAGCTCCTCAATTGTAAATGATAAGATTTTATTTAGGATGTTGAAAAGTCAACATAGTCACATGTGTTGTCAGCCCACACAATTACCATATATCGGCCCAAGCCTCTTTCCTTGTTCCACGTGATGTTCAAGCTGATGTATGTATGTATATATATTGATGTTGATTGATGGTGATGATTCTTAAAGTAACATTGCCGCCCCAATGATGATGTTCACTCACCTCTCACGTGATGTCCACTCAATCAGCCCACATGTGATTTCTTTTGAGCATAAGTCCACGTGAATTGCTGATTTCAATTGTTCCCTCAAAGTCGGCCCAAAAGAAGTCCGCATCTAATCAAGTCTGCCTTGTCTTTTTGTACCGTATCCTCAAGTATCATGTTATTTCTCATACCAACTTTCACTTAATTACCAGAAAGCCCCTTGACTTTATTTTTTCGCGTTTCTTTCATCTTTAAGTTATATCTCGACCCGACCAAACACCGAATAAACTGATGTATCTCGATCATCATTCTTGCTCATTCCCTTTCATCTTCGAACACTCTAACTTTGCCGGTTTAACCCGATTAACCTGTAACACCACAAACGCTCGTAGATATCACATGCGAAAGATATAATTGCATAAAACGCATTAAATCACATAAGATATTACACTTAAGGCTCGTGTTTCACACACCCCATCACATCCCCACACTTATCATTGATTGTCCTCAAGCAACCATTACAAACATTACTCACCTTATTAACAAATCACCATTAAATCCCTTACCAAATCAACAATTTAAGGTCCCAAGTCATACCCGTCCCATAGACTGACACAATCGAGGTTGACAATCTGACAAATAAGTGATACGCATTTAAAACAATTTAAGACTTGCCTAACTAAAACTAACATGCTTATGATACTACACACATGCCACACGCCCCTCACAATAATCACTCCTCTCGGTTTCATCAAGACTAGCGTGTAATGTGCTAGTATATAGTTCGCTCAAAACCAAATATGTTACCTTGCAATCATAAGCTTGTATAGCAATCGTACCTCCACTGTATCAAATAACGCAACACATATCAAAAGGACTTTTTGGGTTTTGGGTTAGGGTAAAGGTAAGGAAGTATTTTTGGATTTTTGTATTTTTATATGGCGAACACAAACGAACATACCAAACCATTACGACTTTATCACAATAATACTAACACATGGGTTATTTTCGACCCATTTATTTAACTCGGACATAACAATGATTTTTGTTTTTTTTTTCTTTTTCTTTCTTTTCTATATATATATTTTTCTCTTTTTTTTCTTCATAAAATCACTTCTAAATACACTTGTCAATCATGGTTGGTAACCAAACGGGTCAAACAAGGTGTGTCAAACGAAGGGTAAAAAGCTCAACATGGTTAACTAAGGTGGGTGAAATCAACAATCAACATATAACACAATGAAGTGATCCTAATGCCTTTATCATCTATGTGTATACGCTAAAGCACAGTCTCAGCACGTATCAAACCACACAAGTTCTAACGCAAAGTAACATATGGCCTACACTCAACAAATGAACAATTATTGCAATTTCAAATAACAATCTAGTAGGCTCAAATATCTCACCGAACAAAAGGAATATGGGTTGCCGACACGTAGCATGTGTAATTCCTAAAGCATGTTACCCCTAGTTAGGCATCTCTTCTCAACTATTTTCTAAAAATATGTCAGAAATACTCTCATGAAACTTAAAGGGACAACCATGACTAGGGATCTAAGTTAGCTTTAATATCAGCAAGAAACCCTTTAGCGATTGAAAATGTTGGTTTTCATGAAGTTCAAGTATACTTGAAACAAAAAATTTCAAAAATTTTCATTTTTTTTTTCAATTTCAACCAATTCAAGCATTTAAGATCAATAATCATACCAACCCTCTCTCGAGTTACCACATCCCCACACTTGGGATACATTGTCCCCAATGTATGGTGCAATTTATAATCTAGACTCGAGAGATACCACCCACAAACCATGAACGGCTAACGAACACTCGACTCACAAACAAAAACCACTCCTAACACAAAAATTCACACCACCAAATACACGAAAACAAATAAAACACAAGATAGATAAACACATGCACCTGATCAGAAAACAAGTGAGTGTTTGTAGTCGTGTAGCTGCTGTGATCTAACCGGAACATACGCCCCTCATGGATTCTTTGAGATCTCACCGGAGATGTTGCCAAACATCCCCACACTTGATTCATTGCATCCGTGAATATGAAACGTAGAAACCTGTCAAAACACAAACACACCAAAACGAGACCAAACCAAAATACAATACTCTACATCCTCGGGCTGCCTCCCGAGAGCGCTAAGTTTAAAGGTCTTCAGCCAGACCGTACCTGATATGCGCTACGGTGGTCTCAATGCACACTTACCCAATGTATTTCCCATGAATGCACGGAAATTTACATGCCATCTCCATAAATTCGTCACTATAATTGGCATGTTCAGACTGCACCTGCGGGTTTCTCTAATCCACTTCACAAGATATACCTCGATGTCTTGCTGTTTCACCCTTCTCATCTTCTTCCTCGAACCCTCTTCCCCACACTTATTAATTTGAATGATTGATATGGGGAGAGGTTCGGTACACATATTCATCTCCTCAGACTGTTCTGCCTCATCATCTGCACACACCATCTGATCCACCAGTGACTCTTCATCAGATAAAGGACTCATTGGTGTGGTATTATCCTCCACAACCTCCTCCTCCAAGTGAGAATAATCTCTAATGTCATCAGGTAATGGTGAAAGGCGTTGTTCTATTTCTATCTTCATTTTTAAATTTTGACACTTAGAAACTAAACAGCTGATTCGATCTTCATCGGAAAGGTTGGGTGCTGATAAATACTGCTCGAGTTTGGACAAAGTCACTTCCAACATAGCAAGCTCTTTCTCCTCCTCGGTATGATAAATATAAACACCCTCAGGCTCAGAATATTCCTCTGGATGATACTGTCGGTATCCCTGATACGGTGTTGAGATGTACGCATCCATCATTTTTTTATTCCAATACTCTGGATTTTCCAAATACACCGCGCACACATCATCATAAACAGAAGTATGATAACGACCGCAACAGAAACATCGTCCATCCGTCCTTGGTTCATAATAAGAATCCTCGTCCCGATCCCATCCATCCGAGTAATAATCATCCTCCACCATTGTATCAGAATCATAGAAATATGGTGGAGGGGAAGGATTACCATAGCAAGGCATCGGTGGTTCTTCCAATTTCGCTTGTTCCCGTCTAAATCGGGCCTCGCGGCAACCGATACACGGGTGAAGTGGTTCCCCGCACAAAATACATGTAGAAGAGCCGCAAAATATAGTAAGATCTGTCATCCTGCACAAACACAGCTCACTACCCACGTAAATCACAAACAAATAAGATAACAAAATAAAAACAAAAATTCTTTTAAGGTTTTTTTTTTTTTTTTTTTTTTAGCCTAAAGCTTAACACTAAACACTTTGCGCACGCCTCCCCGGCAACGACGCCATTTTGATGTCTGTCGTTATGGACATGCAAAAACCGAAATAAACTAGTAGCTAGAGTAAGTCGGATATCGAACCAGAGGAGGATTGTGGAAAGTGTGTAATGTTAAGTATTTATTAACAACTATAAAAAAATAAACTGATGATTGTTTGATTTGTGGATTTACTAAAAATTACAAACTAAATGTGAGATTTAAATCAATAGAAAGAACAATGGTTCCTCCAGATTTCAGGTTTTATAGCTAGATTCAATTATGTGTTTAATCGAAACACTCACATAGACATAAGTGTTTAACCTAATTCATCAATTGTGATAACCAACGACTAAGTACTCCGGTCAATACATAACGGGAGGTTATCGAATGATTATCAATTACAATTACAAACCCTAACCCCATGTCAAATATATCCCAATTACTAGAACTCTCGGGAACTGAATGCTTAGAAATTAAGGTTTAAATAAATGCAATTTTTTTTTTTGAACGGCCGACAAAATTTTTTATTATTCTTGTAGCAAGATGCTACCCACCAAATGTACATACACCTTTTATCACCAAATTATAACAGTTACATCAAAAAACTAGTCACCAAACCGAAATCTACTCCAAACTTCCCATGTTAACGACCTCTCTTTTGACCGACTCTTGATCCAAAGGTACGCCATAGATTTAACCTCGTCTAGCATCTTCATGGCATTCGGAACTTTCTGCCTAAACACGGTATCGTTTCTCGTTTTCCATATACTCCATATTGTAACCAAGACGATCGCATGAATTGCTTTCTTTTTCTTCGGAGATCCCGAGCTAACTTCATGAAGAGACAGCAGATCATTGATTCCAAAAGCAATAATGGGTGGTAACTTGCACCACACCGCAATATTCTGCCAAGCCGTTTGTGCATGATGACATGACACAAAAATATGGTCACAAGTCTCGACATACTCGCCGCATAGAACACACATTTGATCCAGTACCGGAATATTCCGCATTGCTAACGCATTTTTAGTCGGCATCCTTTCCATCTCTGCCCTCCACGCCACGATACTAACTTTTTTCGGCACCCAGTTATTCCATTCAAAAGCTCTAGCCGGACTTATACGATTCACTGCACTTAGGATTTTTTTAATGCTGGCCACACTAAATATACCATTCGGATCATACTTCCAGCACCACCTATCCTTACCCGTTGTTGGACGATAGTTGCCGATCAAAGCAATAATCTGCTGGACCTGATTTAATTCCACCAGCCCGACAACAGGCCTGGCCCAGGCCCAATTAAACGCCAAGCCGAGATTATCAACAGTAATACGATCATGTACAGTGCACTCCTTGACCAATTCAATTTTAAAGAGATCAGGGAACCTTAAATATAATGGCAAGGGGTCTATCCAGCTATCCATCCAAAATGAAATCGATTTACCATTTGCTAGTACCGCTGAAATAGCCTGACGCAAATCAATATCAGCAATAAGAAGAGACTGCTGAATACTCATAATACATTTCCATGGCCCAGCAATAGACGCTTTAATAGGTAGATCATTCCATGCCCTTGGACTATGATGAACCGCCCAAATTACATTCCTCCATAATGCTTTCCTTTCCGATTTAAATCTCCACCACCACTTTGCTAACATTGCTAGATTCGCGTCCCTTAGAGAGCCAAAACCCAACCCCCCATATTCAACAGGCGCAATCGTTTTTTCCCACGCAACCCAATTCATTTTAGCCTTCTCTTCCGACCCACCCCAGAAGAAAACCCTTCTAATCTTATCCAATGATTCCAGAACTTTTAACGGGGCTTTAAATAATGAGAAATAATAAGTAGGTAAGGAATTTAACACCGATTTGATAAGTGTTATCCTCCCACCATAAGATAACATTTTGGCTTTCCATAATGAAAGTCTATTCTTAAAAATTTCAATCACCGGTTTCCAATTTCTAACAAGATTCATGTTAGCACCAATCATCAATCCAAGATGTTTAAAAGGGAGCATACCTTCTTTACAACTCAAGAGGGTAGCCATGTTTTGAACTTCCTGCTCTTCCACACCAATACCATAGATACTACACTTAGTGAGGTTAATTTTCAATCCAGAAACTAGATAAAAGCACCTCATCATCCTACGCAAATTTAAAACGTTCAGAAGAGACCACTCGCCGATAAACATCACATCATCCGCATATATCAAATGCGATAGATCCAGGCCACTATTTGAGACATTAATCCCACGGAATAATCCAATAGAAGTAGCTTTCTTCATAATACCAGTAAGTGCTTCCATAATAATAACAAACAAAAATGGGGAAAGTGGGTCCCCTTGGCGAAGCCCACGGGAACAGTCAAATTCCCTAGTTGGAGATCCATTAACTAGAACCGAAGCTCTGGCCGAATTCACTATGGACATCACCCATGTTCTCCATCTACTCGGGAAATTCATTTGTGACATAATCGAATCAAGGAACCCCCAGTTGACAGAATCATATGCCTTACTTATGTCAACTTTGAAGAATAATCCACTCCGCTTTTTCCTTTTTAGCCAGCTAAGGACTTCGTTAAGAATCAAGGGACCATCCATAATATTTCTTCCCGCCAGAAACGCCGACTGTTGCTCCGAAATTAGGTTACCCAACACCCCTTTTAGACGGTTAACGAGAACTTTTGAGATCACTTTATTTACTACACCAATAAGGCTAATCGGCCTATAATCCGATGGACTAACCGGATCTTTAACTTTTGGGATCAAAGCTATAAAGGATGATGTACAACACTTATTAAGAGAACCCTCAGCATAGAAATGATTGAACAAGCTGATAATCTCGTACTTAAGGCCAGACCAGCACCTTTTAATGAACTTAAAATTGAATCCGTCCGGCCCCGGAGCACGATCACCTTCACAATCCCACACCGCCGCTTTAATCTCTTCGACTGAGAACGGACTTTCCAACATAATAGCCTCACTATCAGATATCGTAGCCAAATTCGGGCACACCAACTTCGGTCTAACTGGCATCGGTTCCGTAAACTGATGAGAAAAAAATTCATACAAAGACTCTTTCACCAATAATGGATTAGTAACCCAACCACCATCAATATTCAGCCCATTCAAACGGTTAGTGCTGATATTAGAGTTGACAACATGATGAAAATATTCAGAATTTTCATCCCCATCCAAGGCCCATTTTGCTCTAGACTTCTGCCGCAAATCTAATAGTTTTACCCTATCAAATTCAGCCACATAGGACTTACATTCCTCTCTTTCAGACAATTCTTCTTCTAGGAGCACCCTATGTTCAGCCAAACTTTCAATACTCGCCAATCTTCTTTTTTTTCTACCATAGACACCCTCCCTACTTTCTTTCTCATTTTTCAGCCAATATTTAATATTATTTTTTAGCCACCGCAGCTTTATAGCCAGGGCCAGATCTGCTGGGCCCGAGAATGAAAACACACCACACTTCTGAATCACATATTCAATAAAACCCGGATACTCAAACCATGAGTTAAAAAATCTGAAAGGAATATGGCCATAATCAGACTGAGAAGTAGATAAAATAATAGGCCGATGATCCGATGCTTCCCGATCTAAGGCTATCACCGATGCATTAGGCCAACTCTCCATAAATCCTAAGCAAACGAGAAACCGATCTAGTTTGCTTAACTTCCTGCCATTGTCTGATATATAAGTGAAATTACCCCCACCCATATTATATTCTACCAAACCCGCCGAGAGAATAAACTGGTTAAAAGCATCGGCATTAGCTTCAACAAATTCTGAATTCATACGCTCACTGGCGTCCCGCACCTCATTGAAATCCCCCATTAAAACCCATAACCCTTGTAACGAGTTCCTAACCCCCAGAATTTCCAACCAAACTGCTCGCCTACTCGCCGCATCATTAGGAGCATATACATTAATAAGGTTAATTCTACAACCAGAAGGTATTAGAAAACCTGAGACCACTATGAAATTTCTATTTAGAGTCGTACTAACACACCTGAAAACTGCTGGACACCATAAGCAAGCTAAACCCCCGGACCTCCCTTGCGAGTTCACAGCGGCTAATTTGAATTCTGCTCGTCCCCAGAATTGATTAAACATAAATGATTCAGAATCTTGCAACTTCGTTTCTTGTATCGCCAAAAATTGAATTCCATAACTGATTTTTAGACCCCGAATCCAGTCCGTCTTCCTGTTGCTCCGCACCCCTCTCAAATTAATCGAAAGACAATTCATTTGGAAACATTGGTGACACCTTCTTCGACAATAATCTTCTCTACCGCAGCCTCGAAACCATTCAAATCCACTCCGATTAACGAGCCAACCTTCATCGTAGCCACAACCTCATCTCTCACGAATCCACCAGGAAAACCATCAGACTGTTCGTGCCCAAAATTTCGGCCGTCGACTCCACCCAGTTGATCGGACACGCATATCTCCGGATTTGAGCTATTTCTCCCAGGTTCAGTGCCGAACAGATCCACGTTATTTGAATCAACCCTAACCGGATTATTTAGGTCCAGGGGAGCAGAGCCAGAATTATTATGTTGACAATAAAGCCTTTGGGTGGGCCCTTGCATAGAGCCAATAGACGGTGGGCTCCTCTCGTCCCGATTTCTCTTACCCAAATTATTAGCTGGAGTTGGGCCGTCCTCCCCCCTATCATCAGTAGGCCCAATATCACTCAATATTGGAGAAATAAGATTTGGTCCACAACCCACACCACTGACAATACTCCCCATATTTTGTAAATTGGAATTTGGATTGACTTTATTCCCCATAATAGACTTTTCATTATTCCCCATATCTTTATTACTGTCATCAGCCGACAACAACACATCCCCATGCACGAGTTGTTCTTTCCCACCATTATTCAAATCCACCGTCTCTTGAGTTACCGGCGAACCTTGGGCTTCCGACGACGATTCATTTTCCACCGGAGAATCCGCCATAGACAACTCCGGGCCCTGTACATCTCCATGCTTCCGGTCATTTTTCTCCAAATCCTGCTTAATTTCACCTTCCTCTAGATCCTCCAATTCCTCGGAGTCATCTGAATCAGACTCCATTTCCGAGTCGGAATCCGAAGAACTCAACGAATCATCCCCATCCTCCTTAGGAGACCCCTGCCCACATAATTCCGAAACCCAAATAGCGACACTTTTGTCATTCCACTTAATCACCGCAGCCTCATCTATTTTGGACATTTGGGAAGTTATTACCTGGACCGATCCAACCGAATTATCTTCCATCTGCCATGAAAATTGAGATTGTTGTACTACCTCTCCAAATAAGCCACCAATTCTATCGAATACATCATTGTCTCGGATAATAAACGGCACCCCAGTGATACTTAGATTCGCAACCCGGCTAAACGGGACATCCTCTCCGTTCCAAATCGAAAATTTTGAGAATATTGAATCGAAAAACTGTGAATGTTGTTTCATGCTTTCACTTGCCGTCACCTTATCTTTGAAAGTTAACATAAACGTCACCCCACCAACGTATGATATACCAACCTCTGACATACCTTCGCCCTCAATGACTTGCCTAATCTTACCAACTGACACGATTACTTTTGTATGACCCAGAATCGACCTCCCGATACAATGTAATGGATATAACGATCCTTTACCTTCCACGGTCACGACCTTTGCACCATGACCATGAACTCCTCCATTTCCTCTAAGCAAATCCGCGTATGACGTTCCTTCTTGAATAAACGACGGACCAGATGGACCTAGACCCGATGCCCCCGATGCCTGGTTCTTCACAGCCTGCTGATTATTATTAACATTCCTTTTAAACTCCTTCGGCCTCCATACACTTCGGCCCATATTCTCCGGCGAATAATTGAACCGTTTGTGGTCCTTATCATATTTGGCCAGGGCTACCGTTACTTTCATATCAAAAAATTTCACTTTGTTCATTACAGTTAGTGTTTCCTGCATGTTTTCCACACCCACGTATCGGACAAATCCAAAACACCTACCTCTTGCGTCTCTCTTGCGGGCTACATAAACATCTGAGATAAATCCATACGGTTGAAAGGCCTGCCATAATGCATTCCTAGTTACCCGGTCGGACAGATTTTGCACAAGAAAAGTCCATTCAACACCGTCACCTCTATTCTTTCTGTTCTTCCGATACTGCACGTTAGACCATGGACCACCATTATCCTGCTCTCTCTCTTCGTCAACCATCGAAGCCATTTAGAAAAACCGCGAAAAACCTATGCGGCGAATGGAGAATACACAGACCCAGATAGAATGATAGGTTAGATCAAGATGACTCCACTGAGTCGATCGATTAAACCCCGCACGCTAACCAGATCTAAGCATTCATCGTCGAGCACACATGGCGAATTCCGGGCGGCGATAGGGAGAGGAAGAGAGAAAGTTGAGTGTGAAGTTGTTTTAAATAAATGCAATTGTCTACAATCAATAAATCAAATCAAAGTGAAAAACATCGAATGCTTAGATCACCGAGTTATACGATTGTCACAAACACATAAAATTATCCAACTTACAAAACCCTCCATCCGGAGGAAACCACTAGGAGACTAGCCGCTCATATCGGTGGTTGATCTTCGTCTGCCTGTTTGCGTGTGGGAGTCCCCCCTAACCGCCGTCTCTGCCGTCGAGATGTTTGTAGATAATGATGGATAATAATTTCCAAAACCTCCTCACGTCTTGCCTGGGCCGCCCAAAAGAAATATAGTCCACAGGCCTACCTTTATGTGATGTCCCCCAATAAAATAGAAGTAATAATGATTTTATTTCTCACCCCAACAATTGTCTCTACCATTTGCACGTGATGATGATTATTAAAATAATAAACCAAAAATAATGCCCTCCACATCAAATCCAACAAGCAGCTCCTCAATTGTAAATGATAAGATTTTATTTAGGATGTTGAAAAGTCAACATAGTCACATGTGTTGTCAGCCCACACAATTACCATATATCGGCCCAAGCCTCTTTCCTTGTTCCACGTGATGTTCAAGCTGATGTATGTATGTATATATATTGATGTTGATTGATGGTGATGATTCTTAAAGTAACATTGCCGCCCCAATGATGATGTTCACTCACCTCTCACGTGATGTCCACTCAATCAGCCCACATGTGATTTCTTTTGAGCATAAGTCCACGTGAATTGCTGATTTCAATTGTTCCCTCAAAGTCGGCCCAAAAGAAGTCCGCATCTAATCAAGTCTGCCTTGTCTTTTTGTACCGTATCCTCAAGTATCATGTTATTTCTCATACCAACTTTCACTTAATTACCAGAAAGCCCCTTGACTTTATTTTTTCGCGTTTCTTTCATCTTTAAGTTATATCTCGACCCGACCAAACACCGAATAAACTGATGTATCTCGATCATCATTCTTGCTCATTCCCTTTCATCTTCGAACACTCTAACTTTGCCGGTTTAACCCGATTAACCTGTAACACCACAAACGCTCGTAGATATCACATGCGAAAGATATAATTGCATAAAACGCATTAAATCACATAAGATATTACACTTAAGGCTCGTGTTTCACACACCCCATCACTAGCACCCATATCATCTACAAGCCAGAAACTCTAAAGAAAATTTTACCCAGTAAATAAATAATTTAGTAAGAAAAATACAATAAATCCTAGTATGTTTTAAGTTTCAGTGATCTTTTGTATTAAACCAATCGCACAGTATGCAATAATACTTGAATGTTTATCTGTGAAATTTTATTATAAAATTTTAACTTAGCATTTTGTGTGCATTTTGCATATATACTAAACAACATGAATGGGTTATCTGAAGCCCTTCAGAATCTCAATCTCTATCCCGTGAAAGTGGAAGTTTCCTGACACTTTACTAGTTACTTGCCCGATGTAGAGGAACCTATGGAATTTCAAGTTCCACCTCTGGAGAAACCAAAGTCTAAGAAAAGAAGAAGATTTGTAGGCTGGAGGCGTGTACGCAGGAGAAAACCAGCAACTAGGAAAGTTCCCAAAATAGAAAATCTCATTGATAAAGGAAAAGGGATCGAGATTGAAGAAAATACTAGGCAAGTAGAAATGGAAATTGGGGAAAGTTCTAGGCAAGTCGAGGAGTTGCCATTACAGGAAGAATTGGATCACATACTGGCAAGCTGTGATATCCTTAGGCCTATAAATAACAACCTCTTCCCTTATCCTGCCGAAACCCAACTTCCAATAAACTTAGAACCAGCCATTCCAGACCCTCTGATCCACACCCAACCTTTAGGAGAAATGGACGAATGGTGGACTAACGATTGGCAGTTTCAAAACCTCCTAAATAACCCTTATACCTTTTTCCCTCAGTTCGACCCAGAACCTGTACCAAACCCACCAATGAGTAATGAAAACTTAGCTGAACTCCGCCATTTTGGCGTGGAGCTGGTGGATGCAGGGAATAGGATCCGGGAGGTGGGAGAACAGATCTCCTGGAAATACGACGAGGGGGAACGTCGTTTCTAAGGTGTCAGCTGACGAAGGATAGGGTAGTTGTGGAGCTATGGGTGTATAATAAAAGTAATAAAAATATATAACTCTGTAAAATAACTTAAAAATAAAACTTTTGTAAGATAACAGTGTGTACGGATGCATAATATATATATAAAAATGGAAGTCGTGAAATTGACAATTTTGGCTATACATATGTTGTGAAATTGTGTGATTGTTTTGTATATAATTATTATTTATTTTATGTTAATTATTTATATATATATATTAATTACCAGATGGAACCCGCTAGTAATGAACCAGTTAACGAAGTTAACCAATCTGAGCAAAATCAGGAAGATCAATTTATGACTAGGCAAGATATCGAGAATATCGTTGCTCAAGGAATAGCCAATGCTATTCCAGCAATCCTTGCTGCTGCCCAGAAACCTATTGAACCTCAACAAATCATTCCTAGCAAACGTACTCATGAAGATAATTTCAATAATAGTGTAAACGGAGGCGGCAACCATACTAACAACGATAATAATAATAATATCCCGCAAGCCCCAATTCTCAAAAGAATGAAAGCTGCAATGCCTGGTTGCACTTATAAGGAGTTCCTTGCCTGTAAACCAGCTGAATTTGCAGGCAATGAAGGGGCAACGGCGGCGCTGCGTTGGTTGGAGAAAACCGAAGCAGTAATTATGATAAGTAAATGTGCTGAGGAAGACAAGGTCATGTATGGGTCGCATCTTTTTAAAGAAGGGGCGCTAGAATGGTGGAATACGGTACTGCAAGCCAAAGGAAGAAATGTGGCTTATGCCATGAGTTGGGAAGAATTTAAACAGCTAATGGAAAGAAAATTATGTCCCGAATATGAAAAGGAACAAATGGCAAATAAGTTCCTGAACCATCGGATGATGGGTGTAGATTGTCGAGGGTATACTTCGACATTCTTCGAGTATGCGAGAGTGGTACCAACCCTGGCTTCGCCAGAACCGGTGCTTATTTCCCTCTATATTTGGGGATTGATTGGCGAAATCCGTAATATCGTTAAAGCTGCGAGACCTCGCACTATTGACGATGCTGTGGAATTAGCTAACACCCTAACTGACGAGTTGGTACGCACAAGAGAAGAAAACCGGAAGCAGGAAGTAGCCCAAAAGATTACCCAAGGATTCCGTGTGGGTAATAGTAGCAACTTCAAGAAACGGGGGAACAAGCAATCTCCCACTGCTCCCTTTTGCAATACCTGCAAAAGAAAGCATTTGGGAAGATGCAAAGGGTATTGTAATTTATGCAAAATCCCAGGGCATCAGGAAGAAGATTGCAGAAAGAAGAAAGCAACAGTTTGCTACAACTGTGGAGAAGCTGGACATTTTAGGCCAGATTGCCCGAAATTAGTTAAACCAGCTGATAACAAAGCCAAACCTGCAGAAGGAGCTACAAAGAAGAACGTAAGAGCTTTCCAACAGACTACACAGGAAGCCGAACTAATTCCTGATGTGATAGCTGGTACGTTCCTAGTTCACAACGTTTATGCAAAAGTATTATTTGACTCTGGTGCAAACCAAAGTTTTATAAATACTTCATTCTGCCAAGCTCTTAATTTACCCTTAACCAACCTTAAGCAGATTTTTACAGTCGAAACGGCAGATGGAAATTCTGTTAACATAGATAAGGTTGTGCGAGAAGGAAATATAGAACTCTTAGGCCATAAATTTTCTGCAAACCTGTTGCCTATGAATTTAGTTGGATTCGATGTTGTGTTAGGAATGGATTGGTTAGTAACCAACCATGCTCGAATTCTTTGTGATAAAAATGCCATAGAAATATATACACCTACAGGAGAGGTAATTTCAATTACAGGAGATAAACCACGAAAGCCACTGAAATTCATTTCAGTAATGAAGTTGGCCAGTTATTCAAGAAAACAAGAAGTAGTGTATATGATTTCAGTAATCATTAACACGAAAAGTCAGGAACTTAAGAAAATACCAGTAGTAGCAGAATACCCAGATGTATTCCCAGAAGAACTACCGGGATTACCACCCGACAGGGAGGTAGAATTTAGGATTTATCTAATTCCTGGAACTACACCAATAGCCAAAACACCTTATCGGTTAGCACCCACTGAAATGCTAGAATTAAAAAAGCAATTAGATGAATTGTTAAGTAAAGGATTCATACAACCTAGTTCATCCCCGTGGGGAGCTCCAGTGTTGTTTGTAAAGAAAAAGGATGGTTCGATGCGAATGTGGATCGATTATAGAGAACTGAATAAGGTTACAATTAAGAATCGATACCCATTACCTAGGATTGATGATCTCTTTGATCAACTCCAAGGAGCTAGATATTTTTCTAAGATAGATTTACACTCCGGATACCATCAGTTGAAGGTATAAGAAGAAGACATACCTAAAACTGCTTTTAGAATTAGGTATGGTCATTACGAGTTTACAGTCATGCCCTTCGGACTAACGAAGGCACCTGTAGCATTCATGGACATGATGAATAGAATCTGTAAACCGTATTTGGATAAGTTTGTAATTGTCTTCATCGACGATATACTTATTTATTCCAAAAGTCAGGAGGAACATTGTGAGCACCTGCATGTACTCTTAACCTTGTTAAGAAAGGATAAGCTTTACGCCAAATTCTCGAAGTGTCAATTTTGGCTGCAGGAGGTACAATTTTTAGGACACATAGTGAATCACGAAGGTATTCACGTAGATCCCTCCAAAATAGAAGCAATTACCAAATGGAAAGTCCCACAGTCAGCTATGGATATTAGAAGTTTTCTAGGGTTAGCCGGATACTATAGGCGCTTTATTAAGGATTTTTCCAAAATAGCTGTACCATTAACTAAGCTAACCTGCAAAGCAGTTAAGTTTGAATGGGGACCTAAGCAAGAAGAAGCCTTTAGGATTTTAAAGCAAAAATTAACAAATGCCCCAATCCTAGCCTTACCAGAAGGAACGGAAGATTTTGAAGTTTATTGTGATGATTCAAAATTAGGATTTGGATGTGTACTTATGCAACGCAAGAAGGTAATTGCGTACGCATCAAGGCAGTTGAAAAAGCACGAGGAAAACTATATGAATCATGACTTAGAGTTAGGAGCCATAATTTTTGCCCTTAAGATTTGGAGACCTTATCTGTATGGAAGTAAGTTCACTGACTATACAAATCATAAGAGTTTAAGGTACATATTTGGGCAAAAAGAATTAAACATAAGGCAAAGAAGATGGATGGAAATCCTAAGTGACTACGACTGTGATATTCAATATCACGAAGGAAAGGCAAATGTAGTTGCAGATGCCTTAAGTCGTAAGTATCATGAGAAACAATGACGAGTTCATGCTCTTAGGTTAAATCTACAATTAGATTTAATGGAACAACTGAAGAATGTTCAAGAAACAACAATCAAGGATGATGCTGAAGGAATGAAAGGAAGAACAAAAGAATTAGAGCAGGGAGTCGATGGAATTTGGAGATTCCATAAGAAAAGGATTTGGGTACCTAAGCAAGGAGAATTAAGAAATAAAATCTTAGAAGAAGCTCATAGATCTAGGTATACCATGCACCCTGGTAACAATAAGATGTACCAAGATTTACGGAATAACTTCTGGTGGATAGGAATGAAAAAGAACATAGCTAGATATGTTTCTAAATGTCTTACTTGTTCACGAGTTAAGGCAGAACACCAGAAACCTTCGGGACTACTTCAACAATTAGAAATGCCTGTATGTAAATGGGAGCTTATAACAATGGACTTTGTCACAAAGTTACCCAAAACCAGAAAAGGTAATGACGCAATTTGGGTAATTGTGGATCGATTAACCAAGTCAGCTCATTTTCTACCCATGAAAGAAACCTTTAGTATGGAAAGGTTAGCCAAGTTGTACGTAGACGAAGTAGTATCCTTACATGGAGTTCCACTCTCCATTGTATCAGATAGAGATAGTCGTTTCACTTCCCATTTCTGGACCAGTTTCCAAGAAGCTATGGGAACTCGACTAAATCTAAGTACTGCATATCATCCTCAGACAGACGGTCAAAGTGAAAGGACGATACAAACCCTGGAAGACATGCTCCGGGCATGTGTAATAGATTTTGGTGGAAACTAGGATGACCACCTACCTTTAATTGAATTCTCCTATAATAATAGTTATCATGCAAGCATTGAAGCTGCCCCATTCGAAGCACTGTACGGACGCAAGTGCAGAACTCCAGTTTGCTGGGCAGAAATAGGAGAAAGTCAATTATCAGGTCCTGAAATCGTGCAGGAGACTACCGATAAAATCACTCAAATCAAGGAAAGACTAAAGACGGCTCGAGATCACCAGAAAAGTTATGCCGACAATCGACGCAAGCCACTAGAGTTCCAAGTTGGAGACAAGGTGCTCTTGAAAGTTTCTCCTTGGAAAGGAGTAGTTCGATTCGGTAAGAAAGGAAAGCTGAGTCCAAGATATGTAGGACCATTTCCAGTAATCCAACATATAGGGCCAGTTGCCTATCGTTTACAACTACCAGAAGAGTTAGCAGGAGTACATGATGTATTTCATGTATCTAACCTTAAGAAATGTCTATCTGACGAATCACTGGTAGTACCTCTTCAAGATGTAGAGGTAAACGGAAAGTTAAAATTTGTCAAGAAGCCATTACAAATAGAAGACAGAAAGATCAAATTTCTCAAACACAAAATATTGGTACTAGTTAAAGTCAAGTAGGAGTCAAAAAGAGGACCAAAATACACTTTGGAGCTGGAATCGGAAATGAAGCGAAAATATCCTCACTTATTTCAATAATCTCGAGGACGAGATTTTAAATAAGGAGGGGAGGATGTAAGGACTCTCAAAAATATCCCAAAACTAACCTACAAGTAAAAACCCGAACCCTGAAACCATACCGCGCATCAAAAATCAAGAAATCAAGATTTATGGTTTTCAGGCGGGCCGCGTAAAGGTAAGCTTAACCTTACGCGGGCCGCGTCAACATGTGTTTGACCGGATAAGCGTGACCAGGCCACATGGCATCTATCTGGTAACCCTACGCTTGACCATGCAAACCTACACGTAGAGTAGGTGGCCACGCGGGCCGCGTAAATATTGGCCGGAGGTTCACGCGGGCCGCGAGAGGCCTAAATTTCACCTATAAATAGAACTGATCATGAGCAGTCCACTGTTGTCGAAATCATTTCACAAAAACGAAGTTTGGCTGCTCCAAAATCGAAATTACAATTAATATAGCGAGGCGCTGCTACGATACAGGGTATTAACTCGATCGCTGCTACGATTCAATGTCCGATCGATTGAAACTATCCAATGAATGTTTAAGTGCTGCTCGCATTAGGGTTATGCTTTGTCATTCGTCGTGAATTCGATGGATGTTTAAGCATCGCACTTTGTCATTCGTTGTGAGGGTTTAATCTCATGAGTTATCGTAAATGCTGTATTAGTTACTGACCTAGTTCGTATGCATTGTTATTTAAATTAGGTTATCAGGCTAATCAGTAGGCTAAACTCTGCCCGTATAAATCTGCAATGTGAGTCATTCTCTTTTTATCAATAATGTTTTACAATACTCCAAGCATTTTCAAAAGTTATAATTACAGGGATTAAGTCGTGGTTATCTTGAATCACTGGCTAGTGGGGTATTGTGCACATTACTAATTTCTCACGGTTAGGCTAATAAATCCTAACAGTGATAAACGTCACTACTTAGGGAAAGACCCAATAGTGATATGACCATCGTCACCAGGTGTCACGGTGCCAGATAAAAATAAGATAAAAGCCATTGTAATCGCTCTAATGCTGTAATTTATAACCATGCGTCGTTTTATGCAAAATGAATGATTCACCAGTATTTCCCCGCTGACTAAATATTTTTAAAACATGTTTCAGGCAACCTGCTGTAAATCAAGGAAAACGTGCTACGGAGCACTAACAAGCTTGAAGAGGTGGCTCAGTTAAAATGAATAAACATGTTTTAATAAATCTGGGAATTTTCTAGTAAAATTCCTCTATTGTAAATTATGAGGTTTTATCCCGAATTATGAAATAAAATAATCGGGCATTTCAAGTTTTAAAAGATCCTGTTAAAATCTTCCGCTGTCGCATCAATTAAATACCACGGGTTCCTGTCCCGCGGCTCCTGACCGGGTCAAACCGGGGCTGGGGCCATGACAGGAAAAGGTGGTATCAGAGCCACTGATTTAAGCCAATTAAGTATTTAGAAAATACTTAATTTTACTGATTGCCATTCTGTGATTATGTGTTTATTTGAGTATTTGTTTACAGTATGGGTAACCAAAGACTTTCGGACATCTATCATAAAATAGATAGTTCACCGAAAGAAAAAGGAACTTCATCCTCAAAATACCCAACAAATACTGAGGAAGGAATATTTGTCCGTAAGGCACAGTTTGAGAAACCACTTTCTCCTAAGAAAAGAAGTCGGATTATTAGAAAAAGTCAGGAGAAAAGAAAGAAATCACAACCAAAAGAAGTGATGGTTAATCAGGAAACCCAGGAATTAGGCAATAACCCACCTGGTTGAATAGTCGTTCATTTGGATGGTCGTCCGATCAGATGGCTAATCGTTTGAGTGACCAGTTCGTTTGAAAACTCATAAAATCTGTTAAGTTTAAAAAGTTACGGTCTGACAGAGACAGTGTGACAACGTGTTAAACAACAAAAATCCCATCAAGTCCAACCCATCCGAATGGAGGGGAATCACCCCGTTCGATCGGAACCAACTGTTCTTGACGGTGTTTCATGTTCAACCTGTGAATCGGTCATCTCTTCGGTAGAATTCCGTTCTCAGATCGGTTCTTTACTATAGAATGAGTAGAACACCCGAACGAGTCCAGATTCTAACGCTTTTGAGTAAAAAGTGAATGATTGTTGAAGAAAAGTTTGAAACTGTTGTTAAATGTTTAGATTTAGCTGAAATGGTGTAAAAACGTGTAGAAATCCATCAGATCTGAACCGTTCTTGATGAGATGAGGTCACACTTCAATGTTCATAAGAACTCCATGATTACGTCACCCTATAACAGCCCAAATCGGATGATTTCATGATGAAAAGTTGTAATTCGATGGGGAAGATGATGAGAAAGTGTGTGCTGATTGTGAAAGTACAATATTTAGAGTGAAAACTTACATGGATCGTGAGGAATCGAGAGAAAAGAGCTTGGGAGTGCATGGGTCAACGGGAGCTGTCACATCAATGAACAGTGATGTGACAGGAGGGGTATTTATAGAGTGAGAAGGGAAGAGGCGGTGCAAGGTTGATGGGTCGAATGGCCTTTCGATCGGATGGCCATCCTATCGGATGGTCATCTGGCCGGATGTCCATTCGTGGTCATTCGATCGGAGGGCCTTCGCGAGTTGGTTTCCGACTTTCGTTTCGTGCGTTGAGCGTTGCGTTGCGTTTAATCGAGTTGCGAATAAGCGATACGATAGTATTACACATTAGTTACACAAATAACATAACTACTAAATAACATAGAAGTAGAACTTAGTCTTCGAGTCCGCGATGAGATTGCGGTGCGATAGAGTTGCTATTGCGTTTACGAAAAATCACCTCACAATACACATAAGGCACACACAAGTAAGGCACATAATAACACACGCACGTACAAAAATATCCATAACTGCGATTCAAGTTGCAATGTGGTAGCGATGTGATAGCGTTAAGTAGATTAGCGTTTAATTGCGTTTATCGCATTGTTACTTCACACAATATAAATCGTAAAACAAATTAGCGATACTAACATACATCGATTATCGAGATTCGAGAGTACAATCAATAGTTAGGCCAGAGATGACAGATCTGAATAGCAATCTGTTCTTCCTTTGACTTTGACTTTGACTTTGACTTGTACTTTGACTTAAAAAGTCGGGTTGTTACACTCATGTTGCCTTCATTCTTGCACCATTCAAAATTCACATCTTTCTCTCTTGCTTGAGCATTCTTGAGCAATTCTTGAGGTTCCTGATAAAAAAAGGAAGCTCTCCATAGTTCAAGTTTCGAGCTAGGACCCTTTGTAAGTGTCCTTAGCCACTCTAGTTCGGTTTTTATGCGTTTAAAGACCGAAAGTCAAAGTTGCCGCAAAACGGCTTTGACCTTCGGTTTAGACCTAAACGGTCCAGCCATTGTTCGAGGCGAATATGGCTACGTGATCGTAATTAGGTAGGTGTTAATCCCTCAAAAGGGCACCTCCTAATTACCACGTTTACTTAGTTAATTGGCGGGTCAAAATTATTAAATAAAAAGTCAAACTAATCAGAATTTTAAATAAAAATCAAATCTGATAATGTGGAAGTTATAAAACATGCTTTATCACTTTAATAACTTGGTAAACATTATTAGAACATGTCTAAACATGTTCAACCCGACAGTTCTAAGTTTAAGCTCGGTTTGCAACCGAAAGTCCTAAAAGCTTGACTTTTGCTTTGACTTTCAGTTCTGACCCGAATTAGCATATTTCCTTTAGGTCTTAAGGTTCCTTTGTGACCATATTATGTTGTAGCATAACCCTATAAAGTTATGTTACATGGTCACTTAGTAATCTGAATTATATGCATGTTTCCGATATTATGCATATATTTGACTAGTATGCCCTTTGGTCTAAAAATGAGGTTTTTAATATAAACAAACATGCAAATTGATTAGGTACTGATTAGTAAACATATTTAAATTATTTTGACACTTAAATTCTGGTCATAAATTAATATTATGTAATTAATCGAAAATAAGACTTTTATAAAGACTAAAATGCCCTTTTGTATGTAAATCAAGCTTTAAACATAATTTTGAGATAAAACTCTTTACCTACTGTTAAGATATCATATTTAGAATTTATTGGGATGTTGGGTCAGATTATATACTGACCTTAACCTTGACTTCTAGTATAAAGCCTATAAATGATGATAATACCCTTTTCACAAATAAAATGAGTTTTACATATAATTAACATGCAAAACCTTTTTGCTACTGATATGTTATGAAAGATAAAATATTTTGACTATTCAAAGCTAGTCAAAATCTCAGAATCGCTTAAACTTTGGAATTTTTGTCAAATATCAACTTTTACACTAATTAGGGGCATAGTAGGTATAAGTCTTGAACTCAGAATCCCAATTAAGTCCCTAAAAGCATATGTGAAATGACCAAAATGCCCTTTCAGGGCATAGTTTGGCCATAAATGGTAAACCACACATATGTATGATATCCTATTGATATAACATCATTAATTAGATATTTTTATAGAATGTTTTGACCAGAACTTCAGTTTACCTATAAACCCCTTTTATAATCCTCAAAATGACCAAAATGCCCTTATGGGGCCTAATTCGGTTTTAAAATCTTTTTAGGCATACATGTTGATATCCTACTGATATCATAACATATTTTAAGCATAATAACATATGGGACTTGTATATGACTCATTCGGTTACCCGTTTATGCTTATACCCGTTTATGGGACTTGGTCATCGCTTAATCTAGCGTTTCGTACCGTAAAGCATCCTTAAAACTAACCGGTCTAAGTCCTTACTTAAATAAGACCCGTTAGTATCCTAATAGGTTAATAAAACCTTCATTTCAGATTAATTAGCCTAAGTAGAAGATACTTGCATAAAGTCTTAGTAACATACGGCTGAGTAGCATTTCTTGCACTATTAACTTAGGTAAATACTTTTAACTTATTTTCCCTTATACGGGCTTGGGATACGGTAAATTATTATCGCTTGGTTGGGTATGAAATCATTTAGTCGGATTGTGATTTAATAAATCTGCATAACCCGTTTTAATCTGTTTTGTTTGATAACATAAACTTTGGGGGTTAACGATCGTGTCCTGGATATCCTCGGTTCATTTAAGTTATTAGTGGCCACGACCTATGCACGGGGTGTAGGCATACACCCGACAGATGCAAATGCTAAATAATAAATTACCCACAAGTTGGGGATAACTCCTTTGTGGCTTTTATAAGTAGTGAGTCAGTTAATCATGTCCGGTTTCCAAATCAGCCCCAAATTTATGACAAACATGTAAATCTGTATACAAGTTTTAAATGAAATTGTCTCAAGTTATAAAAGAATTTTAGTGCTTCAAGCACTTAAACCAATTTTTAAAAGTGTTTTCAAATGAGTCAATTAATTGTATTTACCAGTGAAAACTGACGTATTTTCCAAAGACTAAGTGACAGGTACCTCATGAAATAGGCTGGAGCTACTTGGCATTAAATAAGAGGATCTTGCAAATCCCTAGATGCCTAAAGTCTGTCAAACTCTGTTTTCTGTATTTGTTTAATGGTCTGCCTGTGGATCACTTTTACAACCGCCTATATATTCTTTCATTTTGAACTTTGAAAATTTTGGGTTGTAATAGTAATTCAACTTCCAAGCCTTCCGCTGTGCTATATCTGTGTTTAATTGTCTACGATGATATCAACTACGTCACGATACTCCCCACCTGGCCCACCGGAATATGTTGAAATATCGGGGTGTGACACCGAGCGAGGAGGAGTTTTTCGACTTAGACGACGAACTTACGCTTCTTAAATAACATTTAATGGCCCAGCCGAGAGAAATAAAGAAAAACCTGGTTCAAAAGATGAAGGAGTTGGTACAACTCAATAAGACAAAGCTAAAACAACCAGTTGTGCAAAAAAACACATGGGGTCGTCCAAGTTTAAAAGCTCAGCAACAAAGGAAGGTTGATTCGTTTATGGAGCCTTCAAGACACAGCTTTATTTCATCGGCAGACGCGTATGATGATTCAACCCCGGGGTTTGGCACACAAGAGTCATTCAACGAACCTACCAGGCACAACTTGTTTGTCGAGTTACAAAGTTATTGTGCTGAAACACCTTGGTTTATTGGAGAGATTGTGAAAGGCACTAGGGATTCGAAATCAAAAAAGAAGGTGGCAACATCAATGGAATAGACACTGCAATTACCTTTGCTGCCTGCCGCCAGGGGCGGACCCATGTTAAGCGGAACGGGGTCCCCGGACCCCAATCTTTTTTTAAAAAGTAGTAGAAACGGTATATAAAATTTTCTATGGACCCCATAAAAAATTTAGTTGGACCCCATAACAAAGAGAGTGAGCCTGGTGCAGTGGTAAAATCCCTTGTTTGCACGCAGAAGGTCTTGGGTTCAATACCTGTTTGTTTCATTTTTTTGTGTTTTTTTAACCTGATTTTAAAATAAATCACACTATTTTTTTTTTCTATTTCAATTTTTTCTCACCTACATTTAGCTGAATGTGTAGTAAATGAAACTTGTAATTTAGTTATGATATTGTTTTCTATTATGTTTCTCGACCCGACCCGACCCGAACAACGACCGACCCAAAAAATTTGAACACCGGAAAAATGGGACCCCATTGTCCAAAAATCCTGGGTCCGCCACTGCCTGCCGCATAACTTAATTTGTTCATGCACTTCAAACCGTTCATTCCACCTTGCTTCGATCCATACCTCAGTCACATACAAAATGTGCAGGGTGATGGTAATTGTGGGTTTCGATCTATAGTGGTTGGCTTATCGCTTCATGAAATGGAGTGGCCGCAAATACGGCGGGATCTTATGGGTGAGTGCAACCGGTACTACCACTTATGGAATAGAATAAATGAACTTGAGTTTAAAGAAGTTCGAAAGTCATTAGATTGGTCCGGTATATGCATAGCACCTGGCGATAAGTGGCTATAAATGCCTTTCACGGGACTGCTGATAGCGAACCGGTGGAATGTCATTTGTCTCTTATTAAGTGACAGCGGTGGTGCTTCGTTTTTTCCCATGTTTAGAACAGCCGAAGATAATATTCCTCATCAAACGGTCACGCTTGTACATGTTAACAAGAACCATTTTATTCACGTCAGATTAGAAGGGGAACATCCAATGCCACCCCCATCAGGATACTAGCGACAACCGACACGGGATACGCCAGCAGAGAGTTGGTATTACTATTACGAGGAACGTATTAACCAATAAAATGCAATCGTTAATAAATACAAGACGAAGGAATTCGTGGATTTAGGTTGCCTATGAAATTAAAACGTTCTTTCATGTTTTGACAATTTGTATTGATGAACATACACGTTATATTAATGTTTTGGCAACTTGTTGAAATTGAAATTTAAAAAATGTTTAAAACGAATGAACGTTAACACAAACCGACTGTATCTTTGTCACTTCCGCATATAGTAATTTAAGAAAAATGGAAAATACTCAATAGTATACGGGCCATATAAGTGTATATGCCTCGTATACAAGACGAAAACAGGGATCATATATGATGTATACGAACGAATTAAAAAATAAAATAAGTTCGTATACGGGTCGTATACCTGTATACGACCCATATACAGATACAAATGGTCGTATAACATGTTATACGACCTCATATCCACCATACGGCCTCAACATTCTCAAAAAATTCTCTCGGATCGTTCTTGGATAGCGTTCTTTGGCGTTTGTGATGTTTTCTTCTCGTTCTTCTTATACGGTACATTTTCGTATAGTATACTTTCAGATTCCGTAACATGTTAGATTATGGTCTTGTATAGTGAATCGAATAGCGTACATAGGCATAACGATTTAGATTGTATGATTGAATTTGAAAAAAAAATTGGAACTGAAATATGAAACTGAATATTCATGACTATACGGTCGTATACATTGTATACGATCGTATAACCTTGAATGTTCAAACTGTATACGATCGTATACATTATATACGCTTGTATAACGTTTGAATGTTCAAACTATATACGATCGTATACCTTATATACGGTCGTATAGATCTTGAAATTCAAGCTTGATACGATCGTATACATTGTATACAATCGTATACTTCTTGAAGAATCAAGCTGTATACGATCGTATACAATGTATACGACCGTATAGCCTTTAATTTTATTCCTTGTTTGTTATATTTTTAGTGTATCCGGGACGTATAATACGTGCGTATAGGAAACGTATATCTGAGGTGTACGTAGCGTATATGTGCGTATAATACTTGCACGTACGATACGTGCACTTCATGTTTACGGATCGTGTACGAGATGTATAATACGTGCATATACGAAACCTATACTTGATGTGTACGGATCGTATATGAGATGTATAATACGTTCGTATACAAGAACAGTAATCGTATAATACATGAACGCTAATCGTATAATGATTTCTGAGTTGTGATTGTTATTTTTATAGACGATATGGCTGAGTAATCAGCTGCTGTGGCCCGTAGACGTCAGGGTCAGGGTCGGGGATGCGAACGTGGACGTGGACGTGGACGCGAGGAGGAGGAGGTTGTGCCCGAGTTTACTGAGGTGGGGCAGTTTATTCGCGATATCCCCCGAGTTACAGCTGCTTACAGGTTTTTGGGCAGATTACGAGAGATGACGCTCGATGAGCCTCGGACCATTATATTCAGTTTTTGACCGATATTGGATCGATCGGTTGGGTCCGGGAATTCATGCCAGCTAACTCTGCGTGGGACTGTTTATTTGATGTCGCCAGAGAGCGGGCCCACAGGGAGATTACTTTTGAGTTTTTATGTAGTTTTTCATTTAAGGACACCCAGGGTGGGGGTTTACAGCATTTTTTAACGACACCCGCGATATCTTTTACCGTTTGCGGGAAGAGTCAGAGGATGACACTTCCCGAGTTCGTCGTTGCCTTGGGTCTGTACTCATAGAGTACTTAGTGTCCCAAGCATTTTTGGATACGCCCATCAGCACGTCCAGTGACGTGTTGTGGACTTGGTGGCACACTATTGGGTCCGGGGAGTTCGCGACAGCCAATTCGCGATCCCGAAGGCGCGCGCGAGTAGCCTTTATGACCTGTTACTCTGATACCTACATCGGTGTATCGCCGTGACGATCGTTGGTCGTCATGATAGCAGTGAGTGGGTCATCCAAAGTGACCTGTTCTACTTGCATGACTTACTTACTGGCGGGGGGGGGGGGGGGTAACTTGGCGTACAAGTTGGCCGCATACTTCGCCAAGTACGCTTTTAAGGGTACCTCTACCCACATCAGCTGTGGGGGCTTCGTCACCCATCTAGCGAAGCATTACCCTCACATCTTGTCCTTGCAGGTGGCAAAGGATATGACTGTATCACTCCAGCTTGATCGGGTTGGGAGGAACACAGCGTGCGCGATGGGTTTGGATCGCGAGGTCGAGGGACAGGGGCTGGTTTGGTCGTATGGTGAGGATGAGGGTCACGGGGGTGAGGGAGCAGAGGGAGAGCGAGCCGAGGGAGAGGGAGTCGGGGGGGGGGAGGGAGGCGATGGAGAGGGAGGCGGGGTACGGGGGGGTTGATGCTACCGTCGATAGATCACAGGTAGCTGCGGAGGATGTACACGGGGGTGGAGGAGAGACTCGCTCAGGTCGAGTCGGATGTAGCTGTTGTCAGGAGAGATGTATATTGGATGGTCGAGGCGATTATGGCTATACATTCTGGCGCGCCCCTACCTCCACGAGCTGGCGCTGCACCACCACCATCGTCGTAGCTGCTTATTGTATTTTTTCTTTTACGTTTGAAACATTGTAAAAATTTATCTTTTCGTTTGTTTTAGATGTAAAACATTATAAAAATATTAATCTTATGTTTAGATGTAAAGTTGTTTGTTTAATAATTGTTGTCGTAGTGTTTTTTACAATCATATCACATATTTATCGTTTTACAAAGTGGAAACTTATTAATCAATATTAGTACGTTTAACTACAAACACATAACATAATCCGATATATATATAAATAATATGCAAACACTATTTAGAAAGTTACTAAACTTATTAAACGGTTTTCCGATTGCACCAAAAAATTAACTTTTCTATACGGGCTATACGGGTCGTATAACATTATACGACCCGTATACATATTTCAAAACTAAAAAAGCTTGTCAAACCTGTGAAACAAAATTATGCAGGCCGTATAAAGTTATATTGCTCATATATAACGGTATACGGTACGACCCGTATAGGTATAAAACAAACCAGACATTCCACCACATTAAATTCTGTGCATTAACATTCTATACGGGCCCGTATAAGGTTATACGGCCCGTATACAACTATGGATGTGAAAATAAGATTGTAGGGGTGTGTAAATGAAGAAACCCTTTTTTAGTTCATTTATACTAGAACCCGCGCCTTGTGTGTGTCCGTCCCACTGTTTATCCATTAAGCCAAGACACTGATTTGTGTTTGATATGGATTTGGATTTGATTTTTATTTAACATCAAAACTAGGTCCTTCTTCTTTGTTATAACAGAAAGAACGAACCACTGGTTATCACGTTTTTTTTTTTAACTTTCAGCTTTTCAGTTGAGTTTAGATGATCATTAAGATGAAAAGAAAAAAAAAATAACATAACGTAAAGAAATTAACGAAGAACAAAAAAAAAAAACGGAGAATGTACCGAAACGTAACGTGACTTCTTCGTCGCCGTTCCGGTCGTCTTCTCCGATCCTCCGCAACGTGTCGATCTTTCCGGCGGATTGGAGTGGTATCACAACAGGTTTCGAGAATTTGTTGACCGGGTTAGAGGGTGATAAGGTTCGAGTCCCAGGTACACCGTTTTGGGTTTCTTTATAAATTAAAGTTCCAAAAGTTTATCAACAAGTGTAGGATTGTGAAACGACCTAACGATTCGATCAGAAGAGTGCTCAGACCGAATCAGAGGCGGAATTCATTGATTCGGTCTTCGTTTAGCTTGTATTCACTATTAATTGTCTTGTTTATTGATCTTGAACCCTTTACAGTACAAAGACACCTCGACAGCACCTCGGCGTCGGAAATCAGAAAGTTACAAATGAGAAAGTTTGAAGCCTATTTATAGGGAGAGACCCTCTAGTTTGAAGGTGACACAGCCTGCTTCAAACTAGACCCTGTTCAAACTAGACCCTGTTCAAACTAGACCATGTTCAAACTAGCAGCCTTCAAACTAGCAGGCTTCAAACTAGCAGACACTCTTCAAACTTTCAGTTCGAGCCTCGATATAAGACGAAGTCGACAGATGTAGTGCACTAACAGACTCCCCCTCAGATGTTGACGAGTCTTAAGTGTCGAGTCTTCGCATCTTCAGTCTTTATCAGTCTTTTTTCTTTCTTAGCATATACCAGGATCTTCTCTTTGGCTCTAGCCTCGTCAGACTCCCCCTCTCATCATGATGGGATCGCCGTCTGGAATTAGCTATCACCTTGAGATCAATCCCTGGCTTTATCTCTGATTAGCTCATCTCCTGCACAATATTCTCACAAACACATAAGTTTTTACTTAAATCAATAAGAAAAACTTACTAGTAATAGTTACATCAAGTTCAAATTAATGACCTTGATTAACTAATCTAACTTTCTTTCTCAAAAATCAGTTTCTTCTTTTAAACACACACTCCCAAACCAGTTCATCATGTTCAGCACTTGAAATTTTGAAAATTAGCTTTCCAACATCAGTTGTCGAAAATCTTTTTGAATTTTTCAAAATGTGAAACATAAATGCAATAACAGAAATTAACTGCAGAAATAAAATATGTACAAACATATTTTTGTGAGTTTGCGAAAGAGGATCATATCAGTTTATGTGACCAATCACTAGCACCGTTAAGCTTGATTTCATTTTATGCTCTAAACGATTCACATTGATTGACGATATTGTTGTCCACTTAAACTCATTTAAAAACTTTCGAAATGCTTACCGATACTTTAAGGTATATTAAGATAGCACTAAGTTCTTATGGACCCCACGATCTCAGCATATCCCCTCATCATGCAATACACTAACTCAAGTAATGCCTTTAAACTTTATCAACTGTGATTTGTGCGAAAACAAAACAGAATGTTTAAACATTAACAATCAGGTCGATACTTCCGTATACGCAGAGAAAGTCCAATGTTTAAACAAAATAAGAAAAATAAAATAAGTTGAAGTTGTTTAGGCTTTAACCACCAGGTCGATACTCCCGTATACGCAGAGGTGATCCAAAGCTTAAACGAAACACCAAAGAAAATAAAGCAGAACGTTTAGGCAACAACATCCAGGTCGATACTCACGTATACGCAGAGGATGTCCGATGCTTAAACAAAATAAAGAAATAAAACAAGTTTAAATCTTTGCAAAATGAAATGCACAATCACAGCGACTTTTCAGCAAAGTTGTGAAAGTTCACAAACTTAACCAGTTTTATGTCTTTCGACAATCAGCGATTACCGAGTAGGTACACAATCAAGAAGGACAAAACTAAGTACTATGCTTTCAACCGTGTTTTCCACTAGAACTAGGCTTTTTCATTTAAGTTTGTATCGTTTTCGCAAATCTACTAGTCTAGCTGAGCCTATCGTCACATCGTTAGTGAGACCGTTTATCACATTATAACTTTCCATTTCTTTAGCGTGCTGTGACAGTCCAACTGATCTACTATCATTTCCTCTTTTTTACAACAAAACTCATTTTTGCATTTTTATCATGTTTTTGGCTTTTTCAAATTTTCAAATGTTTTTGGATTTTCTAAAAATTTACTCCCCCTAAAATGCAAACACATTTTAGGAAATTTGAAAACAAACTGTACAAGTAACATGACAACTGATATCGAATCACTTCAATTCGCCATCCACTTGGCATAAACAATCAGAACTCCCCCTCACAACAAACTATTTTCCCATTGTGATCTCAAAACACTTAAGTTTGTTTTAATCAAAATGGTTTTTCCGAAAAATAAGTTTTGTTGATTTTACCACTTGTAAAATTGGGGATCAAATCATCACATTGTTTTACCAATCATATGTAGGAAATCAGATACAACTTAATGTCCCTGATTTACCACTTGTAAGATCATTCCAATTCAACTTCTGAACCACTTGTAAAAATCACAACCATACAACTTAAACCTGCTTTTCAACCAATTTACCATCTTTTGGTTGAATTCTCAAGGTGCCGATTCCTACTCCTCGCTTACATACCTGGGAGTTCCGGCAAGTCCTGCAAAACTTCTCAAAAACACATTATACAAACATGATAAAGAATGATGAATGATGCCGATTCATGATCCACGATTACCAACTTGGGATCTCCGGCAAGTCAGGTTTTTCATTTAAACAGATTCACCCAAGCCTGACGGTCCTTGGGTGATTTTGAATTCTTGTTCAACAATGGTGGAAAATTTTCATCATCCATTGTTAAACCTGAATTCTCCAATTTTACCTCAACCAATGGCTCCTCTGGCTTTGACGAACCAGAATCATTGCCTGCACATGGCTTGTCTGACTTCGACATGTCAGATTCATCGCCTGAAGGTGGCTTGTCTGACTTTGACACGTCAGATTCATCGCCGACCATTTTCTTCTTCTTTTTTTCTTCTTTCGTCCTCAGATTTGTATCTGATGAATTCGTCTTGCTTGACTTTGTAATCGAGGGAGTCGATTCATCAGAACTCTTATTTTTAACAGATGAACCCGAGGACAATATCTTCTCCAGATACTCTCTCGCCTTTTTTCTCTTCTTTCTCAGTCTGTCTTTTTGCCCTTGAGAAAGCTTCACTTTCATTTCCTGAACTTTAGGTTCTTGAACCTTTTGTTCTTTGGGCTTTGCTTCGACTTTGACTGATTTCTTCTTTGCCATTTTCTGAGATTCAGTCCTCGATCTTCCCTTTGATCTCATTGGGCAATCTCTGGCAATGTGACCTCTAATATTGCAGTTAAAGCATCTTCTCGTCTCATAATTCCAACTTTGGCATTTAACAGCAATGTGTCCTTGATAACCACATCGGTAACACACTCTATTATCATACCAATCACCATTTTCAGCCCAAATGCTCAAATCAAAGCACTGTTTGGCTTGGTGATATTCCTTGCTCCTCTTGTTTGCTGGATTTGACTTTTGTGCACTGTGGTCCGACCTGCACCACTTATTACCAACAATTTTTGAATTTTCATTTTTTACTTTTTGTAATTTTTTAGTGCGATTGGATGATTGATCTGATGAACCTTTATTTTCTTTTTGAATATTTTTCAAAATTTTCTCTTTTTGTTTTTGTTCCACTTTCTTCTTCAAAGGTTTTTGCTTAGAGCATTCTCCCTTTTCAGTTGATTGTGAAACAGTTTCTTGAAATTTTTCTTTTAATTTCAAAAACAAATTCTTTTTGTCAATTTTTCCTTTTTCATCATCAGACTTTTCATCGCAATCTTCAACTATGACTTTGTCATAGTTTGTGACATCATCACTTATTGGAACAGAATTGATCGGTTTTGGACAGGGGAACTCAGTTGAAGTCACAAAACCTTTCAATTTCTTTTTAAGCTCATCAATTTTGTTCCTTGAATTCTCAGCTTCATTTTCAAGCTGAGATATTCTTTCAAGATGAGACTTGATAGATTTTTCATTTTCATTCTTCATGTTTTCAAGAACAGATTTTTCATTTTCCAAAACTTTTATCTGTTCTTGAAATTTTGTTTCATTTGCTTTCAAATTCTTGTTCTCTAACTTTATCCAGAAATCTTCATCTTCTGAAAATTTCTTTTTGCTTTCAAAAACCTTTTCTTTTTCTTTCAAACTTTTGTTTTCTGATGTCAAACTGTTCAAGTCATTTAACAGTTTAACATTTTCAGCTTTCAGCTTTTCACAATTTCCCTGTAAATCCTGAATCTGTTTTACATCAGTTTGCTTCTCATCTTTCAACTTCTCGACTTCTGATTTCAAACTTTCCGTATCCTTCAAAAGTTTGTCATTGTCAGTCTTAAAGTTTTCACATTTGGAGCACACTGAGTCACTTGAGGAATCAATCTCCACAGATTTTTCATTCTTTTGAACTTGCTCTGTCTTCATCTTATAAGTTCCTGCACAAAAGATTTTAACGAAGTCAAGAGGATTCATATTCTCATCAATATAACAACCCCTCTTCATATCGTATTTCATAACATCTTTTGCCCCAAGACACACATTAACCCTTCTTTTCATTTCAATTAATACATCCATATTTATTTTCTCCAAAATATTTTCTATATCATTTAACAAGGCTTTCCTTTTCTTTTCATTTTCAAATTTATGATTTTCAAGTTTTCTGATGAACTCATATAGAGATAATTTTGAAAAACTAGAATCCTTTCTTAGGTTTTTCAAAAAATCATCCCATTCTGCAGGTAATGCATGTGCAAACTTTGATATCTTTTCAGCCTCTGTCAATCTTATCTCGTTATTTTTCAGATATTCTATTAAGACTCCATATCGTCTTTCTAACTCATTCAATTTTTCATTTTTTAAACACATGAAATTTTCAAATCTTATAATCCAAGCCTTCTCGTTCACATTTTGATAACTTCTACTCAAAATCCCTCGAAACCAACTATTATATGATACAAGATCATGGTTTTTCTCCTCATCAAAGACCATTGCCATCTTTCAAACACAACCTGTTCCAACACCTTGTTCAAACGGTATGTCACTTTCAAACTAGAACCACTTTCAAACAAAAGCCAGTTTCAAACTTGAAGCCAATTTCAAACTTGAAGCCAATTTCAAACTGGAAGCCAATTTCAAACGGTAGGGTGCCAATTTCAAACTGGAAGCCAATTTCAAACTTGAAGCTAGTTTCAAACGGGTGACACTTTCAAACTGGAGGTGTATCCTTCAAACTAGAGGTCCACTTCAAACTAGAGGTTCAAACATGACCCCCTTTTCAAACTTTCAGGTGGCAGTTTCAAACAATAGGGTCAATTTCAAACAATAGGGCAGAGCTCGTTCAAACGGTCACCAGTTATCAAGCCATTTTTACCAGTTTTACTTCGAATTTTAAGCTGAAACTCTCAAGGGTTTGTTAAAATACAATTACGCACATATTGTGAAAGTTTTAGCCGATTTTAACCGTGAAAAATATCAATTTTGTGAAAGAAGGTGCAGAAAATCAGAATTTGCTAGCGAAAACGAGCTAAACGGTAAGAACTCTTCCTCCTGAGCTCTGATACCACTTGTAGGATCGTGAAACGACCTAACGAGTCGATCAGAAGAGTGCTCAGACCGAATCAGAGGCGGAATTCATTGATTCGGTCTTCGTTTAGCTTGTATTCACTATTAATTGTCTTGTTTATTGATCTTGAACCCTTTACAGTACAAAGACACCTCGACAGCACCTCGGCGTCGGAAATCAGAAAGTTACAAATGAGAAAGTTTGAAGCCTATTTATAGGGAGAGACCCTCTAGTTTGAAGGTGACACAGCCTGCTTCAAACTAGACCCTGTTCAAACTAGACCCTGTTCAAACTAGCAGCCTTCAAACTAGCAGGCTTCAAACTAGCAGACACTCTTCAAACTTTCAGTTCGAGCCTCGATATAAGACGAAGTCGACAGATGTAGTGCACTAACAACAAGTCCCTCAACTTTATTTACAGAACCATTTGGGCTTAAATTAAGCCTAACTAGATTAACTTAAAACCTTAACCTAATATTCTTTTTTTTTAATTTAACAAAACTAACTAGATTATATATGTAAAATTTTAAATTAATTAACTAAATAATTGAATAACTATATAGGTAAACAAATCTTTCAACGGTTATATAATTCGCGAAAAATTTCCATGGTTCAAAACGGGTCGGATTTTGGGGAGCTCATTTTGACGGATGTTACAAAACACATACCAGAACCTCTAGTTTAACGCTAAATGAAATTCTTGAATGCACAAACAAGACTTCCCTGCTCTTCATGAAATGGGAGACTATTGCAACGGTGTTGATGCATGCACTTCAATGAATACAGGACGAAAAACACATTGGCCACGGGCCACACATTGAACACGTGTGCACGCTAGTCTGTAAGCTGAAAGTTGGACACCGTCGTTGTAAGTTAAACAATGGTCGCAACCAAGCTAGTCGCAAGAGCTAACTATTTGAAAGATGTATCAAATAAAATTGTCTTAATGCAATTAATTTGTTTAATTACCAGAATAATTTTACTTTTTGCATTTTGTTTCTTCATGTAGGGATATAAATTAAACCAGCGGGTTCTATTTGTCAACCTCAAATGTGAAAAGTCAACGAATTGTTGACTTAACACATTAACCTATAATAATAATATAATAAAAAACTAAAATTGGACATTATCTTTGCAATTTGGTTCATACCATTGACTTGTAGAAGTCAACCAGTTGGACTTCCTTCCCTCCCCCCTTGCTACAATCATTAAATTCAAACCAACCACCCAACATTTCACACAACAGAATCTCCGGGAATATTCCGGTGTCTTTCGGGAATCTAAAGGGTGTGTGAGCAATAATAAGCTGACACAGTGACACGTAAGACTCCGGTTGGTGAACAAATGAACACAAAAAACGCGTTCAATTATTCTGTAAACAGTTGATTATGCGGTATGCAGATTATAGTCAAATTAAGTTCGGTTTGCGTGTTGGAAACAAAAGAACATGAAGAACGTGTTCAATTATTCTGCAAACGGTGGATTACACGGTATGCAGATTATAGTCAAATTAAGTTCGGTTTGCATGTTGGGCTATTTTCATGAATCTTGATCAGGATCTAAGGCCGAAAGACACGGGCACTAAAAAAAGCCCGGGCATAATATATAGAAAAAATTTCGATCGAAATGCGGAAAATTAGCACTACGGCCAAAAAACTTGCTCGGGCCGTGGCCCTGCCACAGCACCATTAAGAACCGCCCCTGCATGATCTGCTCACTGAACTTTCTACATTGGACAAACCACAAGGACGAAAATGACAGTTAACTCTTCTAGAGAATAACTGTCATTTTCGTCCTTGTGGTTTGTCTAATTATGTCGGTTCAGGCCAAATTTCAAATTTGTACCATTTCCGTCCCTGGCATTCCTAAAACATGTCAGTTCCATCCAAAAAGCTAAGGTTGGACAGAATAATTGTCGGTGCAGTTTTTGTGTCCGATGCTGTTCGAATAGATTAGATTTATTTTATGCTGATTATGTAATAGTTAGTGAAATGGTCAAACAAACGTGTATTGACCTGCTCGTTTGAAGTGGTCAAACGAGAGGGTTATTTGTTTGACGGTGTGTATTTGCAAGACAAGTGGGTGTGGCTATAAATACCAACCCCTTGGTCATTTGCAAGTCACGAAGGTTTTAGACTTTGGGGGAGAGATTCTATTAAAATTCATCGATGTGTTGGTCAATAAAACCCAATCCAACATAGACATCGGTTTAAATTGGGAGCATATTATACTCATTAATAGAATCGGCTCGATCCCCTATAAACGATCAAAATAATAAACCCAATAAAACCATACCTTACTCCATTAATCCATCGATGTGGGCTAAAAAAAAAATCCAAACTTCTTGTAATTTTAATTCATGTGTTTCCTAGTCACTAGTAGCTACCACATTCCAATCTAAGGTTGACATTTGTGATTGTAGACCATCATGTACCAACCATGCCCAAAGTGCTAGAATTGAAGTCTGTTGCGAATAGGTGGACAAAAAGCAAATTCAATCATTCTACCAACAGATTACTCCATTGTGTAGCCACTCAATCATCACATGCCCATATCAAAATTCCATATAATGCAGGTGAAGGCCCAATAATAAAACTGGAAATCCAATTAATTGTAGCCCAAATACCAAACATTCTGCCCAAATACCAATGAAGCCCAACATTTCTAGTATCCTTTTGTTTGGTCATATCAGTGGGCCCAAATGAATAAAACCTAGTTGCCAAACAAATGACTTCAGCCGACAACTTTGTTGTACAGTAGTTGCTATCATCTTCACTAATAACATGCTACCTTATCTCCTCTAATTTCTTCTAATTCCATTCTCTCTCTTCGATAAACACCAACAGCCATCAAACCCTAAGGATTCAACAATCAGCCGCCACGAACATCACAGCCAGCTGCTGTCTTCTGTTACCGGAAACAACTATCTCCGACCATCATCCTTTAGCAGCCAAAAAGAAAATCATTAAGTCCCCATCAGCAGCTCACGAACAACTAAGGTTCACGAAGAATGAATGGTTCTTCGTGAGGAATCATCAGGGAACAATCACAGCAACGAAGAATATTCTTCGTCAGATGTAGGTTGTTCGGCCTGAGGGGGTTCGTCGTGCACTGTCATAATCACCATTGAGACGAAGAATCAGCTTGACGAAGACTGATAGCTGACGAAGAACATGTTGTTTCATTCAAGGTAACCGGCGAAGAATCGGACACAAAAACTGCACCAACAATAATTGGACAAACCACATGGACGAAAATGGTAATTAACTCATGTTTTTATTGTTTTGGATGGAACTGACATGTTTCAAGAATGTCAGGGACGGAAATGTTACAAACCATATGATTTGTTCTGTTAGCTGAGAGTCTAAGAGGGTAATGTGATGAGTTAGGGTTTTGATCCCTTTGTTAAAAGATTCAATCTTGTTGATCTTGTTTGTGGATTTACTACATGTTTTAAGTTATGTAATTGTTGAATTTAATGGCTGTTGTTATTTTTTTGAATTTCAATTCAGTTTTGGTATTGAAATTATGAAACTGTTAATAAAGTATTTGGAATCCGTTTGCGGATTTGACTTCTGGTGATGCAGAATTTAATCTATTAGTATGTTTTATGCAGATGTGGCTTATTCAAAATTGATAAACAGAGTAGATTTAATATTAATTCTAAACAATACTCTACTTTTACCTATAGTGATCTGATTATAGGGGTGTTTGGCAATGCGTTTTGAAAGTAATTCTCTATAGTTATGTTTACAAGTTGTAGATAATCAGTTTGTAGTGTTTGAGATCATAAAATTAGTGTATGTATAGTGCAATTAGATTAATTAGCATAGCAAAAAACAAAATTACTATAATATCCCCACTCAAACGTCGGCGATTCTATATTTTTTTTCTCAATCCTTCTTTCCGGTGCCATTATTTCACCTGTATTTTTTCCATCACTCTGTTGGTTTAATTTTTCCAAACACTATCCCCTGCTTGCTTAGTGCAAATATAGGATTTATAGTTAAATAGATTTATAAAAACTTTATATATACACTGTATATATATTACAACCGTGTTTATTTAAATCATTACTCATATTCTGTTTCCAGCTGAACCAGAATAATCTTCGACAGTGTGTCTCCGCGTGTGGGAACTAAGTGAAAATGAAGAAGGCATTCAGGGACATGTAAGTAACAAATTTTTTTTATTTGTTATTTTTTTATTTTTTAATTTTTTTTGTGTATAAACCATTACTACGGTAGTAGCTCATATGTTATTCCAGCTAATGTTTTTATTTTTTATGCAGTAAAAGAGGAGTTAATAAGAAGGTTCTTAAAGTTCCTTCAATAGAACAGAAGGTTCTTGATGCTACAAGCAACGAGTCATGGGGCCCACACGGAACACATCTTGCTGATATTGCACAGGCTTCAAGAAACTAGTATGCCACACTTGTTATTTTTTTTAAATGAAAAATTATATGATTTTTTAATGCCAAAATATATTAATTTTATGTCTTGATGCCACACTTGGAAGCGTCTCAGCGATACAGCGATACTGGGAAAAACTGGCGCCACGTGTACAAGGTTTTTTCATTTATACCCTTTTTTGGAAATACTTAAAATATCTCACGGTTTTTTGTCAAGGGTAGTTTTGTCAGGGAAAAGAGAGTGAGCCAAAACTTACCCTTGGAGTAATCTTTTCTTCGAGAAAATGTTTTCTTTGGTTCTTTTATTCTAGCACATTTTTAAGATTCATTTTTTGGTTGGTTTTCATACCCATTTTTTGGTAAATAAATTTTAGAGTATAATGTCATTTTGTCCTTGAGGTTTGGCCAGTTTTGCGACTTTCGTCCAAAGGTTTGTTTTTTTGGATCTAAAAGGTTTGAAATCTTGTCATTTTCATCCGACTCTTTAACTCCATCCATTTTCTCCGTTAAGGCAGGGGTATTACCGTCTTTTTAGACATTTTTTTGTTAAATTAAAAACACTATAAGAAATAAAGTCAATAGAGGTGGATCTTTATTTCTTATAGTGTTTTTATTTTAATAAAAAAATGTCTAAAAAGACGGTAATACCCCTCTGACTTAACAGAGAAAAATGGATGGAGTTAACGGGTCGGATAAATATGGCAAGATTTCAAACCTTTTGGATCCAAATGCGGAAAAACAAACCTTTGGACAAAAGTCACAAAAGTCACAACATTTTCAAGATTTTGGTTCTTTCTAAATTAACGATTTCACACTTGCAAATTCTCAAGATTTATGCTTTGGGTAGTTTTTATACCCAATGTTGAGTGTAATGTTCTAACCAACAGACTTTGACTTCTGCACCAGGCTTTGACCGTTCTTGAATATTTGGTAGCAAATGGGTCAGAACGTGTAATCGAAGATATTAGAGAACATGGATACCAAATATCGGTGTGTTTTTTTTTTCATTGTAACTTTAGTATCTAAGTTTTCATATTCAAAAATTATAATTTTGTTTTGTTTTGTTTTGTTTTATTTTTAATAGAATTTGGCATCTTTTCAATATATCGACTCTACTGGGAGGGATCAAGGGAGCAACGTAAGGAAGAAATCGCAAAGTCTTGTTGCTCTTGTCAATGATAAAGAGAAAATACAAGAAGCAAGAGAGAAAGCTGCTGCCAGCAGGGACAAGTGAGTTTTTCTAAAGATTATTAACATTGTTTTGATGCATAAGGTGGAAATTTTGACATAAGAGTAACATGCCCTTTTCGTCCCTGAGTTTTGGCCAGTTTTGCGCCTTTCGTCTAAAGGTTGGTTTTTCGCATCTGGATGCAAAAGGTTTAAAATCTTGCCATTTTCATCCGGCTCGTTAACTCCATCCATTTTAGTTTGTTAAGTCAGGGGTATTTCTGTCTTTTTCACTTTATGTACAAGCATTTAGTATAATGTACAAGTATTCAAAAGACCGAATTGCCCTTTAAGCTAACAAAAAAGACAAAAATACCCCTGACTTAACGGAGAAAAATGAATGAAGTTAACGAGCCGGATGAAAATGGCAAGATTTGAAACCTTTTGGATCCAAATGCGAAAAAACAAACCTTTGGACTGTTGGGTTAATCTTGATGTTGCGGGTTATTTACGGGTCAAGTTCGGACCAAGTACGGGTCAAGTCGGTTACCGAGTTTACTTGAATGGGTCGGCATGTCATCGGAGCACGTTTGCGGGTTATTTACGGGTCACGGGTCGGCACGTTATCGGGTTGCCGGTTCACGGATACGGTTCGTTAAGGTTGCGGGTCAATAGGTTGCATGTTAAATGGGAATATACCCATGTGTAGCTGCATGTTCTCTTAATCATGGGTGTGAACAAGGTCATGGAAGTCAAGTGTGAACATTGGAGTATTAAATGTTGGAGTAATGGCTGGGAAGGAGAAAGTTAGCATTAAATTTTCCATGTTCCTACTTTGGTTATTTATTGCTTTTAATTTCTAGTGTTTGTATGGCTATATATTGGCCTCTTTATTTAGTGAGTTAAGTACCCCTTTTACATTTGAGAATACAACAGCAAGTTTAAATTTGTGTATTGAGTGTGTAGAGTTGGGGCCTGAACCAACAATTGGTATCAGAGCAAGGTGAGATTGGAGGGCCGTTTTGAGAGTCGGTGGCGGCGGGAAGAGTAGCAGCCCGTAGGTTGCAGGGCTGAAGACGAGGAAGACCGTCATCATCGCCGGAGAAAGAAGACCGTAGCCGGAAGGAGATACTGTTGTAAGAAAGACCGCTACCGGAAAGAGAATTCCGGTGGGAGACATAGAGAAAGCCAACAACCGTAAGAAAGAAAGAAAGAACCGGTGTCGATGTAGAAAGAAAGCCGACAACCGTAAGCAAGAATGAAGAACGGCTGATTGAAATCAGCGAAGAAAGAAAGAAGAGGCGCCATAAGAAAGAAGAAAGTACGAAAGAGGCCGGCGTCGCTTAGCAAGAAAGAAAGAAAGGCCTCGAAAGTAAGAAAGATACCGGTGCGGTAAGAAAGAAAGTACAAGCATCGGTAAGAAAGAAGAAAGAATAGGCATCGAGTAGAAAGAAAGAATGAAATCGACAGCCCGAAGAAAGAAAGAAAACCGAAAGTTAGCAAGAGACCGGACCCGTGTGGTTCGTATAGCAAGAGCAAGACCGAACCTTTGTGGTTCAAGTAGCAAGTTAGCAAGAAAGATGATTCGAAGCAAGTAAAAACGAATTCAAATCAAGCAAGAAAGCAGGTTTAGCAAGAAAACCGATTCCGGTTTTAGCATGGAAAGCAAGAACGAATGCAAGCAAGAATCGAGCAAGCAAGTAGCAAGAAGAAAGAACCCACATCAAGATTAAGGGGGTGAATGTTGGGTTAATCTTGATGTTGCGGGTTATTTACGGGTCAAGTTCGGACCAAGTACGGGTCAAGTCGGTTACCGAGTTTACTTGAATGGGTCGGCATGTCATCGGAGCACGTTTGCGGGTTATTTACGGGTCACGGGTCGGCACGTTATCGGGTTGCCGGTTCACGGATACGGTTCGTTAAGGTTGCGGGTCAATAGGTTGCATGTTAAATGGGAATATACCCATGTGTAGCTGCATGTTCTCTTAATCATGGGTGTGAACAAGATCGGAACGGTTACGGTAGGGATTCATATGGACGTGATGGTGAAGACCGCTATAGTTATGGCGATGATGAATATCGCAGAAAAAGTCAAAGTATCGATGGTGATTATGGTGCAAAAAGTCAAAGCTCTGATAGAGATGATGGTCATCATTCTTCTAGGTATTTAACCCTCTAATAATACTCTTTTGTTCTTGCTCAATTGTCCGTTTTTGAATGATTGAGTATACATGGCACTTTCGACCCGTTTACATATACATGGCAGTTTGGTTTATGCTTTATCTCTAATGGGTCAGATGGGTTAAGATAAACGGTTAAACGGGTAAATCCATTTGAAGTGTATTCAAATGCATAGAACCTTCTAAATATCTTTGCTAGAAAATGTTTAAAATTATTATTGTAATGATATAGTATTTGTAATTGTATTTTACACGTTAGTTTATTTGTTAAATTAAAAAAAATGAATATTTTCGTTTGCAGAGATAGCAATGCTAGAGTTGAAGATGCTTCTCCTGATGGAAGGTAATAAGATGGTTTCCAGTTTGTTATTACGATATTAAAATCAATAAAATATAATAAAGGAATAATAATATATATTTTGGTGTTGGGGCAGCCGGCTTGAACCGAAATTATCTGGACAAAATCTTGTGGGACCCCCTAGTTATGAAAATGCTGTAACCGAGGGTGAGGCACCACCTCCGCCTCCCGCCGCTAATACTCTAGGCGCTGTGCTTGCTAGCAACTCTGAACCTCTGGTCGCTGCCACGCCACCGCCTCCGGCAGCCGCCACACCTTCAGCGATCTCCGACAAGGAACTAGACGGGTTTGACTTTTTTGACCCTCGTGCTCCACCCCCAGGTAAAAATGCTCTTTGTTTATTGGTACAATTGTACCTGACAATTTATTGCTAGTTAATTATTATACTTGTTGAATATATACTTAATAAAAGTTTGTTGCGGATATAGCTGTAGCTGCCCCGTCAGCGTCAAGCAATGCTGAGGTGGACTTATTTGGTTCTCTATCAGACTCTTTCTCTTCAGATGTATTGGCCCTTGTGCCATCTGAACCGCCTGCTCCTACTAGCTCTAATCCTAGTCAGACCTTTGTGGCTGCATCGCCAACAACTCTGGTGCGTCTTTGATAACTCACTACACACTCACACGCACACACGTGTGCACACTCACACGCGCATGGTTTGATACTTGTACTTTTTATGCAGCAGTTTGATGATCCATTTGGTGATGGTCCTTTTAGAGCGGTCCCTTTTAGTGATGGATTCTCGGCTCAACAGTCAACATCGCCATTCACTGTCGCTGCGACTGATGTATTCTCGGCTCAACAGTCGAAATCACCGTTTACTGAACCACCTCAGACGGTTGCCTAAACGACGGTGAATGAGATGGGATTTGGTGACGGGTTTGACCAAACCGTTGACATTCTAGCAGGTATACTTCCCCCAACTGGACCACCCACGCAGAATGGTTTTCCTTCTCAAACCGGTCAACCCGCCCAGACCCCATTTGGTCAACCAAACCAGACCCCGTTTGATCAACCAAACCAGACCCCGTTTGGTCAACCTAACCAGACCCCGTTTGGTCAACCTAACCAGACCACGTTTGGTCAACCTAACGATGCCCCGTTCGGTCAATCAAACCAGACCCCGTTTGGTCAACCAAACCAGACCCCCTTTGATAAACCTAACCAGACTCCATTTGGTCAACCAAACCAGACCCCATTTGGTCAACCAAACCAGACCCCATTTGGTCAACCAAACCAGACCCCATTTGATCAACCTAACCAGACCCCATTTGACCAACCTACGTCCCAGACTAGTTATCCAGGTCAATTTGGTCAACAAAAGCCACAGTCGGCTTTTCCAGTTCAAGGTGGCTACCAGTCTATTCCACCGTCGACGTTTTCGGCACAAGGTGGTCAGTCTGTGTTGCCACCCAGTTTCCCAGCGGCTCATGGTGGCCAATCTGAGTTGCCACATGATTTTCCAGCTCAGGGCATTCAATCTCAATCTATGATGCCCTCAGGTCACCCGTCGTCACAGGGTGGCCAATTTGAGTTGTCGTCTGCTTTTCCAGCTCAGAGCGGCCAATCTGTGTTGCCATCTGGTATCCCGACTCAGGGCAGTCAATCTATGATGCCGCCCAGTCTCCCAGCGGCTCCGGGCAGTCAATCTATGGTGGCGCCCGGTCTATCGGCGGCTCAGGGCAGTCAGTCTATGTTGCCGCCCAGTCTCCCGGCGGCTCAGGGCACTCAATCTTTATTGCCGCCCAGTCTCCCGGCAGCTCAGGTAAGTCAATCCATGTTTCCGCCCAGCCTCTCGGCGTCTCATGGTAGTCTCTCCATGTTGCCGCCCAGTCTTCCGGTGGCTCAGGGCAGTCAACCCATGCTACCGCCCAGCCTCCCGGCGGCTCAGGGCAGTCAATCTATGTTGCCGCCCAATCTCCAGGCGACTCAGGGTAGCCAATCCATGTTGCCGCCCAGTCTCCCGGTGGCTCACGGAAGTCAATCTATGCTGCCGACTAGTCTCCTAGCGGCTCAGGGCAGTCAATCTGAGCTGCTGTCTAGTTTTCCACCTCAAGGCAGTCAATCTGTGTTACCACCTGGTTTCCCGGCAGCTCAGAATGGTCAATCTGTTTTATCGTCTGGTTTCCCGTCGACTCAGGGTGGTCAATATGTGTCGTCTGGTTTCCCGTCTACTCAAAATGCATCTCTTGGTGGTATTTCTTCTCAGTCGGGCACCGTCTCACAGTTAGGGTTTCCCAATTCCAATGGTCAATTCAGTCAACCTAATAATAACCTTTACGGCGGTTTCCAGCCTCAGGGTCAACCTACATCAGCCCCAACACCGCCAGCTGCCTCGGTTTCAAGTTTCTATCAACAGCCACAGTTACAGTCAAATACCTCCAAGGTCACCCAACCACCATCTGTCACTCCATCAACAGGTGCACTTGCTATAGTTCCTCAACAACCTGTAAAAGAAAAGTTCGAGACCAAATCCAGAAAACTTTATTGATAAATGCTTTTTTGAACAACACTCTTTTTTTTAAAGGGCTCCATTTCCAGAAAACTTTTATAGTATATTGTCATGACAAAAAAAGGCCAGTCAACCAAGTGGAAATTTTAATTGGACATTTTAATTTTAAGTTTAATTATTTTATATGCTACTAGTTCTTATGGAATTTTTAAAAGTAAAAAAACAATATATGTAGATTGACGAACTACATACATATATACCTTGTATGAGCTATATATATATATATATATACCTTCACGAGCTACATATAGCTCGTGAATCTACACATATTTGTTTCCTAAACTTTTTACAATAATAAACATTTAATATGAAAAGTGAAAAATTATAAAAGTTTGCTTGGTTGGTAGTGGTTCTCTCATGATCCGCACCCTGAACATGTGTGTGTGTGTGTGTGTGTGTGTGTGTGTGTGTGTGTGTGTGTGTATTTGAGTTATGACACTATTTTCGGATGTGCAGCTAAAACAAACCCGCTATCTGACATTGGAATCGATTTTGAGGCGATAAACCGTAAAGAAAAGAGAATGGAAAAACCTAGCAAAACCCCGTCAACTTCAAATGTAACCATGGGTAAAGCCATGGGCTCGGGTTCTGGAATTGGACGTGCAGGTGCAAGTGCTCTAAGACCCGCATCCAACCCATGGCGGGTTCAGCAATGGGAATGGGAATGGGTGCAGGGCCAGGGTTTGGAGGTGGTTACGGAGGTCTAAACCAGCCCATGGGAATGAACCCATATGCCGCAAAATATGGGTATGGGAATGAACAATATGCCTCAGAATATGGGTATGGGAATGGGAATGAACAATATGCCTCAAAATATGGGTATGGGAATGAACAATGGCCAAGGGTTTCAGATGCAAGCGCCACCTGCCGCCGGATTTATGCAGCCTGGAAATTATAATCCGATGATGGGTAGAGGTGGGGGTTATGGTCAGCAACCTTATGGTGGCTACAGATAGAGTTGCAGCGGTAAGCATAGTTATTGTGATATAAAAAGCTATTCTTTTTCCTGATAATTTTGTAATTCTTTTTGATTCCGTATAGCATTCTGTATAACCAACATCAAGATTCTTAATTTCTATATATTCAAAACAATTTTTGTGTCTTGATTTTGAAGCATGTAATGACCAAAGCATGTTAAACAATGCGGCTTTCATGTAATTTTTTTTATAAAGAAGTGACTAAAACAATAACATGACGTTACAACATGACATTTCGTGTAATTTACTAAAATAAATACGTAAAGACTTACTAGCATTTGATGATTAATTTAAGACCAATTTCTCTATTCGTTAATTAGTTTTTTTAGGAGAAAATAGTTATTTTTGTCGAACCTTATGGAATATAATCGAATTTAACTCTGTTTTTCCTATACGCAATTTGCACTTGTTGGTGGAAAGAAATTGAGTGGAACGTATCATTTGGGTCCGAAATAAATGCGTGAAGACTTGCGAGTCTTTGACATGACCCAGCTTTTATGTGTGAAGACTTGTGAGTCTTTGACATGGCCCAACATTTATGATTATTTATTAACTAGATACAAATTGTGAAGACTTGCGTCTTTCGACAAGGCGCACAAATTTTCCACGCATATGTCGAAACAATCTAGAAACAATCTAAGAGGAGGACTACCATCAAGCATGTCTCAAATGACCTTGCTAAACTATCTAGATGTGTCGTATAACAGCTTGTCAGGAAGAATTCCATCTAGCACTCAACTCCAGTCCTTTGAACCTTCAAGGTACACCGGAAATGCAGGATTGTGCGGACTTCCCTTGCCCAATTATTGTCCAGGAGATAAAGAGATAGGAGGTCCACCCGTCACTCGTGAAAAGATGGATGCTGGGGAAGAAAGATGGTCTTGATACAATTACTTAATTAAGTAATCTTTTTTATTTAGTTTGGTATATGTGGTTTGAATATGATATGTAAGTTATTAGTCATATTTTCATTTGTTATAGTCATTAAAATAGTAAATTATATAAACATCAAAGTAAAAATTACAGATTTGTCCCAACGGGTATTTTTATGAAATTAACAGGAATACCTAATACCCGCGGGTATGTCTGATACCCAACTATTCTTAAGACCTAACTTAAATTTAAGAGTAAACGTCATGTTACAACCCTATGGTTAGAAACCTTTGGACATGTAATTAATATATGTATTTCATTATCCATTGAATATGTAATTATTATATGTATAGAGGAAAGTTATTGTAAAAATAAACTTAACGTACAAAACATACGAATTGCATGAAAAGTAGAAAAGGAGGCGGTGGCAAATTTGTAATTATCAGTAACTATCAAAATTACTCTTGTAGAGTAATTTTTATCTTTTGTAGAGTAATTTTGTAAAATGTTTATGTAAAGTAATTTTGGTCTTGTAGGGTAATTATCAAAATTACACTAACCCCCCCCCCCCCCCCCCCCAAAAAAAAAAAAAAAACAAAAAACAAAAAAAAACTGTAAAGTAATTTTGATATTTTGTAGAGTAATTTTGGTCTTGTAGAGTAATTATCAAAATTACACTTACCCCCCCCCCCCCAAACTAAAAGCTAAAAACTAAACAATAAAGCTAAACCGTACTTCGTATCCTGTTTACTTTCCAAAGAACTTCTCCCTGTTCGAACCATAAAGTCCTTCGCCCTTCTAACAGCACTTGCGAACGCCCACTTTATATCCATCAACTCCATTTCATCACGGTTGATTTGTAGATAATCTTCGTTGGTCAAACTAATGTTTCCAATTTGACCTGCGACCAAACCGCAGTAAGCACTGACCATTGTATTAATGAGTTCCATATGTTCCTTTGCTACTTCAATGCTAACGTTTGAGAGGTTTGATGTATTAACTTTGACTGTGTTAGGATTTATGGGTGGAGGATTGTTGGTATAATGAGCTTGCTGTTGTTGTGGTTGGGCTTGTTGTTGTTATGGTTGGGCTTGTTGTGGTGGGGCAGGAATATAAGCACTCGGATCGAACTGAGGTTGAGTAGTGGCAACTGGAGGTGTAAACGGAATATAAGAACTACCAAATTGAGTTCTAGAATAAGCCTGAGCTTGAGCACTCAGATGCGATGGCGGAAAATAGGCACTCGGATCGAAGACCGGAGGTGGAGCTGATTGTGGAAACAGAGAAGAGCTTGTATTTGATATAAACTCCGTTTGTAACTTTGGTTGCTGAACTGAACTGGAACTGGAACTAGCTAACTGGTTAAAACCTGCAAGATACATTTCGGTATTTTGAGGAGCAGGAATTCGTTTAGCTTTCCGAATTTCTTCATCATTCTTGTGTTCCAGCTTCTGAATGATTTCATAGATATTTACATTGGCAGCATCTAGAACACCCGTATGCTTTAAAAGCTCAATGTATGGGCTCCACTTTGGAGGTAGAGCATCAGTAAAACGTTCAACCAATCCCGGTTGAGTTGTAGTAACACCATAAGCAAACAGTTCACTAATCAAATGATAAAAACGTGTAATCATATCATTTAGGGTTTCGTTTTCCAAGAACTGAAATGATTCAAACTCTTTCTTCAATAGATCATGGCGTGTCTTTCTAGAAGCTGCATTTCCTTCTCCTCTCGCTACCAATGCATCCCATAATGTTTTCGTGTCGCCACAGTAAGCGAATTGATGATAGATTTCTTTGTGAAGCGCTTGTGTAAGAATAGCAAACGACTTTTTCTCTAAGTCATAGGCTTTCTTGTCATCTTCATGCATATTATTAAAACCCGCTGCCGTTGATGCTGCTACTTCGAGGGCATTGTTGCGTTCAGTAATGTAACATCTCCAAAGATCGGTGCTTTGCCCTTGAACGTATGTGTGGAAACGACCTTTCCATGATGGAAAATCGTTCATGTGATTCAACTTTGGAGGGCGATTGTTGCTGCCCATTTCGCTCTCGCTAAGCAAAAGATTTTGAATGCTTTGATTTTGATTTGATACCAAAGCCCATTGAGTTGCACTTATAGATTTCTCACCAAAAACATTCTTTACCCATGCTGCTGCAGAGGTTTGATCTTGACCTGGTCGTGGGTCCGTACTCCAATCCCACGGACTTGTACTACTCATATTTGATATTAGAAGAACTGTACCTGGTAAAACACTTGAAAACACAAAGTTAGAACAGTTTTGCAAGCCCTCTGTATAAAATTGACAACAGATGACGACGAAACACTTCTGTTTCGTCGAAATGTGTTATGACGAAACGCAATGTGTTTCATCGAAATGTGTTATGACGAAATGCAATGTGTTTCGTCGAAATGTCCTATGACGAAACGCAATTCTGTTTCGTCACTTGTGCTTTTCGTCGTGGATAAGGTTCAGACAAGTGGGTCAAGTGGGTGATAGTTGGTAAAATTTTTCAACTTAAATCATATCACTTACTGACACAGTACAAAATTTTCAACATACATCATGTCTGTTTAATCTAACAGTATGGTGAATAATATTTAATTGATTTTAATTCTTTTTCAATTTCTTTTAATTCTAAAATCAAAGATGTCTCAAGAACAGTTTGAAGGTTCTTTGAAGGTATGAAGAACAAGCCCAGAAATTTTGAGTTTTCCGGTAACTTAACAACTTTCCGAAACACGAAATTTGACAAGACTTTCACTAAAAACCCGATTTATCATTTGAACAATCAATCTAACAACGTTTTTGATAAAACTCTTTAGCAAACAAGCAAGAAACAAACAGATGTTAAGCACTTTTCCAGAAAATATGAGGTTTTTCAAGAACAAGATTTCCAGAAAATCATAAATAACAATTTTCAATACTTGATAAAAATCCAATGTTTGATTTTAAACAAGGATAAGAGCCAAACGCTCTGATACCACTTGTAGGTCCCGAAATCTGAGGATCGATAACGAAAACCTATCCTTGTTTATAACAAACAATGTCACGGGTGCGGAATCCCCGTAACGATGCCAAATCAAACACAGTAAAATAACACACGCGGTATAATCAACGAAACGCAATCTATTGATTAAAATGGGATGAGAACCAAGAACAACTGATACACACACAGTTTTACAGAATAACTTTAAGGGTATGCTCTCATCTAGTTTATGAGTGAAACCAGAAAGTGTTTATATAGTAACATGGGCCTTAGCTTCGACGAAACACAAAGCTTACGACGAAACAGAGATTGGGCCACACATTGGGCCTGAAGCAGCCCAACATACGACGAAACAGAGGTTGTTTCGTCGCTGATGTCGACGAAACGGATTGAACAGAACATCATTCTGTTTCGTCGTGAGGTGTTCGACGAAACGGATCTGTTTCGTCGAAGGCTGCAATTTCAGAAGTGTTTGCTGCAAACAGACAGTTGCAGCAAACATTATACAAACACAAACATAAAGACCAAAATACCCTTTCATGCAACATGCATTGTTCGTATAACATTACATACCAAATAGAGACAAATAAGTCAGACACAAGCGGATAGGAGGATATCCGACTTGGTCGACGGCAAATACAGACTCGATAAACGTTAAAAGCCTGTACAAAATACAACGATAAGTAAGACTAGTTACAGACACAAAAAGGTGCACCAACAACTTTCACCTTGTTTACGCATCATTTCCCTTTCATTTCTCATTATTTACATAGGAGAATACGATCGACCTCCGTTCCACAAGAAGGGATTGAAGTTCGAGTGCTACTCTCTGGGCTATCTATCTTTATCCTTCGTCGCGTTCGTCAAATTTATTTGTGTTAGTTTGTGTTCGTGAACCGTTCGCGAACACTCTCATTTCCTTAATGAATGAACACGAACATAAAATCTCGTTCGGTAAGTGTTCATGAACCGTTCGTGAACACATTTATTTCCTTAAGGTTCGTTCGGTTCGTTTACAGCCCTACCCATGATCGTTCCGGTAATATATACAAAATAGATATATAAAGACTTACGAGTCTTTAACGAAACAATATGTGCTCCACATTTAGGCCAACAAAGTCCGGCTACCCGGGTACATCCATGTCCGAGATCGCAGACGGCGCTGGTGACCTGGCCCGTCACCAATTCTAGAGGAAATCCACCGCCCGAAGGTCCACTATGGTAAAGGGGCCCCCTGTGATAAAACCCATGGTTCACACACACATTTTGCCATGAACGAGACTCCAACTGACGACCTCCCCTAGTGAAAGTCATATGGATACCCACCACTTAAAAGTTGAAAGATACTGTTCCAACGTATCAATTGGGTTTGAAGAAAACGCGTGAAGACTTCTGAGTCTTTGACATAACCAACTTTGTATTCTTTAATCAGAGACAAATTGTGAAGACTTGAGCTTTTGGAAGTCTAATTCCACATAAATTTTAAGCACGTATATATGTGGTCATGAAAATTGAAAGATAATCAACTTGTCTTATAAGTCCTGCACGCTCCACATTCCACACAATTTCTAAACAAATATGTGGTCACTAAAAAAATTAACTTACATCCAATATGAGGTAGGGTATTTCAAACTTGGAGTGTATATAAAGCTGAGTATCTTTGTTGATATATCCAACATTTAAGATTTGATACAACAAAAATGGCAAATAAGATTTACCATAAGTATTTTACCCATCCTATTTTCTTCTTTATTCTTACACTCTTTGTGTTGGAAACATTTACCACTACAACTGCCATTTCCTGGTCCTTACCACCGCTTTCCTGGTCTTTACCACCATTTTCCACTTCCCCTGGCCACCGTACCGGTAAGTGTACGGAAAAGGAGAGACAAGCTCTTCTTCATTTCAAATCATACATTCATTACGACCCTTATGGCATTCTCAATACATGGACACCCGGAGAAGAAGAAAAAGTAGCAACCAATGATTGTTGTTACTGGAGGGGAGTCACATGCAACAACCATTCTCGTGTCATAAGCCTTGACTTGTACTCTGGAAATCTTGAAGGCAAGCTTAGTCCTTCGTTGCTTAACTTAAGTTACTTGAATTATCTTGATATTTCTTCCAATTCGTTTAATGGAACGATTCCCATGTTCATTGGTTCCATGACCCAATTAAGGTATCTTCACCTTGGTTGGAATCATTTTAGTGGAACCATTCCTTCAGAACTTGGAAACCTCACAAACTTGCAAGAGCTTTCACTTGATTTTCTGAGTGGTTGCACAATTGAAAACCTAGATTGGTTGTCTCATCTGTCTCAGTTGGATAGCCTTGAAATGTCAGGTACTTCTCTTGGCAAAGTAGACAACTGGGTAAATGTGATTTCAAGTCTTAAAAAACTATCAACTTTATATTTAGTTGGATGTGACCTCTCCTATGTCATGCACCCATATTCATATGTCAACTCTTCTTTTTCTTCATCTATTGTTACCCTTTCTCTCCAAGAAAACAATCTCAACTCATCCATGTATTACTGGTTGTTCCCTTTAACTAGCAATGCACTTGTAACACTTGATCTCTCTGAGAACATGTTAGATGGGATTCCCAAATATCTTGGAAATCTGTGTGGTTTGACATCTTTGTATTTCTATAGTAACTTAATGCCTGTCAAGTTACCTGATTTTCTGAGTAACTTGTCTGGATGCACATCAGTTACTTTACAACATTTAGATGCCTCATCTAGCCAATTCACAGGGTCGTTGTCAGATGATATCCAAAATTTTTCATCCCTACAAGAGCTATATCTTTCTTATAATCAGTTAGATGGAACTATAAGTGATAAGGTGTGGCAACTACCCAAGCTTCAAAGACTAGACGTTTCTTCCAATTTTCTTAAAGGTGCCATCTCCGAAAATATTGAAAAGTCAAATATTTTATATGTTCTTCTTTCAAACAATTCACTCGAAGGAGTTCCTTTAGAATCTAAAATGTCAAACATTTCCAGCATAGAAGTTATTGACTTGAGTTCTTGCAAGCTAGGACCTCGTTTCCCCAAATGGATTCAAACAATGAAAAATCTTTCAAGTATTTATCTTTCCAATACCGGAATTTCAGATAACATTCCAGAGGACTTTTGGAAAACGTGGCCTTCTCGTTTAGCACATTTGAATATCTCTTTCAACAATATTACCGGGATAGTAACAGATATGTTATCAAATTTTGACCCTGTAGTTTCTTCTACCATAGATTTGAGTTCCAACAACTTTCATGGTCATATACGAAATGTTCCTTCCAGTTTGGAAGTGTTAGACCTCTCAAAAAATAATTTATCTGGACAAATCTTCTTTTTGTGCCAAATTAAGGATGGGTCTTTGTCCTTTCTTGATCTTTCACACAACGCATTCACTGGGCCCATTCCAGACTGTTTGTGGCATTTTACAGAACTACAAATTCTTAGTCTAGGATATAACAATCTATCTGGAAGGCTTCCTATTTCTATCAAGTTTTTGATAAAGCTTGAGGTCTTGTATTTATACAATAACAACTTCTCAGGAAAATTGCCCTTATCTTTAAAGAATTTAACCCAGTTAACCTTTTTGAATTTGGGGGCCAACAAGTTTTCTGGTTACGTGCCTAGTTGGATCGGAGAAAAGTTATCGATGTTGTATGCTCTTATCTTAACAACAAATAATTTCGTTGGGACCATCCCTTCAGATTTATGTCAATTAGTATATCTACAAATTCTAGACTTGTCCATGAATAAACTCCAGGGAGCCATCCCCTCATGTTTGGGTAATCTCACTTCCATGGCTCAAGATGGATTCTCATTCAGCCAAAAAAATATGCATCCTGCTAACCTTAGTGGGGGCGTGTATATTGACCGTTCAATGATCAAGTGGCAAGGAAATGAGCGTGAATTTGGCAGCACTCTAGAATTGGTAAAGATAATCAATTTTTCAAGCAACAATTTAACCGGAAAAATCCCGGATAAACTAACCGATCTCCATAAACTGATTGCACTCGACTTGTCAATGAATGCTCTAGTTGGAGAGATTCCATCAAAAATTGGTCTGATGAAAGAACTTCAAACCTTGGATCTATCTAGAAACAATCTTAGAGGAGGACTACCGTCAAGCATGTCTCAGATGACCTTCCTAAACTATTTAGATGTGTCGTATAACAACTTGTCAGGAAGAATTCCATCTAGCACTCAACTCCAGTCTTTTGAACCTTCAAGGTACACCGGAAATGCAGGATTGTGCGGACTTCCCTTGACCAAATACTGTCCAGGAGATAAAGTATTAGAAGGTCCACCTGTCAGTCGTGAAAGTATGGAAGGCGAGGAAGGCATGGATGATCTTCAAAGATGGTATTACATTGGAGGGGCCACTGGTTTTGCTACCGGATTTTGGATGGTGTGTATTGCTTTAATTGTTAATCGCCGTGGGAGACATGCTTTTTTTCACGTCATGAATAGCCTTGAAAATTGGGTTTATGTGAAAGTGATGGTGTTCATTGCAAAAGTACGAAGGGTTTGACAACCATAGTTGTAAGTTGGATTTCATTCTTGTTTTCGTGTGTTGTATTTATTTCTTCTTGTTCACATTTAGGGATACAAGTATGGTATTGTAAAATGTAATGCACTATTAAGTTTTAAGTCTGTTTGATGAATAAAATTGCCACCAACACCATGGGTGGCCATTTCGGTTTGTTGTGTCAAATAGGACATTATGCTATATTGTGTATAAACACGACTTGCAACTACTAGTACAAGCCCAAAGACAAGAAGAGCCTTAATGATTTATTGATAAACAGGGCTGTGAACAGGGCTACCCTGTTGTTTACATCAACATTGTTGGTTAATGTTGTTAGTTAAGCTAGAAAGTTCTGTTAGTGCCAAATATGTAATTATTAGAAGTAGAAGGTTAGATGTGAAAGTATTGTAGTCATTTTGTTCATAAGATTATTATGTTTTGCCACCTCATGGCATTAAGGCATGAGAGTTAGTTGACACTATGTATATGACACTATGTTTTCATTATCTAGTAACCATGGGTAAAGGCCATGGGTTCAGGTTCTGGAACTAGACGTGCTGGTGCAAGTGCTCTAAGACCCGCATCCAACCCCATGGCGGGTTCAACAATGGGAATGGGTGCAAGGCCCGGGTTTGGAGGTGGTTGTTGTGGAGGTCTAAACCATCCCATGGGAATGAACAATATGCCTCAAAATATGGGTATGGGAATGAACAATGGCCAAGGGTTTCAAATGCAAGCACCACCTGCCGCCAGATTTATGCAGCCAGGAAATTATAATCCGATGATGGGTAGAGGTGGCGGTTATGGTCAGCAACCTTATGGTGACTACAGATAGAGTTTGCAGTGGTAAGCATAGTTATTGTGATATAAAAAGCTCATTCTGTATAACCAATATCAAGTTACTTGATTTCTTCTATATATTCAAAACATTTTTGACTATTAATTTTGACTCATGTAATGAGTAGTAGCAAACAATAAACATTAGAATTTTAATCATCTTAATTTCACGTACATTAATAGATGACAATTCGTGAATGACCAAAGCATGTTAAACAATGCCACTTTCATGTATTTTTATAAAAAGAAGTGACTAAAACAATAACATGACATGACAACATGACATTTCGTGTTATTTACCAAACTAAATACGTAAAGACTTGCAAGCATTTCACGATTAATTTAAGATCAATTTCTTTATTCTTAATTAGTTTTTTTATGTTTGGAGGAAAATTGTTATTTTTGTATACACATATTTGCACTTGTAAGTGGAAAGAAATTGATTGGAACGTATCTATTGGATCACAAAAAAAAAAAAAAAAAAAAAAGTGTGAAGACTTTTGAGTCTTTGACATGACCCACTTTTATGATCATTAACTAGAGACAAATTTTCAAGACTTGAGTCTTTAAACGTATAATTTGGGACAAATATACAACATATATATATATATAAATGAGTGCACTAATTTTAACGTTATTTTACTAATTTCGTGAAAGTAACGTTAAAAGAGGGGGATAGTTAATCATTCATCATGTGGTGGCGCTGATAGCCGAAAGACAAGGGGGTACATGCACTAATCGGCAGTTGTCTCAATTGCTGAGTGTTATGTGCCTTATGTCCAAGGCTTGATGCAAAACTACTATCGAGCCGAGGGTCTCACTGGAAGCAGCCTCTCTATTCTTACGGGGTAGAGGTAAGGCTGTCTACATCTTACCCTCCTCAGACCCTACCTTAGCTTTGCTATTGGTGGGATTTACTGAGTATGATGATGATGATGATGATATGTCGTTGTCGTTGGTCTTGAAAGTCTTGTATGCCTCACTGTTGATGCAGATTTTGTGTCCGATGCTTGTCGAATAGATTAGTTTTATTTTACGCTGAATTTGTAATAGTTAGTGAAACGGTCTATCGAACGTGTATAGACCCGCTCGTTTGAAGTGGTCAAACGAGAGGGTTATTCGGTTGACCGTGTGTGTTTGCAAGACAAGGGGTGTGACTATAAATAGAAAACCCTTGCCATTTGCAACATAAGGAGATTTTAGGAGGTTTGAGACCTCACCCGGGAGAGATCACCACTTGGTCTCTCCCCGGATGTGTACTCCTTTGGTATTAGTTCGGTTATCTTGTAATCGGGCCGATTTGTAATGTTATACTACCGGATTAATACAAAGAAGTTGTTTGTTTATATCTAATCTCTCCCGTCTTGAACCGATCTCACAAGAATCACGGTTTCGGTCACGAAACTCGGTCCTACAATTGGTATCAGAGCCATGGTGCCCGATTTAGTAAATCTAACCGTTTACTAAGTCACATGTGCTCTAGATCTGTGATTTTAGTGATTTTTGTTCAAGAAGAAAAGTTGGGTGAAAATGAGAAAAACTCAGATTTGGACCCGAATATTCAGATCTGTGCTGAAACGAGTGTTCGGTTTTATGTTTTTCACCTATATAAACAAGTTATCATCATCAAAAATCGTATACAAAGTGTTTTCGTCAAATCTGCAAAATTGAACAGTGGCTGTGTTCTTGATGTTCTTGGCGGCTGCTTGAAGATTCGAAAGATGATACTCTGGATCGAAAGATACCAGATATTTGTGGGAACCCTCAACAACTTCGAAAGATGATCAGTTCCAAACAACCAGCATATATCAGTTCGAAAGATGATCAGTTCGAAAGATGATCAGTTCCAAACAACTTCGAAAGATGATCAGTTCCAAACAACCAGCATATATCAGTTCGAAAGATGATCAGTTCGAAAGATGATCAGTTCCAAACTACTTCGAAAGATGATCAGTCCCAACAACTTCGAAGGATCCAGATCTGATCAGCTCGAAGGATCCAATAGGTCAAATCCTTCGTTGACCAATTCATCTTTCGAGCATCAATCGTCCAGCATCTGTTTCGTCGGCTGGTGCTGGGTATCGAAGAAGACAAGGACAGTGGATGTTCTTGACATAAGAAAGATGTTGAAGATGGGGATTACGTTTGAAATTGTCGACTGAAATCGCTGGGTTTAGATGATGGACCAAATGATTTCTTTAGGATGTTGTGTGTAGGAGAGGCGGCAACAAGCGGAGATCGATCTCCGGCTACCACAGGAGTGGATGTATGGCAGAGATGAAGACACATAACGGCTGATTGCTGGAGTTTTGATTGTTGATGTTTGGTTGGTGGAATCGACCAGATGTATCGAAGAAGAAGAAGGGTATGTGTATCGATGAGGTTGAAGGAGTATTAAAAAAAAATGTCTGTGTGTATTGAAGCTGTTCATCGAAGATGAAAACAAAAGCTAATGTTGGGAGCAGGTAGGGTTTCTTGATTCACATGACCTATCATATTTTGGGCTCCATTAGAATGTGAAAACATTCTCTTTTGTCGTAATCTTATTTTGGGCTCCATTTGTGGGAGGATTAGAGATAAGTATTAAAGTTGGGCCACCGTTATTTCTTTTGGGGCTTGGTAATGGGCAGTGGTCTTTCTATTCAGACTTTTAATTATTAATCGATATTGGGCCAAGAATAGAAGATCATTCTAATGGGTCGCAAACAAAGTGGGATCGGGTGTTCGCGAAGTTGAGTTAAACGGTGCTTCTAAATTTCAACGTCGAAATTGAACGGGTTTGGGAGCACGCGGGATGTTGCGGCATGTTGTTAAAAAAAAATGATGATGAAAACTTGATTTTTGAAAAATGTGGGGTAGTCACGGTTACCGATGCAAATGTCAAAAATGGTGACGCGACTATTATGGGCCAAAAACCAAAAACAAGAACGGTATGTTCACTTCCGCACGTCAATATTTATGATTGTTAACGGTTATTCGTAAATGTTCGAAAGCATTTTGTTTATTGTCATATTCTCACATTTGAAAACGAACGTATGAACCTGGAACGTCAATACCGGTCCTAACGAGTTCACAAAGTCTTTGGAGGGATACAAGTCGGATCCTACGGGGTACTAGGCGAAATTTCCTTATCAACTAGAATATGCAACGAAGAAATCTGTTTGTTTATTGTCATATTCTCGCATTTGGTAACGAATGAATGAACCTAGAATGTCAATACCGGTCCTAACGAGTTCACAAAGTCTTTGGAGGGATACAAGTCGGATCCTACAGGGTACCAGGGGACGTTTTTATTCAACTAGAATATGCAAAGAAGAAAGTCGTTTTCGTGATTTTTCAGAACCGAGAACATTCAATGAAGATTGACGACAGTTCCGCTTAGTGGAGGGAATTGGTGAACATTTGACGACAGTTTCTTTGAAGTGGAGAGAATCTGTTAAGGTTTAGAGATTTTACCAAAGAAATGGGGGGATAAAATATTTTCAAATGTTGAATTTCTTCGGTAAATTTCTAAACGCAATCACAGGTGGTAGAGTTTGTGATTTTCTGGTGATACTAACGGTTCGGCGTGGAATGTTTTGCACATACACATATTTGAGGATTTTAATTAATTCTCCAGCCAGCGTGAAGGGTTTTGCACGGAAAAATACAGGTTTCTAAAGTCTACAGTAGTTACAAAAGCGCTGTTCACTGAAGACCTGGGGAATCTTTATGAAAGCTGATAGTTCAAGGCTGAAGACCTGCAGGATTCGGTTTTGGGTTTGATGTTTCTTTGGGATTTTACAGGGATCTGGGGGTAACTCAATTCGTTGAGTTTGCAAACGATGTACTTGGTCAAGCTGACTTCCTGAGTACTGATGCTGAAGATCCGTAGTGCATTACGTGGTCAACTTCACAAAGGCGAGACAATGAGATCTGGATGTAGTTCAACTAAGCATGCTGGTTGAGCTTGCAAGGGATACACTTGGTCTAGCTGACTTTCCTGAGTGTTGATGCTGAAGATTAAAGTGCATTACTTGGTCGATTTCACAAAGACGGTTTACAGAAGACAGTTCACCAGAAATCTCTATCAATGTAGTATGCTTGAAGATCAAGACTTGATGCAGTTTTTAAAGAATGGAACCCTTATCAAATGCCGGTTGGAGTATTGGAAGATCAGCGGAAGATCGGTCAATTGAGCCTTTTGAGGAAATTGCACAACACCCAACACGGATACGCGTACTTTAAGGGGGAAATATTTTACAAGGAGCGTCAAGATACTACTTACCTGGATCATCGGTCAAGGGGGAATTTGTTAACACAGAGAAGATGAATACTTGACTGAAGATCGATTGCAGTTGCATTTTCAGCATTCGACAGCAACGGACAAGGGGGAATTTGTTGATGCAGATTTTGTGTCCGATGCTTGTCGAATAGATTAGTTTTATTTTATGCTGAATTTGTAATAGTTAGTGAAACGGTCTATCGAACGTGTATAGACCCGCTCGTTTGAAGTGGTCAAACGAGAGGGTTATTCGGTTGACCGTGTGTGTTTGCAAGACAAGGGGTGTGACTATAAATAGAAAACCCTTGCCATTTGCAACATAAGGAGATTTTAGGAGGTTTGAGACCTCACCCGGGAGAGATCACCACTTGGTCTCTCCCCGGATGTGTACTCCTTTGGTATTAGTTCGGTTATCTTGTAATCGGGCCGATTTGTAATGTTATACTACCGGATTAATACAAAGAAGTTGTTTGTTTATATCTAATCTCTCCCGTCTTGAACCGATCTCACAAGAATCACGGTTTCGGTCACGAAACTCGGTCCTACACTCACAATCAACACAAATTTTCCACACATATGGACATGAAAGTAGAAAGAAAATCAACAAAAGCTTTGTTTTAAAAACATCCAATAGATGTGGCTATTATCCAACCTTTGGTCACACATCTATATTTATTTTTGTAAAGTAATTAAAAACAACAAAAATGTGTGAGAAAACTTAAAAACATATAATATTTGCAATAATAAACATAAATCCATACATAATTTTCAATGTAAATAATAAAGACACAAACTTTTAATAAAAAAAATTATCTACAAATGAAGCAGCAACTACAAGAGAACGTTCATTACTCCTAGCAACTAGCAACTTGCAACAGCACCAAACCCACCTGCTACAATTGTGGATGCTTTCCAGGTGCGCCGTTAGCAACTTCTTCATCACATTCACTTAAAATAACACCAGCGCCATTCGCAACAGCCCATCTAGGAATAGATGCCATGAATTATGGATGTTTTTCAGATACGCGAGGAAAAACCATCACTGAACATCAACAATAACAATTCAAAAATAATAAGAACATAATATTATATAAATAAATGCTAAAAGCATTCTTTCTAATGATATGATCAAACAAGCCTTGAGATTTCAAAACTCCAATTATCTTCATCACATTAACATTTAACCCATATACCTTGTTTAAGAAAGAACCCCTATAAATCCAAGAGCTTGAATGCTAACCAAATAGAACCAGGAATTCAGTTAGGGGTGTTCAAAAAGCTCGTGACTCGAGGCTCGCTCGAAAAAAGCTCGAGGATGGCTCGTTCGAAAAAAACCCGTTTTGTTTTCAAGCCTAACCAGCTTGTTTTGTAATCGAGCCAAGGTGCTCAGCTTGTCGCTTGGCTCGATGACTCGGCCGGTGCCTCGACTCTTTGGCTCGTATGTATGTGTGTGTATATACAATATGTTTTTATTTTTTATAGAAATGTGAGTTAGTTTTTTTTTGTTTTTGTTTTCTATGATACCGAAATTTGTAAAAATAATATTTAAAAATTAAAAAAAAAATAAACGAGTTGGCTCGATTGGGCTCAAGCTGGCTCAAAGTTTTTACGAGCCGAGCTCGAGTTCAACTTTTCAGCTCGAAAAAATTATCGAGCCAAGACGAGCTGGCTCGTTTAAGTTTGAGCTTGAGCTTGAGCCTAGCCTGGATTGGCTTGACTCGGCTCGATTACAACCCTAAATTGAGCGGGCTACTATAAATGTAGTTATGAGATGTATTTCCCTAATAGTCATTTCAATGAATACTTAGATACTCATAGACAAAGTTGGTAATGATAACTTTAGTTTTGTCTAAACAGCTATAGCTAGTTTGAATTTTTTGTAAGGGAGTGTGAGATCAAACATTCAAACCATTCCTGTGTTAAAATAAATCGATGTTATGCATCATGTTATAAAAAGCTTATGGACTAAAAAGTTTAAGCTAGCAGACAATCGATTTAAAGCCATAGTGCAATACCAATCACTAACATACCAAAAAAACTCCTCCATTATAGTAGCTTTAGAGCCACGTGCCTTGCCAAAACTCCATTAACTCCAAAACTGATGATAAGCTAGCTTCTGAACCTTCCAAGTGATAACAAGACTGATTGTTATTTTCAAGCAGAATCTAATAACATTTTTACTAGGGGTGCAAACGAGCCGAGCCTGAGCCCGAGCTCGATTCGAGCTTTGTATCTATAGCACAAGCTTGGGCTTGTAGGTAGTTTTTGAAGCTTGAGCTTGGCTCGGGTTCAACTTGTTTTTTATGTATTAATTAATTTATATTAGTTGGAATCATTGGTTTATACAAAATTTAGTTATTTTATATAATATGATGATAATAATAATAATAATAATAATAATAATAATAATAATAATAATAATTATTATTATTTGAATATATATGTAATATATAAAAGAAAAGTTAAATAGACAGTGGGCTTGTATAGGCTAGTGAGCCAGATCAAGCTCGGGCTTGGGCTCAGTAAGCTCGGCTCGTTTGCACCCCTTATTTTTAACATAAAAAAAGACATGTGGAGCATACCTGCAGGATGATGAAAGGCTACAGAAACGCGACATATAGAATAAATTGCATACGGAACTCCTGAACCATCTCTAACTGGAAATGTGGCCTTACCCAAATAGAGAACAATACAGAACTTTTCACAACAACATAACACCATTTCAATATTTGACCTAATAAGATTGTAGCTCTCCTTGTTTAAATTTGACCAACTGGGTATCTTACACCAGCGAGTACAGTAAAGATGACATAACTTCCAATAATGAATGCATACATGCCTACAAAAAATGGTAATTGCAGTTAGAGCATTGCACAAGATTGACAAACAGGTCTTCCATTTAAACTTCTTACCATTGGATTTTATGCCATGTGTTATTAGAAGAGAAGAAACTGAGCTAAAAAGCACTCGTCCAGGAACACTAGCACCACAAATAACCGCAGAATTGAAGATTAGTAGTGTCATCCGTGTTGCATCGAAAGCAACACAATACAGAGCACAAACCCATACCTAGTAATAAAATAAAAAACAAAATCATATTAACCATGGTTTGATATTCACATTGTTGTAACATGATACATTAACTTACTCTGAATCAGATCAACTTCTTCTACAAGAACAGTATCGGCTCTGATTAAATCTTCAGGATCCAGATATGTTGCAACTGCAGGCAACCAAATAATTAATTGGAATTCCATATTGAGTCAATTTGACCTGTACCAATGCTACCTATACAACTACAACGAATGCTTAAAAGTTAGCTCAGCTTAACGATCACATTCCTACATAGACAATTAGATATATCTAATTATTTTTGCCTAATTTCATACAGATTTAACCCAAAAAAAAATAAATAAAAAAAACATCTGGAATCACATCAAGTTTTCGATGATAGTATTGGTATATATTAACATTAACTATACCTATAAAACAAAATCCATACATGGAAAGACCTTCATCCAACTTATGTTGTTCTTCAACAGACCACTCAACATCTAAACCCATATCATGCTTCAACCCCAAAGCAGAATCACCAATAGCCGAACCATAAAAACCCCCCAGATTGTGTGAATCCAGATTGTTCAGTTTACACTTTACAATCAACCAAATCAAAAGTTCAAAACCCTAGATTCCTCAATCCACAACAAAACCTCAGAATAATCAAATCGAAATTACCAATGACATCATCACCAGCATGAACACAGCAACAATACGACCAATTCGAAAGCAAATCGCCAACTAATGAAACCCTAATCGAACAAAATTGATGCAGATTTGGGTATAAACACGACTAAATGAAACCACAGAGAAATGGGAGCATGAACTCACAGATTATATCAAAAGAATGGAAGTAGACTGAGTAACCAGGAACTCGAAGATGTGACGGATGTGATTCGGAGATGTGGTGAATGTGGGAGAAGACCATTGTAGAGCCAACCAGGACTCGGTTCTTCTTCCCCATGATTGTGCAGATGAGTCTGGTTCACTGGATTAGGGTTTGAATACACACAACGCATACGTGTGTAAGAGAGTAGCCGATGGAGGGATGAGTACAGCTGTACAGGGAAGGGTTTGATTTTGTTGGTGAAAAGGATGAGCGGGAGAGTGAAAACTAGAACTAATATATTTATATAACGAGTTAATGTTACCCGCGCGTTGCGGCGGGATGCTAATTATGAAAGCTTTTAATAGACCCAAACTATTTACACACTTGGTGTGTAGATATTCACCTCAAAAAGGTGTTTTTTGTCCTTATGTGCACACCCTGCAGTGTCGAACTGTGGCCAAAACGCGGCGTTTTGGCTGCAGAGTGTGCATATAAGGACAAAAAACATCTTTTAAGGTGTGTAGATATGCAAATGGGTGTGCCAACAGGTACACCCTTTTAATATCAGTACATGAGATCTCAGCGAAAATTCTTTAGTTTATATATAGTTGTGTTTTTTAAATGTTCAATTAATAAGCTGTTAAAGAAGTCACTATTTGTTAAAAATAATATATTTTTTTTAAGATTTGACAACTAAGTGTAGAAGTTATTACCGCAAACATATTTTTCTTCCCATTTATAATTACAAATACGAATTGCTAATTCTTTTAAGTTTTCTACTGTGTATAATTATGTATACAATGTATTATCTATTAAAAAGAAGCTTTTCATTCGCTACAATTATCTTATTAATCATCATACAAATAATATATATTTATAGTAGTGCTACACAGCAATAAATTAGAAAAATTAAACTGTCATCAACATATTACTCACACCTTCGTATCTATACTATATATCATAAATTCTGCAGATAATTTAAAAATAATGTTAAATTGTATACAAAAAAAAAAAAAAAAATAGGTTTCAAAGCAAAAATAACAGACATCTTAAAACGTTTAATTATGCACACGCGTTGCGGAACGTGAAGTCGCCAGATTCATATCGAAACATAAAACATTATCGTGAAAAAGAATAACTTAGACCATGGGGTATGGGGCGGGGGTTTGGGCGTAGGTTGGGGGAAAACGCCCAAGCCACCACCCCGGGTGGGCTTGGGTTGGGGCGTGGCCCTTGGGGCTTGGGTTTCAAGCCGGGCGTGGGGCGGTCTGGCCAAGCTGACATGGCGGGCTCTCACTGGAGAAGAGATAAAAAAAATTGTTGTTTTAAAACAAACAGCCCAACGGGTCAGCCCAGCGAAGCCCACCAAACCCACGCCCCAAACCCCCGCCCCACCATACCCTGTTTAAATGTGGGTCGCCCCATGTCTAACCCCAAGCCACGTGTCAACCCAAGCCCAACCCAAGCCCCACCATACCCCACGGTTTTAGGTGTACATCCGCTCTGTGATGGGGACGACCGTTTACAACAAAATTTCAATAAAAAATGTACGCTGAAATAAACACATAGCAAACTTTATATAACAAATAACAAACCTAAAACATATCAGTAAAAAAAAGTTGTAAAGAAACTAAGAGGATTTAAATCAATCTTTATAATCTGACTTAATAATTAATTAATTACAATATTTGCATATGCAATAATTTGCTAGACGAAATAAAATGTCAAGACATTATTATTAGGCCGGAGGGTGTGGGAGGCGCCACCACCGCCACCTCACCTCCTATAGCGCCGCCGGCGCCATCGACCCACACCCACCACTTTAAGTTGGGCGCTATGGAGGTCTCCGCCATCATGTTAACGGGAGGAAGGAGATGTTCAGGTGGGGCCCATTTGTTTTGCACCAATCAAATGTTTTTTTTTTTTTTTAATTTTGATTAATAGGGGGCTCCATCCCACACCGTGCAAATTAAAGGGGGCGTTATGGCTGACGTGGATCCTACGTGGCGCTTACGTGTCTTGATAAAGCCCCTAGGGGCTCCATCCCACACCCTCCAGCCTTACACAGTTACACCGCGTATAATTTAATCCATAAATCTCTTAGGTGCATTGTAGTGGAAGTAAAATAACAAAATTAAATCATGCAATATCATTATGAAAATACATGATTTAATGTTTCAAAATTATACAAAACTTGTACCTTTCAAATATTATAAACTAAATAAGTAAAAATAAAAAATAAATTAAATAATAATAAAATTCGTTATACTAACCCCGTAACATTGTACTACACAGTAAACTTTCTTCATTTCCAATAAATTTTATTTTAAACACCCTTGAAGACTGAAATTATAATCAACTGCAACTCTCATTGAATCGATTCAGAGAGGGAGAGTGGTTACCCCGGGCCGGCTTTCGGCAACGCAAAACCTTCGGACGACAGCGGTATCAATCAACTGACGCAACAACGAAAACCCCTATTCTATTGTTTCCGTTTTCTGCCCTCGCATGGATATATATATAGTGAGAGAGAGAGAGAGAGAGAGAGCGGCGACCGAAGGATGTTAGCGGTTATTGGGTTTCTAAACGTGACCGGTGACTCCCCTCGCACCATTAAAAATTCCACTCCTCTTCCTTTTGTTCTTTATTCGACGGCCGCATTTTTCTGGTGGTGGTGGGGGCTATATAGGGTGTGAAATGGTGGCAAACGACGGGAACGGTGGACGGAGGAGGCGCGATGGTTTGGTTATCAACGGTAAATTCTTTTGTTTTCAACTTTAAAGTCACGACGGTATTAAAAAAGACGCGTTATGTTATTGTTAGTGGCAAAGGACGGGAAACGGTGGATGGAGGCGACGCAATGGTTTGGTGATTAACTGTATAGTCTTTGGTTAACAAACTTAAAGCCACGACGGTATACAACGTTATGTTGTTGCCTTTTTCTGGAACGGTTATGGTTCGCTAATGTTTATATATATTAAATTAATTAATGTAGTAATACCACATGGTTATTCAGTGTTCCGTAAAAAAGTAATTGTGTAAATAGAAAGATGTATACCTCTTCGTGGGAAGAAAAAAATCGATCACGCACCGTTTCAAAAACACGTGTCCGAAGTTATAAATGGTGGATATATAATTTTGGAGGGAAGAGGTGCATGCGAAAGGGTGGGAATTAAGTGAAGGGGTAGGAGTTACTTGTTGGTGACCCATTAAATGCTGAACCATAGCGTCAGATTGGATGTCCGATCATTGGTGGGTGTGCCGGGTTATGTAAAGTCTGATGGTTGTTCGGTTTTTCATTCATGTGAAATTTTTTATCGGTTTCTTTAATGTTTTTATCTGATTTGAATGAAACGATGAAACGGCGCCTTTGTCATATAAAATTCGATGATAGCCCTACATTATTTTGTAAAGGGGAATGAAACGGTGCCCTTGCAAATGACGGGATGCGATGATCCGTTAAAAGGAATGCAACTCAATTTCATTATATATGTATGAATGAATCGGTGTCTTTTGTGAATGAATGGATGCCTTTTTTTAATGAAGGGTTGTGATGGTTTTGTGAGGCACCCTAAGTTACTTTTTGTATAGATATATAATGTAATGAAAGGTAAATCAGAATTATATAAAGATATATAAATTACATGTTGTGTATCAAAAGTAAATTAAAACTTTTAATTTGAACCAAACACATAAAACTCATTGAAACAACTATCATTATGTAAGGACCTGTAAAAATGTCCCAAATAGACCCGTAAGTGAAAACCCGGACCCCGGAAACCCTAGTGTGTATGAAAAACCAAGAAAATCAGATTTTGGGTTTTCACGCGGGCCGCGTAAACCATAAGGAACATCTACGCGGGCCGCGTCAACTTATAATTTGACCGGATAAGCATTCCAGCCACGTGTCGAACACCTGGCAACCCTACTCGTGACACATATGCCCTACACGTAGACTAGGGGTTCTCGTGGGCCGCGTAAAACCTATGTTAAGGTTTACGCGGGCCGCGTAAAACTCAAAATGTGGCTATAAGTAGCCTGTGCATGGGACTTGCTCTCGTCCCAAATTATGAAATAAAATAATTGGGCATTTCCAAGTTTAAAGATCCTGTTAAACTTCCGCTGTCAAATCAAATAATAAATGCCACGGGTTTCTGTCCCGCGGCTCCTGGACCGGGTTAAACCGGGACGGGGGTCGTGACAGAAAAAGGTGGTATCAGAGCCACTGATTTAAGCCAATTAAGTATTTAGAAATACTGAAATTTTTCTGATTGCCATTCTGTGATTTTGTGGAAACTTGATTTTAACTTAAAATTATGTGTGTCTTTATGTGTGCTAACAACATGAATGAATTATCAGAGGCACTCCAAAATTTCACTATCCATACCACCGATATGGATATCACGGGAAACCCATCTGGCTACCAGACTGATATGGAAGAGCCAATGGTATTCCAGGCCCAACCCCAGGATAAACGAAAGGCGAAAAAGAGAAGAAGATTTGTAGGCTGTAGGCGTGTGCGTAGGAAGAGACCAGCGGTACAGAAAGTTATAAAGACTGAGGATCCCAAGGATAAAGGCAAAGGAATACAGATTTTGGAGAATTCCAGGCAAGCCCAGGAAATGCCATCATGGGAGGAGCTGGATCGTAAACTGGCACTTAGTGATCTCATCGGACCTGCCAATGAAAACCTCTTCAATTACCCAATTGAGTCACAACTTCCAGTTAATCTAGAACCTGCTATCCGAGATCCCATTGTCAACCTCCGACCTCTACAAGGAGAGCTGGAAGAATGGTGGACCACTGACTGGCAATTTCAGAATCTCTTAAATAATCCTAATACCTTTTTCCCTCAACTCGACCCGGAGCCTGCGCCAAACCCACCAATGAGCAATGAGAACATGGCTGAACTCCGCCACTATGGCGAGGAGCTGGTAGACGCAGGGAATAGAATACAAGAAGTGGGAGAACAGATCTCCTTGAAGTACGACGAGAGAGAACGTCGTTTCTGAAGTGCCAGTTGACGGGGACAGTATGTGGTTGTGTGGTGTGTTTGTTTAATAATGATAAAATAATAATAAATAACAAAAATATAAATATATAAAATAACTTAAAATAAAACTTTTGTAATATATATACAATTTTGGCTATACATGTTTGGCGTGATTTCGTGCGATTACTTTATTGCATTTGGTTGTATTTATTTGTGCCAATAACTTATCTATATATTGTTAATTATCAGATGGAACACGCTGTTAATGAACCAGTTAATGAAGTTAATCAATCAGAACACAATAATGAAGATCACTTTCTAAATCGGCAAGAAATGGAAAACATCGTCGCTCAGGGAATAGCCAATGTTATCCCAACAATCGTCGCTGCTGTTAAAAGCCCTGTTGAGCCTTCACAAGCTCACCCCAGTAAACTCACGCGCGACGATAATTTCAGTAATAGTGTTAACGGAGGCGGCAATAACGACAACTTAATTCAGGCCCCAATACTCAAGAGAATGAAAGCTGCAACACCTGGTTGCACTTACAAGGAATTTCTTGCCTGTAAACCAGCCGAATTTGCAGGCAATGAAGGGGCGACAGCCGCACTGCGTTGGTTAGAAAAAACTGAAGCAGTAATTAAAATAAGTAAATGCGCAAAGGAAGACAAAGTGATGTATGCTTCTCACCTTTTCAAGGAATAGGCATTAGAATGGTGGAATACGGTATTACAAGCCAAGGGAAGTGACATGGCATATGCCATGAATTGGAAAGAATTTAGACAATTGGTGGAAAGAAAATTTTGTCCCGAATATGAAAAAGAACAAATGGCAAACAAATTCCTGAGCCACCGAATGTTGGATGTTGACTGTCAAGGGTATACTTCAAAATTCTTCGAGTATGCCAGAATTGTGCCAACTCTGGCATCGCCAGAGCCGGTACTTATTTCTCGCTACATTTGGGGTTTGATTAGCGAGATTCGTGATATTGTCAAAGCTGCTAGACCCCGCACGATTGACGATACGGTGGAAATAGCCAACACCTTGACCGACAGACTGGTGCGCACGCGATAAGAAAACAGAAAGAAGGAAGTAGCCCAAAAGATTACCCAAAGATTTCGTGTGGGTAATAGTAGTAATTTCAAGAAAAAGGGAGCCGGGCAATCTTCCACTGCTCCATTCTGCGGTACCTGCAAAAGAAAGCATTTTGGAAAATGTAAAAGAAAATTCCGAGGCATCAAGAAGAAGATTGCAGAAGAAAGAAATCAACAATCTGCTTCAACTGTGGAGAAGCTGGACATTTTAGACCAGACTGTCCTAAACTGGTCAAACCAGCTGACAACAAGGCTAAACCTGCAGAAGGAACTACCAAGAAGAATGCAAGAGCCTTCCAGTTGACTACACATGAAGCAGATCTGATTCCTGATGTGATAGCGGGTACGTTCCTAGTTCACAACGTTTATGCGAAAGTATTATTTGACTCTGGTGCAAACCACAGTTTTATAAATAATTCATTCTGCCAAGCTCTTAAGCTACCTTTAACCAAACTTAGGCAGATTTATACAGTAGAAATAGCAGACGGTAACTCTGTTAACATAGATCAAGTTTTGCAAGAAAGTAAGATAGAACTTTCAGGTCATAAATTTTCTGCAAACCTGTTACCTATGAGTTTAGCTGGATTCGATGTTGTGTTAGGAATGGATTGGTTAGTAGCCAACCATGCTCGAATCCTCTGTGATAAGAATTCTATAGAAATTCATACACCCACAGGAGGAATAATTATGGTTACAGGAGATAAGCCACGAAAGCCAATGAAATTCATTTCAGTAATGAAAGTGGCCAGTTATTCAAGAAAACAAGGAATAGCATATATGGTTTCGGTAGTTGTTAATACCAAAAGTAAGGAACTTAAGGACATTCCAGTAGTATCAGAATACCTGGATATATTCCCTGAAGAACTACCTGGATTACCACCCGATAGGGAAGTAGAATTTGGAATTCATCTAATTCCTGGAACTACACCGATAGCCAAGGCACCTTATCGGTTAGCACCCACCGAAATGTTAGAATTGAAAAAGCAGTTAGATGAATTATTAAGCAAAGGATTCATACAACCTAGTTCATCCCCTTGGGGAGCACCAGTGTTGTTTGTAAAGAAGAAAGATGGTTCAATGCGAATGTGTATTGATTACAGAGAATTGAATAAGGTTACAATTAATAATCGATACCCATTACCTAGGATTGATGATCTTTTTGATCAACTTCAGGGAGCTAGATATTTTTCTAAAATAGATTTACGCTCCGGATACCATCAGTTGAAAGTACAAGAAGAAGACATACCTAAAACAGCTTTCAGAACTAGGTATGGTCACTACGAGTTTACAGTTATGCCATTTGGATTAACAAATGCTCCCGCAACATTTACGGATATGATGAATAGGATCTGTAAACTGTACTTGGATAAATTTGTAATTGTCTTCATTGATTACATACTTATTTATTCCAAAAGCCAGGACGAGCATTGTCAACATTTACGAACACTCTTAACCCTGCTAAGAAAAGAAAAGCGTTATGCCAAATTCTCAAAGTGTGAATTTTGGATACAGAAGGTACAATTTTTAGGGCATACGGTAAATCGCGAAGGTATTCACGTAGATCCCTCCAAAATAGAAGTGATCACCAAATGGAAGGTCCCGCAATCAACTATGGAAGTTAGAAGTTTTCTAGGGTTAGCTGGATACTATAGGCGATTCATTAAAGATTTTTCTAAGACAGCTGTGCCATTGACTAAGCTAACCTGTAAAGCAGTAAAGTTTGAGTGGGGACCTAGGCAAGAAGAGGCTTTTAAGATTTTAAAACAAAGATTAACTAACGCCCCGATTCTAGCCTTACCAGAAGGGACAGAAAATTTTGAAGTTTACTGTGATGCTTCTAAGCTAGGATTAGGATGTGTGCTAATGCAACGCAAAAAGGCAATTGCATATGCCTCAAGGCAATTGAAGAAGCATGAGGAAAACTATACGACACATGACTTAGAATTAGGATCGATAATTTTTTCCCTTAAGATTTGGAGACACTATCTGTATGGAAGTAAGTTTACCGTTTATATAGACCATAAAAGCTTAAAGTACATATTTGGGCAAAAAGAATTGAACATGAGGCAAAGAGATGGATGGAAATCCTGAGTGACTACGACTGTGATATTCAATATCATGAAGGAAAAGCAAACGTAGTCGCTGATGCTCTAAGTCGTAAATATCATGAAAAGCAAAAGCGAGTTCGTGCTCTTAGATTTAATCTTCAATAAGATTTAATGGAACAACTGAAAAACATTCAGGAAACAACAATCAAGGATGATGCTGAAGGAATGAAAGGAAGGATAAAGGAAATAGAGCAAGGCACTGATGGAATTTGGAGATTCCACGATAAAAGGATTTGGGTACCTAAGCAAGGAAATTTAAGAAATAAGATTTTAGAGGAAGCCTATAAATCTAGGTATACCATGCACCCAGGAAACAATAAGATGTACCAAGATTTAAGGAATAATTTATGGTGGATAGAGATGAAAAAGGACATAGCTAAATATGTATCTAAATGTTTAACTTGTTCATAAGTTAAGGCAGAACACCAGAAACCTTCAGGATTACTCCAACAATTGGAAATGCCTGTTTGTGTCACACCCCCAAAATCCACAAGTGGAGTATCACCGCATGGAGGCGTGACTGACCAGGATCCAGCCACCAATCATATTGAACAATGCAATTAAGTAAATAAAACCAAACCCAATATAATTGGCGTTCAAAAGAAACCAAACATGTTTAAGAAATCAGCGGAAGCATAGTAATGTTTAAATAACCAAAACATAGTTTAAAGTTCAAATGTTAGGCACATGACATAACAGTCCATATCCCACAATGACATTTCCTCCTCGTGCAAACTCCATAAGCACCTAACAACCTACAAGGCATGTAACAACGAGTCAACAACAAAGTTGAGTGAGTTCACAGTTGGTGTTCATTGTTAAGTTGTTTCAAAAACCATGAGTTCATTTGTAAGCCATAAGTTAACCAGTTTTTCCCTGTTTCCCAAACATATCCATAACCAGTGGGGGCTTCCCCATGTGAACCACTAGACCTGTTTACCATATCGACCACTGACTAAAGTAAGTTGGTGCCCTGACGTCAATGTCTATCATCATTGACTAGTGCCCAGATCCATTAGTTCACGCCCGTCCTCTGCGGCACGGTGTTAGGCTTGTCAAACCTAAATAGCGCTATCTAACTAATGACCCGCTCGCCATTGGCCGGGCGATTAAGTCGATATAAAAGGAGGGACTTCATGATAGAGATTTTGGTCTAGTATCCGTGTTGTCACCCTTCAATAAAGAGGGTGTGTACGAAATCTCCAAACTAGGAGATTACGTAGGTTCCAATCATTTCCTTATCACATGTTGTCACCCTTCAATAAAGAGGGTGTGTATGTGTTCCAAACTAGGAGATCACGCAGTTTCAGTTTAAATCCTTTACCCATTCCCAACCCTTGGGAATCCCATGCCTTGTGAAAAGTGTGAACTCACCTCGGTTTGCTCGGTATGCTTAATTACTTGTGCACAAACAATTCAATCAAAGCCTATAGTATGCACGTATACACAATCAGTTTATGTTTGTAATGATTCACATGCAAACTAACATCACAGAGTGTGCTTAGGCAATTATTATCATGTACATATAAACAGTTAATCAAGTTCATACAATTCATGCTTCACATAATTGATTTCTTAGTTTATTCCAACATAGAAATCCATTAACAGACCTAACTGACTTAACTGAGTTACTGCGTCCGTTGCCCAACTTGACAGAACATTCGGAGAAATCCCATTCGACGAAATCCCTTTTGGCGAAAACCCCCAGGCGACGAAATCCCAAAGGGTTTTTGTCCAGAGTGCATCTTCATCGGCCCTGGGTTTTCGTCGGGGGTAAAGCATGATCATCACATCAGTTACGTGTTACGGCAACCCTAATCATCACTAACAGTTACATAATCACATACTGAAAACCCTAATCGCGTTTCTAGCAGTCAAGCATCAATCATCAAACAGAATATGAGTAATGGTCATCAATGAATTCAATCACAACAATCCGATCTAGTCTAACAGGTTAACAACTGAAAAGCAACTCTAACCTTTAACCAATTCATCATCATCCCAAAATAGATTATCAGATCATCAATATCATGCTAACATGCATTGGTAACACATTGAAAACGACCACCCATCCAAATCAGTTTACGAGGCCATTCATATAGTCTAATCAACATTACAAGATCCCCTTCCCTATCCATGTACATATATTCTCAATTCACAGAACTTTATCAATCAGATTTAAACATATATGCAAACATGTAATGATCTACCAAAAAGTCATGCACAAATAAACAACAGTGTGAACTAACCGAGATAGAAAGAATGATGGATTGATCGCTAGAGAGAGCTTGGAGAACTCAATGATGCCGTTGCACAGAAGGAAGGGAAGACTCTAGGGTTTCACTAATAACAGTTTTACGAAATCTATGCATGCACAGGGTTTTTAGCTTAAACACTTTTGGGCTCCTCATGGGCCAAAGGCCCATTACGGTGAAAATGCCTGTTTTCGTCGAGCGGGTGTGACGAACACCCTAAGTTCGTCGGGTGGGTATTTTGGCAAAGGTTCCAGTTTTCGTCACAAGGGAGTGTGAGTGATAAGTCTATCTAAAATAAATGATTCACAACTTTTTAATTAACACAAAACATAAGTCAACATAAACATCTTATAAACTAATCATAGTCCCGGTTTCAATGCAACGAACCACAAAACTCCGTATGAAACAAGTAACGTATAGAGGAGAAACCTTGGAAACTCGAGTTGTCACATTATCCCCAACTTGAAAGAAATTCCGTCCCGAAATTTAGCACGTGGTTACTGAGGAAGCTAGTTGTGTTGCGTTGTTTCCTGGTTTTCCTGGGGTGTCACATCATCCCCCCGTTGGTTTGGAATTTCGTCCTGAAATTCCGCAGTAGCTTCAGCCTCAGCAGTGGTTGCACTATTCTCGAACAACTGGGGATACTTGAGTTTCATTTGGTCTTCTCGTTCCCAGGTGAACTCTGGGCCACGAAGGGAGTTCCAACGAACTCGAACAAGAGGTATTCTGGTATGTTTGAGAACCCTAACGTCTCGGTCTGTGATTTCAACTGGTTCCTTGACGAATCGCAACTGATCGTCGATTGTGAGCTCCTTCAAATGAACTATGAGGGTCTCATCTGACAGACACTTCTTTAGATTTGACACGTGGAATACGTTGTGAACTCCACTGTGTTCTTCAGGTAACTTTAACTTGTAAGCGACTTTACCAATTTTCTCAATGATTTCGAATGGTCCGACATAACGTGGATTGAGTTTGCCTCGTTTACCAAAACGAACTACACCTTTTCAAGGTGAGACTTTGAGTAGCACTCGATCCCCAACCTGGAACTCGAGTGGTTTCCTGCGCTTATCAGCGTAGCTTTTCTGACGGTCACGAGCTGCCACCATTCGTTGTCGTATCTGAGAAATCTTCTCAGTTGTGTCTACCACAAGTTCTGGGCGAGTGATTTGGCTGTCACCAACTTCTGCCCAACAAAGAGGTGATCGGCATTTACGTCCCTACAATGCCTCAAACGGAGCGGCCTGGATGCTGGTGTGGTAGCTGTTATTATAGAAAATTCGACTAAAGGTAGATGTCATTCCCAGCCGTTACCAAAATCAATCACACATGTTCTAAGCATGTCTTCAAGGGTTTGGATGGTGCGTTCAGACTGCCCATCCGTTTGCTGGTGATATGCTGTACTCATGTCTAATCGAGAGCCAAAAGACTTGTGCATAGCTTGCCACAACTCAGAAGTAAAACGTGCATCACGATTGGAAATAATGGAGGTTGGCATCCCGTGCCTCGAAACCACTTCCTTTAAGTAAATGTCTGCTAAAGTAGAAAACTTGTCTGTTTCTTTGATGGCCAGAAAGTGTGCAGACTTAGTCAATCGATCCACTATCACCCAAATAGTGTCATTTCCGCGTTGAGATCTAGGCAGGCCAGTAACGAAATCCATGGAAATTTGCTCCCATCTCCATGTCAGGATCTCTGGTTGTTGGAGTAGGTCTGATGGATTCTGATATTCAGTCTTGACTCTCGCACAAGTCAAACATTTGCTAACATAAGTTGCTATGTGGGCTTTCATGCTAGGCCACCAGTATGTAGTCTTTAGGTCGTGGTACATCTTATCCGAACCAGGATGTACTGACTAACGAGACTTATGTGCTTCATCCATCACAAGCTCGCGTAAGTTTCCGTAAAGTGGGATCCAGATGCGCCCTGTCACGTAGTAAGCGCCGTCTTCTTTTTGTTCTAATCGTTTCCTCGATCCTCGTAGAGACTCGGCCCTGATATTCTCTGCTTTCAATGCTTCAACCTAAGCATCTCGTATCTGAGTAGGAAGACTAGATTGAATGGTAACTTGTAACGCTCGCACGCGCTTAGGGTTTGACTCCTTTCGGCTGAGGGCATCAGCCACAACATTGGCCTTGCCCGGATGGTACTTGATCGCGCATTCATAGTCATTCATGAGCTCGACCCATCGGCGTTGTCGCATGTTTAACTCCTTTTTCTTGAAGATATGCTCGAGACTCCTGTGATCAGTGTAAATGGTGCACTTGGTACCGTACAGGTAGTGTCTCCATATCTTAAGAGCAAAAACAACTGCTCCCGGCCCCAAATCGTGTGTAGTGTAGTTCTTTTCGTGAACCTTAAGTTGCCGCGATGCATAAGCAATGACCTTATCACGTTGCATCAACACGCAACCCAATCCTTGGATGGACGTGTCACAATAAACCACAAAATTGTCTGTGCCTTAAGGCAATGAGAGGATAGGTGCGCCACAAAGTCTATCCTTTAAGTGCTGAAATGCAGTTTCCTGTGCATCACCCCAACGATAGATGACACCCTTCTGAGTTAGCAAGGTGAGAGGTTGCGCAATCTTGGAGAAATCCTTGATGAACCTTCTGTAGTAGCCCACTAAACCCAAGAATTGGCGGATTTCTGTTGGTGTACGAGGTGCAGGCCAGTCTTTGATCGAATCAAACTTGGATGGATCAACATGGATCCTATCCCTGTTTACCACGTGGCCTAGAAAGTGGACTTCGCGAATCCAGAAATCACATTTCAAAAATTTGGCATACAACTGCTCTGTTCGAAGGAGTTCTAAAATAAGTCTCAGGTGATGCTCGTGTTCCGTCTGACTCTTAGAATAGATCAGGATGTCATCGATAAATACAATAACGAACTTATCCAGGTAAGGCCTGCACACTCTATTCATAAGATCCATGAAGACCGCAGGTGCATTTGTCAATCCAAAAGGCATAACCAGAAACTCGTAATGCCCATACCGAGTCCTGAATGTTGTCTTAGAGATATCCTCGTCTCGGACTCTCAGTTGATGGTAGCCTGAACTCAGGTCAATCTTTGAGTGGAAACTCGACCCTTGCAACTGGTCGAATAAGTCATCAACGCGTGGGAGAGGATAACGATTCTTCACGGTCACCTTGTTGAGTTCGCGGTAGTCAATACACATTCTGAAGGTATCGTCTTTCTTCTTCACAAATAACACTGGAGCTCCCCAAGGAGAAGAGCTAGGACGAATAAAACCCTTGTCCCAGAGCTCTTGTAGTTGTGCGGACAGTTCTTCGAGTTCTGACGGAGCTAAACGATAAGGTGCTCGAGCTATAGGCGCTGCTCCAGGAGCTAGCTCGATTTGAAATTCAACCTGATGGTGGGGCGGTAGACCTGGTAATTCCTTAGGAAACACCTCAGGAAAGTCACGCACCATCGGAATATCTTCTATCTTCTTCTCTTTCTTTGCTAGTTCTACCATGTGCTTGGTGCTCAAAAGTGTTGGGACGCGTTTAAGCATTTGACTAACTTTTAAGGACACATAACTGGTATCGGCACCCGAATCAAATTAAACAGTAACAAAGAAGTCATCCAGAAGAAACTTACCTATCACCACGTTGGGGTCGTTCCACGCGTCACCCTGACCAATCACAAAAGCTCGACCCCTGGCACCATTGCCACCATTGTTTCCCCCATTATTGTTTCCGTTCCCCTAATTGTTGTTGTTGTTCTGTTTCTGATTCAGCTGGGGGCGGTCTCTTTTGAAGTGGCCTTCTGCACCACACTGAAAGCATCCTTTGTTGTTACCCTGCTGATGTTGTTGCTGTTGACGCTGATTCTGTAGAGTTTGTTGCTGATTCTATCGCCGCTGATGTACAGGATAGAGGCTCCTGCAATCCTTGGCCGCATGGCCAGGTTTGTTACACCTCTGACAAGTGCCCTAAGTACACGGTCCGCTATGATGGGAACCACATTGATTGCATTTAGGGTGGTTCCCCTTGTATCCACTCTGCCCTTGACTACCAGAAGATTGTTGACAAGGGCTCTTGTAGTCATCAGTCTTTCACTGCTGACACTGAGACTGAGCTGATGTTGAACCCTTGCTTGAGACTCCATCCCATTTGCGCTTGTTGTCGTTGGGGGCATCAGATGTAGTAGTAGTAGTAGTAGTAGTAGTAGTAGTAGTAGTAGTAGTAGTAGTAGTAGTAGTAGTAGTAGTAGTAGTAGTAGTAGTAGTAGTAGTAGTAGTAGTAGTAGTAGTAGTAGTAGTAGTAGTAGTAGTAGTAGTAGTAGTAGTAGTAGTAGTACCAATACGCTTGGGCAGCCTGTTCTGCTCGACTGCCTGATCAGTGAGACGATGAGCCAAACGAACAACTTGCTGGATAGTGGCTAGGTTCGCTGCAGTCACATGACTCTGGATCTATGGCAATTAACACTTGAGGTACAGCTCGATGCGCTTGATAGGATGATCTACCATAGTAGGACACAAGATAGCCAGCTCATTTGATCTCTTCGTATATGCCTCTATTTCAGACCCCGTCATCTTTAAGTTGTAGAACTCCACTTCCAGCTTGTGGATGTCATCACGATTGCAGTACTCCTCTTTGATCAAATCTTTGAAATCATTCCATGGGGTGGCATTAGGAGCAACCAACCCCAGCATTTGGACCTGAGCGTTCCACAACGTGAGTGCTACACCTTCAAGAGTACCAGTGGCATACTTCACCCTACGAGCCTCAGGGCATTCACACATCTCGAAGACAGATTCGAGCTTCTCGAACCAGTGGAGGAGGCCTACAGCTCCTTCAGTGCCACTGAAAGTAGTTGGTTGGCAGTCCATAAAAGGTTTGAAAGTACACGCAGGAGGGTGAGCAGGTTGACCTGTCGTGCGAGTAAGAAGAGACAAAGTTAAGCACAAGTGTTGGTTCACGAGAGTAGGATCTAAAGATTCCAGAGTAAGTTGCAATGGCATGTTATACCTCCTGCCAGAGTGGCTGCGAGTGCTGCCGCAACTTGTTCATTGATTAAAGCCGTCAGCTGGGCTTGAGTTAGGTTGATACGTCCACTCATGATCTTCACAAGAAAGCATGAGTGAGATAAGTGTCGTGACAATGCATATGTGTGGAGTGACAGAAGAGAGTAAGCACACAATGGGTTTCTAACAATAGTTGCTACATTAACCAGAGCATACCATGCACAATGTACTATGTAAGTGACAAGTAGGCAATATAAACATAAATCATATCACCTATAGTGTTGAGCCTTGCACGTGAAGCGAAGCGTCATTGTGGATCGTTGAGCACTGTACAGGTTATAGTCTGGTTTTGTCAAAAAGCTTTTCCCTTTTTAAAACCAAGTTCACTATAACCAATGGCTCTGATACCAATCTGTCACACCCCCAAAATCCACAAGCGGAGTATCACCGCATGGAGGCATGACTGACCAGGATCCAGTTGCCAATCATATTGAACAATGCAATTAAGTAAATAAAACCAAACCCAATATAATTGGTGTTCAAAAGAAACCAAACATGTTTAAGATATCAGCGGAAGCACAGTATCGTTTAAATAACCAAAACATAGTTTAAAGTTCAAATGTTAAGCACAGGACATAACAATCCATATCCCACAATGACCTTTCCTCCTCGTGCAAGCTCCATAAGCACCTAACGACCTGCAAGGCATGTAACAACGAGTCAACAACAAAGTTCAGCGAGTTCACAGTTGGTATTCATTGTTAAGTTATTTCAAAAACCATGAGTTCATTTGTAAGCCATAAGTTAACCAGTTTTTCCCTGTTTCCCAAACATATCCATAACCAGTGGGGGCTTCCCCATGTGAACCACTAGACCCGTTTACCATATCGACCACTGACTAAAGTAAGTTGGTGCCCTGACGTCAATGTCTATCATCATTGACTAGTGCCCAGATCCATTAGTTCACGCCCGTCCTCTGCGGCACGGTGTTAGGCTTGTCAAACCTAAATAGCGCTATCTAACTAATGACCCGCTCGCCATTGGCCGGGCGATTAAGTCGATATAAAAGGAGGGACTTCATGATAGAGATTTTGGTCTAGTATCCGTGTTGTCACCCTTCAATAAAGAGGGTGTGTACGAAATCTCCAAACTAGGAGATTACGTAGGTTCCAATCATTTCCTTATCACATGTTGTCACCCTTCAATAAAGAGGGTGTGTATGTGTTCCAAACTAGGAGATCACGCAGTTTCAGTTTAAATCCTTTACCCATTCCCAACCCTTGGGAATCCCATGCCTTGTGAAAAGTGTGAACTCACCTCGGTTTGCTCGGTATGCTTAATTACTTGTGCACAAACAATTCAATCAAAGCCTATAGTATGCACGTATACACAATCAGTTTATGTTTGTAATGATTCACATGCAAACTAACATCACAGAGTGTGCTTAGGCAATTATTATCATGTACATATAAACAGTTAATCAAGTTCATACAATTCATGCTTCACATAATTGATTTCTTAGTTTATTCCAACATAGAAATCCATTAACAGACCTAACTGACTTAACTGAGTTACTGTGTCCGTTGCCCACCTTGACAGAACATTCAGCGACATCCCTTTTGGCGAAAACCCCCAGGCGATGAAATCTCCTGGGAGACGAAATCCCAAAGGGTTTTCGTCGAGAGTGTATCTTCGTTGGCCCTGGGTATTCGTCGGGGGTAAAACATGATCATCACATCAGTTATGTGTTAGGGCAACCCTAATCATCACTAACAGTTACATAATCACATACTGAAAACCCTAATCGTGTTTCTAGCAGTCAAGCATCAATCATCAAACAGAATATGAGTAATGGTCATCAACGAATTCAATCACAACAATCCGATCTAGTCTAACAGGTTAACAACTGAAAAAGCAACTCTAACCTTTAACCAATTCATCATCATCCCATAATAGTTTATCAGATCATCAATATCATGCTAACATGCATTGGTAACACATTGAAAATGACCACCCATCCAAATCAGTTTACAAGGCCATTCATATAGTCTAATCAACATTACAAGATCCCCTTCCCTATATATGTACATATATTCTCAATTCACAAAACTTTATCAATCAGATTTAAACATATATTCAAACATGTAATGATCTACCAAAAAGTCATGCACAAATAAACAACAGTGTGATCTAATCGAGATAGAAAGAATGATGGATTGATCGCTAGAGAGAGCTTGGAGAACTCAATGATGTCGTCGTACAGAAGGAAGGGAAGACTCTAGGGTTTCACTAATAACAGTTTTACGAAATTTGTGAGTGCACAGGGTTTTTAGCTTAAACACTTTTGGGCTCCTCATGGGCCAAAAGCCCATTACGGTGAAAATGCCTGTTTTCGTCGAGTGGGTGTGACGAACACCCTAAGTTCGTCGGGTGGGTATTTTGGCAAAGGTTCCAGTATTCGTCACAAGGGAGTGTGAGTGATAAGTCTATCTAAAATAAATGATTCACAACTTTTTAATTAACACAAAACATAAGTCAACATAAACATCTTATAAACTAATCATAGTGCCCAGTTTCAATGCAACGAACCACAAAACTCAGTATGAAACAAGTAACGTATAGTGGAGAAACCTTGGAAACTCGAGTTGTCACATTATCCCCAACTTGAAAGAAATTTCTTCCCAAAATTTAGCACGTGGTTACTGAGGAAGCTAGTTGTGTTGTGTTGTTTCCTGGTTTTCCTGGGGTGTCACATCATCCCCCCGTTGGTTTGCAATTTCATCCCGAAATTCCGCAGTAGCTTCAGCCTCAGCAGTGGTTGCACTGTTCTCAAACAACTGGGGATACTTGAGTTTCATTTGGTCTTCTCGTTCCCAGGTGAACTCTCGGCCACGAAGGGAGTTCCAACGAACTCGAACAAGAGGTATTCTGGTGTGTTTGAGAACCTTAACGTCTCGGTTTGTGATTTCAATTGGTTCCTCGACGAATCGCAAATGATCGTCGATTGTGAGCTCATTCAAAGGAACTATGAAGGTCTCATCTGACAGACACTTCTTCAGATTTGACACGTGGAATATGTTGTGAACTCCACTGAGTTCTTCAGGTAACTTCAACTTGTAAGTGACTTTGCCAATTTTCTCAAAGATTTCGAACGGTCCGACATAACACGGATTGAGTTTGCCTCGTTTGCCAAAACGAACTACACCTTTCTAAGGTGAGACTTTGAGTAGCACTCGATCCCCAACCTGGAACTCGAGTTGTTTCCTGCGCTTATCAGCGTAGCTTTTCTGACGGTCACGAGCTGCCGCCATTCGTTGTCGTATCTGAGCAATCTTCTCAGTTGTGTCTACCATAAGTTCTGGGCCAGTGATTTGGCTGTCACCAACTTCTGCCCAGCAAAAAGGTGATCAGCATTTACGTCCGTACAATGCCTCAAATGGAGCGGCCTGGATGCTGGTGTGGTAGCTGTTATTATACGAAAATTCCACTAAAGGTAGATGTCATTCCCAGCCGTTACCAAAATCAATCACACATGCTCTAAGCATGTCTTCAAGGGTTTGGATGGTGCGTTCAGACTGCCCATCCATTTACGGGTGATATGCTGTACACATGTCTAATCGAGAGCTAAAAGGCTTGTGCATAGCTTGCCACAACACAGAAGTAAAACGTGCATCACGATCGGAAATAATGGAGGTTGGCACCCTGTGCCTCGAAACCACTTCCTTTAAGTAAACGTTTGCTAAATTACAAAACTTATATGTTTCTTTGATGGCCAGAAAGTGTGCAGACTTAGTCAATCGATCCACTATCACCCAATTAGTGTCATTTCGGCGTTGAGATCTAGGCAGGCCAGTAACGAAATCCATGGAAATTTGCTCCCACTTCTATGTCGGGATCTCTGGTTGTTGGAGTAGGCCTGATGGTTTCTGATATTCAGTCTTGACTCTCGCACAAGTCAAACATTTGCTAACATAAGTTGCTATGTGGGCTTTCATGCTAGGCCACCAGTATATAGTCTTTAGGTCGTGGTACATCTTATCCGAACTAGGATGTACTGAGTAACGAGACTTATGTGCTTCATCCATCACAAGCTCGCGTAAGTTTCCGTAAAGTGGGACCCAGATGCACCCTGTCACATAGTAAGCACCGTCTTCTTTTTGTTCTAACCGTTTCCTCGATCCTCGTAGAGACTCGGCCCTGATATTCTCTGCTTTCAATGCATCAACCTGAGCATCTCGTATCTGAGTAGGAAGACTAGATTGAATGGTAAGTTGTAACGCTCGCACGCGCTTAGGGTTTGACTCCTTTCGGCTGAGGGCATCAGCCACAACAATTGCCTTGCCCGGATGGTACTTGATCGCGCATTCGTAGTCATTCAAGAGCTCGACCCATCGGCGTTGTTGCATGTTTAATTCCTTTTGCTTGAAGATATACTCGAGACTCCTGTGATCGGTGTAAATGGTGCACTTGGTATCGTACAGGTAGTGTCTCCATATCTTAAGAGCAAAAACAACTGCTCCCGGCTCCAGATCGTGCGTAGTGTAGTTCTTTTCGTGAACCTTAAGTTGCCGCGATGCATAAGAAATGACCTTATCACGTTGCATCAACACGCAACCCAGTCCTTGGATGGACGCGTCGCAATAAACCACAAAATCGTCTGTGCCTTTAGGCAATGAGAGGATAGGTGCGCTTCAAAGTCTATCCTTTAAGTGCTGAAACGCAGTTTCCTGTGCATCACCCTAACGATATATGACAACCTTCTGTAGTAGCCCGCCAAACCCAAGAATTGGCGGATTTCTGTTGGTGTACGGGGTGCAGGCCAGTCTTTGATCGAATCAACCTTGGATGGATCAACATGGATCCCATCCCTGTTTACCACGTGACCTAGAAAGTGGAATTTGTGAAGCCAGAAATCACATTTCAAAAATTTGGCATACAACTGCTCTGTTCGAAGGAGTTCCAAAATAAGTCTCAGGTGATGCTCGTGTTCCTCCTGACTCTTAGAATAGATCAGGATGTCGTTGATAAATACAATAACTAACTTATCCAGGTAAGGCCTGCACACTCTATTCATAAGATCCATGAAGACCTCAGGTGCATTCGTCAATCCAAAGGCATAACCAGAAACTCGTAATGCCCATACCGAGTCCTGAATGCTGTCTTAGAGATATCCTCGTCTCGGACTCTCAGTTGATGGTAGCCTGACCTCAGGTCAATCTTTGAGTAGAAACTCAACCCTTGCAACTGGTCGAATAAGTCATCAACGCGTGGGAGAGGATAACGATTCTTCACGGTTACCTTGTTGAGTTCGCGGTAGTCAATACACATTCTGAAGGTACCGTCTTTCTTCTTCACAAATAACACTGGAGCTCCCCAAGGCGAAGAGCTAGGACGAATAAAACCCTTGTCTAAGAGCTCTTGTAGTTGTACGGACAGTTCTTCGAGTTCTGATGGAACTAAACGATAAGGTGCTCGAGCTATGGGAGCTGCTCCAGGAGCTAGCTCGATTTGAAATTCAACCTGACGGTGGGGCGGTAGACCTGGTAATTCCTCAGGAAACACCTCAGGAAAGTCACGCACGATCGGAATATCTTCTATCTTCTTCTCTTTCTTTGAGGTGTCAGTAACGAGGGCTAAATTAGTTGTGTGGCCCTTTCGCAAACACTTCTGGGCATTAAGGAAAGAAATGATGCCCACCACAGCACTACTCTTGTTGCCATGAATCACTAAAGGTTGTTCACCAGAACGAGGAATGCGGACGATCTTCTCCTTGCGAAGAATCTCTGCTCGATGTTGAGATAACCAATCCATACCGATAACGATGTCGAAACTACCAAGAACGATGGGGATAAGATCCATAGAGAAGGTCTGACCAGCTAAGATGAGATTACAACCCTTAACTATGTGTGTGGCTTCAAGACTTTTACCGTTTGCTAGTTCTACCATGTGCTTGGTGCTCAAAAGTGTTGGGACGCGCTTAAGCATTTGACTAATTTTTAAGGACACATAACTGGTATCGGCTCCCGAATCAAATAAAACAGTAACAAAGAAGTCATCCAGAAGAAACTTACCCATCACCACGTTGGGGTCGTTCCTCGCGTCACCCTGACCAATCACAAAAGCTCGACCCCTGGCACCATTGCCACCATTGTTTCCCCCATTATTGTTTTCGTTCCCCTGATTGTTGTTGTTGTTCTGTTTCTGATTCAGCTGGGGGCAGTCTCTCTTGAAGTGGCCTTCTGCACGACACTGAAAGCATCCTTTGTTGTTAACCTACTGATGTTGTTGTTGTTGGCGCTGATTCTGTAGAGTTTGTTGCTGATTCTGTCGCCGCCGATGTGCAGGGTAGAGGCTCCTACAATCCTTGGCCGCATGGCCAGGTTTGTTACACCTCTGACAAGTGCCCTTAGTACACGGTCCGCTATGATGGAAACCACATTGATTGCATTTGGGGCGGTTCCCCTTGTACCCACTCTGCCCTTGACTACCAGAAGATTGTTGACCAGGGCTCTTTTAGTCATCAGTCTTTCGCTGCTGAGACTGAGACTGAGCTGATGTTGAACCCTTGCTTGAGACTGCATCCCATTTGCGCTTGTTGTCGCAGGGGGCATCAGATGTAGTAGTAGTAGTACCAATACGCTTGGGCAACCTATTCTGCTCGACTGCCTGATCAGTGAGACGATGAGCCAAGCGAATAACTTGCTGGATAGTGGCTAGGTTTGCTACAGTCACATGACTCTGGATCTCTGGCACTAAACCCTTGAGGTACAGCTCGATGCGCTTGATAGGAGGATCTACCATAATAGGACATAAGATAGCTAGCTCATTTGATATCTTCGTATATGCCTCTATTTCAGAGCCCGTCATCTTTAAGTTGTAGAATTCCACTTCCAGCTTATGGATGTCATCACGATTGCAGTACTCCTCTTTGATCAAATCTTTGAAATCATTCCATGGGGTGGCATTAGCAGCAACCAACCCCAGCATTTGGACCTGAGAGTTCCACCATGTGAGTGCTACACCTTCAAGAGTACCAGTGGCATTCACACATCTTGAAGACAGATTCGAGCTTCTCGAACCAGTGGAGGAGGCCTACAGCTCCTTCAGTGCCACTGAAAGTAGTAGGTCGGCAGTCCATAAAAGTTTTGAAAGTACACGCAGGAGGTTGAGCATGTTGACCTGTCGTGCGAGTAAGAAGAGACAAAGTGAAGCACAAGTGTTGGTTCACGAGAGTAGGATCTAAAGATCCCAGAGTAAGTTGCAATAGCAGGTTATACCTCCGGCTTGAGCGGCTACGAGTGCTGCCGCAACTTGTTCATTGATTAAAGCGGTCAGCTGGGCTTGAGTTAGGTTGATACGTCCACTCCTGATCTTCACAAGAAAGCATGAGTAAGATAAGTGTCATGACAATGCATATGTGTGGAGTGACAGAAGAGAGTAAGCACACAATGGGTTTCTAACAATAGTTGCTACGTTAACCAGAGCATACCATGCACAATGTACTACGTAACTAACAAGTAGGCAATATAAACATAAATCATATCACCTATTGTGTGGAGCCTTGCACGTGGAGCGAAGCGTCGTTGTGGATCGTTGAGCACTGTACAGGTTATAGTCTGGTTTTGTTAAAAAGATTTTCCCTTTTTAAAACCAAGTTCACTATAACCAATGGCTCTAATACCAATCTGTCACACCCCCAAAATCCACAAGCGGAGTATCACCGCATGGAGGCGTGACTGAACATGATCCAACCACCAATCATATTGAACAACGCAATTAAGTAAATAAAACCAAACCCAATATAACTTGCGTTCAAAAGAAACCAAACATGTTTATGAAATTAGCGGAAGCATAGTAATATTTAAATAACCAAAACATAGTTTAAAATTAAAATGTTAAGCACAAGACATAACAGTCCATATCCCACAATGACCTTTCCTCCTCGTGCAAGCTCCATAAGCACTTAACGACCTGCAAGGCATGTAACAACGAGTCAACAACAAAGTTGAGCGAGTTCACAGTTGGTGTTCATTGTTAAGTTGTTTCAAAAACCATGAGTTCATTTGTAAGCCATAAGTTAACCAATTTTTCCCTGTTTCCCAAACATATCCATAACCAGTAGGGGCTTCCCCATGTGAACCACTATACCCGTTTACCATATCGACCACTGACTAAAGTAAGTTGGTGCCCTGACGTCAATGTCTATCATCATTGACTAGTGCCCAGATCCATTAGTTCACGCCCATCCTCTGCGGCACGGTGTGAGGCTTGACAAACCTGTTGATACATATTTTGTGGATACGGCTCGGCTCGATTTGACTCGACTACGAAGTGAAGGCCGTAGTCAAGACAACCTCCTGTCTTGACTCGGTATGCGATTTACTTTGTAACATTTGTGTAAATGCAACTGCGTGTGTGCAGTTTGCATTTAGTATAGCTTATTATGTTGTCTTGTTTGTATATCCTATGGTCCAAGCCCAACATATTGAAGAAGCCCAACATCATGAGATGAAAGCACAAGCCCAAGACCCCCCAACAAAGTGACGAAATCACTTTAGATGAAAACACTATTTAGGTGAAAACACCCTTTTGGTGAAAACCAAAAGGGACGAAAACCAAATGGGACGAAATCAAGATCCTTGATTTCGTCATGTGTTTTAGTGGGCCACTTGATTTCGTCAACATGTTGGTATATATACACAGACAACAGTCATAACACTAAGAAGTCTGAATAGATTTCGGAGAGAACACACACACAACAGAGAGTTTATAGGTTTATCTTGTAAACATTGCATTGTAACCGTTTCAGAGTATTAATACATTGCGTGTTAATCATTAAATCTTTGTGTCTTGCGTGTTCGTAACTTGGTTTAACTTACCCGTTTGGATTCCGCACTTTCGGGTTTGTCGGAAAACAGGGAATAGAGGTTACTCGATCCTCCGGGTGGACCTACAATTGGTATCAGAGCATTGGCTCGATTCCTTGTTAAAACCAAGTGTTTTTATTGTGATTTGAAAGATTTTAAAGTGTTTTTCTTGTATTTTGGAGTTTAAAATCATACATTTTCTGGAAAAATGTTTCTAAAATCGTGTAAATCATGATGTTTTGCTTTTTGTTTTAGTGGAAACCTTGTTATATTACATACTTCTATGTTATTGTGGGTTTTTATTGAAAGTTTTAGCAAAAATTGTTTTTCGGAAAATTTATCGGTCACTGAAAACTCATCAAGTTCATAATATATTCAATTGTTCTTGAGTTGTTCTTGATCCATATCTGAGTTTGATCCATTTTGTGATTATATTATTGTTGTTGTTAAATATTATATTGATTGTTTGAAAAAGATGTACACAATCATAATGATAGTTGTTGAAAAAAAAGGATGTCTGATAAGTGATAGAGATAAGGTGGTGTTGTGACTTGTTTGAAAAAGGAGGATTGTGTCAGAAGATAAGAGATAAGAATTTGGAAATATCTAAATTGTCTTGTATGGTTGATATTGTCCATGAAATCTCCAACTTGTTGTCAACGAAATCACCTATGTCCAAGTCAACAAAAACACTTCAGTTAGTCAACAATATCAAGCTGCTGTACATCATTTAATTGGACAAAATCACTCTCTGAAGTTCTGGGCCGAAATCACTTCAATTGGACGAAATCCATTTTCAACGAAAACACATCTTCTTGTCAACAGCCTGGACGAAATCAAGTTGTAATTACAACTCTCAACGAAATCACACATCATCTTCCACGAAATCCCAGCACATCATTCTCAACGAAATCAGCTCATCACATCTGGGCCGAAATCAAACACCTGGGCCGAAATCACACCTGGGCCGAATTCAGTTCTGGCCGAAAACACTTCTTGTTTATCAAGCCGAAATCACATCTTGTTTTCATCAAACCGAAATCAGTACCTGGCCGAAAACACTTCTTGTTTTCATCTTGATCTGGCCAAAATCACTTTTCAACGTTTGTCTTGTTCTGAACCAAATCACTTGTCAACGAAATCACTTGTGTTTGTCACCATCCTGGACGAAAACCCTTTGAATAAAATCAACTGTTTTCGTCACATATAACATTGACGAAATCACCTTTGGATTTCGTCAAACATTCTTATACCTGTGATTTTAAACAGAGGACTTGCAAAAGGTATCCAACTTTGTGTTTTCAAGTTTTTAAGCAGGTACAATTGTTCTAACATCAATCATGAGTTGTACAAGTCCTTGGGATTGGAGTACGGATCCACAACCAGCTCAAAAACAGGTGTCGATGGCCGAATATATGAGGAGTACCATACCTCGACAACAACGGTCAATAAGTTCAAGTCAATGGGCATTGGTGTCGAATCAAAATCAAAGCATTCCAAATCTTTTGGTAGCGAGAGGAGAAGGAAATGCAGCTACTAGAAAGACACGTCATGATCTGTTGAAGAAGAAATTCGAATCATTTCATTTCTTAGAGAAAGAAACCCTAAATGATATAACTACTCGTTATTATCATTTGATGAGTGAAATGCATTATTTTGGTGTTCTTACATCTCAACAGGAAATGGTAGCACGGTTTGCTGATGCTCTACCTCCAAAGTGGAGCCCATTCATTAAGCTTTTAAAGCATACGGGCGTTTTAGATGCTGTGAATGTTAATATCTATGAATTCATTTAGAAGTTGGAGCACAAGAACGAAGAGGAAATTTGGAAAGCTAAAAGGATTGCACCTCCTCAAAACACAGAAATGTATTTGTCGGGTTTTGGTCCTTCAGCTAGTTCTAGTTCCATTCAGCAACCGAAGCTTCAAACGGTGTTTGTATCAAATACAAGCTCATCTCCGTTTCCACAGTTCAATCAAAGTGCTTATCTTTCACGACCTAAACCCCAACCTCAACCTCAAGTTTCCACAACACAACCTCAATTCGATCCAAGTGTCAGTTGTGGTCCGGCCATACAGTTGGGAAACGGTGATCAAACAAGAACTGCTTTTTACGCTGAGATTGTCAAGAATGTCAATGATGGTGAATCTTCAGGAAAAGATGATAGTTCGGAATACAGTGGCAGTTCGGATGAAGAATTGAATTTGAATGAAAGAACTGATTCTGAAGCTGATGATTTGTCGAATGACGCTAACGAGAAATCTGACTTGATCAAGAAAGCTGATGCTACATCAGAAGAAATGGAGAAGATTCTCACAGAAGATGGATCTTTCTCTTCTCAGACTGCCTTTATGGCTAATGTCACAGCTTCTACAAGTCAGGTAAAATCTGAAACTCCTATCATATGTAGTGATTGTGCTAATGTGAAACATGAATGTGCTGAATTGAAACGTGAATCTGAAACGGTTCATAGTCACAATCAAAGTCTGGTTATTGAACTGTCAAAGTGCAAAGAGGCAAATATGGCTTTAGCTAGAAATGAAAAGGATTTTAAATCTGTAATTGAAACCTTAAAGAAAAGTGTTTCCGAATTGACCAAAACTGTTTTCAATAAACAAATTGGTATTAACAATTACATTAATATCATCGAGGAAACCAAAAAGGAGCTAGCCATTGCCAAATGCGAGCATGATGCGATCAAGCTCAAACTGGATAGTTATTCTAACTCCCGATATGTGCTTGATCACATCATAAACGTTCAAAAACTGAAAGGGAACGTGAAAGGCGTTGGGTATAAGTCGTGTCCGCCTCCTTTGAGACACAACTATACCAGAATGCCCGATGAGGAAGAAATGCCACATTTTGAGCCAACTGTACCTCTTGATTATGAGGAAGTTACAACTGGCTTAGGGTTCAAAACGGACAATTCATCGGAGGGCTCATCTGATAGCATGGAAAAGTCATCATGTGCTTTAAATCAAAGTCCTCCCACAGTTGAGGACTATGATTCGTCGGATGATGAATCAGATGTGAATGACCAGGATGAATCACTTGATAAGAAGAAGGGAATAGAAATTCCAATTGAGAATCATATCCTTTGTGATCCTCCTATTCCTGTTGTGCAACAAATTGCCAAACAAGTGATTAATCCTGTCAAGGAAGTAAAAGAATCTGTGTCTACCGTTAAGAGTAATAACGTGTTGTACACTTTGGTTGGTGATTCTAAAATCTATTCAGATCATGATTTTCCAATTAAAAATGTCAATCCATCTTTGATTGATAAAGTGTTTGAAGATACTACCAGTAAGTTTTTGGAAAAGGGGATCCCGAGAGTTTCAGTAACTCAGTGTGATCCGATTCCAAAAGCTAAAGTTAGAAGAAAATTTGGAAATAAAAAATAACCAACGAAGCAATAACCTATCGCTTTTAAGGGTAAACAGCAACAACAGCGAGCTCAAAATTCTAAAGGTTTACAACTGAAGGTTGAGACCAAAGGAGCTCGTTTCAAGAAGAAAAATAATGATGTTAAATTTGTAGCATCCAAGGGTACTGATAAAATTGAGACTTTTGAAAACAAATCAAACACCGATTTTGTCCAACAAGTCAAGAATTTAAAACGTAACGCTCAAAACAATTACACCCAACACACAAACGGGTGTGATAAAGGAACAAGTACCTCTGGGTCTACAGGTTCAACACGTGAAAGTCGAACCGGTTCTCCAAAGTTTGTTGAAAGGAGAACTTGTTTCAAATGTGGGAAGGTTGGGCACATCATTAAAGACTGCACAAACTCGCCTAAACCAAATTTTGTTGAAAGAGCCCCCTCTGAACAAGGTCACTCACAACGTTGTCCTGTTTCTCCAAAACATGATAAACGCACTGTTAAAGAACAAGAAACAAAACAATGACGTCAAAACAACAAAGAAGTTGAAAAGGCGTTAAAACCGGAGGTTGTCCAAACAAAGTCTGTTAAGTTAGAGATTAAAAATGAAAAACAAAAACAGATTTGGAAACCAAAATCGGTAACTGTTTCAGGGGAAGCTCAATCCATTCCGAATCATCAGGAAATCGAAGTCACAATCCTCGATGATGAAGGACAACCCAAGTCTATTAAGGCTTGGGTCCCCCTCTCCAACTAATCTCTGAGTGAGTGTGCAGGATGTTCCAGGAGGAACTATCGATAGTCATTGGATTGTTGATAGCGGAGTGTCCATGCACAAGATCGGCGATAAATAAATCGTTGCCTTTGATGGGGAGAAAAAGAAAAGAGACAAAGAATGTCTGATGAAAGAAATTGATAACTTCGACAAATTAAAAATCTTTCCAAAGTTTGATTGTTCAAGGCTTTGATCGGGTCCCCGGGATAGATTCAATCAAAATGTACGCACCTGCAGCACGTCTGATGTACAAAATCAACAAGATGAACGTGCAGTGTACATTTCTTCGTGGTGTGAATGAAGAAAATGTGTTTGTTGAACAAACCAACCGGGTGTGCGGATGCCTTGGCATGGATTGAACAACCGCACACTACTTTTCAAAGAGAAAGTCAAAGACCTTCGCTGGTGCAATGTGGAAGACCAACCGGACCCAAAGGTTTATAATCTTGTTGCTGTGAAGAGATTTTTCAGAAAATTGAAGTAACTACAAAATCGACTTTGAAATCCACAACGGGTGGATATCCAGTTTGGGAGAGCACTCAGATTCCTTGCAATGCACGAAGCAGTTGCAGGATACGATTTTCAATTTCTAATCTCTCCTTTACTTGTCGATATTTAAGCTGCTTTATGAATTATTATTATCTCGTACAGCACTCTTTGGCCAGACACGTTGATCTCGAATATCACCTCACACGTGATTGTTTCAATATGAAACTCGTCAATGTTGTCATGGTCCGCACCGCTTACCGACGTGCCAACTGATTTTTCCAAAATTCGTTAAATCATTTCTGATTAAAACTATTTTGGTAAACGGCATTGAGGTAAAACATGAGTTAACCAACATCGGAAAATCGTTTTTGTAAATACCTTTGTGTTTTTTAAAATTTATCTTAGTTTGTTGATTTTAGGGGGAGTAAATCCAAAATTTGAAAATTCAAAAACAGTGAAAATTTTCAAAACTCAAAAACAATAGAAAAACAAAAATGAGTTTCCTGGCGAGAAAAAGAGAAAATGATAGTAAATCAGTGGTCTGTCGAAACCTCTTCGAACTGAAATGCAAAATGAAAAATGTTAAGCAACTCTATATAAGATGTATCGGTAGGCTCACAATCATTTTAAAGTGTGCAGGGTGATATAAATCTTAAATCGACTGAAGACCAGGTGGGAACCGCACATTGGCATATGGTCTTAGTACCGAAATTTCGTTTGAGAGATTGCCGAGGTTCTGAGATATTCGGTCTTTATGCTGTCTTATCATCTGGGTATCATGGTTGTTTCTTTTACCAAAACAAAACCGAGACAAAGTCTATTCCATGATACTATACATACGTGTACATATTGCATTCGACCTCAATAAGTGATCAACAATCACATGTCCAAACAAAACAAGTGATAATATATCACAGATTCTTTGTGGGAGTCAAGTTCGTCTCTTTGCTGTACGAAAGTACTGACCTGTTCACGGAATTGCTCCTGTGCCCTTCATGCATCTGAAAATCAAGTTCCTCATTAATAAGTGATTCTATCACATAGGGCTTGTTTTCATTCAAAATAAGTGAGTTTCTCACATTCTTTTATACGGTCAAACAGATGATAAATGGTATACTCACCGGTAAGATGAACTCTCGTGCATACCTTGATACGGGAATGTGTCGTGTGTGGATGAACACCGGTCGGTAAGTATAAATCATACCTTAATCGTATCCCCTCGCCATGATTACATTTGATAAGTTGAGCTTATGTGGACAACAATACCGATAATTGTTATAGGATGCTTATCTAAATGTTAACTAATTGAACAAAAAGAGCGTTTTGGCGTGACCGTACACTGATATGATTCTCTTACCCTCGAAACTCGCAAAAAGAATGTCTGTAAATATTTATTTACTATATTTCATTTCTGCATCTTTGTATATATTTATTTATTGCTTTTCGTCCTTACATTTGAAAAATGAAAAACTCCAAATAGATTTTAGGTGTGTTTTAATCTAAACTTTATAAAAGTCAAAAAGATTTTGCTTCTAGTTTATTTTTGATTGACCGATGTTGGAACTCGAGTCTATCCTACCCAAAATCCTGATTGTATGCCGGAAAACAATTGCACCTTCATAAACTGTCGAAGTTAACAAGTTTTGAAAGTAAGGGATTAAAATTGATCATTTTCTAAACTTTCAAACTGTTGTTGGTCGATGTTTGATTGAGATTTGATCTCATATGTGTCATTTGTTTAATGTTAACTATATTCCAAGCGTTTGTTCTCATTACATGTTTAGCTTTCTTGCATGTGCAGATGCTAAAGGTGAAGAGAACATGTTCGATGATAAGCTTCGGAATGAAGACACGACGTGAAGGCACTCAAATGATAAAGATGATAGAGTTGCCGCTGATCAATCCTCAACACCACAAGGATCTCACGTTTATCGAAAATCAAAAGATTCACAGCATAATCAAAGGGGGAGTTTATTGATACACTTCCTAGATAAAAGCGGGAGTTTGTTAACACACTTTCTATGTGCAATACATGAAGCCTTTGAAGATCCTACGACAAGAATGAATGAACCATCAGGAGATGGAGAACGAGATTACGAACCTCGTGAGCAGTATCCAAGGGGGAGTTTGTTGATACATATTTTGTGGATACGGCTCGGCTCGGTTTGACTCGACTACGAAGTGAAGGCCGTAGTCAGGACAACCTCCTGTCTTGACTCGGTATGCGATTTACTTTGTAACATTTGTGTAAATGCAACTGCGTGTGTGTAGTTTGCATTTAGTATAGCTTATTATGTTGTCTTGTTTGTATATCCTATGGTCCAAGCCCAACGTATTGAAGAAGCCCAACATCATGAGATAAAAGCACAAGCCCAAGACACTGGCCCAACAAAGTGACGAAATCACTTTAGATGAAAACACTATTTAGGTGAAAACACCCTTTTGGTGAAAACCAAAAGGGACGAAAACCAAATGGGACGAAAACCAAATGGGACGAAATCAAGTGATTTCGTCCAGATCCTTGATTTCGTCATGTGTTTTAGTGGGCCACTTGATTTCGTCAACATGTTGGTATATATACACAGACAACAGTCATAACACTAAGAAGTCTGAATAGATTTCGGAGAGAACACACACACAACAGAGAGTTTATAGGTTTATCTTGTAAACATTGCATTGTAACCGTTTCAGAGTATTAATACATTGCGTGTTAATCATTGAATCTTTGTGTCTTGCGTGTTCGTAACTTGGTTTAACTTACCCGTTTGGATTCCGCACTTTCGGGTTTGTCGGAAAACAGGGAATAGAGGTTACTCGATCCTCCGAGTGGACCTACAAAACCTAAATAGCGCTATCTAACTAATGACCCGCTCGCCATTGGCCCGACGATTAAGTCGATATAAAAGGAGGGACCTCATGATAGAGATTTTGGTCTAGTATATGTGTTGTCACCCTTCAATAAAGAGGGTGTGTACGAAATCTCCAAACTAGGAGATTACGTAGGTTCCAATCATTTCCTTATCACATGTTGTCACCCTTCAATAAAGAGGGTGTGTACGTGTTCCAAACTAGGAGATCACGCAATTTCAGTTTAAATCCTTTACCCATTTCCCAACCCTTGGGAATCCCATGCCTTGTGAAAAGTGTGAACTCACCTCGGTTTGCTCGGTATGCTTAATTACTTGTGCACAAACAATTCAATCAAAGCCTATCGTATGCAGGTATAAACAATCAGTTTATGTTTGTAATGATTCACATGCAAACTAACATCACAGAGTGTGCTTAGGCAATTATTATCATGTACATATAAACATTTAATCAAGTTCATACAATTCATGCTTCACATAATTGATTTCTTAGTTTATTCCAACATAGCTATCCATTAACAGATCTAACAGACTTAACTGAGTTACTGTGTCCGTTACCCAATGATGTGCTAAAAGTGGTTTAACTAAATTAACTAAATTAAACCCTAAACTAGACTCTCTAAGTTTTAAATTTATAAAACTAGGACTCTCTAAAACCTAAACCACACGACCGGCAAGTGTACCGATCGATGTAGTATAGCCTAAGGAAGTCCGAGTATCGAACCCAAGAGACTCTACTGATTACGCTAACGACTCTATCTAGACTTAGACTGACACGGACTTTAACTAAATGTTTATCTGATTGGGGGGGGGGGGGGGGGGTTTCTAAAAAATCCTAAGAATGCAAATAATGAATAACTAGATTAGCTAAATGACTAACACGAACTCTAACAAAGACTTTGACCAGAGATGAAGGAAGACTACCTAGGCTAGACGCAAGCTAAACTCAGAATGGATTCCTATTCGATGATTTTGTGGTGTGGAACCGGGATCTTTGGATACTAAACCTATTAAGACACCACTAAGCCCCTCAAACACTCTCAAGGCGATTCTTATGGCACTACCTAGGCTGTTACGCTCACCGGCTTTCTAGATTTCCTCTTTGTCCTCTAGTTTCTTGAAAGTGCCTATATAAGACACTCTACCTCTCAGCGCGAACGTCTAAAGCAACTACGGGTTTTAATCTTGGTTTAATAGATAATGGAATGTTAAGGACTTATAACCAAACCGAGACCTATTAATACCCTCGAGCCTCTCAGCGACGAGTTTAGCAGCACACTTGATTTTATTAAATTACCGAATATTACTCCTAAGGTTACTTCACGTGATTTTCACCCTAAAGGATTAATGATCTATTACGTGACATAGACACTCACCTAAATCAAGAACCCTAGCACAACCTTATTATGTGATAAAGACCGTCACCAAGGATTATACGAAGCAATAAAAAATAATAAAATAATCGTCAAGCACGCATATACACCAAGTTAAATTCCCATAGCTTTTACAGTACAAGAAAAATCCACAACCACGCCAAAAATCGAATAAGAAAAACCAAACTTTATTTAACTATTGTCATAACCTAGGTAGTACGGAAATTAGCCAAGAACCATAGTCACTAAAAAGAAATAAGTCTCAAATAAATAACAAATCATGTTCATTGGTTCGTATAATATAAAGTAAATTAAAACCAAAACACTAATTCGTTGTGAACACGGACTTGAATCTTGATCGCGGCTTTTAATCTTGAACCTTTCTTCTTTTCCCTCTTGATCGAACCTTCTGTTCTCCGTTGCGTCTGATCTTGTCGAATTATGTGCCAGCCAAAAGAATATTATGTGTCAGCCAAAAGAATATCCAACAATGATAATATCGCTTTTTCCAAATTTTCGTCTGATGTATGTTTTTATATGCGGCTCCACAAATATATTATTCCTTTTTAATAGTTGCCGTCTAAGATCATGATTTGATGTTTTATTATGTTGTTGACTTGTGAATTGTGTGAATGAATCTCGTAGCCCAAGATCTGCCAAGCCGGCCCATGTCCGTCCAAAAGAAGTCCAGCCCAAACCTTTGGATGCATGTGTTTCTTTGTGCCAATGTTAACGTGATGTTGGATCATTTAATTAAGCCCACATGTAAATTATGAAGATGATGATGTCTTGTGATATCCTCTGACGTCAAAAGTGAATCCTTAATAATGTTGTTGATTATTGTTGTTTGTTGGATTTCCTCGAAAACCACCAACTGCCCACACCCTATGATTATTATTGTTGCCTCCTTCAATTAATATAATATTCAAATGAGCAACAATTGTTTTTCTTTTGATTCTTGGTGTAGTCCAGCAAACTACCAAATAATAATAATAATAATGTGATGGTAACCTCCTCCAATATAATAATTTGCCTTTTGTATAATAATATATGTTGTATAATGTATGGTCTTTCTAACTTATTAAAAAATAATGGGCTCGGCTCAATCAGGGAAAATAACGACAATTTTACTTCAGTCACTGGCGCCCCACTCTGCCCTACTGGCTGGTTATTTGCATATTACCTATTTTCGCTCAATTTGCACCAGGACCTGACCCGACACAAAAACATAATATAACACTAAAAACTAAATAAAAATAAATAAAAACTATACATAAATTATACAATTTACACGGGACAAATATGTGTATTTTACCCTACATCACACAACTTGACAGAACATTCGGCGAAATCCCATTCGACGAAATCCCTTTTGGCGAAAACCCCCAGGCGACGAAATCCCCTGGGCGACGAAATCCCAAAGGGTTTTCTTTGAGAGTGTATCTTCGTCGGCCCTGGGTTTTCGTCGGGGGTAAAACATGATCATCACATCAGTTACGTGTTACGACAACCCTAATCATCACTAACAGTTACATAATCACATACTGAAAACCCTAATCGCGTTTCTAGCAGTCAAGCATCAATCATCAAACAGAATATGAGTAATGGTCATCATCGAATTCAATCACAACAATCCGATCTAGTCTAACATGTTAACAATTGAAAAGCTACTCTAACCTTTAACCAATTCATCATCATCCCATAATAGATTATCAGATCATCAGTATCATGCTAACATGCATTGGTAACACATTGAAAACGACCACCCATCCAAATCAGTTTACGAGGCCATTCATATAGTCTAATCAACATTACAAGATCCCCTTCCCTATCCATGTACATATATTCTCAATTCACAAAACTTTATCAATCAGATTTAAACATATATGCAAACATGTAATGATCTACCAAAAAGTCATGCACAAATAAACAACAGTGTGAACTAACCGAGATAGAAAGAATGATGGATTGATCGCTAGAGAGAGCTTGGAGAACTCAATGATGCCGTCGCACAGAAGGAAGGGAAGACTCTAGGGTTTCACTAATAACAGTTTTATGAAATCTATGCGTGCACAGGGTTTTTAGCTTAAACACTTTTGGGCTCCTCATGGGCCAAAAGCCCATTACAGCGAAAATGCCTGTTTTCGTCGAGTGGGTGTGACGAACACCCTAAGTTCGTCGGGTGGGTATTTTGGCAAAGGTTATAGTTTTCGTCACAAGGGAGTGTGAGTGATAAGTCTATCTAAAATAAATGATTCACAACTTTTTAATTAACACAAAACATAAGTCAACATAAACATCTTATAAACTAATCATAGTCCCAGTTTCAATGCAACGAACCACAAAACTCAGTATGAAACAAGTAACGTGTAGAGGAGAAACCTTGGAAACTCGAGTTGTCACAGTTTGGAAATGAGAACTAATAACCATGGATTTCGTTACTAAGTTACCCAAAACCAGAAAAGGTAACGACGCGATTTGGGTGATTGTGGATCGATTAACCAAATCTGCTCACTTTTTGCCAATGAAAGAAACCTTTAGCATGGAAAGATTAGCCAAATTATACGTAGATGAGGTAGTATCCTTACATGGAGTCCCACTCTCCATTGTATCGGATAGGGATAGTCGTTTCACTTCACATTTCTGGACGAGTTTTCAAGAGGCAATGGGGACCTGACTGAACTTAAGTACTGCATACCATCCCCAAACGGACGGACAGAGTGAAAGGACGATCCAAACCTTAGAAGACATGCTCAGGGCATGTTGATAGATTTTGGTGGAAACTGGGATGATCACCTACCCTTAATTGAATTCTCCTATAACAATAGTTATCATGCAAGCATTGAAGCTGCCCCGTTCGAAGCACTGTATGGACGAAAATGTAGAACTCCATTTTGCTGGGCAGAAATAGGAGAAAGCCAGTTATGAGGTCATGAAATCGTACAAGAAACCACTGACAAGATAACTCAAACCAACGTAAGCCGCTAGAGTTTCAAGTTGGAGATAAGGTACTCTTAAAAGTTTCTCCTTGGAAAGGGGTAGTTCGCTTCGGTAAGAAAGGAAAGCTAAGTCCAAGGTACATAGGACCATTCCCAGTAATTCAGCGCATGGGACCAGTTGCCTATCGCCTACAACTACCAGAAAAGCTAGCTGGAGTACATGACGTGTTTCATGTGTCCAACCTCAAGAAATGTTTATCTGACGAATCACTGGTAGTACCTCTTCCGGACATAGAGGTAAATGAAAAGCTAAAATTTGTTGAGAAACCAATTCAAATAGAGGACAGGAAGATCAAGTTTCTCAAACACAAAAGACTAGTACTGGTCAAGGTCAAGTGGGATTCAAAAAGAGGGCCGGAGTACACATGGGAGCTGGAATCTTAAATAAAGTGAAAGTATCCTCACTTATTCCAGTAAATCTCGAGGACAAGATTTTAAATAAGGAGGGGAGGATGTAAGGACCTGCAAAAATGTCCCAAATAGACCCGTAAGTGAAAACCCGGACCCCGGAAACCTTAGTGTGCATGAAAAACCAAGAAAATCAGATTTTTGGTTTTCACGTGGGCCGCGTAAACCATAAGGAACATCTACGCGGGCCGCGTTAACTTATAATTTGACCGGATAAGCATTCCAGCCACGTGTCGAACACCTGGAAACCCTACTCGTGACACATATGCCCTACACGTAGACTAGGGGTTCTAGCGGCCCGCGTAAAACCTATGTTAGGGTTTACGCGGGCCGTGTAAAACTCAAAATGTGGCTATAAGTAGCCTGTGCATGGGACTTGCTCTGTGTTTGAAAGTTTTGATCAAAAACGAAGTATGCTGCCTAAATTCGAAGTCTTAAGGTATCAAGACGCTGCTACGATACATGGTATTAACTCGATCACTACTACGATTCAATGTCCGATCGATTGAAACCAATCTGATGGATGTTTAAGTGCTGCCCAAATTAGAAAGGTTTTTATTTTGTCGATCTGTTGTAATCACAAACAAATCTTACCTGTGATCTGAAATACTGAAATGCTCCAAATCATGAAAGCGGCAGCTAAATAATTAATAAAGCAGCAGCTCGAACAATGGCTTCAAACACTATTTTAACCCAACAGTGGTTTCAAACAATGTTTTAACCCAACAGTGTTTGAAATCACTTTTGGGTTAAAACAGTGTTTGAAACCACTGTTGGGTTAAAACAGTGTTTTGAAATCACTTTTGGCTTCAAACACTGTTTTAACCCAAAAGTGGTTTCAAAACACTGTTTTAACCCAACAGTGATTTCAAACACTGTTTTAACCCAAAAGTGATTTCAAAACACTATTTTAACTCAAAACAGTTTTCGGGTTAAAATACTATATTAACCAACAGTGTTTAAACCTAATCTTTTTGATAAAAAAAACTTTGTCAGCCATCAATCTTGCTTGTTCTGCAACGTCTGATGCGATTTTAGCAGCAGCAGCCACTTAGCAACAGAAGAAGCGGCTGCTATTGAGACAGCTGAAGACGCTAGCTTCGCATCATCATTGGAAACCAGACCAGAATTCTTTCTACTTTCCAAACGTTTTTCCAATGATTGAGGGCAGCAGCAGCATGCACTGCTGCCTCAAATTCTTATCATACAATTTTAAATTCCTCTAAATCATCATTAAAACATCAAATATAAGTACAGAAGATGAGCTATAAATAACAGATTAATAAAATACGATAAGGATCTTGACTTACATTGGGGTTGTGTCGAGTACGTTGTTTATGGCTATTGAAGCTCGTCTGAATCCAAGTCGAACAGGATAACTGAAGCCGCGAGATGTACAAACTGCACTTGAAAAGTCTACATCTGAAATTTACAAAATTTGTAATGTCTATATAGATTTCAGAAACCGAAATATTGAACAAATTACAGAGATTAAGAAACTTGATAATGGATAGAAATAGAGAAGGAAGGCGAGGTACTAACCAAACGTAAACACTACCAACGCAACAACACACATATCACAAACCCTAACATTATAGTCACCAGACAAGCACAAAATCAATCAATCAATGAAAACAAACAAAATTAAACTCAAAATTTATATGCAAATCAATGATAATCGCTACCAACACAGTAACACACAGATCACAAACCCTAACATTGCAATTATCATCAAACACACCACAAAATCAATCAATCAATTAAAACAAAAAAAAAGTAAACTCAAAATCTAATTGCGATTCAATGTTAATGACTACCGACACAGCAACACACACATCACAAACCCTAACATTCCAATTATCATCAAACATAACACAAAATCAATCATTCAGTTAAAACAAACTCAAACTCGTAATATACCTCAAAGTGATTTTGTATTGTTCTCGAATCGATAGGATTTCCTTGCGCATCAACACCAGGAGTGATCATATCAGGCCGCTGGTACATATTAGACAGCAATAACGTAGGGCTCACGCTAGGTTTCGTGTGCAATCTGGAGCACCGATCGCCATGCCTACATGCTCTGATTTTGAAGTAGAACGGACAGTTGACTCTGTCTTTCTCTGTGCCGAAAATTGACGCTAAATGTTCCGCCACTTGTGAGCAAATTGAGCTCTAGGGTTTGAGGATTTGTTTTTGCAGAGTGAGAATAGAAGGTGGAAATGTTTATATTCTATGATGAAACTGGAGTAGGTTCTGGATGCTTCTAATATGGCCGCACCTCCGATGAACAAATTACAGAGATTTAGAGAGAGTTCTGGATTGGAAACTTTTGAAATGAGTTTTAGAGAGAGAGAGAGAGAGTTAGCTTTTTATAGATCTGTTGTTTAAATTTTGAATCTGGAGCCATGTTTAAATTTTGAATCTGGAGCCATGTTTAAATTTTGAATATGGAGCCAAAATTTTATTAATTAAAACTGATTTAATTGGAATGTTTAATAAAGATTATGACATCAGCATATCCTACATGACATGCCTTAGGAGTTGACACATAGGCAGATTTACATCAGCCAATAGTGTCTTATTATAGATAGTATAGACTAGAGGGATAACCCGCGCTACGCAGCGGGTTTTCTATCGGTATCAATTCAGTTAGTATGATACCGACATTTTATGTAACAACCAAAAGAGGAATTCGATTGATATTTTTATGCCTTATTATGGTACCGATACTCACAATAGCAACCGAAAAAGAAACCAAAAAATAAAGTCCTAATATGTCCAAAAGAATATTGCGGTAGGTATATTGCAAATATCGAATATATTAGTCCAATCGTTACGTAATGCGTTAAGAATATGAAAAAATATGACCCACGCGCGTTGCGGCGCGAGTACATCGCAAATCTCGAATGTATTAGTCCAATCGTTACATAATGCGTAAAAAATATAAAAACACGTTTAGACGTATTTGATGATCTCAATGTAACATGTAGGTGTTAGCTCGAAACTTTAGAGACTTGAGGGAGTAAAAAAGGTTTTACAAAGTTTTTAAAGACAACGGCAAATTAGCGAACGAAAGTAACTGAACGGAAATTAGGTTAGTAAAAGACTTAATAGGTTGAAAACGTATATTATATGTGATACATGGTGTCACGACCCTCGACCCACCCTGGACGGAATCGGTTGCCGTGAACAGCCACGTGGTACCGGTGATTATTTTAAAAACGTTGCAGCAGAAATTTCATCAGAACCGTGAGTTAGGAAAATATCAGAGTTTAGAAAACACCGGATTTTATTTAATAAATAAATGGGATAAACCCATGTTTTATAATGGTAGCTTTAATAAAGATAAATTTTATTTCATAAAACAATATTTCTTATTTTGATTTAATTAATAAATAAGCCACTTCTTGATGCCTTTCAGTGCCGTATCCATCTCTTACTCCCATCTACTGTAATTACCTGAAAAGTGTTTTAAAAATGTTTTGTCAGCGGGAAATACTGAGTGAGTTCGTTCATTTTTATAAAATGACCAGTTGTTATAGTCTACAGTATTAAGAGCGATTACAATTGCCTCATCTTTTAAATTAACTGATCCAGTTGTCACTTTACCGGACTGTGACTGTGGACATATCACTTGTAGGGTCCTTTCACCCCAAGTGATAAATAATTAGTAGCTATGTGCACATCCCCCCACATACTGGCATCAATTTCAGATAACAACGACTTAATCCCTGTAACTATAATTTTGATAAAAACATGCTTTCGAAAAGTATTTTGATAAAAAGAGAATGACTCACATTATAATCATGCAGATTTATACAACCAAAGTCTACATATAAGCCTTGATGGATTGCAGATTTAATTTGAGCAGAGTCTAGCCTATTGATTATTCTTGTAACCTAATGCACACGAACTAGGTAATTAACTAATACAGCATTTACGATAACTCACGAGATAGAACCCTCACAACGAATAACAAAGTGCGATACTTAACAATTCAGCGGATTCACAACGAATGACAGAGCATAGTCCGAGTTCGAACAGTACTCAAACATTCAAGTCGAAATCACGATGAATAACAAAGTATAACCCAAGTTTGAGCAGCACTTAAACATTCATTGGATAGTTTAATCGATCGGACATTGAATCGTAGCAGCGATCGAGTTAATACCCTGTATCGTAGCATCACCCCCTCTACTAATTGGTGTTTCGTGTGTGTTAATTGTGGTATATAGAACAGAACTCGGTGCCTGAAGAGAATTTCTTCGTCGAACAAACGCACAGAAGCCAGTCCCACGACCCTCTATTTATACCCAAATTTTGTCACCCCTTGCGCACCGTAACAATATAACCCTTACGGTCCGTAAGGACCCGTAACAATTATTTCCTTACGGTGCGTAAGGAACACCTAAGCACTATAGGTTTGCCACGCGTGGAACTAGCCTAGCTGAGTCGAAAATTTTGATTAAATTCAATTTTTATAATACTTATAGAGATAATCATCAAGTAGGGAATGCCCCCCCTGAGTTTTAGGGGCCCTGATCCTAATTCTGATTGTTATGAAAATTTAAGGGTTTATGCAGGATTACTTGAGTGTCTCAATTAGGGTTTCTTTTTTTAGACAAAATATAAATAATAATAATAAATAATAGTTTTGGTGAGAGTTGTTTATGGTTTGGGATATTTTTGAATATAATTATATTATAAAGAAAAAGGGAATAAAATAGTGAGAAAAGAAAATGGACTCACTTTGTAACTTTAGGGTTCAACTAGAAAACCTCCTAGTAAAATATTGGGTATAACTTTTGAGCTATTTAAAAATATATAATGCACTCGTGTTAAGTATAATACCCCTAATTCAACCTTGTCCCGATGTCCCGAGACCGAATCCCAACAACTTAGTCGGGCAGAGCCCTGACATAAGTTATGAGGCTCAGATCAATCGGAAAGGGTAGCGGTGATCTGGAGTTAAAACACTTAAAACGGGCAGAGCCTTATTATTATTTTTATAGGAAAAATAAAAAGAATAACAATGAAAGAGAGAGAGTTCGAAAGAAGGCATAATAGAATTGAACTGAGCAGTTGAATGTTTGAAATGATACTTCCTATTTATACTAAAAATTTAGCGTGTAGATCAAGCAACTGCCAACCACGTATACATTTTCCAAATGACTCTTGAACTTCCACGAACACATCTTGCTGCATAGTCATGTTTTAATTAATTTCTTATTTTCTTTTTCTTACAACACGTATACCTTTCAAATTTATCTAATAGTTTTATATTAAATATATTTTGATTTTGTTATACCTGATGTACGTAGACAATTCAAATTGAATTGTAAATTAAAGTTTATTATTATTATTTTATTATATATATATATATATATTATAATTAATTTAACTGGTTTACTTATTTGGCGTGTATAACTTTTGCAATATGATGTTTTACAAAATAATAAATATGTTATTAGAATGAGAATATTTTTGTCTACATTTGGGTCTAAGTTTTATTAAAAATAGAATAGGTTCAAAATACAATGTATTTTTATAATTTAATTATTATAGGGTTCCTAGGCCCGTTTAAGAACTTTATATTTCTTACGGTCAACCTACCCGTAAGTTACCTGTCTAATAGTATAAGTTTTTATATACTTTTATTTTATTTAGAAAGGTCACCCATATACAGGCCAATTATTTAGAATAATATTTCACCCAACTATATAAAATAGTGTTTAAAACTATTTGAGGTTGAATATTTATATTAAAAATAAACTAGTTACTAGTGGTTACACCTATAATTCTTATATGATAAAAATAGGGATGTTACATTCTCTCCACCTTGTTTTAAATCTCGTCCTCGAGATTTGGGTTATGATATTTGTTTTAGACTTATGTCACGTTTTAGTCAATAAAAACAATATTAAGATAAATGACACAGAATCAAAATATCTAATTTTGTGAATATGAATTGTATAATAAGTAGGATTCAATGATTCAACTGAATTAGTTCAAGAAATCGATGACAAACGAATGAGATGAAATGATATAATTTCAAAGGTGACTAGGTTCAAGCCAAAAGATATATGATCAATAGATATTGAATGTAAAGGACTTTTTAGAATCAATAAAAATTCTTTGTCAAAAGAAAGCTTACTTTGATTGGCAACCGAGGAAGACTTAAAATTTGACAGATTCCAAATGAAATAAAAGCATGAAAAATGATTTGTCAAATATTACATTATGATATGAGAAAATCAATGTGCTGAGATGAGTGAATTGCAAAGATACACCAAAAGATAATAGAGTTAGTGTATCATTATTTAGAGTTCCAAGTTATTTTAATTGCGAAACAATATGATAATACACTATTAGTGACCTATATTTTTTTTTACTATGTCTTAGAGATCGAAATATAATAAAAACGAGTTGTTTTGGCATGACCAACTATTATATTATATTTGTAAAACAAATGTAATATAGATTATTTGTTACGTATTTTTACTATATGTAAAAGGGTCACCACTTTTAAATATTATTTTAGCATTTTACTATATTATGTAAAATAACTTATATTGTCTATATATATTAAAAAATACTGCAATGAAATTATTACATTATACAATATTTTAGTATTATTATTTTATAAAAGAAATCACTTATTATTTATAACGTTAAATGAAATTGGTAAATAAAGGTGTAGAAATATTTATTGTACAAAAGTATTTGTAAAATACTTTGTAAATATATAACACTTAATGGGTTGATTCTATGTGATTACTTATTTTTATTTTGAAACTATATAACATTGTGAATGTATTTACAAATGTTGTAAATAAGTGAAAACGAGGACTATTCTTATATATTACCATGTTTTCTTAACCCAACGTGGTTGATGATTACCATTTTATTCCTATAGGATCATTTTCTTTACAAAACATGTGATAGACAATTATTTATATAATTTTATTCATCCCTCCTGTTTTATGAAAATATGTCTTTTTCAAAGTATATATATTTATATATAATTTAATATTTACTAAATAAGTATGATGACTTAATTTATATATTAACTAGTTATTATCATGTTTAGATATTGGTTAGTGCTGCCTTGTTTAAGCATAGGTGGCCAATCCATGCCTAACTAAGGCTAGGCTATCTAATACCTGCCCTTGATAATAACCCTAGTATTAAAAATAATCTTAACACTACTACTTATTAATATATTATTATTAATAATAAAATTATCAATAATAAATAACTAAATAATAACTTTAAATAAAAGTATACCTCAAATATAATTTCTTCACCGCAATGGTTTAAAATATAGTAATACTATATTTGTAAATTAGGTAATTCCATATATAATCAATTAAATTTATATATACTGTTTTTTGATTAACGATGATAGAGCAATAAATATTATGAAAGGCTCGATTGATATTGTAATAACTATTAAGTGATATACCGAAATATGAATTTGGGTATCATTATCTGAGCACATGATTGTTTTAAGATTACTTGTATAGAATAAATCAACAAAGTGGATTTAATATAAATAATTAAATGATTAAATCCGAGATTAGCGCAATCTTCAGATTTTGTGAAAATATTACCACAAAATGATTGTGATCACAGAAATGATTTAGTGAAGTCGAGGATTACACAAGCATGTTATAGTTCAAGAGAATTGAAATGCTTGTTAGGATTATTTTGGAATATGATGGTTTTTTTTTTAATTCATCATATGGAACTTTTGAATTGAATATGTAATGCGAGCAAGTTCAAACAATTGAACTCGGTTTGAGTTTAAATAAGAAAGTTCGGACATGGTCATAACAGAAATCATGGATGCCAAAGAAAATTGAGTTTTTCAAAAATTTATTGACTCGATATTAAGAGTCATTGTTTAGCAATAATACGGTTCACCGTGCCAAAATCAAGTCTAGCTAAAGGATATTTGAGTTTGGATAAAACGACAAATTAGAATGAAGCCCTTCAGTGGAATTCAGAATTTAAACGAACCACATGCACAACAAAAGGTGCATGTGAGGATTTACCAAGAAATGAAATGAATCAATATTCGCTAAAATAAATCCTCCTGGTATGATGACCTTTAGGAAAAGTAGAAATGCGAAAGTCAACCTATTATATGCAGAAGTCAGAATTTTCAACAAAAGAAATATAAGAACTTCTATCTGGAATTTCGTGTGATAACTGTTGTTAAGTGACATTATCAGGGAATGTCGAAAAATAAAATAGGGAATTTTGCAAAAGTATATGACTTCTTTTGCAGTGATAATTATAACTCTGATTAGACTGTGCACGGATGTTTATGGAATCCTATTATAGGGTACCTTAGAGATATTCATTTTGTAGGATCATGTGGCAAAGTGCCTCTTTTTGATTAGTAGTTCTTCTTACTGACGGAATTTTAACATTGGTGTCATCGTGACCAATTTATATTTTCAAAAGGTATTGCCTCGAAAGTTAGGTGTAATATACTTCAACTTCGGTGGATTTATAATTTAAATTTTCATGTGTTTTCTTGTACCTTATCACAACTTTACATGCTTTTTACTTGCGTTAATAGTTTATGGTAACGTATTGGAAATTCTTTACACTTTTGATGGTATCCCAACTTAATGGGTTTCTATCGTTTATTATTGTCGCTCAAGTTACTAGGCGGATAATCAGACGAAATAATGTTTGATGTCGGAAAAGAGATTCCTAATAAAGAAATCTAGACACAGATGCTTGTGCTTTATTCCAAATTGACTTTTGGAATTTCTTATAGATATACCCATCTATATAATCACATATTTCACATGCTGTAATATACATACCCTTAATAAAATCATGTATTTAACAGATTCATATTTTCAAAGTAATTCAGATATCAGATCATGATATTATTTAGGGAAATTTTGTCACTTGTTTGACATACTATGTACCCCGTCTAATCCGGTTCGCGCCGGAGAGGTAATCTCAGTGTATCTGGATAAGCTGGAGAGTCTGCTACTCTATACCCAGTTTTGCCGGAGAAAATTTTCTATTTCCCATAAATAGTATCTTTTCAAGATTTTAAAAGTGCCTCTTTTATTAGGGCTTTTATTCAGAGTCAAGGAAATTTGTATTTCCATACATATCTTTATTCTGGACTAAGTAATATCAATAGACAAGAATAAATAGCAATTAAGTGCTATTGCCTGCTAATCGTCGTTCTTATGGCATACCAATATCCATTACATTATACTTATATAAGAAATTTTATCTTGAAGCTTATATTAAGGCAAAATTCTTAAGTTCAAGTCTAAATATCATCCTGAGTGCTACCAGATAATATTAAGTTCCTAACTCTTGGTTTAAACTTAGGTATTATTATAACATCTAATTGTTTAAATAAGTGGCTTAGCTTATACTAAGGCATCTTTTCTTATGTTCAAGTCTAAATGCTATCATATGTGCTACCAGTTAATAGCAATCTCCTAACTCTTTTATTTAAGCTTAAGTATTATTATCACAACACTTATAGGCTTAAAGCAGTGGCTCTTTGAGTTGGCTCTGATACCACCTTCTGTCACGACCCTCGACCCACCCTGGACGGAATCGGTTGCCGTGAACAGCCACGTGGTACCGGTGATTATTTTAAAAACGTTGCAGCGGAAATTTCATCAGAACCGTGAGTTAGGAAAATATCAGAGTTTAGAAAACACCGGATTTTATTTAATAAATAAATGGGATAAACCCATGTTTTATAATGGTAGCTTTAATAAAGATAAATTTTATTTCATAAAACAATATTTCTTATTTTGATTTAATTAATAAATAAGCCACTTCTTGATGCCTTTCAGTGCCGTATCCATCTCTTACTCCCATCTACTGTAATTACCTGAAAAGTGTTTTAAAAATGTTTTGTCAGCGGGAAATACTGAGTGAGTTCATTCATTTTTATAAAATGACCAGTTGTTATAGTCTACAGTATTAAGAGCGATTACAATTGCCTCATCTTTTAAATTAACTGATCCAGTTGTCACTTTACCGGACTGTGACTGTGGACATATCACTTGTAGGGTCCTTTCACCCCAAGTGATAAATAATTAGTAGCTATGTGCACATCCCCCCACATACTGGCATCAATTTCAGATAACAACGACTTAATCCCTGTAACTATAATTTTGATAAAAACATGCTTTCGAAAAGTATTTTGATAAAAAGAGAATGACTCACATTATAATCATGCAGATTTATACAACCAAAGTCTACATATAAGCCTTGATGGATTGCAGATTTAATTTGAGCAGAGTCTAGCCTATTGATTATTCTTGTAACCTAATGCACACGAACTAGGTAATTAACTAATACAGCATTTACGATAACTCACGAGATAGAACCCTCACAACGAATAACAAAGTGCGATACTTAACAATTCAGCGGATTCACAACGAATGACAGAGCATAGTCCGAGTTCGAACAGTACTCAAACATTCAAGTCGAAATCACGATGAATAACAAAGTATAACCCAAGTTTGAGCAGCACTTAAACATTCATTGGATAGTTTAATCGATCGGACATTGAATCGTAGCAGCGATCGAGTTAATACCCTGTATCGTAGCATCACCCCCTCTACTAATTGGTGTTTCGTGTGTGTTAATTGTGGTATATAGAACAGAACTCGGTGCCTGAAGAGAATTTCTTCGTCGAACAAACGCACAGAAGCCAGTCCCACGACCCTCTATTTATACCCAAATTTTGTCACCCCTTGCGCACCGTAACAATATAACCCTTACGGTCCGTAAGGACCCGTAACAATTATTTCCTTACGGTGCGTAAGGAACACCTAAGCACTATAGGTTTGCCACGCGTGGAACTAGCCTAGCTGAGTCGAAAATTTTGATTAAATTCAATTTTTATAATACTTATAGAGATAATCATCAAGTAGGGAATGCCCCCCCTGAGTTTTAGGGGCCCTGATCCTAATTCTGATTGTTATGAAAATTTAAGGGTTTATGCAGGATTACTTGAGTGTCTCAATTAGGGTTTCTTTTTTTAGACAAAATATAAATAATAATAATAATAAATAATAGTTTTGGTGAGAGTTGTTTATGGTTTGGGATATTTTTGAATATAATTATATTATAAAGAAAAAGGGAATAAAATAGTGAGAAAAGAAAATGGACTCACTTTGTAACTTTAGGGTTCAACTAGAAAACCTCCTAGTAAAATATTGGGTATAACTTTTGAGCTATTTAAAAATATATAATGCACTCGTGTTAAGTATAATACCCCTAATTCAACCTTGTCCCGATGTCCCGAGACCGAATCCCAACAACTTAGTCGGGCAGAGCCCTGACATAAGTTATGAGGCTCAGATCAATCGAAAAGGGTAGCGGTGATATGGAGTTAAAACACTTAAAACGGGCAGAGCCTTATTATTATTTTTATAGGAAAAATAAAAAGAATAACAATGAAAGAGAGAGAGTTCGAAAGAAGGCATAATAGAATTGAACTGAGCAGTTGAATGTTTGAAATGATACTTCCTATTTATACTAAAAATTTAGCGTGTAGATCAAGCAACTGCCAACCACGTATACAATTTCCAAATGACTCTTGAACTTCCACGAACACATCTTGCTGCATAGTCATGTTTTAATTAATTTCTTATTTTCTTTTTCTTACAACACGTATACCTTTCAAATTTATCTAATAGTTTTATATTAAATATATTTTGATTTTGTTATTCCTGATGTACGTAGACAATTCAAATTGAATTGTAAATTAAAGTTTATTATTATTATTTTATTATATATATATATATATTATAATTAATTTAACTGGTTTACTTATTTGGCGTGTATAACTTTTGCAATATGATGTTTTACAAAATAATAAATATGTTATTAGAATGAGAATATTTTTGTCTACATTTGGGTCTAAGTTTTATTAAAAATAGAATAGGTTCAAAATACAATGTATTTTTATAATTTAATTATTATAGGGTTCCTAGGCCCGTTTAAGAACTTTATATTTCTTACGGTCAACCTACCCGTAAGTTACCTGTCTAATAGTATAAGTTTTTATATACTTTTATTTTAGAGTAAACTTCCGTTTTGCTCCCTGTGGTTTGGTCACTTTAACGGTTTTGCTCCAAACCTTTAAAAATAGCCATTTTACTCCCTGATGTTTCGGTTTTTTTGCCAGTTTGCTCCCCGCCTCTAACTCCATCCAAATTGTTTGTTTTTCCATTTTGCTCCCCGCAGGGAGCAAACTGGCAACAAAACCAAAACATCAGGGAGCAAAATGGCTATTTTTAAAGGTTTGGGGCAAAACCGTTAAAGTGACCAAACCACAGGGAGCAAAACGGAAGTTTACTCTTTATTTTATTTAGAAAGGTCACCCATATACAGGCCAATTATTTAGAATAATATTTCACCCAACTATATAAAATAGTGTTTAAAACTATTTGGGTTGAATATTTATATTAAAAATAAACTAGTTACTAGTGGTTACACCTATAATTCTTATATGATAAAAATAGGGATGTTACACATGGGTAAAGCTAGAATGTTGAAAATTAGAGGGGTTTTTGTATAACATGTAAAACAGAGTAGGGGCTAAAATTTAGAAGTAGAGAAAGCAACGTAAAAGTGAAAAAAGAACGAATAAATCACGGAAAATATTATTAAGAATAATAGATACTTAAACTTTTATTTAGCAGCAGATAATAAAAATTTTTCTTTCTCATAAAGGGCTTCGAACGCGAGACACTCACTATATTTGAATGTTCATAGAACCAACTGAATTGCGAAAGTTTTTCTTAATAGTTTCACGCAATAATAACTATAATATATACATAAAGCGGAAAAAGACAAAAAAAAAAAAAAAAGACACAGCAAAACAAAGCAAAGAAAAATGATGGCAAAAATAAATTTAAAATCAGGGCAAATATGTAATTTGGCTGGAAGGAAAGAAAACAAAACTAATTGCAAAAATCGTAATTTTAAAGCGGGGAAAAATCACAAATTGGTTGGGCCGTTGGAGGAGTTTCAAGCAGTTGCCTCGCACTATGCCCCCATCTTGTGTCTGTACTTATACACTTGGGGCAAAATCGTAATTTGCCTGGGAAAGCAAACAAAACCGATGACAAAGATGTAAATTTAAATTGAGGGCAAAAGCGTAATTTACCTGGGAGAAGGGAAATAAAACTAATGGCAAAACTGTAAATATAAACGGGGCATAATCTTTATTTCGAATCGAGGGTAAAATTGTAATTTTCCATGAGGGTAAAAGCGTAACTTTATTTTGAACGGTAGGTAAAAACGTAATTTTAAACTGATGGCTAAATCGTAATTTTAGAGCGGGGCAAAATCGTAAATTGGGTCAAAAGAGGCAAAAAAGTCAAAAAGGGAAATAAAAAAAAACACTGTTCATGCGTCTTTGCAAATGTTATATAGATAATAATTCTCATGGTTTTTTTTGTCAAGGGTAGTTTTGTTATGAAAAAGAGAGTGAGCCAAAACTTACCCTTGGGGTAATTTTTTCTTCGAGAATATGATTTTTTTGGTTCTTTTATTCTAACACATTTTCAAGATTCATTTTTTGGTAGGTTTTCGTACCCATTTTTTGGTAAATAAATTTTAGAGTATAATGTCATTTTCGTCCTTGAGGTTTGGCCAGTTTTGCGATTTTCGTCCAAAGGTTTGTTTTTTTGGATCTAAAAGGTTTGAAATCTTGTCATTTTTATCCGACTCGTTAACTCCATCCATTTTCTCCGTTAAGGCAGGGGTATTACCGTCTTTTTACACATTTTTTTGTTAAATTAAAAACACTATAAGAAATAAAGTCAATAGAGGTGGATCTTTATTTCTTATAGTGTTTTTATTTTAATAAAAAATGTCTAAAAAGACGGTAATACCCCTCTGACTTAACAGAGAAAAATGGATGGAGTAAACGGGTCGAATAAATATGGCAAGATTTCAAACCTTTTGGATCCAAATGCGGAAAAAACAAACCTTTGGACGAAAATCACAACAGTTTCACGATTTTGGTTTATATCCAAATTAATGCTTTCACATATGCATACTTTCAAGGTTTTGGTTCTTTTCTAAATTAACGGTTTCACACTTGCACATTCTCAAGATTTATACTTTTGGGTAGTTTTTCACACCCAATGTTGAGTATGATGTTCTAATTAATTCTTTGACTTGTCCACCAGGCTTTGACTGTTCTTGAATATTTGGTAGCAAATGGGTCAGAACGTGTGATCGAAGATATTAGAGAACATGGATACCAAATATCGGTGTGTTTTTTTTTCATTGAAACTTTATTATCTAAGTTTTCATGTTTAAGGGTTATGATTTTATTTTACTTTATTTTTAATAGAATTTGGCATCTTTTCAATATATCGATTCTACTGGGAGGGATCAAGGGAGCAACGTAAGGAAGAAATCTCAAAGTCTTGTTGCTCTTGTGAACGATAAAGAAAAAATACAAGAAGCAAGAGAGAAAGCTGCTGCCAGCAGGGACAAGTGAGTTTTCTAAAACTTATTAAGCCTCCTAAATGATTTTATTCAAAAAAGTTTAGAAAAAAATGATATTGAAATAGTATAGTTTTTACAATCATATTTGACACTAATATTTCTACTGGATTGACATTTATAATAGAGTAAACTTCCGTTTTACTCCCTGTGGTTTGGTCACTTTAACGGTTTTGCCCCAAACCTTTCAAAATAGCCATTTTACTCCCTGATCTATGACGTCATTCTCCATTTCACTCCCTGCCACTAACTCCGTCTAAAAAGTTTGTTAAAGATAAGGGTATTATGGTAAATCTATAAATATGTATTTAAATTGATTTTTTAAAATCCATTATTAATTCCTTAAATCTATTTTTTATTGATATTCAATATAAATAAATTATATAAATCCATATGATCATTATTTACTAAAACTGAACTTTTAGCAGACCATCCCCAACCCTCACCACCACCACCACCACCACTACAACTCCACCAGCCGACCACCCCAACCCACCTTACACATTCTCGCTATCTCTTGATGGTAACCACCACCCCCATCGCTGCCTGTCAACACCCTCTTCTAACCCAACATCTCTTCCAAAATTTAGATCTGAAATCAGATCATCAGATCTGCACGACACTGCTCTAAGGGCTCTCACATATTGAATCGTTTTTCAATCGATTCCATGGGGCTCTTTGCCAGGTGCGATTGAGGCTTCAATTTGCAGGTTCATCGGTGGGTAATGGTGGCAGTTTGGTTCGATTTGCAGGTTTTTAGGCGGGTGATGGTGGTGGCGGCGACTTGGTGGTATAAGTGATGGTGGCTTTGAATGGGAGAGAGATGGCGAGATGGTGGTGATGTCAGGCAAGTGGTGGCTGGATGGTGGTGGTTGTCAGTTAGAAGAGGGAGAGAGGTGGTCGGTTAGAAGACGGAGAAAGTTTGACGGTGGTGGTGTGGCCGCGAAAGTGGTGGTAGTACCCATCTATTTCGCTCAGATCTGTTTGTAACGGTGGCGGCAGCAATTGGCGGTGGTGATGGGGTTAGATGGGGTTACAGAGAGAAAGTGGGTATACCTTTTCAACAATCAAACCAGCCACTGCCTTCTTTAATTTCTCGATTTCAAGTTTATCTTTCTCATTGGTTTTCTGCAAGTTTCCTTCTAGAAACAGTTGTAAATCGAAAGAGTCATTCTTTTGACCATTAGTCTTAGATCAGCTAAGGTTTGTTGTGGGTTTTATAGGGTATTCCAATGGTGGTACGTGGTGGTTGATGGTGATAGCTGCTGGTGGAGAGAGAGAGGCGGTGTGAGGTGGTGGGTGGCGGCGGTGTGAGGTGGTGGGTGGACATCACAGAAGTTAGAGGGAGAGAGAGAGAGAGAGTCAAAGTAATTGGTAATAAGATTAACGATGCTTGATTTATTTTGGTTTATATTAAGGAAATTTAGGAAATTACCAAAATACCCTTATTTTATATTTGTAATTACTAAAATACCCTTTCAGTTAATTAATAATTTGGATGGAGTTAGTGGCAGGGAGTGAAATGGAGAATGACGTCATAGATCAGGGAGTAAAATGGCTATTTTGAAAGGTTTGGGGCAAAACCGTTAAAGTGACCAAACCACAGGGAGCAAAACGGAAGTTTACTCTTTATAATATTTCAAAGTAGGTTCCGCCAGACATCCGGAGGTTCTGGAGATGATCGATATGACGGGCAATATGGAAGTAGAGATGAAGATCGTAACGGTTACGGTAGGGATTCATATGGACGTGATGGTGAAGACCGCTATGGTTATGGCGATGATGAGTATCGCAGAAAAAGTCAAAGTATTGATGGTGATTATGGTGCAAAAAGTCAAAGCTCTGATAGAGATGATGGTCATCATTCTTCTAGGTATATAACCCTCTAATAATACTCGTTTGTTCTCGCTCAATTGTCCGTTTTTGAATGATCGGGTATATGTGGCACTTTTGACCCGCTTACATATACATGGGTCAATTTGGTTTATGCTTTATCTCTAATGGGCCAGATGGGTTAAGATAAATGGTTAAACGGGTAAAGCCATTTGGAATGTGTTCAAACGCATAAAACCTTCTAAATATCTTTGTTAGAAAATGTTCAAAATTATTATTGTAATGATATATTATTTGTAATTGTATTTTACACATTAGTAATATTTTCATTTGCAGAGATTGCAATGCTAGAGTTGAAGATGGTTCTCCTGATGGAAGGTAATAAGATTGTTTCCAGTTTGTTTTTTTTTACTATATTAAAATTAACAAAATATAAGAAAATCATGGATATTGTGGAGTCAGTATTCGTTTTTTTAAATATTTTAGGAAAATATATAAAATCCTCAATATTGCGTATAATATATATATTTTGGTGTTGGGCAGCCGGCTTGAACCGAAATTATCTGGACAAAATCTTGTGGGACCCCCTAGTTATGAAAATGCTGTAACCGAGGGTGAGACACAACCTCCACCTCCAGCTGCTAATACTCTAGGCGCTGTGCTTGCGAGCAACTCTGAAACTCTGGCTGCTGCCACACCACCTTCATCCGCCACTACACCTCTGGCAGCCACCACATCTTCAGTAATCTCCGACAAGGAACCAGACGGGTTTGACTTTTTTGACCCTCGTGCTCCACCCCCAGGTATAACCGATCTTTGTTTATTGCTAGTTGATTATTATACTTGTTGAATATATACTTAACAAAAATTTGGTGTGGATATAGCTGTAGCTGTAGTTGCCACGTCAGCGTCAAACAATGCTGAGGTGGACTTGTTTGGTTCTCTATCAGACTCTTTCTCTTCAGATGTATTGGTTCTTGTGCCATCTCAACCACCTGCTCCAACTACCTCTAATCCAACTCAGGTGTGTTTTGAAGACGAACCACACACTCACACGTATATTATTTGATAATTAATATTTGTGTTGTACTTTTTATGCAGCAGTTTGATGATCCATTTGGTGATGGTCCTTTTAGAGCTGTCCCTTCTAGTGATGGATTCTCGGCTCAACAGTCAACATCATCATTCACTGTCGCTTCGACTGATGTATTCTCGGCTCAACAGTCAACGTCACCGTTCACTGAACCACCTCAGACAGTTGCTCAAACGACAGTGAATGACATGGGATTTGGTGGCGGTTTTGACCAAACTGTTGACATTCTAGCAGGTATACTTCCCCCAACTGGACCACCTGCGCAGAATGGTTTTCCTTCTCAAACCGGTCAACCCAACCAGACCCCGTTTGGTCAACCAAACCAGACCCCATTTGGTCAACTAAATGAGACCCCGTTTGGTCAACCAAACCAGACCCCTTTTGGTCAACCAAACGAGACCCCGTTTGATCAACGAAACCAGACCCCGTTTGATCTACCAAACCAGACCCAATTGGGTCAACCAAACCAAACCCCCTTTGGTCAACCCAACCAGACCCCCTTTGGTCAACCCAACCAGACCCCATTTGGTCAATCTAACCAGGCCCCATTTGATCAACCAAACCAAACCCCATTTGATCAACCTACGTCCCAGACTAGTTATCCAGGTCAATTTGGTCAACAAAAGCCACAGTCATCTATTCCACCGTCGACTTTTCCAGCTCAGGGTGGTCAATCTATGCTGTCCTCAGGTCACCTGTCGGCTCAGGGTGGCCAACAATCTGAGTTGTCACTTGCTTTTCCATCTCAGGGTGGTCAATCTGTGTTGCCGCCTAGTTTCCCTGCCCAGAGCAGTCAGTCTATATTGCCGCATGGTTTCCCATTGTCACAGGGTGACCAATCTGAGTTGCCGTCTGCTTTTCCAACTCAGGGCAGTCAACCTGTGTTGCCATCTGGTATCCAGACTCAGGGCAGTCAATCTATGTTACCGACCAGTCTCCCGGCGGCTCAGGGAAGTCAACCTATATTACCGCCCAGTCTCATGGCAGCTCCGGGCAGTCAATCTATATTGCCGCCCAGTCTCCCGGCAGCTCAGGGCAGTCGATGTATATTGCCGCCCAGTCTCCCGGCAGCTCAGGGAAGTCAATCCATGTTTCCGCCCAGTCTCCCGTTGGCTCAGGGCAGTCAGTCCATGATGCCGCCCAGTCTCCCGGCGGATCAGGGCAGTCAATCTATGCTGCCGCCTAGTCTCCCAGCAGCTCAAGGCAGTCAATCTATGTTGCCGACTAGTTTCCTGGCTGCTCAGGGCAGTCAATCTGAGATGCTGCCTGGTTTTCCATCTCAGGGCGGTCAAACTGTGTTGCCACCTGGTTTTCCGGCAGCTCAGAATGGTCAATCTGTTTTGCCGTCGACTCAGGGTGGTCAATATGTGCCGTCACTAGGTCTTGCTGGCACTCAAAACACATCTCTTGGTGGTCTTTCTTCTCAGTCGGGTACCGTCCCACAGGCGGGGTTTCCCACTTCCAATGGTCAATCCAGTCAACCTAATAATATCCTTTATGGCGGTTTCCAGCCTCAGGGTCAACCTATGTCAGCCCCAACACCATCTGTCACTGCTTCAAGTTTTCATCAACAGCAACAGTTACAGTCAAATATTTCCAAGGCCAACCAACCACCATCTGTCACTGCTTCAACAGGTGCACTTGCTCTAGTTCCTCAACAACCTGCAAAAGAAAAGTTCGAGACCAAATCCACAGTTTGGACTGATACGTTGAACCGTGGGCTCGTTAATTTGAACATCGATGGATGTGAGTTATTTTGTTATATAGATCATACGATTTATATATATCATACGATTTTTTATGGCACACACACACATATATATATTTAGGGAAGGGATCATGTGAGGGCTATAACCTGCAAAAGAAAAAAACAGGTTTTTTAATTATTTATTATTGTATTTGCTTTTATAATAATAGGGTAAAAATGCCACTTTATACCAAAAAATACACTATTCCAGTAAATAGTTTTTCAACAACACTTTATTGATAAATGCTTTTTTGAACAACACTCTTGTTATTTTAAAGGGGCTTGATTTCCTGAAGACTTTTGTGGTATATTGTCATGACAAAAAGGCCAGTCAACCAAGCAGAAATTTTAATATTATTTTATTATTTATATGCTACTAGTTCTTATGGAATTTTTAAAAATAAGAAAACAATATATGTAGATTGACGAACTACGTACATATATACCTTGTATGAACTAGTCAATCTGCACCTTTTTTTCCTGAACATTTTACAATAATAAACTTTTAATATAAAAAGTTGAAAAAAATTAAAAAAAATTGCTTGGTTGATAGTGGTTCTCTCAAGTTTTCAAGTAAGCAACTATGTAGTTCTCTCATGATCCGCACCCTGAATATGTGTGCGTGTGTGTATATATATATTTGAGTTATGACACTATTTTCGGATGTGCAGCTAAAACAAACCCGCTATCTGACATTGGAATCGATTTTGAGGCGATAAACCGTAAAGAAAAGAGAATGGAGAAACCAAGCAAAACCCCAGTGACTTCAAATGTAACCATGGGTAAGGCCATGGGTTCGGGTTCTGGAATTGGACGTGCTGGTGCAAGTGCTCTAAGACCCGCATCCAACCCCATGGGAATAGGAATGGGTGCAGGGCCAGGGTTTGGAGGTGGTTACGGAGGTCTAAACCAGCCCATGGGAATGAACCATATGCCGCAAAATATGGGTATGGGAATGAACAATATGCCTCAGAATATGGGTATGGGAATGGGAATGAACAATGGCCAAGGGTTTCAGATGCAAGCGCCACCTGCCGCCGGATTTATGCCACCTGGAAATTATAACCTGATGATGGGCAGAGGCGGCGGTTATGGTCAGCAACCTTACGGTGGCTACAGATAAGAGTTGCAGCGGTAAGCATAGTTATTGTGATATAAAAAGCTATTCTTTTTCCTGATAATTTTGTAATTCTTTTTGATTCCGTATAGCATTCTGTATAACCAACATCAAGATCCTTAATTTCTATATATTCAAAACATTTTTGTGTCTTGATTTTGAAGCATGTAATGACCAAAGCATGTTAAACAATGCGGCTTTCATGTATTTTTTTTTAAAAGAAGTGACAAAAACAATAACATGACATTACAACGCGACATTTCGTGTAATTTACTAAAATAAATACGTAAAGACTTACGAGCCTTTGACGATTAGTTTGAGACCAATTTCTCTATTTATTAATTAGTTTTTTTGTGGGGAAAATGGTTATTTTTGTCAGTTTGAGACCAATTTCTCTATTTGTTAGTTAGTTTTTTTAGGGGAAAATGGTTATTTTTGTCGAACCTCATAGAATATAATTGATTTTAACTCTGTATTTCATATACACAATTTGCACTTGTTAGTGGAAAGAAATTGAGTGGAAGACTAGCAAATTGTTAGTGGAAAGAAATTGAGTGGAAGACTAGCAAATTGTTAGTGGAAGACTTGACATGACCCAGCTTTTATGTGTGAAGACTTGTTAGTCTTTGACATGACCAAACTTTAATGATTGTTTAACTAGGTACAAATTGTGAAGACTTGAGTCTTCCGATAATGCGCCCAAATTTTCCACGCATATGTCGAAACGAAAGTAGAAAGAAAATCAACACAAATTTTCCATGCTATTTCAAACTTGGTGTGTATATAAGCTGTGCATATTTGGTGACATATCAAACATTTAAGATTTGATACAACAAAAATGGCAAACAAGGTGTACCATAAACATTTTACCCATCCTATTTTCTTCTTTATTCTTACACTCTTTGTGTTGGAATCATTTACCACTACAACTGCCCTTTTCCCTGGCCATAGTACTGGTAAGTGTACGGAAAAGGAGAGACGAGCTCTTCTTCATTTCAAATCATACATTCGTTACGACCCTGACGGCCTTCTCGATACATGGACACCCGGAGAAGAAGAAGAAACAACCAATGATTGTTGTTACTGGAGAAGAGTCACGTGCAACAACCAATCCCGTGTCACCAGCCTTGACTTGAACCATGGAAATCTTGAAGGCAAGATTAGTCCTTCATTGCTTAACTTAAGCTACTTGAATTATCTTGATCTTTCAGTGAATTTATTTAATGGAACGATTCCCATGTTCATTGGTTCCATGACCCAATTAAGGTATCTTGACCTTGGTTGGAATGATTTTAATGGAACGATTCCCAAGTTCATTGGTTCCATGACCCAATTAAGGTATCTTAACCTTGTTTGGAATGGTTTTAGTGGAACGATTCCCAAGTTCATTGGTTCCATGACCCAATTAAGGTATCTTGACCTTGGTTGGAATGATTTTAATGGAACGATTCCCATGTTCATTGGTTCCATGACCCAATTAAGGTATCTTGACCTTGGTTGGAATGATTTTAGTGGAACCATTCCTTCAGAACTTGGAAACCTCACAAACTTGCAAGAGCTTTCACTTGAATCTCTGAGTAATTGCACAATTGAAAACCTAGACTGGTTGTCTCATCTTTCTCAGTTGGATAGACTTGACATGTCAGGTACATCTCTGGGCAAAGTAGACAACTGGGTAAATGTGATTTCAAGTCTTAAAAAACTATCATCTTTAGGCTTAGATAGATGTGACCTCTCCCATGTGATGCACCCGTATTCTTATTCATATGTCAACTCTTCTTTTTCTTCATCTATTGTTACCCTTTCTCTCCAAGAAAACAATCTCAACTCATCCATGTATCACTGGTTGTTCCCTTTAACTAGCAATGCACTTGTAGAGCTTTATCTCTCTGACAACATGTTAGATGGGATTCCCAAATATCTTGGAAATCTGTGTGGTTTGACATCTTTGTATTTCTATAGTAACTTAATGCCTATCAAATTACCTGATTTTCTGAGTAACTTGTCTGGATGCACATTGGTTACTTTACAATCTTTGTATGCCTGGTCTAGCCAATTCACAGGGTCGTTGTCAGATGATATCCAAAATTTTTCATCCCTACAAGTGCTAGATCTTTCTAATAATCAGTTAGATGGAACTATAAGTGAAAAAGTGTGGCAACTACCCAAGCTTCAAACACTAGACATTTCTTCCAATTTTCTTAAAGGTGCTATCTCCGAAAATATTGAAAAGTCAAATGTTATAGAGGTTGATTTTTCAAACAACTCACTGGAAGGAGTTCCTTTAGAAGCTAACATGTCCAACATTTCAAGCATAGAATATATTGACTTGAGTTCTTGCAAGCTAGGACCTCATTTCCCGAAATGGATTCAAACAATGAAAAATCTTTCGGGTATTGATCTTTCCAATACCGAAATTTCAGATAACATTCCAGAGGACTTTTGGAAAACGTGGCCCTCTAGTTTGATATATTTGAATATCTCTTTCAACAATATTACCGGGATAGTACCAGATATGTTATCAAATTTTGTCCCTGTAGTTTCTTCAACCATAGATTTGAGTTCCAACAACTTTTATGGTCATATACCGAATGCTCCTTCCAGTTTAGTAAGGCTAGACTTATCCAAAAATAATTTATCTGGACAAATCTTCTTTTTGTGCCAAATTGTTGATGGGTATTTGTCCTTTCTTGATCTCTCACACAACGCATTCACTGGACCAATTCCAGACTGTTTGTGGCATTTCACAGGACTAGAAATTCTTAGTCTGGGATATAACAATCTATCTGGAAGGCTTCCTACTTCTATTAAGTTTTTGATCAATCTTGAGGTCTTGTATTTATACAATAACAACTTCTCAGGAAAATTGCCCTCATCTTTGATGAATTTCACCCGGTTAACCACTTTGAATTTGGGGGACAACAAGTTTTCTGGTCACGTGCCTAGTTGGATTGGGGAAAGGTTATCGAGATTGTATGCTCTAATCTTAACATCAAATAAATTCATTGGGACCATCCCTTCAGATTTATGTCAGTTATCATATCTACAAATTCTAGACTTGTCAATGAATAAACTCCAGGGAGTCATCCCCTCATGTCTCTGTAATCTCACTTCCATGGTTCAAGAAGGATTAGCAGAATCCCAAAATGTGCATTCTTTTTACAATATTACGGGCGTGTATGTTGACCGTTCCATGATCAAGTGGCAAGGAAGTTTGCGTGAATTTAGCAGCACTCTAGGATTTGTAAAGATCATCAATTTATCAAGCAACAATTTAACTGGAAAAATCCCGGATAAACTAACCGATCTCCATAAATTGATAGCACTCGACTTGTCAATGAACGCCCTTGTTGGAGAGATCCCATCAAACATTGGTCAGATGAAAGAACTTCTAATTTTGGATCTATCTGGAAACAATCTTAGGGGAGGACTACCATCAAGCATGTCTCAAATGACCTTGCTAAACTATCTAGATGTGTCGAATAACAACTTGTCAGGAAAAATTCCATCTAGCACTCAACTTCAGTCCTTTAAACCTTCAAGGTACACCGGAAATGTAGGATTGTGCGGACTTCCCTTGACCAAATATTGTCCAGGAGATAAAGTATTAGAAGGTCCACCCGTCAGTCGTGAAAGTATGGATGATGGGGAAGGCATAGATGATCTTCAAAGATGATTTTATATCGGAGGGGCCACTGGTTTTGTTACCGGATTTTGGATGGTGTGTATTGCTTTAATTGTTAATCGCCGTGGGAGACATGCTTTTTTTCACGTCATGAATAGCCTTGAGAATTGGGTTTATGTGAAAGTGATGGTGTTCATTGCAAAAGTGCGAAGGGTTTCACGACCATAGTTGTATGTTGGATTTCATTCTTGTATTTGTGTGTTGTGTTTATTTCTTCTTGTTCTCATTTAGGGATGCACGTATAGTATTGTAAAATGTAATGCTCTATTAAGTTTTAAGTTTGTTTGATGAATAAAATTGCCACCAACACCATGGGTGGCCATTTCGCTTTGCTGTGTCAAATTAATAGGACATTATGCTATATTGTGTATAAACACGACTTGCAACTACTAGTACCAGCCCAAAGACAAGAAGAGCCTTAATGATTTATTGATAAACAGGGCTGTGAACAGGGCTACCCTGTTGTTTACATCAACATTGTTGGTTAATGTTGTTAGTTAAGATAGAAAGTTCTGTTACTGCCTAATATCTAATTATTAGAAGTAGAAGGTTAGATGTGAAAGTATTGTAGTCATTCGTTGTTCATAAGATTATTATGTTTTGCTAGTTTATTGGTAGCAAGGCTCTGTTTTGAAGAACAAATTGAAAGAAGACTGTGATTAATTTCGCAGGAAGAAGAACAATATAAGCGATTTTGCGAACCCCAATCAACATATTCTTCAACTATTGAGTATCTCTGTAATCTTTCATCAATTGAATCTTGAATGTGTTTCGATTGATGCTTACAAGGTGTTCGATGAAATATCGGTGCTTTATTTTGGTACTTTCTTTGTACTAAATCAAGTATATTATACAAATGAAACCTTTACGTTATAATATATATGTACTCTTGCTTAGATATACGTTAATGTATGAAGTAACAGTGCTTTTCTAAGACACATGTGGCTGCAGAGTTATACTTGGGACCCATTACATGTGTGAGTAACTAACTACATACAAGACAAATATTGAGGTTTGTTAACTTAATTGACAGTATGATTGAAGTTTCTTTCTATTGGAAGGAAAAGTGAACCTTAGGGTTTTGTTTTTTTATTTTTCCTAAACCGTAAAGAAAAGAGAACGGAAAAAAACAAGCAAAACCCGGCAACTTCAAATGTAACCATGGGTTCAGGTTCTGGAATTAAACATGCTGGTGCAGGTGCTCTAAGACCCGCATCCAACCCATGGCGGGTTCAACAATGGGAATGGGTGCCAGGGTTTGGAGGTGGTTATGGAGATCTAAACCAGCTCAAGGGAATGAACAATATGCCTCAAAATATGGGTATGGGAATGAACAATGGCCAAGGGTTTCAAATGCAAGCACCACCTGCCGCCAGATTTATGCCGCCAGGAAATTATAATCCGATGATGGGTAGAGGTGGCGGTTATGGTCAGCAACCTTATCGTGGCTGCAGAATTATACTAGGGACCCATTTGTTTGATTAAACATCTCATGAATGTCTATGGCTTGATTTGTCACTGATTCCTTAGTCAAAATCATGAGCTTCATACAAGCAGCAACATTGATTGTTTAAAAGAAAAACAATAGTTTTTATTTACCCCATTTTAGTCACCGATTCTTTAGTCAAAATCATTCTTCTAGCTATTTAATAGTCTAATAATACTCGTTTTGTTCTCTGTCAGATGTCTGTTTTTGAAGGACCGAGTATACTAGGCACTATCGACCCGTTTACATACACATGGGTGAATTTGGATGACGCTTTATCTCTAATGGGTCAGATGGGTTAAGATAAATGGTTAAACGGGTTAAGACATTTGAACCTCCGGTCGCTGCCACACCACCTTTGTCTGCCACCGTACCTACTCCGGCAGCCACCACACCTTCAGTGATCTCCGAAAAGGAACCAGAAGGGTTTAACTTTTTTGACCCTTGTGCTGCACCCCCAGGTCTCACCGCCCTTTTTTCTGTACAATTGTACCTGACTGTTTATTGTTAATTAATTATTATAGTTGTTGAAATATACTTGATAAACGTTTGGTTCTCTATCTGAACCACCTGCTCCAACTATCTCTAATCCTAGTCAGACCTTCGCTGCTGCTCACCAATAACTCAAGTGCGTCTTAAAAACTCACCACATGAGTGCACACAAGTGTTTGTGCGCACACACCATTTGATGCTTGTATTGTGTTTTTACGCTGCAGTTTGATGATCCATTTGGTGATGGTCCTTTTAAAGCTGTCCCTTCTACTGATGTATTCTCGACTCAACAATCAAAATCACCTTTCACCGTCCCTTCTACTGATGTTTTCTCAGTCGGGTTCCGTCTGACAGGCAGGTTTTCCCAGTTCCAATGGTAAATCCAGTCAACCTAATAATAACCTTTACTGATGTTTTCTCAGTCGGGCCTGCTTCATAATCTGTTGGGTCAACTACTCAAAACTGATTTCTATATATTCTGTATAACCAATATCAAGTTACTTGATTTCTATATATTCAAAACTTTTTTGTCTCTTGATTTGAAGCATGTAATGACCACTTACAAACAATAAACTTTAGTTTTTAAACCATTTTTTCCACAAATTTAATAGATATTTTTGTTAAAGTTATAATGAACGTTATTAAGTCAAAATGTCAAAACAATTCGTGTGATTTACTAAAATAAATAGTAAGGACTTAGGAGCATTCGATAATTATTTTAAGACCAATTTCTGTATTTGTTAGTTTTTTTTATCTTTGGAAGAAAATGGTTATTTTTTTTTCCAAACCTCAGTGGAATTTAACTTTATATTTAATATTGAAAGTGGAAAGAAATTGTTTGGAACATACCGATTGGTCTGAAAAAACTGTGTGAACACTTGTATTCTAAAACTAGATACAAAGACTTAAGTCCACTTTTTTTTTAAAGGTCACAAGAGACGGTTAATACACACCCGCAAGACGCAGGCCCGCCCCACTTCTGTCCCAATGACTATGTTGTCTTAACGGGGTCCACGCCTCGGTAGAAATGGGACATAGCTTTCCCCGAGAAAATTTCCGACCCCCTGCCACTTGACAGGAGTTGCACCCTCCACACGAATCGACCGCCTGTTGTGACAGAGCGACCCGCTGGAGTAAATGCGCCGTAATAGAAAACTCTGCTTCCCTCAGGCTCGAACCGGAGTTCTTTGCCATCCTTGGGTTGGGAATAACCCCAATGCCTCACCTTTGATGGAGGTGGGGATCGAACCTGAGACCACACACATGGCCCAAGTCCTTTCCACCACTCCACCAAAGGGTCATTGGCAGACTTAAGTCCAGTTTAACTCTATATTATATTTTGAAAGTGGAAAGAAATTGTTTAGAAAGTATCAATTGGGTCTAAAAAAATGTGTGAACACTTGTGAGTGTTTTACATGATGACCAACTTTTGTGATTGTTAACTAGATACAAATTGTCAAGACTTAAGTCTTTGAACGTATAATTTGGGACAAATATTAGTCTTGTAAGCAATGTTTTAAAAACCGGTTTTTATACTCTACCGGGTTGGTCTTAACATGGTTCAACCGGTTGTATTGGGTTGTACCGAACGGTAGAATCGGGTGACTAGCGAGGCCTATAATTCCATAAAATTACAACTATAACTTCAAAAAATAATACAAACTTTATAATTCCATACTTAAAAATCAATTTTCCAACAAAGTTTTTTTTTTTCTAAACAAAAGTCTACAATAGGTTTACGGCATTAGAGTCTTGATTGCGTCAAGTTCAGGATCACTTAAAAGACGACATTCACTATTTCGTTCCTCATCAGCAAGAACATAACTATTTTTCGTTTCCTGCAATATAAAAAAAGTTAATGAACGGGTTTTATCGTATGGATGATGCCTTCGGTAGCCAGTAATTGTAGGTCCACCCGAAGGATCGAGTAACCTCTGTTCCCTGTTTTCCGACAAACCCGAAAGTGCGGAATCCAAACGGGTAAGTTAAACCAAGTTACGAACACGTAAGACACAATATTCAACGATTAACACTCAATGTATTAATGCTAGAAAACGGTTACAATACGATGTTTACAAATGGTCTCTGTAAACTCTCAGTGTGTGTGTTACAATGTGTTGGCTCTCAAATGTATTCAGACTTGTCTCTGTGTTCTGTCTGATGTCTGGGTATTTATACTAACAACATGACGAAATCAAGTTGTTCGACGAACACTCATCGACGAAATCCAATACCTTGACGAAATCAGGTGATTTCGTCATATATGAGGTGTCTTCGTCACTTAAGGGATTTCGTCCATTAGTGATTTCGTCAACAGGAGTCTTCGGCACATGGAGCTTCGACGAAATCACATGTGATTTCGTCACCTTTTTGTTTTCGTCATATGTGACTTTGCTCACATGAGTCTTCGTCGGATATAAGCAGCCCAAATGCAAACAAAAAGGCCCAAGTGAGTTTAGGCCCAAATGTAATTTGATGTCGCATGCAAAGTAGTTGATTGGCCCAAATAATGTACGTAAATTCTTCAACATATGCAGATTGTAGAGATTAGTCAACCATGACATCATCATGACATCATCATGATGATGTCATGGTGATGTGTAAACGGGAATCGCTCACGGCTCTCCGTGCTTCGCGTGTCGAACTCTGGGGCGCACGACGGAGGAATGTCGTGACGTCGGGCTTGAGTCGAACCTAACCGAGTCGAACCGAGTCGAGTCGAACCGAGCCGAGTCGAACCGAGCCGAGTCGCGTCCACATAAAGTGTACCAACAAACTCCCCCTTGGACGCTACTCGTGATGGTTCGTCTTCCATGTCTTTCATGTCAGAGGATCTTCAAAGTCTTCACGTGACACAACCAGGGAGTGTATCAATAAACTCCCCCTTGAATGTTGCTCGTGAATCTTTTGAACTTCAAAACTTTAGATCCTTGTGGTGTTGAAAAGTGGTCAACTGCAACCCGATCATCTTGATCTTCTGATTGCATCAACGTCGTGTCTTCACTTTACGGCTTGTCATCTGACACGTTCTCTTCGCCTTTAGCTGATTCTGATGTCGCATCTGCACATACAAGAAAGCTAAACACGTAATGAGAACAACCGCTTGCAATTTAGAAAAATGAAACAAATGACACATATGAGATCAATTCTCATTTTAACACCGACCGACAACAGTTTGAAAGTTTTAGAAAATGATCAATTTTAATCTTTTAACTTTCAAAACTTGTTAACTTCGACAATTTATGAAGGTGCAATTGTTTTCCGGCTTACAATCAGGATTTTGGGTAGGATAGACTTTAGTTCCAACATCGGTCAATCAAAAATAAACTAGAAGCAAAATCTTTTTGGCTTTTATAAAGTTTAAATTAAAACACACCTAAAATCTTTCAAATGTAAAGACGGAAAGCAATAAATAAATATATACAAAGATGCAGAAACTGAAAGCAGTAAATAAATATTTACAAACATTCTTTTTGCGAGTTTCGAGGGTAGGAGAATCCTATCAGTGTACGGTCAAGCCAAAACGTTCTTTTTGTTCAATTAGTTAACCTTTAGATAAGCATCCTATAACAATTATCGGTATTGTTGTCCACATAAGCTCAACTTATCAGATGTAATCATGGCGAGGGGATACGATTAGTGTATGATTTATACTTACCGACCGGTGTTCATCCACTCACGACACATTCCCGTATTAAGGTATGCACGATAGTTCATCTTACCGGTGAGTATACTGCTTATTATCCGTTTGATCGTATAAAAATGTGAGAAACTCACTTATTTGATTGAAAACAAGCCCTATGTGATAGAATCACTTATTTATGAGGAACTTGATTTTCAGATGCGTGAAGGGCACAAGAGCAAGTCCGTGAACAGGTCAGTACTTTCGTACAGCAGAGAGACGAACTTGACTCCCGGATAAATGTGATATATTATCACTTGTTTTGTTGGACATGTGATTGTTGATCACTTATTGAGGTCGAATGCAATATGTACACGTATGTATAGTATCATGGAAGATCTTAGACTTCGTCTCCGTTATTTTTACAGTTTGATACAACCATGATACCCAGATGATAAGACAGCATAAAGACCGAATATCTCAGAACTTCGGCAATCAATCAAACGAAATTTCGGTACCAAGACCATATGCCAATGAATGGTTCCCACCTGGTCTTTAGTCGATTTAAGTTTATATCCCCTGCACACTTTAAAATGATTGTGAGCCTACCGATACATCTTATATAGAGCTGCTTATCGTTTTTCATTTTAAGTTCAGTTCGAAGAGGTTTAGACAGACCACTGATGTACTATCATTTTCTTCTTTTCTCGCCAGGAAACTCATTTTTGTTTTTCTATTGTTTTTGGGTTTTGAAATTTTTCGATGTTTTTGAATTTTCAAATTTTGGATTTACTCCCCCTAAAATCAACAAACTAAGATAAATTTTAAAAACAAAGGTATTTACAAAAAGGATTTCCCGATGCTGGTTAACTCATGTTTTACCTCAATGCTGTTTACCAAAATTAATTTAATCAAAAATGATTTATCGAATTTTGGAAAAATGAGTTGGCACGTTGGTAATCGGTGCGGACCATGACAACATTGACGAGTTTCATATTAAAAACAATCACGTGTGAGGTGATATTCGAGTTCAACGTGTCAGGTCAAAGAGTGCTGTACGAGATGATAATAATTCATAAAGCAGCTTAAATATCGACAAGGATAGGAGAGATTAGAAATTTAAAACCGTATCATGCAACTGCTTCGTGCATTGCAAGGAATCTGAGCGCTCTCCCAAACTGGATATCCACCCGGTGTGGACTTCAAAGTCGATTTTGTAGCTACTGAGAAATCTCTTTACAGCAACAAGATCATAAACCTTTGGGTCCGGCTGGTCTTCTACATTGCACCAGCGAAGGTCTTTATCTTTCTCTTTCAGAAGTAGTGTGCGGTTGTTCAATCCATGCCAAGGCATCCGCACACCCGGTTGGTTTGTTCAACAAACACATTTTCTTCAATCACACCGCGAAGAAATTGTACACTGCACGTTCATCTTGTTGATTTTGAACCTCAGACGTGCTGCAGGTGCGTACATTTTGATAGAATCTATCCCGGGGACCCGATCAAAGCTTTTAACAATCAAACTTTGGTATGATTTGCATTTTGTCGAAGGTTTTCAATTTCTTTCGACAGACAATTATGTCTTCTTTCCTTTTTCTCTCCATCAAAGGCAACAATTTCTTTGTCGCCGATCTTGTGCATGGACACTCCACTATCAACAATCCGATGACTATCGATAGTTCCTCTTGGAACATCCTACACACTTACTCAGAGATTAGTTGGAGAGGGGGACCCAAGCCTTCATAGACTTGGGTTGCCCCTGAGAATCAAGAAATGTAATTTCAATCTCTTGATGATTTGGAAATTTCACGCCTCCCCCTGAACCTTCACCCGTTTTAGGTTTCCAAGACTGTTTCCGTTTACCAGATTGTGTATTATTAACAATTTTTGGTTTTAACGGTTGTGAAGAACTTGGTTCCCTATTAATTGATTTGACTTCCGATTTTAAAGCCTTTTCAACTGCTTTCACATTTTGACGTCGTTGTTTCGTTTCTTGTTCCTTAACAGTTCTTTTATCATGTTTTGGTGAAACGGGACGACGTTGAGGGTGACCTTGTTCAGAAGGGGCTCTTTCTACAAAATTTGGTTTTGGAGAGTTTGTGCAGTTTTTGATGATATGTCCAAACTCCCCACATTTGAAACACGATCTCCTATCAACAAACTTGGGAGATCCGGTTTGACTTTCACGTGTTGAACCCGTAGACCCAGAGGTACTTGTTCCTTCATCACACCCGTTTGTGTGTTGGGTGTAATTGTTTTGAGCGTTACGCTTTAAAATTCTGACTTTTTGAACAAAATCGGTGTTTGATTTATTTTCAAAAGTCTCCACCTTGTCAGTACCCTTGGATGCTACAAACCGAACAGTTTGCATTTACTGTAATTAACTTTAAGGCCCGTAACCAGGTTAATCCACCTAAGAAGACGACTAAGGGTGGCCACGTTTTGATCGGACCACGAACCAATGAACAACACATCATCAGCGTAGCAGAGGTGGGAGAGCGTCGGACCTTCATTTGGAAGGGAAAAGCCATTGAAAAGCCCAAGATTCACGGCCCTATCCATAAATAAGTTAATCACCTCCATAGCAATGATAAAAAGAAAAGGTGAAAGGGGATCCCCCTGCCTTAGCCCCCTTTTAAATTTGAACTCGGCCGTTGGCAATCCATTAACCAAAACCGACCCCATCCCTGAGTCTAAACATCCTTTTATCCAGCAAATCCATTTCTCCGGGAAACCCATCAAAACCATCATACGGAGCAGAAACTTCCAGTTTATAGAGTCGTACGCCTTCTCGAAATAGACTTTAAATATGAGTAACTTCTCTTTATTTTTCTTAGCCCAAGCAACAGATTCGCTTATAATCAGAGGACTATCCATAATGTTTCTACCCCCTACGAAAGCTGATTGCGTCTTCGATATCACCTCATCGATCACAACTTTTAAACGGTTAGCCAAAACCTTTGCTATTATCTTGTACACCGAGCCAACCAAAGAAATCGGACGAAAATTTTCTATCGATACAGGGTCTTTCTTTTTCGGAATTAAGGCCACGAACGACGAGTTACAACCTTTGCTTATCTTACCGTCCGTAAAAAATTCACCGAACATCCCCAAAAAAAGGTGCTTGAGCTCCCCCCAGAACGTTTTTAGGAATTTTAAAGAAAAACCATCCGGCCCGGGCGCTTTCCCCCCGTCACAATTTTTAAGGGCTTTTAAAATTTCTGACTCAGAAAATTCAGCACTAAGCAATTGGCAGTTTACCTCCAAAATGGTAGGCAAACCTGTACCGCAGAATTTGGGTCTCCTCCTAATCGGTTCCGAGAATTGCTTCTTGAACCACCTTCTAATACAATCTTTGAGTTCCTCCGGGTCAGAGACCATTATGTTATCAAATCCGAGACAGCTAATTCTGTTAGAGGCAATATTCACGTTCAAAATACTGTGGAAATACGAGCTGTTTTCGTCTCCAAATTTCACCCAATTTACTCTCGCCTTTTGCTGCAAATTTTTCGCCTTTACCCGCTCCAGATCATCGATCTTTCAAATAAGCTCCATTTTCTTTTTCCTGTCACTCTCCGAGAGAGGCCCAAGAGCCGCTTTCCTTTCTATATCTTCAACAGAAGACTGTATCGATTTGATTTCCAGAACTTCGACAGCATTTACCTGTTTCCTCCATTTTTTAATTTCTTCCTTTAAGCGCTTAAGGGTCAGCCGAAGAGAGTCGTCAAACTTACCACCCACTCTACCAGCCGAGGTGACAACCTTGATGATCTTCAGCAGGTTAGGATCGTCCACCCAAGCATTAAAAATTTTGAACGGAATCGGGCCAAAGTCAATAGAATTACACGACAAAGAATCTGGGCAATGATCGGATAAACCCCTGGGCTGAACTTGAAATTTCGCACAAGGCCATCTATTTAAGAAAACATCGTTCACAAGAAATCTATCTAGCTTGCTTAGTTTAACATCCTCGTGCCCCGAAAAATAAGTGAACTTACCCCCGGACATGTTGTATTCGAGAAGCCCTGCTCCGGAAATAAAGCCGTTGAAGGCATCAGCGGCCCTGTTATCAAATCTGGAGTTGACCCGCTCTTCGGCAGACCGAACATCATTAAAATCACCGAAGAGGACCCACAAGCCAGCCAGACGGTGAATCAGACCCGAAATTTCATCCCACAGGACTAATCTCTGCCTAGCATCATTTGGGGCATGAATATTCAAAATATTCACCCTATCCTCCACCCCCGAAATATTACCTGCAATAAGGAGGTACCGTTGATTTTTCAAGATCAGATCATCCTTGAAAACCTCCGGGTTCCACAACATAGCCAAACCTCCGGATCTACCGATAGAGTCCACTGAGACAACTTTGAGACTCAATTTACCCCAGAACCTACGCAACTCAAACTCTGATAACCCAGATAATTGACAATATGATCGAAGTTACTATTGGAAAAGTGAACCTTAAGTTTTTTTTTCTTCCCTAAACCCGCTGGACAAATTCGTTTGTTTGATCAAACCTCTCATGAATGTCTATGGCTTGATTTGTCATTAATTCTTTAGTCAAAATCATAAGCTTCATACAAGCAGCAACATTGATTATTTAAGAGAATTACAATAGTTTTATATTTACCCCATTTTGTTGGTTTAGTAGGCCCCACACTCACACACTGTACTCACACTCTATCCACACACTGAAACTCACGTAAAATGTGAATGTAAAATTGTAAGTGAAGAAGCAACATTAATTCAGAGAAAAATGGAAGGCTGTACAACCTTAAACAAATTCTTTCACTAAACGACAACGTGCACCAACGTACACTTTCTCCAAACTCGGTCAAACCCATTTAACCAGGATGATCCATAACCATCACCCATGACCCGTTCGAACTCCTAACCAGCTGACCCATACCCCTGATCCGTTTTATGAACCTAACGAACCGATTAACCCAACACATTTTAGATGCTAAACTTTAGGTGTTTTTACTTTTGGAGTTGCTGTGAAAATGCCCACCTCATGGCATTAAGGCATGAGAGTTGGTGTCAACTATGTATATGACACTATGTTTTCATTATCTAGTTAACATCAGACCTCATAAATAAATCACCACTTTCAACCTATTATACATATACCCCTAATGGATTAGGTTCAAGAGTGAACACTACTGTAGCTTGCGAACTGAGTGAACTATTCCTGGCCATACACATGTGTAGATCAATGGCCAGGATTTGATGCTGAAATACACTAGTGTATTTTACGATTTGATGATGAGATCCTGGCCATACACGTGTGTAGATCAATGGCCAGGATTTGTTCACTCAGTTCGCAAATACATTAGTGTTCACTCTAGAACCCCACCCTACCCCTAATAGTCCAACTATTTACACTTCTGCCATCACCTATTAACCTTTCAACCCCCAATCTATATATATATATATATATAATAAACAAACAAAGTGTGGGACACGTGGCAATATATGGTGCAACCTCATCACATTTTGGGCGGGAAAATTAGAGAAAATTGTTGTTTCTACACGGGATCCGAATGGAGATAACCATACCCGCAAATATGACCCGGAGTATAAATGTTTCTTTTCTTTTGTAAACCCTAGCATCGCCTTCTGCTTCAATCATTTTCCCTCAATCGATTGCGTCTCCCAAACCCTAACCATTCTAATCCACCGTTTCATCTATGCATCTTCCGTCGTTTCATCTCTTTCCACTTGAAAGAACCCTAGATATGTTTACTCTACGATTGAGAAAGAAACCTGGTAAGTTGTTTTTCGATCATTATTATAATGTAAGTTTTTTCATAAAACAAGGCTAGGGTTTACATTCAATCCAGTGTTCTTCTATAATCTTCAGATTCTATTCTAATTGTTTTACTATTTGTTTCATTTATCTGAATAATTGGCGCCACCGCATCTGGGAGAAACGCTCGAAATTCTATATACGTATTTTTATCCTTCTTAGATTTGTCGATTGGTCTTTTTGTTGATTTGGAGTTTTGCTGATGATTTTGATAATAGGTGTTTATACAGGGTTATCTATCTCGTGAATTTTTGAACACATGGTGATGCTCGGCAATAACACTAGCAAATTTGTTCATGGCGATAGGTACAATTAAGTTTTTGTTCTCTGATTGTATCTGATTTAAACCCTAAATCTTATAACCTGTTTTTAAAAGATGAATGAATTATCGAAATAAATGTAAAAACTATTTGATTCAATTTTGATTATTCATTGCAGAGAAAACTTTTTAGGCTTAAGTGCCAAAGTTGATGCAATTACAATGAAATTCATCTCTAAAAACCAAGTTCTGACTAAAAATTCACAGTGGTCTTTCACTTCAAACCTTTGCCACATAATCTAGGTTCATATTCTTAAGATATTGTCATTGTAGTCATCTCTTATGATAGTTTTTCTCGAAGTACATAGTTCAGTGGTATAGGAACAATTTTAATAGCAATTTGTATTCTTTGTATACATTATATTAACTTTTACTTCCCAACACACCAGGAAAATATTTGCATTACATACATTTTATGGGTGAACGTAGGTCGGTTTGGTTCAATTATGGGCCAAAACCGAGCCTATGACCATATTTCAGATTTTAAATTGGGATTCCTTAAATGGTCCATCATGTGTAGAGCCAGTGATGAGGAAGCCAGAGAGGTAGAGATGAGGAATAAGCCGATGAGGTTCGAGTAGATTTTGTGGATTCAAGCCAATCATATAAATTCAAGAATCATGATGAGATTCAACTCACCAATGGTAAGAAGTCCCTAAGTTGCATTTTTGGTTGTTCTGATTTGTTATTTTTCAATTTTGATTTCTGTTTTTAATTTGTTGTTCATCATGCAGGTTGTTTTTGCATCAGTCTTTTATTTAATCCCCATCTTTGTTCTTTATCCACCCGAGGTATGCATTTTCATAACCATTTAATTATGTGTTTCGTATGATGTATGCAAAGTAGAGTAATTATGTCTGTGTGTTATGCAGTGTGTGTCTTGTGTGCTGAATGGAACTAAAAAGTAGGTTTGTGCCTTCTGATTCATCTTTGATTTTATAATTCTATAAATTGTTTCAAGGGTTTGTTGTTTAGTTCTGGGTGGAATCCGATTCGATCGTTTCACAACTACTATGGCGTCTTCTAGGGTTTCATCAAAAGTCCAAATCAAATAAATCCGTTGGCTCCATCACTAAAGGTAAACTCTCCAGCCTCAATTAACTATGTTCTTTTGAGTATTGTAGAATGACCATAATTAAGCACTTCGGTCAGATCTGCAACGATGAGCTTTTCTCCGTCTCTAATTTTTCAACAAACGACGATGTAGCGAAGTTTCTTCAGAGATGATTCTGCTGGAAGCCGAGTAGATCGGAGACAATGGATGCTCTCGGGTTTCTGAAGGTTTTATGATCTCTGTTGTGTGTACTGCTGGTAATCATTTGTGTAAACTTGACGCCATTGTTGAGGTTGTGTTTATTTTTTCTTTGGTTAATTGGATTTTTGGATTAGGGAAAGGGATAATGGTTGAAGTTGCATTCTTGATGATAATTTATTGAGTTAATTGTTTGAAGAAAAATATTGTTTTGGACTTATTTTTTGGTTCATGGGATTTTGGGATTTGCGAAAGGGTAATGCTTAAAGTTGTATTCTTGATGATTTGTCGAGTTATTTGTGTAAAGAAAAATCTTATATTGAATTTTTTTTTTGGTTCATGGGATTTTTGGATTTGGGAATGGGTAATGGTTAAAGTTGTATTCTTGATGATTTGTTGAGTTAATTGTGTAAAGAAAAATCTTATATTGGAATTTTTTTTTGGTTCATGGGATTTTTGGATTTAGGAAAGGGTAATGTTTAAAGTTGCATTCTTGATAATTTGTTGAGTTAATTGTTTAAAGAAAAACCTTAAATTGGTTTTTTTGGGGTTGGGATTTTTGGATTTGGGAAAGGGGTAATAGTTAAATTTTTAATCTTGATGATGAGATGTTGAAGAAAAATCTTATTTTGGATTTTTTTATTATTATTATTTTTTTTATTCGTGGGATTTTTGGATTGGGGAAAGGGGTAATAGTTAAATTTGCATTCTTGATGATGATTTGTTGGGGCACTCCTCTTCAGAACCCTAATTGCTTTGCCCTTCATTTTACCAAGGCAGATTTACAATTAGTTTTCAGAGTGTAAATTTCAGCGATTTTTCATCTTGGCTTTGGTGTTGGTAACTGATTAGCATCATATAGGTATGATCTCAAAATTCTGTTATCTTTTTTTGAATTAGTTTTATGAATGACGATTGACGATCATGTGGATTACGTTTTTCTGTTTGAATTATGATATATGTAGTTCTTTTGTTTCCTATCAAATTGAGATCCAATTCATTTTCGGTTTGGCGTATCAGGTGTTGATCCTCACAGAAGAAGAAGAGCTGAGCTAATTGAGGTAGGTCCCATTCTTCACTTTATCATATATATATATATATATATCAATACTATATATATATAAGCATATTAGAAGGGCAAGAATGGTCATTTGCCACTTTTTCAACATGTACAAGAGTTAGAATCTAGATCTGAGATTGTGAATTGTTTCAATGTGAATGTAATCTATCTATCTTACTTGTAAATATGTTTCGGACAGTGAATACTAACTACTTACGTGTTTGGATGTGCTTTTCACAGGGTATGTTACTGAGAAAAGGAGCTCTGTTTCATCAAGACAGTATGTGACTTTAGATTCGCCGTTAATTAAAGTAAGACCTTATTCTGACATGTGTTAACATAACATTTTACAGAAAATAAGCTTAGTTATCTTATGCTTGATGTTTAACCACCCACACAGTCAAACATCACTCTCCATGAATAAGCGTACGCTTATTATGATATTAGTTGAATATGTGATTCTCTTAAGCACTGGCATTGTTTATTTGCAGGGAGGGCCATCAACACGTGTACATGAACTTTTGAAAAATCTCAGACCAACTCTTCCGAAGGTTCATTGCATACTACTTTGATGGTTAAGACTCAACTTTTGTACTATTAGTATTAATCTGTTGGCAATAGACCAATGAGTAGTTATGTTAAAATTTGATTATGCTCTATACTGTGAATAATAAATAATGTTAAATAGTTTGAGCAATCTAGATGGGTCAAGTTATTTGCTCAAGGACTTCTATATATTTCCACATATTTAAGATTTCATACCGAGAGTTAGTGTTTAGCAGTTGATGCAGCTATCAAGTCTGGTAAACTGAACCCCAAAAACAACTGTTCGACATCCAACATACATCTGGTGGGTGGAGATGGATGGATTCCTGCTTATTTTACTGTTCGCGTCGAAACGGTTCGGGTCAAAACGGACAAACAGTACTGGATGAAATGGTACGCGTCGAAACCCATCTCGGTCCGAAACTTAATTATTTTGTCGGATTATTCCTTCAGGTGGTGGTGGTGTTTTTGCTGATGCAAGAGGTATTAATATTGAAATATATTATATATTTATATATTTAATTATTATTATTATCTGTTAACCATATTATTCGGCTATGCAGACTGTTCAATATCCTGTCGAACATCCCGAGAAATTTGAGAAGTTCGGTATGCTTAGGGGTGTGAATTTCTCACACGTATCAAACTTAACACGATACGTGGGCTTGGGTTTGGCCTAAACGGGTTTGGGACTTTGGGTCATCATCAGACTTTTATTCGGACCTGTATTGGTTGGATTTATGCTGGTAAAGGTTCCGGGTTATACGTTTGGGCCGGTTAGCTTATGAAGACTCAGTTCTGGTACCCTATTCAGACTCAAGGGGACCGGGTTTTGGCTGTTATAATGTGTCGTAAAATGCTGAAGGACAGGGATGTGCTGCTGTGTTTGGCTGCAAGAAGTGGGCTCCGCCATTTGGGTTTGCCATTTTCGTGGATTAGCCATCTACGCTTGCAGCATTGCACGCCTTACATGTAAGAATAGTGTTACTGTGTTAGTGTGTTACAATATCTACCCATCTGATTACCTTTATAAAAATTGTTATACTTCATCCTCGAGTTCCTTGGGAAGTATCTTGAGGATCGAGATAATAATACAAACTTTTTAGGTAGTATATATTTTGTTTTATCATCCCAAGTCTTATGTGCTAAGATCATATTTCAATGTCAGCTATTTTTAGCTCTAACGTCCTTAATGTGAAATCGTAAAGGCTAGAGTAATAAACCATGTAAGTTATGGCATATGTTATAACCAAAATTCCGATTAGCACCTTATTTCATTTATAGATATGTTTTGACTAGCCAATGACTACCAGCTCAGCTGGTAAGAGGTGTGAAGCTTTACCCACAGGTCACGGGTTCGATTCTGGGCCAGTGGGGTTCCTGCACGGGGCTTAGGCCAGACCGACCGGGAGGTACCGCATGCGGGCTGGTGGATTCGAACCTGAGCGGGTACGCCTAGAGGCGGCCAAGGTAACCGGTTGATCCACTCCTTCCAAAAAAAGATATGTTTTGGGGAGAACTTTGAATTCTGATTGAATACGTTGGTTAAACACTTCGAAATTTTGGTTGCCTAAAAGATACTATCATTTTATTGTTTTTCATTTTTATTTTATTTTATTTTATTTTATTTTATTTTGTTTTTATTTTTATTGTTTCATTTTTGTTTTTTTATGATTATTTTCATTTTTTATTATTATTAATTACATTTTATTTTATTTTTAGTTTATCCTAGCCCGAACCCATTTTGTCAACTCACCCAAACCTATCCTGACACGAAAACCAACCGAATCTAACCCGCCCATTTTGTCACCTCTAATCCAGAACATAAGTTTCGACCCATACCAATTTGTCGATCTTAGTTTATTTGAAGTAACCAATAACCTCGAATTTGTTTCAAATACCGGTACCGTATTGAACATTTTCGGTACTGGTACCCAGTTTTGGTGATTTTTGGTAGCGGTACTTTCGGTACCGGTACCACACACATCTCTACTTTTGACCCGTTTTACTTGAATATGCAGGTTAGGCCAGACTGGCCGGGAGGTACCCATGCGGGCTGGCGGATTCGAACCTGAGCGGGTACGCCTAGAGGCGGCCAAGGTAACCGGTTGATCCACTCCTTCCAAAAAAAGATATGTTTTGACTAGAACTTTGAATTATGATGGAATACGTTGGTTAAATGACCCGTTGACTATAACTTTTCATTAGGATTGTCATTTTGTCTTGTGTTAGACTTCGTCATGCACAAGTATGTATATTTCTGTGTATATTTTGTTTGCTTTACTTTGATCAGCTTTTAAATCTCTGAATAACAATCATTTCTTCAAATGTTCAGGTACATTTATTTTGTAACTTTTTTGACATAAGCATTTTTTGCTTATATTGCATCTGATGTGACATCAACGCGTGACACACTAACAGGTTATACGTAAAATAGGTGAAAATGAGTTTGGGTGCTAAAATTGGTGATAGATTTATAAGCTGATTTCTATTTTGCATAAGTTCAAGTTGGTTAATAAAATCATGTAGAAAACGCGTAAAGTTCATTTCTATTTGGTGCAGATTACCCATTTAACAAATGCATGATGTTAATATAAGCTAAAGACAGATTAAATTATCCTTCAAGGGTTCTAAGAGATAACAGATATATATACACCAGTTTTCGGACACAGCAGAGGTGGCGCAACCATCGGCTGAGGTCTCGCGGTGGTCTTTGACAGCACAAGCATATATGGAGGTGGCAACGACATATTGTTGAAGATCGGAGGTAGCCTTGTGCTCCCAGGTACGTTTTCCCGAGTTCAGATCTAGCAGTGGCGGAGATCAAATTAGGTAATTTTTGGATGTGGGTCTAAACGGGTCATGATGATTTGATGTTTACTTATTGAGTATTTTCAATTGTAGGAGCACCAGTACTTGAATAACCCCAAGTGCAGGGGCAGATCCATGTACTAAGGTACGGGTTCACACAAACCCAGTGAGCGTCAATTTTTTTTTATTAAAAATTATATATAAAAAAAGTGAGTGCACCCATAAATTATTATGAAGTGAACCCATATAACAAAGTAAGTGTTTCAGTGGTTAAATCTTCATTGCGGAATTTCACGTTTCATGAACTCGCTGTGACGACTTGTGGCTTTTGTCCTGGTAAGTGTTTGTTCCCATGATGTTATTATTTTATTTTATAATATTGCAAGTAAATTGGATTTTGATAATATAAGGAGTAATTTATTGACCCCTAATAATTTATACCAGCATATTGAGCGGTGATATTTTGAGGTCAACCAGCATTTGTGAAAAAAAAAAATCGGGTTGAACGGGTCAGGTTCGGGTTCATATGTATGGCAAGATTTTCGGGGTCGGGTCAGGTTCGGATTCGTCTGAAATTTTCAGGTTCAGGTCAGGTTGAACCTGCCAGCCCACGAACACGACATGTTTTCATATGTACAAAAATGCCCTTTCAGGGTTATAACTATTGTATATAAATTTTCAATACTGTAAACGTATGTTACCTTTTGGATACTGCCGGAAGCAAGTGTTGTTCCATTTGCTCCATTGACAGCATAGCGTGTTCTTAAATCCTCTGCTAGGATGACTAAGAAGTTTGTTTATGTACTTATGAAGAATATGTTCCCATCGTCTGCTAGGATGACTAAGAAGTTTGTTTATGTACTTATGAAGAATATGTTCCCATTGTTATTACATTGATTCTCAAAATGGCGTGTCATTGGATAGTTTGCATCTTACTTTGTACTTTTCCTTTTAAAGAACAACAAATAAATATTCTTATTTGCTGCTATGTGAGTATTCTTGATTGGACTTTGTAAACCTCTAAAGATGGGAATTTGCTATGTATATATTGACTTTCGGGTGTGCACAGTTCGGTTTGTATATATTTCTAATCGTGTTTCTATATTCTTCATAAGGCTATAAAATGTAGTTCTGTATTACAAATTAGATGATTTTATTGGGTTGGGTGGCCCTTACGCAACTACTTATATGACCACTTCAACTACTTATATAAACTTTTTAAAAAAAAAATTTGTTATTCATAGTATATTATTTTTTTCGGCTTGCGAAGTTCGATTGCCAAACCCATATAATGAATAGATAATGTCATTAGATATAATTAGGTTATTTTTTGTGAAGTTCTTCATTTGTATCAAGCATATGATCAAAAAGGGCTCTTCTTGGACAAGACAGAAAGGGAAAACCGAAGATCAAGAGGAGAAATTAGAATACTAAGAAAAAGATTAGCAAGGTTTTTAAAAAGACTTTTTAAAGGGTGATACTATAATAGCTTTGTACTAAGTTAGCATAACATAATGCTTCGTTTTGCTTCTACCAATGTAGTGAGATGGGTCAAATAGAAATTTCGTTAGAAAGTGATACAATAGGTACCGTTGCGAAAACATTTTTATACAGAGATCTCATTATGAATTAAAAAGGAATTAGTTTTACATGAAAACTTTGAATACATATGGAGGTAAAGTTGGGATACTGATGAAACCGAACAAAAAATTTGTGGTGGGAAGGGAAACAAGAAACTTAAGAGGTTCAAAATGTTGTTTATGTACTTTTTATTATTGAAAATTAAATTTTCCTAACCCGGGATGTTCCCGGGTGATAGCCTAGTTATATATATACATCTAAACCACCCCACACAATAGATTGAAATTCAAAACCCTAAATTCCCCAAATTCATCCATCAATTCACCAAAATTCGGATCCTGCCGCTGGAAAGACACAAATCCGGTCGATCGTCACTCATCTCCGACGCGAATCACCGGCGATGCACATGAGATGCTTTTCCTCTTTTATTCCCCAATCTACTATCACCATCAGAAGGCGTCATTTTAACAAATTTCTAGGGTTTCTCAAGCTCTTTCGACAGTCGTGATTTCTAGGGTTCATCCTGATTCCAGTATGATGATCAATCTCTATTCTAATTCAAATGCATCTTCTTCTTCTTCTATTGCTTCTATCGGCTCTCGGATTCGTGTCAATTATAAGCTGGTTATTGTTACGGCATTGAATCCAAATAGCTTTTCAGTTGCTTTCAGGTTATTAGATCTGTTTTCTATCTTGATTTCGAGTTCAATTTAGGTTTATATGTGAATCTAAATTCAATTCTGAAAATTTTAAGTAATATAGTTAGATCTGAATGTAAGCGTCCGTGATCTCTGCTTCCATGTTTCGTTGTGTATGTGGATTAGGTATCACATATGCATGTAGACTATCACATTTAGTGATTTGTGTAGAATGTTTTATGCATTGTAGTTCTAGTTAGGGTTTTTATAAGATTCGTGAGATTTTAGGTTTAGTAAATGGATTATTAAGATCACAGGATGTCCGGATCCTTTGATCTATAACGTATTTTTACACATAGATGGAATGATAATGGGATAAGATGTGGTGATCTACGGTTTCGAGAGCTATCGATCGATAACTGGATCTTGATTTTACATATAATTTGTATATGAAATGATTTGTAGTTCTTGGTGACTTTAAGTGTAACGATTCACAAAAGTTGTGACTCGTGCTACGATTTGTAGCATGTTTTGAGGAATTTGATCCATTTCTGAACGCTTATGTGTGATTGTAATGCCAGGTTTTAACCTAACTTCCAGTTATCATACGATTCGGCACGATTCACAAAAGTTGTGACTCGTACTACGATTTGATTTGTTCAGTTCTTTGTCAAACTGGTCTACATTCCGATCAGCAATATTATTGTTGGCGCTACATAGGGTAAGTTCTGTGTTATTGTAAATTTAGAAGTAGCAATATTGAGTTGTCACCTATTCTTGTTATTTGTTAATTGTCACATTTAATCTTATTATTATTTTATAAATTTCTTAGTTATTAGTTTGATATTGTTAGAATCTTTTATAAAAGCAACCTACTGTAAGGTGAAAGTAGTGCATCTTTTAGTGAATTTGTTAGCTCTGTTGTGGTTGAGCTTGATTCTAAGCATGGTAGTCTGTTTTTTATATATGTTTTATGATTACAGTCGAAGAAAAGCGTCAAACAGTGAAAATTCATGGAAGAAGACTGCGCAAAGTCACGGTGAATGATGATGAAGAGGAAGATGACAAATTCTTTGATGTTAAATCAGATTTATCTACTGCTGTTTCTGAATTTAAATCAGATGACAAAAAGTTTTCGTTACCTAATGAGATCGCAAAGAAGCCATACCCTCATCAACTTGAAGGTGTGAAGTGGCTTTGGTCCCTTCATTGTAAAGGCAAGGGTGGTATTTTGGGTGATGATATGGGCCTCAGGAAGACCATGCAGGTATATGCATTTGTATCCTCTTTTCTATACGTTCGAAAAGTATATCTAATGACTTCATTCTTTCATGTCATTCCAGATTTGTGCCTTTTTGGCAGGATTATTTCACTCAAACTTGATAAAGAGGGTATTAATTGTTGTTCCCAAGACATTGTTGCCCCATTGGATGAAAGACTTAGGCGTCATTAATCTTTCGGGGAAGACGAGAGTGTGAGTTTGGATAACTGGTGGCATTTGGGGAAGACCATGCAGGTATATGATGTGAGTATTTCAAATATGATGACATAGCATCTAACATATCAGTAACTTTGACCGTGCTGACTTTTTTTCAACATGGTGGCAAGTTATGTGCTGACAATATGACATGTTTGTGGATCAACTTAAAGTGGAATTATTTCACGGTTCAGTAATAGTAAGGTTATTAAAGTGGAAATGTCATTAAATTAGAAGGGCAAGAATGCACAGGCATGCTCCTGTCATGTTAGCATGCTCATTTGACTTGCCAAAATAAGATTATTAGCTAAAAACTCAACACGAATTTTGTTTTTATGGCTGCAGGTCATTGCATCAAAACTTGAAAAGATTCATTTCGTTATTACGTTTTTTAAAGCATTTGAGTGTTTGGGAGAAAAAAAGGTGAAGTTATCTGTTTTCAATTTTTCTTAAATAAGCAGTTCCAAACATCCTTCTGATTTACCATTTTGCCACTGAAAAGAATGGACAAAAAAATTTGGTGCTGGTCCAACCTGTTTGACCTGTTACCGGCCCCCCTAGATTTTCCATTTTGCCACTGACATTTTTCAACCTGTTTCTACAGACCATGGACATCTCAAAGATGACATCAGGGGATGCTTCTTTCACAGCACCTTTTAAACTTGTGGCTGAACGTGACGATTATGTTCATGCTTTAGTCGCATATTTTGATGTAGCGTTTACTGTGTGTCACAAACTCACAGGGTTTTCTACAGGTTAGTCAGTGCTTTTTATTTTTGAAGAAATATTACAACTAACTACACATCTTCTAGAATATCATGAAACTTCTAATATTTTGCCAATGGTAACATTATATGGTCATTTTTGTTTTATTTTAGAAAGAGTAAAATGCCATTTTCATTATATAGTTGTCAATAGCGGCTATAGCGACCGCTATAGCGCGCTATGTAGCGAAGCGACCAAGTGCTCAACTTTATTCGAGCTATTAGCGAAATGAGAGACGGGGGCTTGGAGGCATATTTTTCGATGATTTAAACGACTATGATCAAGAAATGCTCCTCTCTTTTGCCACTGGTATATTCAAAATAGCACTCAGTTATTTGCTTGTTCATCTTAGAGGTGGCTAGATGGGCGGGTCAGGCAATGTGTCAAAATGAATATTTTTCTACCGGTCATTTGAATTGACCCGAAACACTCTGTCCATTTTTAGTAAACAGTTGGTGTGTCAAAGATAATCACAAAAGATACGTTATTGATTTATTTCAATAGCTACTTTTTAATGATCTCATTTTCGCACAATGAAAATTGCAGAGTGCCAATTATAGAAAGGAGAAAAGATATGCCATTCACTGATAAACACAAGGCATGGCAGCAACTGAGAAGGGGCCGTTATGTGGAATTCAATTTGGTACACACTTTTGACATACTTATTGCTATTAACTTATTATTATTAATTATTATTTATCTTTTACTATCATGTGATTATAACCTTTTGAACAAATAAAAGGTGTATGATCGAGGAACAACATTCGGTCTTAAAACTGGAGGTTAGATTGAAAGCATTCTTGTCTCTTTGCCGCTAACAGCCAGATGGGAATATGACCATGTAAGTATTGAGATGAATGGGTTGGATAACGTGTCAAATGAGTTCGGGTTGAACCATTTTGGTTGAATAATCATTTTCATACCGGTTGCAACAGCCAACATTATTGATTTTCATATAGTAAAATGAAAACTGTCTATTTATCCTTCCTTTTGCTACAAATATTCACATTTACATTTAATCATTATAATTATTTAGCTCTTTTCATTTTTTTAACCTAATATGTGTTCGTTGTGGATTCAATTGTTTTTTTCTTATGCTAATCTTTATTTTTGTGATCTTTTTGTAGTCAACGTCAACCAAAGGCTGTTGTGGTGAACTTTTGAAACCCTAAGAACCTGAGCAAAGCAGCAACATTGGCGTCAACCAAAGTTTTGTCGACGAAAGTATTGTTTGTTATTTGCAATAGGAACCTTGTAGATTTAAGTTGTTATGTTTAAATTATATTGAAGCCTTTTAATTTATTAATTGCTGAAAGGGTTAGGTTAGAATGTTTGAAGCAAGTTGAATTTTAAACAGTTTTTATGGGTTTTTTTCTGATTTTCCTGCAATTTTTTTTCTAGCAAAAAATCTGAGTTTTCAGTTTTTTTTTAAATATTATGTTAGATATTCCGTTACAAATGAGTTGCGTTTTTTGGATATTCCGTTGCAATTGTGTTACAGAACTCTACTAATGATAATTAGAAAATGCGTAGGAAATGTGTTACAAATTTCCAACACCATATTTTCGTCGGAAATGCGTTGAAAATTGTGTTGTAAATGTGTAGTAAATAATTTGCAACTAGGCTTTTTCCAACATCAAAGTTTTGTTGCAAATCCGTAGAAAATTTGACTTTGTGACAAATTTGTAACGGAAAAGTGCGTTGAAAGCAGCTTTTTTTCTAGTAGTGGTTATACAGTTTTCTTATAGCCTATCTTTTTTACTTTGTTACATATGTATATGACACTATGTTTGGATGTGCAGCTAAAACAAACCCGCTATCTGACACTGTCGAGCTGATAAACTCTAAAGAAAGGAGAATGGAAAAACCAAGCAAAACCCAGTAACTTCAAATGTAACCATGGGTAAGGCCATGGGTTCAGGTTCTGGAGACGTGCTGGTGCAAGTGCTCTAAGACCCGCATCCAACCCCATGGCGGGTTCAACAATGGGAATGGGTGCAAGGCCCGGGTTTGGAGGTGGTTGTTGTGGAGGTCTAAACCATCCCACGGGAATGAACAATATGCCTCAAAATATGGGTATGCAAATGAACAATATGCCTCAAAATATGGGTATGGGAATGAACAATGGCCACCTGCCGCCAGATTTATGCCGCCAGGAAATTATAATCCGATGATGGGTAGAGGTGGTGGTTATGGTCAGCAACCTTATGATGGCTACAAATAGAGTTGCAGTGGCAAGCATAGTTATTGTGATACAAAAAGTATTATTTTTCCTGATAATTTTGTAATTCTTTTTGATTCCGTATAGCATTATTATTCTGTTATAACCAATATCAAGTTACTTGATTTCTATATATTCAAAACATTATTGTCTCTTAATTTTGGGTCAGGTAATGACTAGTTGCAAACACTAAACATTAAATTAAAAATCAGTTGATGTTACATTCACTTAGACCGCCCGTAGTGGGCGTTTTTTTTTTTTTTAAAATTGCCCTAACACGCCCCGGTGCCGCCCCCTAGGCGTTTTCCGGCGTTATTCGCGAAAAAAAGGACCTTGGCGTTTTTTGAAACACGCCGAAATGGCAAATCTTTGGCCAATCAGATAAAGTGCATGTGGTTTAAAGAGAGAGAGAGATGAAATTTTGGGGTTTGAGTTTGCCCGATTTTTTGGGTTTGCCGGAATTTTAGCCGGAGATGGAGATGTTGCAGGTGTCACGGTCACGAAGAAGAAGAAGGATGGAGGTGGGTGGTTGTTTTAAAAGTTTCCTCAGTTGTAACATTAGGCCCCTGTGGTTTTAAACTTCAATATCTTTAATATTTAAGTTTCAAAAATGCTATATCAGTCCCTAAAGTTTTGTTTATTAAATGTCTCATTTGGATCTTTTATAAAACTTAGGGGGCGTTTGGTTCGTGGAATGATTTGTAATTGGAATTTGTATAGGAATTAGAATTTTAAGGAATTGGTTTTTTGAATTTAAACATTCCAATTGGAATTGGAAATCGTTGGAATTGGAATCTCAATTCCATTTTTGTTGTGTTTGGTTGTCAAATAAATTGGAATCCATCACCCCGGCACCCACAACCACCAGTTCGGGTCGAAACGTTACGGGTCGAAACGGTTCGCGTCGAAACGTTACTGGTTGAAACGGTTCGAGTTGAAACGGTACAGGTCGAAACGGTACGGGTCGAAACGGTTCGTGACGAAAGGGTTTGAGTCGAAATGGTACGGGTTGAACGGTACGCGTCGAAACGGTACGGGTCGAAACGGTTCGGTTCGAAACAGTACTGGTCGAATCGGTACGGGTCGAAACGGTACGAGTCGAAACGGATCGCATCGAAACGGTACATGTCGAAACGGTTCGCGCCGAAACGGTTCGATTCGAAACAGTTCGGGTCGAAACGGTTCACGTCGAAGCGGTACAGGTCGAAACAGTCGAAGGTTCCAATAAATTTACTTTAATTTCCTTCGCATATAGGAATGATTTTGAATTCCTTTAGTTAAAGGAATTTGAAGGAATTCATGCCTAATTCCAATTCCATCAAATTCTGTGAACCAAACATCTTAAGAGATGGAATTCAAATTCCAATTCCCTTAAATTCCACTGAATTCCTGCGAACCAAACGCCCCCTTAAAATTTTGCAATGTAATTTTTTAGTATTGTAATTTTATTTAATTTAACGAAGTATTTTAAGTTTTAAATTAAAAAAAATAAATAATTGTGTAATGATTGGATGGGCGTTATTGGGCATTATTCCCACTACGACACTTTTGCAATAACGCCCAATAATGCCCCCCATGCTGACTGGACTGCCACATGACAGAAAACGCCCCAGGATGTGGACATTATTGGGCTAACGACTACGCATGGTCTTAATAAGCTTTTTTACTAAATTTATGAATGTTGGTAAGTTAAAATGACTACCCGTAAAGGTGGGACGTTTGATGTAAGATTTGAAAAGAACTCATCAAAACCACAATACGACCTTACCACATGATCGTTTCGGTAATTTATACAAGAGTTAATTACTGTTTTCGTCCCTCAGGTTTGTCAAAAATAACGGTTTCAGTCCATTAGTTTAAAAATTGCCATTTCAGTCCATTGGTTTCATTTTCGTAACCATTTCAGTCCACTAACTTAACTCCATCCATTTATTTTGTTAACTTTGAGTTAACTAACTAATTCAGGGACGGTTTGCGTCAGTTTTAGAAACACAGGGACTTAAGTGTAAACTCTAAAACATTAAAACAAAAAAAATAGTAAATTCCAAAAAATAAAAAAAAATCCAAAAAACCAAACAAATTCCAAAAAATTCTAAAAAATAATAAAAATTCTAAAAAATCATAAAAATTCTAAAAAATCCAAAAAATCCGTTTCGGCGCGAACTGTTTCGAACCCGAACCGTTTCGAGCTGAACCGTTTCGACGCGAACCGTTTCGACCCGTACCGTTTCGACCCGAACCGTTTCGAGCTGAACCGTCTGTACCGTTTCGAGCTGAACCGTTTCGACGCGAACCGTTTCGACCCGTACCGTTTCGAGCCAAACCGTTTCGACCCATACCGTTTCGAAGCCGAACCGTTTCGAGCTGAACCGTTTCGAACCGAACCGTTTCGACCCGTACCGTTTCGAAGCCGTACCGTTTCAAGCCGTACCGTTTCGAACCGAACCCTTTCGAGCTGAACCGTTTCGAACCGAACCGTGCCGTGTCGAAACGGTTCGCGTCGAAACGGTTCAGCTCGAAACGGTTCGGGTCGAAACGGTACGGACGGTTCAGCTCGAAACGGTTCGGGTCAAAACAGTTCGCGCCGAAACGGATTTTTTGGATTTTTTAGAATTTTTATTATTTTTTAGAATTTTTTGGAATTTGTTTAGTTTTTTGGAATTTTTTTGATTTTTTGGAATTTACTATTTTTTTGTTTTAATGTTTTAGAGTTTACACTTAAGTCCCTGTGTTTCTAAAACTGACGCAAACCGTCCCTGAATTAGTTAGTTAACTCAAAGTTAACAAAATAAATGGATGGAGTTAAGTTAGTGGACTGAAATGGTTACGAAAATGCAACTAATGGACTGAAATGGCAATTTTTAAACTAATGGATTGAAACCGTTATTTTTGACAAACCTCAGGGACGAAAACAGTAATTAACTCTTTATACAAAATAGATATATAAAGACTTACGAGTCTTTAACGATTAATATAAGACTTACTATTTGTTAATTAGTTTTTTATGTGTTGTGTACTATTTACATGCACATATATACCACTTGACCGTATGAACTTGAGACCAGCTTCTACATTTGTTAACTAGTTTTTTATTTATACACACACTTAACCGAAACAATATGTGCTACACGTTTAGGCCAAAAAGGTCCGGCTACCCGCGATCGGAGACTGCGCTAGTGACCTGGCCCGTCTCCAATTCTAGAGGAAATCCACTGCCCGAAGGTCCACTATGGTAAAGAGGCCCACTGTAGTAAAACCCATGGTTCGCACACACATTTTGTAAAAAACGAGACTCCAACTGACGACCTCCCCTAGTGAAAGTCATCTGGATACCCACCACTTAAAAGTTGAAAGATAATGTTCCAACGTATCAATTGGGTTTGAAGAAAACGCGTGAAGACTTCTGAGTCTTTGACATAACCAACTTTTTATTCTTTAATCAGAGACAAATACTGAAAACTTGAGTCTTTGGACGTCTAATTCCACATAAATTTTAAGCTACGTATATATGTGGTCATGAAAATTGAAAGATAATCAACGTGTCTTATAAGTCCTGCACGCTCCACATTCCACATGAATTCTAAACAAATATGTGGTCATGAAAATAAAAAGAAAATTACCTTATTTGAAAAATCAACACAAACTCTGTTTTATATGAGGTAGGTTCCTAGGTTATTTTAAATTTCTTGTGTATATAAAGCTGGGCACATTTGGTGACATATCAAACATTTAAGATTTGATACAACAAAAATGGCAAATAAGATTTACCATAAACATTTTACCCATCCTATTTTCTTATTTATTCTTACTCTCTTTGTGTTGGAATCATTAACAACTACAACTGCCCTTTTCGGGTCTATGAGACAACCTCCCACTTCCCCCCGCCACCGTACCGGTAAGTGTACGAAAAAGGAGAGACAAGCTCTTCATTTCAAATCATACATTCATTACGACCCTGAGGGCCGTCTCACTACATGGACACCTGGAGAAGAAGAAAAAGTAGCAACCAATGATTGTTGTTACTGGAGTGGAGTCACGTGCAACAACCAATCCCGTGTCACAAGCCTTGACTTGAGCTATGGAAATCTTGAAGGCAAGATTAGTCCTTCATTGCTTAACTTAAGCTACTTGAATTATCTTGATCTTTCTTTGAATAGGTTTAATGGAACGATTCCCATGTTCATTGGTTCCATGACCCAATTAAGGTATCTTAACCTTGGTTGGAATGGTTTTAGTGGAACCATTCCTTCTGAACTTGGAAACCTCACGTACTTGCAAGACCTTTTACTTGAACACCTGAGTAATTGCACAATTGAAAAGCTAGACTGGTTGTCTCATCTGTCTCAGTTGGATAGACTTGACATGTCAGGTATATCTCTGGGCAAAGCAGACAACTGGGTAAATGTGATTTCAAGTCTTAAAAAGCTATCAGCTTTATATTTAATTGGATGTGACCTCTCCCATGTGATGCACCCGTATTCTTATTCATATGTCAACTCTTCTTTTTCTTCATCTATTGTTTACCTTAGTCTCAGAGAAAACAATCTCAACTCATCCATGTATCACTGGTTGTTCCCTTTAACCAGCAATGCACTTGTAACACTTGATCTCTCTGGTAACATGTTAGATGGGATTCCCAAATATCTTGGAAATCTGTGTGGTTTGAAATCTTTGGTTTTCTTTAGAAACTTAAAGCCTATCAAATTACCTGATTTTCTGAGTAACTTGTCTGGATGCACATCAGTTAATTTACAATTTTTGGGTGCCTCATCTAGCCAATTCACAGGGTCGTTGTCAGATGATATCCAAAATTTTTCATCCCTACAACAGCTAATTCTTTCTGATAATCAGTTAGATGGAACTATAAGTGATAAGGTGTGGCAACTACCCAAGCTTCAAAGACTAGACGTTTCTTCCAATTTTCTTAAAGGTGCCATCTCCGAAAATATTGAAGAGTCAAATATTTTATATGTTGATCTTTCAAACAATTCACTCGAAGGAGTTCCTTTAGAAGCTAACATGTCAAACATTTCCAGCATAGAAGTTATTGACTTGAGTTCTTGCAAGCTAGGACCTCGTTTCCCGAAATGGATTCAAACAATGAAAAATCTTTGGAGTATTGATCTTTCCAATACCGAAATTTCAGATAACATTCCAGAGGACTTTTGGAAAACGTGGCCTTCTAGTTTGACATATTTGAATATCTCTTTCAACAATATTACCGGGATAGTAACAGATATGTTATCAAATTTTGACCCTGTATATCCTTCAACCATAGATTTGAGTTCCAACAACTTTTATGGTCATATACCAAATGTTCCTTCCAGTTTGGAAGTGTTAGACCTCTCCAAAAATAATTTATCTGGACAAATCTTCTTTTTGTGCCAAATTATGGATGGGTCTTTGTCCTTGCTTGATCTTTCACACAACACATTCACTGGACCCGTTCCAGACTGTTTGTGGCATTTTACAAGCCTAAGAATTCTTAGTTTAGGATATAACAATCTATCTGGAAGGCTTCCTATTTCTATCAAGTTTTTGATAAAGCTTGAGGTCTTGTATTTATACAATAACAACTTCTCAGGAAAATTGCCCTTATCTTTAAAGAATTTAACCAAGTTAACCTTTTTGAATTTGGGGGCCAACAAGTTTTCTGGTTACGTGCCTAGTTGGATCGGAGAAAAGTTATCGATGTTGTATGCTCTTATCTTAACAACAAATAATTTCGTTGGGACCATCCCTTCAGATTTATGTCAGTTAGTATATCTACAAATTCTAGACTTGTCCATGAATAAACTCCAGGGAGCCATCCCCTCATGTTTGGGTAATCTCACTTCCATGGCTCAAGATGGATTCTTATTCAGCCACAAAAATATGCATTTTGTTAACGGTAGTGGGGGCCAGTATGTTGACCGTTCCATGATCAAGTGGCAAGGAAGTGTGCGTGAGTTTGGTAGAACTCTAGGATTGGTAAAGATCATCAATTTATCAAGAAACAATTTAACAGGAAAAATCCCAGATAAACTAACCGATCTTCATAATTTGATCGCACTCGACTTGTCAATGAACGCTCTAGTTGGAGAGATCCCATCAAACATTGGTCAGATGAAAGAACTTCTAATTTTGGATCTATCTAGAAACAATCTAAGAGGAGGACTACCATCAAGCATGTCTCAAATGACATTGCTAAACTATCTAGATGTGTCGTATAACAGCTTGTCAGGAAGAATTCCATCTAGCACTCAACTCCAGTCCTTTGATCCTTCAAGGTACACCGGAAATGCAGGATTGTGCGGACTTCCCTTGACCAAATATTGTCCAGGAGATAAAGTATTAGAAGGTCCACCCGTCAGTCGTGAAAGTATGGAAGGCGGGGAAGGCATAGATGATCTTCAAAGATGGTTTTATATCGGAGGGGCCAGTGGTTTTGTTACAGGATTTTGGATGGTGTGTATTGCTTTAATTGTTAATCGTCGTGGGAGACATGCTTTTTTTCACTTCATGAATAGCCTTGAAAATTGGGTTTATGTGAAAGTGATGGTGTTCATTGCAAAAGTACGAAGGGTTTGACAACCATAGTTGTAAGTTGGATTTCATTCTTGTTTTCGTGTGTTGTATTTATTTCTTCTTGTTCACATTTAGGGATACAAGTATGGTATTGTAAAATGTAATGCACTATTAAGTTTTAAGTCTGTTTGATGAATAAAATTGCCACCAACACCATGGGTGGCCATTTCGCTTTGTTGTGTCAAATAGGACATTATGCTATATTGTGTATAAACACGACTTGCAACTACTAGTCTTTGCAACATCTCACCACTATTCTTAAGACCCAATTTAAATTTTAAAGTAAACTTCATTTTACAACCCGTGGTTAGGAACCTTTGGACATGTAATTAATATATGTATTTCATTATCTATTGAATATGTAATTAATATATGTATATATAGTATCTATAAAAGTATTAAAGTTATTAATCGATGTTTTGCTATTAATCGATGGGCAGGTTGGTATTTTGGGTAATTAACATTAATTTCACTTGTGTCTATGAGTTTAATATATGTTTTGCTAATGATATAGTTGTTTTATAGGTCACAAGACGTGTGGATACTGTGCGTGATCAATATAGGGGCTGTTTGGCTAAGCTTTTCAAAACTACTTATTTGCTTATTTGCTTTTCTGAAAAGCAAATAAGTCAATAAGCTGTTTTGAAAAGCTATAAAATGGAGCTTTTCAAAATGACTTATTTGCTTATTTGCTTCAGAAAGCAAATAAGCAAATAAGTCAAAGCAAATAAGCAAATAAGTCATTTTGAAAAGCTTAGCCAAACAGCCCCATAGTAATCTAAGAATTTTCTGGGCTTATGCTAAAGTATAATATATTTATTTTCATGTATTTTGATGAAAAAGTGGATTTGTGTGAATTATATAGTTATTAATGGTGAAGGTTGAAATTTGTGGTGGTGGGTAGTGGTTGCAAGGTGTCAGGAGTTTTAACGGGGAAGGTTGCAAAGCGTCAGAAGTTTTAATCAGGAAGCAAGATTACGAAAATGCCCCTACAGCTAACGGTCAAACAAACGCTCAACTGACAGAAGGTTGTAACTTTAATATATAGAAATTTGGAAACAACGTGGATGTAGATGTCCAACGGTTTTTTAAAGTGGCCAAAAATGTAAGACGAGTCTAACCACTGACGTTTACTCTAAATTTTAATAAAGCATAGACGTGAAATATCCTAAGCAGACTCCTGCTAACATGAAACACATACCAGAACCTCTAGTTTAACGCTAAATGAAATTCTTGAATCTTGAATGCACAAACATGACTTCCCTGCTCTTCATGAAATGGGAGACTATTGCAACGGTGTTGATGCATGCACTTCAACGAATACAAGATGGAAAACACATTGGCTACGGGCTACACATTGAACACGTGTGCACGCCAGTCTGTAAGCTGAAAGCTGGACACTGTCATTGTAAGTTAAACAATGGTCGCAACCAAGCTAGTCGCAATAGCTAACTATTTGAAAGATGTATCAAATAAAATTGTCTTAATGTAATTAATTTGTTTAATTACCAGAATAATGTTGCAATTTGTTTCTTCATGTAGGGATATAAATTAAACCAGATGGTTCAGTTTGTCAACCTCAAATGTGAAAAGTCAACGGATTGCTGACTTAACACATTAACCTATAATAATATAATAAAAAAATAAAATTGGGCATTATCTTTGCAATTTGGTTCATACTTCATACCATTGACTTGTAGAAGTCAACCAGTTGGACTTCCTTTCCCCCCTGCTACAATCATTAAATTCAAACCAATCACTCAACATTTCACACAACAGAATCTCCGGGAATATTCCGGCGTCTTTCGGGAATCTAAAGGGTGTGTGAGCAATAACAAGCTGACATAGTGACACGTAAGACTCCAGTTGGTGAACAAATGAACACAAAAAACGCGTTCAATTATTCTGCAAACAGTGGATTACGCGGTATGCAGATTATAGTCAAATTAAGTTCGGTTTGCGTGTTGGGAACAAATGAACACAAAGAACGCGTTCAATTATTCTGCAAACAGTGGAACTGACGTGTTTCAAGAATGTCAGGGACGGAAATGTTACAAATCTAAAATTTGGTCTGAACTAGCATAATTGGACAAACCACAGAGACGAAAATGGCAGTTAACTCTTATACATTTGTTCAAATTATAATGGAAATTTGTAGCAACATATTTTAAATTAAAAGTCTTTATTGTACTATAGTTCAAGAATGTGTGTTACACAGTTTCCTATTCTAGCAAGTAACCGCCTTTTGTTTCTGTTCTTGCATAAATGTCTACTTAATTCAAAAGGGTAATTCACAAAGTCAAGAAACAGTTAGAATCTCAACTAGAATTCATAAACCAACTAACTTCTGGAACGATCATAACTGGACTATGAACCAAATGTCAGTTTCCCAGTTTCTATATTTAGCAAGACAGCAGCTTTTGTTTCTGTTCCTGCATAAATTTCTATTTCCCTCAAACGGGTAATTCAGAAACTTTACAAGATTATAAATTCTTTTATCTTAACAGTTAACGGATAAATTTTAGTGTTTCTTACCTTTAGCTGCATAGAGTATGCAATGCCATCATCTGCTGTTGTCTCCCTCATACACCCGTCAATCATGACCCGTAAATAAATATATAAGTTGACATGGGTCACTCAGTTATGCAGCGGGTCGCTCCTTATTAAACTAGCTAACTTAGAATGGGTCCAGTTGATACTCTTTAAAATGACCCGGTTTGGCCTGTGGACCCGTTAACTGACCCGAACCCAACTGCTTTGAAATAATAGCTATTTTTGGCGCCGGTAACTATTTTCTAAAAACAAGAATTTTGGAAAAAAAAGTGTTTCGACAACCTAACCCAACCCACCTGACCCGTTTATTGTGCCTCTTTTTGACATACATGTCTAAACCAAATAACATAAATTTATTGTTGACATTATTTGTAAAAATAAAAAGTAAAATTTTGGTAAAAAAAGTGTTTCCAGACATCCTAACCCACCTGACCCATTCATTCATTGTGCCTCTTTAAGACTTACATGTCTAAACCAAACAAATCACCAATGATACTTGACTAGCGATACATTCATCTACAAGATAAAAGTGTACTAAAACAGTAAAACAGCAACCAAGCTAGTCGCAAGAGCTAACTATTTGAAAGATGTATCAAATAAAATTGTCTTAATGTAATTAATTTGTTTAATTGCCAGAATAATTTTGCATTATGTTTCTATTTGTCAACCTCAAACGTGAAAAGTCAACGGATTGCTGACTTAACACATTAAGCTGTAATAATATAATAAAAAACTAAAATTGGGCATTATCTTTGCAATTTGGTTCATACCATTGACTTGTAGAAGTCAACCAGTTGGACTTCCTTTCCCCCCTGCTAAAATCATTAAATTCAAACCAATCACTCAACATTTCACACAACAGAATCTCCGGGAATATTCCGGTGTCTTTCGGGAATCTAAAGGGTGTGTGAGCAATAACAAGCTGACACAGTGACACGGAAGACTCCGGTTGGTGAACAAATGAACACAAAAAACGCGTTCAATTATTCAGCAAACAGTGGATTACGCGGTATGCAGATTATCCTCAAATTAAGTTCGGTTTGCGTGTTGGGAACAAATGAACACGAACAACGCATTCAATTATTCTGCAAACAATGGATTACGCAGTATGCAGATTATAGACAAACTAAGTTCGGTTTGTGTGTTGGGAACAAATGAACATGAAGAACGCGTTCAATTATTCTGCAAACAGTGGATTACACGGTATGCAGATTATAGTCAAATTAAGTTCGGTTTGCGTGTTGGGCTATTTTCATGAATCTTGATCATGAATCATGATCTGCTCACTGAACTATCTACAATGAGTTAACTCTCATTTTCGTCCTTGTGGTTTGTCTAATTATGTCGGTTCAGGCCAAATTTCAAATTTGTACCATTTCCGTCCATGACATTCCTAAAACATGCCAGTTCCATCCAAAAAGTTAAGGTTGAACAGAATAATTGGACAAACCACAGGGACGAAAATGGCAATTAACTCATGTTTTTTTTTTTGACGGAACTGACATGTTTCAAGAATGTCAGGGACGGAAATGTTACAAATCTAAAATTTGGTCTGAACTAGCATAATTGGACAAACCATAGAGACGAAAATGGCAGTTAACTCTTCTACATTTGTTCATATTATAATGAAAATTTGTAGCAGCATATTTTAAATTAGAAAGTCTTTATTGTACTATAGTTCAAGAATGTGTGTTACACAGTTTCCTATTCAAGCAAGTAATCACCTTTTGTTTCTGTTCTTGCATAAATGTCTACTTAATTCAAAACGGTAATTCACAAAGTCAAGAAACAGTTAGAATCTCAACTAGAATTCATAAAGCAACTAACTTCTGGAACGGTCATAACTGGACTATGAACCAAATGTCGGTTTCCCAGTTTCTATATTTAGCAAGACATCGGCTTTTGTTTCTGTTCCTGCATAAATTTCTACTTCGCTCAAACGGGTAATTCAGAAACTTTACAAGGTTATAAATTCTTTTATCTTAACGTTAACGGTTAAATTTTAGTGTTTCTTACCTTTAGCTGCATAGAGTATGCAATGCCATCATCTGCTGTTGTCTCCCTCATACACCCGTAAATCATGACCCGTAATTAAATATATAGGTTGATGGGTCACTCAGTTATGCAGCGGGTCACTCCTTATTAAACTAGCTAACTTAGAACGGATCCAGTTGATACTCTTTAAAATGACCCGGTTTGGCAGGTGGACCCGTTAACTGACCCGACCTCAACCGCTATGAAATAATATCTATTTTTGGCGCCGGTAATTATTTTCTAAAAAACAAAAATTTTGGAAAAAAAGTGTTTCGACAACCCAACCCAACCCAACCCAACCCAACTCACCTGACCCGTTTATTTTGCCTCTTTTCGACATACATGTCTAAACCAAATAACATAAATTTATTATTGACATTATTTGTAAAAATAAAAAGTAAAATTTTGGTAAAAAAAAGTGTTTCCAGACATCCTAACCCACCTGACCCATTCATTCATTGTGCCTCTTTAAGACATACATGTCTAAACCAAACAAATCACAGAAAGATACTAGACGAACGATACATTTATATAGAAGATAAAAAAGTATACTAAAACAGTAAAACCTAAGTTTTATCGTTCTTTTACTTTATTTAACTCGTCAATGAAACCTGTATTTATTTTAGTTTTTCGAGTAATTGCCATTTTAGTCCCTGAGGTTTGGTCCAAATTGCCATTTTAGTCCAAATAGTTTTTTTTTCTCCTCTGGGTCCCTGACTTATCCATTTTCTTGCCATTTTGATCACATTGCCTAACTCAGTCTAAAAATCTAGTTATAACCATGGGTATTTTTGGCATAACTGTTGTGTAGTGATAACCAGGGGTAGTTTACAACATAATTTATAAACCTCATAATAATTTAATGCCAAAAATACCCCTGATTATAACCTGGTTTTTAGACTAAGTTAGACAATGTGATCAAAATGGCAAGAAAAAGGACAGGTCAGGGACCCAGAGGAGAAAAAAAACTATTTTGACTAAAATGGCAATTTGGACGAAAACTCAGGGACTAAAATGGCAATTTACTCTATTTTTTCACATAGCATTTGTTTGGTAAAGTATGCAAACATGATGAACCCGCATATAAAAAGCAACAAACTTTACCAGAATTTGGAGAGTTTCTGCACAAAATTTACTCATTGTAGGTCCTGCATAAATTTCCATTTTAAAACCCGCGTATAAAAAGCAACAAACTTTGCCAGAAATCGGCTTTTGTTTCTTTTCATTTCATAATGAGACTAAGAACCGAACTCGTGCCTCCATTTTCTACTTTTAGCAAGAAATCGGCTTTTGTTTCTTTTCTCGCATAAATTCCTATTTCGCTCAAACGGGCAATTCAGAAGATCAACTAAACGGTTAAAATCCCATAACAGAACACAGAAATCAACAAACTTTACTGCATTAACTCCCGTTTCACACAAAAGGGTAGTTAAAAATTCAAGAAACCGTTAAAACCGTACATTAGAATACTGAAAGCGACAAATTTACCAGAATTATCGTAAGGGGACCAAGAACCGAATGTGGTAGCAGAACAAGAGTTCCGGAAGCTCATTAATAACATAAGTTCGTACATAATAACATGAGAGAGCCGGCTTAAAGGAATTACAAAACAAAATCTAAAATGTAGCTCGGATATTTGCAGGAATTACACTCGATCTTTATATCAAATTTAATATAGAAATGAAGGGATGAACTTACAGCCGATCGTTTCTTATTCTATAAACACGTAGATTTTTTACGAAACGTCACAGAATCGAGCAAAAGCAAGCGCTATTATCCTCTTCATTGTCTGTATCCCCTGTTTCACTGTCGTAAAAAACGCAAATGATACAAGAATCAATCCCCATTGCAAGATCTTTACTTTTTTATGATCAGAAACCGAAAATCCCCATGAATAAAAGCAACATGATTTCAAATTTCCACAACTTCACAAAATAAAGTAACACAATGATAAAACTTAATCGTCGATTCGACAATCTCCATCGAAAGATTATTAAACTTCATTTGAACTCTAGCAAGATTCACTGATCAGTTCTTGATTCAATCTTTTCTCAAACTTATCCTACACATGGTTGTAAAAATCCCGACTAGTCTCCAATTAGTCTCCGATTAGTCTCCAATTAATCACAAATCGGAGGTTCACCGATTAATGGCCGATTAATTGCTAGGCGGTCAATGGCGG